>CM022393.1:31362031-32635031 GCA_011833715.1 Carcinoscorpius rotundicauda
ATAACAGTTGTTTAAGTAAATGTGTAACAGGTCATATTTCGTCAACACAATTAAAAAAAAAAGAAGCGAAACGGCACTGAAACGAATCGCGAAAGAATTACATAGCACCACAGGATGAAAAGACAACAACAGTAGTTTAAACACCATCCAGACAAAAACAAATTAACAAACTTAACCATTTGGAAAATAGTGATGTTTTGTTGATTGGAATACAATTATTGTCATGTTATTAGTTCCTAGTGGACGTTTCAGACACGTTCGAACTAATCTAACACAATTGTTCAGATACTTTGAGAACAAAATTTGCAAAAATCATCAACATTTTTTTCCGAAAATTCTTTAACAATGTTTACAATAAAATTCATCAGGAAATCTTACTAAAATGTCAAAACAAAGACATTGTTTTTATTTCGGTGAACTATTCGGTAGGCAACATAGTACAAGATCAATGCTCTGTCTATAAGAAAGGAAATCTTGTTCTCTTTTTGATTTTTTTTATGTTTATATATTGTGTTCATATTATTTCACAAATGTTGAAAATCACTGAAATAAACAATAAATCGTTTTGAATTTTGTCCATAGCGCACCGTGTGTACTAACAGATCACATTCCAATATAAATAATTGCTCAAATCGTAAGAAGTATTATAGGACAACAATGAACAGTTTCGGGCATGTATGTTGGTTTTTTACATCTAATTTCAGCAACTACACTACTTATATCTTGAGCATTCAGCACCTCATGTGTGTGCTACACAGACAATGTTAGGCTTGTATAGATGAATAACTAAGGCAATCATGATGAATCCAACCAAAAAAAGCAATCTCACGTGGAAAGTGGCGGAACTTAACCTTTGATATCAGAGGAGACTGTTCCTTTCACTATAGATCCATATGTCATAAAGTCCAGCATTAGAAAGATGTTCTTATGTGTGATAGTATCTGTTTCAACTGGAAAAACGTAGTAGCACGATCACAGATATTCTTAAGTATGATAGTATCTGTTTCAACTGGTATAACATAGTAGCACGATTACAGAAATTCTTGAGATAAATGTGGCCCAAAACCACCTTGTTCATTCATTTTCTAGATCGACATTTTTCGCGATAAATCTTTGGACTGCACAGAGAATGTTGGATTGTTTAACAATTATAGTATGTGTCTCGAAAGAGCAGAATCAACTTTGTGTTTTGTTTATGATTAGGCCAGCAGCAGTCGTGAAGATGCTCAGGGCTTGTACAGTATGGTGAGTAGGGCAATAACTGTTGAAAACACTTAAGGCTTTTACAATATGGTAAGAGTTGAAAACACTTAGGGCCAATACAATATGGTTTCCTAGAGGATGCACCAGAAACAGAATGGAGCGCTTTTGTTACGTTCATTGTTATTTGAAGGAGAATCATTAGACATGCGTGTTTTGAATTGTACTGTTAATGGTAGTTGGTAAACGTGATTCCACCTGTGACAGTTTTCTGTATGAAAAAGGTGTCTTGTTAGTTCGTCATTATGTGATCCTGATGTGCGTCTTATCTATATAGATCCACACTTCACATGATATACTGTATACTTGTGTTCCTCTGTATAGTTTTGTTTTGTTTTTAGAATTAAGCACAGAACTGCATACTTGACGATTTGTGCTCTGCCTACCGCGGGTATCGAGATTCGGTTTCTGTCAATGTGAGTCTGCAGACATACCACTGTGCCACTGGGGGGCGCCTTCTGTGTGACTATATGATAGTTTGTTAATATTGCTTCATTTTGTGCCGTACAAATATCGTACATTCTAACATTATATTATACTATTAGGTCACTAACCTGTGATGCCATTGGCTTGTAGGTATGTTTTTTTATTTTGGAATTTCGCACAAAGCTACTCGAGGGCCATCTGTGCTAGCCGTCCCTAATTTAGCAGTCAGTGTAAGACTAGAGGGAAGGCAGCTAGTCATCATCACTCTCCGCCAACTCTTGGGCTACTCTTTTACCAACGAATAGTGGGATTGGCCGTCACATTATACACCCCTACGGCTGGGAGGGCGAGCATGTTTAGCGCGACGTGGGCGCGAACCCGCGACCCTCGGAGTACGAGTCGCACGCCTTACGCGCTTGGCCATACAGCTTGTAGGTATATTCATTAATTAGTATGTATTTGTTTAGTAGTTACCATTTACATCTTGTACATTTACATAACAAAATAAATACAGAAGTTAAACACTTAAAATATAACATTTTAATATAAGCAATATTTTATGAAAAACAGCTAGCGCCATCTGTAAACGATCAGGTAATACTTGTAACATCTCAGTGTTATCAAAATAAACTGAAGACTGAAGTTATTTAAAGTCGTCATCCACATTAAAGTAAAAACACTGTAAAAAGGAGGACATTAAACTGAACAACACTGCATGAGTAGGCTTGCATTGTATTCAACACACGTGGTTTGTTTGTTCTTTTGTGTAGTCGCCACATTGGGCGATTTGATGTGACCTTCGCGGAGAATGGTTCCTAATTTGATCAAAGTCTGTAAACTTACCCCTGTCTCACCGCGGAACGCGAACGCTTGGAAAGGAAGAATGTGACACTAGACAAATTCATTTCTGCGAATATAATAAACTAGCAAATATACTTGCTTTTGTTCGACTTGAAACATAATGCAAATGTGGTGTGTGAGTCGACTTTTCCCATTATTTTGAAGTATGACTCGAACCGTTCATCTGATATGAGGGTTCCCATGGCGCAAGCGACATTAAATACCATTTTCATTTACGTCGGTTTTTCATTTTCAATCCGTCCTCCTCACTCAATAATTTCGTTGCGTTAAGGCAAAAAAATTAAAATAGTTGCCCTGTTTTATTGTTTATCCATTAAGTTTAATTATTTTGGGGATCTTCCTGAGTTTATTTACGAAATCTGGTCGAACCAAGCAGTGTTTCACAACATTTTATGACGTCAGACAGAAAATCCTGCTTTACTTATATAGATGGTAGTTTCTTTCCCGTTGAAACAACTTCCATTCTAAATATTTTTGTTTGTCTGGTACAACTTTCGTCTTAGAGACCTTTATCGTTTACCTTAAATAGGTTACTTTAATTACAACTTTTTGTTTAACTGGAGAAAAACTAAATTTTGTAATTATTCACAATATATTATTTTCAGATATCTCATTCATATTAAGTATATTGGTAAAAGGAGTGAAATATGTCATTTAGGTATAAGCAAATTACTGATATTAGTACAAAGAATTCGAGGATATAAAAAGGTATCACTTAATCACGTGGGTGTGAAGTTTACATTTACTCACGTTTACAGGCGAAATCGTCTTCATTGCTTTCCAGCTGATAGTTTATTAATGTAGGATAAAATTATCCTATGGATTACGACGTTGAATTTGAATTATAATAACTCGTGACTGCGTGGTGTTTTAGACTCTGACTAATTCATGAACTTTTCATATTCACATAAAAAACTGTTGGAATGCAAATATCGATTTTTCGTTGGTTGAACATTTCAGATCTTTTGTAGGGTTAAGCTGATTTTTATAGCTACTGATTTCGTGAGTAAATATCGTTGTATTACGTTTATTGCAAGACATATTTCAAAACTAATGCCTTCCGGTTATGCATAATAACTTTTAGGCCTAAATATATCATAATTAGGTGATGCAAAAACAAATACATCCCCCTCACACCAAACATGCTCACCCTTTCAGCCGTGGGGGCGTTATAATGTTACAGTCAATCCCACTATTCGTTGGTAAAAGAGTAGTCCAAGAGTTGGCATTGGGTGGTGATAACTAGCTGCCTTTCCTCTAGTCTTACACTGCAAAATTAGGGACGGCTATCGCAGATAGCCCTTGAGTTGCTTTGCGCGAAATTTAAACCAAATCGAACAAGCAAATAATTCAGAAACGGAGAGGTCATGGTAAATAATTGTTAGTGGTATTTACCTACCCACTGACAATAATTTTGACATCATTTCAGGTGTTAACCTTGAAAATTTTCATTAATATTCCACATACACCAAAATACCTGTGACAAAAGTATAAATAATAACAAATGAACCATTCTAAACCATTCTAGTGTAAGAGTGTAGCCAAGTTAAGATAAAAGGGTCCCGGACCCCATGAAAAATCCAGGCGTACTGATCACATTTTTTTTTCAGGTTTTATGTGTAATACACTCGTTTAGTATTATTTAATAATAAAATAAAATTTCTATAAACAATGTTACATTTGATTTGGCTCGTGCTTGCTTTCATTTGACTAAAGATTGAGATAAATACATTTTATTTATTTATTGGCAACCTTAACATTTTCCTACCTCCCCATCTGAGTACTAAAACCTGACTTCGCCACTGTATAAGTACCCAATCTGAATTAAAGTTGCTATTGGGTCAAATTTCGGCACTTACATAACGCTTGATTGCTAGATTATATTATTGCTTTGTTTAGAATTTTGCGCAAAGCTACACGAGGGCTCTCTTCGATGGAATGCAGTTATCAACATCACCCACCGCTAATTCTTTGGCTAATCTTTTATTAGCTAATAGTGGGATTGATTGTAACATTATAACGTCTCAACGGTTGAAATGGTGAGCATGTTTGGTGGGATGGGGATCCGAAACCGAGATCCTCATATTGCTAGTTAAGCGCCCTAACCACTTGGCCAGGCCAGGCCGATTATGTCAATAGTGGTTAATAACATGAAATATTTAACAGAAGTTGCTTTTTTTTATCGGAATTTATATCTGCGCGTCTTCTCTAATTTGTATTACGTTGAGTTAATTACATTTCAAAACTATTAATTGTTTACTTTAGTATTCTCTTCACATTATTGTTAAACTGAATAGTGTTTACGATACGAGACTTTTAAGCTGACAATTAGTGTTTAAATATAAGTTCATAGAAAACATACTATTACGTGGTTTCGAGTAATTTTACCCGCCAAGTAGCCTTACTGCTTTAAAGGATCAGTGAGATAAATGCGACACGTCAACTACCAAGTTAAAGTCGTACAAGAAACACGCTAAAGGCTTCATTTTAAAACGTCTTCTTCATCTTCTGAGGATAAATAAAATCGATGAGAGATGAAACATTAGAAATAGCTTTTATCAAGAACGCCAGAAGCCAGTTTTTCTGAGTTACAAAAGTGTGTCTACTCAGAAAAACTGATGAAACTACTTTGTGAATCGATTTGGAACATTTGATTCGAACAAGATCTCAGCCTTTAATGTGGCGTCCATGTATTGATACCAATTTCCAAGAATTACATAAAGTACCAGTATTAGTTACGCAGTCAACTAGTACAGCGTGTTTATTATTTCCACATCTACACATTCAGTCAGCAGAGGTGGTTAGGATACTGACAGCTAAACATTCCATATGGTAAATATACTTATGTGTTCAGTCGTCATAGTATGGTTGATGTAGTTTTATTTACTTATTCAGTCAATCAGTAGAGCGTGGTTAGGGTAATAACAGATAGACATTCAGTCGTCAGAGTATGGTTGATGTAGTTTTATCTACTTATCCATTCAATTACAAAGCGTGGTTAGGTTATCAATATTTAACACCCAGCTGGCAGACTACGGTTAGAGGAAACATTTGCTCGTGTGTACGTTTCTTTAAAAGAAAGAAGCAGAGTTAATTACGCAGCAACGTTTTTCTAATATAATCATTTAAAAATTCAGTGTGAAAGCTTTTAGCGAAATGATATTCACACATTGGCTTATAGCAAAAGGAGAAACATTAGTAGGATGAAGAAATGGTTAGGAATATGACATATACACACACACACACACACACTCAGTTTTCTTGTTCTAAAGGTCAGTGAAGTACCTTTTCCATATTTAGTTGACATAAAATGGTCAAAAAATCGATATATATAAATGTTTATTTAGCTGTTAGAGAAATTTTGTGAAGTTACATACAAAAATGTAGCAAGTATAGAAAACAATTGAAGTGACTTTTACAAAGCTAGTTAATCTCTGAATGTTGACATTGTTTATTTTCAGACGATTCTTTCATAATTTTCTAATGCTCATAAAATGGCGTAAAGTCTTTACTCATTGTGACGTAACATATCAAACTTACATTTATATGTTCCTGATTTTTGTTGTGTATCATGTAACGGTTTTTATTATTTGTATGTCTACGGACTTAGTGTGTGTTTTTTATTATAGCAAAGTTACATCAAGCTATTTGCCAAGTCCACCGAGGGGAATCGAATCCCTGATTGTAACGTTGTAAATCCGTAGACTTACATCTGTACCAGCGGGGGATTTCGAGCTCAGTGCGCGCGACACATGTCGGACATGTTATCTTCTCACGTATTTTAAAATATTTTTTGTTTCTCTGCATTTTAGTGCCGCGAGTGTTCTATAAAATTATCGGGGAAAATTTACTGTCTGGTCTGATAAGAGTAGATGAAGGGTTGGCCCGTGAGTGAGATACTAGTTAATTTCCCTTTAGAGTCAGTTCAAAATTAATGATGGTTATAGTTAAAAAACTATGTACTTGTAGTTTAGCAAAAACATTTTAAACAAACAATCTGGTTTGTAGTTGTATATTTTTAAAAACAAATAGAACATCACATATTTTTATATTGCTGCATTTACAGATTAATTCATCACTAGTATAAATTGCTCATATAAAAGAAACAAAAAACATTTCATGTTTATATTCAGTTTTGTTTCAGAGCCAACTAAGTTCGGTTTGAATTTTGCAAAGCTACACGAGGGCTTTTTGCCTAATTTATCAGCGAAAGACACGAGGAAAGGTAGCCAGTCATTATCACCGATTTTTGGGCTACTCTTTTTACCAACGAACAGTGAGATTGATTGAAACAATATAACGCCGCCATGACTGAAAGCACGAGCATAGTTGTTGGGACGGGTACTGGAACCCGATACCCTCGGACTAAGAGTGGAACGCCCTAACCACCTGGCCATGCAGTTAAAATAAACTGAACCAGGAGATTTAGTGTCAGTTTTCGTTTTCTTCAGTTTCCAACATGTATCATTTAAATATAATGACGTAATCATCATCAGTTCTCAGTTATGCATTTTTCGTCATCTAACTATCACTTATTTCTGCACAAAGTTAACTACTTACAAAATTCAAAGCTCTAAATTAACCGAGAAATGAATATGGTTAAAGTTTTGCACCATTGATACTCATAAAGAATAGAATGTGTTCGATCGTCATTGGAGTACCTTCACTGTTAACGATGTCCTTGGCTATAAAATAGCAATAGAAGTAAGAGTTGCTGTGATTTCCTTCAAGCATATAGTTCTACAGCAGTACGCGAACGTTCTTAATGGCGCCTTGTTTTCTACACGTGCGTTTGGTTACGTCTTCCTCTGCACCGGTTCGTGGATATATAACGTACACGTATATATCGAATGTTAATTGTTGTCACTGTTTTATTTAATGATACAAACATTTTCATTGTAGTTTTTAAAACTATATTTTAATTTGACTTTTGTGTATACTACAGGGTGTTCGGAAAGTCAGTGTGCACTTATATATTTATTAACAGACAAAACTACACAGTGACTTTCCGAACACCCTGTATAATAGTCGTAGATGCACGACCACTTTAGGGGGCGTGGCTCACAGATGTAAGATAACAGAAGAATATTTACTTTAGTTTTGTCGTTACTTAAGGTTATAGAGTATTTGCACAAAAATAAAAAGTTATCTGTGATGACTGTGCATAATTTTGAGCTGATAGAGTAAATGGAGAGCAGCTTGTCAACAACACCTACCGCCAAACCTTGGGCTACTCTTGTTTTACCAATATTCTGAAACAAAAACTATGTTCACTATGGTTTCTTTTTGCCGTATATGATAAACAAAACTACTGTAGCTGTGTTTTTCTGTTATTCAAAGAACTGCTGTAGTTTCTTTTTGATATTAAATGAAAACAACAGTAGCTATAGGTTTGTCCTTTCTTTCAACATATCAACAAAAGTAAAGTTTGGTCTAGTTTCACTATCTCACCTTATCCATTATCTGTATGACCCTACATTATCCACAAAATTTGCATGATCAGTTAATACTTGAAAACTAAGTAATATAAAGTTATAATTTATCGTCTTGCTTTCATATGAAAACGCTATTTATAAGAACTCGGAGCACATTGAACGTTCGTAATTTCAAATATTTTATTATAAAATATGAACAAAATAGTCACAAATCTTCTTGTGTCTGTATTCAATAATTATTTTTATTAAACATATAGTTTCGGATTTCCATTTTTTCGTGTTTTTTTTCTGTCACCAGAGCTCCAACTCAATTTTTTTCAAGATTCGTACTAAATATTCTGACGTTATTTTACATTTGACTCAGATGTGTTAATTACATTATTTTATCACTTACAGTGTATAAATAATTTTGTTATAAAAACTGCTTGTTAATTTAAACCGAGCATTTTAGTTACTTTTCTAATTATTCGCGTATTTCTTAGTGTTTGCAAGCTTTATTACCATCTTTTAATTGATAATTCATGTTCAAACAACCACATATGTAGATCATAATTCGTAATAATCGTGAATAACGAACAAGATTCTATGAACGACTGTTCAATAAAATTTTCATCACCGTTTTTCGGTGATCTATCTTTGAATTTTCAACTATAAACACAATATTCACGTGAAATAAAAACCTTTTAATCCGCTTTCGAAAGGTGGACCTTTCCTCAGGGGCAAACTGTTTCGTTCGAACGTTGTTCAAATCAAGTAATTATTATTTCGTAATTTAAGAATCACAAAAGGGTTATTAACATATCTCTTTTGATTCAGTGTTCTAAGATAATTTAGAAATTAATTCATCGTTTGTTACATCTAAATACCTTAACTACGCATTGTTGTAGT
Organism: Carcinoscorpius rotundicauda; assembly: GCA_011833715.1. Classification (NCBI taxonomy): domain Eukaryota; kingdom Metazoa; phylum Arthropoda; class Merostomata; order Xiphosura; family Limulidae; genus Carcinoscorpius; species Carcinoscorpius rotundicauda. Next base: position 31,370,902 of record CM022393.1, read on the forward strand.
TAATTTGGCTTCTATCCAAGGGCTGCGTGTTCGAATCCCGGTCACACTAAACATGCTCGCCCTCCCAGCCGTGGGGGCATTATAATGTGACGGTCAATCCCACTATTCGTTGTTAAAAGAGTAGCCCAAGAGTTGGCGGTGGGTGGTGATGACTAGCTGCCTTCCCTCTAGTTTTACACTGCGAAATTAGGGACGGCTAGCTTTGTGCGAAATTAAAAATAAAACAAATTGATCACAATCTTACACCATGGAAAGCTATTGTGATTCGTTGGTAGCAATAAAAAATATTTGAACGATAAATGAAACTGAACTCTTTCCGAATAAATGAATAATAAATTATAGTTACCTGTGTTTGTGAAAATAAATCTTTATCTCATCGGCACAGATACAGATTGGTCATGGTTTTACTTTGGTCGAAGTTTAATGTTTTATCTTTCGTAAAAACGCAAAAATAAATTTATGCGTGTATATATATATATATATATATAGTCGATACTTATATAAGCTCTAAGAGGCTACATTAAGTATGTATTGTTTTTGTTTAAGAGCGGAGCTGAACAATGATCTGTTTTCGTTGTGTCTAAAACAGGGATCGAATTTTAAAGTTCAGCGTTAAGAACTTTCGGGATTGCTGCTGATCTGTCAGAAGGGTTTATTAAAAAAAACGTTAATTTTCTGTCATATTCTCATATAGTTGAAATAATCAGCCTTAATGGAAAAATACTTAAGCTATAGAACAAGCTATTTGGATTTCTCCTATGTTGTTTAACTACTCCTATTTGTTTAGTGTCTTCGCTGCCTGTTAAATTTTACTTTTGTTATAACACAGCATTCCTCTTTAATTCTTGTAGAATGTACTTCTAATCTTACAAACTTTCTTCGTCCCTTAAATATTGTTTTCTTTGTTATTGAACTATTGTTTTAACTACTGCAGGTTAAAGTATTCCCTTTACGTGGGCTTATATTAAATGAGTATTTATTCTCAACTGATGTAAGGCATTTAATTCTGTGTCACACTTTACGCCTTTAATTTCATAGTATATTGTTAATAAAACAAAAATCTAAACCACTCACAAATTTTTAAAAATTATAAAATAACTGCTGTTTTTGAAAAATTCAAAGTTGTTCATCTGCTGTTGTAGTCAAACAATTTCACAAATCACCTGATACATCACGAAGATACGTATGATCATACAGACAATGTCATTATATAGTGAAAAGTACCACTAAGAATGGCTACTCTTTCTTGAAACACATTCTTGTTGAAAATACATTTTCACTGTGTTTGAACAAACGCGTTCATAGACTTTCGTCACTTTTAGATCTTGTACCATTGTATCTTGTTTCAACAGATTATATAATAAACATTAAAACTAAACTTCTAGTAGGAAACGAACGTGAATACAAGCTACTGCAAGTGCTTTTATGTTTCGAATGAGAATTTACTCTACACGTAGCAGAAAGAAACTATTCACACGTGTGTGGTGCGTTCTTGACTGTTCATTTAGCAAAGAGATTCTGTTTACAAAATTGGAGGGGGGGAAGATTTTACTGTAAAACTAATAGAAGAAGTTACACCCTTGTGCAAATTGATTGAAACAAGACGGAAAATTGCGATTTCTTTCAATTTTTTGCGTTTTATTTCTAAGAATCCAAACATTATTCACAAATTAATACATGATATGACCGCCTTTATTTTTCAGAAGATTATTAATTCGCTTTGGCATCGAGTACACGAGTTGATTACAATCTTTACTAATTTTTGGATCGCGGTACCACACCTCAGTTATGGCCTCAATTAGCTTATCTTTTTTAGTACAGTCTTTTCCCCGAAGTCTTTCTTTACAAATCGCCCAAAGATTTTTAATGGGATTTAAGTCCGGAGAGTTTCCAGGCCAGTCCAGCACCTTTATTCGCGTTGTAGTCATAAAATTCTTCACAAGTTTCGATGTGTGGCACGGAGCCAGATCTTGCTGAAAAATTCCAGATCCATCTGGAAATCTCCTTTTCAATTCTGGAATGACTTTTCTCTGCAAAACTTCGATGTTCTGTGGTCCTCGCATCATACCTTCTACGATATGTTTGCCTCCGACGCCATAGTAGCTGAAAAAGCCCCAAAACATCTTCAAGGGATGTTTCACGAACTAATTGATGTGAGATTCTCGAATTTTCTCACCTGGAGATCTGCAAACACACAGACGTCTTTTACCCTGTAGGAAGAAATGAGCCTCGTCACTGAATAACACCTTCCTCCATTGTTCTTGTGTCCAGTTCTTGTATTTCAGACCCCGTTGATACCGTTTTTTTCTTCATTGAGTTGATAAGAGGTTTTTTAACTGGTCTCCTTGTCCTTCTAACGCAATTTCGAATGACGTAATATTCCTCAAACTTTCGTCATATATCCCAAAAATAGATCAACCGTACTGCAAAACACAGCTAATGACGCCGTCTGTGTGAAAAAAATAACTATTAAAGGAAATCAGCGGGTTTAGCGAGCCTACACCGGCCGCCATGCTGAAAATATTGTAAAATGACCATTTGTTTCAATTGATTTGCACAAGGGTGTAAGGTGCAGGTTTCAGGTGAGATTTCACTGTAAAATTAGTAGAAACAGTAATGTGCAGGTTTCGGGTGAAATTTCACTGTAAAACTGGTAGAAGCATTAATGGGCAGATTTTGGACAAAATTTCACTGTAAAACTAGTAGAAACAGTAATGTGCAGGTTTCGGATGAAATTTCATTGTAAAACTGGTAGAAGAATTAATGTGCAGATTTCACAGTGAACGTTTTTTTATGTTTTGTTTAATAAGTCAGTGAGTACGTGTGTTTACTGGTTACTTTATGATCAACCACAAGGTTTTATGTTTCTGTTTTTATTCTGATTTTTGTGGATTGATATAAATAGAATTTCACTTTTATTGATATTTTGTCTTCTTGTAATCTGTTTTCTGCCGTATTATTTGTTCATTCTGCTGTTGAGAATTGTAGTATCATAATGTAATAAAAAACTGACGTATTTCTTTAACATTTGTTTCATCATTCTTTCATTTGATCTATTTTTTGATTTTGTATTTTAATAAATACTTCTTTTCATTAAAATAATTCGTTTTTTCTTTTTGTTGGTAAGAATAATAATTTCTTTTGGACAATAAATAGTACTTGAATTTGAGGTGTTCTGATTGCACGTGCGAATTTTATAGCTTCATAATTTATTTTAACTGAAAAAAATACGAAAATATACCACCAGGGTTTCTTATTTTTTTGGTTTACACAAGTATAAATGTAAAATACCTGAAGTGAAATTTCTTTAAAAGGATGGTACATATTAGCATAACAAGAGAAGTTGGTAGTTGATTTAACACGAATAAATTACACAACTCTGGCAGTTGAATGATAACAGGGTAATATGTATATTCGGTTATCCAAAAAGTATTATTCAGTTTTTTATGAATAAAGCAATTGGTGACTTGAAACTCATGAGCATATCATTTTTAACATTTACTGTTACGCAAGAGAAATTAGCGTAACGAAAACAAACAAAATACAGTTTGAATATTTCATGAATATGTTTAAATGAGGCACGTTTGACGCGAATTAGATATATTGTTCATGAGTGACACATTCGTATGCTCAAATGTAGTGTAAAATTTATTTGATGTTACACTTTATTTTGTTGTTGTTTTTGAATTTCGCGCAAAGCTACTCGAGGGCTATCTGCGGTAGCCGTCCCTAATTTAGCAGTGTAAGACTAGAGGGAAGGCAGCTGGTAACCACCACTCACTGCCAACTGTTGGGTTACTCTTTTGCCAACGAATAGTGTGATTGACTGTCACATTATGACGCCCCCTCGACTGAAAGGGCGAACATGTCTTGTGCGACCGGGATTCGAACCCGTGACCATCGGATTATGAGTCGAACGTCTTAACATACGTGGCCACACCGGGCCTTTTATTTTGTTTCATTCTTTAACCATCTTCCCTGTGGATCGGCACGCCACAGGATTTCCCATCAAATTAGAATTTGACAACTGACAGGAATAGACTTCATAACTATGATACTCGATTCAATTACTTAGAAGCGTAGCGTTTACTATCGATGTGAATGAAGTTAATATAGAAACAGAAGAAGCATAAACTTTGATTCGAAACATATTGACTTATTCTCATTTGATTAATTTAATTTAATTATTACCACCGAGATAACACTGCCCTAATATATGAGGAGCAGAAAGTCATTTCCTATAATTTATTTAAGTAGAGATAAATCATTAAAATGTAACCGCCTTCTCTCTCTTGGTTTTGAAAACTTAGCTATCCATCTATTTGAACTTATTTTACATTTTTAGTTACCTTAAAAGATTTTAATATTTTTTATTTTTATTTCCTTGTGAAGGAAATAAGTTTTTATCGTATTTACTCGAAAATTATATTTATATTTTTAGGTCTAAGTGTGGCCTAGTAGTTTGTGTACCATACCAAGATCTGAAGGCTTCACAACTGCTTATACAGTTAGTTACTCTTAAACTTTAAACAAGTAATATGATAGTTAAGTTCTGTAATCTCAGCTTTGCCACGCTAGTTAATTAATCCTGTATCCTTAAGCCTATAGACTGGTAATAATTGTTTCTGTAGTTTGGAATTTGAAAAATTTCGTAACTAATGCTTACTAATATAGTAATTTACTTCTGTAGCCTCAGCCCTCTAGTGAGTAGTTTAATAACTTTGTAACCTTGTAACTTTTCCATAATTTCTCAGATAAAGAACATTTTGTTCAACCTTGCGTTCGTCACTATAAATTACAAAACTCCTCTTTCAACAGAAGCCCAAAGTCAAAGATGAAGGTAACAGCCCATACAAGTTTTGTCATTATAAAGTTACTATGTTAATTAAGGATAAAAGATAAAATACACTCAAGGATAAAAATAGTCTTACCTTAATTAAGGCTTAGGCGCTGCTTGCTTTTGGTTATCGATATAAAGATGATTTGGTAAGAGCCGCAGTTTGGAGTTGTGCAAGGTTTCACTTAGTTGATTAAAAAATTACCGTACTGAATGATTAAGATGCACTTTGAGTTGATATAAGATACATGCAATTTATTTGTATATTTTTTACTTTATGCTATTCATTATTACGATTATTTTGCTTATCATTTCAACTTGCGATTAATTTACGTCTTCTGAGCTGGTCCAACTATATATATCTATATCTATATATCTATGAAGGTTAGCATTTGATTTTTTTTTTAAATTTCGTTCAAAGCTACACAAGGGCTATCTGCACTAGCCGACCCTAATTTAGCAGTGTAAGACTAGAGGAAAGACATCTTGTCATCACCACCTACCGCCAACTCTTGGGCTACTCTTTTACCAACGAATAGTGGGATTGAGTGTCACATTATAATACCCCCACGGCTGAAAGGGCGTGCGAAATTCTAAACAAACAAACAAGGCATATTGGACCAAGTTTCAACCGTAAAAGCTTCAAATCACTCCGGCGAGAAATCAAAGCATGGTGGTCGATTGGAGAGTGTTTGGAAGAAGAAAATGATGTATCTCTCTGCGGAAAAATAATGACAGACGAAGACGTAAGCTTATTTTTAATGATAAGAAAAATGGATTAGAGAGAAAGATCAAAAGAAAAGAGAAAAATGATCGACTGTTGAGGCATGTGGGTTATAAAAGTAATATAAATGATCCATTTTATTTATAATTCCCAGGGCAAAAGAAACAGTGAGAACTGGAAATGTTGTTTGACAGGCAAAATCAGTTTCTTCACTTCTTGGTTAGTGTCGAGTTCAATCACTGCGTGACTTAAGACGTTTGCTTTTAGCTGCTTTCTTAAGTTTGTACTTCTGTCAATGAATGCTCCGTGAATTATTATTATATACGACCTGGGTGACAGGTTGATGCTTTCAGTTCATCAAATCCTGCGTAAAACTGTTTGAAGTACCAGTATAGCGTTTATATTATCTAAATGGTGCAGTTTTTATCATAGCGCTTTTATTATCCCGTTTTGCCTGCTGTGCTTGAATGCACAATAAAGCCACTTAACTGTGTTAATGTTATAGCTCTGATATGGTAAATATTGCTGGAAGCGGTTCTGATGATAAAATATTGTATACGACTCTTGCACGTGTTAAGAGTAGATAAATCTGTACAATGTCGATGAATGAAGTTCCATAAGAAATCGATTTAACTGACGCGATGTATCGATTAGCTTCTAATTATAGAAAATAAAATTAATACTTGTGCCTGTACAATATTCAAAATTCAAGATATACCACTGCTACTATTTTAGATAAAGGAGCATATACACACACACACATTTATAGGTTTATAGTGAGAAACCTGTAAAAGATAACAGTTGCGCTGATTAGAATATTTAAAGGATAGAATGTGTTTGTTTGAATTTCGCGTAAAGTTACACGAGGGCTATCTGCGCTAGCCGTTCCTAATTTTGCAGTGTAAGGCCAGAGGGAAAACAGCGAGACATCACCACCAACTCTTGGGGTACTCTTTTATTAACGAATAGTGGGATTGAGTGTCACATTATAACACCCCCACGGCTGAAAGGGCGAGCGTATTTGGTGCGACGGGGATTCAAACCTGCGACTTTCAGATTACGAGTCGAACGTCTTAACACACCTGGCAATGTTGGGTCTGTTTAGTTGTGAAAAGATAATTTCTTCTAATACAGCAAGAAGTAAAAGAAAATGAAGACGTATTATGAAGAACACTTGTTGCCATATTCCTAATATCCATTATCTGTGTCCATAAAAGCATGTAGATGTATGGGTCAAAAAGTAATAAAATTAATATAATAAAAGTGTAGCTTGTCCTCTTGTTGACATTAACGTAATTATAATAATAATAAACTGACCCTCCTCTCGGACCAGTACGTCTGTAAAGTGGGCCTTCAGTTCTATGAAGTATTTAATAAATAATCTAGCGTACTATTTGACGAACAGATACTGACCATGAATAATAACATTATTACAAAGTTATAGTCAAACCAACATGATAAAATTGAAGTATCCTTCTAGAATGAAGTGCAAGTATGCTGTAACATGATATACACGACAACGATGAATGTTTTATGTTATTATTAACATATATAAGATATATGTTAAGGTTACCGAATGATTATTCTGACGTGAAGATGTATTCATGCATTCTACTTACACTCAAAATAATGCTCGCAATAACAAAGAAAGACGTGGGAACAAGTGATAAATACACGATAACAAATGTTATTTACAATGTAACTTGTAGAATGTATCTTTAAAAATAGTACATTGGAAAATATCTCGTGCGGTTCACGATAGAGTTTTTGAAAATGTAGGAGTTTTAAATCAATCGAAGTACCAGCAGATCACTGTCCTAACAGGTACCAGCAGATCACTGTCCTAACAGGTACCAGCAGATCACTGTTCTAACATATACCAGCAGATCACTGTCCTAACATATACCAGCAGATCACTGTCCTAACAGGTACCAGCAGATCACTTTCCTAACAGGTACCAGCAGATCACTGTCCTAACATGTACAAGCCTTTTCTATAGCTCGTGATTTTCTTGGCTATAACCACAAAGAAGCGTAATTTATTTTGAAATTCAAACAAATTAATCGTAACGCACGATGAACATCGCGATTGTAGTATCATACACTTTTCTCAAGTTTACTTTTTTATTCAGTCTTTTGTCTTTTAAATTTACTTTAAATTCGTTTATTTTATGTTTCGTAGCTGTTTTTATATCTGTATTGAAAATATTGTCACTATAATTTTGTGTTACAAACTGAAATTTCTGTCAAGATCTGTTGTTTTTTTATATTCTGTGAGTGTAGCAGTGTAAATAGATGGTCGCTGCTGAAGTTGTAGACGAAACGTTGGATTGAATGGATATGATACTGTTCTGGAGTTTAAAGTCGATTTTTAATTATAAAACATAACGGGAGTTTTCAATGTTCATGTAGCCTTCTAAATTAGAAGTTAACACTACTGATAGACTAAAATGGATTTACAAAATAACAATCCAACGATACAGACTTTAAGCTTCTACGATTAGTAGTAGTTATCTACAGACGATAACTTACCATGTTAATACAACTCTTTGATCATATGCAACTACAATTGAAGTTAGCACTGTTGTTGGACTAAGTTTAATTCGTTCGTGTCTCTTTTTTGCAAATATAATTTCGTTGCTTATCAAAGGTGATGACCTGTAAAGCATCTCTCGGTTATTAATGAATTTTCCTTAATTTAAAACCGGGTATTTCCCTCAACAGGCAGGTGGACTGTTTGAGAAAAACGAACTCACGTTTTCCTACTTGTTTCGTATATACTACCTTTTTTTTTATCAATGTAACGTTTCTTCAGCTTTTAGGTTTTGGTTTGTTTTGAATTTCGCGCAAAGTTACATGAGTGCTATCTGTACTAGCCGCCCCTAATTTAGCAGTGTGAGACTAGAGGGAAGGCAGATAGTCACCACCAGCCATCGATAATGCTTGGACTACTCTTTTACTAACGAATAGTGGGATTGGCTGTCACTATATAACGCCACCACAGCTGACAAAGCGAGCATGTTTGATATTACGTGGTTTCGATCCCGGCACCCTAGGATTACGAGTCGAGTGCTTTATAATATTACTATATACGTTTTATGGCCTATTCTTTATCTTCAATAGGACAGCAGTAATTCTACAGACTTACAATTTTAAAATCTGGGGATTGATTTCTAGCGGTGAAGACAGAAAAAAATTAGTGTGGGTTTGTTCTGAAACAGTTTATTTTTCTCTTAAGTTTTATGAACATCCAGTCTTAACGTCATTGTTTGTGTTCCCCATGAATATTTACATACCTTAATCTGGACCTTAATATTGTCTGTCTTCTCTTTTTCTCGAATATTTGATCTATCCAGTTTCTTTCTTTACCTTTTAATAATGTATGAATAAGTAGACTGTTCTACAACATCCAAGTTATTCTTACTATTATTTCCTCTATATTTTTCTGGCATCTATTACACATACTTGCTATTTTAAACTATATGTATCAGTTTTGGATCATTGCAATACCTTCAAATACTAATTCAGTTTCTATTTTTGTTCTCCCTGTTGTTTTCAGTTTTTATTATTCTGTATATTTACTATTAATATTATTATTGTGTATATTTACTATTTTCGCCATCTTGTTTCTTCCTTCGATTTTAAAGCATTTAATGTGCTGTTACTCTAATTAGCAAAACGGCAAAACAAAAAGAGCAAGAAATGTACGTAGAATATTCTTTTAATTTAAAATAATTCACTTAAGTTATAAAACATAGTTTGTGAAATATACCACAGTACGAGTTACGTAAGTACAACATGTATATAACTTTAGATAAAAATGGATTATCATTTCTACCGATAATCCCTTTAATATAGCGTAGGTCTGAGAGATTATAACGCATTTTTTTTAGTTGTGTATTCTCACGAATGAAGTTTCGCTGTTGTTTTCTTATTGCAAAGCTGCACAACAGGTTTACTTCACTCTTTTCATTGCAGGGAACCGGATTCCGGATTTTAAGGTTGTAAGTCTGTAAACTTACTGCTTACCCATCGGAAAGGGGGACAAAAAATGGAATAATAAAATATAAGTGGTATTGTATAATATGATTAAGCTGAAACATTTCATTCACAAAAACTAAACTGAGACTTTATCGTGTGGAATTGAGGTTTTGAAGAACGAATCTTAGAGGAGAGGAACAGAAAGAATTTCCTGATTCGCCACTTGTGTTATTCTATGTTTGAGGCACCCGCCTATTGAGAGTATCTATCAATCTTTATTACGGCAGTGACAAATGTATGTCGTTATGTAACTGACAAGCTAGGTAAATCTGAGAATATAATGTTCTCAAAAATGTAATTATATTATTTCGCGCCTTTTGGTTTTCGGGTCTGTATTTACTTTACCAAGAATATTGGGACAATACCCACTTTCAAAATTAACAAAACTCTCTTCTGTACGTGCAAATTTTCAAATGCGTTACGCAGATGACAAGAACTCTACATCTGTTTTCAAGTCCACTACCCGTGAATTCAAGGAGGTACGTGGAGGTTCGTACAGTTGAATTTTGTATAAGGATTGTTGTCCCTGATAACTGTGTGTGAATGCAAGGAAATTAGCTCTGATAACGGTTCGCGTCGAAATTACTGTTGGAAACAATGATTAACTAATGCATAAGGTTATTAATTTCGCTGTTCATTGTTTATTTTTGTTCGAAGAATCTGGATTTAACAATAGCTGGAGAATACTCCAGATAGAACTATATCTATTCATTTATTAAGTGATCCGTTAAAGTCTTACCGTGCTATAAAATATTTTTAAAAAACTGTGCTGCATGACTTACTAGAACCCTATGGGGAACGACAATTCTTCTATTAGCATGATAATATACCATATTATAATCACAAGTTCTGGTCGGTGAATTAATAAAAACAGCACAAAACATCCGTCTTGTACCAATCAAAAATGAACTATATGCTAGAGGGCGTTTTGTAATCTCTCTAAAGGCACTGTTTCCACGTGGGTGATATTTGCCCAGTTGTGTGAATAATATTACAATTTCCAACTACTTTCGGCCATGTGAGATTTTTTTTCACCTTACGACTTTTTTTGCATGAGATGATAAATTGGGTTAGTTTAAAATATCCATAGTTTTCGTACTATGAAGTGAAAATCTCACTGAGTAAATCAGTGATAATACTCAAACTTACAGTAAGAATATCTTACAATTCAACGTTCAATAGTCAAACTTGCAATAGGAATATTTTATACTTTAGTTAACATTTTAACTTATATAATGAGAATCATTCATAGTTATGGAAGTTTGAGCTACAAACTGTTCGTTATTAAGGCGGTAGCAACAGCTGAATCTTGAATTATGTTACAATACTGGTCACGAGGGAAAGTTTACGAAGTTTATCAAACTGACAGCCACGAGGAGAAACAAGAATCGTAATTTACTGAAACGGTGATGGAAGTTGTAGGAAAATCTTGGAGTTTTAAAGCAACGTTCGAGAAAAAGTAAAAGTTTAAAGTTTATTATAGTTAAGACTACAAAACAAACAAATCTTAGAACCTGTTAAAATGATGGTTACTGGAAGGAGAAAATTATAGAACATATAACATGTAGCAATGATTAGAAGACAAGCAATCATGAATATTGTTAAGTCGATAATCATGAGATAAGCTATTCTGAAGGTTTGTTATAGCGCTGGTTATAAGAAATGCAGAGCTTATGGAATCGATAATTTTGTGGACAATCAAGTTTTGGATTTTTTTAAAGCGAGAATCACAGAAAAATTATGGACTTTTTCACAGCGATAGTCGCAGGAATGTGCATGCCTTGAACTATTAAGGCGTGTATCACGAGAACTGGAAAGTCTTGAAATTTATTGAAGTAATAGTCGTAGGAACGGAGAAATCTAAAGTGTTTTAAAGTTACGGTTACTGAAATTACCACACAGAAGTATTGGCCCAGCACGGCCAGGTAGTTAAGACACTCGATTCGTAATCTGATGGTCGCGGGTTCGAATCCCTGTCACACCAAACATGCTTGCCCTTTCAGCCGTGGGGGCGTTATAATGTGACGGTCAATCCCACTATTCGTTGGTAAAAGAGTAGCCCAAGAGTTGTCGGTAGGTGGTGTTGACTAGCTGCCTTTATTCTAGTTTTACACTGCTAAATTAAGGACGGCTAATTGCAGATAGCTCTCGTATAGCTTTGCGGGAAATAAAACAAACCTAGAAGCAGCCAGTCAATAAGTCTTGTGCACCTGACCCTCCTGGGTATCCAAAAATTTAACATACCCAAATACCCACAAAGAAGAAGAGAAGGAGTCAGTCAATTTTTTTTTTTAACCGGCGCTGTTTTATACACCCTGAATAATTATTGTCTTAGTTCATCTACAACAATTTTCTACATTTGTTAATAGCTAGAATGATATATACATATTGCTTCGTTTGTTTGTTTGTTTTTAATTAAGCACAAAGCTACACAATGGGCTATCTGTGCTCTGCCCACCACGGGTATCGAAACCCGGATTTTAGCACGTAAGTCCGCAGACATACCGCTGAGCCACTGGGGGGCACATATTGCTTCAATAAACCCATTCGTGGCCCGCCATGGCCAAGCGTTTTAAGGCGTGCGACTCGTAATCTGAAGGTCGCGGGTTCGCATCCCCGTCACCCCAAACATGCTCCCCATTTCAGCCGTGGAGGCGTTATAATGTGACGGTCAATTCTATTATTCGTTGGTAAAAGAGTTAGCAGTGGGTGGTGATGACTAGCCGCCTTCCCTCTAGTCTTACACTGCTAAATTAGGGACGGCTAGCACAGATAGCCCTCGAGTAGCTTTGTGAGAAATTCAAAAACAAAATAATCAAACAAATAAAAACCCATTCGTGTTGGGCTAGGGATATTACATTGTGGATTAAAGTACGATTTTTAGGGTACATAAACATGTTTTGAGAAGAAAAACATATGGATACATCGATACACGTGTATGTGTTGTATTTCAAAGCCACGAGTCATGATAGAACAAGACCATGTTTGTTTCCCTTACAACATGACTTTCTGTTGTTTATTTTACATGCAACTCAAACTGGGTTCGTTTTACTGTTACTTTAGGCGAGCGGCTCTTCTATCCAGAGTTGGTAAATTTATTCTCATGATAGGGGGCTACATGAACGAAGCAGACTTGATGTTTTAATAGTTTAGTTTCGGTAAGTCGTTACTCGTCACGTTAGGTAGTTAATGTCAAGAAATAAAGTTTATTTTTCTGAAATAGAATATTGTAAAGCAAGAATGAAAGCTGTAGCAAACAAAACGTGAAGTAGTCAGGTGTGGATGTTTTCAACGGTAAAAAGAGTAAAATGCCAAATCTTTACGTTTTAACTTAAGTATAACATTTCCAGAAATCAAAGTTTAAGGTCGTAGTAAAAGAAAAAGAACATTCACAACATATTTTTAAATGTGTAACTTTTAACTAAAATCTGAAAGAGAATTTTTAAGAAATCAAAATATTGCTTTGTTACCTGGAATCATTCGGAGTCAGGGGTAGAAATTTTCATTGAAACAGGACGTTCTCAGATGTCTGTTTGTTTTTGTTCCAGAGCAAAGCCACATTGTGTCATCTGCTGTGGAGAATCAAATCCCCTGATTTTAGCATTTGATGTCCGTTGACTTCCCACTATTTCACCGGGAACCTCACAGAAGTTACATTTTGATGTTTTAATCGAAATATAATACTCGAAAAGTGAAGTATACACTCTTAACTGACTTAGATACTCACATAATTTAAGTATGGATAGCTTAGCGAAATGAAAGAATAAAATAAATCGAGTACAGATATCTTTACTGGAATAAAATACTCACATAGTGTTTGAACATTTTAGCTGAAACAGAACAATTAAAAATCAAATTTCAACATTATAGTCCTTGTGAAGTAAACAACATCAAAGCTCTTTGATGTTTTACTAATTTAAAACGTTTCGTTTTCTCACAGTCTTTGTTTAATATTTCAATTTACAATTTAGTATTTAATTTAGTATTTATGACCTGAAAAATAATGAGCACAATTAATTAAGTTTTCACTTATTAAATATTTAATCTTCTGGAATACACTTTATTTTTTGTCCCACGGTAAGTAAGAGTTACATTTACGGACTTACAACACTAAAAATGTATAGGTTTCGATTCCCTGCAGTGGACAGTTCGCAGACATCCTGTTATGCAGCTCTGTGTTAAACTTAGCAATCTTTTTCTTTTATTCTGCATTTCACTAGTTATGAATTATTACCTTGTTGAAACCTTATAAACTGATGAATAGAATAATGAGGATTACAGAAATATACTTATTGTTCGAAGACTTTTATTGCAATCAATTTTAGACGACTGAAGACATTGATTGCTTGAGACTAGTATGAAGGTAGACAACCAAAGACGTTGATTGCTTGAGACTAGTATAAAGGTAGACAACCAAAGACGCTGATTGTTTGAGACTAGTATAAAGGTAGACTACCAAAGACGTTGATTGCTTGAGACTAGTATATAGGTAGACTACCAAAGACGTTAATTGCTTGACACTAGCATAAAGTTAGTCTACCAAAGACGTTGATTGTTTGAAACTAGTATAAAGGTAGACTACCAAAGATGTTGATTGCTTGAGACTAGTATAAAGGTAGACTACCAAAGACGTTGATTGCTTGAGACTAGCATAAAGTTAGTCTACCAAAGACGTTGATTGTTTGAGACCAGTATAAAGGTAGACTACCAAAGATGTTGATTGCTTGAGACTAGTATAAAGGTAGACTACCAAAGACGTTGATTGCTTGAGACTAGCATAAAGTTAGTCTACCAAAGACGTTGATTGTTTGAGACCAGTATAAAGGTAGACTATCAAAAACGTTGATTGATTGAGACTAGCATAAAGTTAGTCTTCCAAAGACGTTGATTGTTTGAGACCAGTATAAAGGTAGACTATCAAAGACGTTGGTTGACGTTTGTTTATGTGAAGATGACCTAGAAAAGTTGAAACGTTGTTCTTTGTTTATCAATAAAACAATTAACACCCATACCAGCGGTTAGGAGGTACATTCTTCATGCATTATTCATTTGAAATAACGGATATCGGAAGTACCACTATGGTGATTTTTGGCAGATGAGGACAGAACTACCTCGTGACAGTTAATCTAATGTTTCAACGATATCGTTAGCAACGTGTGTATTATTGATTGCTAACTGTGTTCCTGTTTTTTAGCCGCGAGATAACAGATCATACAATGGCTTTGATTTTTTCAAGCATACACTTTTAACTCATAGTTCCATCATTTCTTGTCGGATATCAGATTTGATTACAATGTTGGATAAAGTAGGTCAAATTTTCTCGAATGATGTGTTTAACCACGAACAAGGTCTCAAAGATGAATATAATTTACTCTTGCCTTAAAGAATTTCAACATGAGGGTAGGTTGGTATAGGTATTGATGAGTAATCAAATCAAATCAAGTATACACACGCCTACGATTGGCGTGCAAGAATATATTTAACCAAAAGGGTGGAGAGAAGGTCTCATATCATAGATTACCTTATTCTAATCCTGTCTGAAAGAATTTCGCAAATACCGCTGCTGTTGAGGGTTTCCTCTTGTTATATTGAAGATTTGTACCTTTATGTTCGACGTAGAACAGCTGACGTGCGGCAATCAATTAAAGTGTGAGTTTGTAGAGTTGTGTTTTCCTCTATGATCGCCACGCGGTGGAACAGCGCATGACTGCGGAGTTAAGCCGTAGAAATTGGGTTTTGATTGTTTTGTTTTTTTAATTACGCACAAAGCTACTCGAAGGCTATCTGCGCTAGCTGTCCCTAATTTTAAGACAAACTTAAATAAACTTGTTTGTTTATTTTTGAATTTCGCGCAAAGCTACACGAGGACGATTCGCGCTAGCCGTCCCTAATTTAGCAGTGTAAGACTAGAGGGAAGACTGCTAGTCATCACCACCCACCGCCAACTATTGGGATATTCTTTTACCAACGAATAGTGGGATTGATCGTAACATTATAACGCCCCATGGCTGAAAGGGCGAACGTGTTTGCTGCGAAAGGGATTCGAACCTGCGACTCTCAGATTACGAGTCGAGTGCCTTAACCCACCTGGCCATGCCAGGCACAAGGTTTTGATACCCTTGGTAGGTAGAGCAAAGATAACCGTTTATATTACTTTCTGCATAACCACGAAAAACTAACAACCAAACTATACTATCCTTTTAATGGTTTGTCATGGTTTACGTGTTTGTTTTTTTTTAATTTTGGAACTAAACTGACGACTCCAAAATATTTGTTACAAACTAACAAATTGGTGTTAAAAAGAAATGAATGCTTATTGCTCTGTTTAATGTTGGCGATGTGCCAAATATTAAGGCTACTGTTCTAATTTTATTACGTGTTGGGAAATTTCAAGCATTAATCTTGACTAATAACAAAAATGAAACAAATAAAAGCGTGGATTTATAAAAAGTGTCCATAAAAAGAACTTTGTCCTCATGACAGTTTAAAGTTTTATCTGACAAATCAAACGTTACATTCAAAACATAACAAAATATATTTGATAGCTTATTATTTTAGGAAAATTAATTCACAACCCTTGTTAACATGTATTTCGTACACATTATTTTGCGACGTAAATCCTTGCATTCCATAAACTTTATCGTTTATTGTAACAAACAAATACTGAGCTTCTACGGGAAACTTTTCAAAGATAATTTGTCAAATTACCGTCTATATACTTTGATTGAAATTTGTATTGTCCGCAAATATATACTTTTACAATGTGCTTTACTTGTATACATTTGTGTCACACTACTTATAGTTTACATGTAATGAATGGAAGATTTTTTGAAGCATAGGAAAGACAATAAATGAAAGAAGTCATAAGAGGTCTTCAAAAGTTTCGTTTAGCTACTTAATACAGTACCATCTATTTAAAAATTGAGTGTGACCCGAAGAACGAACACAAATGGTTTCGACAACCAAATTAGAGTGGAACCCCTCTAAAGCAGCCACCTTTGGAACTGAGACAAACTGTCCTGATTAAAGGGGTTACACTGTACACAATTATGGATTATGTAAACAATAAAGGGACTGTGATTGAATGACCGCTTTCAAGGGTGACACACTCTGAGGGGTGGCTGCTTAGAGGGGTTCCATTGTATTATATGCTTTAATGAACATTGTACGTACGTTTTCTTATAGCAAAGCCACATCGGACTACCCGCTGAGCCCACCGAAGGGAATCGAACCACTAATTTTAGCGTTGTAAATCCGTAGACTTACCGCTGTACTAGCGGGGAGCTGCTTTAATGAACAGAATAGAGTAATTGTTATTTTTCTCGTGCCAACTATCTGGTATCACTTATGTTATATTTCCATTTGTATGTTATTTTCTCAATATTCCAACGGTAACTTACTATTTTTTTTCCAGAACTTATTAATAGTAATATCGATTCTGTGGATTCTTCGTATTATAATGTATTTTCTCTCGTGATTCTTTCCCTGGCCCTGCATGGCCAAGCGTGTTAAGGCGTGCGACTCGTAATCTGAGGGTCACGGGTTCGCATCCCCGTCGCGCCAAACATCCTCGCCCTCTCAGCCGTGGGGGCGTTATAATGTCACAGTTAATCCCACTATTCGTTGGTAAAAGAGTACCCCAAGAATTGCCTGTGTGTGGTGATGACTATCTACCTTCCCTTTGGTCTTACATTTCAAAATTAGGGACGGCTCGTGTAGCTTTGCGCGAAATTCAAAAACAAAAAATACAAACAGACTCTTTTTCTACTGCATCAGCGGTAACTTTGAGGGGGCCCGGCATGGCCAGGTGGGTTAAGGCGTTCGATTCGTAGTCTGAGGGTCGCGAATTCGAATTCCCGTCGCACCAAACATGTTCGCCCTTTCAGCCGTTAGGCATTATAATGTCACGGTCAATCCCATTATTCGTTGGTAAAAAAGTAGCCTAAGAGGAGTTGGTGGTGGGTAATGATGACTATCTGCCTTCCCTCTAGTCTTACAGTGCAAAATTAGGTACGGCTAATGCAGATAGCCCTCGTGTAGCTTTGCGCGAAATTCAAGAAACAAACAAACTTTGAGGGCTTATAACGCTATAAATATTTTTTAGATTTATGGTTTACATAGCATAGATAAATTGATTGTGTAACTTTGTAGTAACAACAAAGAGAAAATCTGTTTTAGAAATCATTCCCTATGTAATGTTTACTGATATTCTGTCAATGATAAAAATACCTTTTCTTAAAAGAAAATATTCATGCTATAATATTTGCTCAATATGTGAAAAGTAATATATCTTTTCTTAATAATAATATTGTTATACCTTTGGTTCTGTCTTCTAATAACGATAAAGTCCTTCAGGTGAGGGCCTGGCATGATCTACTGGGGGCGGCGCTCTAATCGCCATCTGCATATTACGGGTTTGAATCCCACATCACCAAATATGCTCGTCTTTTTAGCTGCGCCCGTCATAATGTGTCATTAGTCAAGGAGTATCTCAAGAGCTTGCAGTAGATTCCTTCGAAATTCAAAACAGGCGTATAAATAAACCTGTCAGACAGAAAACGAAGGAAATATAACATACGAAACAATAAAAACACTAGAAATATGACAACAAATGAACAAAAACTAATAAATTTGGTATATTATCTAAAAAAAAAGACTCCGCTACCACCAACAAAGCCAACAAAAGACTCGACTACCACCAACAGAGAAAGCCAACGATGGACTCGACAATCACCAACAGAGAAAGCTAACAAAAGACTCCACTACCACCAACAGAGAAAGCCAACAAAAGACTCGACTACCACCAACATAAAAAGCCAACAAAAGACTCCATTACCACCAACAGAGAAAGCCAACAAAAGACTCGACTACCACCAACACAGAAATCCAACAAAAGACTCCACTATCACCAACATAGAAAGCCAACAAAAGACTCCACTATAACCGACACAGAAAGCCAATAACAGACTCCACTGTTACCAACAGAGAAAGCCAACAAAAGACTCCACTTCTTCCAACACAGAAAGCCAATGTTCGTTGTAGTTTGATGTTAGTTATAATTTTCTGTGGTATTAAAAGTTGTGGGTATTTTTTGACAAGACTGATAATCATTGTTGTAATGTTCGTGTTGTTATTTGGTTTACTGAATTTTAATGGAAGTCGGTGTTTACATTCGTAATTCCTTTTGCTATTTCTCTATTACCTTCGTTATTGGTGTTGTAAACTTGCCTGTTTGTTGGTTATTGGTGTTCTTCTCTGGATTGTGTTTGTGTTTTTTGCTGCGTTATTTCCAAGTATGTTCTTGTGTTGGTAATAGTGGGGTCTTTTGTTGGCTTTCTGTGTTGGTGATAGTGGAGTCCTTTATTGTCTCTCTGTGTTGATAGTAGTAGAGTCTTTTGTTGGCTTTCTGTGTTGATAGTAGTGGAGTCCTTGTTTAAAAATAACGAATAATGGGATTGACCGTCACATATAACGCCCCCTCAGTTGTAAAAACGAGCATATTTGGTGTGACAGGGATTCAAACCCACAACCCTCATATTACGAGTCGAACGCCTTAACCCACCTGGCCATGCTGGACTCTTCGAAAATGGAATTTGTAGAATGGGTGTCTCTAAATTCGCACAAAATGCAAATATGCATAAAATGTTTGAAAATTCAGTTTTATAAAAATGTGGGGTGTGACAGAAATAATCATTTTAAAGACTTGCTAATCTGATTTTTTATAAGTTATAAAGCTTCCAAATTGTCCATAGTCACGTTTAACATAGTGGATAGCATTCCAAACTGTAAATCGCAACGTCTATGGTTTGCTTTCGGCTGACGTGAAATTCCTTCCCACGGTATGGGGAATTTGATGCGTGATATTAAATCTCACTACTCAACTAAATTTACCAAGGAAGTGGCAGCTAGTGCTTGTATGTAGCTATTTCCAAAAGTCGTGACAGTTATTATAGACGGCCTTGCTTTATTTAGGGAAAATGTCGGGAAGTAAGAATAATTGAAAGCCACAAAAGATGGTATTCGACTTTTTCTTGAATTTGATATTTTAAGATAATGGCGTGTGAATCATAGTATTATTTTGAATTTCCCTCAATTCAACTCCAGGGCTATCCGCGCCAGCCATTCTTCCATGGTTGAACAGGTTTGTATATTTGTTTGCTTTTTGAGTTTCGCGCAAAGCTACTCGAGGGCTATCTGCGCTACCTAATTTAGCAGTGTAAGATTAGAGGGAAGGCAGCTAGTCATCACCACCCATCGCCAACCCTTAAACTACTATTTTAACAACGAATAGTGGGATTGACTGCAATATTATAATGTCCCCATGGCTGAAAGGACGAGCTTATTTGGTGTGAAAGAAACTCGAACCCGCAACCCTTAGAAAACGAATCGTGTGCCTTAACCACATGGTAATGCAGGACCCCATGGCTGAAAGCATGAGCATGTTAAGTAATATGAATCCGACCTCTAACACGCAGATTAACATCCTAAGCACTGGGTTAATATCAATCATAGATTTGATACTTAAGTATTGAGTACAGTCGTATGTACTTCTAGTAGCTTCTTTTCCTTGAATGTTTATCTATCCAATCAAATGTCAAATATATTAGTAATGCGATGAAGTGATTAAATATTTTACTTGATACCTTGCCTTTAACGTACAATTACAAATACTGATGTACTGATATAAGTAGTACTTTGTGCTTGTTTGCTCTGAAACGGTACGAGTACTGAAGCCCGTTTTTTAACGTTAGAAATATTTAGAGTTAGTGCTAAGCCACTGGTTCTAGTTTATAAAAATGTGAAAAACTTACTAATGTGCTGCCATCTGTTCCTCGTGTTTGAAAATATTTTACTGAATAAAATGTGAATAAAATCATTTAATCTTTCTCCTTATATACATGTACTCATATATATAACTAAAATTTTAATATTTTGTATATTAAACTCGATAACGATATTGTGTTTTAACAAAATTAAATTTTGAGACATTTTTTAACCTTATCAATAGATTTTAAGACAAACCTGTTGATGATCGATTCATTTTTAGAAAAATCGTGAAACGGACTGTTTGGATTGCCATATACTATAAGAAGCCGTACACCATCTTTCAAACTTTTTTACCTGCTACTTTTGTTGGTAAACAGCAAAAGCAAAAAATATTGGTTGGTTGAATTGTCGTATTTTAATAACAGATGGCGATACTGTAGCAGGAAATACAAGGATTTTATTTGTCTTAATAATCGCCACAGTAAACACTTTGCTCTTTTAACTTAAAATCTAGCCAAACACATATAACTACATATAACAAATAGACATTCAAACTATACATAAGTACACAAAATCTAAATCAAATTTATTTGCAGAAAGTGTTCAATTTCAACTGTTACGTTTTTTTTTAATGGGCTTTCTCATGCGGTTAAAAGAGAACGCCAATTCTATGGCCTTTTCATGAAGCTCATTTTCTCCCTTCATTTTTGCATACAAATTGATAGCGTTAATATAACTTAACACTAGCGGTGAAGTAGGAATTTCTACTTTCTCACTATCTTTTCCATTTTGTTCATCTTCTGAATCCCTCACACTGTTACCATCTTGTTATCCTATTATAGATTTTAAATCAATTTCATTAGTTTCTGTTAAAACATTCACAAAACTTTCCTCGCTCACAGAACCATCTGCACAAATCTTCTCAATCAGAGATTTAATTTTACTAGAATTGTCATAACAAACAACTTCTCGAAAGTTTTCGCCATTATCAAGAATAAATCCACTGTTTCGAAAGCACTTTATTACGCATTTAATTGAATGACTTAAAAAAAATAACTACATCTAACACGTCAATTTTCCTGGTTATTTCAGATGATCTCTTACAATCGTTTATGTTTTCAATAATGTGCTGAATCATCAGTTTTCTATATTTCAATTTTATACACAGTATAATTCCATTATCTAGTTGCTGTAAAACTCATGTTGTACATGGAGGTAGAAAGACTAAACGAACATTTGAAAGTTGAATTTTTGGGTGACAAGTTGAATTATCTAGCTAAAGTAGAATATTCCTAATTTCTTGTTCCGTTCTTTTGTTTAATTTGTTAACAAATTCCTCGAATATAGCACTTGTCTTCCACACTTTATTACTCGATTTCCATTCCACAGGAAGTTGATTCTTCCTCAAATATTTGAAACAGCGCGGAATTTCACTTCTACCTATTTATTACCCATGGTAAATTTTCCCTAAATTTTAAAATTAGGGAGATAGGAATTTGTTTTTTGTAAGAAATATTTAAAGAGTAAAATTTTACACTAAAAAACAAATATATTTCTACAAATTATGAATCTAATTTAACTGCAAAAATAATGACGGCAGAATATATTTTAACCATTACTTACTGAAACAAAATGTCTGAAAATGTATTGATATTTAAAGAAATTATTATTAAATAAGAAATTAATATTTAATCAAAAACATTTTTTCCGCCTTACTGTTAATAGATGAGGTAGGTAAAAGATAGTTTTCTGTCTGCGTTACGCAGGTACCGCCATATAGAGGGCCTTTTATAAGAGAAATCTTAAGATAATGCTGCCAAATTTTAATATTTCCGGCTTGTACAGGTTTTATTGTATATTATTCGACTGTTAATAAACAACAAATGCCTTGAATGCGTCCAAGTTAATGTGAAGTTGATCAGACAGAAGCTATAAAAACTGCAGGTGAATAGATCATTTGAGTATTGGTATAATGTGTACACATCTAGATAACGAAAATACAGGAAGTTATGATATGTAATGTGTAAAAATAAGTGTATTTTCCAACTGTATGTTTGACAACACTAATATTAAAATATCTAGATAATAGTACCTATACCAGAGATCTGGGTGGTAACCTTTCCTTACTGCTGTTTTTGTTGTGTTGAATTAAGCACATAACTACACAGTGGGTTATCTGTGCTTTGCCCATCATGAGTATCGAAACCCGGTTTCTAGCGTTGGAAGTCCGCTGTAATACCACTGTGCCACTGGGTGGCTCTTGTTGGTGAACCAGAGTTCTAGGTATTAACTCTTTCTTCCTGGTGTACCAAAGATCTAGAATAGTCACTTTAAACAACTCTTTTCAAAATATATCGAACTTAATTGTAGTGTGACAATTGAAAATCATAAATCTTTACTCAGGTGTAATTCAGAAACGTTTTACATAACACTTCCTTTGGATTTCCTACATTCAGTTAACGTTCTTGTGAACAGAAAATGAGTAGCTATAACCGTGTATTAATCCCAGCTTCCGAGTAAGATTACATTTCATAGTAGCTATACTATAGAATTGATACTCGCTTGGCCACGGTTATATGTCATTCAGTCGGTGGTGTAGTCCATAAATCATCACCAAGTAAAGGAATGGTACAAAGATTTGGAGCTCGAATCGCTCTTGGGTATGTAGCGTGAGAATGATCACTGACTTGGGTGGGTTATGTGGGAATGTGGAACACCACAGTTGGATTTTGTCTCACTTGAAAATTAGTACATGCAAAATTCTGCACTTGTTTGTCCCGCGAAGGCGCAATTTTCTGGTGGTCCAGCTATTAGATTTTTTTTAAATTATATTAAAATTGGCCAAAATAACACTTCGCCACCTTTATTTTTATGTTTTTCTTTCACAGAAACTTCTGAGTTTTAGCTTTGCGATCTTTGTTAGTTCTATTTTTTGTCAATAAATTATTATGATACTGACAGCACTTGCTTGTTAGATCTGGTTACGTTTGAAATGTACTAACAATGCTAGAGAATTTGTAACTATTTTAAGACAAACTTAAATAAACTTGTTTGTTTATTTTTGAATTTCGCGCAAAGCTACACGAGGACTATTCACGCTAGCCGTCCCTAATTTAGCACTGTAAAACTAGAGGGAAGGCAGCTAGTCATCACCACCCACCGCCAACTCCTGGGCTACTCTTTTACCAACGAATAGTGAGATTGACCGTAATATTATAACTCACCCCACGGCTGAAAGGGCAAGCATGTTTGCGCGACGGAGATTTGAATCCGAGACCCTCGGAATACGAGTCGATTCCCTTAACCACCTGACCATGCCTGGCCCAAGACAATCGTATCGGAAATTAAATCAGTGAAGGAGAACAAGCAGACAATAAGCTAACTCATTTTTAATTTTTTTTTTATTTCATTTGGTTTGTTTGTTTTGGAATTTCGCCAAAAGCTACTCGAGGGCTATCTGTGCTAGCCGTCCCTAATTTAGCAGTGTATACTAGAGGTAAGGCAGCTAGTCATCACCACCCACCGCCAACTCTTGGGCTACTCTTTCACCAACGAAAAGTGGGAGTGACCGTCACATTATAACACCCCCACGGCTTGGAGGGAGATCATGTTTGGCGCGACTCGGGCGCGAACCCGCGACCCTCAGATTACGAAGCGCACGCCTTAAGGCGCTCGGCCATGCCAGGCCCTTACATTTGGTTTATGTTTTGTTTGGGAAATTAACTGATTTTGTGTGTATTATGTATTGTGTGCATTATGTATTCTTGTTCATTTTGATAGATATTTCCATTTTCATTCTAACTTTCAATCTCTACATTTAAAATACGTTTTGGTTTCGTATCATTTCATTTATGTTTACCTGTACATTTTTTTTAATGGAAAGTTGAGTTTCTAACCTATTGACCTAAAACGAACTGTTAAGTTAATCATCACATAGATTCTGATTTTTGAAAAAATAAACTGGAATATTAATGTTCTGTTCCTTAAGTATATTTTAATATCTTTTTTTTTTCCGTGTACGTTAATCTGTATTGGTTGGTTGAATTGTCGTATTTTATTAACAGATGGCAATACTGTAGCAGGAAATACAAGGATTTTATTTGTCTTAATCGCCACAGTAAGCACTTTGCTCTTTTAACTTAAAATCTAGCCAAACACATCTACATATAACAAATAGACATTCAAACTATACATAAGTACACAAAATCTACAGTGGCATAGTTTAGTAGAAACATCTATTCCTTCCAAACGATCTTTGTAACTTAAGGATTTTTATGAATTACCATAGAACATTTTCTGTCTTCTTTTCATGTTTCCTGGATTAGCACATTTTTGAAAGTGTTTGTACTCTTTTTGATTCTGATGAAATATGCGCACTTTTCAAGAGAGTATTGGATAAATTGGTTTCAGTGGAATAATTTGTTTATGAAGTGCGCTTTTTGTTTGCTTGAGATATCATCACGAAGGTTTTTATTAATTATCTCAAGTGCTGATATGGTTTTGGGATCATTCATGTATTGACACTAGGATGTGCTTTTTGGAAATTTCAGGTATTGCCACAACTATTATCGTTGTAAGTGTTAACATATAAATTAATACTTATTGAGTCTGTGAAGTACTAATAACAAATATATGCTACTCAAAAGAAATAACGGATAAATAAAGTTATATAAATCCTGGTTGTGATGAGGCTCATCTGTTGATATCAAATAATGCCAGTGATATCCTGAGCTAATTTTATGCTAAAAATTACCAATAATTTGATCTGATATGCAAATTTATACTGTCGGAGTTTATGTGCGCAAATGATTTTTTTATACTGTAGCCTTTGCAAAACACTAAATAATCATAAAACGTTTTTTAACACAAAAAAGTGATTGAAAGCTTGAACCACTGTATGTTATCACGTTTCATATTTCCATGTCGAATCAGCCAGTACTGTTCCTAATCCAGTATGTCACCACCACCATAAACTCAACTTTTTTCCCATATGTTGGTTTTGGATTTAATCCTGATCACTTTTCAGATGTGTATCTTTTCTGTTCTGTGAGGCCAGTTTGGTCCTGATCACTCTTCAGATGTGTATCTTTTCTGTTTTGTGAAGTCAGTTTGGTTCTGATTACTTTTCAGATTTGTATCTTTCCTCTTATGTGAAGCCAGTTTGGTCCTGATCACTCTTCAGATGTGTATCTTTTCTGTTTTGTGAAGCCAATTTGGTCCTGATCACTCTTCAGATGTGTATCTTTCCTGTTTTGTGAAGCCAATTTGGTCCTGATCACTCTTCAGATGTGTATCTTTCCTGTTTTGTGAAGCCAATTTGGTCCTAATCACTCTTCAGATGTGTATCTTTCCTGTTTTGTGAGGCCAGTTTGGTCCTGATCACTCTTCAGATTTGTATCATTTCTGTTTTGTGAAGCCAGTTTCTGACTGTTTTCGACTGACCTGTTGTTCAGTGAAATGTTGATAAAGTTGGGAAAGTAATGATCCCTCCTCCCCGGTTATGTCCAGTGCATATTGTAAAGTAAAGTCGCTTTGGGATGGTTGAACAATGATTTAACACTAGAGTCTTTAGACAACTGTATTTGTGATCGCTGAAAGCAGCTCACGCTGTATTGGTGATCTCTGAAAGCAGTTAACGTGTATTGGTGATCTCTGAAAGCAGCTCACGCTGTATTGGTGATCTCTAAAAGCAGCTCACGCTGTATTGGTGATCTCTAAAAGCAGCTCACGCTGTATTCGTGATCCCTGAAAGCAGCTCACGCTGTATTGGTGATCTCTAAAAGCTGCTCACGCTGTATTGGTGATCTCTAAAAGCAGCTCACGCTGCATTGGCGATCTCTAAAAGCAGCTCACGCTGCATTGGCGATCTCTAAAAGCTGCTCACGCTGTATTGGTGATCTCTGAAAGCAGCTCACGCTATATTGGTGATTTCTGAAAGCAGTTCACGCTGTATTGGTGATCTTTAAAAGCAGCTCACGCTGTATTGATGATCTCTAAAAGCAGCTCACTTGTTGTGCTTGGCCTACAACAATGTTTACATCGTAGAAATGTCTATCAACCCTGGTCACCTCAGACATAAATACACATACTTCACCCTTGATGTTCAGCGTGTTGTCTGTAAGTTACCACTATGAAGACATGATCACATGACTAATCACTTAACACCTGTTTTCCATAGAAACAAACTCATTGACACCATTGACAATATGTAAATGCCTTGTTTTGACTAAAATATTGAAAACTCCGTACATCCGGTGTTTGTTTTGGGTTTCGGGCGTTATTATATTTCTCTCATTGACACATTTATTGTGGATTTCAAGTACTGACTGTCTGCCATGGCCAGGTGATTAAGACACTCGACTCGTAATCTGAGGTTCACGGGTTCGAATCCCCGTTACACCAAAGATGCTCACTTTTTTTTAGCCATGGGGCATTATAACGTTACAGTCAATCCCACTATTCAACGGTAAAATGGTAGTCCAAGGATTGTTGTTTGGTGGTGGTGATTAGCTGCCTTCCGTCTAGTCTTACACCGCTAAATGAGGGACGGCTAGCGCAGATAGCCCTCGTGTAGCTTTGCGCGAAATTCAAAACAAACTATGTATCATAACGTCAATACGCTGTATATACTCATTTTTATATGTGCATATTTTTGTTCAAAGATGATAGTTTGGAAATGAACTAGGATGAAAATAATATGTAAATAAGATTTGTTTACGATTTTAAATTTTTTTAAGGTGTTGAACTTTCACCTTCTTTTGTTTATCTGTTGTTTAAACAGGTATCTTAACCTGATTTTTAGCGACATAAGCTGAATAGGTCATCGGAGTTTTTTAACTGTCCTATTCAGTTTTAAAGCTTGGAAGATTTTTTATAAATGAACATAAAATAATGCTTGTATTTAAAATTGAATAACATGATTCGTTATGTTTACAAATTAATTAAACTAAGATTATATATTTTAAGTTATACACTACGTAACTTTGAGATTAAATGATTCAAGATTAATTTGCAGCTAGAAGAACTAGAACATCGAGTAGAAGATGCCGAAAAGAGAGCCAAATTTTCCGAAGAAAAGGTACGTGTGGGATCTTACGGTTAATATAATTGTACCATTAGTATTGTAATACCCGTCAGTGTTATAACAGTATGTACATGATGGCCACTTTTGCTGTTCTTTCAACTTTGCCGACACCGTGTCATTGTGTTGTATATATGTAACATATATTTTTCCAAGCCCGTTTCTTTGGTTTCGCTGCACAAAGGGAGTAAAATAAATTATCTTATTAATTCACACTTATTTAAATACGTAGTTCTTTATGCTTATTTGTAGTAAGCTACTAATACTCAAATTTAGAAATAGCTCAGTGCGTTTAGTAACGTATTTTTATATTCTAAGTACCTGCTTCATAGTTAAGTCTATTTTTTACGTGGGCAGATATAAAATTTTCAAGAAGGGGTTTGTCCAGTTCTTGTACCAGGATATAAGCATGTAATAACAGTGTATTTCCTTAGTAATGGTGTATTAATTCAGAAACTAAACACACTATTACTGTTCAAAAAGGGAATATACTTTTCAAATTTCCATTACTTCCATTAAAAACCCCAAACTTACTTTAGGGTTTCACAGACTGAGAAACAAAGTCTCAACAATTTAACCTTTAAAATATGGTATAGTAGATCGTAGAACAACCTAAGGATTGGCTTGAAATAGAAGTTTTATTTGTTGTTGGTCATGCTATGTGGTTTTATAGGTATTATACTGCCTTGTTCCCCTTACTCGTACCATCTGATGATTACTGTCACGATTTATTTTTACACACTTATCAATTTAAAAATGGAGTGATGTAAGAATAGTTAGTTAAGGAGGACAATGTCTCCAGGAACCATGGAAGATTACACATATTTGAAGTTGAAAACAACCATAGAAAACAAAATATGTTAATGATGAAAACAATATTGGCTCCGTCGAGTTCCTACCTTCACATATGACATTTATTGGGTAAGGTGTCAAGTCCTTTCCTGGAACCATCTTCAGGCTAACTGAGTTTGAAAATTGCTAAAGTGAAAACACGTGTACAAAGTGTCCGTAATAGTAATAATACATCATCTGTAATTATGACAGTAAAGAGAAATAACGTAGTATATAGAATTATAATAAATGAGAAACGTCCTCGATTGGTCAGCGATAATTTTACAGACTTAGAGTGCTAAAATTCATGGTTAGATTATTAGCAGTGAACAGAATGTAAACAACTCATTGTATACCTTTTCACTTGGAAAACTACGATAACAAAAGCTACATACGAAAAAAATATATTTATACACATTTTTTTTATTTCCACATCTAAAGAGACTGGTGCCAAAGAAATGGGTTGAAAGCTCATTCAGCAAATATTGAAGGGAAATGTAACACACTGACTGAGTTATTGTTATTTTATCATTAATACGTCAACGAAAATATTAGAAATTGGCACTAACTTCATTAGCTTTCTTCTTTGTGTAATTGAAGACACGCAAAATAACTTTCATGCGGTAATAACTGGAATCATTATTAGTGTCAGCCATTTTAATTTTCTTGTCATTTACTGTCTGGAACTATTTCTTCGAGTTAAATATTTGCGTTACAATGGAATAACTAGAGAATAAACAAAACGACCAGGAGTAATTTCGGGTATGTTAATATGTATGTTTCGATACCCTTGGTGGGCAGAGCACAAATATTTCATTGTGTAGCTCTGTGCCTTATCACAAACAATTAATTCATACTGCAAATAGACAAAGTTGTATACTCAGAGACATTTTTAAGACATTTGCAGTTACATTATATTCCATCACAAGTTTGACGAATTTTGCTATCAAACACCAACTAAGTAAGTAGTATGTGAGGTTTACTGCCAATGGAGATTCTGTGGAATATCACGAGGTCATCATTCAATGCGTAGTTTCTATGCAGCATTTCTTTCAGGGTAATTGACAGAGAATGCATTTGTTTTACGCTACTTAGGATTCCATTTTCACCAGGGCTAATATTTGCTCTTTAACACTACGCGAGCAACAGGTACTTAAAGTTAATTTAAGTTGTGGTTAAATTGTCATGAATAGTGTACATAATACAGGTTACTATATCATGATACCTTAGGTTAACTCAAAATTGGCCTGGCATGGCCTGGAGACTAGGACAATCGATTCGCAATATGATTTGTTTGTTTGTGTTTTGAAGTTCGTGCAAAGCTACACGAGGGCTATCTGCGCTAGCCGTCTCTAGTTTAGCAGTGTAAGACTAGAGGGAAGGCAGCTAGTCATCACTACTCACCGCTAACTCTTAGGCTATTCTTTTATCAACGAATAGTAGAATTGACCGTGCCATTATAACGCCCCCACGGCTGAGAGGACGAGCATGTTTAGTGCTACAGCGATTCGAACTCGCGACCCTCAGATTACAAGTCAAACGCGTTAACCACCTGGCTATGCTGGACTCTTGCAATGTGACGGTCGCGGATTCGAATAGTTTCGCCAAACACACTTCCCTTTTCAGCTGTATAAGCATTATAATATTATGGTCAATACCATTGTCGGAGCTCCCCAGTGGCTCAGTGGTATGTCTGCGGACTCACAACGCTAAAAACCGAGTTTCGATACCTGTGATGGGCAGAACACAGATAGCTCATTGTGTAGCTTTGTGCTTAATTCAAAACAACAACAATTATTGTTAGTAGTCCATGAACTTCTTGTTAGTGGTGTTCACTATCTTATTCCTCTCTGGTCACTGTCGTTTCAAAATAACCAACTTTGTTAACCTGGCAAAGAAATAGGAAAAATCCAGAATTGAAGTTTGATTTGAAGTTCTTATGGTAACGCCCGCAGATTATATAGAATAAAATCAACAAAAATAGCATGTAGTTATAAAACTAATATGTAGATTTCAATTAGAAATATAAAAAATATAAACATTCTAAAATGTAACTAATCGGTTAATTAGACCTATGTGAGCGTATAAACTACTACAACAAGACATTGGTTGTTTTTAGTGTGTGTTTTCTTACAGCAAATCCACATGGGGCTATCTGCTGAGTTCACCGAGTTGAATCGAACCTCTGATTTTAACGTTGTAAATCCGTAGACTTACCGCTGTAGAAGCGGGGGACTAATTTTTTAGTAAATTTTACTGTAAGTTTGAAACCGTTAGCTAAACACGTTTATCTGTGACGTTTCATATATTTAATATGAAAAATAAGTTATTGGTCATGGCAGTTGCATTCCTATGAAAAACTGATTTCTTATAGAAAAAAGATGAATTATGCTGTCTAACCTACAGAATAAGAATTACTTTGCTGTTTAAATTTCGTATTATGATATTTCCAAATTCTGAAGGACTAGAAAAAAATTACTTCTCCACCGTGCACTACATGTATAGGACCAAATGGTAGGATTGAACTCAGTCCAGCAGTTACTGGGCGGGACATGAGCTGTCGTGGTTGAGTCTCGGTACTGTGGAAGAACAAACGCGATCCGCTCTTTGGGGACAGTGGGTACATTTTAAGAGTGACAGTCAAATTCCACTATTCGATGTGATAAGAGTCGCCCATGAGTTGACGGTGGATGTTACTGACGACTCTCTTATCTCTGGTCCATCTCTTCAAAATTGGGGACATTTGGAACACGTGGTCCTCGTGTAGCTTTACATGAAATTCCATAAGATGAGGAGTGCTGTGATGAAAGCTTCGACTCCTATATTAAGGAAATTGTCACCGACTTCGGATTGTTGGGAGTTATTCCAAAACACATAGAATTTGTTTGATACAATTATTAATTATTCCAGAATGTGCTAGAGAAGGTATGGTTTATGTAATAAGATGGCATCGCCAGTTTTTATTAGATGTGTGCGTAGTAGTTGCCATGGCAACAAAAGCAATTTGTAGCATTGATTTTCTATCGTCATGGTTTCTTGCCTTGCGTGTACTCTGCCCATGTTAAGAGAGTTGCAGGTCCGCTAGTGTGGGTGATAAAGAAAGACGCATGTTTGCCGACCTTGGTAGTGGACTTTTCGTGAGCTACTAACCGGCAATGAAAACTCGCTACACGTCGCTACTAGCCGGGTGAAGAGCTATCTTCTATCCTCTCAACGTTCAATAGCCTAGAGTGAAGAATCCATTCCCAGACAGTTGCTGAATGATTAGTCCAAGTTCTCGTGAAATCGAAGCTTTCCTTTTGATGGAAACAATTTTCTCAGAGTGAACGGATTACCAGCTACGCTGTTCTTTCTTCGGTTTCAGTATTTACTACAAACTTAAAGGTATTTATCTGTTAGAATATTCGTGGTTCGGTGACAATACAATATTTACTATTGAATATTTCTATTTTAAGAGCGCTATTTATGGACAATAGTTTTATAGCTTGTGAAACTGTAGACAAGAATATTAATGATATAATTATCATTGCTCATATTCTAATATAATTTTAGTATTTAAAACTACATACGTTTATTTATAAAGTTAAAATTAGTTTTTCTTTATGACGAGAGAAACCCAGTGAAATAAACATGTGTCTCACAACGGCTGATATGGGTATTAATACCTTTATTAATAAGCAGAGAACAACGTGTCGACCTTCCTAGGTCATCTTCAGGTAAACAGGTCTTTGTTAGCCAGTCGTTCTGAGATGTATTAAAATTAGTTTATCTTAACCAGTTAGGTGATCTTAAATTTCACAAGTTTTACCGAAAAGAGCTGTGCATGGACGCCCGACGGTAGGGGAATTTGCCCGCTATACAATTCGCAGAAGAATACACATGTTATGATGTAACCTTAACATCATAGTTAAACTAAATATTTTAGTGATTCTCATTAAAGCTTCAGATTTGTGTTTGCTTTGAAGCCCACATAACAGAGCTTTCTTAGCCTGTCAACTTACACTGTAATAGCTGATCCCCTATATACATGTTTTGCCCACCGACCCTGAAAATATTTCTGCTGGAACCCATGAAGTGCTGTATACCTTTAGTTGAAGGAAACGGTCCTGGTTTTATCGACTCTGCGTGACTTTGGGATTTCCCCATATTCTGTTTTTTGTGTGTGTGAATCACCGTAATTTACAGCTGACCAAATGACGCAAGTAAAGTAACGTTATGATATTTGTCACTTTTTGACAGTTTTATACACCAGTAAATTTAACTAAACACTTATATAATAAGAAGTGTGTGTGTGAATATATATATATATATATATATAAGGTGACATTTTGCTTTAAAATATGCATTCAAACGTTTCTTGCATTATGAGCACAATATTTCACGTCAAATCTTTATTTGGAGCACGGATATTAATGCTAACTTGCTACCCATTAGTCGTAACCTCTCGCTTTAAAAAAATAATCATAATAAGAAAAATACATCAGAATTTATTTATACACATTTGTTTGTGTGTGTGTGTGAGGATTGTATTGATTTTCATAATTTTATATATTTCACGTTGGAAATAAATTTTTAATAGAATATGACAGAAACTTAAGATTCTTAGAATAGATAAGATAACGTTTTATTTCCTGGTTTAAGAATGTAATTATTTAATATTCCATATAGTGTTTTCCTGAAACGCTTAACACTGACCCATTATCTACAATTAAAGGTTTGTTAAATCTATACGAACAGAAGTACAGCAACGTATAGTTATAAATTAAATGATAATTGTAATTACCTACCTCTAAGCTTTAGTTAAGTAAATAAAACTCGTATTTTCGGAACTGTTGAAATCTTTGAAGATTATAATATATGATTATTTCTAGTGGTCACTATTGTTGTAAAGCTATACAACTATTTCTAATGGTCACCATTGTTGTAAAGTTAGAAAATATTTCTAATGGTCATCATTGTTCTAAAGTTATGTTTATTCTAGTAGTAATTATTGTTGTAAAGCCAGAAAACTATTTCTAATGGTCATCATTGTTTTAAAGTTATATTATTGTTTCTAGTGGTAATCATCGTTGTAAAGTTATATAATTATTTATAGTGGTCACCATTGTTGTAAAGAGCATGTATTTATGGTCACTTACTCGTTATTTGCTTTTCTTGATATGGGCAACCCAAGAGAGATTCACTGCTTGGACAACGGTAAGTCTTCGAATTTACAACGCTAAAATCAGGGGTTCGATTCCCCTCAGTGGACACAGCAGAGAGTCCGATGTGACCTTGCAATAAGAAAGCACACACATACTCCCAAGAAAGTTGATATATACATATATAAAGCGCTAAATATTGAAAGGTACTTAACAACATGATAAACTTTCAAAGTTTGTTTGTTTAGTTTTAGCCTCGTTATGGAACGAGTAGAAACGTTTAACTCGTAGTTTCCTCATCCCTTCACTGGTTTGAGATCTAATTGCAATTTTAGAATTAGAAGGTCAGACTCATTCGACTGATGTATTTGACAACACCGGAGATCTCGTGTATGAATATACTCTAATCCTGTCTAAAAGAATTTCAACTTGAGGGTAATCTTGTCGAGATGTTGATGAATAATGAAGTGAATCAGGTTTATGCTCACCCCACGCATTGTACTAATGGAGGAAAAAAAGTCTCAGAATAATTTATTCTAATTTTGCTTCAAAGAATTTCAAATGCCGCAGCTATTGAGGATTCCCTCATGTGTGTTTAGCACAAAGCCTTTCAGTAGGCTATTTATGATGAACTCAACAAGTGGCTCGAAACCCGATTTTTAGCTTTATTAGTATTCAGTGTTACGCTGAACCAGTAGGGGCTAAGTCTAAAATATGGAAAACGTGAAACTTTCATTCGTTATACGAAGAAAAATGTACCAATGAAGGTTTGACAGGTAATAGCATTGAAACTTGCATCGTAAGGGAAAAACAAGACAGAAAGAGAACTACTAAATATTTCACCCAAAGAAAGCATCACTAGAAAAACTGCTAATATCTAGCACTCTAAGAATTCGTTTTTTTTAACTTCAGATTTCGCCCAAAGCTATACCAGAGATATCTCTGCCAGCTAGCCATTTCTAATTTAGCAGAAGGATTAATCAACACCACACACCACCAACCCTTGGTTTTACCAACGAAGAATGGGATTGACTGCACATTATAACATCCTAAAGGCTAAAAGAACGAACATGTTTCTTGACGGGGATTTGAATCTGCGACTCTCAAATTGAGAGTCGAGTGCCCTAATCACGAGGCCATGCAATTAAAACCATCTTGCAATCAATCTAATGCCAAATTTCTTTGAAAATACTAATAACACAATCGAATTACGTAAGCTAGAGCTGCATTAAAAATGCGAATTTAAACCATTCGTTACAAGAGAGCCTTTTAACCCACAATAAAATAATAAATAATTAAATTGTAGTATTTTTAAGAAGTTACACTGCATAAAATAAGCTTAGCTGCAAATGTTCATGAAATTTAAACATATCATAAAATTAACTTATTGTAAGTAATTTTGTTAACAGCCTCACTGACCACTCAAGTGACTTTCTATTCTGTTTATACAATCACACCTCTATACATATAGGAAGAAAGAGACGTGTGGGCGTTAAAAAGTAACATTCAATCCCACTATTCGTTGGTTAAAGAATAGCTCAGGAGTTGGCGGTGTTGGGTGGTGACTAGCTTCCTTTCCTCTAGTCTGGTGTAGCTTTGCGCGAACAACAAACAACATTTTACCTTGTTTTTACAAGAGATGTGATTGCTGGAATCGTACCCTAGTCAAACCTTTTTTTCTGGAGCGTAATAATACACAGCTTACGTAATAGTGCTCGTGTGTGTTAAGAGTTTATGACTGGTAGTATAAACATACATTTGTTTTTATTTCCTAGCATCTTGAGATTTATATCTTACAAGCAGATGCACGTAACTAAGAAACCCCGATGAAGAAAGATTTAAAATAAAAGTTGTTTTAGATTAAATCGGCAAACTTATGATTTTAAACGGATACACCAAACTACATTAGTTTCATCACGTAATACAAAGAAACAGTTTCAGAAGAAACACCTTTATTCACACGATCACTGTTCACACCTTTAGTGTTACGTCACAAAGGGTTTGAAGACAAAATTACTGGACTATTTTAACAATCAAATCTTTTCAAATCATGTCCTTTGAACATTTCACAACAACTGTTTAATTTTGAATAATCATAACTAAAACTACAAAATTGACCCAAGCCCTAAAATGTGTCAGAGTTGGAGATATCAAGTAGTTATTGTTATGCAAGCTTTGAGTGAGCTAAGTAATTAACCGTAATCACGTGGACGTCACTAAAATTTTCGAACATTTGTTTAAATATTTGTATTCTTTTCTCGCACTGCTGTGACACTGTACTCGGTAAACCTAGTGGTCACTACTAGTATGCACGTAGATGGAAGCCGCGTGTAAGAGGAATTTTGTGTTCAATACTTGTGAACAACCTTGTCGCTCCAAATAATTATTCTGTTTTACTAAAAGCTTTTCAGGACGACTAAAAAAATGACTGTTAACGACTTCTGACAACACTGATGAAGCTTGAATGTTAGGGTAATAAAATCGTTGTTTTCCCTTGTATTTCTTAAGTGACTTTAAAATTATTGGAATTAATGAAATTCATTATTTTCTATTCCAGTCCTTTTGCCTTTACATTTTAACTGATTTTGAACTCATAATATCTAGCACTTTTCGAAGTGTTCAAGAAATATTATCACAATATGAAACAGAGAAAGGCACTGCATTGTTGAGAAATGCTTGTAAATATATACGTATTTTTATCTCTCTCCTTATTTAATATAGTTACATTTCTAAGCTGTTTGTTTCAGATATGTAACATGGCGTTTCCACTATTCGTTGGTAAAAGAGTAGCTCAAGCGTTGGCGGTGGGTGGTAATGACTAGCTGCCTTCTCTCTAGTCTTACACTGCTAAATTAGGGACGGCTAGCGAAGATAGCCCTCGTGTAGCTTTGCGCGAAATTCAAAACAAACAAACAAACAAACTTGTCAAAAGTACAAGGTCATACAACCAAAAATGAGGCAGTAGAACTTGGGAACGTGTTTAATAATTATTAATTATTATTATTTTTATTATAAATTTTATTATAAATTATTATTAATTATTTATTATTATTATGTTTTTCATGCACTGTCTTTAAACGGTAATGTTAATATTAAAGATTATTAAATTGATCATTAATCTTCCGTATAAAGATTTTCCACGTGATGAAGTTCTGTGGTAATACCTCAAGATGGGTCCACTGGAATACGTTTAAAGTAAAAGTGTTTAAAATATTAATCTTCCCGACATAATTGAAGCCTTTTAAAAAAAATTCCTTTCCACTAATTTTTCACTAATAAATCAGGCAAGACTTGTCTATTATTCCCAGGTTCGGACTTGGTTTAGCGGTTAGCGCATTCGAACTGTGAATCTGAAGTTTTGTGTTTCGCGGTTCATTTACGCAAAATCTGACTCCATCTTTGGGGGCCATTATTTTGTTATATCAGAGAGATAATGAAATACCACTATTTGATCAGAGTAACCTAAGAGTTTCTGATAGATGCTGTTCTCTAGTTGGCTTTTCTTAGGTTCTTAGTTTAATTTAAAATTAGCGATGACTAGAGAAGATACTCCTTTGTGTAGCTTTATGTGAAAATTTTGAAAAAAAACTTTCGTTCTGAAAATAATAACACAAGTACTTCATCAGTTGATTGAAATTTTATCACTCTAAAGTTAAGACTTACACTTCATTATAAATTTACCAACCAATATTAAATTACTTTTCAGGCCCGGCATAGCCAGAGGATTAGGGCGTAATCTGAAAACCGCAGGTTCGAATCACTATCACATTATAACGCTCCCACGACTGAAAGGCTGAGAAAGTTTGGTGTATCGGTAATTTGAACCTGCAGCTCTCAGATTACGCTCTAATACCCTCGCCATACCAAGCCAGAAAAGTAACTTAATATTGGCTGGTAAATTAATAACACTTGGGTGGTGGTGACAAGATGCCTTTTCTCTAGCCTTACACTGCTGAATTAGGGGTGGATAGCGCAGATAGCCCTCGTGTAGCTTTACGCGAAATTAAAAAAAAAACATTCGTTACTTCTTTACAATTAAAACCATCTGCCATACATACATAGTCTCACGAAGACTGCTTTCTCATCCTACGATTCAGATGACCATAGAGACTAATTTGTTTGCTATTCTGTGACAAATACCACTATTTTCCAAGAGATGGACTAGCCTAGCCTAAGGCTAGTAAAGACTGCTTTATCATTTTACAACCAAAACCACCGGTTTCTTACAAAGCAATAAACCAGGAATGAAAACCATTATTCTTCTGTTCATAAATAATCATCCACTAGTTCATTTTTCTGCAGACATAGGCCCGATATGGCCAGGTGGTTAGGGTTCGCAATCTGAGAGTCGCGGATTCGAATTCCCGTCACTCCAAACATGCTCATCCTTTCAGGCATGAGAGCATTATAATGTGACGGTCAATCCAACTATTCTTTGGTAAAAGAGTAGCCCAAGAGTTGGTGGTGATGACTATCTGTCTTTCCTCTTGTATATTCACAACCATTCTACAAATAACACCTCTACCCTTCCAATAATAAATGAAGT
Source organism: Carcinoscorpius rotundicauda (assembly GCA_011833715.1). Classification (NCBI taxonomy): domain Eukaryota; kingdom Metazoa; phylum Arthropoda; class Merostomata; order Xiphosura; family Limulidae; genus Carcinoscorpius; species Carcinoscorpius rotundicauda. Next base: position 31,408,869 of record CM022393.1, read on the forward strand.
GAGACTGATTTGTCGTTTTAGAGCTACTAACAGCAGCCTCGTACTATTAAGATACCGTAAGTGCTCTATTAATGTAGAAGTAAATATACATTTTTAGCCATGACTCAGAATGGCTGTTTTGTGTGTTTTTTCAATTGCAAACTTTCAGTTCTAAACTTTATCATCTCTTGACTGATTTGAGTTCTATTTACAGTTTTGGACTAATGAGATCAAACCCATTCAAAAGAATTTTAAAGATATGTTTTCGTAGTGTTTTCTTGGTGTGTATTTGGAATTGAGTAAAGATGCTGATGTCTTAAGAAATTAACCATTAAAATACTTCCATTAAGTAAATATGTTGATGTCTTAATAAATTAACTAGTAAAATACTTCCGTTAAGTGCAGATGCTGATTTCTTAAGAAGTTAACCAGGAAAACTACTGGTTTAGTACAGACCTAAAATTGTCGAGATCATTTGTTACAATATTAAGCATAGGTAGAGTTCACAGTAACTGGACAGTTACTAACAATAGCTAAATATGATTGTCTTTCACGATTACTTTACTCTCACTAAACAGATACTGGCTTTACTTAACCTTTTTGGAACGTACTGTGTCCTTGTTGTGTTATGTAGAATGTTTACGATAGAAACACCATTTTAGGAGGTTATTAGAAACAAGTCTATATGATCTATGAGAGAAGCGAACAAGTACATTCATGGATTTGTCATCGTGTCAAAGGAACTCACAGTTAAACAGATAAGTTGCAGCTAGAACATAAAGTTCAAAGGTTACATTTCAGCTCATTCGAAGTTTGAAAATTCCGTGTTTTGTAATAATATTTCTTACAAAGTGTCTCCGTATGTTTACCTTGCTTGCACGTACCACAAAAATTCCTTTGCCATACACTGAACATTCAGTGTAATCAAGATGCTGAGAGGTGAACAGCCACCTAGACTATTATAATCTAGACTATTATAACGGGAAATATCCCTACATCTGTAATGCTATCAATATTGTTAAGTTGGATTTCTTGATATGGGAATTTTATTAATCACTTAAAAATTATAGGATTTTCAATCTAACTTTGTTTTCATGTCTTTATGACTTGTTTATACAGTCATAGACTTGTGATACACAAATGTAGTAGGTTATTCTTTTGTAATAAAAACTGAAAATACCTTCATATTGATGTAGCCAGGTAAATGTTTTGTCAGATTACTGGAAAAGATAACCAGCTTTTTGACACTCGATACTCCAAACAGAAATTTACCTAAATCTTATTCTTATGTTTGTTTCGTGTGGAATGAGGTTAGTCGGGAAATGTGTTTTCTTTCATTATGCCTGAGTACGAAATGAAGAAGCTAATTTTGAGAAACATGGCTAAAATAGTGATTATGTGGGAAAATAAAAATGTTTGAAACTTTAGTCACCCTTTTTATATTGATAGAACTAATCTAATAACTTTTATGACTTGATATTTTATGGGTTGTATGTCATGATAGTTCCACAGCGAAACTCATCACCAACGAAATCATCTGGTTGCATCCAGAACTTATAGTATTAAGGTTACATTTTTGAACAACAGATGTATAAAAAATGTCTTTTTCTTGTGTCGTAAGTCTTATAAGGTGAATCATATCCAGATAATTACATATTCTACTTGTTTGTTTGTATTAGAAATACGCTTTTATCAATGTATGAAACGTAGTGTTAAATCAAGTTCTTCACAGCAGAACTCACGCATGTGAGTTTTTGTGAACTGTAGAGGTTTGTGTATTATGATGGGCTTGAATGGAATATAATCCAAAGAAAATTTAGTTTGTGGTCAGAATACCCTTTGTGTTGTATTGTGAAAACCTGTTATAAGTTTTATTTCTTGGAATACAGTGAAACTGACCTAAAAGCAGACAGTATGCATTAGACGCAGTATATATCTCATGATATCATTTTGTTTTCATTTTTCTTAGTGAAGAATGGGATGGCATTTTTTTTTAACGTTAAAAGTCTTAAAACTTACAGTTGAGCCACTAAAAGAGAAACAGATATGTTCATTCTTAATTTTGGTCAAGTTTTATATATTCATTCGCTATATACATATACAATAATTCAGATTTAATCTACATTTAGTACTTTACACATGCATATATATATATATATATATACATATTGTTTAAAGTGTTTATGAATAACTGATACAATATTAAGTTCAACCGATTGTTTTAACTGTAATGTTCATTGTGAAGCTAAAATGTGTTATTTAGTATTAAAATCACAACTGATGCACAGTGTATTATTGTACTAATCTTTTCCAAATTGTTTGATAAATACAGTGTATTACGCTTCCTAATACCCACAATTTTTAGGACATAAAATCTTTACTGAGTAATTCGTGATTAACATTTACGTTTATTTTGCAGCGTTGCCTAGAGGCTAATGTTTTGACCGAACCCCCGTCACACCAAACATGCTCGCCCTTTCCACCATGGGGCGTTATAATGTGTCAGTCAATCCCATTGTTCGTTGGTAAAAGAGTTGGCGGTAGGTGGTGATGACTATCTGCCTTCTCTCTAGCCTTACTGCTAAATTAGGGACGGCTAGCGTAGATAATCCTCGTGCAGCTTTGTTCGAAATTCAAAAGACAAATTAATGTATCTCAGAACGGCTGGTATGGGTATCAACACTTTTATTGATAAGGAGAGAACAACCTTTTGACCTTCCTTGGTCATATTCTTTCTCTCTCTCTGGTGTTTGGGTATATTTATTTGTATACCCAGGAGGGTCAGGTACACTAGACCTCTTCCTCCTTCCATAACTTTGTTGGAGTGGCCTGATTAATATATTTCGAATAAATACTGAATGGCTGGAATAATATGATAACTTTAGTCTGGTCCTTTTCAGGGCAATGTTCATTTATATTGTTCTTTCACATTTTTAATAAGTCTAAAACGTAGGTGGCCTGTTTTATTTTAGCTCCATTTAATTATTACTATTATTATTATTATTTTAAATTTGATTTTATCTTAATATTCTAATGTATAAAATAATCGGAGAGAGGTGTTTAGGTCTCTCTTCATCATAAATGCAATACCTGTCTAGTTCGCATAACAACTCATTTTTTCGCCAATTTTTATTAAAATATTTTATTGTACTCTGTGGAAGTCTGTCTGGTATTGTTTGTGTATTTGAGTAATTGTGAATGAGCTTTGAGGAAGTGGTTTTAGGCACACTGTATGCTGATGTAATTAGTGTATTCTGTAATTTTTTGACTTTGGTTTGTATTTGTTTTTAACTTACATTGATCCATGCAATGTATATCTTGTATATTTAATGATGTTTTCTAGTGTTGTTCCGTAGTTTTTACCAGTTAGACTCCTAGCGTAGTTTATTCTTCGCCAAATTCTTGTTTTTATGTTATTTACATGTTTCATCCATGTAAATTTCGAATCATATGTTAACCCTAAAAATTTTGCAGATGTAGCAGTTTGGAGAAGGTTTCCGTTCATGTAGATCACAGGTTGAACTGTGACGCGTTTGGTTCTTTAAGTGGCATATTATTTACATACATGATGAAGAGAATAGGACTAACCATCCCTCCTTGAGGGACTCCAGCTTCTGGAGTGAAGAACTCAGAGAAAGTTCCCTCTACGTTTATTCTACATTTTTTTATTTTACAAAAAGTTTTATAACCAGCGAATAATTCCACGCGGTAGTTCCATTTCATACATACGGAACCGAAGACCATTGTGCCATACAGTGTCGAATGCTTTCTTGATATCAAGGAAGCAGTCAACAGTGCATTATGTATTATTAAAGCTGTTTATTATTGTTTAAGTTTATCTAATTAAATGATCTGTTTTTTGTCTATATTTTCTTTTGTTTTTCTGGTAATTTTAAATTAATCTCCAAAAATATGGAGAGTCTGTTACTTATTATTCTTTCGAGAATTTTGCCTACACAGCTGGTCAGGCCGGTCGATAACTGTTTGGTTTATTGGCTGTTTTTTCGCCTTTGGGGAACATTAAAATATAAGCTTGCTTCCAAGAAACTGGGATGTATCCAGAGTATAGAGAGATAAGTTAAATATGACTAATAGGTGGTCAAATAATTTTGAAGTGTTTTTTTTTAGAAGTATTGCTTGTATTCCATCATTTCCCGGCGCTTTGTTTTTTGAATTTTTCACTGTTTGTTGTAGTTCACTTAGTTTGATTTTTTTGGTGAGTAGTTGTGTATTGTAGTCATATGTAATATCAATGTTGACTGGAAAAGTATGGTTTATATAATTCTATGTTATTTGTTACGCGGTTGTTTATTTTATTTTAATATCGAGCATTCGACTGTAGGTCATTTTCAGGTTAAGAAAGAGAGAGTTTGATAGTGACCGTCGCCGGACACATGTCTTAGGGACGAGAGTATAGATGGGTACGGAACTGTAGGGGACGTTGCAAGTGTTCCTTTATATTGGTTTAATTTTGGTTTTAGTTACTGTTTAAGTGAGGCTTCTTTGATTTTGCGTTTCGTTATATTTGTTCCCCTACCTAATATCTGGGTGTTTTCTGTGGTTGTGTTATGTTTATTTGATTTGTGTGAAGTTGTTGTTTTGTCGTTTGAATCAACTTTCCATTTTTTTTGCTTGGTTCTCCAATATAGAAGTCGTGACAGTTGTTGCATTGTATTTTATAAATTTATTGGTGTAACTATGTGCTTAACAACATGTAAAACAACACACAGTCAACGTTACTTTTAAACTTATTAGAAATAAAATTCTGGTGGACTCGAATTTAGTCCTTTCAACGTAGAGAGTATGACAAAAGAGCCAAAGCGTTAACTCTATTGTGTGATTTGTGATACATTAACTGACATATCCTTCACCGGACGAGAAAAACATATAGAACTCCAAGGTGTGGTATTGGGATCAGATCTGAACGCCATATCTCCTACGCCACTCTCAAGAGGTCTAAAAGTAAATCCCAAGTTTGGTGACAATCGGTTCAGCGGTTTATTACTTATAACCGAATACACACAATTAATGTTTTACAAATGTCACAATTTTTATCATTTATTCTTATTCGTAAGCATATTTTTTCGTTTTGATGGTTATTAATGCAATAGTCAGTCGCCATCTAGCCACGTGTAAATGGAAGCGAACATCCATTTTCAGCTCAACGCCTTTTTGATAACAAATATTAAAAACTACACACCGTGTGAGTGGAAATTCATTAACTCATATTTGTGATTAAATACTGAAATAATATTCGTATTAAATATTTTTCCTTCTTATTTTGCATTTAATGGTGATTGTGGTAAGACTAGGAGACATGAATATAAATTTTAGTAGGGCAGAAATTATCTTCACGTAAGATAGCTCTATTTTTCTTACAGAGTGGTTGGTTAGCCTTTGGAACGGATTTGTCTTCAGATGTGGTAGATACAGCTAAATTAAGGAAGTTCAATGGAATATCTGATAAATAGTTCAGGTATAGTGGCAGGATTTGGATTTGTTTACTGTTCAATTTAATGAACAACATGTCCTTAATGGATCAACAAGTCCTTTACTGTCCTTTAAATGTTATGTCACTGTTGTTGACTGTATTCCAAGTAACGTGATGGGCTAAGTTCACGTTACTATGACAATGGTTTATTAATGCAAATCTTACTACTGGCAGAGTAAAACTTTTAACCCCCTAAAGGTTAACACCTTCGTCTAGAGCCACCTAATCACACATGGTATTAAATTCACTCTGACTGATTTCAGAAATAACCTGTGAAGGAGACGCACAATGACAATAAATGAGATACTTTACATTGACTCTATAAAACGGGTAAATAATGAGGTCCACGATGTTCTTTCAACATTTCTTGCTTTAAAATGAAGAATTAGTGTTTTGTTTTTACTTTTTAAAATTGTATTCTCTTAGAGGATTGGTGGGATTTTTAAAATATGTAACGCGCGATAAGAATCGTAACAATGCAGAAAGGCGTCAGAGCTAGAATATTAAACCTAGTATAGCTTAAATTAAACCTAATTTAGCAATGTAGGACTAGAGGGAAGGTAACTAGGCATCCCACCGTCTTGGGCTACTCTCTTACCAACGAATAGTGGGATTGACCGTCCATTTTTACAACCCCACGGCTGAAAGGGCGAGCTTCTTTGGTGTGACAGGGGTTCGAACCTGTGACCCTCAGATTACGAGTCGAGTGCCTTAAGTACCTGGCCATGCCAGGCCTCTATCTGGTCAGCCAACAGTAGCTCAAGAGTTCGCGGTGAGATTTTTGAGGTATACAATGCATGATTAGAATCGAAACAATGCAAAAAGAGCACGCGAAGCTGTATGGATTTCCTACCTTTACAGCTAAAACATTAAACCTAGTACAGGCATGAGACGTTATTATTTGTCAGCACATGATCATCGAAGAATCCATTTTTACCAATGGCAAGCTTCCTGGTATAAAGTTACACACACGATTGGTTCTTTTAAGCTTAATAATACTGTGGTTACTGTATCAGTGGCCTGGCACATGAGGGTCGCAGTTTCGAATTCCCGTCACACCAAACATGCTCGCCCTTCAGCCGTTGGACTTTGTAATGTAACGATCAATCCCACTAGTCGTTTGTAAAAGAGTATTGTAAGAGTTGGCGGTGGGTGATGATGAATAGCTGCCTTTTCTCTAGTTTTACACCGTTAAATTAGGGACGGCTATCGCAGATAGCCCTCGTGTAGCTTTGCGCGAAATGCACCCAACCCAACCAAACTGTGTTGGAATGAAAGAATTGTCGTTCGTTGTTTCATCAAAAGATAGTTACCTTTGTTTTCTTTAAAGCTCTTGTTTAAATAAACATTTTCAAATTTTTATAATTTGAATAATTTATTCAAAGTTACTGGATTTCCATTTTAAGTAAAAGATGAGAGGTCTATTTTTATTTTTTTGGGTTTTCATTTTTATAATGTGAGGTTTTGCTTTATATTTGTGTAATACGTAAGCTGGAAGCAGAATATGAAATGGGGTTAAACTTGAAGAGTGAAAATAATATTATCCCTATTATAACCTGGGCTGAGTATAGTTTTGTGGTTAACGTACCGAATGTAGTATCTACGAGTTCAACTTCACATCTCATTATCGGAAAACAACAACAAAAACATGCTTCTCCTTACATTATAAAAGTCTCTGTCCAATTTTACAATCTGATCAGTTTTGTTTTGTTTTTGTTATTATTTCGCGCAAAGCTACGCGATGTCTACACTAGCTGTTTCTAATTTAGCAGGGTAAGACTAGAGGGAAGGCAATTAGTCATCACTACCACTCACCACCAGCTTTTGAGCTACTCTTTTGCCAACGAATAATGGGATTGGCCGTCACAATATAATGCCCACGTATTACGAGTCGACTGCCTTAATCACCTGGCCATGTCGGGCCTCTATCTGGTCAGACAAGAGTAGCTTAAGAGTTCGCGGGGGGTTCTGTTGACTAACTTGATACCTTTCCTTTAGTCTAGCAGTTCAAACTTTGGGACGACTAGCGCAGGTAGCTGTGGAATAGCTCTACACGAATATCTGAAAAAGAAACAAACTGTGGTTGTTATGAAATATAATTTCTGCGGTATATTCAAATCTGTGATTGTCTCTTAAATATAGATTCATTGAAGTTCATAAAAAGTTTTATTAACTGATGTTTGCGATCGAAACTATGATTATGAATTAGGTTTCTTATTTTGACGTGTACAAATTAAAATATTAATTTATTGTTATTGAATTATCATAGATATTGTGATTTAAGCTTTACCTTCGTAAGAGTAAATAAATATTTAAAGCGTATTCTTTCTTATTTAATTATACTTGGAATGGTCAAGAGCTTCTACAGGTAATTAATACAAATTGACTCTTAAAACTTTTGTTTTTGTGTAAACACAGGAAAAGCTAATAATATTTTATTTGAAAAGACATTTACTATATAGATTGCAACTAGTTACATAACACTATTGTAGAAGTTACGCCCTCTCATCGAAGAGGCTTTTTTATTGGAACAGATTTTTCTTCGTTTTAACATCATTATAAAATTTGATTAAATCTACCACGTGCCACTTTTCTCTTATAGAGTTAATCAGTATTGTCCTATTCCAAAGTGTTTTACTGCTTCTATATTTGATATTAACATAATTAAACATTGTTGTTCGTTGGAAATCAGATACTCTCTGTTCCCCTTTCAATGTAGTTTCTTTTCCCTTGTTTGTCCATCTTAGTATTTTTTTTTGGTAACCTTCTTCTATCTGAGTGGTTGAATGTTGGAATACCTTGTCAGTACTTCTTCCTGAATACTAAGTCGTTCTTGGTGTTTCTTTGTAAACATCTATGGATAATTTTCTCCCAGTTTGCTGTTCTTTCAAGTCCGAAAGGTGGAAGACTTTCGAAACTTTGTCCTCTACACTTGTGTCTCACATCAGGCAGTTGCCGTCCATTCTACAAAGTTTCATCATGAATACTCTGCCTGAATAACCGATCAAAGAATCAATACAAGTCTGTTTTTATTTTGATTAAGGCACTTTCAATTCTCTATCAGCATCATCACAATTTCCCTCATCAGTAATAAATTAGCTTAAACTTCTATCCCTAACACGTTCCTCAGTGTTTATAAACCTATGTCAGTGTCTGTAACCTTATGCTCGTCTTCAGAATTCATTATTTAGTTTCTATAGTGCGTATTGGTATGTGCAAAACATAATCATGTTAGTAATAAAGGGCCTTATGTTTTAGTGAAAAGCCTCTGAAGGAGAAGTAATGCGAAATGTTGTGTCCTGTTAAAGGAAGATAACACATTCGGTGTTATGTGGTCGTTTATTACTAGTATCATCTTCAGAATTCTCAGTAATATACTTTTTATCACCACATGTTAAGCCTTGGAACTCATTTTAGTCAATAAAAACTTACGAATGTCTGCATTTCTGATAATCTTTCGTGCACACAGTGTAGTTATGTTACATATGTTATAATATGTTACAGAGTCGTTTACATATAAGTTGTCTAATTTGAGCATAAACAGTGCACCTTTGATATCCAGTTAATATAATCAATTCTTGTCCTGATTGCAAACAAATGGAATTGCCCCAGTTGTATAGCTACCACCATAAATGAATGTTACAAAATGCATATTTTGATTTAAATAAGTATTTATATACTGGTTCATTGCATAAGAAACTTTGCAAACGTCCACCTCTCAAGCTTCGTCTTGTTCTGAAACTCTCTTTGAGTTGTGATGAATGTTTTGAGTCACAACAAGACGACGAAGCTTCATTATTTGAGCCCAGACCAGTACAGCTCTAAAGCTGTGCATATTTTCTACCCATGACAAGATTATGAAGTACTTTTACTGACATCTAGGACATTATAATTTATAAACACAGACACGCACGTGTATACCTACATAATATTACACGAATAAAATATTGCAGCTTCTAGGAAATTTTGATTTTGTTTTAACAGGTTTGTCTCTACCTTACACCAACTTGTGTATATTTAATATAATATTTAGAAATCATTTTGATTGATTTCTCTCGTCTTTTTCAGCTCCAAATATGTTAAGTACTTCTTTGGGACTCATTGGTGGAACCTTGTTTTATATTTATGTTATTGTGGTGTTCTGTAGTGCATTGGTTTCCTTGAAGTAATCTGGTAGGAGCTACAAAGTAAGTTTCAACAGGAAATCTACTAAGGAGTGAACCTGGATTCTCTATTTCCGATTGAGTTTGTAGCAGAGAAAGGAATTGGACGAATGAAACAATTTGTATTAGAAATAAAACAACAACAAAAATGAAAGTTAAACAAGCGTATAATTTCAATGCCTTTGTCGGAACGTTTCTAGTTAATAAACGTGTTTAATGTAGCTCAAAATGAGAAACGTTGTACCACCTGGTATTATATACTTCAATATATTATTATGCTTCATTTTATAAGACTCTTTCCCATTAGAAAAGGCACATGGCACGCAAGTTTAATGACCCAGTTCAGTATTTGTAAGTTTAGTAAGAGAAACGAGTGGCGTCCTTGATCGACGTTGTATATTAAACCTACGTACTGTTTATGAATCGAAACTTTGAAAGGATGTATAGTAAATAATTTGGTGAAAATATTGAGTTTGCCACGTCATCTTTCATGGTTTGTGTTCATAAATACGGTTTTCCCATGGGTTAAAAAACAACAACAAAGGCCAAGTATATTCTGTGAGCACAATATAGTCATTAACATATGCTTACCTACTAAAGCAGGTATGCTTAAAAATCTAGATTTTTTTGTTTTTTATCGTATAGAGTCCTCTAATGAAAATTTTGTTTACAAAGGTAATTTATAACTAGTATATCTTCCATACGATTTAAATACGGCATTAAATAGACTAAAAGGACATATGCTCTTCCTCTTTTTGTTTTTGAATTAATTATTTACATGTCGACATAAAGATGCAAAGAGCTATCATACATTGCAATTATGTTTAAAAAAATTTGTCATGTGTTGCGTTATTAGTGAAAAATAGTTCTAAAAATTTTACACTTTGTGAAGTATGAATCAAGAAATTTGGAATTCAAGTTCTGTTTATTATTATTCGCATTGAAATCATGGTTGGCACTAGCAACGTAATGGTTAGCATATCGAAATGCAGGTTCGAGACGTAGTGGTACCAAACAAGCTTCACAATTTCAGCTGTTGGTGCGTTACAAGAGTGACAGTCATATTTGCTATTTGAGTGAAAGTAGCCGTTTCAGGCAACGGTTTCTTTTTTGACTGGTTACTTTCCCTCCGGTTTGTGGTATAAAGTTGTGAAAGGTTAAGCCTAAATCGTAAATAAATGTTTCTGGCCTTGCTATTAACCAGATGTGTATATAAGGTGTTACAGTGTATCCCTTTAGTTCACATATTGATTTATCTAGTATAAAGTGCAAGTTAACGAATATAAAACATTACGCGTATTGAATTAGTTATCATATTCAGGTTCATTTAATTTGGAAACGACTATTGCTTTTTCTCTGGGTATATTCTGCTAGTATCATGTTAATACTTACATAAAAGCACATTAACATAGGTACAACGGTAAAACACAGCTAACAGTAAAGGTACCCACTCACACAATGCAATAAACCAGTGGTTCCCAAACTGAGGGTAATTTAACAATTTATCGGGGGTGATAGAGGGGTGACAGAAAAAAGTTAAAATTCTGAAAATCAAGAAAACATTGAGGTAGCTGGTATTAGTATTAATGTTAACTTAGTCTTAGTATGTAAAGTTGTAAATTAAACCTATTTTAAGTATGTAATAAAGTTAAACCAAATAACAATAAACATCAAAAACTAATATACAATAGTAGAAAAGAAAAAATATGTATCTAAGTGTGTGGTAACCTAAAAGCATTTTGACAAGTATGCTTCAGAACACAAATCACTCAGTAACCCTGATGACTCATCGACGTGTCCAGTACGCGTCACTCACTGCCTGAGGTTGCGTCTATTTCACACTGTTAGTTTCTATGTGAGCATCAGCCGAGGTAGACAAAACCTGGTATGTATGTGTACTGCCCTGTGCAGTATAGGTAGTATTTACCTACTCTTACATCATTCCTATGCTGAATAAGCTCTTTTAATGCTATCTAGAATGCCGTGAAAAAATAAATAATAAGTTCACATTGTTTACACTTTTTTATGCAGTTTTTCTTTTTCTGCAGATTAAACAATAAAATGTATAAAAAGCGCACCTACTCTAACGCCTTTCTTCGTTATGGCTTTGTGAATTTACCTTCTGATGGAGAGAATCGGCCACAATTTTTAGTATGTCACAAAGTGTTGACAAATGAAAGCCTCAAGCCATCAAAACTCTCAGCTCACTTCCAGAAGTGCCATCCAAATCTTCAAAATGAGGATCAGGCTTATTTTCAGCGCCGGGCTGTAGCACTGAAGAATATCCAGTTCGGTTCATCTGGAATTCAAGCCCAAAAGCTTCAAGCTGCGGTCGAAGCGTCTTACTTTGTTGCATATAAAGTTGCCGAACAACAAAAATGCCACACCATTGCAGAGAATCTGATTATGCCTTGTGCATGGTAAGCAAGGTATGTGGCGAGGATCAAGCGAAGAAACTGAGTGTCATATCTCTATCAAACAACACAATCCGCTGACGAGTCGATGACATGGCATCAGATATTTTGTCCCAAGTTACAAGGCTGGCACTTTCAACCACAAAACAAAGAATTTCTAAACTAGCTTCAAGTATGCAGATCTATCCATCCCACTGATGTTCTTGACATCTTTGGCAATATTCATTAGAAATGCACAATGATCAAATACAATAATTAAAAGTGTAATTCAGTGTAATTAAATTATATAAATAAATTGTAAATAAATAAAGTGCAATATATCTCTAGTTTAATTTAGCCATATATATCAATGTTGAAAACATTTCGTGAAAGGGGTAACATGCTTAATGTGGCATGTTAAATTGGGTAACAAGCTGAAAAAGTTTGTGAACCACTGCAATAAAAAAATAGCCAGTTGGTCTGCTGAATAATAATAGAGAATCAGTTATGACGGTATATCACGTTACTTAAGTACTCCAAACATTTTAAAGTTATTAATGGTAGGTAAAGAATTATACATAAAGTATTAAGTTTATAATGTATCTTTACCTTCTCTTTTAAATTAAACAACCGACTAACTCTGTCACAAATTTAGATATCTTCGTTAGTATTAAGTGTGGGATTTCGGTTTTGGCGTTAACCAGTTTAAATTAACTCTTTTACATCTCTGTTTACAGGTAAACAGCTCTCATAGTTTTGAAAACTGTGAATAAAAAAAGAGAGAGACAAATATTTTTTTATATTTCAATACTTAACCGAAACTTGAAAGTTGTGAACAAACGTTCAAAGTGACATTTATTAATGTAACATTTTTCAAGGTTAACACAAATATTACGTGGTTTATTCCACATATGTACCTCATTAGTATCCCTCCAACGTTGTTCTAAAGTCCAAAAGCCGTACATCGGAGATTTGGTGATTTATTAATAATTCAGATTTTAATTGGTTATTGTAATTTAAAAGGTCTCTCGTTAGGATAGACATAAATTTATGGACTTACAATGCTAAATTCCAGGGCTCAATCCCCGCAATGAACAACACAGTAAACAGCCCAGTTTGCCTTTGTACTAAGGAAACAAAGCGAAAGTAATTAAAAAGAAACAAATATTATATTCTTTATTGTATAATTAATAATTAATAATAATTAATCTGCTGTGAAAGTTTAACTTCAATGTTGTTTTGATGTTCAGCTTTTTATTAATTACTTATTACTGATTCAGGTGAAGCTTATGGAAGATCAACATATTACTTCAGATGAAGCCGAACAGTCACTGGATCTTTCTAAGATCCACTTGGAATATGAGGAGAAAAACGAAGTCATATCCAGGTTGGAGAAACAGGTGGAAGAACAGGTGAGAGGTTAGATAATTCGTCTAGTCTCCCGTGTTCATGCTTTAGTTTCGCTCGTGTATGATTATGAATTTTATATAATTTTGAAAACATGTGATCATGGATTTCAGTGTTTATTGAGTGCACTTGGGATCATGGATTTTATTTTTATTTTATTTTTTACATCTCTGCTTCTGGGTTTGAGGTTATTCTGTATATCTGTGGGTTTAAATGTTTTTAATATTCCTGTGGACTTGGATTTTGGTTGTCGTTTTCTTAGATATCACAATGCAAAAAAAAAAAACGGGTTTCGATACCCGTGGTGAGCAAAACACATAAAGCTCATTGTGTAGCTTTGTGCTTAACTTCAAACAAATACTTCTTTCAACCGATGCCCTCTGGTGATTGAACATTAAGTCTAAAGATTGTAGATCTGAGATTTGCGTCTTATTAACGCTATAAAGACGATCAGGCTCCACACTTTGAAGCCGTCAATGGGTTATAAGAGTGACTGACAACTCCTACTATTCTATGTTACAAGAGTAACTAACCCAAGAGTTGCCACTTTACTAAACAGCCTTACCACTTGTCTATAAATTCAAAATTAGAGACGGCTAGAACAGATAGCCCTCAAGTTATGATCTTAATTGGAATTTATCTAAGCTAGTCTCTTTATTAGTACGAATAATTTCAGCAACCTAAACAAAATTCAATTAAAATAAAACAAAACGACATATGAAATATGGAAAACGTTTTTTGGTTAGTTTTATTTCTCTCCTAGTTTAGGCTAGGAGGGTACTAGTTAAACTGCGAAATGTTTTAGTGATAGCTCGTCGACTTACTTCTTTATTTACGTTAGTCAACGGCCTTTCCTCCGACTGGACTCTTACGTTCTCTCTTCTTTGAAACCGGCCCGGTATGGCCGGGTGGTTAAGGCATTTGACTCGTAATCCGAGGGTCACGGGTTCGAATATTCGTCATACCAAAAATGCTCGCCCTTTCATTCGTGGAGGTGTTATAATGTGACGCTCAATCCCACTACTCGTTGTTAAAAGAGTAGTCCAAGAGTTGGCGGTGGTGACTAGCTGTCTTCTTTCTAGTCTAAAATTGCTAAATTAGGGACGGCTAGTGCAGATAGTCCTCGTGTAGCTTTGAGCGAAATTCAAAACAAACCAAAAATCTCTGAAACTTCAATCTTCAGTATCAATCTAGTTGTATAAAAACAAGCCTTATCGAAAATTTAATCCAAATTCTCAATGTTTACAACGAAATTCTATCGAGCGGAGCGAAGGGGACATCAGTATCCCCGAACACCCCTAGTTGGGGAGTTTATCTTCCTGGAAAACTAAACACCTCACACAGGAGTTTTACTGTTGTTTTGTTTTCTTTTTGCGAAAGAAATATATATATCATTATCGTGTATATCAACGCTGTTTTTGGGTTAATGGTATGATAATGGTTTGTTAAAAGTTTATCTAGATCTCTACATACGTGGATTTCACATGTCTAGATGTCATAATATCTGAACTTCACCTTGCAGTGTGCTCAGCTTCCTTCACACAAGAACTTCATGTGACAATGTGTTTAGGTTTCTCTATAGACGAACAACACAATGCAGTGTGTCTATGGTTGTTTGTGTTTTTAGTAAACAAACTTAAGCTGACGGTTTGTGTTTAGTTTCTTTATATAAATGAACTTCATCTGGCAGTATGTTTAAGCTTCTATATACAAGAACTTTACTTGGTACTGTGTTTATGCTTCTATATACGAGAACTCCACTTGGTTGTTGTTGTTGTTATTTTGAATTCAGCACAAAGCTACACAATGGGCTATCTGTGCTCTGCCCACCACGGGTATCGAAACCCGGATTTTAGCGTGTAAGTCCGCAGACATACCGCTGAGCCACTGGGGGGCCTCCGCTTGGTAGTGAGCCTAAGTGTTTTTATATACGAGCTTCACTTGACATTGTGTTTAGAGCTATTTATAAATAGATTTGATGTCTTAGTATATATACGTTACTTTATACATGAATAGTGCACATAGGTTTCTTTGAGTAAACGTAATAATGGAAACTGAAATAACACCGAGTACACAATATAAGACAGAAAAAAAAATGCAATCTTTAGTTCAAGACATCGTATTTACTTTGTACAATATCGTTGTTTTCTATGTGCTGGTAATATTTGCGAGTTTTTCGTTTATGGTGAAAACTTTAAATAAAAATGGTGAACTACATAAAGATAAAAATTATTTAACAGAAAAAAATGTATAGAATTCCAAACTTTTTCCGACTTGTCTCGGAGTTTAAGAATTTGCGTGGTTGATTCTGTTGAAATTACTGTTAATAACAAACCAAATGTTTTTGGACTTGTTTTGCTTCAAAAGTAGATCATTTCTTTATTAACGCACTATTTTGTTGCTTTAGAAAAAGTTTCGGGCAGAGGATGCCAAACAAGTGGAAGCCAAAGCAGCAAAGATCAAAGAATGGGTCGCCAATAAGCTTAAAGATGTGAGTTGTAGCTTTATTTTAAAATTGATTTTTGATTTATATATATATATATATATTGAATTATTTTTAAAAAAAGTATAATTTTTGAAACTTTCATAATTAAACGATTGTTTCAGTCCAATTTCATTTGGTTACTGCTTTCTAAGGACAAGGTTTGGTCATATATAAAAACATTTTCGTTTTAGCAAATATAACATTTATTCTATTACGATAATAATAACATTAATAACGTATTTAGGTTTAACATTATGTTTTATAGTGAATATGGGAGTGTTTACCATGATGTTTTAACAATTATATACACATTTGTTTATGGTTTTGCCTTGTTTATTATAAGTTGCACTTTGACTACTTATTAAATAAACATTATCAATCGTTTGATCATTATTTCTACAAATACAACATGCGATTTTTGCATGGCTTCGAAGTAACAGAGGTTTGGTTTCAAATGTTGGTGTAGAGGGCGCTGCTCACCGCTTTTATATTTTATGACGTTTTTTGTGCTTCTTGCAACTAAACCGTTCCGTCACTGTTCATTTCTAAACCGCTAGCCCACTTCTTTCATTTCGAGGAATATTTTTGGTTAAGTCGTGAAATTTTTAATCCGGTAATGACGATTTTTGGTTTTCTCCCTTAAAGCTGGAGCAGCAGAACCAGAATCTGAAGGAACAAAACGAAAAATGTAAGGAACAACTACAACTTCTTAAAACTCGTCTTGTCCAGTTATCTCATGTTAACCACCAATCCAACATGAAACAAAGGGATCGAGGAAGCACAGAGGTGGTCATTATCGAGCTTGTTTATCTTGTCTTATCCCAAAATATCATATCATTAGCAACATTTTCTATCATTGCTTCAGTTTGCTTTCTCAAACCCAACTATTTAAGTCCTAGTCAGAGAATTCTTTAATGTTCAATTACTGTGATTCTTTGATCTTTTGTGATGTAAAGATATTCCATTAAAAGTCAATACTTATAGTATGGAAATAGTTTGTATTTGTTTTTACTGCATAGACTTTTAAAAGTACATCCTTCTTTAATTAGTTTATGATACAATTAGTTTATTTATTAATTTTTTTGAGTGTGTAGGAAAAAACTACAAATTATTGTATCATTGTGAAGCACCAGGCTTTGGTCCTATTATTGTAACATGCCATTGTTTTAAAACGTTAATAGTTTTTTATGAATGTTAAAATGAACTGTTGTAAATATTTTCCATATATCTATTGTATTATACCATTGTACTATGGATTAGAAAAAGAATACACATGTACATTTTTCAGTGCAGTTTTACACGTTTTTGTGTGAGTTTTTTTACGCCCACTTAACAAGATAAAAGTAAGTAGACACTTATTTCATTTCTCCCCTTAAGTTAAAGTTCCATATCATAGACAGAATCTCAGTTGGTTTGTATAAGCATGGCAGTAACTTTGTACTGTTTCTTCCCTAAGCTGTAGGTCGTATCTAAGCGAAAGGGTAGCACAAAGGTCTACACAAGCTAGTATGAACCCAGATTTAGTCTTCCCTTAAAAATAGATAATGAAACTGATCTGACGTAGGTAATCTACGGCTGTGGGATACCACACAATCTTTATATGCAAATGTGTATTTTCACATTTACTTCAACAGTTGAAACTGAATCCAGAGCTATCGAACCGAACAGTTAAAGAAGTAAAACCCAAACAGTTTTAAGTATTCCTTAAAATGTATTTACGATTGTGTTTAAGTTCTGCTTCTGCTGTTTTCATTTAATTTGTTTTTCCGTATTATAAACTTAGATCGTATCTCCTGGTCCTAGTTTTACCTAAGACTGCCCCCCATAAAGATATTGACTTCATTAAATATGTTGCGTCTGAAGTTATCTGTACGTAGCTGCGCCTGGAGGCATTAATGTAATTATGTTATATTTTGTATATACGGCTTGAATACATTTATTTCATTCTATAAGTTGGCTGAGCGTATCAGACTATGGAGTTGCTGGTTTACTGCTTATACCTAGTTACCGCAAAGAAAAAAAAATCGCGTTCTATAATTTGAGACTGTGGTTGTGTTATAAAGATTAAAGTTACGACAGAAAGTGTTCGTACCCCTGCTTCCCGAGTAGTTTTTTTGCTCATAACTTCAAAAGTATCACGAGTAAGCTAATAGAAGTATAATATATTATAAATATTATACTAACACACATCTACATAAATTATTATGTAAATTAAACAAGAAATAAACTGTTTATAAACAAATAACCAAACATAGAAGGAGCAGAAAGTGTTCGTACAATTCATAACGTGTGAAAAAACTGATATTTTCGTTAAAATTTTGTTTAGTTTGGCGAATAAACTACATTATACCATTCTAGAACTAAACACTGGGCTCAGAATTATTGAAATTTAGCCAGCAAAAAGTGTACTTCCGGCAATTTAGCACCGCCCCCTCATTATCTGCTTGGTCATTATGACGAACAGGAAACAACTGTCCAGTGATTTAAAAATCCAAATTATTCTAAAATACAAGTCTCGTGTGTCTCTTTTCTGTATTTCTACACAGTTTAATGTGCCGAAATCTAATGTTCAAAGCATAACTGCCAAGTTTAAGCTTTCAGGATAAACTGCTAACCTCCCTCGTTCTAGATGCACCACCAAAATTCCAGAGAGAACCAACAGGAAGATTCTCAGAGAAGTTAGTAGGAACCCTCGTTTAACACGTAATGACATACAGAAACTGGTAAGGAAAACTGAGGTTCAAGTAAGCACCTCTACAGTTACGAACATGTTACGCTCTTCTGGGTTCAAAGCATGCCGTCCTCCATATTTAAAGCCTATTCATTTATAAGCACGATTGAGGTATGCAAGAAAGCATGTAGATAACTCTTTACCTATTGGAAGAGTATTCTTTGGTCAGACGAGACTAAAATCGAGCTTTTTGGCCATCGCGTCAACAGAATCATGAAAAAAGAAGAGTACTTTGGAATATTAGTTACTTATATCAAGAATGATGATCGGAACTTGCGGCTTGGGCATCGTTGGATCTTCCAGCACTACAATGACCCTGAGCACACATCGAAATGTGTGCAATCCTGGTTACAGAGGAACCATATAAACGTTCTGGAGTAGTCATCGGAGTCATCCGATCTCAACCCAATTGAATACGTTTGGCATGAGTTGAAGACCAGGGTTCTTCAGCGTCATCCAAAAAAACTTGCAAGAGTTGGAGGCCTTCTGTAAAGAAGAATAGAAGAAAATACCAGTCGAGTACTGTCAAACAATCATGAAGAGCTATGAGGGGAGATTGCGCCAAGTAATTCACCTGAAAGAATACACAACTGACCATTAAAGTAGACGCACGGACACTTTCTACCCCTCCTATGTTTGGTTATTTGTTTATAAATAGTTTACTTCTTGTTCAATTTACATACAAATTTATGTAGATGTGTGTTAGTACAATATTTATAACATACTATACTTTCATTATCCTAATTGTGATAATTTTTAAGTTATGAGGAAAAACCTACTCACAATGCAGAGATCCGAACACTTTCTGTCGTAACTGTAAGTAGCTAAGGAATAAATTTCCGAAATATTGTGTATTTAGAAAATGGCCTCTATCGGAATATAATCAGGGCTAAATTTTGAATTTAAAATAAAAATTGAAAGAAGAAATATTTTGTTGTTTTTGTAAACTTTAATTAAATTGTGTTATGTTTGTTAATTTTGATTATTGCATTAAAATTAAGGCGCATTTATTCGTTTGTGTTTTCAACATTAGATGAATCTTTCATGAGTCGTGAATTCAGTTGAAATCTGCAGTTTCAGTTGTACAGTCATAATAAAGTGTTATACTGTTTACTTTTAATGTATATACATTTTAACATGTTAAACCTTTCCCTCCTGATCAATAGCAACTACGTGAATGAATTTAATAGGCATCATTAATTATTCCTTTAGGACTCCTACACAAGGACCTATGAATATGACAGTTTACCAGTCAAGATGATACAACCATCTTCTCCTGTGGGTATAGAATTGCCCTCTGATGTTTTTAGTTTAAGTGAAGCAGCCACAAACCACGTCACTAATGCTGGGTTGGATGTTTCTGTGAAGAAATCTCAAGCCAGTTTCGCTCCTCCCAAGGTTGTTATTGAAAGGAAGAAGTATGAAGCAATAGGTAAGGAAGGTACGTGTGTGGAGGACTTTCACTCTGAGCTAAACAGATCACAAACTTTTGACTTGGAATCAGAACGAATGATGTCAGACACAGTCACGCCTCTACTATCTCGTTCTCGAACGAGGAATATTGCTGTAGAGGACTTTGTTTATTCTGAAAATTATAATTACGAAAAAATAAGTTTAGTACAGAAAAAGGTGCTGGTACCTCTTCCTAAACAAAGAGTTATTACTGAACATGCACAAGAAGGAAGAGGATCCCCACATTCCTCCTCGTCTCGTTCAGGGTCCCCAGCCAGTTCTCAAGAGCGCTATCGATATACGGCCACAGAGTCTACTGATCCTGGAGCCAATAATAAGCTTAGGACTTACAAGTCACCTATTAAAACTTACGGAAGCCTGGATCGTAAGTTAAGTAGTCGCAGAAAATTCACTTTAACAGAATTTCTGGGTACTAATGAACTGAGACGAACAGCTCGAACTGACGATGAACTGCATGATTACGCAGAGATTTATACACCTAGTAATGACATACATTATCCGCCTCCTTTGGTGCAATACGGAGAAGAGGAAGAAGATGTAAGACCACCTACACCACCTCTTCATCGATGTCCTTCGTGGGTAAATTTGATTTTTATTATTTAAAAGAGTAGCAGCAGGAGATATTTTAGTATTTTGAAAATCAACAAGTCTGAGATAATTTATTTCTCTGCTGTAGCACTGAAAAAAAAAGATTAGCGATTTCAGTTCACTTGTTATTCGGATTTGTTGAAAGTTGTAAAATTTTATTTCAATGTTTTGTGATATAATTTAGTGATAAATATCATCATACTTTTTATTTAAAAATCAGTGTTAAATGTGTTAACGATCTCTGTCTTCGAAATATACTTCTTGCACGCACACAGACTCCAAAACCCAAAACAAGATTATATTTATTTCAATCAGCGTTTCATTTCAGTAATTTGTTCAGGAGCGACCTTTTGCATTTACCACTTGGCTAATAATACGTAAAAACTATACACTTTTAAATTTATTAAAAAGATAAAAAAGCCGAGGTGCCTGTCCTTTGTCCGGGTTATGAATTTAAAAAAAGAAAAGTAGAATGGACGCTATGATAAATTACATAAAAGTCCTAACTTTCACACAATTTATTTATAACATAACATATTTTTACAGTAGTCATTACTACCCCAGTACAAGTAAGAACTCACTGTGTATTAAAATAAACATGGTATACAATGTGCGATGGTCAGGGTAAATTTGTAACAGGCGAGTAGTGGCGCTTTCTATGAATGAAATTAACGTTAACTTATGCCAAAGATAAATTTTCAATAACTGCAATAATGAGTGGAGGTGTTGTGAACGTTATAAACATGCCCCTTGTTTCCAACTGGCATTCCGCAACGTTTGGTTGAAATTGGTGCAGCGGGCAAACGGACAGGCATACAGATTTTTGTGTTATATATATGAGTTATCGAGAATAATATTATTTAACTTAAAACTAAAATATACACCAACGTCTAACGATACAAAAATAAATGCGAAGCATAAAATTATGAAGGAATTCGGTTGTACAGCGGCGTAAAATAAACATATGAAAAAGGCTATTAGAAAAGGAAATATGATCTGAAAAGTAAAGATTACTATAGGGGAATGAATAAAGATCTACGGTCACAATACCAATGTTGTTTCACAAGTAATATGCGTAAGGATTCTTTATATTTAACGTTAAGAAGGTCAGTAGTCTCTGTGGGGATTTTTGTTTGTAAGGGCAGTAAGATGCACCGGCACCATTATTGAGTTGATTTAAGGCTATTATGTTTTCAACAAATCTACCGTGTAATACATGAAATATAAATTATAAAATTCACTGTATATTCTACAAGCTACTCTATAAATAACATTTATTTTACTGCGCATTTATTCCCTTCTCCTACGTCTTTAGCAAAACTTTTTTTTCTTTTTGTCTGTGGGCATTATTTGGGTTGCAAGCAGCACGTATTAATATTTGTTTTAAGGTTCTCTCTGGTTGCGGGTTCGAATCCCCGTCGCACCAAACATGTTCGCCCTTTCAGTCGTGGGGGCGTTATTATGTGACGGTCAATCCCACTATTCGTTGGTAAAAGAGTAGCCCAAGAGTTGGCGGTGGGTGGTGATGACTAGTTGCCTCTAATTTTACACTACTAAATTAGGGACGGCTAGCGCAGATAGCCCTCAAGTAGCTTTGCGCGAAATTCAAAACAAACAAACACAATAAAATATCTCTCTGATTTTTGTACAAGTCCTACTGGTAACCCCAACCTTGGTATCAATGACTTCAAATCTCTTTTTACGTTTGACACTAACATTTGGAATAGCCCAAACTATTTTTAGAATGGCTTTATATTTATTTTTATACTTCCTATTACATGATGAAACTGTTGGTTATGCAAATGGTATATTAATTGTTTAATTATCAGACATAATGTTTCTGGTAATTATTAGGCATGATGTTTCTGATAATTATCGGACATAATGTTTCTGGTAGTTATCAGATATAATGTTTTTGGTAATTATCAGACAAAATGTTTCTGGTAATTATCAGACATTATGTTTCTGGTAAGGCAAATTTGGCAATAAATATTGGGAATAAAATACAGTTTCTATGATTATTGGTTTGGTTTAAACAAAGTTGTTGAATCAGTTTGTTTGCAGACAGTATTATCTACCCTTATAGGACTTTGACCACCTTCCCGTATTGGGATACTCAAATCTGGTTTGAAAATTAAAGCAACTCAGCACATGTTAGGAACATGAAAAACACGTACGATGGGTTCTAATTTGTTTGAGTATGGGTAAAGACTGTGTACTTGTAGATTAAACCTAAATATTACAAACTTGATATGTTTTCTTATGTTTCAAAAGGTGCATAAGTCTTCAGTCTCGGCTATTACAGCGGAGAGTCTACGGTTTTAGAACGCTAAAATCAAGGGTTCGATTCCCCTTGGTGGGCTCAGCAGATAGCCGGATGTAGCTTTGCTATAAGAAAAACACGAACACACACGCATAAATCTTCCAAGCATTTAACTTTTCAAGAATTATAACAGAGGCTGGTGAGATTGAAAACCAAAATTGTAAACAAGGCATTATGAAATATTTGCGATGGTCAAAATTATATAAAATTTCATAATTAGATATATAAACATCACTAAGAATCGAAATTTGAGACAAAAAATATCAAGATTTATACTTTAAAAAAACAAACATTGCAAGGTGTCTCTTTCTACATTACGGAAACCCATATCATGCACTTTAAGCTCTTGGTTCCAGATGTCTAACAATATTTTTATTTGAAAAGTTACATTTGAAACTAATTTGTTCCAATTTAAATACAAAGATTTCACACTGACAAACAGCGCTCTTAAAAAAACGTGATAAACAGATATGTATAACGTGCTAATAAATGTATAAAAATAGGGAGATTCAAGTAAAAGCTGTGTTGGCGTTGAAACCTACATTCTATTCACCGCTGTTTTTGAACACTGTTTTTTTTGTAATTTCGTTCCAGGTAAAGGACGAAATAGTATAGGAAACGAAAATACTCTGACTTAACTGTTTGCCAGTGATTTACAATGCAGTTTGATTTACCATTTGTCATTCTAGTTACAGGCTTTTTAGTAAATACTTGACAAGCATTATAGGACATAACGACTCTTCTTGAAGCGCTTTTATCTTTTGTAAATGTTGTCCAATAGGCAGATATAAAATTTTAAATGAAACATAAAAAAGGCATTATTGTCTTCATCACCACAATGAGAGTTTGGTATCATTGTATTTATCACGACAATGAGAGTTTGGTATTATTGTCTTTAGCACCACAACGAGAGTTTCGTATTATTGTCTTTATCACCACAATGAGAGTTTGGCATTATTGTCTTTAGCACCACAATGAGAGTTTGGTATTATTGTCTTTAGCACCACAATGAGAGTTTCGTATTATTGTCTTTAGCACCACAATGAGAGTTTCGTATTATTGTCTTTAGCACCACAATGAGAGTTTCGTATTATTGTCTTTAGCACCACAATGAGAGTTAGGTATTATTCCTTTGGATTATTTTCTTAAATTATACTTTGGTTATCTTTTTCATATACACCATGTACGATTTGTTGTTCTTGAAGAAAGGTTAACTTGTTGATTGCCAAGTATTTCAGCTGCTACGGCAACTTCGAAGAAAGTTCAAAATACAACTCTAGTGCTTCTTCATTTTGTAACCTTTTTCATCACTTTTTTGGATCAAAAGTGAAACAGTATGAAAGTAGGTCAAATGCATGTATGTTGCTGACATCTAGCGTTGACGTTAGGTATTATTGAGAATCAATTAACTCGTACGTGGCACTGTGTTACCGATCGGCTTGGACGAGTTATCTCGTCTACGGCACTGAACGTGTTAATACTTTTGTGCATGTTTATGAATTACGTGGTTGGTAATATTTTGTGACAATTCTCCACTTTTGTGATATATACCGATTTATTCTAATTGATGACACTTCATGGTAAATAAGATACAACTAATCTTAACTTGTATTCGTTATGAACTCATGCGACTCTTTGTGAGGTATGACAGTTATAAAATAATCCGTGATTCGGCTTATTTTATCCACCTTTTATTTTGAAACCTTTCTCGGTTGCAACCAAGTTGAACGTTGCGGGACATTTATAACCTGCTACTGCGGTGAATTTATTTAAAATTTTATGGTATCCACTAACTGCACCGCATGACTTTATTCACGGGAATATTTATATGGACATTTGTAATTTTGTTGCATCTCTTAATAAGATCCTTTATTTTATCTTCTACATTTACTTACTGTAGAGTTCTCAACTTTTCTGAACAAAATGATTCTTCCCCTAAAGTATTCCGCATCCTGACTGAAATTCTTCCCTATAACACCTAGTTTGTGTGCCCTGACTTAGTGTATCTAATATTATTTGGCTTTATAGCATGAGTTAGTGAACATCAAATATAACGACTGAATGTGAAGATATGATGTAAACTGTTGAAAACTGTGTCTGGTAGACTCACTAATTTATTCGATAAATGTTATCGACGTTCCAGGAACACTAAGAAAAATTTGCAACAAAAAATTCAGTATTGTTCTCACAATGGACAGTATTGTTAGACATACTTCTGTTATTATATAGACAGTATTGTTATACATACTTCTATTATTATATAGTTGTTGTCGTTGTTGTTTTGAATTAAGCACAAAGCTACACAATGGGCTATCTGTGCTCTGCCCACCACGGGTATCGAAACCCGGATTTTAGCGTGTAAGTCCGCAGACATACCGCTGAGCCACTGGGGGGATATTATATAGACAGTATTGTTATACATAGTTCTGTTATTATATGGGCGGTATTGTTATACATACTTCTGTTATTATGTGGACAGTATTGTTATACATACTTCTATTATTATATGGACAGTATGTATAACAATACTGATTTTGCAGATCTAAGCTATTTAGCGGATAAAATAATGTTTCTAATGTGGATTGAGAGGTTGCATAAACCTAAATTGTTAGAGTAGAGCTCGTGGAAGACTAGGCTTTTAATGTAGAGTTAGAGTAAATCTCAGCTGTTAGAGGGCAGTTGATTAAAGTAAGTTTGATGAGTACTGTTTGTGCTAATCTAAGCTCATAGGGTAGAGTTCTTCTTAGTCTACGTTGTTAGATCATGTAGATCACAGGAATTACAGTATGGGTCGTACAAGGTTAAACTGTTATAGAAGACCCCATGCAAATCCTGGTTGAGGAAGTAAAGATCGTGCGTGATTAAGTTGTTAGAGTCCCTGTTGTTAATGCTATTAGAATCCCTGTTGTTAATACACAGATCTTCTGACAGCTCCCATTGTTAATTATAAAGCTGTCATGTTGGATATACGACACTGTTTAGTTTGATAGTTATTATTTAGTTTTCATAATAAGAGTGTTAAAAGTGTATTAATTTTAAAGCGATAGCTATGACAAGTTTTATTACGCAAATTCTGTATGAATAGTACATTGCATATGCTGTTATATTGTTGTATTGGGCTTTTGTAATATTGTTGAGGTCATCTTACACGAAGCTCCTAAGGTTTGCCTCCAAATGGCACAGCGGTATGTAAGTTAACGTACAACACTAGAAACACTTGTGTATTTTTGTGCTTAAATTACTAAAAACAAACTTTATTTTTCTGGTTATGTTTAACACTGTTATTACTAGAGGGCTAGATATTTCTAGTTTTTCTGCAGCGTGTTATAAATACGTGCTGATACAGAAAATGAAGTTAAGTTAGTGACAGTAAAGGTGAAGAAAAGTATAGTTAGATGTAAAGGACAGTTTCTAAGGGAAAACATCACAGTTTGTATTGTAACAGAAAAGATAAAGAACAATCATCTGTTTTACCAAAAGGTGTTCTAAAATAATTGAACCAGCCTGTGTGGATTTGGACGGAAAAAGGATTTATTTAAAACTCTAGATCCAAGTGTGGTAAATAATAATGTTACGATTAAAAAAAAATAAGACGTTCGAATTGTTTTGAATATATAATATTTTAAAACAAGTGGATTGTTTACTAGCTATTTATTATTGAAATTTGTCGTCAACAAATCACAGACTCCTACTCCATAGAATGCTGCTTAATAAAGCCTGAGATCATGCACATTATAATAATTGTCATAATTAAAATCTTACTTAGGTCTGAACTCTTCATTTTGAGTATAACATGATAGATACTCTGTTGAACGTATGTGTATCAAATATTTCAAGTTAGTTCTATCGACTTCTGAAGATTGTTCTTTCCTTTATAAACGCTGGCTATAAAGAGCGCATATGTTGCTTTTTAACGTTTTATGTATTATTTAATTTGCAGGAGTCCAGGATTTACGAAATAGCGGTCAGTGGAATAAGTGTATCGTCAGATTCAGTTCTCGTTAGAGCGAAATTAGGTACGTAGTAAGTTATTTTAAGTTTGCAAACAAATGTGTAAATGAAACCCTAGCACAGTAGCACTAACATCAGTTTTGTATTGAGTGACATCGTGGATCACGTTTACATGACACTTGTTTTTATGTGAAAATAAAAGAGTGAGGTCTAACATACCTTAAGCACTTCGTTGTATAGATTTTTATAATGGTCGATATTAACAAACAAAAACTTATTAGATTTATTACTGAGATTCAATTCATAAGGATTTATTTGTAGCACTTCTTTAGATTATTGTATGTGGTACACCGATTTACCGTGTGATCTTATTTGTATATCACCGAGGACACAAAATGGGAGTCATATTGACAAAACGTTTCTGATGAACACACCTTTTCTGTCCAGCGTGGCCAGGTGGTTAAGGCACTCGACTTATAATCTGAGGGTCGCGGGTTCGAATTCCTGTCACACCAAACATGCTCGCCCTCTCAGCCGTGAGGGCATTATAATATGATGGCCAATCCCACTATTAGTATGTTGTTTCATTCAGACTTTATGTGAATGAAAATGTGCAAATTTGCCAAGTTTTACATAAAAAATAGGTTAATTTCTAAATTTCATTACCCAGATCACAAGAGCAAAGTTTGAAGGGAATAATGGCCATTTTCTGTACTTTTACAACATAAGCAATTAAGAAATAACACATACTATCCAGGAACAAATTTTGTGTTGCAGTGTGTTATTTGTATTAGATTTTCTCCTGTATTTGTTAATACAAGGCAGGAGTAAAATCTAAGAAGTCTATAATGGTTAAGGGAAACAAAATTGACGAAATAAACATTTAGTGAGAAATAGGTTTAGTTAGATACGAATGTTTGAATGATGCTATTTTCAAGAAAATCTTATGAAGTAGACTTTTTTCAGTTCATCATATTCACACTTTGATTCGCTATCACTTGGTAACAGACTAATCTTGTATTCTTTACAATTTTGTTTGGCAGAAAATCTTGCTAAGCCTTCTATGATATCTTAGATTTTTATCATACATTTCTCTGTGAAGTTTGAGTCTTACCACGTCATTCAAACATTTTTAATTTATTTTTATATTGTTTTAATGGTTGACTATCTTTAAAATGTAACAAGTTCAACATTATTTCGGGTGCGCTCGACTGAAAATCTGAGAGACGCGTGTTCGAATAACTGTCACGCCAAACATGCTCGCCCTTTCAGCCGTGGAGGTGTTATAAGTGACGGTCAATCCCACTATTCTTTGGTAAAAGAGTAGCTCAAGAGTTGGCGGTGGGTGGTGATGACTAGCTGCCTTTCCTCCAGTCTTTCATTGCTAAGTTAGGGAGGGTTAGTGCAGATAACCCTGGTGTAGCTTTGGACGAAATTAAAAAACAAACAGACATTGTTTTGTAAATAAATGTTTTTAACGAAGTTTAAATTTGTGTTTAAAACTATTATCTTATTTTAACACAGAATCTCCGATAAATAACGGAATAGACGTCAGTGAACCTTCACCAAGTATCAACTTTAGAGATCTGAATATTCCTGTTTATGCGACAGTGAAGGGAGTAAGTGGCACACTGATATATATAATTAAATCATGTTTATTTACTTTATTTTTCAGGCTCAAAGTGAAAAATTTAGATAGTATTAACGATGTCTGAATTTATGCAAACAGATAATAGCTTCTAATGTGTGTTTTTTTCTCTCCTCCACCCACGAAATCAGCGAGCATCACAAATACGACCAGTTCCTTTCAGTGAAGAATCATCCTATTCGTCAGACAACGAGGACGCACGTGTCGTTATGACAACACCATCTTCTCATAATAACAATGGTGAGGCTAAGTGTAGCATCTCAACAAGTAGTCCTGGTAAAATAGGGAAAGTAATGAACAGTGTTCCTCCTGGCCGCCAGAACTCTACATCACACTTGAGGCCTGTTGTCAGAGGTAAGATTAGCCATGCGCGTGTATATCATTGTTAAACTATAAAGTATTATTTAATCTCTGGCTTACAAAATTATGGAAAATATCTGCTAAAAAATGAGAAGATGGAGCAAAATGTAACTGATCTGTTTAACAATGAGAACGATCAGAACTAATTATATTGTACGAACACTATCAAATAAAAAACTGTTAGTGACATAAGAAACAGCCAGGTGGTTAACGCGCTTGACTCGTAATCTGAGGGTCACGGGTTCGAATCCCCGTCACACCAAACATGTTTACACTTTAGCCTTGGGGGCGTTATAATGTTACGTTTAATCCCACTATTCGTTGGTAAAAGAGTAGCTCAAGAGTTGGCGGTGGATACTGATGAGTAGTTGCCTTCCCTCTAGTCTTACACTGCTGTATTACGGACGGCTAGCGCAGATAGCCCTCGTGTAGCTTTGCGCAAAATTACAAAACAAACAAACAACCAATCCATAAAGTACTACCTCCTTCAAACAACTACACCTCCTGACATGACCGAAGAAATCTAACTTTTTTGTCAAGATTAAGATCCTTAAAATTAGTTCTAACCTAATCTTATCGCCCTCAGTTGCATAGCGGTATGCCTACGGACTTACGTCACTAGAAATCTGGTTTAAAGACTCGTGGTGGGCAGAGCACTGATAGCACACTGTGTAGCTTTGTGCTTAATTACAAATAAATCAAAATCTGATCTTATGCAGCGCCATGACACTCAAATACTTAACAATAACCTCTCTGTTTCAAAAGCATCCACATTCTATTGATACCATCCAGCGATCCTGAGAACCAGACATGGATCTTGAAACAGAACCTTGAGCGTAGCAGTTATGTTACTAGTCCAGAACTGGGACACATCTGACAGTGCCTTCTGAGGGACGTTCAGTCTATACCAAACCCATTGTTACTAGTGCCTTTCTATGGATCACTGAACTGTTGAACTTCTTCAATGCATTTTGCTTCGATTGTAGGTTTCGAAATTGAAATAATTAATAGTGATATTAACTGAATATTTTGGTAAAAGAAATGTTTGATATTTTCCAATATACGGCCTATCCTCTCTTAACAATATTTTTCCATAATCTTCTATCATAAGTATTATAATTTCGTAAATAATAACGTTCTACAGAATCTGTAACAAGTTATAACAATTTACTGCTAATGTCGAAATCTCGATTCACAACTTGAAATGTTGATGCATAAATTAACCTTTAAGATGTTTAAAAAATAAACATTAAATAAATTTATCAAAATGTTTTAATAAATATAAAAACATGGTTCTTAAATACGAAGAAATAAGAATTATTCATAAAGTTTGTGATAATTTTTAATATTTATTTTTGTAATGAGATCGTTGAAATATAAAATTCGTGACACTGTTTTTGTACGTGTATTAGCATGTTAATGTTAATGTTAATGTGTATTAGCCATGGCTAATGAACTAGAAACGAATTAGCATATTATCTTTGCCCCATACCACAGGTTTCGAAACGAAACACCTTTCGAACTAATTATGATAAAAATGAGTAATTGCGGTAGACTTTGTGGGTGGAGGACCAATAATACACCAGTTCTGATAACTCGTTAGGGTTTTCATTTTAGAATAGTTAGTATTCTGTGCTATTAATTGCGAGCTTTTGCTGCAGTAATTTGGGATGGAAGGCCATTTTCAAGCGGTAAGGGTTTTTTTTATCACCACCGCACATCCCCACAGTATGAACTTATTTCTTTCTTATTTATCTTTATGCCTTTTGAAAGAACAACAACAATAACTTCCAATAGTTTCGCACAATTAGTGAAGGTGATATGGATGTGACAGTATATGAGCACAGACAACTGTTCTACTGTCTTATTTTACTCTTTTATTCTTTCCATGAGCAGCCTACCGAACGGAGGTTATGAATAATAAACCTCACCATTATGTGGACCCTACTTCTGCAGCTATCTCAAAAATCCAGGACATATAACCCACATTTTAGCCTGTACCCTGGTGGCTCTGTTATGTTTTGTTTTTTTATATAGAGTTAAGACTTGTTTTATATTACAAGTATGTTCTTTCTGATCATGGACCAGGTTTTACTGTTTATAACTCAGCCCCTCTTTTTGATTAAGTATCAACTTAATTGTTCAAATAATGTTACATTTATTTAGTGTTGAATGTTTAACGCATATTGTTTATTTAGTCCTTCTTGTGTAAGAGCACCAAAGTATTCACATCGCCTATTATATTCATATAAATAATATTTCACTTTATTTTAGATGTAATGAAATGAATTGTTAAAATGTTTTTGTTATGTAAATGATGTTTCCCACTAGTAGCACAGTGCGGACTTACACTGCTAGAAACCAGGTTTCGATATCCGTGATAGGCAGAACACATATAGCTAATTTTGTCGTTTTGTGCTCAGTAACAAACAAAACAAATATCTAATTTAGAAATCGCCAAAAAGACATTCACTGTAGAAGATTTTATGTCATAAACTACTATTTTTAGCGAATTTGCAATTGTAGCTATACACTGTATTAAACTTCGTGTTTCATAAGATTGGGTATTTGTGATTAATTGAGTTGGACTTGTAAACTAGTTAACAGTTCGAAAGACTTGAGTGGATGAGTCTGTATTTATATTTTTGTGATGTTATTTACGTAGAGTATTAAGGTAAAATACTGGGAACTTATTAACACTTAACTGTAAATTCCTCAACTATAAGTTCCAGTATAAAGGTAAACTACACTTCAAAATACCTTACGCAAGAGCCCGGCATGGCCAGGTGGTTAAGGCACTCGACTCGTAATTCGAAGGTCGTGGGTTTGAATCCCCGTCACACCAAACATGCTTGCCCTTCCAGCTGAGGGGTGCGTTATAATGTGACGGTCAATCCCACTGTTCGTTGGTAAAAAGTAGCCCAAGAGTTTGCGGTGGTTGGTGATGACTAGCTCTCTTCCCTTTAGTCTTAGACTGCTAAATTAGGGACGACTAGAGCAGATAGTCCTCGTGTAGCTTTAAGCGAAATTAAAAAGAAACCTAACCTTAGGGAAGCTACTATGATACTGGAGAATAAATAACTTAAGAAAATATAGCAATCAGTTAATCTTCAAAGACTGGATTTTCTTCCTACACAAGAGCAAAAAACTCGTAAAGAGAAAATAGACATTTTAATCCAACGATTAACAGAAACGAAACAAATAAAACGAACACAAAGTGGGTTACATCCACAATCTAAACCTACAGATTATTTGAACCGTTTGTCGACAGAGGGCGCTAACAGTTAATACAAATTCAAACACATTTAGTTCAAATATTAGTCCAGTAATCCTTCAGTATTTAACCAAACAGTAGTTTGATTTCACGTGACTAAACCGTTGTTCTACATCGTCCAGCAGGGATATGCTTCCCTGTCTGATGAAATAAGTGATTTATCGTAGTATTCTGTTCGCTAAAGATTTCTGTTACTTCAAGCATCTCAGTATCCATAAACGAATTCAAGATGGAGATTGTCCAGTGAAAACCTTCACTGAAAGCCTACACTCTAGTGTGTGTGACTCGTTACCCATCACAGTCGATTAGTAATATCTTTGATATAACTGAACAAAAATCATTAAAGCACTATAATAAAGAACTAACTTAGTATAAACTTCTTATTGATAAAGCAAATACCGTAATAGAAATGTTTATTGGAGACTATAGATAGTAACTGTGATAGTCGAGTCTATTATTCATTTCAAAGCCCTTAATAGCGGCGTACACTATTGAAAGTTTCCCTTCTCGTCAGTATGTTGAAATTAGGAACCAAAATACCTGAAACGTTTCATGGTCTGAATCCAGCAACATGCGGCTGAGCACACTTCATATTTCCAGCTGTTGGTGCGTACTAAAAGTTACAGTCAATCAAGAGTAGAGGTCCGGAAAGTTACTTATCTGTCAACTGGTCAACTGTTTAAACCTATGAGTGACTTTGATTAATCTTTGGTGTATCTCTGATCTATTCGTTCCCTGCTGGACCAGTTATAAGCTTACACATTTACAACACTGAAGATTCTGGTTCAATTTCCAGCGATAAAAGTGCAGCTGTATGAAAAAATAACCACAACAAAACTCACCTGGTAATTTAACCCATGTGTTATATTAGATACCATTGTAATTGAAAATATCAAATATCAAGTACTCACAACCCCCGAGGAATTAAACCCGAAAAAAAAGCTTTTTAAGTATTTTTCCTTCTTTATTTGTGTAATAAATTTGAAAATTGCCTAATAAACAGAGTTTACTACTGACATCTTTATAGGAAATGAAAAATCTTTTTTTTAAGAAAGAGAACAGTGTAAAACTATTCCTTTGTAAGAACGTTGTAATTTGTTATTAAGCACAAAGTTCTCTCTGTGCTCTGTCTACTAAGGGTATTGAAACCTGGTTTCTAGTGTTATAGATCCGCAGACATACCACCGTGCCACTGGGGGGTAATTTTTCGTGGAAACAAAATAATTAACAAAAAAGTACATATTACCTTACCTTAAGAGTTCTTTTCTCCACTTATTTCTTATACTTTGTTTTGGAAATAACTTAATAGTAAGTGAAATATTACTGGAACTTAATAGATAGTGAAGTATTACTGGAATTTAATAGTAAGTGAAGTATTTCTGGATAATTTCGAATTTTAGACGAAAAAAAAGTGACAAGTGACGAAAAGGAAAGATTTTCGTAATTTTTATTAATTATGTCAAACATATTTCTGGTCTGGTGGCTGGAGCGTATACTCGTGATCTGAGGGTGTGAATCCCTGTAGTCGAAAGTACTAATTTAATGTGGAAGTAGTACGACCACATTGTGCAGGAGGTTCATAATGGTAGGATTGAAACACCCTAATGACACCTCGGACTAAATAAAATAGTCCAGTAAAAATTCCTCTCCGAATTATTGACCCATATACTACACTCTTAGGCTTTCAAGTTTCCAGAAATAGTTATATTCTGTACTGTTCTGTGAGAGATTGCTTGATTGTAGGAGCGTTATAATGTAGGGTCGATCTCACTTTGTTGGTAAAAGCGAAGCCCAAGAGTTGGCGGTGAATAGTGTTAACTCAATGCAAACGGTAGTGATTGAATATATTGACTAAAATGATATCACACAAGTGTTCTATATATATTTATAAACAAACACAAGTGTAATGATAGAATAAATTGTACAAATTAACATGAAATATTTCCCTTAACTTTGTTTACATACACCAACCTCAAATCTTACAACATTTTCTACATACATTAGTACTAACATAATATATTAAACAAAGTGATATCTAAATTGAACATTCTTTTCAATGTTTTCTATATATATATATATATATACACATCAAACTAACATGACGGCGAAAATTTTTGGTAAAAATTATATCAAATACACAATCTAGACATGCTTTATATACATCATTCCCAGCAAGGCTGATTCAAGTAAATTAGTGTATCTTTAAGATATCTATCTAAAGGTCGGGAAGCTAGGATAGTGTGTCATATAATTGTAAATGAATTTCGAATTTAAAAAATTCGGGTATACCTAATTTAGAGTTATTCTTGTGAAAAGAACATATGTTGTGAGGAAGTTTTTATTTCTTGTTAAATACAGTTCTCACATTTATGTTTTTAAAGAGATATCTTCAGAATCCGTATTGTCGGATGTAGTTCCTCCAGACGCTGTCTCAATGGATGCACTTAGTATCGATTCTGTGGAACCAAATTCTGTTAAAAATCCACCTGTCACACAGAGTTACAAAAAGGAAAGGGTGAGTTTTAACTACTGTACATCCATAAAACCGGAGAAAATACGGTTGTTACTATAAGTGTTGTTTGTTCCTTTTGTAACATCCATTCATTTACTCACATGATTATCGTTAGATTTACTACGATGTCACAGTTTTCAATTGTTACTTCACAACCACTTTTTAATTGTAAATAGTACACTCAGACTTTGATATAACTACTTACTGTAATAGTGGTTGGTCAGAAAAGCCGAAAATGGTGACATATGTTTTAAATTTAGTTTCTTTTTATATTATGTGTTGAAAATAGGAACCAAAAACCAGAATGCTGTCCTTAGAGTTACGTGAGGATAGAAGCGGTAATGTTTTCAGTATCTGATGTATGTTTTCATCTCGTTGCGAGTTTACTAGACTATTGAAGATCAGGATTTTTGCTTTAACTGATTCGTTAAAATTTTAATCAAGACACAATTATCGTTCTTGTGAAATATGCTCAATACAAAAACAAGACAATACTGTCCTCGTAAAATATATTTACTATATGAACAAGTCATTAGTACTGTTTTTGTAAAATATGCTTAATACATGAACAAGACAATACTATGGTTCTTGTAATAGATACTTAATACATGAACAAGACAATGCTATGGTTCTTGTAATAGATACTTAATACACGAACAAGACAATGCTATGGTTCTTGTAATAGATACTTGCGAACAATTTTTGTCACTGAAACTAAATTGGCCATTTACTTTCAACTTTGAACTTTATGTCATATTCAGAATAGGTAAAAATAACCTGGCATTTTTTAGAGTGTAAAATACAGAATGAAGAATAACTAGATTTTTTATTAAAATTTACAACTTGAATAATCAATTAGCTAGTTAAATGTATGACTTGTTATCTTGCTTAATAATGAATTCTAACTAAATTGTCTGCCTAACAATATGTTGATAATATAGTTCAACATTAAACCTAATGTAGAATTAATTAATACAAGTCGAAATGAACTTTCTATCATATCATACATGAATTTTTTTCAAATAAATTAAGTTCGTAATTTTTAAACAAATAAATATGCTTTAATGAAATTCGTTTCATATGTTACTTGACATTTTGTTTAACTTTCTTTGGAGTATTGACAATTTTCAGAATATGAAAGCATTAGAATCTAAGTGTTGAGTAACAAAGTAAAATCAGTAAGCGTTAATGAGCCTCATTTTTCCAGCCTAACGTAAAAAAGTTATGCAGTTAATGATATTTCTTCTTGATTTTTATAAGTGAAAACAAAGACCATCTATATATTCTTATAAATCTTAAGGCAATGTCCGCTATACTTGTCTATTAGTAAATTTTGTTGAATACGTTTATAAGATTTTGTTTTGTTAAAAAACATTTGTTTAGACGAAAGATTCTATAGAAAAGAGTGGCTACTTAACAAAATTAGGAGGAAAGTTTAAAACATGGAGGAGACGTTGGTTTGTGTTAGAGAATGGAGTCCTTAGCTACTATAAGACACAGGTAAGATGTTACGACGTTGGTTTGTGTAAGAGAATGGAGTCCTTAGATACTATAAGACACAGGTAAGATGTTACGACGTTGGTTTGTGTAAGAGAATGGAGTCCTTAGATACTATAAGACACAGGTAAGATGTTACGACGTTGGTTTGTGTAAGAGAATGGAGTCCTTAGCTACTATAAGACACAGGTAAGATGTTACGACGTTGGTTTGTGTTAGAGAATGGAGTCCTTAGCTACTATAAGACACAGGTAAGATGTTACGACGTTGGTTTGTGTAAGAGAATGGAGTCCTTAGATACTATAAGACACAGGTAAGATGTTACGACGTTGGTTTGTGTTAGAGAATGGAGTCCTTAGATACTATAAGACACAGGTAAGATGTTACGACGTTGGTTTGTGTAAGAGAATGGAGTCCTTAGATACTATAAGACACAGGTAAGATGTTACGACGTTGGTTTGTGTTAGAGAATGGAGTCCTTAGATACTATAAGACACAGGTAAGATGTTACGACGTTGGTTTGTGTAAGAGAATGGAGTCCTTAGATACTATAAGACACAGGTAAGATGTTACGACGTTGGTTTGTGTAAGAGAATGGAGTCCTTAGATACTATAAGACACAGGTAAGATGTTACGAAAATAAAACAGCTTTAAATACAGTGTCAAACTACAAAATCAGTCCAAGCTTTGCAAAAATACTAATAATTTCACTTACGAAATTTTTCCTGAATCACTGTTTTTTGATGAATTTATTTTACTTGATCTATTATATTTACAGGTTTTAACGACACTAATACTGTATTATTAACACGTGATGTATAGTGAGTTGTTACTTTGTGTTTGAATGGAAACTCTTTTTTTATCACCAACGTTGCTAAATATCTCAAATAGTTTTTATTGATATTGAAAATATTAATCGTTTGTGTGCATAAAACCATAAACAAAGTATGTATTTATTAAAAATCGAAACGTCATATTATACCGTTTCATTTAATACAATATTAGCTCGTTGGCAAAGGACTATTAATGTCATGTGTATTTGTTTGCCACCAATGTCAGTTTTCAGCTTACGACTTAAGCAAGAATAAATAACTAGTGAACAAAGACCTTCATTATATTCAAGTACTAATTCATGGGTCTTTCTCTAGTGTGTAATTCAGAGCTCTTTAGATAAGATTTTGAAATACAAGCCAGTGTCTGCTTTTTATTGTTTTCATTCATTTGTGTTTATTTCATCTTTATTCTGTCACACACTCAGTTTCGTGTTAATAGTTTCGCGTAATGAAATTAGCAAATAATGATAAATATATGAAATAAAGACAAGGCAGTAAGTTACTTAGAAAGTTTCACCTGTTTAAACTCTATTGACTAAAAGCTTAAATAGTGCAATAAATGAACGAGATTTTACCGACTTTGGTTAATTCATTATAAAAGAGCCCAGTCGCGTGCTGGTGTGTGCGTCAGCACGATTATGATATTGACGAAATAACTCGTCTAAAGACAACCAAAAATGATCAGTATTTAAGACTTTTAGTAAAATGGAAAGCAGTTTTCTCCTTAATTAATACTATATTGTTGACTCCATTCAACTGAGGTAGTTATTATGAATTATCTAATGGAAAGTGTGCGCCACGTGTTTCTCTGGATAATATCCGAACCACAGTGGATCAATAAGAACATTTAACAAGCTATATGTATTTACCTTAATTGAAAGATACTGCCAAGCTGGACATTGCAAAGGTTAGAATTAGTTTGTGTATTCACTTTGTTGTTGGTTACAATCACGTGAACAAATTCGGCTCTCAGGGCGTATGTTCATATGTAGTTTTAAATGTATTAGATTTTAATGTGCAGTGTCTAAATTATATCATAACTATTAGCTGCTAAACCGTGTTAAGTAATTCGATATTAAATCACCATATCTCATAATGGCTGAATTATAGTTAACACATGTGCACGTGTATAAGGTTTTATCTAACCTACACTTTTAGTGACAGAGAAATTTTAAGCACGTACGTATTTACGGACTTTTATAATTCTCTAAATGTTTTAATGGCCAGGATGTTATAAGCGTAAATATTTATTCTTTTTGCACGTTGGCACCCAAGCCTACTTTTCTGATACTTTCCAGGGGCCCACTAGCTATTTCACAATTATGTTTTTAAGGAAGAGTGTATATGTAGCCGTTGCGTCCCTGCCAGTAAGTGGCTCTTCAAAAAGAAAATGGAGCACGACTTCCCGGTGGGTCGTGTGGGAACCAACGTGTTAATCAATGCTGTAAATAACACTCTCACGGGGATATTTTAAACACATGTCCATGTGTCTGTGATTTGTACAAATACCAGGCATTACCAACAGTTCATAATTGGTTGTAATTTAAAGCACGTGTCTGTGTGTATCAATAAGATTTATATTTAACTTTATTTTATAAACGCGAGGATATTACTAATTGTATCGAGAAAGCAATATTTCAGCTAATAATAGGCTTACCCCGCTATGGATCTACATGTCTCGTTTTGAATTTCTCGCAAAGCTATTCGAGGGCAATCTGCGCTAGCCTTCCCTAATTTAGCGGTGTAAGACTATAGAGAAGGCAGCTAGTCATCACCACCCACCGCCAACTCTTGGGCTACTCTTTTACCAACAAATAGTGGGATTAACCGTCACATTATAACGCCCCCACGGCTGGAAAGGGCAAGCATGTTTGGTGCGACCGGTATTCGAACCCGCGACCATCGGATTACGAGTCGAACGCCTTAACACGCTTGGCCATGCCAGGTCCCTACATGTCTCACAAAGTAGTCAAGACCTTCAAATTGGAGTAAAAATGGCACAAGGAAAGAATCTAAGTGATGATCAGATAGGATGGTCATACAAAAAATAACGTAAGTTTTCAAAAGAGAGAGTTTTATTAACACTGTAATTCGCAGTCTTGTCAAGAAAAATAATTCTTGTGTTTGATTTAGAATCTATTTTACTGATCACATGGAATTCCTCGTCTTAGTAGTAGCCATGATCAGGAGCAAATCGAACAACAAAACCATGCTTTTTGTAGTGGCAGCCAACAAGTAACGTGTATGTTATATACATGTTTGTTAAGAATATTTAGCACTAGAGCCACTTATTTAATATTTTGAATTATATGTGGGCAAATTATATAAAATAGGTTTCTCTCTCTCGTATTAAACCTGCGAATTTTGGTAAAGAAGAAACGACAAACCCAACATATTCTTGGATTCGCCAATTTTCACAGAATTACATTGGTTTCTGTATCTCAGAACGGCTGGTATGAGTATTAACACTTTTACTAATAAGGAGAGAACAACTTTTCGACATTTTTAGGTCATCTTCATCAAGAATTACATTGGTTTCTGCTCTTCATCACTGTCACAGGTAATAAATACAGTTTACTTGTGGTAAAGAGTAGGTAAAGGGCAATCGAAACACTGAATAGAAGAACTTTTCAGAAATAGTTAAACAACAGACTGATTTGAGGTTTTGATATATGATTGTTACATTCAATATTTGTATATCAGTGTCTGAAATATTTTAGACTACTCACCCACACTAAAAGTTTCTGTAGCCAATGTTGAGACTTATCGTTCAGCCGTAGGTGGCAGTAATATGAAATTTTTGGTCCAGTCGCCTTACATTCTTCACTCTTTGGCCTGTAAGAACATTGAAACTTGGTGAGAAACAAAATAGCATATATTGCTTTACGTCCATTACTCTGACTTTAAGGCATGACCTAGTGGTTAGATCAATAGGTTTGTGGGTCGAGAGGTGATTCAACAACAAACATACTTCCCATTTGTAGCAACAGATTCGTTATAAATGTAGCATTTATTATAGTTATTTAGATCAGAGACGCGGCAGTTTTCTTGTAATGGTTAATATTCTTGGCTGACTATCTTCTCCCTGTTCGATTAAGGACAGCTATACTTAAATCCTAGAGCTCATTAGCCTGCCCTACGTGCCCATAAGGTTTCGTTTATGTTGAAAATTCCAATTATAATCCCCTGAATTTAGATCAACAGGCCTGCACGCAAAAAACTCCGTGGTGTTGGATTCCAGGGAGAGAATGTAGTTCTAAAGCTCTAAACTTTAGTTATGAATGCAAACTTCGGTTCTCGTGGTAAACAGGATGAGAAAAAAAACACCATCGTGCAACGCGACAGAATTTGGTTCTTATTATTTTGAAGAGTAGAGAAAGTAATGTCATGGTGTGAGTATCGTAAATTACAATTAAAGTAGTCTTGTGTTCTTGTCGTATATAAGAGAATGTGTGCAAGGCGGTGCTGTTCGTACTAGTGTAAAGAAAGGACTATCGATAAAGAAGGTGGTGATGTTTGTCTAGGGTTAAATAAAAAGCATCTACAAATTGATCTGCCTGGAGTATGTAGTATAGAGAGAGTTGTAAAGCAGTATACTGTTGAGTCATGTCACATTTATACAGAGTCACGCTGTTCCATATGGTATAACGTCTTAGTTGATGAACCCATAACATTACTACTGAAAATATACAACTAGAATCATGTAGAAACATTCTAAGTAGGGACGTGGAAAAGCATACAATGGAGAAAATATAAATAAGTTACAGGTTTTTGGATGTAGCTTTCTTTTTTAACTCATGTATACAGAAAGTATAGATTTGTGTTCTCTTTCTGTTGTTATAACAGAGGAAGAATTCTTTAACTTAGGTTTTCACCTTAACTAAAATGTTAGACATACAGACAAACGTTTGTCTTGTTTGTTTAATTTTGCAGGAATATAGTTTAGACTTTAGAGCTACGAGCGCTACGTCCCTAATTTAGAAGTGATAGACTAGAGGAGAGAAGATATTTTAACATTATAACGGCTCCATGTTTTAAAAAAGCATGTATATTCAGTGACGAGATTGAAGATGTACGTCTTGTTTTTAAGACATCCATTACTGAAATTGATCTTGTCGCACAATGTGAATTTCAAGCGTTTATTTTATGACAATACTTACGAACTAAACACACGGGTAACTAAACTTTTGTGAAACGGTAACGAAAACATGATCCACTTGCACTGAAAAGGATAAAAGTTCACACGAGAGAACACTTGACTGTCAAGGCACTGTCCTAAATCACAAGCATGAATAGTGTGTGTGAAACTGAGTTAGGCCATACACAGTACATTTGTGAGAGCCAATACTTAAAAGTGTGGAATTCAACAAATAAGTTATTAAACAAATCCATGATTCTGCATCATCCTTATAACAAAATATTTTTTTTAGGTTATTCCTGATTAAAGTAATTTTACAAAATTTTTTAAGTTTTAAAGCAATCGAACAAACTCTGAATTTCATGTAGTTAAAGGGTAATCGATATCTAGGATATACCTTATCCGTCAATCAACTTTTCAATCCCATGAATATATTGGGAACATGGGCATAGAACTTATCATGACCAGCGAAAATCTTTTGTCTAAGAAAGGTACTCTTACAAGCTTTCCTGATCTTTCGAACTGCTTCCCCATTTTATGATTTACAAGCTTTAAAATAAGCAGAGATCATGTCCAGTAACAAAGAAGCATGTACAAAATAAATTCTACAAACTAACACCATTAAACACAACACCAAAATGTAATCTAATACTTTCATATGTGGTATTTAAGTTCATTGACACCCATCAGAAGAGTATAAATTTTTGAAATAAACAGCAACGTCAGAGACGAAATCGAACAGAGATAATAGAGGAGTGAAGCGAGCATAATCGTACAGACAAAAAGAGACATTGACTTCTTGTTATACGGAGTGGCTTCTCAGTTATATCTGCTCAGTAGTTTGATTATTGCAAGAGTAATAGAATGTAGATATTTCTTCACTAAATAAAATGCATTCAGGTATTTCCACAATCTGACAAGGGAAGCAGGAATGTTTATGTACCACACCATACTGTTAAGTCAGAGAAAGTCCCATTGTGGCATCCCACGATTTTGTACTGTTTATGTTAATAGTATTTTTTCTTATATATTCTTCAACGTATACTTGGACAAGGTCTAATTCACTTAGACACAAAGGACCAATAAAAAAAACATAACCAAGAATGCACAAGCTGAATAAAATGGACAGGTTGATGCATGTCTCTATTTGAGTCAGTTTAATGGAAACTTACAACTATGCCCGGGGACAAATGGTTAAGGCACTCGATGGGCGTGGGTTCCAATCCCTGTCAATCCAATTATGTTCGCTCTTTCAGTTGTGGGGGCGTTATAACGCTACAGTTAATCTCACTATTCGTTGGTAAAAGAGTTGGCGGTGGGTGGTGGGTGATGACTATCTCTTTTTCCTTCAATTTTACACTGCTAAATTAGGTATGGCTAGTGCAGATATTTCTCGTGTAGCTTTGCGCGGAATTCAAACCAAACATCAACTGCCTTTTTAGGGAAAAAAAAGTTAAATGGAAAACACCTACACAAAATAATGAAACACTTGAAAAATACCAAAATAAAACTTACTTAATCTATGAAAAAGTAAAATGTTATGATCAGTAACTTTAGTTCAAATTCATTAGGTATGCTTCTAACATATGTG
Organism: Carcinoscorpius rotundicauda; assembly: GCA_011833715.1. Taxonomy (NCBI): domain Eukaryota; kingdom Metazoa; phylum Arthropoda; class Merostomata; order Xiphosura; family Limulidae; genus Carcinoscorpius; species Carcinoscorpius rotundicauda. The sequence goes on from CM022393.1 coordinate 31,451,706, forward strand.
AGAGCCATTATTATTGCTATTATTAGGTTTACTTTTACTTTCGTTTTATAGTCACAGGAGTCTTATTTTGTTATTATGTCTTCAAATAATGTTTTGTAAGTTAAATGTGTATTGAATGTATTATGATTCTTTATGAGTTTTCTAATAAATCAAAGTTTATTATCCTGCTACAGAATACTGTATTACATAATAATAAATCATTTGAAAAGATACGAAGTATAATTTAATTGAACATTCACCTAGCGGAAAAATTAGTTCACTATGTTTCATTTTAAATTTGTGCTGTATCATAATACTGAACCTTCTAAGATGAAATTATCTTTCACATGTTCTTTTGGTTTTAACAATATTAAAATTTCAGAATTTCGTTTGAAATAATATGAGGATTAAACCTAAGGTAACTCGATACATCATAGGGAATCCAAATAACTCAGTTAGTTTACCTGTAATTTGTATTTTATCGAGCCGTTGTGATTTCGTACTTCCAGAATGACGTCAACAGGAAACCTCAAGGCCAAATAAAGTTAAATGAATTTTGTCGAGTAAATCGTGCAGAGGGTGCTGCTAATTTTGAGGTAATTGTGTTAATTGTTTCGACTGTCTTGATTTCTGGCGCATTTTTCAATTACATACAAACATTTATATATATTTATCTCTAAATTAACGAATGCCTCATCTTATTTGTTTATTTAAAGCTTTTGGATGTAAAATAGCAGTAATATAAGGTGTTATGGTAACTAAAAAACACGAACAGTAGGAAAAACGAAAATATGTTTAAACCGTTTTTGATGTTGTTGAAATTTATTGACCAATAGGATATTGTGATTTTTTTATATTTCATATTTTGTATATAAAGGTATATAAATAACAAATACATTAAATAAAAGTGCACATTTTATGTGCAATGTTAAATTTAATTTTGTTCTCTTTTTAAAATTTGATGGTTTAAGTTTAGTTCTTTCCATTATGTACGTATATTGTGTAGTTGTAATTTTCTTATAATTTTATGTAACATAAACATATATGAGGTATAATATTTCGTTTAGGTTTTCATTTCATGGTGACAATAATTCACACTTCAGAGTTCATAAAGTCTTTATATCAGTTTTGTTGAACGTGGATATTTTTATTTTATTTTAAAATTATTAAGTATTGTATAGAAAAACGTTATATTTTAATATGTTCTCGGGACCTTTGTTTATTACTAAGCTTTTCTTAAAACGCTAAGTAAATTGATTGATTGATTTGGATTAAGCACAAAAGTACACAATGGGCTATCTGTGCTTTGCCCACCACGATTATTGAAAACCGGTTTCTAGAGGCGTCAGTCCGCAGACATGCTACTTGGGGGATGGGACTGTAAGTAAATGATATATACATCTCAGGAGGACATAAAGAAATGAACCTGAAAAATACAGTAGTAAAAAGCTGGAAAAGTAATAAACGTGTGAAGTTTTACAGGCAAATTCGTAACTTGCATGAGCGATAAGTTCCAACAAGCAATATGCAAAAATGGATGTAAATAAGGCTGTTATAAATTTGTCAAAAATATTAACAATCTAAACTGTTTTACGCAATACAACACATTTGAAAGGAATATGCTAAATAACAGTTATTAAATATAATCTCTTTTAGATGTAATTTCTAATTAATTAGCACTGTTTTCATTAACATGTATATTAAACACTTTACTTTCGCTCAGAAGTACATTTTAATACATACATTCTGAACATTACTCCTTTTTTATGAAGATTATTGTTATAAGTTATGTTTATAATGCTGTAACTTGTTTAATATTGATACTAGCTATGGAGCGCAAGACGTTAAGCTCGAATAAGTCCTATAAATATTTAGAAGTGTTGATCATAGATACGAGGTCCGTGGAATGTCGAACATTTACCAAGAAATTCCATTTTTAGAAAGATGATATTGTGACACGATAGTAAAGATTGTAGGATTATTTGAAGACAGATAAACATTTGAATCAGATAATGTTCTTTCTTGAAGTATTGGTGTCTGTGTTTGCTTTTGCGCTTATCAAATTAATTTGCACAAGTAAGTTGGTTTGTTATGCGTTAATTGATGACTTCAGCAATATAGGCCTACAAAAATGTATGACAATGTAAAAGTACTTAAGCTTGTAGAAACGTTACAGGAAAAATTGAGTAATTTGTTCTCGTCTCGTGAACTGAACTTTGAATTATTTCTATTGGATAATGTTTGAAAAAAATCCTCCAACAGAGATACAACGTTCAAACGGTATGAATCATCCTATTAATCGGAAAATGTTTGTTTGTTTATCTGAATTTTGCACAAAGCTACTCGAGGGCTATCTGTGCTAGCTATCCCTAATTTAGTAGTGTAAGACTAGAGGGAAGGCAGCTAGTCATCACCACCCACCGCCAACTCTTGGGCTACTCTTTTACCAACGAATAGTGGGATTGACCGTGATATTATAACGGTCTTATGGCTGGGAGGGCAAGCATGTTTGGCGCGACGGGGATGCGAACCCACGACCTTCAGATTAATATAAGGACCAGTGATTTTAGATTAAAATAAATAAATAATGTCCAAGCTCAAGAAGTTTACAAATAATTATTTGGTTTATAAAAGTTTATTTTGCGAAAGTTGTTATAGCTTAACTATTTAACAAAATTAAGTTCTAGGCATAATAAATGAAAAGAAATTTATTTTTGGAAATCGGTGTCTTTTTCCACATTTATCGAGTTAATTTTCACCAATTTAAAATTTGATACCATGATGTTTGTATTGATATCTTGTATTTGTGTGTGTGTTTAGTTGTGTACAGATAAACGAACATACTACATGACCGCCGACTCAACTACAACGATGGAAGACTGGATAAGAGGTAATGTTTTATTTACATGCAATTCACTGTTACACATTTGAGTTGCTGGTATTTTAATTTTACTCATTCGTCTTTTATGTTATGAAGTCTTTAAACAATTGGTATGAATTTGATACTGTTGCATTTACTGATGTTCACGTTATCAAATGTGTGCGTTGATCCAAATTAGTAGATCACTGAATCGTATTTATACTTTTAAGCACTCTCTGGAGATTTGAATAATTCATTAAGGCGTTTGACTCGTAATCTAAGGGTCGCGCGTTCGAATCCTCTTCACACCAAACATGCTCGCCCTCTCAGCCGCGGGGGTGTTATGATGTGGTAGTGAATCCCACTATTCGTTAGTAAAAGAGTAGCCCAGTCGTTTATGGTGGGTGGTGATGACTAGCTGCCTTCCCTCTAGTCTTACACTGCTAAATTAGGGAATTCTAGCGCTGGTAGCCCTCGTCCAGCTTTGTGCGAGATTCAAATTAAAACCACACAGACACTGAAAGTAAGATTTTTGTAATCTGAATCACAAGTATATTTACAGGAGATAGATCATGTACTGACAATGAATAATTTGTTAACTGAATTAGATATTATGATTTCATAAAATACTAAAAATATAATTTAAACAGTAACTAAACTGACTCCTAAAAATGAAAGTCGTTAAATATAATAATGTAATGTCAATCTATAAATGTCGGCCTGGTATAGCCAGGTTGATAAGGCACTTGGCTCATAATCCGAAAATCTCGGGTTCATATCCCATTCACACCAAATATGCTTGCTCTTTCAGCCGTGGGTCGCTATAATGTACGATCAATTCCACGATTCGTTGGTAAAAAGAGTAGTCCAAGAGTTGGCGGTGGGTGGTGATGACTAGCTGCCTTCCCTCTACTCTCACACTGCTAAATTAGGGACGGTTAGTGCAGATAGCTCTCGTGTAGCTTTGTGTTAAATTCAAAAAACGAAAACAAACAAATATATATGTAATTCATACTCATAAAAAATTAGTATATATTTTTTTGATAACTTAAGGGATACTTTAGAATGAATCATATAAGAACCAAAAAAATTTATAACACGCCTGATTTAGTTGGATTTGTATTTAAGTTTAGATATTACAAAAACCTGAGTGTTATATGTATTAATTGACAATATTATTTTTTTCCTCAGTATTTATTAAGTTTACAAACTTTAGTTTTGCAGAACGTTTTAAGAAGGCACGCCACACGACTGCTTTTGAGCAAAGAAGAAAACAAACCAACGATAGAAGGATGGTTAACAAAGGTAATGAATTATAACCCGACAGTAGAAAATAATATGAACAATATGTGCTGGTTAAATAAACAACACTTTTTTTTTATTTCGCTCAAAGCTACTTGTGGGTTGTCTGCGCTAGCCGTCCTTAATTTAGCAGTATAAGACTAGAGGGAAGGCAGCTAGTCATCACCACCCTTCGCCAACTCTTGGACAACTCTTTTACTAGCAAATAGTGGGATTGACCGTAACTTATAACGCTCCCTCGACTGAAAAGGTGAGCATGTTTGGTGCAACGGGGATACGACTCGTAATCTGAGGGTTGTGGATTCCAATAACCGTCGCACCAAACATATTAACCCTTTTAGCCGTGGGGACGTTATAATATGATGGTCAATCCTACTTTTTACTGGTAAAAGAGTAGCCCATGAATTGGCGGTTGGTGGTGATATTTACATGTCTTTCCTCTGGTATTACGCTACAAAATTAGGTATTGCTAGTGCAGATAGACCTCGCGTAGCTTTGCGCAAAATTAAAAATAAACAAACAAGAAATAATAGCGTAAACAATAGCGGACTAGTAAACAGCAAAAATTACAAACAACGACGATAATATATAGCTAGTTCATAAAATTAAAAGATATCAAGACCAGTGAAACAAAGTTCGTTATCAAAGGTATGAAAACCAAAAGTGATTGAAAGTTGTTTAACAATACTAAGAAATAACAGAAACGATATTAATTTAAAAATGAAATAACAGTAGAAACAAAGCAATAATTACAGAGGATAATCACTAATAAGATTATTATACTGAAACTGCTCATGGAACTAAAGTATAATAATCATACAAATAGAAGCTTCTAAAATAAACTCAGATACTTGTGTTTTTGTTGTTGTTTTTTCTGATAACTTCAGTTTATTCAGAGGATAATCATGGTTCAGTGGTTTTGCGTTTTGGAGGCCCTGCTTGGTCACGTGAGTTAAGGCGTTTGACTCGTCATCTGAGGGTCGCGGGTTCGAATCCAAGTCGCATGAAACATGTTCTCCCTTTTAGCCGTGGGGCGTTATAATTTGACGGTTTATCCCACTATTCGTTGATAAAAGAGTAAACCAAAAGTTGGCGGTTTGTGGTAATGACTAGCTGTCTTCCCTCTTGTCTTACATTGCTATATTAGGGACGGATAGCGCAGATAGTTCTTGTGTAGCTTGGCACGAAATTCAAAAAGAAACAAACGCACTTTTAATTAGTACGCGACTTGTTTCCAAGGAACACGAGATCGAAGACATAATAAAAGACACTAACCGTGATATTTTTATTTTAAGTGAAACTCTAATATATCCTAATAATAGATTCAAAATATGGAATTATACATCAATAAGAAAAGATAGAACAAATAGTCAAGAAACCAACAGAGGAATTATGTTACTATACAAAAATAACCTTTCCGTAACTGAAATTAAAATGAACAGTAATAACGAAAATATAATGGTTGATATTCTTTTAGAAAACCACTGAACAATAACAGTAACAAGTATTTATTGTTCACCAACTGAATACACTGACATAAATCTAATGCACAACATCTTTTTCCACAACCAAAATACATTTATAATATGTGATCTGAATAGTAAACATAAGAACTCTTTATGTAAATCCACTAACACAAATAGCAGACACCTATTACAATTCATAGATAATAATAAGATAATCCTTATTAACCATAGCACACCCATGCATACTACCTATGTGACTAATTCAAATGGTATCTTAGACATCTGCCTCACCTCATTTAATGTTAGTCAAAAGTTAATAGATTTTAATGGGAGAAACGATGTTAACAGCGATAATCTTCCAATATGGTGTGTCTTCGATCTCACACCCCATAAAGATAAAATCTATGAGCAAAACAAATTTGACTACGAAAACGCAAATTGGCAGGAATTTCAAAATGTATTAAACAACATACTACCAGACAAAATTAAGCATACAGCTGACAACGAATCAGAAGTTGATAATTATAGTCAAATAATCATGGAGTGTCTGTTAAAAGCAGCTACGGACATTGTACCTAAGCAACAACACACAACCATAAACAATGCATGGAAATTAACCAAACAACTATTAACACTGATAAAACAACGAAGAGAATTAAGAAGACAGTTCATGGCAACAAGAAATAAAAACACAAATTAATAGTATCATAAATAAAATCAGTACAGAAATTAAACACCTAAAACAAGAAATATGAGACAACTTCTACTCCCAACTAAATGAACAAACTGACCCCAGAAAGTTTTGGTCGCTTCTAAAAAGATTCACCAATGAAGCCACTTCAAGAAAATATCCAACACTGCAACATAACAATACCTTATCGAGCACCAACAAAGAAAAGCAGAAGTCTTTAGCCATTAACTACAAAACAGATTCAAAAGACATATTAACCATGCTTTCTAATCAATATTATTAACAATAACACTGATCATACTTATAACTATAATACTCTACTGCCCACCAAAAAAAATTACACTAACTGAACTCAAACAAGCAATCAAAAATTCAAAAAACAAATCACCAGGAAATGATGGCATGCAAACAATTCCCCTCAAAAAAGGCATTCCAAAATTATATGACCACCTATTAGTTATTTTTAATTTATCTTTCTACTCTGGATACATCCCAGTTTCTTGGAAGCAAGCTGATATATAAATGTTCCTCAAAGAAGGAAAACCAGCAAATAAGCCAAATAGTTGTCGACCAGTCAGCCTGACCAGTTGTGTAAGCAAAATTTTTGAACGAATAATAAGTAATAGACTCTCCACGTTTTTGGAGATTAATTTAAAATTAGCTGAGGAACAAAACGGATTTAGAAAATATAGACAAACAACAGATCATTTAATTAGATTAACTGAAACGATAATAAATAGGTTTAATAAAAAAGAATGCACTGTTGCTTGTGTCCTCAATATCGAGAGCACATTCTACATTGTATAACACAATGGTCTTCGGTTCCGTATATATGAAATGTGGCTACCGCGAGAAATTATTCGCTGGGTGTCCAACGTTTTGGAAAATAGAAAATGTAGAATAAACGTAGAGGGAACTTTCTCTGAGTTCTTCACTCCAGAAGCTGGCATCCCTCAAGTAGGGATGGTTAGTCCTATTCTCTTCATCATGTATGTAAATAATATGCCACTTAAAGACCCAAATCATGGATACTCGTCACATTCCGCCGACAGTGTAACAATTTGGAAAAGTGCTCCTTTAGCAGAAATTGCAGCCACTAACATGCAACCACAACTAAACAGAATAAGTGGGTACTGCCAAAAATATAGAATCAAAATGAACACAGCAAAGACACAATTCGTGATAATTTTATATGCAAAAACGGCTCGTTTGAACCCAAACGAGCCGTTTTTGCATATAAAATTCTCAACAAGTGGGTTTCTCGACATCACTGACAATTCGTGATATTTTCAAAATCAACGAAACATCAAAAAGTACAACCCCAGATTTACATGAACTTCTCCAGACTGCTACAGCTGCAAATTTTTAGAACTAACATATGATTCTAAACTCACCTGGAAAAAAAAAAGGAAATAACATAAAAATTAAAATTTGGTGAAGAATACATTATACTAGGAGTCTCTTACCGGTAAAAATTACGGAACAACACCTGAAAACATCCTTAAGATATACAAAGCATATGTAAGACCTGTAATAGACTATGTAGCTCCTGTATGGATTAACGTAAGTAAAAAATAACGACAAACCAAACTACAATCATTACAAAATACATTAATTACAACAGCATATAGAGTATACAAAATCCACTTCCTCAAAGTTCATGCACAAATACTCTAACACACAAACAATACCAGAGAAACTTCTACATAGAACAATAGAATATTTCGATAAAAATTGGATAAAAACTGAGCTGTTATGCGAACTAGACAGGTATTGCATATATGATGAAGAGAGTCCTAAACACCTCTTCCCGTTAAATTTATACATTTGATCATTAAGTTAAAATCAAGTATAAAAAATAAATAAAAATAAATAAATATTAATATGTATATATTCTAGAGCTAAAATAAAACAGGCCACTTATCTGGACTTAGATAATCTGAAAGTACAATATACATGGACATTGTCCTGAAAAGAGCCTGAGTAATGTTCATCACTCTGGTCGTCATGTATTAACTCTAAATACACTAACAAGTCCACTCTAACAATGAAAAGGAAGAAAGAAGTGGTATAGTGTACCTGACCCTCTCTGGTGTACAAACTTATATACCCTAGAGAAAGAGAGATTGGTAGGCGAGTTGGCTTGGAGTTGGCCTCCTCCTCTTGTGTCCTTGTGAAAGTCTACTTAACTGTTAATTGGGGGGTTAACATGAAATGAATGGCATGAACTCCAGGAAGAATATGCCGCTATTTTCATTCCCTTATGTTAGTTAAACTAAAGTCCATAATCGACTAAAGATAACTCGTACAATAAATGGTATACGATTTAAAAATAACAGCATAATACTACTGAATATCTTTAGATTTACGTCCTAAATACCGGTTTCTTTTCTATATTTCACACGTGAAATCTAATACAGTAAGACCTGTCTAAGCCGGAAATATCAAAATTTGGCATTATTATCTTAAGATTTCTCTTATAAAATGTCCTCTATATGGTGGTATTTGCGTAACGCAGACAGAAAACTATTTTTCGCCAACCTTATCTATCAAAAAGTAAGGCGGAAAAATGTTTTTGATTAAATATTAATTTTTTTAAAATATTAATAAATCCTCGGACATTTTGTTACAGTAAGTATTGGTTAAACATATTATGTTCTTTTTTCTGCCTTCATTATTCCGGAGAACGATTCACTGTACTTTTAGTTGCATTTGCTGATAGAAAACTAGATAAACCATGGGTAATAATAGAAATGAAAATCCGCGCTGTTTCAAAGGTTTAAGGAAGAATCAACTTCCTGTGGAATGGAAAGTGAATAATAAAGTGTGGATGACAAGTGCTATATTCGAGATGTTTTTAAACAATTTAAACAAAAGAATGGAACAATGAAATAGGAATATTCTACTTTAGTTAGATATTGCAACTTGTCACCCAAAAGTTCAACTTTTAAATGTTCGTTTAGTCTTTCTACCTCCATGTACAACATGAGTTCTACAGCAACTAGATAATGGAATTATACAGTGTGTAAAATTGAAATACAGAAAATTGATGCTTCAGCACATTATTGCAAACATGACGACTGTAAGAGAGCATCTGAAATGATAATAAAAACTGATGTGTTAGATGGAATTACATTTTAAAGTCATTTAATCAAATGCGTAAAAGATAAATGCGTTATAAAGTGCTTTCGAAACTGTGGATTTATTCTTGATAATGGCGGAAACTTTCGAGAAGTTGTTTTTTATGACAATTATAGTAAAATTAAAACTCTGATTGAGAAGATTGGTGCAAATGGTTCTGTGAGCGCGAAAGTTTTTTAAATGTTTTAACAGAAACTGATGAAATTGATTTAAAATCTATAATAGGATAACTAGATGGTAACAGTGGGAGAGATTCAAAAGATGAACAAAGTGGAAAAGATAGTGAGGAAGTAGAAATTTCTACTTCATCGCAAGTGTCAAGTTGTATTAATGCTATCAAATTGTATGCAAAAATGAAGGGGGAAAATGAACTTCATGAAAAAGCCGTAGAATTGGCGTTCTCCTTTAACCGCATGAGAAAGCCCATTAAAAAAACGAAATAGTCTAAATTGGACACTTTCTTCAAATGAATTTGACTAATAGTTTGTGCACGTATGTATATTTCGAATGTCTATTTTTGTTCTTATTCTAATAAATATAGCATTAACATATAATAACATAACATAAATATAACATAAAATATAATAACTTTGTTCAAAAACGTCTTACTTCCCTTGATTCAAGCAAGTATAACGTTCCGTTAAAAATTATATATAATAAAAGAAATGCGTGTTTATTGTCTAAGCCGAAAATTTTACTCGGTCCAGTGCGATTTCGCCGTAGACAGGTTTTACTGTATTTATATATCAGCCTGAGTTTTCTTTAAAAATTTCAAACAACGATTTACACAGCATTTTTAATACTCAGTTTGTTGCAACTTGTTACAGAAAGATAATCACGGCTAGCTAATTTCTGTCTTAGATATATTTGTTGATTAATATGGCATTAATTTCCTAAGCATTTTCTTGTGGAATACCTTTATAATTTTAAGTTTTTTATTATGTTTGCTCTAATGATGCATGTTTATGTTTTGCTTTTTTCAGAAAAATTGAATCAATTGTAAATTATGGAAGTCAATCATAAATAATAAAAAAGGTTTATTTTTCACCCAGTCAAGGCTATTTTAACAGTAAGTTATGTTTTATTCCATCTCGATTCTAAATTTGTTATAATGACGCTATATTTTAATATTAGCTGAGATCAATAACTAATAGTCTGTTCAGATTTATTAAGTTAACTATGTTTTATTCTTTAATTTTATAATTCGTTTCTTATTTCCTAGGCCTGGCATGGCCGAGCGCGTTAAGGCGTGCACTCGTAATCCGAGGTTCGCGCCCGTGTCGCGCTAAAATATGCTCGCCCAAGAGTTGGCGGTGGGTGGTGATGACTAGCTGCCTTCCCTGCCTTCCAGTCTTACACTGCTTTATTAGGGACGGCTAGCACAGATAGCCCTCGAGTAGCTTTGTGCGAAACTCCAAAAAACAATCTTATTTTCTAAAATGGCTTTGTGAGTCTATGTTAAGCACATAGATACACAATGGGGTGTGTATATATTTATATATATATCGAAACCAGGTTTTTAGCGTTACAAGCCTCCGGAATTGCCGCTGAGCCTCTGGGAGGCAAAGAATTAGCAACGAATGTTTGCGTCTTATAACAGGTGAGAGTCCACGAACACAAGGGTCAGTGGCAAAAGCCGTCCACGTGCTCCAGACAACAGAATAATCATTTATAAGCGCGGTCAATAGCGTATTGGTTCACCAGAATAAGGCTTCAATTATACCTTCTTTATATCTTCGTATGGAATACCTTTGAATACTCATTTCATGCTACAGGTGGTTGAATTTCTCAACGATAAAACTGTTGAAATGAGTTTTAGGAAATCGTCGTCCTCTTACACTGGATGAGTTAAGGAAAGTATTCAGAAATTGTGTGCTCAAAACCGCGTTGCACCTCTAATCATGCTCTGAATGTGTAGACATGAACTGTAACGACATAGTGTGGTTCTGAGATCGTTTTAATATAACGTACTTAGCAGTCAGCATTACTTATGAGCCATTAATTCAAAGACTGGCTAACTTAAATGTTTATTATTTTTGCTCCTGAACCCAAAGTAATAACTTTTATGTATTATGTAAATAAGTTATTTTGTATTCGTATATTAATACTCATTTTGTTGAAACTTTTACATTTTGTTTAATGTTTTGTATTACGAGGATTATTTTGCATTATTAGTTTTATCTTTGGATTAATTAAGGACTAAGCTGAATGTTTTAAGTTGATCGAATCTTGTAAGAAATTATTGGGAGTACGGCCAAGGACATCGTCAAAAATTAGAGTACTTTACTGGTCGATATTTGTGAGTAGAAATGTTATAATAATGTATTTTAATTATTTAATGGTCAATTTTTAGTTCTAATCTGTGTAGGTAATTTATTTTGATTAGAAGTTATTCATAACGTTGCGTGTCTTAATTAATTGCAAGATTACTCGTGAAAAGCCTTTATTTTCCATAGTGAAATCACTTATTGTTACGTATTATAATTTATTTCAGACGAGCATCAAATGTATTAAGTTACATATTACAATCTAAAATAGTATGAAACTGAGTTAAATTGTAATTTAAATTTATAATTTAATTAAATGTTGATATGGATTAAATCTATAATATTTTCCAACAAAATTTTTGCACTCAGTTTTCTTTTTTAACACAAATATATTTTAATATACAAACAATGATGCAATTTATAATAACGGTTATTACAAATAATAATTTATATACGAAGGTTTTACAAACTTACAAACAATATTGAGTCTTCTACCTGATTCTAAAGTTTTTTTTATATCTTATCGAAGGCTCACGATGAATAAATTAATTTCTAGTTGATATAAACACAATTTACTTAATGAGGAGCAAGCTAACTTTTCGCTAATCACACTTTAAGTTATATAATGTCTTGCAAAAATACTAACCTCTGATGTTAATCCGCTGACGTTAAACGGTTTATAATGTTCGAAATCTATAAATGTTTCTGGTCAAATATTTGAAGTTCCGGATTAAAAAGCGTTAATCACAGATATGACTTCCGAGATTTATAGTATACCAACTGTAACAAACCAACAATATATATATATATTTACTTATTATACTGTCTCTTGGCGCGTCACGTTGATTTTAAAGCATTAGGCGAATTTTTAGAAATTTCAGCTGGCTTAATAATATTGTCGAAAGCTTTGTTTGTTTGTTTGTTTTTGGAATTTCGCACAAAGCTACTCGAGGGCTATCTGTGCTAGCCGTCCCTAATTTTGCAGTGTAAGACTAGAGGGAAGGCAGCTAGTCATCACCACCCACCGCCAACTCTTGGGCTACTCTTTTACCAACGAATAGTGGGATTGACCGTCACATTATACGAAAGCACCCAAGAATCTTCTACAATTTTAATGAACAGGCGGGAATTTCGCAATACAGATTTAACAGTGTGAGTTACATACATTTCTAAATAGATATTTACCTGGAACATCGATGTTAAAGTAAATGTACAATAGTTAATGCTAAAATCCGGGTTTCGATACCCGTGGTGGGCAGAGCACAGATAGCCCATTGTGTAGCTTTGTGCTTAATTCAAAACAACAACAATAGTTAATCTCTCATTCTTATCAATAACACTTTTTATATTAGTATATGGAAGTTATCAAAGAGAAATAGTTAAACATGCATTTTTCAATACATAAGTTTTGTCTAAATTTTTTGAAATTAATCCTTTTTGTACTAACTGTTTGTCAATTCACAATATAAGTCTATATATTACTACTGTGTTAGATAGCAGTAGGAATGCTATTAAGTAAAGAAACTGAGATTTACTTACTTCCGTAAACTACACATGAAGATAAATTGATATTGCTGTCTGAGGTGAATGCATTCGTTCTTACATTCTCAGCTTCCTATATTCATGAACGTTTTCACCTATTCTTAAGTGTATTCCTCTTAATGATAAATTGCTTATTTTAGGTGAAACATGGCCATTCTCGACGTTGCTGGTGTGTCCTGATTGGCCGAATGTTTCTATATTTCAAAACACCCAAAGATACTGTAAGTATGCTTCTGTTTTTGATGGCCTCTTATTTAAGTTAGATGATATCGATCGAATATTGGCCATTGTCTAAGTCAGTGGATTGTACGAGCACTTATGTTTATTTGTCAGCTGGTTCTTTATATATATTTAATTAGTGGATGCTGACAAGTTAACACTACATAGTATGTCGTGTATTATGCTGCTGAACTCTTCTTTGGTTGTTTTTGTTCCTCTAATGTATTGTATTACATATCTATGAAGTATGTTTGTTATAAATGATTTCGCGAAACTGGAGGTTGCACGTCGCGTAATAAAAAAAGTTTTTCCAGTACCGTTCAAGCAAGAGTTCCAGTATAGTATGATGCTTTTGCTATTTTGGCTATTTGTTTTGTACTAAATATATTCGTGTTGTATTGTAACTTCTAAATATTGCTCTCAGCTTCTACTGTTGATACTTCTTCTGTAAGCTTTAAGTGAGATCTCTGACATAGACGAATATGGATTTATGTATGTTAGTCTTTTATTCGTTCTTGGTTTCTGTGTAAACTAAACGTTCTTGGTCTCCATTGTCAAGAATAGCTCTACGGATGTACTTTTTGTATTTTTGTTTTCTTTCCTTGAAGTTCTGGATTTTTTTCTGGGATAAATGTAGTCTCGTGTCTTTTCATAACCAGCTACCAACGGCGAGATATATTTCTTTTGGCGCATGAACTAACGTTACTTAGGTAGTTATTAGGTGCAATTTGCGAGAGAATTAATCATACTTCAACAACTTTTAAACAATTTATTCTTCTCCAGACTCCGATGGGTCAAATTAACATGAGAGATTCTCGAGTGGAGGAAGTTCTTCACGTCTCCGACAGTGACGAAGAAGAGACGAGTAAATCAGAATTCACTCTCGGTATATTCCCTAACTACCAGGGACCAACCTACCTTTTGATGACAAACAAACAAGAAATGGTAAGATTTTAACATGTTTATTAACTGGGAAAGATCTTAGCAAAAAATATCCTTCTTTGAAATACTTGGAAGATTCTTTTTTGCGTGCGTGTGGTTTTGGTTGCTGTGCTAAGAAACATATGGTGTATAAATAAAGAGAAAATGTCACGAACTCAAGTAAAGAGATTCGATGCTGCTGCTCTTACTAAACTTCAGTGATCGCATGTAGCTATTTATTTACTTTTTAAAAGTCCCTCGAGTGGGGCAGCGGTAAGCTTACGAACTTACAACGCTAAAATCCGGAATTCGATTCCCTCGGTTAATGGAGCTCAGAGAGCCGATTGTATAACGTTATCCTCAAATACAAACTCTTGGAAAATCATGTGACCTTTTCTGGTACGACTAAAATATATATATATTTATTTTGGTAATGATAACTACATAATATTAATGTAAACTTTCCATCTCAGTTGTTATTGAATCGTCTCCAAAAATAATTGTACTGTAAGACATGCATACACTATCAAAGGTTTGCTTTCTGAACTGTCATTGTGTGTGTAGAAAATAAAAAGTAATTCATTTAATCATCTCTTACGCAACGTTCACTTTTCGTTTTGTTTTTTTGTTATAAAAACTGTGTAGAGATTTTTTTTTAGACTTTTGTTACTATCAGCCTGAAAGTATATAAAGGGGTTTCCAATATTTACAGGACGTCTGGCTATATCATCTGACAGTAGTGTCCTCTGGCGAGAATTTAGCAGGAACTCAATACGAACAACTCATAGCGAGGCTCATGGAAGTTGATGGAGACGAGAGTAAAAATATTAGTGTTAAAATCCTTTTTTGCAAAATCTCGATATTAATTGATAAATAACTAGTACATAAGTTATTGATGAAGACAACTGACAAAATACATTCCGTAATTTAGGACTGTAAGTAAACTAATACTGTACTGTTCTGGAATACAAATAACTTGTGTAAAAAAATAAATGGCTTCAAGTGTACTTTATTATTTGTGTTTTTACTTTTCACTTAATTTTAGACCTAAATAGAAATAACCTGTGAGTAACCTTACGAAACCGTAGCTGTTTGAACAGAACCTTATTGTCGTGAACAAAACTGGCAGCCGATTATTATGGAAAGCTACGTGACAACACATGAAATATGGCAGTTATTGTAAATGTTTTTTTTTCTTCCAGATAGTGTAATTTGGAGGCATCCTTTGTTGCTGTACTCTAAAGAAAACATAACGCAACCACTGACTACCTTACCGTCCGAACAACTTCAAGCTGAGGGGATCAAGCTGTTTAAGGTTTTGTATTATGCAATAATTTCTTTGTGGGTTATTGTTTGGATTTGGCAAACTGCTGTCGGTGCTAATAATTCTTAGTACAAATATATTTTATTTCTGAAATATATGTGTAGTGCCCTCTAGTGGCTCATACATATACTTAGTTTACCTCTGAAGAAGAAGGTCCGCCTTTCGAAAAGGCTCGCGTTATGGGTGTTTTATTATTTACTTAGTGATGTAAAACACACAGTACAGTATATGTTAGCTAAAGGAACAAAAACACACCAAGACTAATTTCGACACTTCCATGCGTTCTCTTTATTTCTACTGAAAACTCTACAACAGTATTTCCCAAAGTGGGGGCTACCGTAAATGGGTCAGAAACAAAGATTCTAAATTAATTTTAATTCTAAATAAACAATAAGCCGATAAAAATTATGTTTAATGCAGTGTGTCGAGACGTTATCGGTTTTACTATTGATGTTAATCACTCTTCTAAATTTAAAGTTTGGAAGGACTCAGACAATATTCACATTAAAGGATCCTCAGACTGAAATAATTTGGGAACTACTGTTCTACAGAACTGAAAAGAACACACGAAGATATAGAAGCTAATTTTCTAGTCCTCTTTTTAACATTTTGTTCTGAAGACGCTTTTTTTTTTCAAAATAAATACTCTACAGTTAAACCGATGTTCATTGACATCTGATGTTAGTTTTGAACTAAATGTGTTGTAACTATTTGTTTTACAAACAGATGTTCTGTTTGAACTGCTTTGAATTAATTAAGTAGATACATGTTCGTGTAGCTACTTATCCATCGACTTGATGGGCCAGTACAAGTTAACATATGCTGTTAAAAATATATGACTGAGATATGACACGTTTTCTGGCAGGAGTTTGTCTACTCAGCTTGACATAAAAGCTAAAGCTTTATAAGTGCTCGTATACTTTATGCAAAATATTGTTTTGCTGTAGATATAAACTGTTGCTCTGTCTAAGTAAGTTAAGTAACAGTTTATGTCCTGTACAAATAACAGACGAAAGATGATTACATATACTTTCGCTTTTTGTCTTCTTCTAGTCCATCCAGCTCTTTATCTCGGTTTATCTGGACACCTCAGGAATTGATTACCACGTGGCTCTTGCCCAGAATGCCTTGCTACAGTGCCTCACTACCCTTGAACTACAGAATGAATTTTTTTGCCAGCTGATCAAACAGACGTCAAGGCATGCTTCCCAGAAACTCGGAGTTCAAGTCAGAATTATTCTATAAAATATCGTTCTACGTTTCTAAACACTCTTCTCTGTCTCCTCGCAAATAACTTCTTTACCACAGTATTTTTTACTATCGTTGATTACTCTGTAATGTTACTTTTATAAAAGTTTTCGTTTTCTGTTTATGAATATCAACATGGTTTATATTTTCTTTTGCTGGATTAAGCTGTGTTTTGTTGTTACTTTTGCATTTCTCCCCTTTACCTCGAAGGTTGTTTAAACTTTCCTTTCTAACAATACGTTTGTGCTTAGTCTTGGTGTTTGTTTAGATTTTTACTGTCTTATATCATCCTAGTAATAATACCGTTGCGATATTATACTCTAAGTAAGACCATTCTTGACCTTCCCAGTACGGGTTTCAGTAAGTACTATTATAAACTGTTTTCGAGAGCAACCTATAAAGGGCCAGATAAGAATATCGTGTGACTCGTGTATTACTGATAAATGTAATGTTTTGACAGGTAAGACGTTCTACACCCTTAGACTTAATTCACTCTTGCTTTTACAGTAGCTTCACATATTTGGTCCTTATCGTATTGATATATATATGAACAGACACTTTTCTCATGGCAAATTAAAGAAAATGTCGCAATAGGATAACAAATAATGCAAGGACACAAGTTTTTATATTTTCTAACAAGGATTTAAGTTTGAACATCCATATCTGCTTTTCGACATTACTATTATTTCTTTCAATTTGTAGGACAAGCGAAGGGAGGTGAAGTCTGGTAGAAGGTGAATCACCACCGCTAAGTCGGTGTAACTTTTTCAGACACCTCCAAGATCACGATATATTTAAGAAGTTTTAGTTTGAACTTGTTCCACAATGTTGGTCGTTATCCTGTTTTTACGATTCCTTTATTTTTATATAGAGAATGGTTAGTGTTTATTTATTATGAAAGGTTTGGCCAGATTGGTTTTAATGATTTCTTTCTTTTTTGTTGTAAAAATTCAATGAGTTGTATTTCACTTTTTACATATTACAATATATATACGACTCGCACTTATATAACTAAATAAAAAAGAGCTAATTTTTTACTACGGTTTTATCTGAGGTCATATCTGAAGTCATAGGTGTTGATGGAGTTGATCTATATTTCGTTATCTTTACATCAAGAAAAGTTTCATATAAATGATTGAATAGATGGACGAGATTCACAAAAGAAATCACTTGTGTCAGGTGTGTCAGAGTTTGTGTGAAATAAGAAGTTAATTAATTCTCTTACCCATCCTCTCGAGACTAAACTCACTTCACCCAAAGTTTTCATCAGCGTGGTTAAAAATACAGAGGAGATACAGATAAACAATCGCCAAGTAACTATAATGTTAACAGTGTTTTCTACGCTTGTTTGTAAAATAATGGACGTTTAATCCACAGAAACATGAATCTTTCAGGTTGGGATTAACTGTTACTTCATTATACGGGTAAAATAATTACTAGAAAGTTTAGAATTATAAACTACGCAGATTACTTGGGTTGGGCTTTTCGATTTGGTTTGTTTTTTAATTTCTCACAAAGCTACTCAAGGGCTATCTGCGTTAGCTGCCCCTAATTTAGCAGTCTTAATCACTGAGTGCCAACTCTTGGGCTACTCTTTTACCAATGAATAGTGGGATTAACCATCACCTTATAAATCTCCCACGGCTGAAAGAGGGAACATGTTTGATGCGAAGGGGATTCGAACCCGCTACATTCGGATTAGCAGTCGAGTGCCTTATCCACCTGGCCATGCCGGGCCAATTTCATAAATATAAGCCTTTTATAGATAAAGGCTTCTCTGAAATAATGCACTCCAAACTGCAATCTACATAACGTAATGTAATGTTTCTACTTGATAATGAACGAAGGTACTGCATTCCTTTCCATTTGTAGAAGTGATAATAATATTCATTCTAAAACTCATTAATCTGTCTCCAGTCAGTGTGAACGCAGTAAATGTATAGACGAAGATGACAATGTATAGCTTGTTTTCTCCTTCACAGTTCTCGGATAATTTGCATTTGCATGTAATGTATTTCCTCCACATGCCATGAAAGGCTTGTGCTATATATTTCAATTTTATGTTTTCTTAAAACTCAAGTTACCTCTACTGATTTTCGTCGAAAATTACTCACACAGATTCTCGTAAATATTTCACCTGTTTTATATTCAAACTTGTGATTCTACTTATTGGGTACACTTCACTGGTTATTAATGTTTGAAATTAAAGACCTATGAAACTAAGCCAGTTTACTTTTAAACATAAGAATTTGCTAATTTCTACTTTTTGTTAGCAAAAATTGACAACTTTCAAGGGTGGCACACCTGAGACCAAATGGGCTTAACAAAAACCCATTATTTTGCTTACCGAACAAATGTGTTGGAAAATTCCGTTAGTAATAGCTGATGAAGTACTGGGAACTTGGGGCATTCCCAGTAAGCACAGTAGCAAATTCGATTCGTGCCCGATTTAATTTTTCACTTTTTAAAAAAAAAATCACAACTTTGCAGAAAAGTGCGTTTACAGTTCTAAGACTAAAGTTAAAAATGAAAGAACTGATATTACTGTTTCTCAGGCTGTAGTGTTTTAACAATTTTATATACTGGTTTAAGTAAAGATTTTTGTTTGCTGAGCATGTTGTTGAAGGCATCTAAATCAAAGAATGATTTCAATTAACATGGTTTTTACTTTTACAAAGATTATTACTGAATTAATTTACTAACTCTCAGATCCTCTGACAAACTTTTCCAACCTCAAATATATTGATACATTTATGAACGAAATGCCATATGTTTATTTTCACTTCATGATCATGTGCTAGCAAGTAAAAGGCTTGGAGTAACATAAAAATAGTAATGTACCAAATTACCACTTAGAGGTACCACTTAGTTATGACATTTGTTCTGTCCTGTTTCACAGCAACTCCTCCTTTGTGCCACTCAGTCGCTCTTTCTATGTGATAGTTCCTCCACCGATAGGACCTCACCGACATCAATAACCTCACCTGATCGGCCTCACTCTGCCGAAAACAAACTGAACCCCGCTCCGTTTGTGTTCGTCCAAGGGTGGCAGCTTTTAGCTTTGGCTATACCCCTGTTTGTCCCTAAGAACCGCACCCTTTGGTATCTTCGTGCACACCTGGAGAGGAACGCTGAAACCTCGTGAGTATAAACTTGTTCTTCGTTTCCATCCTCTTGTTTTTCCAGGAATAAACGTCGTTGAGATCCTAGTTAGGTTAGAATTTTGGATACTTTAAAACAGCAGAACTGGTTACAGATTTTTCTTTCCGTCACATTTGTTAAAATTCTCAGGATTCTCGAAACCTGAAACCGTATAACTCATTAGTAGTTAACTTACCAGGGTTAATACCTTATAAATCTAAAAGTGGTTACAGTATTCTATTTACATCACTCATTAAAATCTTAATGCCAGTAAATCTTAGATTTAGCTAATTTTCTACAGTCCTTATTTTCGTTCTTTCTCAGGTCATCTGTAAAATTTATCGTAATCTCCGTCTTCTCTCATCCTCAGGTTGAGATTGATAATTAAAGTTAATAATAATAGTTTCCAACTACTGTTGTTTAATTAAGGTCACTTATTTATAAATTTTAACCACATTTTCTTTGCTCTTGATTTTATTAGCTCTAACATTCGTATATTTCATCTGTTATGAATATAATTATTTTCACTTTATAGAATATAAGTTATCTGGAGTATTTCAGAAAAGACGGTTGTACATCTCATTAATATTCGTTATAATGAATTATAAACATCCGATAAAATGGTGATGTCACGACTCTTCTGTTACTATTGACAAAATAAATATGTATAGATACTAATATTCTGTGTTACTAAAATATGTAAAGTTATTTTTAAATTATTTTTTAAAAAAGATTCACGTCGTCACATTATTAACTTTGGCTAATATTTACATTAAATAAAATCTAAATGTTGACCTATTATTTATTGTGCAAACACTTGGTAAGGACGTTTGTTATTAAATGCTTTTTTTTACGGGCTTATTTGGGTAACGTTGAAATAATTTTTTTAAAATTTAGTACCGAAACTGGAAGGTTTGCAGCGTTCTGCCAGAGAGCACTTGAGAGGGCGCTACTAAACGGTGGCCGAGAATGCCAGCCCTCCCGAATGGAAGTACTTAGTATCTTACTGAAAAACCCTTTCCATCATTGTCTACCGCATAGCATACCAGTTCACTTTCTCAACGGCACGTATCAGGTATGATATGAAATACGTTCTCTTAAATATGTTATTAAGATGAATAATAACATGTAACCAATTTATTACAAATATAGATAATAAAAGTAATAAATAATATTCTCAGTAGAAAAAGGGCACTCCCCAATAGCTAAATAGTGAGTCTGCTGACGTACAACGCTAATTTCGGAATTCGATACCTATGGTGAGTGGAGTACAGATAACTAGTTCATTATTAGCTGTGCACTTAATGACAACTGATCCAAGAAATAATACACCAAGTACGTACTGATTAAAATAAGAACTCGGTTGAGGAAGTTTGATTCATCTGATCATATTACACTCTATGATGTATACCTTGATGAGGTTCTCTTGAAAACTATTAACTGATGTAACTACGTGAAATAACAGTTTTAAGATCTGATGTTTAGTATTAACGTATTAGTTTTATTTCATTTTACTTAAGTAAAAATATAATGTATTTAAGCAGCGATTCAGCTTCTAATGCTATAATTTGAATTTGATGTATGCCATGACCACTGAACTTACAGCTAGCTGCGCGGTTTCTTTACTTAACAACAGCAAAAAATATAGAAGAAATAATAATTATTATTATTATAGAAAATATGTGCACGAACAGACACTTCTTTGGTGCCTTTATAATATCTTTCTTCTGTTATTGACATACGATATGTAAAATAATTTAATATTTTTAGCACAGTATTGGGCTTTTCCAACATTTATGGCGCATGCTATGTTTTATATCACCCCTATTTTTGTTTTTATTAACTGTAACATTTCTGTAGTTTTATCTGTTATATATATATATATATTATATAATTTATTTTGAGTATTTCACAAAAGACAGTTATTAATTGAATCTGGATTGTTTTTTAAAATTTTTCAGTAATTTGACGATATGTTGCTATGAATTGCTTCTTAAGTTCGAATACAAACTCAAGTTATAGTGACGATCCTGATCCGACATTGTCAGGTGATTAAGGCGCTCGACTCATAATCCGAGGGTCGCGTGTTTGAATCCCCTTTACACCAAACATGCTCGTCCTTTCACCTGTGGAAACGTTATAATGTGACAGTTAAAGAGTAGCCCAAGAGCTGGCGGTGGGCGGTAATGATTAGCTGCCTTCCCTCTCATCTTACACTGCTAAATTAGGAACGGCTAGCACAGATAGCCCTCGTGTAGCTTTGCACAAAATTCCGAAATAAGCAAACAATACTGACAACCCAATTGTTCTAAATGGAACTTTAGCTTCGCCATCTAGTGACAGTGAATGACATCATTATTGGTATTACCGATTTCGTATCACCAAAAACTTAATGTAAAAAAATAATTTAGGTTACTAAACGATCAGTTGAAAAACATTTAAAACACTATTATTATTTAACGTTACCTGCATTAATGCGCCTATTTATTATTAAATTCTTTATGCAAACAACATCCCACCATCAGTGTCATATTAATAATTTCTTGCCTGCTGTTATTCAACAAACATTCATTTTTCCCTCTTCTCTGTACATAAAAGCCATTTTTGGTGGTTAGTTTTATACAGTACATAAAAGCCATTTTTGGTGGTTAGTTTTACACAGTTAGTGAATATGTCAAGAAAATAACCAAGTTTACTGAATTACCATTAACGTTTTGTTCTTGTGTTTTTAAAGAATTAATTGGCTGAAATACAGGGTGGTCGCTAGAAAAGCGGAAAATTTGTCAAACAGCTATTTATTTTTACAAAGTTAAACAAATCAAAATAGAAATGAGTAAGCACGCATTTTATTCATGATCTCATCTGACCCTCAAATTTTCCGCTTTTCTAGCGACCACCCTGTAGTATTACTGTTTCTAAACAGCAGTAAAATAACTGTTTTAGGAACTTTAAAGACGTGGTAAAAGGTGATAGCTTATACCAGTAGAAAAAGAAACAAGTTTTTTGTGAGTTACACATACTGATTAAACTTTGGCTTCATTTACTCAGTAAGCAGTTTCTTTAACAATTAGCATTTTATAATATTTCATGTGGTTTACAAATCTCAAATCAGAACATAAGAACACCGTCACATTTTACAAGTACTGCAGATAGATATCATTCAGATGTGTTTCAATGCCTATTAAATAGCGGCAGGCTCATAATAAATAAAGTGTTGAATAACCCAAAGCATTAAGGTGTAGAAATACTACATTTGACACGAAAGAAACGTTGAACCAAAAAACTGAAGTCAAAACAGATTAGTAACTAGAAATAGTGAATTCATGGGACAGTTTAATCACATCTGGGACATGCAACTTTGTTACATATTTTGTATATCAGTTTCCTTTCCATCACCTTCAGTGATAC
The DNA here is from genome assembly GCA_011833715.1 of Carcinoscorpius rotundicauda. Classification (NCBI taxonomy): domain Eukaryota; kingdom Metazoa; phylum Arthropoda; class Merostomata; order Xiphosura; family Limulidae; genus Carcinoscorpius; species Carcinoscorpius rotundicauda. Next base: position 31,475,215 of record CM022393.1, read on the forward strand.
AGAAATATTTGAAATTTCCTGTAGTTTGCTCATATGCAATTTTTAACATGAAAACACAAAACTATTAAAATTCTGTTCTAGCGTGACCTTGAACCGTTTATGGTCGAGGTGCTTTTTGCTGCTTTTTTTTTCAAATTTTGTTTCTTCTGCCTTTGAAAATGTAAAAATGTCCTTTCAGTGACGTGTGGGACAACACTGAAATACACAAAACTCTCAACGTTAAAAGCGAAAGTAAGTGATAGGCCACTTGGTGACACCACCCAGACGAAAATATTGACAGTTTTGTGTGAATGTAAAGCCTTGCATCTTAGGTCTTTTCGACTCGGCTATCATCTTGACTGCTGCTCCAGAGATTCAACTATGAGGGAAGAAAATCTAAAGGTTTATTCTCTTATTCATCAGAGACAATATCCACTTGACTATGCAGTACGCACACCTATTTGATTGTGTGTAATATTGTTTTTACTCTCCTAAAAAAATGTGTCCAATCTGATTTTCATTCACGTCGCTTAAAAACTCTTGAGTTTCGAAATTCAAATAATTCAGCAAATTTCGAAGTGTATTTGTTGTTATTAGTGGATACATTCTATACTTGTAGGGAGGTCAGTTTATCGGAGAGTATCATAAGTGGACAGATAAAACGAACTTTATGGTGCCATGATTACTAGATATATTCTGGATATATTGTTTTTGTTATGTGCATACTATCCCGTGCTGGATATTTTGCGCAGAAGTACCACAAAAACATAGAGGAAAAGTTTGGGAGAATGGGAAAACTGGGAGTTGTTGACATTGATTGGTGCCTCTTGAGTCCAAAACCACTTGCAGATTTTCGGACTGTTTCCAGCCAGAGAACAGCAAATCCATTTCTCGTGCAGACCATAGATGGACTTAACGAGTTGATTGTGGATGAACTATCTTTGCTTTTTGTTTGTTTTGAATTTCGCGTAAAGCTACATGAGGGCTATCTGCTCTAGCTGTCCCTAATTTAGCAGTGTAAGACTAGAGGGAAGGCAGCTAGTCATCACCACCCACCGCCAACTCTTGGGGTACTCTTTTACCAACGAACAGTGGGATTGATCGTCACATTATAATGTCCCACGGCTGAAAGGGCAAGCATGTTTGGTGTAACGGGGATACGAACACGCAATCCTCGGATTACGAGTCGAGTGCTTTAACCACCTGGCCATGCTGGGTCCTTTTAAAATGAAAACCACACGATGTTCATCTGTGATTTGTGCACCTTGAATAACCAAACTCTAGATTTGAACGTTTAACAATGAATAAAATAAAAAAGATGCGATTTTTTGTGATATTTCTCAGATTCGATTTATATTTTTCTTTAATAAGTTAACCTTATAGTATTTAGCTTATAATTATGTAATTTAAACTTTCGAAAGCTTGATATAATTCGCTTTGATTTTAATTCATTCAAGAATTGTAAATTTAACTATTGCTTATACATACTTGTCTTTCAAGTTATTCCAACTTAGTGCTAATACGTTAAAATAATAGTGTAATACGTTGAATTATATTTTAGAAATTTTAGACAAAAGAAAAGTCAAAAACGTATTCAATATATTTTGAATTTTTAAATGAACTTTTGATGATCTAATATTTAAGAAAAATAGTTCAACTCCAAAAATCAGAACAGGCCTACCGAAGTAAAGAATTTAGAATTTAAGAAAATATTTTCTTCGTTGTACAAAACCGCCATAAATAAAAATATTCAATTGCGATATGTATAGAAAACCAAAACAAAATAAAATAAATAAACTATGAGCTCTAAGTCAGTTAGTTTGTTTTCAAATTTTAAGCAAAACAAACCTTAAAACCTCTTCCTCTACAGAAAACATGACAGGACAATTAAAATTCCACCAATCTCCATACATACGTATTGATTCACTAGGTAGTTGGTTTTGATGGATCTTCCATGGTTGAAGAGTTTGTTCAGACTATCAACGCTGAATCTGGTATACGAGATTGTATACAGTCAGGCTTTGCTCTTTTCACTGATGATCCTATCGACAACAGCTTGGAACACTGTCTTCAAAACTCTGACAAGGTGAGAATTTCTCGTGACTTTTGTTTTTAGCTTTGTTTTTTTTTTTCGTAAGAATGTGCTTTATAAAATGACCAACTTCCGAATTGATATGATGAAACTAATTTCAAATTATGTAAAGCACGTCTGAGAATTATTTTCTTTTTCTGTAAAAAAAAACAATTGTACTTGTATTAATTACTAAAAATTAATAGTAAATAAAAAACATTACTGTCACAAGTTCTGTATCTCTTATTGGAAACGTACAAACTGTATTCCTTCAAACATTGCCAGGCGTGATCTAATGGTTAATCGTCTTACATCACATGCCAGGATGAAGATTGGAAGGCCCAAGGCTCTAGCCATGATGTTGTTGAACACACTTGGCAATGTCAACTGTTGTCATTTTATAAAAGTGGTAGTCAGTCTGTTATTCAAGAAACAGAAGTCCTTTTGGCGGCAGGTTTTGCTGACTAACTCCCTATGTTTGGGTAGTAGTTCAAAATTAAAAACTATTTTATTTGAACCCTAAGGGGGATTTGGTTTGGCCGCTTATTCCATAATACTCTTGATTCATATCGGTCATTGAATCCACTATAATAAACTTTGAAATAAAAATACAGTATTTAGAAAAAAGGGCCCTTGTCATCCAAGTATTTATCAAGCCTTCTCTTAAACTCCCTTAAATTAACTTTACCTACTACATCTAAAAGCGAGCCGTTCCAAAAATAAGGCTATGTTAGCTGAAGATCAATCCTACCTTTGCAAAATGTATGTTTGTTCCCCCTATTCTTCATCAGGTTTGTTACTCTTAGTGTCCTTCACTAACGCCCTGGCTGGGCGTGTTTTTAGTGGGCAATGTTCATTATAAAAACTAAATTAAAATAGGTTGGCATGTAGCAAGGCATCCAATAATATATGGACATTAATAACAATAGAATGACAACATAAGAAAGGGAAAAAATTAAATAGAAGTTAAAAGAGAAGATTGAGGGACGATATAGTGGCGGAAGCAATGATCAGATGGACACGGTATGCTAAGAATTGGAAGTGGTGGACTGGCTGGACGGAGGACTACATGCAACGAGAGATGACTGCAGTTTAGACAGACAGATGATTGTTTGTATTTTCCATTCGGAAGATTTCATTGGTTAGTCAGTCAATCGAATATGAAAGCACTCCGAGTCTGTTTGTAAGAATATATACTTTTCAAAAAAAGAAATCCAAAAGGGATATTTTTGTTATTTTGAAGAGAAATATATGTAATAACGTTACAAGCTCACATGTTAAGGCACTGATTGTCAGACCAAAATGACAATAAAAGTTGTGCACTTTGAAAATGGAGGAAAACGTCGGATTTTTCGCCAAAACGTATTCGTGTCCAATAAATTTGTTTGAGAGATCTGCATGTTCTGCAAGTGCAACATGTGCAAAATCCCTATAAAAGTGACGGATTCTCGGTTTCCATAGCTGAGTGTTAAGCCGCCGACAAGCAACACAGTTACGCCAAGACTGACTGAAGCACAACGCAACAACGCCATTGGTCGATTGGAAGCAGGCGGATCTCGATCAGATGTTGCCAGAGTTGTGAATGCCCACCCAAGAACCATCATAAAGCTATGGAATCGTCACCAACAACATGGATCAACTCGTGACCGTCCACGATCTGGAAGACCTCGTGTGATCACGCCCGCACCAGATCGCTACATCCGGTTACGTCACCTTCGGGGTAGGACCACCACTGCGACGTCTACTGCTTCAACCATACCAGGGCTGCGAAGGATTTCCGATCAGACCGTATGCAACCGTCGACGAGATTCTTAGGCCCCATGTGCAATCCATCATGGTGAAAGTCAATGACGTTTTTCAACATGACAACGCCCGTCCTCATACAGCCCGACACACCACTGTCTTGACACCACAACATGAACGTTCTTCCCTGGCCCTCCAGATCGCCAGATTTAAACCCCATCGAACATCTTTGGGACGAGTTGGACCGACATCTGCGACGGCGACAACCTCAACCGCAGACTATCTCAGCTTGCAGCAGCTTTGCAGGCTGAGTGGACAGCTATTCCACAGGATGTGATTCGTCATTTTATTGCTTCCATGGGCAGGAGATGCCAAGCAGTTATTGATGCTCACGGGGGACATACTCGTTATTGACGTTAAACGTCAACTAGTGAGCGTGGACTTCGCCTTTGCAGACTTTGGATATTCAGCAGTGAATGTGCAAAGTTTCACACATGTCATACAGAACTACCCGGAATAAACTTGTTAACAATATGTCTCAAATTTTGCCTTTTGTGTTTCTTTTTTTGAAGAGTATATGTTTAATTTTGTTGTTTAATAATTCATATAAATAAGCACGTATAACATTACGACATTTGTGGGTTCACAGTCTAGTGTGAGGTTGTAAAAATATTTTTAAGTGATATGACGTTTGTATCACCCTTTAGTTAAGAAACGGATTTAATATGGACTATCGTATTTTCAGCAATGAATTACTGAAAAGCGAATATTCTGAGGAGCATTTTCATAAAATTATGAAAATAATATTAATATATTTAACAATAACTTTCACTTTACAATTTTGTTTTATGTTTAACAGAATGACATATATGTGTTTCCTTCTTAAGAGCCACCGATGTTCAACCGTTTTAAATTCCAGTTTGTTACTATATCATAAATGGTAAGTTTCCTGTATAGGAAAGCGACAGAGATTAGAGAAGGCAGGAAAAAATGTAAGAAGGTTCTCTTTGAGAAAACGGCAACCCTTGTACATCATCAGTTATGACATGCTACCATGTAGAGTGAATCTTATGTAACTGTTCTTCACGTGTCCCTGTGCATACATTTACTAGCGAAAGAGCGTTAACATGGATGATCAAAGTGAGACTTTTAACTTTTACATTTTTAAGAACTGTGGTCTAAGATGAACACTTGACATTTTTTTCAGACTACGACTGGATATTTCAGGGAATTTAATTACGTTAATTAAAAAATAACTGACAAATTATAGCTTAAGAAACACGGCTCGGTGTGTGTTTTCTTATAGCAAAGCCACATAGAGCTGTCTTCTGAGCTCACCGAGGGAAATCGAACTCTGATTTTAGCCTTGCAAATCCGTAAACTTACCGCTGCACTAGCGGGGGGCAACACGGTTCTAGTTTACTGATTTGTTTTATAGGTTTAAGCTGTAATGTACATCATTGCATCACATTAGTACCTATGTTCTCATGCGTCGTTGTCATAGATAAGGGGCAATTTGGGCATGGCACATATACACCCTTTGTAATCCTCTTTGCTTAGAACAGTTAAATGATATAATCGCTAAATGTAGCATTTCTTTTAAATTGCATCTGCTACGAGTTACTATGGAAGTTAGTTTTATCCAACCTTACAAGTAAAACGGATTCCCAACCACATTCCCCTATTGTAATTTAAAAAAAAACACACACTAAATTATTCATCATTAAATTGCCTTCGGGAAGTAAGTAAAATTCTTCTATACGTAAATCAATCTGTTAAAGAAATAAAACGTATGTTTGTGTATTGTTTGTTTACAATTTACACTAATGAAGCATCCGTTTGCATTAAAGGTTAAGATTAAAATCTTTACAGATTAATAATTTACTTTATTTTTAAAGTTTTAAATATAGTCTTGGCGCTGGAAAGAATGTTTGAATAAAATATTAAATATTTTGCAGCATATGAAAGAGACGGTTATAACTATATACTTACAGGTAATGAAAACACTTCGTAATTGTGAAATGATGTAGAAGTGGCAGTACCAAAAAGAATGCAAATAAGAATATAGGGATGATACAGTTATAAACAGGTCATCTTAACGTAACTTTCAATATTAAAATTTAATGTTACACTGTAAAACGCACGAGCATAAAATGGTTAAGAGGTCGATTAATTCGACTGAACTCGTAACAAATATCTGTAATAAACAAGACATGCTTTAATTCAACTTTTCCATGTACGTAAGTCGTAAGCTCTTAGTTACACTATACTGATGCATACCCTGACATTATGATAAAGAAATTGACTACCAACAGTCAGGAATAAGTAACTTCCAGCTCCAGTAATATTAAAGTCAAGATGCATTTTACAGCGTAACATTAAATATTCGTACAGAAAGCATGTATAGCTGTATCATCCCTATATTCTTGTTTGTATTATTTGTGAAAATGCTCTTCTTACATCATTTTACATTTATAGAATGTTTCTATAACTTGTTTTGTGACGTTTTTTCCTCTGACTAAAAGTTTGTGTATTCTATGAATGTTGTAATAAAATATAATATTAAAATGTGTATTTATATATTCATACTCCGTCACTTCATACACAACGTAAGGAGTGACTTCCTAAAAACACCAATTGTTTCATATACAAAATATTGAGTTACATGTTACAGTCATCTAATGATCTATTATTGGCTAGTAATGCCTGTTTCACCCTGTACTTCAGTTTTTTTTTTAAACACCAGATTTATGTAAAGTAACTAACTTCAACGGGTAAGTAATAATAGTATCTTTTACACACTAGAATTACGATTTTTTTTAATTACTACTGTTTATTACGACCAAAAGATAAGATCATGCAATGCTAAGAAACACATTGAATAAATGTATGTTTAAACTGATATTATTGATAAAATAGCTGTTGAGTTATCTTGACTAAAACAAGAAACAAAAAGGGAGAAATTTGATCGGTTAGTAATTTTCTGGTTTTGGTATCTTAACAATGTTTTCTTGTCTTTTTTTGAGATTTTTGGGTATAGAAACAAATGAAAGTGAGTACCAATCATATTTTAAAGTAAACTATCCACTACTGTTTATTTCTTAGTAATTATATTTCTATTGGGCTTATTGTGTACCTTGACTATCCCTGCATATAGAATCTAATGACTGCCTGAAACGACTTCTTCAAAGTCAAGTCTTTATTTTGTAGAACCTTAATTAAATAACAAAAATATAAAACAAGGGAAAGTTTTGCTATTTTAGCTGATTTGTGGAACGTTCAAAGTTGTTTTTGACCATTCTAATGGATAAATAAAGATTCCCTATAGTTATAATGTAAGGTTGAATAGCCAAATGCATTGCACTTTTATCTATAAACTTCGTCAGATATTCAAAGTAAGAATATTTTAAGACAAAACGTTTATTTTTCATAAAATATGTTTGTGTTTATTAAGTATCTTTGTTCTAGCTGAGACTGAATGTGTGTCATATTTTTGTGTTAAAGCTCTGTGATGTCATATCGAAATGGGAACAGACTTTACGGGAAGGACATCTGGGAAAGTTCGAAACAACTAAAATCGTCAAGTTGACTTACAAAAACCGGTAAGAATTTTTCATTCATTATGATGGCATCAAACAAGACTTGTGTATTACAGAACCCTTAAATATGATCTGAGAAAGATACAAACATTAATTCACTGAACAGTAGGTATCCAACATCTAATTTGATTCATGTTTTTTTTTGTTTTTTTTGCATTAACTGAAGTATATTACATAGTGTAGAGGCCTGGAATGGCCAAGCGCGTAAGGCGTGCGACTCGTAATCTGAGGGTCGCGGGTTCGTGCCCGCGTCGCGCTAAACATGCTCGCCCTCCCAGCCGTAGGGGCGTATAATGTGACGGTCAATTCCACTATTCGATAGTAAAAGAGTAGCCCAAGAGTTGGCGGTGGGTGGTGATGACTAGCTGCCTTCCCTCTAGTCTTACACTGTTAAATTAGGGATGGCTAGCACAGATAGCCCTCGAGCAGCTTTGTGCGAAATTCCAAAACAAACAAATACATCGTGTAGACTATGAAATATTTCCCCTATAAATATCTATTCTTCATAAGATGTAATGTAAAACAACTTCAATCTCGTTGCTGTATAACTTTTTCGGTAGCTGTAACTGAATCTTATTGAAATCATGTGTACCTAAACCTGATGGACAGGGTAATTTTACATAACGTAAAACTGGTGATATCAGTGAAATTACGAAATGTGGAATAGTAGAAATATTAAATAAATCAAGAGATATGCGGAAGTATCCGTGAAGTATCATTTAAATCACAAATTGTAAAATCTTGAGAGTACCAATGAAACTGTGAAATATAAGTCATTGAAAATATCAGTAAAAAACCGCTGAAAGTAAAACCTTGTAAGTATGGGTGAATTCGTGTTTAATTAAACTATAAAGCAACAGCATAACGTTTAAAATTCACGTGATATTATATTGTACAAAATGCTGAGAATGTCGATGAAAGAAAAAAAGAGGTAAAACAATTGTACTGTTTTAACAAAGTATGTTATAACAAAAGTTAAGGCCTAGCATGACCAGGTGATTAAGCACTCGACTCGTAATCCGAGGGTCGCGGGTTCGAATCCTTGTCACACCAAACATGCTCGCCCTTTCAGTTATGGTCAAACGAGTAGCTCAAGAGTTGGCGTTGGGTGGTAAAGACCAGTTGCTTTCCCTCTAGTCTTACACTGCAAAATTAGTGACGGCTAGCACAGATAATTCTCGTGTAGCTTTGCGCGAAATTCAAAACAAATAAAACAAAAGTTAAGTCTAGAGCTATACCTAACAAGGGGCAAAAAAACAGAATAGTATCAAATAGTAACAAAATAACAATAAAACCTTCAAAACTGTCAGAGAAAACATGAGATATAAAATACAAGAACATAAAAATATGTTGGGAACTACAAAGCCCTGAAAGTACCTCGTGACATTACGATTTATAAACCTTACATTGATGTGCAGAATAACGTGTTTCAATCTGTTAAACAAAAAGAACACATGTTGGATACCAAAATTTGCTTCATGTCATATTGATAAATATTAAGTCCTATTTTTGCTTATAACGTCGAGTTTACTTTCTCTAAATAAAAACAACTTTAAAGCTTATTAATTAGATTTGTTTATTATAAAAAAATATTTTGTACGAGAAGTCATGGAATGATTTTAAATTTTTAATTTTCTTAGGTCAGTTTCGATGTTGCTATCTATTAAATTGTTTTTAGAATGACAGAAAAAAATTATTTTATGATAGAATTTAGCATCATTAAAGAAAATACCGACCTTTTCGTTTTCTAGACTTTGCTTTCGTCAGATGTTAAAGGCAGAAACTGATAAAGAGAGGCTACTTACTGCATATCACGTGAACGAAGAAATAATTCAAGGCAGGTTTCCGTTATCTCTGGACTTGGCCTTAGAACTTGCAGCTCTAAAGGCACAGGTACATTTATGTTTCAACTTGTAAAGACACGTTTTTGAAACTATAGCTGTCGAATCACGTTGAACATAATTTCGAGCATGGTTATAACCGAAACTTCATAGTTTGAAAAGTCGTAAAATTGTTTTGATGTAACTCTTACACATTTATCCTCATACTTTGCTTGTTACATATGTTGTAACACTGACAATAAGTCAATTAATGAATTAGCTCAATCTAGCTCGGGTCTTAATTTACAATTTACCAATATTTCTTTCATATGTAGACTTCAGATGAGTATATCACTGTCATAATTTGGAACAGCGTGATATTTTATACAAGATTGTCACTTAACAAACGAACGTTTCTTTAGCCATCTGGTGGTAGATTCATTATTTTTAGAATTGCAATATGATATGTGAAGTCACAAATAATAGTTAACATTATTAGAGACTGTATCTTATCTTTAAATCAGAATACGTTTCGCAGTTAGCTTTTTACTGTAAAAATCACACGTAAGTATCTGTGGACAAGTTCTATAAAGAGCTGTTTTTGGGTTTTTTTTTCACTAGCAAAGATTTTGACTAAATTTTGCTTAGCGAAATAAAACTGGTTAAATGAAAAATATAAATCAGTAAATGTCTCTTAATGAAAGATGTCACATTTAAATTTATCATTAATACTCTGTATCGAATTGTCCAGAAGGGAATTTGGTGATCCCTTTGATATTCGATAGTAAACTTGGTACTATGATGACAACTGTTGAGATCATTCTTAGATTTGCCTGTTCAAAGTTCTTCAAAATAACCAAAGTGTGGCCCACTTAACTGTGGTAATGTATCAAGACAGTTATTTGACCATTGTTATTCATGGAAAACACGGCATCATCAATCTGATTATAAAATTATTCCGTTAAAGTCCTTTATAACAGATTCAAATAGCTGTTGGAAAATAACATTAAGCTGTTCAATTTCCGTTAAATTATTTAATTTGCTAGTTGTAACGTCTAAGATGACCTTCGTATACACCTTGTATTAATGTTAAATTAATTCATTTGCTATTTTTAACGCCTAAGATGATCTTCGTATACAGATTTTTTTACAAAACTAGCACAGTGTAAAGTTTTTTCAAACCTTAACCTTTTGACTCGAGACTAGCGCCATCTTTTACCAACCTTTCTATTATGTTTTCACGAAGAAGATTGACAAAAAATTCTGCCCCGATATCTTTAAGTCATATATATTATTACAGTTATGCGGACGACACTCTTTTTATCTTGAAGGACTTTGGACAGGTCAGTTAATCTTTAAAATATCTCGGTAACTGTTGTCCCAGTATCAGTAATACTGTTGAACATCAAAGGAATCCCTAGCTTACTTCTGTAGACATTTTGATATATATATAACAATGAAGAAAAATCTGAAAGCAAATTATTTCATAAAAAAGACAATTGTAGGCTTAAAAGTGTTATTCTATTATTATTTATGAAAAATGTAATCACTATCTTGGTTCCTCGTGCTTATAAAATCGCTAACATATTTGAATATTTCCAGAAATAACTGTATAACATTTCAAAACTTTTAAGGGAAGATCTTCTAATGAAATTTATAGCACACAACATGAATTCTAGAGAACGTTGGAGGTATCTAACAATTCATTTATAACTTGTCTGAAAATCCAATATCAGTAGAACTACCCAACATTAGTAGGCATGCAATATTAGCGAAGAAGCAACTACATAGATGTTTCATAGAACTTATTCATAAATAAATTTATGTGAGCCTTTTAGACCAGATCATTGACTGCAAAATTTTAGATTTAAGGACAGGAAATCGTCTCAATAACATCAAACATTGTTTATATATTTAAATGTCCAAGATACAAGTTCTATACACATTGAGATTACCACCAGATGCCTGAAAACAGGTGTACAAGAACATGCTAATTTATTAGCAACAACTAATCTAGTATAAATAATCACACCATTCGAGACCGTGGAATTTACATTGCAATACACTTATTTCATAGCCATTGCCAGGTAGTCAGGAGCGCTCGATTCGTAATCTGAGGGTCGCGAGTTCGAATTCCGTCGCACCAAATGTGCTTGCCCATTCAACCGTGGGGGCGTTATAATGTTACGGTCCATCCCGCTATTCGTTGGTAAAAGAGTAGCCCAACAGTTGGCGGTGGGTGATGATGACTGCTAACTTAGGGACGTCTAATGCAGGTACCTCTTGTGTAGCTTTATGTGAAACTCAAAGAACAAATAAAAATACAACTTGATAATATATTTTTATATTAGAAAACAATAATTCAACCTATATATAAATAAAATAATAAAAATAACTCCCTCACAATGTTTTAGAAAAAAAAAGTAATATATCTTCTTTTTAAGGAACGAACTGATAATTCACATTTTAAAGATCCACTGATGAATATTTTAAGGAAACAAATTAATACATAATTGCCCTTCTGTGGAAAAGCTTAACAGTGAACCTTTTAAATAAATAAGTTAGTTCATCCGTTTTTAAAGGAAACGATCTGTTAGACCATATGAAAATATATTGTTTTTACTTGTTTTAGAAATTTCGCTAAATGTAACCTTTCTGCAGCTTTACACAAAGTTCAAAACTCGTAGACGAGAGAAGCATACGGATCAAAGAAACGTTTTAAGTTCCTAATTGAAGACCTGAATTCATGAAAATAACTCGCCAGTTGACTTATTGTCAAAAATATAATTATTCCTCTTTTATTATGTGTTGTCCGAATAATATAATTCGTTGTTATATATAAATTATAATATCGTACACATATATGTTGTTTTACAGCAATTTTAGCACTGTGTACTTATGCTATGATACGGAACTTTTGAATACTATATACATATGTTAAGATACACAACTTGTGCACTCTATACTTATGTTCTGATAAATAGCCTTCGAGCAGTATGTAAGTGTTCTTTGATATAAGACTTTTGTGCACTATACATGTATTGTATAACTTTTGAACACTATGTTCTTATGCTGTGACACACCGCGTCGGAATATTATAGACGTGTTTTATTATACAGTTTGTGTGATCCTGTGCACAGATCACCAGTAGTTCTTCATCAATAATAGCAAAATTTAGTATTTCACATTAAAACTATATACTGCAAATCATTCTTGGTGGCATGTGTACAGTTATTTCTTACATTCTACTCATTTGTGATTCTTTTCTCAGATAGAATTTGGTGACTTTGATGGCGAGAAAGTTCGGGGTAGTGGAGCCCCCCATGGAAACTCTGTCCATCAATTAATACAAGTAGTGGAACGGTTCTTTCCACACAGATACAGAGAAACTATGGCAGAGAAGTATGTTAAGAGAAGAAATAGTGCTCTGTAAAACTATTATGTTTCTTTTTACGTGTGTATATATCAATACTTAAACGATTTTCTCTATATGTATATTTCTTTGCATTTTTCTGTTTCTGTTTTATATCCTGTCTGTCTGTTGTTACCTTAATCATTGTCTGTTCATTTATCAGTCTACACCAGTCTGTCGCTCTACCAGTTTATGATCTTTTGATTTTCATAGTAGTTTTGGGTTCATAACTTATTTAAACACACATGTCAGTTTATGGTTGTTGTTCAAGGAAACACAGGCCAATTTTCTGTAATCATGTATATCTTTGTTTATAATATAAGATATATTAAGTTATTTCGAAATCACTGAAAACCTGTTTGTAAACATATAGAGATGGGAAGTCAGAATATATCGTGATATACTGGAATATATATTTACTGAGCAAACTTATTGCACAGTTTAATTTTCGTTACTTATAACTTTAGTTTACATTGTTAATTTGTTATATCTAAGATGAGCTACAATGTGTAGAATTATTACAGACAACTACAGGAAACCATCAAGAGCAAGTGGGTGACACTGAAAGGCCGAACTGTGCTCGATTGTGTTCGTATCTATCTGAACTGTGCTCGCAAGTGGTCCTTGTGTGGCGCTCAGCTCTTCGCCGCTAAAGTAAGTTTTGTTACAGTAGAGGGCAACACTGAGAGGCTGAACTGTGCTCTATTGTGTTCGCATCTGTCTGAGCTGTGCTCACAAGTGATTGATTCTTTGAGAGATAGCTTTTTGTTTCAGTTTTAGATCAAACATTTTATTTTTGTTACTATAAAGCTTTCGAACCATTAATAGCTTTCTAATTTTTTTATTATAGAAAATAAACACCAGTCACTTCATTTTCAACGTAAGCTGTGTTTTTTGGATTGTTAGTTTTAAGGTATCTTTCATGTTTTAACAGAACCTCCAACTTGTGTGATTAAAAACACTTGAGTTCAGTATTGAAAGCTAATGCTGGAAGCTAGGCGTTTTTTATACTTAGAAATTTGAGGTTTCTTAAGTAAAAAATTAAAAATACCACTGTATTTTACTCTTCAACTGTAAATTAAACCCTTATTTATACTTTTAAACTTTACAGCAACAAAACATCTTTGTTTTAAAGTACCAGAAAAAATATTTAACTTTCCACAATACCGTAAGTTTTAATTAAGGCAGCATATTTAATTCTTAAAAATACTTTTTTTATCGGTTGAAGCATAAAAAATTATTAGGATAAATTTAGGTGACTTAACTTTTCAGGATACGGACAATCTTCTTAAAGAGTAAGTATTCTTGGTTTAATAAGCTTGTTAGCTCAGTTGAAGTGACTCGGGTCAAGATAAACTTACCCTTTAAATCATTTGAAATAATTAACTTCTCAAGATATATTAAGCCTTTGATTTGTTTGAGATAAGCAACTTTAAAGGATCGCTCAATTTTTAAATGAACTGAACAGTTAAATTCTTCAAAACAGAAGGTGACTTTTATTCATTTAAAATATTTGTGTTACTGTCATGTGCATATGACAAAGCCACTAACTCTATCCGCTAATATTCCTAATTTTGAACTACTGACCAGAGAAACTACTTCCACGCTATGGAATTGTCACTCCTTTAAAGGTAGCCCGGCATGACCAGATGGTTAAGATTATCGACTCGTAATCCGAGGGTCGCGGGTTCGAATCCCCGTCACACCAAATATGCTCGCCTTTTCAGTCATAGGGGCGTTATAAATTTACGGTCAATCCCACTATTCGTTGGTAAAAGGTTTCTTCCCATAAGCTGGCGGTGGGTGGGGATGACTAGCTGACTTTCCTCTAGTCTTACACTGCTAAATTTGGAACGGCTAGCGTATATAGCCCTCGAGCAATTTTGCGCGAAATTCAAAACAAACTGAACCTTTAAAGGTATTCCCCCCCCTCCCGTGGTACAGCGGTATGGCTGCGAATTTTCAATGTTAGAAGCCATAAGCTATCTTGATTGAAAGCACTCAACTTATTTTATTGTGTGTCATACAAAACAATACTTTTGTGGAAATGTTTTTGAGATTAAACAAAGCAGCATTTGGTTTGTCAGGTTAACGGCATATATTTATCCCAATGTTTAGTTCTCATTATTTCATTTTTCTGCTTTTTTATTCAATCTAAGTCATATACCAAAATAGCTTTGTTATTTTTATCTATTATATATTTTATGTATATTCTGTTTATTACATTTTGCAACATTAAATCATGACTTTTGTCATGGGCCTGGCATGGTCGAGCGCGTTAAAGCGTCTCTATTTTAAAAGTGTACGACTAGATGGAAGGCAGCTAGTCATCACCACCCACTGCCAACTCTTGGGCTACTCTTTTATCAACGAATAGTGGGATTAACCGTGACATTATAACGCCCCCACGACTGGGATGGCGAGCATGTTTGGCGCGACTCGGGCGCGAACCCGCGACCTTCAGATTACGAAGCGCACGCCTTAACACGCTTGGCCTTGCCGGGCCTTTTTAAATATCTATAGATATTTACTGTCAAGCGTTAGCATGCCACAAGATGTCGCTACAGGCAAAAACGGCTGACTGTCATTATTGATTGCGTTTCCATGCTGATTGCAGTTCAAAAGGAAGTTATTATTAGCTTGCCACCATCTGGTGTCCACTTAGAGATTAGCTATTACGCTTAAGAATTCTTGTTATTTCCTTGTAAAAAGCTTAATGACGCTCCTGTAATGCAACAGCGTAATGTTTAATTCTATAACTTTTACACTCAATCATCAGTCAAATCGCAGACAAGCATCGTTTCTGTACAACGTGGTATTCAAACTATTCAAAGTTCACTTTTCCGTGCTGTTAAAAGAAGGAAGTTAACTCTTTTAGTTAAGCTAAGTATGACAACTCTGAATGAGTACCAGAACATAACAAGTATTTGATACAAGAACTGCTCTGGTGCAAAAGAATCGATGAGACATTTAATTTTTTTTTAACGTTAAACATGGGATTTGTGGTGAAAAGAGTGTATGTGTTTATTTTATAGCACTTCTGAGACCACTACTGGAATTGAACTTCGGATTTTAGCGTTGCACATCCGTAAAATTTCCACTATCCCACCGGGAACGGTTAAAAAAAAAAGACTAGTTTACCCTGAATGCTTTATTCAGGCATGTAATATTAATCTATCATAAATAAATCAGGGTGTATGTAAGATTTATTTTCAGAATGTGTGATATTAAAGTGTATTACGCTTGAGAGGTTCGAAAATGTTTCGAAAAAGTAAAATATAAAAAGTTACAGTTTATAGTTTGTATGTAGTTTCGCTTGATAGCACATTATAGTAGGTTGTTCAAAGAATTGTAGTTTTTCCTTCAATTTGCTACATAGCACGGTTAAACTTAAAGATTTGGTAAAATCGTTCAAAACAACAAAAATACTTAAAACCGGTCGTGACTTTAGTAATACTTAACTAATTCTTGCACATACGTTGCTACTACACGTTGCTGTAGAAATCACAGTATTTCTTCTGCCGTGTTTATAAAGTAAGTCTGTATTTTTATGGCCTGTGTTTTAACTGCTTCTTCACGTGAGGGAGTTTTTTACTTAATGAAGTGATAGTGTGAGGTTTAAAAGTTTCATGAAGGTTTAATCCTTCATGGAATATTGAGTGCTCGTTAAATAGAGTACAATATACAAATACCAGACTGAGTGAGTTAAACAGTGAGAGTTGGTGAGTCTGTTCGTCTTGCTCAGTTGAATTTCTCGCAAAGCCACTTAGGGGCTATCTTCACTAGCCGGCTCTAATTTTTAAGTGACAGACTAGAGAGAAGACAAGTAGCAAACCCTTGGGCTCTTATTTACCAACTAATAGATGGATTAACCGTCATATTACAGTGCACCTACGGCTGAAAGGGTTAACATGTCGAATGACAAGATTTGATCTTACGACCCGTAGGCTGCGAGTCCAGGGTTTTAACTACCAGGCCAGGATTTTTCAGTCAGTGATAGAGTTAGTAAGTTGGTCAGTGAGCCATTCATCACATTTGTTATCGCTCAATTAGTGAGGAATTTTTTACTAATAAGTGACTTTAGTTAGAAGTATGTTAATTTCGCAGTTTTTATTGAAATATTGTTTGTGAATTTAGGACTACCAGTAATATTAGCTTCCATTCTGTAATGAAACGTCATCGAAAAAATTAAGTTAATTCATTATCGTTAGTAATACTGTACTTCGCATTATTATTACTGGGTGAGGTTATAATAGTGACAGTGAGACAAGAGTAACTTTCTGTGGGTGCTTTTCATAACTGCCTTCCTTCTAGAATAAGTTCAACATTTTGGAAGGCAGATAGCTTTCGAGTAGAAAACAAAATCGATAAACGGTGCGAACTGTTAAAACTTGAAACACTAGTTTCGACATATTCATGTGTTCTTTCAGTTGTATACTGTTTTTGTTTATTTTTATTTTGTCTCCAACTGTTACACAATATTGAGTTATTTTGTCTCCAACTGTTACACAATATTGAGTTATTTTGTCTCCAACTGCTACACAAGATTTTTTATTACTTTTTCTTTAACTGCTGCACACGATATTGTGTCGTTTTGTACTCAACTCTTACACGATATTGAGTTATTTTGTCTCCAACTGTTACACGATATTGAGTTATTTTTTCTCCAACTGTTACACGATATTGAGTTATTTTTTCTCCAACTGTTACACGATATTGAGTTATTTTGTCTTCAACTGCTACACACAATATTGTGTTGTTTTGTACCCAACTGTTACATGATATTGTGTTGTTTTGTACCCAACTGTTACATGATATTGTGTTATTTTGTCTCCAACTGCTGCACACTGTTTTATTACTTTGTCTCCAACTGCTGCACACTGTTTTATTACTTTGTCTCCAACTGCTGCACACTGTTTTATTACTTTGTCTCTATCTGCTGCACACGATATTGTGTTATTTTGTGTCCAGGCGTTACACACGATATTGTGTTATTTTGTGTCCAGGCGTTACACACTATATTTTATTATTTTGTGATAATGTCCTTGAGTAGCTTTGTCAGAACTTCGAATAACAAACTTAATTTATTATTCTCCAGTAACTAATTATACTATGTAACAAAATGTTTACTTTTTCTTGTTCCTGGACAAAAAGTGTTATTTCTTAATTGGTTATGCCTAAAGTAAATGGAAAAGACCTATTTTTCCCTTCAAATTTTGTTTTTGTGACCTGGAAACGTGTAACGAAGACATGATGGAAGACTGAGTGACTATATTGGGGAAGTCATACATGAAAGTGATTTACGTTACAATCGAAAACTACCCACTTTTAAACATCCCCATCGCACCAAACATGCTTATTCTTTCAGCCGTAGGGACGTTACAATGTTACGATCAATCCCACTATTCGTTTGTAAGAGAGCTATAGCCCAAGAGTTGACGGTGGGTGGTAATGACTAGCTGCCTTCCCTTTAGGCTTACACTGCTAAATTAGGGACGGCTAGCGCAGATAATCCTTGAGTAGCTTTGCACGAAATTTAAAAAAAAAACAAAAAAAACTTCTAAACATTTTGTTCATGTTTGTATAACTGTAGTACAAATACATGTAAATCTTGATTAGTATGTTGTTTTATTCAGACCTTATGTAAATGAAAATGTGCCGATTTGCCCGTTTTTACATAGAAAATATGTTAATTTCTAAATTTCATTATCCAGGTCACAAAAACAAAGTTTAAAGGGAATAATGGCCATTTTCTGTACTTTTACAACATGAGCAATTAAGAAATAACACATACTAACTAGGAACAAAATTTGTGTTACATAGTGTTATTAAACCTATATAAACAGTTAATGTGTGTATCAAAATGCTCCTTGTTTGCCCTTGTAGTTTTCAAGCTCACTGCTGAGCTATTAGAGGGACATAATGTTTAAAATATTTCAATAAACAAGAAACAGCACGAATTTAATATCTCCTTCATTTAGTTATTATTTTTAACGTTATTGAACAAATCCAATTTGGTTTCTCACATTAATGAGTTTGGCCCACAAATCATATAAGTTCGAATTCTCAGGAGCTAATTTCGTATAGTGGAGAGTAAGTCGTCCAGTAGTAAACAAAAATGTTAGGAAGGTAACATTGATTTTATTAGTAGATACTAGTGTCAGTTACTGAAATACTTATTTTACCAAAAGCGCGATTTCTGGGAATTTCGCATATTACCATCCTAAGCCATCCTGTTTTTTCTCGTTACAGATAGTGTTTGAAAGTCACTGTGCAGTTTTGTAATCATATTTTATTCAGCCTATTTCGAGCCAGCAACTGATAGCGGAGTTTAGAAACAAAATAAGAAGGATCCAGGCCTGTATATGCCAACGGGGGTCATAACTCCGGCTAGTTTTATTAAATCTTAAGTCGCGTCAGTTGTTAGCACTTGTCTAAGTAAAGTGAGGTACTCTCATTTAGAAGCAGTTTTTATCGAAAAATAATATACCAGACAACATTCTTCAGTTATCATACAAGTCTATTCTCTTCGTGCCAAAATTCTCTTTAGAAAATACTGTAGAAACGGGACATTTTAGTTCAAGTTGAAGTGTAAGTTGCTGTGGGCCTAACAGTAAGTTACTCAAGTTTTTTATGCTGTGTAATATTAAACTACCAGAACTGATAAGAGAACATTTGATTGATCATAAGATAGAGCGTAAATTAGAATACTTGATATATCAAACACGTGCATGGACTCAATATTTGTCCAAGAGTATTTTAACAATAAATAATGAGTGTAGTTTCTCCACATGCCGTTATTATAACTGATTTTATTTCTTGTTAGAGAGCTAGTTGACTGTCATGTGGCAACACCACAACGTGTGACGATCATAAACAAAAACACGTGGCCTGTCATCGAACAGGTAATCGTCTGTCACATGGTGTATTTGGTATGTAAAACATATTCGATTTAATCACATATAGACTCGTGTTATTTTACAATAGAAAAGGTTTTCTTGCATGAAGAAGTCGCAATATATATAACTGTGTGAACTTATAATTCGAATACATGAACAGTTAAATACATAGCATGATGTTTTCTGGTCATATAACTTAACAGGAAGTAAGTAGATATATTTCTGTCTTCGCATCAACCCATTGAAATTATGTACTCTCGCTCTTCCTTACAATTTAAACTATTAATTTTAATATTAAAATTTTATTCTTCATATATATAAATATATATATATATAATATAATATATATTTTTTTTTTTCAGCCAATTTGAATATTCATTTAGCTTAACAAGTGATGGTGAGAGCAATTACCAGATGATACTAACAATTTACACGTCGCTCACTCACTCTTACTATACACCGTACTTTTCACACGTACTGTACATGTGCATGTATATATGTAATTAATTTGAAGCATACTTGCTGGGATTGTTTGAGCTTTCTGTTATAATGTATATTTTCATCAGTCTGTCATACATAGCACTCAGTGACTTATCTGTTAGTCAGTGGACTCATAACGCTAAAAATCGGGTTTTAGTACACGCGGCGAACAGAAAACAGAATACGCCATTGTATATATTTGTGTTTGTTTATAACAACCAAAAAGCAAATAAACATACATATACAGCTAATGTGCTATTTAAAATATTTTCTACATTTTTATTATAGATATATTTATAAATTGATCAAACCTTGAATACATTCCGTTCAATGATGGATATAATGTTATATTAATTCCTTTTTGAACACAATTGTATAGTTTTCACATTTTTATATAAAATGAAAAATAAGTGTGACCGTAGGCAGTGTCTTTGTGATGCAACGTGCGGGAAACGTCCAGTGAGCGAAACAAGACACCTGCATAAATGCCATTATTTTGTTTTATTTTAATGCGCGTGCTTGAAAATGAAAATCCATTTTGACATTTCGTTGCTCAGGAAAAAATATGTACGTAAATAATTTCATTTTTTCATTTTGTTATTATTCAAAAGTTCTGTTTTTGGAGCCAATTCGCGCATTGTTGAATGTTAACCAAAACGTTTCACTTTAATCATTGGCAAGCGAGTCGATGTTTATTTCAACACTCACTTGTTTTTAATAGTACCTGTTTGTGTTTTTGAATTTCGCACAAAGCTACTCGAGGGCTATTTGCACTAGCCGACCCTAATTTAGCAGTGTAAGAGTATAGGGAAGGCAGCTAGTCATCACCACTCACAGGCAACTCATGGGTTACTTATTTACCGTCACATTATAACGCTCCCATGGCTGAAAGGGCGAACATGTTTGGTGCGACGGGGATTCCAACCCGCGACTCTCAGATTACGAGTCGAATGCCTTAACCCACCTGGCCATGCCGGTCCGTAGTAGTGCCTAACACACATTTTCTCCAGAAGGATTCTAAAATTATGTTGATTTCTACTTCTTTTGTTAGGTAATATTATTTTTAACAAATATATACATGTATGAATGATAGCAGATTAAGCAGAAAATATTGTAATAATGTTTATGTTGTATGTAAATAATTCCAGATATGAGTTATTGTGAGTATAATTACGTATTATACACACATACATAGGCACAAAATGTGTTTTCTTAAAAGATAATAAGCTGCTACTTTAGTGAAGTAAAACTCAATATTGTTACTTTATAACGTAAAATGAAACACAACATAGTTTTCTAAAAACGTAAAGTGAAACACAACATTGGCTTGGTTTGAATTTCGCGCAAAACTACACGAGGCTTTCTGCCCTAGCCGTCCCTAATTTAGCAGTATAACCCTAGAGGGAAGGCAGCTAGTTATCACCACCCACTCTTGGGCTACTCTTTTGTCAACGAATAGTGGGATTGACAGTAACATTATAGTGTCTCACAGCTGAAATAACGAGCATGTTTGGTACGACGGGGATTTGAACCAGTTACCCTAGGATTACGAGCTGAGCGTTCAAACCATCTGGTCATGTCAGGTATAAAGTGAAGTGAAACACTACATTGTTTTCTTATAACGTAAAGTAAAACAATTTGTTTTCTTGCAATGTAAAAGCGAAACGCGACGGGTTTTTTTCCTTATAACGGCCCGTAATGACACAGCGATATGTCTGCGGACTTACAACACAAGGAACCATATAATGTATATTGTTTACTATTTTTCAGTCGAGATGGTACCGGCGTAACTCAGTGCTTAGAGTTCCATGACTTTGAATTCGAGGATTTAAAGCTCCAAACCAGTTGTTAAAAAGAATGTGATCAGGGCTTTTTAGGTTCCATGAGTGCGCTGTAAGAGTAATTGTCAAGTAGCTCCATTTGTTCAGAAAAACGGAGCCCAAGAGTCAAATGTGGGCTTTGTTGAAAAGATGTTTTTTTCTCTTGAGTCTCTCAGTTCAAAATTGGTGATGGCTATGTGAAGTTAGCCCTTTGTATATCTTTTAGCGAAAATTCTGAAACAATATTTTCATTTAGTCCAACAGACGTTTCCTTTAAAAGCGAATGTACTAACTTATTTATTTAAAAGGTTGACTATTAAACCTTTCCGCAGAAGGAGAATTTTAATTTTTTTTACTTAAAATATTCATTTAAAAGTTGGACTATAAGTTCATGTCCTTAAAGAGCAGATACAAGACGTTTGCTAGAAAATTGTTTGTCGAATTTTTAAGTATATTTTCAAGTTATTTTTATTATTTTGTTTATATATAGATTGAGTTATTTCGTAATATAAAAATATATTATTAAGTTGTATCTTGTCCCGGCAAGGCCAAGTGATTAAGGCAATTGACTTGTAATCCGACGGTAATTTGTGGGTTCGAATTCTTGTCACACCAAACATAATCATCCATTTCATTCGTAGGGGCGTTATAATGTGTCGATCAATCACACTATTTGTTGTTAAAAGAGGAGTTCCAGAGTTGGCGGTGGGTGGTGATAACTAGCTGCCTTCCCTCTAGTCTTACACTGCTGAATGAGGGAGAGCTAGCGCAGATAGCCCTGGTGTAGCTTTGCGCGAAATTAAAAAACAAACAAGTTGTATCTTTGTTTGTTTGTTTTTTCAATTTCGTGCAAAGCTACACGAGGGCTATCTGTACTAGCCGCTCCTAATTTAGCAGTGTAAGACTAGAGGAAAGGCAGCTAGTTATCACCACCCACCGCCAACTCCTGTTCTACTTTTTTATCAACGAATAGCAGAATTGACTGTAAAATTATGATTACCCACGACTGAAAGGATGAGCATGTTTCGAAACCGAGACCATCAGATTACGAGTCAAGCCCCGTAACCACATGGCCTGGCATCTTTAAATACGTGTTATTAAACTCTTCCTTTAAAGATTATATTTTACTAAATTATGCCTCTTAAAAATAACAAGTTTTCTTTTCCATTAACCCTAGTACACACACTCAAAAAATTACGTTGCCCATACCGGGGGTCATTTTTGACCCCCACCAAAAATATTTAAAAAAATTTATTTTCATGTAAGCAAAGTATAAATTTGGACAAAATATTTATTCTATATAATTTATGCATACACTCTAACTTTATGGTCATTGCAAGCCATTTTACTACATTTGATACACTTTGAAGAAGTTTTTTTTCCTTGAATCACGTGCGCATATTTGACACCATTTCCCAACATTCTCTTAAGCAACTTTTTGTCTTTTTGGAGGGATCACTTCATTTGTATCTTCTTCAGGCAACTTCAGAAATTTACGTCTTGCTCTTTTTTTTGGTACTTTGATGCGAATTCTGGATGGCGCTGGCGATAGAGAAGGTAAGCATTGTATGCGGCAGCATCAAGAATGTTATAAATTAGTGCCACTGGCCACCTTCTGGTCTTTTTTTTTGTGGAAAAGAATCTAACTATTTGGTCTAGTGTATCGACTCCTCCTTTGGTGGAGTTATAGTATATTATTTCAGGTTTTCTGATTTATCATTGATTGAGGGCTCTGTATGCAACGTAGATAAGAGCACCACAGATTTATCCTTTTTTGGGTTATATTTGACCAATGTTGCCTTGTCGAGAACATTTATAGAATGTTCTAGAACACAAAATTTCATATCAATATATTATTTGATTGTTTACCAGAAATGTAATTGAGTTTTTAAACGGGGGTCAAAAATGACCCCCAGTGTGGAAAACGTGAATTTCGACATTAGACAAGGGGTGTAATACCCCATTTGCATAAAATACATGTTAAACGTATTAGTAGAGTATGTTATTAGTATAGATTAAATTAGGTACATTTTTAGGCCCGAAAGTCACACCTTTGATATTTCTATAACAACTTAAACACAAGTGGGCCCATTTTTGACCCCCACCGTGTGTATGAGGGTTAAAAGATGAAATGTCAAATTGTTTTATTTGAAGATACATAAATTGTTTTCATACAGGGTCAAAAATAAGTTTTTATTAAATGTGTATCAAGTGCCTATGCCCAAAATAATGAGTGAGGTCATGATGTGATTGGCAACACACTGTGTTAAAAGTGAATCTCGAAACTAAAGCGTATTTCCGTGGTTGCAAAACTAATGTAAATGTGTGGAAAGTAACTTTTATTTGATTATCATGTATCTGGGAGCACCGTTTTACCTTTGACAAGTGTTAATGGTTGCGTATATATATATATATCTTTATTATTACTTTTACGATAATAATGCTCATAATTCGAAAAATAATTATTTCTTTACCTCAGCTACCCATTAATACATATGTATATGATTAACAGTGTTTCTAGTTTTGGTGGTTGAATATGGAGCTAGTTTTATAATAATATTGCCCATATAGTCGTTTCTGCATTTAGTGTAAGGTTTGGCAATCCGAAAGCAGTCATAGTCCTAATTAGTAACATGTACGATCTGATAAATTTAATTATTGATTGTTTTGTTTCTTATTATCAAATATTAACTTCTACGTTTTAGCTGCCAATCCGCTGATGTCTTCAGAATAACTCTAGAACTATTATTTTCTGTAGTGTTAATGGCAGTTATTACATTTTGGATCTTTATGATCCATTAACAACAAACTATTTGAAGGTTTTCAAAAATAATATCTTGATTTTTTTTCTAGTAAATGGCCATATTACAAATACACCTTCAAAATATCTGAGCCAGATTTTTAAGAAGTATAAAGACTGTTTTGAAGGTGATGATTTTGAAATTCTTTATTTAAAGACTGTAGAAGTTACCGTTCACTAGGGGTAAGCCCATAGCTGGGCCTTTTCATTGTTGATACTAAAATTAAAGTAGCAAATAATTTGTTTCGATACAAAAGGTCGTAATTTCTGTTATCTTCTAGATTGTCAGATTTATGTGTTTCTAAAAGGTTCTGCAATATTTAAAATTTCAGTAGAAATTCGTGGTTCCCTTTGTAATATTTACGAAGTATATTATGGTTATATTACATATATAAGATGTTTTACTAAGGAATGGCGGTAATATACACTGTGGCTAGTTATGGTTAAAGTAGGGTTTACCTTGTTCATAAATTTTAGATAGCCTATAGATGTGTGAGTTGATGTAAAGTTAGTTGTTTGGTTGTTACTGTTATTTCTGGTGTTTTGTGAGAAAGGGCTCATTTTCCTCTCGGCGTTACCAGTTGGGTTAAGATCCAATCTTCATTAGTGGCCACTATCAACTAGAGTTTCGAGCTTGATGGCGTATTCCTCTTTCTAGTAGTATCATTTTCTGGTGCTAGTATTGTAATGGTATTGTCTTTTTTCAACTTTCTGATGGCAGTATTTTCTCATAGGATGGCATTATAGTGGAGTTTGTATCTCGTTGTTTCCTGGACTGCTACAGTTATTTTTTCTTCTCAGTTATAAAACCACATTGGAACTATTTAATCGGGGGATTCCTTTCGATTTCTTTTCAAATTTATTTCGGTAAACTGTAATTTGTGTCTTCTGTGATTGTAGCTATGCCTAAGGTAATTGTTCTATTATGTGTTGTGATGAAGTTTTTAGTTCTTTACGTACGAGACTTACTCCAAATTATGTTAGTGGTTATATTTTAATATTATTATCGTGTATTTATGTGGGTTTTAGTATAAGGCCACTACCGACACAGAAAAGAGTCCTTCTTGGGTAATAACTTACCCAGGAAAAGAGCAAGAGATTTTCAGCTGAAACATAGAATAACATCTAATTAATAATTAATTTCTGAGTTTTAAAAATATAAGTCGCTAATTAATAATCACACTAAGATGATAGTATAAGCTTCTAACCATGACAATGATACACGATCTTGGATGTGGTGTATCTGTTGAAATTAATACTTCAGGGACACTTTGTTATTTAAAATTGTATTTTTATAATATATATTAGTAAGTTATTACCCACAAATAATTCACTATTATTAGGGCTGATTGAAATGTATTATCATTCAAGAAATAGACTAATACGGAACTACAAAGGAATGAATATATTCTAAAAAGGTATTTTGGTACTTCGTTCATACTCTACCTACGACCATGAATTCGGAAAATAGCTCACACTATAGTTTCCATTGCAAAAACTCAGTCGTAAAGTTGATACGTCCAAAGTACACCACTCTTTCCCGCATGTTTTCCATATTTTGTGTAAGAATGACAGTTAGACAATTCTCATTTTAAAAAGCCGACCCATTGCATCCGGTGATGTGACTAGAGTGTATTCATGTGTAATAGAATATATACGTATTTCTTTCTTTAGGTGCTTGAGGTATATGACAGTTGAACAAATATGTCATGGAAACAACTTGTGTTCATGGGACTTTTTACGATTTAGCTCATGGAAGTCCTTCTTGTTTATGTTATGTAATGCTGCTTGGCGTACGTTGATATCTTTTACACATGTCTTTGTGTTCATGAGTTTTTCACTTGTTACAAGACTCCACCATTTTGGAGTATGACTTGTTGTAGGTAGTATTGTGGTCCTGTCTGGGAATTAGAAATCTTCGATCTGAACACACAAATATTTTACTTGAAAAAGGGCTGTAACATACCTTTCCAAAAAAATGATAAATTTTTGGTAGCGGCATATTACCTCAGAAAATCCAAACAATATTAACATGTACTTTTGCTTCACGTAATTCTACCTCGACTTTATTTTGGCTGTGGTTGTCAACAACTTACTGGTTTACCAATTCCTAATCACTTTATAATATATTATAATATAATGCACTCAATCTCTGTATGCAGAGCATATTGAACGTTTCGTGATCTTTCCCAAGGAATATAATAAGTTAATATTTCTGTCGAAGCTATGTTTTTGTTATTTACCTATTCTTCATTATTACCAACTAGCTAAATGATATAATTAAAATATCAAATTTTGAATATCCAAGTATGAATATTAGCTGAGGTAATGCACATAAAGTTTTATCCGGTATGAGAAAAGCTATACATGTATATGTTATGGATCTTTATGCACAACCGTAATTTTATATAATATTTTTAAAATAAAAAATAAGCTTTCAGAAATTCTTGCAGTTTAAAATACGCCTAATATGTTACTTAAATATTAAAGAGCTCACATTTTGTAAAATAAATGCAAGATTAATTGCGGATGACACATAAATACAATAAAAACAGATAAAAGATGTTGAATGTGACGAATATTCTGTTGTAAAAGAAAACTTTTATGGTTCTTCTCAAGAACAAGGCTCGTCATGGGCAGGTGGATTAAAGCATTCTATTCGTAATCTAAGGGTCGCGGATTCGAATCCCTGTCGCATCAAACATGATCGCCATTTCAGCTGTAGGGGCGTTATAAATGTGACGGTCAACCCCAATATTCGTTGGCAAAAGAGTAGCCCAAGAGTTGGTGGTGGGTGGTGATGACTAGTTGCCTTCCCTCTGGTCTTATATTGCTAAATTATGGACGCCTACCGCAGACAGCTTTGCACGAAATTCTAAACATACCAAAACCAATCTTTAGGACAATTTCCTGTTTGTATAATTTCTGATACAGTGTTCCCTCGCCACTTCGCGGGCTCGGTCGACCCCCACATATATATAAAATAATAAACATTAAATCTAAAATATAGCATTAAATACCATTAAAATATTAAAAATAAATATAATTAATAGTGTAAAGAAAAAAAACAGGTATATTTTGAGATATAAACATATATTTGAGTTTATAACAGCGTAAAAATGGAAACAGAACCAACTGGAAAGGCTATAGATGTACGCATTGTGCGTCTGCGAAGGCTACGCGAGATCAGCTTCATGGCGTAGCGATGTGCAAGACGGGCTATGATTGATGCAGAAATGAAAGATGGCCAATGACAGCTACCCATTTTGATTGTCTTTCACCATTGCTACATGTCTTCAAAATGTTCAAAAGACATTGCAAGAGATGAAGCCCTGCACCGTTAATGCAAGCTGAAAGAAGTTGTGGCCTGAGGTTGTGCACGACGACAAAGGATTCACGCCTGAAGAAATCCAACACTCGACTGTTCAAAAAGCTGTGCAATTAGCTTCGTTAATCAAAGGTGAAGGATTTGCCGATATGACGAAGGAAGACGTAGATGAACTGATTGACTTAGAATCCGAACCACTCGCCGACCAAGACTTAGAAGCACTGACGAAGTCTGCTGCCGAGGAAGACGACGAAGAGGAAACACCGAAAGATGCCGAGGAAACAATCGAGCAAAGTGGATGGTAGTTAGAGCGGTTAGGTAAACTAATGAAACTAATTAACGAAGTGAAGGAGTGCTCACAGGAATGGGAAAACGATATGGTTCGATCAGTACAATTTTGCAATAAAATAGAAGAACTGATGACTCCTTATCAAATGATTTTCGATAGGCTAAAGAGGCAGAGAAAACAACTGCCAATAACAATGTTTTTCCAGCCGAGCAAGAAAGAAAGGGTACCGGTGGCAATTACTGTTCCTGAAGTTGTGACGACCGACGAAGAAATTGCCGATTCACCTTCCACAGAAGAGGAAGTGGTGTCCCCCGAAAAGACACCACCTGCTGAAGATATGTAATTTGAATTTTAAGGCTTAATATCTTAATAATTGTTCTTATTATTTCAGCAATAATGAACAGTATTGTAATGGGAGGGTTAAATAGTTGTACAGGGAGGGTCTCAAAAGTATAAATGTACATAAATATATACGTAAAAATCGGCGATCCCACTTCGCGGAAAACCTCCTTTCGCGGGGGGGTTTGGAACGCATCTACCGCGATACACGAGGGAACACTGTATTTTAACATGAAGAAGAAGAAAAGCAGAATGAAAACACTCATTTTCTGTTACAGGTTGTCACTTTATTTCATCTTTTTCTTCGTATGTAAAAGGAGTTGAGGTATTCATAACTGATAAATAAAAGCTTGTCTTTTCTAACACTCTCTAAGAAATAACAAGTGTTATTTTTAGAAGGTGTTAAGACACACACACGCATATATACAAAAGAGTATATGGTTTCAGGTTTTATTTCTTTAAATATCTAAACTTACTTAGCAGTAAAGTCAGAAAATAAAATGTGAAGTAATTTATTTAACAAAAAGATTGGTTGTTTGATAATTATTTTTGTTGAAGTGAAAATAAATCTAAACTTAATCGAAGATTAAATGGAGTTTATGAATTGCATACAGAAAAGGAAAATTGGTTTAGAATGAAGTTTTTTAGGCGTTAATAAAATTATTAATTACTCAATCATTAGATTGGTTAATACGTTTAAACGTTTGAGTAATATTGATTTTATGCCCCGGCATGGCCAAGCATGTTAAGGCGTTCGACTCGTAATCCGAGGGCCGCGGATTTGAATCCCGGTCGCACCAAACATGCTCGCCCTTTCAGCCATGGGGGTTTATAATGTGACGGTCAATCCCAATATTCTTTAGTAAAAGAGTAGCCCAAGAGTTGGCGGTGGGTGGTGATGACTGTCTGTCTTCCCTCTAATCTTACACTGCTAAATTAGGGATGGCTAGCGCAGATAGCCCTCGAGTAGCTGTGCACGAAATTTAAACAAACTATTGATTTCTTTTATCATAGTTAATGCATAAAACGTTTTACCAATGAAGCCAAAAGTATAGTTAGCTTTATTAACGGGAACTATAACATATTTTTTTGTAATTATTGAGTCTTGGTTTTTTACTGATGAAACAATAAATAAATAAATATAGTAATTGTTGCGTTTTTTTTCTTTTATTTCGGACAAGTCTCTGATTTATTATGTTTCATACGTTACGTATCACGAATTCAAATAGCTGGAAATTTTAATTTTAGTTTAAAAGTTAATTAAATATTAATGTGTATCAAATTTATAACACTTG
Organism: Carcinoscorpius rotundicauda; assembly: GCA_011833715.1. NCBI lineage: Eukaryota > Metazoa > Arthropoda > Merostomata > Xiphosura > Limulidae > Carcinoscorpius > Carcinoscorpius rotundicauda. The sequence goes on from CM022393.1 coordinate 31,505,089, forward strand.
CCTAAAAGATTGATACACACAATTTTCTTTACCGAAATATATTTTAGTATAAAAGTAGCAATACAATTTACAATTGCATGTGGTGAAAATAGTGATTTATATACAAAACTTTTATAAACTGAAAAACAATATTCAGTCTTCTCTCTGGCCAGGAACTGGATATTTTGTCAACGGTTCAGGCCCCGAGTCGCAAATTACTTTTATGTTGATACACAGATAAATTTCACTTGAAAGGAATGCTAGCTAGCTCTATTCTTCACATGTGAGTTGTTTTTTTCTGCTAAAGTTATGGGATGGCTTCGTAGAAATGCTAATGTCTGAAGTTAATTCTCAGAAGTTAAACAGTTTGTAAGTTCGAAATTTATAAATGTTTCTGGTCAAATATCTGGAGTTTTCCGATTAATAAGCGTTAATCACAATTATAGCTTCCGAGACTTATAGTATACTGACTTTTGCGACCAAACAATGTTTTATCACTATCTTTTGGCGCGTTGATTTATAAACTTTCAGGTGAGGTTCTAGAAAATTCGAAAGGCAACAATACTGGCAATCACACTGTTGATTCTTACGCTCGAGAATCTTCTGTAAATTTAGAGTACAAATGGGACTTGCGCAATATACATTTAACTATGTACGTTACATGCAACAAACTGAAACAAACGCACATTTTAAAATAAATGCATAACAGTAAATCTGTTTACATACTTCTTTCATTTTATATAGAATACTTTGAATTTTATTTTTAAGTACGTAAAACTTCCATTCTAAAAACATCTTGGTGGATAAGATGTATTGTTTGTTTTGGAATTTCGCACAAAGCTACTGGATGGCTATCTGTGCTAGCCTTCCCTAATTTTGCAGTGTAAACGAGAAGGAAGGCAGCTAGTCATCACCACCCACCTCCAACTCTTGGGCTACTCTTTTACCAACGAATAGTGGGATTGACCGTCACATTATACACCTCCCACGGCTGGGAAGGCGAGCATGTTTAGCGCGACGCGTGCGCGAACCCGCGACCTTCGGATTACGAGTCGCACGCCTTACGAGTTTGGCCATGCCAGGCCGGATAAGATGTAATGTAGGTGAGATTCAAAATGTATTCATTGGTATTGTTTTTAATACATATTACTATATTTTCCTTATTATATTTTGTGACACATTTGTATTTAGATCCTTTTTAAACATTTCTCATAATAAAATGTTTTTGATAATTTTCAAGTAACAATATGTTTATGAAAAGTATCAATAAATAAACTATTTTCACACTCGCAAGATGTGCTATTAACTTCATTGAATTAGGTTAAACAACTTCTATAATTGTATAATAGTAGACCGACTGGAATTTCGTATTTATAACTATACATACTTAGTGTATAGATTGATTTTACATTTGTAAAAAACAACAAAATAAGGATATAATTATATGAAAGAAATCGATTATCTCTACCATACACAGATGACTTGTAAACACTGACTTTGCGAACTGTTAAAAGAATATGTTTTATACACTATTCCTTGAGATGTAACTGTTATTTCGCCCCTTTAACTTGTTAACTGTAGTTAACAATCTTTGATTCTGTTTTATAGAGAGCAATTACTTAAATATTATCAAAATCATAAAATATCCAGCTTCAAGAAGGTTTTCACATTTCTTGAATCATCTACAATTTCTCATCCTATTAATTTTGGTTTCTGATTACATTCGCTGCACGCCTCTGTGCAGTAGACCTGAAAAAATGTTCAGCGGTAATACGAATCATATACTAGCTGATAGTACATAATAACATCCATTTCGTGACCAGCTGTGTAACACGAGCTGTGAACAACCTAGTTTGAACTATATGAACTTATTTTACTCTATATAGCTTTAGTTTTCCACGGACAGGCTCCCTCCTCACCAATACCACATTCCCTGAATTCACGTGCAATACTTTTGATTTCTATGTTTTGATTTTGTGAAATTATGAATCATTTCGTTCTTCGCAAGTCCTAATTCTTCACGTTCACATCGGCGCCTTGACTTACTAGCAGACGACACTGAACATAGGTGTAAAAGGTCTAGTCATTAAAGTTGTATTTTAAGTCTTAGATTAATAAATAATAAAAATGTAGTTTTATTTACTGTCTAGATATTAATCTCACACTCTAGATCTTACATTAATTCATACTGCACAAGTCATTTTACTTAGGTCTAGATATTAATCTCACGCTCTAGATCTTACAATAATCCATACTACACAAGTCATTTTACTTAGGTCTAGACATTAATCTCACCCTCTAGAGTCTAGATCTTACAGGAGTTCATAATACTAAGAGTTCTACCCCGTGGCTCAGCATCAGGTGTGAGGATTTATAAATTTTAAAATAGGACCTTGATTCTTGTTTGGCACAGTATAGCTAGCCCATTGTGTGGCTTTGTGCTTAACAATAGATTACAACGGTCAAGTCTGCTACTCAAAAAGTTTTAAGAAAACATAAAGTAACTCTTATTTATATCCAAAAATTAAAACTCTCATGTGAATAATAGTTATATTGGAAATGACCCCTTGTTGTTTGTATCCTGAATCAAAATGAAGGTAAGGGATCTTTCTTTGTTACCCTCCATATTCATCACCCTAAACAGCACTCAAACGATCTGTACTGGTTATTTGTTATTTGATACTGAATAGTGTGTTTGCATGCTGTCTTGCAAATACTCATTCATGCTTATATGCATGTATTCGTGTGCTCAGAAAGATAGATGTATGTCTGTGTGTTCGTTTTTAGAATTAGTTCCAAATATACTTTACGCCCACATATGCTTTACGTTGTTGGTGGTTAATTTCTGGTAGGAGTGCAAGTTGGAAGTGAGTTTACGGTGTACTAATGACGCAGCTCCTGATACACGAGGACTATACTATGCTGTTGTCGTTAAACACGCAAAAAAAAAGCGTTTCGATATTGTGAACCACATGTGGCACGTTTCCTGACTATTTGGGGATGATTTCTCTCGCAACTGCTATGCGTGTTTGACGATAGATCAAAATTGAGAGGTAATTAATTATGGAACAATAGTCTCCCGCGGTAACTGTCTAACTCTCTGCGTTACACATGTATATAAAACGCATGCTAGACGTATATCGTTTAAACATTTTCTGAATGTATTCACGGTAATCTGCCTATTGCTTGTTTTAATTTATAGATAGACTAATTAGTTACTCATTATCATTTCCGCTGCACAACAAATTAGGGTTGGTGTGCTTTGAATTTCACGTAAAGCTACACAAAGGCTATCTGCACTAGCCGTCCCTAATTTAGCAGTATAAGACTAGAAGGAAGACAGTTAGTCATTATCACCCACCGCCAACTCTTGGGCTACTCTTTTACCAATGAATAGTGGGATTGACCGTCACATTATTATGACGCCCCCACGGCTGAAAGGGAGAGCATGTTTGTTGTAACGAGGATTCGAACCCGCGACCCTCGGATTACGAGTGTAGTGCCTTAACGACCTGGCCATGACGGGCCAGTTAGTATTGTTTGACTTTATTTATTATACGTTATATTTCTCAACTGTTTCGTAAACACATCGTTCTGTATACAACCGGAATTTTAACAAAATGTGTATTAAATATTACCGTTTAATACCTCCAAGCAACACGTGGTTTGATAATTAGGATGCTTCACTCGCAATCTACGAACCATTAGCTCGAATCCCGTCACCGAAGATGTTCATTCCTTCCTAGCTGGTGGGTGAGGGCATTTTAATTCGCGTTGAATTCCACTTTTTTATTTTTAGTAAAATTCCTCATAATTATCTGTATGTGATGTTTCCAAGTTGTTTATCTTATAGTTTGTCACTAGTTTATTAGGAATGAATAGAGTAGACGGGCCTTGATCAGATTTGTGCGAAATTGATCAAACGAATGAAGTTACACAAAACGGCTGCATGATTTGGAAAACTGTTTAATACTTTATACTGTTTGAAACCTATAACTTATGATCTTTCTACATAGCAGAATTATAGAAAGTTTGCTTAATGTCATTAGCAGTCTCTAAATATCATCCTAAATACCACATCGCTTCTGAAACTGACACAAGTAAACAACTTTGATAAACTAACCTGAAATTTATATACATTATTTCACAATTCTTCTCTTTCTCCTCCCTAAAGCGTAGATTTGCTGAAGAATAATGGAATGGTTAACTTTTATTGATGAAAATCGAGTTTCCATACCTGTGGTGGGATACAGCTCAGATAGCCCATTGTGTAGCTTTGTGCTCAAATACGAACCAACAAAGAAACAAAGCAGCATTTTGTATGCTCACTCTATACTTAAACGAGTATGCTTATAGAACATACGTAATAATTGAAAAGTTAAATTGCAACCATAAGAATTTTGATATTCATACGTCAACTTCGTATTCTTTTGCTTTCCACTGTGATATTTTTATCCATTTTTCCTAAAATTGCTTTGTCAATAATTTTCAGTACCGTGAGCAAAAACACAAAATTCTAAGAATTCTTGGTACAGTTATTTTGTCTGCCACCAGGTAGCGTCGTCAGGATAACACATTCAGCAATTTGCTCGTGCTATTTTACTATTACAACCTACGCACACCTGTGGTTAGTTGCGAATCGGTTGCTATGGTTACCGTCGTTGGTAGCCATTGCTCCGCTATCAGTTGTCTACTTTATTGACGTTCAAATTGTGTGGTTGACTGGTGATATTTTTCGAAAACTATTTTTAAAGCAAAAAAGTGGCACCACTGCAAACTATATTACTCTGTCGCTTTCCAAAGTGTTTTAGTTCTTGTTGCATATATAGATTGATGACGATATCGGAAAACTTGCCATAGAGTCGAGGTATCTCCAGCTAAAGTGCCTTCCTTTTGACAATATATTTTCTACCTAAATTTCAAACCAATTCTCAACGTGTTTATAAATTAATGGTTATCAGAGGACATTGTTTTTGTCTTGCATATTTACATGTTATGGATGTGTGCGTGCTTATTTCAGTTTTATAATACATCTCAAGTTTTGCAGTAAATTAGTCAGATGAGGGCAAATGAACATATATATATATAATGTTTTATACGTTAATTAATGATATTAGTTGTTAAGTTTATTTTTCCTTTTATCAGCTCAGGATGAGAGAAAGCACAGTGAGCCCAAGAGTTGACTAACTGCCTGCCCTCTAGTCTTACACTGCTAAATTAGGGACGGCTAACGTAAATAGCCCTCGTGTAGCTTTGCGCAAAAAACAAACCACTAAAACACGATGGAGCATTTGGTCTTCTATCTTGTATACCGGAGTGATTTCAACAAGTGCTACATCTTAATAGTAATCATGAGATAGGCAGAAGGAAAAGCTTTTAACTAACCGAACTTAAAGCCATGGGCTTTAAACTAAAGGGAAATTACCAGCAAGTCTCACATACAGTGTATCGAATGAATTGATGTTGGCTTGTTTGTACCATACACTTATGAAAATCATTGCATAAAGGAAAAGGCATTTAATATTCGAATTACAGTTTTATTATTTTGATAAACATAACATTGTTCGAGAAATATAGAATGGCAGGAGGGTTCGTGAAAGCTGATGCGTGTTTTCTATGTATTTATGTTCGAGCAAGTGTTTAGAATTAAAATGTATATGACATAACAGTTTGGTATATATATACACACACACACACACACTACATGGCCAAAAGTATGTGGGCACCCCCTTCTAATTCGTGGGTTCGGCTATTTCAGCCACACCCACTGCTAACAGATGCATAAAATTAAGCGTACAACCATGCAATCTCTACAGACAAACATTGACAAAGAATATAATAGATCGTACTGAAGAGCTCAGTAACTTTCGACATGGCACTGTCATAGAATTTCACCTTTCCAAGAAGTCAGTTCATCAAATTTCCGCCCTGCTAGAGTTACCCCGGTCAACTGTAAGTGCTGTTATTGTGAAGTGGAAACGTTCAGGAGTAACAACAGCTCAGCCACGAAGCGGTAGGCCACACAAGCTTACAGAACGGAACCGCCGAGTGCTGAAGCACGTAACACGTAAATATCGTCTGTCCACAGTTGCAACACTCACTACCGAGCGCCATACTGCCTCTAGAAGTAACATCAGCTCAAAAACTGTTTGTCAGGATCTTCATGAAATGGGTTTCCATGGCCAAGTAGCTGCACACAAGCCTAAGATCACCATGTGCAATGCCAAGTGTCGGCTGGATTGGTATAAAGCACTCTTCCATTGGACTTTGGAGCAGTGGAAATGCATCCTCTGATGTGACGAATCACACTTTACTATCTGGTAGTCTAACGGACGAATCTGGGTTTGACGGATACCAGGAAAACGCTACTTGCCCAAATGCATAGTGCCAACTGTAAAGTTTTGTGGAGAAGGAATAATGGTCTGGGACTGTTTTTCATGGTTTAGGCTTGGATCTTTAGTTTCAGTGAAGGGAAGTTTTAATGGTATAGCATTCAACGACATTGTAGATAATTGTGTGCTTCCAACTTTGTGGCAACAGTCTGGGGAAGGCCCTTTTTTGTTTCAACATGATAATACCCCATGCCCCTGTGCACAAAACGAGATCCATGGTTTGCCGAGGTTGGTGTGAAAGAACTTGACTGGCCTGCATAGAGCCCTGACCTCAACCCCATGAACACCTTTTCGGATGAATTGGAACGTCGACTCTGAATTAGGCCTTCTCGCCCAACCTCACTAATGTTCTCATGGCTGAACAGGAGCGAATCCCCGCAGCCATGTTTCAAAATATAGTGAAACCTCTTCCCAGAAGAGTGGAGACTGTTATAGCAGTATAGGAAAACCAACTCCATATTAATGCCCATGGTTTTGGAATGAAATGTTCAACAAGCACATATGGGTGTGATGGTCTAGGGTCCACATACTTTTGGCCATGTGGTGTATATCGAAATATGATTTTCAATTTTGATTACGTTTCGTACTTTCAAACTTACAACGTTAGAAACTTGGTTTAGATACCCGTAGAGAACAGATATTCAATTGTGTATCCTTCGCTTAATTACAAACAAACAAGTTCCATACGTAATAATACATTATATATATTATTTAGGATGTTTAAACTCAAACGTTTTTAAGTTACTTATTATATTTTGAGAGAAGTCTGACAGAAGTGGTGTTCTGATAACCTTCATGTGTCACTAGTAACTGCAGAAATGACATAAATGTATCAGAACTAAGCTGATTAATAAAGACTCGACACAATATACAACATCGTGACAAATTATTTATGTATGAACACAACAAGTTAACTTACGACTGATTATTCACAGGCACAGCGAGTAGGTAAACACTACTATTCTATGTATAATCTGAAGAAATGCTAACAGAACCAGTACTGTACAAAATGTTATAATAAAGTTACTTGTTGCAGAATGCACTTGTTATCCAGGACCCGGCATGACCAAGCGTGTTAAGGCATTCGACTCGTAATCTGAGGGTCGCGGGTTCGAATCCCGGTCGAACCAAACATGCTCGCTCTCTCAGCCGTGGGGGCGTTATAAAGTGTCAGTCAATCCCATTATTCGTTGGTAAAAGCCCAAGAGTCGGCGGTGGGTGGTGATGACTAGCTGCCTTCCCTCTAGTATTATACTGCTAAATTAGGGACGGCGAGTGCAGATAGCCCTCGAGTAGCTTTACGCGAAATTCAAAAAACAAACTTGTTATCCATATCACTTCGTGAGTCAAAAGATGGAGGGCAAATTCATCTGGTATTTTTATAAAACAGTATCACTAGATAACACATTAATACGGGACTAGAGGACTGATTATACAGGAATGACCAATAAATGTGTAAGTAACGTGAGTATAAGTCATTTCAACTGTACGATGATCACAATGCCAAACGCACGCAAGGGTAGAACAATTTCTAAATTTACCAGAAAAATAAAACGTGGCATTTTCACAAAACTTAAAGATTTTTTTGAAACCATTAAGAAAAACCCAAAGATGGGTACAATATCACATGCCTTTAAATAGTGGCCAGCCATCCTGCTGTGGTTGGTGTAATTAACATCGCAGATTTTAATGATGTAACTGTTGAATCAAGTAGATGTATCGTGGACACTCGAACATATATGTCATTTGAAAACTATAGAAAGTTTTACTTTATCTATTCGGAATCTAAAAAAATACAGGACTAAAACTTTAACCTGCCGAATCTTTTAGATTTCGGAACCTTTTCTTATTTTAATGACTAAGTCAAGAACATTAAACATGTACCTCGAAGGAACATTTCTCAACTGTCATCGTTCATGCCGAAGCTGGCAAGCTCATTGTCCCTTTGAATGTTGTTTGTGGTGTATCAAAGAAAGTTGTCACTTTAGTTACATCTCATTTGGATCTTTGTTTGGTGTCAAGAAAATGTTTTTAAAAAATTCTTGAATAATTAAAACATCAAAACCTTAAAATGTGTCCTTAAAACAGATAGTATTACAACATTTACTCAGTTTTAAGGATAAAATGAATCGACTGAATAATTCGCTAGTGATGTATACATTTGATTTCCTGAAGTACAATCAAGACTATATTGATTATACTATCAGAAGTCTGTAGAGTTGCATCAGTGAAGACTGTGACACCATTAACACCAACTGACATAACACAACCAGCTACTGTTTTAAAGTATATGTGACGGTGTACTTCTATTTTTGCTCCCACTAGTACAGCGGTAAGTCTACGGATTTACAACACTAAAATCAGGGGTTCGATTCCCCTCGGTGGGTTCAACATGTACCCCGATGTGGCTTTGCTATTGAAAAAAACGTATACACCCTTCTATTTTTAGTTTTTTTTTTCTCACATCATGAAAAGAATTTCAACTAAGCCTATTGAGAACGTTTTCAATTATCAATAAATAAAACCGTTTTAATTTGAAGATGATTTTGTAAATTGTGAGGTTAAAATTATAGATCGTGTTGAATACTTTAATTTTTAAAAATACGAAAAAATAACGTTTTTATCTTCCTTTTTTCCCAAACTAAGAATCACTGGATAATTTGTGTAAATTGGAGCTACTGTCCTTAAAGCTTTCTTATTAAGCACAAAGCTACACAATGGGCTATCTGTGCCCTACCCACCACGGCTATCGAAACACAGTTTCTAGCAGTACAAGTTCACAAACATACTGCTGTGCCACTGGGGGTGTCTAGCTTTAAATAAATGTTAATGATCTAATAAGTTGAACAGCATAGAGAATATGACTTAAAATATAAGTTCTCAGTTTCAGTACATTTTTCAAAACTGCAAAAAAAACGTTCTTATTTTATATTATATTTTTCGTCGTTGTAGACTATCGTAAATAAACGTTTGAGAAGAGTGGCCTGGTAATTAGTCTAAGGTTTGTGGGTTCGAGACTTTTTCAGAGTATGTCGTGTCATTGAGCAAGTCTCTTTACTGCAATCGCTTCCGTCTACCTAGCTGTATTGTAGATTAACCATAAGCTACCCAACGATAGACTAACATTTCATCCATGTTCTACCATTTTCCTCCACTTAAGCTGCAGAAAGTCAGGTTTAAGCACCAGCTTTATGTGCCTTGTGAAGGGCCGAAACAATTAACTGAATGAACTTTGTCACGAACTTGAAATTATCTTTAAATGTGTTTTATAAGACAACTTATGGGCAGAGTAAAATAATTACTTAAGATGTGTAATTTGGTACAACGGCTTCACGTTTCAGCCATCTGTCATTTGAACATGTATAACTTGATATTGCTGCTTCGTATTGAAATGTGCGCTCTCGTTGCTTCTAAACACGAGAAACGATGTAATATTATTTATTAAACTTTAGCTTTTCTCATTGTGCTTTGAGTATATGTTACATGGTGTTATTTCATCATGTTCACGTTGGATAATTGTAAATATTCATCATGGGTAATTGTAATTTTATGATAAAATATATATTGGTTTTCTTTTTATATATGTATTTTCGCGTTTTTTGGAGAGTATGTTTAGCCTGGCATGGCGTGGTTGTTAGAGCGCTCGGATTTCGGGATCAAATCCCCGTCACCGAACACTTTTGTCCTTTCAGACGTGGGGGCATTATGATGTGATGGTCAATCCCACTATTCGTTGGTATAAAATTAGTCCAACAGTTGGCAGTGGGTGGTGATGACTAGCTGCATCCCCTCTAATCTCGCACAACTAAGTTAGGGGCGGCTAGCGCAGATAGCCCTCGAGCAGCTTAGTGCAAAATTCAACTGAAACTGAACCCATAGGTATATGTAATTTCGCATTATTTTTTATGTTCATGTTTATTTTAAGCATATATAATTTCATATCATTTTCCCATGTTCATGTTTTATTTTCTAAACATTATTTTCAATCATTCTTAATTTTTAATATTTTTTATTACTACTACATTTTATTGAACTTTTGTGAACACATTTTATAAGTCACTTTCAAAGCCCACAGGATACTACTGCACAGGCTTTCCACTCCAAGTTGGGCTCTTTCTAAAATTCCAGCGGTTAGTCTACGGATTTACAACGCTAAAATCAGGGGCTCCATTCGCCTCCGTGAGCTCAGCAGATAGCTTGATGTGGCTTTGTTATGAGAAAACACACATACACATTTTCTAAAGTTTCAGTCAATTTTGCTATTCGGTCAAAAGTAGCAGCGTAGGCGGAGGAAGCTGTTAATGCTTTCCATTCATTTGATAAACGGCTCAAACCTGTGGACAACTCTGGCTGATAGTGGCTATTTTTGAACTAGGTGTTAATGTCGCATAAGGTATCACTCAAGTTCAAATAGAATTCCAAAGACCTATGTACGATTTTTGTGCACAGTTTTTATTGCACATTGTTGTACTTAAACAAGTTTAAGTATTTCATGTCAGTGCTTGTTACTGGATTAACCTCGTGTAACTGTTTCATGTATATATATATATATTTATATTTTAGCCACTTTGTTATTGAGGTTACTATAACTGGATACAGTTTTAGTTTTTCATTTTTTCGTTCTTATATGTTAGTAAGCAAGATTTCTCTGAAACGGCTGAAATGATTTGGTATACACTAGGACCACACATAACTCAATTTAGAAATGATTAGATTTTTGACGGTCAAAACTCAAGATTAAAAAAGTAAAAAAAATACTAGCTGTAACACTATTTTTCACACTATTTTTACTCTATGGCTAAATAATAATCATATTTTGATGAAAATTGAGTGAGCACATGTAAGACATCATTTCTCATTATCCTACCTAAAATAGTCTGTATTGGTAACGTTGGACATTCGAACACGTGTTCGTATTCTTCAAGAACCAAATAGGTCAACGCTGCGTGACGAATATATGTGCTCTGTTCAAGTTCCACTTTTATTTCATGTTATAGGCCTGGCATGGCCGAGCGCGTTAAGGCGTGCACTCGTAATCCGAGGGTCGCGGGTTCGCGCCCGCGTCGCGCTAAACATGCTCGCCCTCCCAGCCGTGGGGGTGTATAATGTGACGGTCAATCCCACTATTCGTTGTTAAAAGAGTAGCCCAAGAGTTGGCGGTGGGTGGTGATGACTAGCTGCCTTCCCTCTAGTCTTACACTGCAAAATTAGGGACGGCTAGCACAGATAGCCCTCGAGTAGCTTTGTGCGAAATTCCAAAACAAACAAACAAACAAACAATTTCATGTTATTATGTTTTGTTCTTTTTTCCTTAGTTTACTATCGTTTAACATTATTGTAGTTTTGAAGATACATTATTCCATACTATAGTGTTGCATGATTATTGACACATTACTGTGGCCGTCTTATGTTCTGAAACATTTGTGGTGCAGTTTTGACTCTGGTAGATTTAAAGACTTCAGGACGGTGCAGCACCATAAACTATTCCCCACACTTTAAACTGTAGATACGTTATAAGAGTGACAATCCCTTAACGTTGATGGTATGATTCTTTGAGTGGCTACACTACCTGGACGTTAGGGACGTCAGTAAGTAGCTTTAATAACTTTACGATAAATAAAAATAAAGCAAATGAAAAGGGAGAACACTTTATTTTTGTATTCATGTGGTTTGAAACATGAAATTCTTTCATGTTATTTTCTTCATTTATGGGACACCTTGTACTTCATATCACTTTGGTTAAATATTTTATTGTTTTATGTTCTTATATCTTGCTACACTGTATACCTCACATTGCTCTGATTGGGAATAATTAATTGCTTCGTAATATTGTTTGTATTTCATCATGGTGGATCATGCATTAGTCTCTTGTAATTGTTCATGTCACAGATTTTTCCAATAGATTCGATTAATCTCTTGTAATTGTTGGTGTTGCTGATTTTTCCGGACAGATTTTGTCTTTGATCGTACTCTAATTGGGCAAAGTAAATGTTTTATGTTTTCTGGCTAAAATCATATTTGTTTTTATGAAACAGTGTCTGGGAACATACAGTTGATATATTTTATGACTTTGTGTTCTATGGACTTTTTTCATATCACTGAGTTTTAACTTTTAGTTGTAGTGGCGCTTCTTGCTATTTCATTCCTTTATTTTCACAATAGAATATCATACAACTTAAATGAATTTTCTTTGTAGGCATTTTTAAATCATTGGTTTTTTTTCTTCGATTACTTGACTATTTATTGATTGTGTTGTTAATTCTGTAATTTCGCTCTTTTTATAACAGATGAAGACTGGTGACCAGCTGACACTGTGGATAGCAGTTACCGAAGACAGACTCGTCCTACTGGACTACACAACAATGGTATGTTTATCATACAATTTTCTTATAAGAATTTCAGTAAAGTGGCTCAACATACCTCTTATATATCCTGATGATAATTTCAAAACTTCCTGATAAATTCACACCAGCCCCCTAGTGGCTCGGCGGTATGTCTGCGGATTTACACTTTTCATATTCCTTTACCTTAAAAATATATTTTTTTGTTTTCACTCCATACCTCGTGGCCTATTTCTTATTGTTTTGTGTAGACATTTCGATACGTAGATCCTTAAAAAGTGAAAAAAAAATAAACTCGGCAATAATTTTTACTGAAGGAAGAAAATACAACATGAGAGTTGCTGGTTCCTTTCAACGCAGATAGACCTCGTGTAGTTTTGCGTGGAATTAAAAACAAAGAAATAATCTCAACAGGAACGTTTGGTAACAATCGTTTCCCTTCAACCCCGCGCGTAAATTTGTTCATCGTCAAGGAACTGTTAGATTCTGATGCCAGAGATTATATCTAACGTAGTTGTCTTGTCAGAAAACCGTGGATTATTACATCTAACATAGTTGTCTTGTCAGAAAACCGTGGATTATTACATCTAACATTGTTGTCTTATCAGAAAGCCGTGAATGATTATATCTAACGTAGTTGTGTTGTCAAAAAGCTGTGAATGATTATATCCAACATTGTTGTCTTGTCAGAAATCCGTGAAGGATTACATTTAACATAGCTATCTTGTCAAAAAGCCGTGAAGTATTATATTTAATATGGTTGTCTTGTCAGAAAGCCCTGAAGAATGTCAGAGACAGCACAAGACCGTATTTTTAATTTGTGTAAAACATATTTCATTGTTGACGCCAATCGGTATTATAATTATTTGACTATCAAATATAACTGGCATGTTCTTCAATTATTTTTCACAAAAAAGTGAACAAATGAGGTAGGAGCCCCTTTTTATGTGGGCAAGGGCCAATGTCCTAGAAAATGAATTTAGTTTTGGGATAAACAGGGCCCCCCAGTGGCTCAGCGGTATGTCTGGGGACTTACACGCTAAAATCCGGGTTTCGATACCCGTGGTGGGCAGAGCACAGATAGCCCATTGTGTAGCTTTGTGCTTCATTCAAAATAACAACGGGATAAACAGGAGAAAATACACTTTCCCAGGACAGACGCTGTACCTGTCCTGCGCCCTGGCGGTAATTAAAAATTTGGCAGAGAAAACATACGTCTGTTTTCAATCTATATTATTGTGGAACTATTTATGTGGACAAAACTTTTGTTGACAATAAACATGGCCTGTAAAGGGTCACTCGCGTGTGTAGTGATTGCATTATGTAAGAAGGAGTTTTCCCAGCTACCGATTCATATTTTACTACTAAAGAATTAATCTGGGTTTCATCTAACACTCGAAAATATGAAGACGAAATTTATCAGTTATAAAGTAATGTAAGGAATAATAACCGTTAGGATTATTTTCTTAAAGTAATAAATATAACGATAAGCAAAACTTATCCCGTTTACTCATATATTTATAATGGATTTGTTCCAAACAATACTTTTATAACTTGGTGCAAAGTTTAAAATAAAAACATTGTTCGCACGCCTTTTGAAAAAACACATAATCCGAAAGGTTGACTTGTCAAGAGTTTCTTCCTGTCTTTCCACTTTCACTACTGTTGTTAGACTTTGATCAAATAAAACTCGCAAAATGTACAGCTTTTCTATTATTTGACGTTGATTAATAGACTTAGTGTTATATGTTACCTCTCTTCAGATAATTGCCATAATAAATAGATTAACTTACGTCAAACCCATCTGACAAATACTCAAGTTGACAGATGACAACAGACAAACATTTTGACAGCAAGAATTCGCAAGCGCGTGTTCTTTTTTTTTCTTAGCAAAGCTGCTTTAGGCTTCTGCTGAGGGAAATCAAACCCCTGATTTTAATGTTGTACATCCGTAGACTTACCGCTATCCCACCAGGGCACAAGTAGCAATAAAATGCAATCTTAAAAATGATTACCATTTATCTGTGATAAGCAGTAATAATAGAGGCTTCCCGTGCAAAACAGCTGGGTGTTAAGATAGCTATACATATGATTGCACATGGATTATTAAAAAAAAACACCTTTTAAATATTTAGATTTCCCCCAGTAGGAGAGCAGTAAATATTAAAGTTTATAATCCTTAAACCTGGGTTTTAATGTTCGTGCTGGAGACATCATATAGTTCTTCATGTGGCTTTGTGCTTAACTACAAACAACAACAGAATTACAAATCTATACTGTTTCTACATTGAATTACAAGTTTAAATATTATTAACCTTATTTGGAGGTTAACATCATAAAAGAATCAGTTGTTTTTTATTTTTAAATATTAGAGCATTAGAGAAATAAAATGCTGTAGTTAAAAGTGTCTGTTGTTATGGTTGTTATAGGAGTAAAAGTATTAGGGTTTGTACGTGTTGATGTCAGATAGTTTATATAATTCGTTATTAAAATACTGTGTTGCTATAGGTTTCAATGTTAAATAGACAAACTCTTATGGACGAAAGTCTTAACGATCATTTATGTTGTACATGTTAGATTGTTAAGATACAAGATGGAGTCATAATTTACTATTCTACCAAGTGTTAATTGGAGAACCTTTTTAACAAGAAATTTATTTCTATACTGTACTGATCAATTATATCTGACTGTAGATCGTGTTGGAAATAAGAAATAATTCTGTAAATAAGAATAATCGTTATTCCGAGCGTAAAACAACCTCGTAACTTACCAACAGTTGACGCTAACGTTACATATAAAATAAGTAGTTCTTTAATTACAATGTTCTTGGCTTTCTTGCAAACACATAATAAGGTCTAATTAAAAACGGAAAGTTAAGCAACTGTATAATAAGAAACTAGTGTTCCATTTTTTTAATTGTTCTCGTGTAACACGTTAATATTATGATCTACAAAACTTAATCCGCTTTACAGTGTTGTAAAATTTAGAAATATTAAACCTACATGAGCTAAACTTTATGAGTTTATTCCAAATTCATCGTTGGGTTTGAAGTGTATTCTGGAAAAAAAAAAAAATAAGTGAGATGCTGAAAAAAAACATACAGTGGCTCCCTCTTGCATGTTTGGTTACATGTGAGTTTTGGGGTTATATTGTGCAACTGTTAAGGTGTGATGTTATTTTACTCTCCATCACGTGCTATGGAAATATCTCTGACTTTAATAACTTATTTCCAATACTAATAAAACAGTTTATTATGAAATAGAAATAGTTGTTAGAGGCTCCATAACGTCAACACCACGTGCAAACGGCAGCGATTTAAGACAATACATCATTGTAACGTTGAAACAGCTATGATTAACATGATGTGAGACATAAATAACATGAAATGAAATAGCATGATTTATAAAGAAATAGGTTCTGATTAGACAAACTACTGGGTGTTTGTGTGTTTTCTTATAACAAAGCTATATCGGCCTATCTGCAGAGTCTACAGAGGGGAATCGAACCCATTACTTTAGCGTTGTAAGCTACAACATTATAACACATTTTTCTTTCTTTTCATTCACACGTTTTTAGTGTTTTTTTAATTACTAATGTAGTTTTCTCTCGTTAACACAGGTTGTTTAATTCGCTTGACAAACAAAAACTTGGTTTGTCAATTTTTGTGGATGACAGCACAGTGTAGTTAAAATAAATGATGATAATAATAAATATAAAATAATTAAATTATCATGTTAAGATCAAAGAAATGATTCTTTGTCCTGAATTCTTAGAATACAAGTTCGATAAGTGACTTATTTATTACTTGATGTTGATTAAAAGATTTAGTGTTAACTCTTTTAGACAAACTATTCACTTGATCATTCTCGTTCACACTTTAACAATCAACTAGACTAGAGTTATGTCTGTCGTTGTTCTTGTTTTGAATAAAGCACAAAGCTACACAATGGGCTATGTGTGCTCTGCCTACAATGGGTATAGATTTTGTTCGTTTTCTTTCCAATTTCGCGCAAAGCTACTCGAGCGCTATCTGTGCTAGCCGTGCCTAATTTAGTAGTGTAAGACAAGAGGGAAGGCAACTAGTCATCACCACCCACCGCCAACTCTTGGGCTACTCTTTTACTAACGAATAGTGGGATTGACCGTGACATTATAACACCCCCACGGCTGAAAAGGCGAGCATGTTTGGCGCGACCGGGATGCGAACCTGCGCTCTCAGATTACGAGTCGCACGCCTTAAGGCCGTGCCGGGCCACACCGTAGAGAGGATTTGTTGATATTTTTCAAATACTTTGTGAAGAGACTATAGTGTATGCCTCTCGCTATGAGCTATATTCTGACTTGCGAGACTGAGTGTCCGTTAAGAATATTCTTCTAAAGTAGTACCTTAATAATAAAGATAAACCATTAAAATGTCTTTTTAAATCTTGATATAAAAGCTTCATTGGGAGGTCATGTCTAACTGGTCTTCCTTGCCCATTCGTTCACAGAAAATTCATAGTATATGTTTAAGGCTTTCAGAGACGCTCATAAACATGTTTGTAGAATAGTGGAGAATAATAAACATCAATAAGCCGATTTCTCTATTTTAATTATGAATAAACAAAGTTCTTGAGCGCATTATTTCGATCAAATTGTATAAATGAATAAAAGAAATAATCTCATTTATACAGTTAACGTCTGAATTTTCGACTTTCCTTAATATTATTTTTTTCTTCCGTTAAATTTTTGTTTCAAAGAGAATTAAATTCGAACAAAACCAGTAAATCGTACGATATAAATTTATGTAATTTATGCATGTTATCAAAAAAGTAGATCATGTTATATTTAGTTAAAAATAAGAGACGATACAATTTACTTTATTTATGACTTCTGTTTTCCTAAGCAACCTTTAGAACGATATCCTTATTCTTCTCTACTGACATTTGGTGGGTGTAAAGACGACTTCATGCTGGTTGTTAGTCAACCAGAAACTGGCAATAAAAAGGAAGGTGGCGCTACAGAACGACTGATTTTTTCAATGCCTAAACCAAAGGTATGTAATTATTCTTTTTTTGTTGAAATTAGTTACGTAATAACGTTAAGTCTTTTCGTTTCTAAATACATGAATAAATCGTCTTCTTACTGAAGATTAAAACCTGAATCAACAACATAACTTAAAACTGAATGAGTTCGTAATTTCAGAAGAAAAAGGTTCAAATCAACAGTTCCAGTGTTTTCTGTAATCTCTAATTATTTCTCGTCCTTAATTTGACCACTAGTGTTGAGAATGACAGATTCAGCCAAATATCCATACTCATTGAATACGTCGTTAGCAAAACTGGGTGCACAGACAAATAAAATAATGCTCTGTATAGAAGATAACAGTACTTACTACTTTTTACGATATCTTTAACAAGAAACAAATTTATTTATATAAAAATGTATTAAACACAAATAAGTTGTATTTGTGGGCATGCTGCACTTAAAAGTACTTTCATTTCAAGTCAGTAAAAGATAAATGAAGAGGAACATGAGAGACATAAAGAATCTATCGTGTCTCTTATGTTCATTAAGAACAGAAAACTCCACAAGTTACTGTATTCTGATTGTTTAACTTAATTATCTAACAAACATTGGATGATCATTAATGATTTTCTACTTTGTAGGCAACTTAATAAGTGCGGTTTAAGTTACTTCCTTTTCTATTTTAATAACATTGTTTTTGATACTAATTGTTGTACTCTATCTTGAAATTCCTAAAAATTGTTCCATTACACAAACTTCAGTACATTTGTTAGGAGCTGAGCGTGAATGTCTCACAGGGAAGGTAAAATTATATTTAGATATTCATACATATTATATTCACCCATCTGGAATTCTTGAATTTTTTTTGCATTTCAAATTTTATTTTGCAAAATTCGACATTGAGCATAATGAAGGAACACAAGCACGATTTCTATAAAAACTGTAATAAATTCACTTTATCTAGACCACTGACTAAACAGTTAAAACATTCGAAATACAAAACACGATTATTGTGCTAAATATTTAATTATTTTAAAAAGCTTCACGGATAAGAACTGAACTAATGTATGATTAAGAATCGAACTAATCAACTCTACGGAAAATGACTAACATTCTCTATTTATTGTCAACTAAGCCTAACAACGACGAATTTGATATGTGTTTACTTATTTCGAAGTCGTATGGTTTTAATTTTGGATTATATCTCAGTTTCTTCTAACTTAACCATAACTATAGCGTTGGCTTATGATGATTTTGGGTTTTTTGCTGTTTGATATTTGAAATGTAAGTAAACTGTTTCCAAGGTTGGTTATGTTTTTGAGCTGGCTCAGTTGTAGACTATAAACAGAGGAAATGCTTCTGTTCTAAAATCAATACTGCACGCACACAGAGATTGTAAGAACTGTTTACAGAAAAATAAGGTCACCTAGAGCAGTGCGTTTTCTCATCTACGTGAGGTCTTCTAACATGTTGGAAAAATATAAACAGCCTTACAAAGTGTGAGCGTTAATTGTCAATTTAATAAGAAAGGAACTTTCAGTAGGAGCACAGACTAACTCCAACAAAATGCTTCAAGCGATGCTTTCAATAATATTTTTATGTGCTTGAATTTGTTAGAAGTATGGACTCCAACCTAGGAATATTATATTCAGCCATTATTTCAATAAGATTTTTATGTCATCGTTTTTTACTGGAGCATTTGATTCTTACTAACACGCATTGCATTAAGCGATTCTTTCGGAAAACGTTATCAAAGAGTTGGCGGTGTGTGTTGTTAGCAGTACTTTTTGTAATTTATTAATTCAATATTAGAGAAGACTATGTGCAGCATACTCTTATGTAGCTTCGAATAAAAATTCAAAAACAAAAAAGCAGAAGGGTTTTGTGTCCTTCCGTTTTATGGGGTAATTTGTAAAAAATTAACGTTTTTTTATTTTCTTTCTTTCTCTGTCTTTTTTATTTCATTTGTTCAACATTAAGTTGTTGTTTATCAATATTTTTCTTTATGTATGTGTTTTCTTACTTTCATTCCCGGCATGGCCAAGTGGTTAAGGCACTCGACTCCCAATCCGAGGGTCGTGGGTTCGAATTCCCGTCACACCAAACATGCTTACCATTTCAGCCGTAGGGACGTTATAATGTTACGGTCAATCCCACTATTCGTTGGTAAAAGAGTAGTCCAAGAGTTGGCGGTAGGTGGTTGGGTGGGTAATGATGACTAACTGCTTTTCCTCAGCCTCACACTTTTAAATTAGGGACTATTACCACAGATAGACTTCGTGTAGCTTTGCGTGAAATTCAAAACAACCCAAACTTAATCGGTGTGAAATAATTACATTTAGCATGTGAGTGCATGTTTTGAGCCTGTCAAGACAATATATTTCTTTTGCGTGTTTCATGAACATGATTGTCACGTTATGAATTTTTAGATATTAAATTAATACACAGTAAAACCATCACGATATTGTCGTATTACTTGGAAGTTCGATTTACTTAGCCATAAGAGACGATGTTAATAAGAGAAAAATATTTTGAACAAGATACATCACATGAAATGCTACATTATATCTGATGTGAACATGCACATTGTTACTGATAGGGTTTGTTTCACTAGCTACAGATATCTGCCAAACAGCTCTTAGATATAGCAACAGTTTCTTATATTGTAGTGAGATACTGACCAACAAATGTTAGTTCATTACGTTTCGAAGAGAATAAATCTATTACCTAAGGCACCATTTGTTGTAGCTGCATTTTGTTTAATCGACGTGAGATTTTAACAACGAAATAGGTTGATGTATACACTGCTGGCCAAAATCTAAAGGCCAATGAACATAAAGAAAAAATATGCATTTTGCGTTGTTAAGTCCAACCAATTATTTGAGTAGAGCTTCGATAGATGAAAATAAGAAAAGGGAAAATAAAAATGAAAACCTTTTTTAGCATTTAATAGGGAAAATGTGAACGCTATGAAATTAGACTAAATGCTAGCTGATCAAAAGTTTAAGACCATATTGAAACGAAGCGTTAATCGGTAAACACGTAACGAAATTTAGTCATTTGTGTTAAAGCATAAGCGTTGTCAACATCTCCCACTGACATCTCCTGTGTTACATTGTGTAAAAACATGGCAAAGGCTAAATAGTTGACAGTTTGAATGTGGCAGAATTGTCGAGCTGCAAAAGCAAGATCTCTCTCAACGTGCCATCATTGATGAGATTGGGTGTAGTAAAATTGCTGTTGCAACTTTCTTAAAAGACCCTGAGGGATATAGAAAGAGAATTTCAAGTGATCAGCCAAGGAAATTTTACTGGCATTGAGCAGGAGGATTTGGTGGGTTGTCTGGCAAGACACCAGCTAATCTTTGAACCAGATTAAAGCCCTTACTGATGCAGGATGCAACTCTAGAATAATAAAATGAAATCTACAAGAGAAATGCTTTAAAAACCATAAACGTCTTCAAAGGCCACACCTCCTTCCACAACACGAAAAAGCTCGGCCAAACTTTGCTGAGAAGCACCAAACATGGGACGAAGAAAAGTGGACGAAGGTTTTATTCTCTGATAAGAAACAAGTTAACCCGGTTGGTCCAGATGGCTTCCAACGTTACTGGCACGATAAGGATATCCCACCGGAGACATTTTCTAAAAGACACAGTGAAGGAGGTTCCATCATCATCTGGGGTGCTTTCTCCTTCCGCGGAGCAATGGAGCTTCAGGTTATACAGGGGATTCAAACAGCAGCTGGCTGCATTGGCATGTTGGAAAGAGCATCCTTATTGACAGAAGGCTTTCGCTTGAGTGGAAATGACTGGATCTTTCAGTAAGACAACGCTGCAATCCATAATGTCCGCAGGACAAAGGACTTTTTCATGGCGACTAACGTGTTTCTTTTGGACCATTCAGCTTGTTCGCTCGAAGTAAACCCCATTTAAGATGTTTGGGAGTGGATGGCAAGGGAAGTCTATAGAAATTGACGTCAATTCCAAACGGAGCATGATCTTCATGAAGCCATCTTCACCACTTGAAATAACGTTCCAGCCAGCCTTCTGCAAACGCTTATATCAACCATGCCAAAGCGAATGTTTGAAGATATTCGCAATAACGGCCATACAACTCACTTCCTAGACCTCTTGTTCGGCATTTCTTACCCTGTTTAGGACTTCTTTTTGGTATGGTCTTAAACTTTTGACCAGCTACTATTTAGGCTCATTTCATAGTGTTAACATTTTCCCTATTAAATGTTAAAAGTTTTTTAAATTATTTTCCCTTTTGTTATTTTCATATTTCGAAGTTCTACTCAAATAAGTGGTCGAGTCTAACAACGCAAAATCCATATTTTTTTCTTTATGTTCATTGGCCTTAAGATTTTGGCCAGCAATGTATTTTGGCGAGTTTAAATAGCCATTTGATACAACAACATTTTGTTTCATTGACTACATACGTTAGTAAGGTAGCTAATATCACTACCTTTTGGTTCATACAACTATTTTATTAGAATATACTTTCACATGTAACAACGTTTCTAGTTTCACTTTCATGGTTTAATCTCCTAGTTTTAAACGATCGCTGGCATCAAAAAGAAAGCAGGTGGTAATATCGTCTTCATAAACAGTTTTTAGGTGATAGTGATGTCAGTGTAGGCAAGTCTGTTTAACTGTCAGTAAATAGTAATGTAATTATTTTTTAAGATTACATTGAGACACAAAAAAGCTTTGGTTTTTAATATTTTTTTCTCTAGTTTGTACTTACCCTCATGGATGGTGTTTTAGAAATGTTTAAATTATTATGCTACGGTATTTAAATACTATGTAAATTTTTTCTTCACTATTCTCCTTGAACATTTTTTATGAAAGTTAAAACTTTCATTGAACAGATATTGTCTATCTTTTGATTAATATTGACCTCTGACTTATTTACGATTGTTAATGCAAGACTCACGTGTTTGTTAAACTACAGGTTTGTTTATAAAAAAAAAGAAAAATGGATTAATTTTGAATTATGTAAATGCTGTCTGTCCCTCATTTTGTTCTCTAGTTATTTTGCTGTATTGTTAAAAAACAACTTATTTTGTATCCATTTGCCAACACCAAGTAAGACAGACTTTATGATTCAGGCATGTAAGAATCGTCTTCAAAATGTTTTAAACGTTAAACGTGAGCCCTTGTGTACAAAAAATAATAATAGAATTGGTGTTATCCTATATTAAATAATTTTCCAGAAAACCTTACCTTGTATTTGTTTTTGGTCATTAAGAAAAAAAATTATAGACATTTCTTAATGTTATTTTTAAGAGACATAAAAGCTGAGTACATTACGAGAATCAATAAACAGGTTTTCTTTTCATTGGATAAAACTACAGTGTTTTAATATATTGGTTTTATAACAAACACTTATAACACTACTTTTATATGACTTAAACTTTGTTAATAATGTATCATTACTTTTACTTCAAAAATATGCAAAGAGTAAATATATAACGTAATTTAAATTGTATTGTAACTTTCTGTATTATCAATATTATTACGTCAATGAGTGAAAATTATTAATTCAAGGTAACTGTCGAAATTAATTTATTTGACTGGTTCCTATTAAGCTAACATATTTTTATGTGATGTGTCAGAATGAAGGAAATATGTGTATAGCAGTTGAATAGGCTATTTAATAAACTTGAGATATAAAACAGACCGTTAATGTATCCATTCAGAATTTAAATTTTAAGTTTTCTAGAACTGAAGTCATTAATTTGTGCCTGATTTTTTCTGTGAACCATTATTCAAACTTTTGGTAAAATTCCAGGAGTTTACCTACGAGAAGAAAGAAAATTTAAATAAAAAATAATTAGTATTAATTCATAGCAGAAGAAAATACTCGCAGCATATGTTAATACTTTGTTAGTACAAATTAATATGTTATAGCATTAGTTATTTTGTGTTGACACCATGTCAGAATAGAGTACATTAGTAACATGAGTTCTAAAGTGATGGACGAAAAAATTAATGTGGTAAATCAGTAAAAATTATATTTAAACAAACTAGTTAGTTACTTTTGAATCTCAACAAACTTGAAACTTTCTATTTTCAGATTTTAGACATCACTTTATTGATAGCTGACTACATGAATGCAATGGGGCATGCCCCAACTGTTCCACCATCACCTCAAACTTCTACCCTAGTTCGACTTGAAAAAATCAGGGCTAAAATTCGGGCTTCTTCAGCAAGAGCAACAACCACTAGACAAGAGCTTACCCTGTGCAACAAGCCAGATCTCGTGAAGGTGACCACAGAAGTTTATATTCATACACAACATAGTGATGGTAAAAAATGTTGTGCATCTGAATCCGGGTGATAACAGGAGTGATGTCATATTTTGAGAATTATCAAGAAGGAGTGCTTCCTGTTTAAAATGAGGTCAAAGTTTAAATTAAGTTACGAATAATTTGTTTGTTTGTTTTGGAATTTCGCACAAAGCTACTCGAGGGCTATCTGTGCTAGCCGTCCCTAATTTAGCAGTGTAAGACTAGAGGGAAGGCAGCTAGTCATCACCACCCACCGCCAACTATTGGGCTGCTCTTTTACCAACGAATAGTGGGATTGACCGTCACATTATACACCCCCACGGCTGGGAGGGTGAGCATGTTTAGCGCGACGCGGGCGCGAACCCGCGACCCTCGGATTACGAGTGCACGCCTTAACGCGCTCGGCCATGCCAGGCCACTAGTTACGAATAAAATAACAGTTATTTCTTCGGTATGACAAGCTGTACTCGACATTTGAGTGTAGATCAAAGAAACTAAATAGGCTTCACCCTGTACTTGGTGCACAGTTTAATATATGATAATTTTGAAAAAATTAGATACCATTGTACCCTGAAAAATGCTTTCTGAATAAGTGTAGCTTAAACTTGTATTTCAACAGGATGATTCGTTACCATGTGGTAAATATGACAAAAGAAGACGTTAGTGTGGACGTACATAACATGAACATGTAACCCCATGTCGCTGTTGTAGCATGCAGTAACTCCATCCTATGTACTTAGGTTAACATGTTTGTTTGCGTACTGTGAGAAATATCTGTAAGCAAGTCGTAGCATATAATCGTGTAAATTTGGTTAATAAGTGTCAAAGGTCACTGAGATGTTTCTGCTAACTTGTCCAAATATACATATTTACCTCCAGTATTGTTGTATGATTACTGAAATGTCAAGGCCATAACCGCTTGTTGACTGACCATCCTGTTTTGAAACTGGTGAAACTAATATATTAATTACTTATTATAAGCTACAACAAAATGCCATATTTTCAAATTAATATGAATATTTTCATTATAATTTCTTATAATTTTAAAATAATTTGATGGCTTTGGCTTTAGCATTTCCAGAAAATAACTACCTACGTACAGTTTATTTACTAAAACCTGATAAGCATATGAACTTGATAGCAAGACCAAGGCAAACAGTGGAATTCTCAGTTTCCAGTAATTGCATAAGCTTACATATTAATCCGTAATGGAGATTTTGTATATTAAGCCTAAATTTAATTGCGTTTACACTACATTTTTATAGATTTACTCTCAAACTCAAGTCTATTCATACGTCAAAATCTCCACTGTATAAATAAAATATTTCTTTCATTTACTCAAATTATGAAAAACAGTAAAGGTACACACAAAACAAAAGTGTACACCACCATAAGGCTTTGGTACAATCCAATATGCAGAATTCAGCTTTTTATTTCATTAATGCTAACTATTTCTTTGTTTTTTGAATTTCGCGCAAAGCTACACGAGGGCTATCTGCGCTCGCTGTCCCTAATTTAGCAGTGTAAGACTAGAGGGAAGGCAGCTAGTCATCACCAACCACCGCCGACTCTTGGGCTACTCTTTTACTAATGAATAGAGGGATCGACCATCACATTATAACGCCCCCACGGCTGAAAGAGCGAGCATGTTTGTTGCGACTCGCATTCGAATCTGTGACCTTCGGATTACGAGTCGACCGCCTCAACACACTTGGCCATGCCGGGCCTAATTCTAACTGAATCTGTATTTAATATAAAAGCTAATTAATTCAATATCATATTATAATTATCTAGTAACCAAAGCTTTACCTAATTTCTGGGGGCTACTGTGGATTCATCACTCATTTTCATGATCTGAAACTGGAAGGATTAAAATGTTTGTTCAGCTTTTCCAAGATACCTTGTTTAAAAATGTTTTTACGCTGGTCTGACAAAAGAAAAATTTGAGAAGTATCTTAAATGATGAGGTAGTTTTATGTCATTAAAATTAATTCAAAAATAAACTGATTTGAACGAGTGTGAAAAAAAATTAAAATAGAATTATTTATTATCTTAAAACGTGTTCTCTGAAATAGTTAACTTGTGTCTGTGTTTTTCTCGAGAAATCAGTATTTTGAAACGAGAACCAGAATATGGTTTGAAAATTAGAAAAATACGTGATATAAGACCCCATTCGTTGAAATTTGATAAGAATCAGTATATTTAAGTAAGAATTACCTTCTTTAATATAAACAATTTAAATTTGTTTCTACTGTTACGTACATTATCGTTATATTAATATAACAGTATTTGAATGTTGTGTTATATGATATTGCATACGTTAAAGCAACCCGTTTCAATACATATAAAATGTTGTATATTTTACTTGAAAAGTTTAAAAATGTTTTATGGGCTACCGCATGTATATATGAGAGTGGTTATTTCCAGTTTAATCACTATGGTTCTGAAACGCGATTGGCAATGCCACGTGTTCAAGAAAAATTAGTCTCTCGATATGAACGAACGGTTTTCACGATGCTTGTTTTTATATTACATATGTAAAAGCGCTTTTTGCTCTCCAAGGCTTTTTAATTATTATAGATACATTTCAAAATTGTGTAAAGATTTACAACTGTTGTGCTTATTACGCATTTTAACGATACTTATGAAGAAAATAATGTGAGAATTTGTAACTTATATATCATGACATTTTTAACTCGGTATTAAACTAACAAATTTTGGATGCTGTGTTTTAACTTAAAGAAAATTAAACACGAACGTACATTCTTGATGATAAGAAACAATTAACACGTTTATTGTTAAGCGGAGAATAACGTTTCTACCATACCAACCCATCTGAGATACAAACATACATCGTTGTTTCTGAAGTCGTCTTAAATTAGAAACACGTTGTTTAAGGAGTCGTATTTAAGTCACGATATTTCTGTGCACAAAAGCACAGTCTAAATTTAAAGGTTAATACTATTGTAATATCAGAGAAACTTATTACAGAATTCATTACAAACTCTTGTTTTTTATTGTATAAGACTGTAAAAATAATGCCAAATTACTTAGTAAACTTAACTAAAATTACGGGATTTTCAACTTCCGAATGTCTATAAGTTTAAAAATAAACATGGCGAATATTGCACTCTGGTAGTATGTTTTTAATAACATTTTATTACAGGTGTTTTTCAGACCTTTTGATATACTTTCATAAATGAAACTACCAGCTTGCCTAAGGTTATCCACTAAAATATTTTAATTAGTTAGTTTCTTCTTAATTATGTCATTATAAAACATTTAGCTTTCATTTTTAATATTAACAGAGTTTGTAATCATACATATGTTAATCTTATCAAGCCTAAAATCATGTAACATTGCTTGTCCATAATTTAAATTCTGATGAAACATGTCTGCAAAATTATTTATACTTTGTAGGAAATAAACTTTTATTTTAAAATTTATTCTCTTAAATAGTTTGCTCTTGATGAAGAAAGGTATACTTTCAGAAATTGCTCAAATTACAGGTTTTGGTGTTTTTGTGTTAAATCTGTTTTTCGAAGCTATATGTTTTCTTTTTCACAATAATTTTATAAACTGGAGTTATGGTTCATTCAAGTAATGGCCAATTAAATAAATATATAACATTTTTCTGATTTAAAATTGGAGGAAGCGAATGAAGTACATCTGAGGTGGAATCGAATTGAGGTTGAACTATTCTAGATCTAAGACTGGACAAGTGAAATTTATTCGTCTGAGAGGCAATAATTAGCTTAAAGCAAACTGAGAGTTTAGTGGAGATTGATTATTTACACAGAAAAAAATTCTCCACTGTAATGCAAGACAAAATTTGTTTTTCTTCAAAACAATAACACAACATTTGACACGGAAACTTCATAAATTACATATTTCTTTAGGGAGCTATAGACAGTCAGTCTATTGCTTAAAGAGCATTATCAGTTTAAGATATAGTAACTATAACTTCCAAATATTTGATAGAGTTATCATTCATGAAAGGCCTGAGATACTGAGCTGAAACAAAGGTAAGTCGTACTAAAGAGATATCAGTGAATCGATCGATAGGACACGTTATATGCATTACAGAAAACACCGTTTGCTCTGTATTTTTCAAATAAATCAAATCTTTGCTTGTTTAAAGGCTTGTAATTATGTGTGCTACTAACCACCTGTCATTAAGAGCACCTTTAAACAATACTACTAATAATTCATACTGTCCATAAAAATGTAATTTACATGTAAAGTCATTATTATTGAAGATAACCAAATATATTAATTACTGAAATATAAAATCGTGTCTGAAATACTTATATTAGTATCAAAAACTACATGGGAAATTGACAGTGATGACAATTAAAACATAATCTGCCAAAGAATATTTAGGCACTTTATAAGATAGAACAAATATCGATTTAAGTATTTTGTTAATATAACTTGGATTTCACTTCACTTGATTATCGAACGAATAATTTCATTTCATTTTTTCTTACATTCATGTACTTCTTTTCTAAATGTTTTAACGCTCAATTAAGATTTCTTGGTTTTCACAAACATCTGCTCAAGTTCAAATATCATTTGAAAACAACATATTCTGAAAGTTTCGTTAGTTGTGGTCTTGTTCATACACCCAGGGATGAATCTTAAATTTATGCTTCAGGCGTATTTTTATTCACTACAAATTAAAGCATCATTTCATCTCTAGCTGTTATAGACTACGAGAGTCACTACTTAGAAGAGTCATCACTAATATCTTAACTACTCACCGTATTACTATTTGAATGTAACGAAAACAATTACGAAAATCAATAGAAATACAATGACAAGTAATTAGTTTCTGTTACAACAATAACTGTGGTTCTTCTTGAGTAACTGTAGTCTCTGTCACTGTACCTGAGTTGCAGATACTATTGTAAATATTCAGTATAATCTTATACGTGTTTACTTTCGTCCAGTTGTAAGATATGTTCCCAATTCTGATACCATATTATAAGGTGAGTCCATGATCGCAATTAATTCTGATGAGATAAAAGTTAAAAAACAACATTTTTTTTCCTTGTGAGAAAACTGTAGCGTGTCTAATTTAAGATATGGTCGGTGGAGGGGCTGAGAGAGTTGTTGTTTGTAAGAAAATCTTTTTCTCAGAATGCTATCGTACAGAAACATCTGTGGAGTTTATCTGTTTTACTTTCATGAAAATAATTGGTGTATAAAAACTATTTTAGTTCATACGTCGATACTTGGTGAAACTCAATAATTAAAGAATTGATGATGTATTTGTGAAACGTACAATTGTCTTGTGTTTCCTCAACTCGTACTAGTTTAGTTGTTCCTATGGTAGCTAGGTTACTCTTACTTTAAAAATGTATTAAATTTGACAACTTAATGTCATGTGGCCGCAAATACGAGCTGTGCGCCCACCAATGGCACAGCGGTATGTCTGCATACTAACAACGCTATAAACCATGTTTTGACACTCATGGTGGGTAAAGCACGAATAGCTTATTGTATAGTTTAGCAAGCAGTAAATTAGTCTATTTGCAAATCTTTTACAAGTATTTTCTTATTGGTATAATGAAAGTCAATCTGTGTGTAAAGTACAGTGACGTAATTAAAACGGTAGGCCTCCTTGCATGAAAGGTAACTGGGTCCACTTCGTGTGTTTCTCGATAATTGTCGTTACGATTGGAGCTCCCCTTTTGGTTCAATTCACCCACAGTTGCGAGGTCTTATTTCCGCCACTGATAAGGTATAAATAATTAAGAAAAAAAAATCATTATATTATGTTAAAATCTCATAAAACAAATATTAAACAGTTTGGTTTCTTAAGTAAAAATATTTATATACAAAATTTTTAACTTGTATTTATACTCATGATACCATGTTCCTTCCGATTCGTTTGTTCTTGGTAGACACGTTATAAATTAGCATTGTCATTCGGAATAAATTTACAACATATATCAGTACAAGTTCAGCACAATTACAGTAAAACACAAACATGTTTTCTAGCAGCAAAAACCAACTCTGACACATCATCAAAATTACGTGATTGTGTCAGTTGATTATCAACTTTATTCTGTTAGTTCTGAATAACTCTAAAAATAATGTTATAGAATTTTATCTACAGAATTACTTGCAATTAAAGATTTTGGGGTTACTTAAAATTGAAATGTTTAAAATGACTGTCAAGTCATTAATATAGAATATAGAATAAAATGAACATTACATGAATTAAATACTTAAATGCATTATCTTTAAGGGAAGTTTCATACAAGTACATGATAAGTATTAATGATACCAAAAAGTAATCGTTCTTATAATAATCAAGTGTAGTAATTTTCAACAGAAAAGTTACAAATAACCCACAATAAGAAGCGGATTCCGAAAATATTAAATAGAATATAAATCCAATTGGGACCAAATAAACAAATAAATATAAGTATCAAAAGACAAATCAATTATTCGTACAGCAAAATGGAAATTGTTGATGGTTTTTATTACTTCTCATTTTAATTAAGACTATATTTTAATAATAAAATAAGAGAATCATTTATTTGAAAAAGGTCCTTATAAAATACCTGTATAACATAAGACGACGTAGTGTTTAGGAACAGCATGGAACCTATTGCCCCATCTTTGCTTTCTCGTACTTTAAAGTAAATTAAATTTATTAAATAGATAAATTTTAAAAACTCTTAAAATCAGCACTTATCATTCATATAGTTATCAAGCTTTTTCTTAACCTTACTAGCTCCACAACATCCAAAGACAATCCATTCCAGAGGTCAACCCTCTTGTTAGAAAAATAAAACTCTTACCTAACAATAACTCCTACCTTGACAAAATTTATATTTCTGTCCCCTTGTTTTACTAGTCTTGCTGTCAAATATGAAAAAATGATGCACCAGCACTGTAAATTATTTTTACAATCTTAAATTCTTCAATAAGATTCCCCCTATAAACAATTTGAACAACGTCGCAAGCATCATTCTAGTACCCTTCCTCTGACCATTTTCAACAATTTAATCTCCAAGACTGAGCACAATGCTTCAGATGCGGTCTCATTAGTGGCCTATACAGTAAAAGTAACCTCTTTAGGCTTATATTTAATATTTCTGCAGATACAACGTTTAATCGTATGTGGCCTACCACGCTGCTTGGATGGTTTAAAAGACTGATCGTCACATTATAATGCTCCCATGGCCGAAAAAGCGAGCATGTTTGGTATGACGGGCATTCGAACCCGCGCCCCTCAGGTTATGAGTCGAACGTTTTAACTCATTAGTCGATGCCGGGTCTATCAACTATTCAAGATTAAAGATGCTGCTTAAACCTTCTTCAATCAAAACTGGTGAAAAAGCAGAATTTAATAAACCTGCGATTTCATAACCATTAGGTACATTATCTCTCATGGGTCCTACACCAATCCTAACATTTTTTACCCTTAATATATTTTAAAAAAATTTATTATTAATATTTGCATTTCCATACATCCTTTTTGATGTTCTAATTTCCTGTTTGATCAACTTTCTTGATCCTTTATAATTTTCTAAATTTACCAGCTTGCCAGTCAACCTAAATTTCTTAAATGTATGATGTTTTTGTTCAATTTAAGCTCTTATAACCTTTCTGAGACAACCTGGTTGAAACTTGCAACCTAATTCCCAGTGGTGCAGCGATATGTCTGCGGCGTCACACCGCTAGAAACCGGGTTTTGATACCCGTGGTGAGCAGAGCGCAGATATTCCATTGTACATGTATAGCTTTGTGGTTAACACAAAACAACTACTTACAACCACCATTTCCTTTCCATAAGGAATATGCTTATCTTGAATATTTCACTTTTTTCAGACTTGATTAGTGTCTCCAACTAACTCAGCTACCCAGTTCACAACAGCTAATTCTTGTCTGGTCCCTTCAAAATATACTTTTTGAATTTTTTTATAAAAATGTCATTATTCTTTGTCTCCATAAACCACAGAACATCGAACTTAATGGAGCAATGATCATTTGAGTTCAGATGTTTCCCAATCCTTTTACCAACGAATAGTGGGATTGATGGTAACATTATAACGCCCCCACGACTTGGAGGGCGAGCATGTTTGGCGCAACCGGGATGCGAACACGCGACCCTCAGATTACGAGTCGCACGCCTTAACACGCTTAGCCATGCCGGGCCTACAAGTTACAAATAAGTGGTCTCCATTTATCTGATGTTGACGTAATACTAATACTAACGATATAATGTATTACTCTGATTTATATTATATTCTACCTATCAGCTGAATCTAAACTAATGAATCTTACGTTAAATGGCCCAGTATGACCAGGTGGTTAGGGTGCTCGACGCATAATATTCGGGTCACGGTACGAAACCGTATCACATCAAAAATGCTTGCACTTTCAGTTGTGTTTTTTATTCATGTGAGTTAATAGCACAAAACATCAATATGGAAAACGTGTTCAACATTCAAATTCATTTATTTTAGACTAGTAAGCTGTGAGAACCCCGAAATAAAGTACTAATTCAGGAAATGTTTCACAAAAAATAAATCGAACATGGGGAACAAAGAAAGAAACAATGATGAGTGTACAGTTAAACAACGTCTGACTTCAGGCAAGGTGACTGGTCATCTTTAGATCCTTTAAACTGGTTACTCGCCGCTGAATCAGAAAAAATATTATGTACATCCGGGTGATCTCTTGCATCAAGTTCACTGCCATTCCAGTGCCTTCTAACACAAGGATCTAGGCTTATATCAAGCAGTATAGGCATGGCACCATTTTAAAATTATTCTTGTATCCATAACTACTGGCATGGATGTTTATGGCATATATAATAAATAACCGCTGATATATCAGCTTTAGCAGTAGAATCTTGAGCTGGCTTGTTATAACAGTTTTTGTTGTATGTCAAACCGTATAGTTCTTATATACATGTCATTCTCAAGTACTAGTGCTCTTTAGTTGCCTTTGCTGAAGCCATCGTGAGTACTGACGTCTGGCCCCAATGTACAGATAAAGGGCTCCTGGTGTGATGAAGCTTATCACGAGCACATCAAGATCTGATACCCTTTCGCTTAGCTAAAGTTACCTCTTCTGTCAGCGTCTAGCCCTCCTCCATCAAATTATGACGGTAAAAATCTAGAAAGGCTCCTGGAATGATTGTCAATTTGGTAAGGTCCTTTCTTTCCATCTCGATCAAGAGAAAATTTTCTTCCACCACACAACAGTTACTGGGAGTTCGGAATTATGAAATAAGACGGCCAGTGATAAATAATCATGGCTTTTTATAACAAAAAAATACATAAAAAATTCCAGGTGAACTTGACATTTGTTATAGATTAGAAGTTCACCAAGCTTCCTAAAATTAAACAACATGAACAATCGGGCGATAACGATGGTTGTATAATCCGTATTGTTTCTACTGGATTTTAAGCATAAAACAATCTAGGCAGACTCCAAACATTTCCAGTGTTCAGCATTGAGTCTTCTCATTAGTAAGGAGGAATATCTTACATATTGTAAGTTATTTCACCATGGTTTGATTGCACAATTATAACATTGGTTTGAAAAGGAAAGGGGTATAAAACTACTGAACTAACACTTTACACACGTGAATGAACTTAGGTTGGTTACTTTAAAAGCAGTGATCACATTTCTAGCCTTGAAGATCTTGAAAAGTATTCGCTCACATCACCAGTTTCCTTTCAACAAGAGTTATATGTAACCTAAAAAGATAAACTTCGTGTAAGATTTCACAAATAAATTCATATTTATAGTGATGCCTCAGAAGACCTATCTCAGCATTAGTATTGAGATAAACCACTCATAATATCTGCAAGTCTACAGAACTTGTACCCATTGTACGTGTTTCTAAATAAAAACTAATTACACAATATTATTTTTTATTCTGAGTAGTAAAGACTCATTATTTTACTGAAGACAAATTAAGACACAGAATGAAGTAATTAATCCACTTCCTTGGGTCTTAAATATTTGTTTTTGAACATTGATAAGAGCAAGTTTACCATGTTTCTAACCTGATATCGTATAACTTACCATAGTTTCTTTCTTATTCAAAAATTACATCATAGATTGCTGGTTTGTAATTGGTTAATTTATTGGCTAAATACTTTATTTTCTAAAACACATGTGCTGTTGCAAATTTTACGTTTGTGTGCATAATTAAATGTACTCATTTGTCTAAATAAGATACATAATGACGTATAAACAAAAATATGCGTGTTTTGTGTGTGTTTTTCTTATAGCAAAACAACATCGGACTATTTGCGGAGCCCACCGAGGGGAATCGAACCCCTCATTTTAGCGTTGTAAATCCGTAGACTTACTGCTGTACAAGCGGGGGGTACACAAAACTCATTCAATGCTATATATATTGATAAACGTGTAATTGCAGTACATGATGTCACTACCCATTTCCGATACGAAAGGCCCCCAGTGGCTCAGCGGTATGTCTGCGGACTTACACGCTAAAATCCGGGTTTCGATACCCGTGGTGGGCAGAGCACAGATAGCCCATTGTGTAGCTTTGTGCTTAATTCAAAACAACAAAACAACAACCGATACGAAAGCGATGGCAACAAATGTTGGTCGCTCATTCCTGTGTACTAGCTAAAGTACACACACGTTCACAACTAGTATCACAACATTAAAAATAATCATGGAAGAAGAAAAAAGCAAAAAAGTATTTTGTTAACTAGAAGTTACGTACGTGTATCAGGTAATTCGAAAATTATACGAAAAGTAAGTAATTCAAGGTTATGTCTTTCAAATATTTTATTAAAATGCATCATACCCTAAAAACGTCAAACAGTTAAAAAATGCCAAACTGAAAAATATTAATATATTTCTCTTTTTTTTTTAAGTATTTGCATATCAATATACTCTTGAATCATATTGTATACATTTTCCACTGCAGAAGAAGTGCAAAGAAATACAGCAATCAGCTAATATATTTATGCTTTCTTAGCGAACACTGCAATGTAGTGGTTGTGAGCGCCCACTGTATCATAGAAACACTTGTATGTATGTTCTAATTATAACAAAACAACTTCAGGGTATCTGTTATGTCCACCGGGGGGATCTAAACCCCTGACTTTAACAACATTATGTATACTTTGTATATTAGATGCGGTTACTTTTTGTGCAGTGTTAGAACATTGGTCCTATAGTGTAATTCAGGAAGCTTTGTTTTGGCCTAATAAACTAACAGAAACAACAATATCCCCACTCAAAGTTATAACAGTTTTTATACAAGAATGTGAGTTTCCCTAAGAAATTTCTACGTGCAAATATTTGACAAAATTTACAATAAAACTAACTGAAGTGATTAGGAAGCAAAGATTTCAAGGCGTATTTAACCTATCGGTACGTCAAAGCTTTCTGTTATCATTAATAGTTGAAACGAACCATTAATTTTGTAACGTTTTATAATAGAATATCATCTGTCTGAGCTGTGTTTCTAGTGGGTAGTACACAATCTACTCCACGTATATATTTCTGAAACTTACTATATAGATTAAACAATTATAACAAACCATCAGTAAACATTCTCACAATGAACGTTTTTGTTTATAATTTGGAAGATGAAAATCAAAATGCCCTATCGGTTGGTGATACCCTTTTGTATCTAAATAAATACAGATCTATTTAAATAGATTGTGGTGAATTTTAACAATACTAAGAAATTATGGGAATATAACTAAACAATTAAAACTGAAGAAAAGACTTTTTAAGATCTTCTGTAAATGTAATTCTACAAAAATGTATATTCGAACTGAGGAAAAAGTTAGGACACCCTACCCCCTAATAGCTAGTGTTACCCCCTTTGGCTGAAATACCTGTAGTGAGACGCTTCTTGTAGCTATCTACCAGTCTCTGACATCGGTCTGAAGAAAGTTTGTCCCACTCCTCAATGGAGAATTATGTCAACTGTGAGACGTTTGAGGAGTTTCTAGCAGGTACAGCCCGTTTCAAGTCACCTCACAGCATCTCAATGAGATTAAGATCTGGTCTTTGACTCGGCCATTTCAGGACTCTTCATTTCTTAGTTTTTAGCCAGTCCTTGGTGGATTTACTGGTATGTTTTGGGTCATTGTCGTGTTGCAGGGTCCAGTTCCGCTTCAGCTTTCATTTTATTACAGATGGTCTCACATGATCTTCAAGCACTCTCTGATACACAGTAGAATTCATGGTGGATTCTATGATTGTGAGCTGTCCAGGTCCTGCTGCAGCAAAGCAGCCCCAAACCATGACACTTTCACTTCCATGCTTCACTGATGGTATGAGGTTCTTTTCCTGGAATGCTGTATTTGGTTTACACCAAACATTTCCTCTGTTCTGGTGTCCAAATAATTTAATTTTGGACTCATTTGTCCAAAGAACATTATTCCAGAAGTCCTGGTCTCTGGCAAACTTCAGTCTGGCCTTGATGTTTCTCTTAGAAAGCAAAGGTTTCCTCCTTGCACACCTCCCATACAAGTTACACCTGTGCAGTCTCTTTCTGATTGTAGAGGCATACACTTTCACATCAACAATAGCCAGAGCCTGCTGTAGGTCCCGTGATGACATTTTAAGGTTTTTGGAGACCTCTTTTAACATCTTGCGGTCTGCTCTCGGGGTGAACTTGCTTGGACGACCAGACCTGGGCATGTTGGCAGTTGTTTTGAAAGCCCTCAACTTCTTGACTATTTTCCGAACAGTGAAATGGCTGATTTCAAAATCGTTTGGGATCTTTTTAAATCCCTTACCAGACTCATAAACTGCTACAATTTTCTTTCTGAAGGTCTCAGACAGCTCTTTTGCTCTCACCCTGGTGCTCACTCTCACTTCAACAGTCAGGAGCACACCAAACTAAATGTCTGAGGTTTAAATATGGCAAGCCTCATTCACAATGCTGAGTAACGATCTTCTAATCATGTGCACCTGGTGTGATACACCTGTGTGTGAGTTGAGCCATTTTATTTGAGTATAAATGTTGGGGTGTCCTAACTATTTCCTCAGTTAGAATATGCGTTTTTGTCGAATTACATTTTACAGAAGATCTTGAAAAGTCTCTTCTTCAGTTGTAATTGTTTAGTTGTATTATTTTAATCTCTCAGTATTGTTACAATTGAGATTACGTATCCATCTATCTAAAATTGTTACATACATACACAGGCTTTTATAGGGTCTCCTAATTTTTTCACATGACTGTAAGTTATAGGTATTTCTGAGGTATAAACGCCCAAATATTAAGTACAACGCACATCGCGAAGTGAAAAGTGATATAGAAATGGAATCAACTACACTTAAACCTAATCAAACAATCAT
The DNA here is from genome assembly GCA_011833715.1 of Carcinoscorpius rotundicauda. NCBI lineage: Eukaryota > Metazoa > Arthropoda > Merostomata > Xiphosura > Limulidae > Carcinoscorpius > Carcinoscorpius rotundicauda. The sequence goes on from CM022393.1 coordinate 31,542,437, forward strand.
TGTTGTGTGCATATAAATTTTATTTGATGGGAAGATAGTGCAAGTTAACGAACTTCCATTTCTTGTTTATTCAAATGTTAACAAGCTAAATGCAGAATGCCTGCAGACGCACTTACTAGGATAACGTTATTTATATAGAAATATACGCCTTCCTATTAATGATAATGTGAAATATATAACGGTACGTCAGCTATAACACGTGTTTCTCACTGTAACTTATGTAAACAGCTACGAGAATAGATCACTGGGACCGCATATTTTTCACGTTATTTCGTTCAAGTGACTTAGATGAGATTATAACAGAACCGTATTTACCTTTCAATCTTCACAATGATCTAGAAGAACGTGGCAGTATTCTTATTTTAATTTGTGTTAACAGAAAGGATAAGATGTCAAAACATGTGATCCATATCCACGTAAACAGAAAGTTACATTAAGTTCGAACCTTAGTTAAACATAAAACATACCTACAGATCATTAAATTTTGATTAGTATGTTTTTATCGGGTTTCCTATTATCAGGTTTTATTTCATTCACATGTCATTGAGATATTTTTCTGATTAAATGCTGGAAAATTCCACCGTAGGCGATGAATGTGACGTTACTGACGTCATTATAACGTAGATAATCTCCACAGGAGTCGATGCGGTACTTGCCTGTTTTAGCAGCGGACTACATAATTTCACCAGAAGTCTAGGGAACCAGCTGTAGTTTCTTCAGAAGGATTCTAGATAGCTGAGATTGACGAACTAATCAATATAACTTTTCTTCGTATGTTTTGATGCTGTATTGCTATCGCGCTAACCTCAAATAGCTTGGATTGGTTGTTTGGACACACTGTACACTCAGAATAACAACGAAACTTTATACATCGCAGCTGAGTTCAAGGCTTCCTAAAACGTTTGCTGTTAGCGTCTCTTCATTTACTTGCGTTCCTGAAACAGTAAATTAAAAAAAACAAAACAAGGAAAGGCAAGTATTACTGTCAATGAATCTTTTTTTTTTTCCTTACTGGCTTTCCTTACTTATTTATATAAAAAAAATATTGTTCATTCATGGTGTGCTGTCAATAAGAGAAAAGTCCTTGAAAGAACGAAAGGTTATATCCTTTATCTAAGCATTGTTATATACTATCGTTTTCAGCACATGTTGATGTTTTTGTTAAAATTTCGTTATTTCTTAGATACAGCAACAAAAGAGTATAAGGAATATGTTGAATGAAATGTCATTTTTCCACATTTCGTTTTTTTGTCTCTTTGCTTCGAATAGTTGCGAAAACGATAAAAGAGCTGCCAGTGCTCACCACCCTTAATTTTAGATTGATAGACTCAAGAAACGGTAAGTCTACGGATTAACAACGCTAAAATCAGGGGTTCGATACCTCGGTGGACTCAGCAGATAGCTTAATGTGGCTTTGTTATAACAAAACACACCAACACATTCGAGGGAATGTATCCACCGCTCCAAAGTACGAAGTCCGCATTTGTGACAACGGAACCGCGGACTCTTGAATTGGTGGTCCTACATGTTTGGTTTGTTTTGAGGGCTATCTGCGCTAGCCGTCCTAATTTAGCAGTATAAGATTAGAGCGAAGACAACTAGTCATCACCACCCACCCCCAACTCTTGGGCTACTCCTTTACCAAAGAATAGTGGAATTGATCGAACATTATAACGCCCCCATGGTTAAAAGGGCGAGCATGTTTGGTGTGACGGGGATTCGAACACAGGACTCTCGAATTACAAGTCGAGTGTCTTAACCACCTGACATATTGACCACCTGACCATGCTGGGCCAGGTACTAGATATTGACCACCTGACCATGCCAGGCCAGTTCCTACATATTAACCACCTGACCATGCTGGTCCAGGTCCTACATATTGACCACAAGACCAGATTCGGGTCAGTTACTTTAATTTTAATTTGAAAATATGAAACACTTAATTCCCATCTAACTATGCTCCCCGTTAGTACAGTGGTATGTCTACGGATTTACAACGCTAAAATTAGGGGTTCAATTACCCCTGGATGGGCTCAGCAGATAGCCTGATGTGGCTTTGTTATAAGAAAATACCCACATAAGTAATTTAAAGTAATGGTGTATTTAAGAAAATCATGTGAATTTTACACTGAGACCGAATGCTACATACTGTTTTTGCTTTAAAACAAAGAAAAAGAAGTTACAAAGTCAGTTACAAATTTATTAAATTAATAAAACTTTATTTTAAATAACTTAACTATTTATTCTTAATGAATGGAAAAAGTATTTACCAAAGAGTTCATTTGTTGAAATACTGAACAAATGACTCTTTACATTCGAGTGTGCGTCAAAAGTACTGAAAAGATGATTTATGCATTATTAGTTATATGTAATGAAATAATGACGTAATCTTTTGCAATATTATGTTATAACAAATTATAGCTTTTACAGTGATAATATTTTTTTATTTAAAACATGTACAGTGAGCAAAACCTCATTGGTTCAATCACTCGTACGCATTTAAGTGATAAAAATGTTGTACGTGACCCAAAAAAATTCTTCCTGACTGTTAACAAATGTAACTTGTTATAAAATAATAGTAATAACTATTTTGGGAACTTTGTTTAAGCGTTAAAAGAAGCAATTAAAGAGTTTAACTCCTGTCGTATAGTTTAACAGTAACAGTACTCTTGAATATCATTGGCTAAGCCTAGTGTTAAAAGCTGCAGTGCTGATTAATTTGTCTCGAAATGCAGACGTAAGGAAATATAAAAATGTAAAAGAACCATACGTAGTTTTTCTTACACGCCATAGACTAATTTATTATTTCTATCGAGTTTCGTTCTTTATTCATGTTTTTAAAATAAGTGGCGTTAAATTTTCACGTTATAGATCACTTTATTATTTCTATCGAGTTTCACACCTTGATGTAACAATCTTTGTAACCTGTCACGTTCCATGAGTTTAAAATAAAATTTGAGGCTATGCCATTCAGACATGAAATATTCATATCTAAACCTGAATATTTTTATTCGATATTTTTTTACATTCCACATAAGATAAGCTGAAAATGTGAAATTTTTAAGTCTTTTTAAAACTATTTCGAAACTTCTTATGTAGTCCGTGCAAATTTCTAACTTTCATTATTAACGAGTGATGAATTTATCCTGTCATTATTGATGGTAAATATTCTTCTACAGAAGTTGCCTTTAAATAAATATAAGCTTAAAAAAGCGCTTCATAGAAAACTACTGTTAATTACAACTTATATGGCGTGAAACAAAAAACACCTACATTATTCATACGCATCGACAAAATAATATTTTTGTTACGTATCTTAGTGAGATATTAAACTACCATATATCTTTAAAGCGCAAAAGTACTACAGAATTAAAAAAAAATTGCTTGCAGTGATAGGGGCCAGATGCTTTCTAGTGATTAGCATATCGAATTTCGAATAGTCAGGTCCAAAGTTTAATCCTGTATTGTATAAGCAGTGTATTGTTGACTCGTTGCCTTCACCGAAGTCAGCTGTTCAAACCTAAACATTACATTGTTGTACCTTAGAGTTTTTAACTGCTAATTATCAATTTAGCCGCGTAAGGTACTTTTTTGAGATTCAAAATAATAGAACTAAATAACTTTTCAAAATTTTCGAGTGCAACAAGAAAAAGTTAACGCTGATCAGAACACATGTCGATAGATGGCGCGACATAAATGTTACAGCAGTTTCTTCTTATTTTCTTTGTGCTGTATAGTGTGTGTGGGCTTTTCTTATAGCAAAGCCACATCGGGCTATCTGCTGAGCCCACCGAAGGGAATCGAACCCCTGATTTTAGTGTTATAAATCCAAAGACATACCGCTGTACTAGCGGGGTTCTTGTGCTATTTATTCTGTAAAAAAAATTATACCACGGATGTTGAAATAAGGTTTTTGTCTGAAATACTTTTTTAGAATGAAAAAAATAATATTCTAGTGCGATAAGGAGAAAACTTGTTCGCCACAGAAACAGGTAGTATGAAACATGATTATACAATAGAAAAATCCACACGAACTCATGATAAAACGATTAAGTTAAAACAAAATATATGTTTTGCTCACTTTTCGTAACTGTATTTATTTTATTAACTCTTCTTTTTTAACAAAATCTTTTTCGCCGTTGGCCTGATATTATGTTTCCTCATACAATATAAGGCCCGGCATGGCGAGATGGTTAAGGTACTCGACTCGTAATCCGAGGGTCGTGGGTTTTATTCCCCGTCACACCAAACATGCTCGCCCTTGCATCCGTGGAAAATTTATAATGTGACGATCAATCTCACTATTCGTTGGTAAAAGAGTAGTCCAAGAGTTGGCGGTGGGTGGCGATGACTAGCTGCCTTCCCTCTAGTTTAACACTGATGGCTAACGCAGATAGCCCTCATGTAGCTTTGCGCGAAATTAAACAAACACATACACAAAATAACATACCAGGTTTTGCTTTGCACAATGGTATTTTCGAGAGTAATCAAATTTAGTACTGTATGTTGTATTTAACCTATTATTGGTTTCAGTTTCGGTTCATAAAAGATACGATTAAACACTAATTCAATACTAGCTTCGTAATCCAAGGGCATTAATCTTTTCGTTATACTTTTAGGTAACAGTTAATAGTTCCGTTATTTGTTAGTCACTGGTTTGATTCTAAGGTTTGTTACTCTCTGATATACTAGAGTGCCTTCAGCGGTGGCCCGCAACGATATTTGTATGTTTACATTTACATGATAAGCGTACTTGAAACGTGATGTTTCTGAAACGCACGTCTAACACAGTTGAGGCGCATGTATCTCAATTACGTTGCGGGTATACTGAAGTATTTTAAATACGTGTTGCATACTTACAGCTTGGCCATAGCATCGTAAACATGTTTTGGACAGAGAATTGAAAACACATGCTGCACGACATTAGATAGACAGAACATTGTAAACATTTAATACATGGCTTGAACAAAACTTTGAAAGTATGTAATGGATGTCTTGGGTGAAGTAATTGGACAAATACTGACAAACGCGTGTTACCTAGCTTGCATATTTTGAACACAATAACAAAAAAAAACTCTAAACATTGTAGATACATGTTTCATGGTGTGAACGAAGTATTGTTAACAAGTTTTACACGGCTTTGACGAATCGTTGTAAAGACATGGTTATCGCTACTGGCAGAATGTGCGTATTTTCAGGTTAAATCAAATAATTTCAATACATATGCGTCTTGAAGGCTAGAAATTAAAAGCATTTGTTATTCTAATTGTATTCATCAACTGAGACAGAAACTAAATTTCCAAGTATTTAATGTAACAGGACTATTGAAACTTCCGAATAAGATTCCTAGACTAACCAACATATATAAATATACCAAACCTGATGTAATGAGATTCATTGACTTCAAACGGATAAAAGAATCCTAGCTGTTGGTATTCACGCATACTTGGTATCAAAATTTGAAGTTTTTTTATGAGTTTCTTTTTGGTTTCATAAAACATACATACTTTTGATGCTCATAAAGATGGTTAAAGATAAGAAAAATCTACTCATGAGAGGTCGAGAAACAAGTTTGTACATTTGGTGGTCATCACTCAGAAAGCATTAGTTGTAGAAACAGACGTGGAAAGTGAGTTAAATGTTCTGGAGTCACTCGGAATGTCAATGATAAATATACAGACTTACAACACCAACATCCGGGGTTTGATTCCACACGTTAGAATGAAAACAATTAGCACAGTGTGGATTTGCTCTAAAACAAACATACATATATGTAAAAACGGCTAATACGGGTAGAGAAAGCTCTATGTAGAGAAACGAATAACGTTTCGACTTTCTTCGGTCATCGTCAGGTTCACGTTGTTTATTTCTGTACATCGTGCTTTCTCTACCATTACCAGCCCGTTTTAAATATATATTTTTCTCTTCAAGTGGGTTTTCTCGTCATCACGGATTAAAACAAACATAGTTTAAGTTGAATGGTTTTCAGACCTGATTGAAATATTCAGTGCTCTGACACATACGGTTTTCCGGCAAAAACTTAAAACAGAAAATTTTCAGTTTATTCATTAAGTGGTTAATGAAATTGAGTAAAATTACTCAAAAGTTTCCAAAGATGCTAAGCCAGTACGTAACGACCTGGAAACTCTACGATAAAGAAGACAATCTGAAGGTACACAATTAAATAAAAAGAATAAACATGAACGTTCATTCAGCTTGAGCCTTAAGAGTTAAGTTTCAGTTTGATATCCCTTGTCTTTTTGGAAATAATAGTATTCATTGCTGGTTGGATATGAATATCTCAAAATTACAGTTAAAGAAATCTGATATTTCTGAGAAATGAAGTATTCAAAAGAAACAATTAAAATATCCTTGCACTGTTTGAAACGCTGAAAAGCAGGTAATGTCTGTAATGTCTAAATGGAATAATCAAACTTCGTATATGTTAAAATGACAGTTTTTAACGTTATTAAGAACTCTCACACAAACGTTATAACTAAATACATTCACATTTTATGTTTAGTTAAGATCTATTTTCATAACTTTTTCACTATTTTTATCAGTACTTGCCTCAACTATTGGTGATAGTATGATAATCACTCGAACCCTTATCGTTGGTAGAACAATACTGCTACAATGCCGTTATTCGCAAAGTACTAGCATTGTTTAAACGCAAAGTTTCACAGCGGGCTGCCTGTATTCTGTCAACCGCGAAGAATCGAGCCCTGAATTTTAAAAGTTGTAAATCCATAAACTTACCTCTGACTAATTAGATGGTAGGTATAATATGTATTCTAGTTAGAAGAAGTATTCTTTTTTCAATATTTATTTTATATTTTTTATTATTGAATATTAATTTAAAATAGTGCATACTTTCCACGTAATTATCTATTCTATCAAACTTGGTAATTAAGAATAATAGCTTGGTGATCATGCTTTGACTACTTTTTATCTTAAAGTTATTTATATTTATATATATATATACGGAATGTAAAGGAGTGTTGCTTTACTTGAAAAAAAAAATCTAAACGTACAGATTTCTCGAGTGCGCGCTACCAATTTTAAAAGACAATTTAAAGAATTGTGTTTTGATTGTTAGACATAGCTTAGAAGATCTTCCTACACTGTAAACCAATGTTTAAAAATAACTCCCTCGCCTGTATCCAAGGGCGCGTGGTTGAGACGAGTTGTATGATACACGAGGGGAAATGTTAAAGTATATACTGCTCGGAACCAGTTTAATATTAACATTTTTCCCCCCAGATGTTATATCAGTTTCTATATTTGTCCTAATGTTGATAGAAGTAATTCAAGGAACAAGCACGTTAGGGACGATAAAATTGTCAAAAAAAAGTTTACTGAATTATGTAGGTTTGTGTAAGCCTAACACAAGATGTCGTGTAGGTGTCATGAGTGGATTAATTTACCAAAGTTGTTATTTCTGTCATCGTTTGTTTGTGTGCTGTTATGAGCTCAGTTCTATATTTATTTCTGGCTTATAAATTACTTCCTCGTCACCGAGTTGAGTTTTTGCTGAGAAGGTTTCTTCTCCCCTCCTTTACTGTGATATTATGATCTTGGTGATGTGTGATTGGTTGTCAACTCAATTTGGGTTCAGCTATTTTGAGGGTTTCTTCTCTCGTTTAATACGATGTTATGATCTTGCTGATATATAATTAGTTGTCAACTCAATTTGGGTTTTGCTATTTCGAGGGTTTCTTCTCCTCTCGTTTAGCATGATGTAATGGTCTTGCTGATGTATAATTGGTTGTCTACTCAATTTGGGTTTAGCTGTTTCGAGGGTTTTTCGCCCCTCGTTTGGTACGATATTATATCCTTGCTGATATATAATTGGTTGTCTACTCAATTTAGAGTTAGCTCTTCGATTATTTGTGCTTTGGATAGTTTGTGTTTATCAACTACTTTCGGTTTCGCATGATTGGTTGGGTATCTGTTTGTTAGGTCTCATATGTGCTTTGTTTTACCTTATTTGTTTACTTCAAGTTTATGTATTGGCGAGTTACAGTTGGCATCAATATCGTGAGCTGAAGACGTTTACAGTTAGTTAGTCGGTTTACTCTAAAAGAGAATCTTTCATAAACTATATATGAAAGATTTGCAAGTTACACTAAGTTAAAGCAATTGTTATCACTAATTGTAAGTACATTCACCAGCATACTTTTAAAATTAAAGGATATAAAAACTACTGAAACGATAAGAAAACAAACCAGAAGAAGTAACTTTATGCTAAAAATGTACACACGGTTTTATTATTTTTAACTAGAATTTTAAAAAAACAACAGAGTGTGGTAGATATTCTGTACAAAATGTAATATTTGAATGTTGATGAAACATATGGAACATAAAACGTATATATTATATATTATCATACATACATACATATATGGTTGTCGTAATTAGAACTGATATGAATTTCGCCTTTCTATATGGGGTCCGACATGGCCAAGCGTGTAAAGCGCGCGACTCGTAATCCTAGGGTCGCGAGTTCGCGCCCGCGTCGCGCTAAACATATTGCCCTCCCAGCCGTGGGGGTGTTATAATGTTACAATCAATCCCACTTTTCGTTGGTAAAAGAGTAGCCCAAGAGTTGGCGGTGGATGGTGATGACTAGCTGCCTTCCCTCTAGTCTTACACTGCTAAATTAGAGGCGGCTAGCACTGATAACCTTCGAGTAGCTTTGTGCGAAATTCTAAACAAAACAAAGCCTTTCTATAACAAGTTTAGAATATAGCTTTAAACAAAATATATTCAGATAACATTTCTCTTCGTTTTATTGAAGGGGTTCTACATGTAGTACTCATTCATATTAACCGAATATAAAATGGTGATGTTTATTTATTAATATATTTACTGAGGTAAAGACTGCATATACCAACAACTAGAAACACATATCAATTTAACCTTGGTATGACGGACAACACTGGAGAGAGACAGAGACGAGCCCATCTCAAAGGATGACACAGATGCTTGTAAAAAGTAACATGAGTTAGCTGCTTTTTCGCCTATAAATGGTACTTGAAATAGTCTGAGGGACATAAAGCGTTGCATTAAGGTACTTGGTACTGTAACGGTTTTTTTTGTATCTACACGGTCAATCAGAATTTTCTTTGTCCTTCTCCTATGCGGACGTTGAATCAAATTATTTATGACTTTGTCTCTTACCTCAATTTATTCACCAGTGAATGTAAGTACCCCACCACACCATATATTCGGTGGAACACTATTCCAGTTTTGTTTACGTCAGCAAAGAAACAAGTCATTTAAGAGCATACACCAAAGTAGTTAATCTGACCACAAATAGTTTCTAGTAAAAATTGAATGAGGCTCGACATGGCAAGGTGGTTAAGGCGCTCGACTCGTAATCTGAGGGTCGCGGGTTCGAATCCCCGTCACAACAAACATGCTTGCCCTTTCAGCCGTAGGGGCGTTATAACGGTACGGTCAATCCTACTATTCGTCAGTAAAGGAGAAGTTTAAGAGTTGGCGGTGGGTAGTCATGACTAGCTGCCTCTCCTCTAGTCTTACGCTATTAAATTAGGGATGGCTAGCGCAGATAACCTTTGTGTAGCTTTGCGTGAAATTCAAAACCAAACAAAAAATGAAATGAGATTTTTTTACTCCAAAATTCATGAAAATTAATACGTACATGTTTACTTTTATCATATTCATCCAACAATTACCGACTTATGTACCAAACTTTCACATATTGCGTCACTTTGAGTATCTTTATTTTACCTGTTACAATACTTAGTGTACATAATCACCCATTCAATGCTTTAAATTCATATGAAATCCTAGTAGTAATGTAAACAAGAACTACATAACATATCATACATGGTTAGAGTTTAGCACACTGGACTTTCTCAAACAATAAATTTGGAAATATGTTGATCAAAGTTACGATTTTCCATTAAGTATAAGATCCAAGTGTGGCCCGGTTGCTAGCCGGCTGAAATACAGAATAGCTGGTTTGGCTGTATTCGACACTTTCGTGCCATGGGAGCGTATCGCAATTCCATTTCGGTTGACACACTCTAGTGGCGAATGTTATAATTACAATCTGGAAGTTACAGACGTGTTGAGAGTTGGTTTATCGCAAAATAGATCAGTCTGTCGTATTTAATTACATCTTCTAATAATGAGAATTTCTAAATAAAAAACAAGGAAATTAAAATAGATGTAGTTATGTAGAATGCAGCGTAGTGCCAAAGATTCGATAATTTCTCAGTTGTTTCGCCGCTTCCTGAAAAATGAAAAGCTAAAAACAAACATAAACCATTGGATCTGTATGTTTAGAATCGAGTGTTTTTCAAACGACGTCGGTATGTCCAAAACGCTTAAGAACTTAGATACATTTTCGCAGATAAGAGTAATTTTAGTATTAAAACAAAGATACACTGTACACTTTATTGTTAATTTAGTTTTGTTTTATGTAACTTGCATTTGGTCTTAACAATGAAATTATACTTAAGCATTATACATCGTGATAAGGGTACTATTAAGTATATTATTAAGATATTTATTTGAAATGTGTAGGCCTATCATTTTACTCAGTGTCGTGATGCCACTTTTTAAACAAAAAATTCGTAGATCTAAAATTTCATAAAAATAGCCGTTTGGAACATTTATCATTTTTTATGTTGTGGTATGATAAATAATGTATATATACAAACACACACATAGTTATTTCTCCGAAATGTAGTTGAAGGTTCATCTATTTGAACCACTATAGCGTAATGTGCTGTCTGTCAATCAGTCAACAGACTAAAACGATGTCACATAAGGGGCGCTTAACGTTGCAATGTGTATTGTTGTGACGCCAGTAAAAATGTCCGTGCCATGAATGATGCAAATAATTACACATTAAGTATGCTACAACATAGAATGACATATGACCTTGAAAAGTAAGAAATAAAAATAACTAACTTTTAATTCTGGTTTTATTTACTCTTGAAACGGAACACTTTCGGGAACCATGCGGAAGTATATCTGGTATATAAGTGTTAAAACTCGAATAGTTTTTAACTTAGGCCATCTGTTTCAATAAATTAGTAGACCAATAGTCCTCCCTGGTGAACAGCTGCAAATTACTTCATATAAATTATACATTTTTCGTTCTCAAAAACAATTTATGTTTCATCTTCCAGACTACATTTATTACGTTTTCAAACAGAAACTCTCAGTCTGTACTTAGTTATGTCTTTTAGTTATTCCTATATGTTAAACATATTGTACATTTACTATACACGCTCTTACTATGTATGTAATGGCTTAATCATAAATTAAACATACTCTAAAACTAACTGAAAAGCTAGTATGTGCCTCTTTCTATTTTTCATCAATTAATATAAATAACCGATATTTTTGTGCTTCCATACTTCAAACTCTAAGACAAGATTGTACATTATGAGTATTAGATTTCTTATTCTCTATGCGTCCGCTAGTTTGTGAGCGATGATAGTAGCATGTAAAAGCAACCCCGGATTAAGGCATGGGCTAACGGCTTGAAGCCCAGAGCTTCACATTAATCAGGGGCCTCAAGATATGACTATAAATGAATTGCACACAGAGGTTCTGTCTCAAGGGGGCGTCGAAAGGTTGTAAAGCCGAGGACCAATAAAACGCTTAATCTGGCCTTGTCTAAAAGTGATTTGAATTTTCTAATGTTAGGTCAGACAAGAGTAGCCCATGTGGTGTGCGCTTTTGACTAGCTGTATTCCCTTGAGTCTATCAATTCAAAACTAGAGACAACTAGGGTAGACAGCTTTTCAATGGCTTTATGCTAATTTCCGAAAGCATTATTATTTGTAGAATAGTCATTTTATTGTTATTATAATACCTTACGTTATAAAAGCTGTTCCATGTAAAGATAATTTATTTTCAAAGAGAAACTTCTGTAATTTATCACTAACTTCTACATTACGTAAACTTTCCAACTTCGAATCAACGTATCGATTTTATAAGACGAAATTTGTGAACTATAATGATGTTTAATTCTCCTAAGTAAGCTATATGTGTACGTTTATATTTACCTTTAATACGGTTGAATACACCATAAAAAGGCACATATATGTTAAAACTCAAGTTTTACCTACTAATCGACAGCAACAAGTGAAAATGGATTAACTAGTAAGAACTGAAATGCTGATTCTGTACAGAAAGAAAGAATTGGATATTTGAACTTTCCCTTCAGACAACCTGTAAATCGTATACGAGGAAAATTTGTCATAAATAGCCTAATATAAGGCATGAACTCTATAATATATATATTAGATAATTATTCAGATAAAATATTGGGGTTTATTTACAAATCTTGGAGAACAAAGATTCTTAAGTACATAATTTTCAAGCTCATTCTGAAGAATGGGAAAAAACAGACAGTTGGAGAAATAAATGATATATGAATTAATATTATTCATAAAAGTGATTGGGTTTCTTCATGAGAAAAGTTAAAAGGATTCGATATGGATACGTTCCGTCACACGAGGATACATCTGATTGGCTGACTCTTCAGTTTACAGAAAATCATTCGAGCGTGAGCTGTAATAATTATCTGTTCTACCAACATATTTCCTGGTATTTGTAGAGAACTAAAAAAAATTAAACGAAAACAAATGTTGGATAAAAAAAATCATAAGTAAAATAAACCGATAACTTCCGCAAATCATTCTTCTTGTACCGATGTTTGTAATAGGCTGAAGAAAACCTGTTGTAGCTATTAGGAACAACAAACACTGAGTTTTAATTGGTTCTAACATAGTATAAATCTACGCCTACTACATCCTCAGTTTTTCTTTTCTGAGATTTAGTCCGGAACTATGTTTTCAATAAAACTAATTACATTGATATGTTTTTAATATCTACAACACTAACAGTACAGTGCTTTATCGAAAATTCTGCGTACGAATTTGAAACTATACCTTTGAACAATATACCTCACTTTTCTCATGAAATACACGATTAATTTCAAAGATAACTACGCACTACTTCTGACCTACTTTTTTTATGATCATGTTGCGATCTGGACCGTTTCGTGAAGAATGAGCATGCTCCAACACTATGTTTAAATCACGTGACGAGGGAATAATGATTTTCAGTACTGGATCTATTGCACAGCGTGTTAACTGTAAACGAGCTCAGAAAAGCTTACTTGAAGATATTGCAAAATGAAACGAATTATTCCTAGATTAGTTAACAAACCTTTGAAACCTGGTTCAATTAATAAGTCCGGTGACCTTGGCCTATTTCTTTGAAATTTATGGAAAAATCAGTGAAAGCCTTCTATATTCGAATATTATCAATTTCACCTATAAAATGGTCAAAAAACACAACTTGTAAGGGAAAGAAATGATTTTCGACAGTTTTAAGTAATTTGAGTTCAAGTAAGTAAGTTTTTAGTAGAAAATCCAATGATTATAAACGTATTGAAGTCTGTATGTTTTACTGCCGTATAGCTCAATACGTGCTTTGCTCATTTTTATGGACAGATATGAATTTCGAGTGGCAAAATAATTTACAAAAATTGAATAACTTTGAATATTTAAACTTGAACTTAACCGAAATTTATTTGCTTGAGAACCCCAGAAGAACGGTTTAATAGCCTGATATGTGTCCGACTCATATATAAAAATAATATTTCCAGTAATTACAACGGCCTACAAAACATTTAATGAAAGATTAGCACAAAAATATAATTGTATTTGGTGCATATATGTATGGATTTTTTTCGTGCAATTTTATTACAAAGCTTAAAATGCTAAAAAAGACCCAACAACAACTGTAGTTTATTTACTGATTTCGACATATTGTCACATATTATTCTTCCCAGAAAACAAAATATTTCTAATTGTAAGGTTACCTTGTTTTATTTAAATATAAAGTACATTAGCTTTGAGTTCGCAGAAACAAACTGTTTCAAAATTAATGGCCCGGCATGGTCAAGCGTGTTGAGGGGTGCGACTCGTAATCTGAGGGTCGCGCCAAACATACTCACCCTTTCAGCCGTGAGGACGTTATAATGTTACGGTTAATCCCACTATTCATTGGTAAAAGAGTAGCCCAAGAGTTGGCGGTGGGTGGTGATGACTAGCTGCCTTCCCTCTAGCCTTACACTTCTAAATTAGGGACGGCTAGCACAGATAACCCTCGAGTAGCTTTGTGCGAATTTCGAAAACAAACAAACTGTTTGTAAATTAATTTCTAGCAATGTGGTTATATTTACTGCTGACAGGTCCTAGTAGATTCTAACTTCTCATACGCTTCTCTCAGAAATAAGACTTCTTGGCCAGAGACTTATCTTCCAATAAGTCAGTGATCCCAAACATATAGAAAATGTAGAGTAACGATATACATGGACAAATACCAAACATGGTTGGCCTGTTAAAAGCATAGACATGACCATTATTAACGCTTAGCTGTAATTACTCGTTGTTTGTGAATCCTTTATGTGTTTTCATAGTCATTCCAAGTACTGTATAACAGGGGTGTTTGGCTTACTTTAAAAGTGGATGGGGGAAGAAATGAAACTGACTGAGCATTACAGTATTTAAGTACTTAATATGATGTGCAGTATATTCTAGTTTTGATGTTTTTTAATACCAAGAATGACAAGTACAAACTACTTTGGCTCTCAGAATCATTACTGTTTTTAATGCTTTAAATCTGTCAATTTGTTTTATTATTGAAAACCAATCGTGCTTTTTGCACATTTTTTAATTACAAAACTTACCGATGGATCTGTCTTAATAATATTTAGTTTTTGTCTGTTTTAAAAATGCGCGCGCATCTTATTATCTCAGTGTGCGTGCGTTTGTAATTCATTTCAAAGAACTTAACAAAACGCGAGATATAAATATAATTTAGTAGACATTTTTTACAACGATATTCTAAAAGTGTTTTTTTCAAAAGATCTAACGTTGTAGAATATCATTACAAGTGTATTTGCTAATAGTATTAAGTACAGTGAAGATCAGCTCTGACCAAACTACAACAAACGTGCACAAGTTATAGTGCTAATTGAACTCTTTATGGAATCTAGCTCGTACCTTTCAGAAATGTTAGGCCTGAGACAAGTGGACTTATAAGACAGAGTTGTCTGCGATTAGAAGTTTTGTGTATTATTACTCCAGAATTCTCGTATTAAAAAAAAAATGTTTTAGTAAAGATAGTAATTTGAGCGCAAATGTTTAACGGATCTCAGTTTGTTTGTTTGTTTTTCCCAGTTACATAGAAACAGTAATCTAACAACACTTTATTCGCAATGTTTCCTGTAAAAGATATCACAAAATGCAGTTTTATGATAGGTAATATGAGTTTTACTCACATTTGTAATTCAGTTCACAGTTAAAGTATAACATTTACTTGTATGACTTTTGTAGGATTGTATATAAATGCACGTTCACAGAAATTTAAATCTGTTTTAGTTATTACCAGCTTACAGTCTTATTACATTTGCAGCAAATGATTTATCTATAAATCGAGTGACGTAAAAAGGTGAATTTCCTTTGCTTTATGAGAGTTAAGTACTTGCATTTGTCATTAAGATATATAAACATCAAGCGTACAGTGTAACAGTCTTAATCTGTTTATTGTTAAGGAGAGAACGTAAGCTCTCTGTGCTCTGCCCACTACAATTATCAAAATTTAGTGTTATAAGACCACTGGTAAAAAAAAAGCAAAAGCGTTGACGGTGGGTGATATTGACTAACTGCCTTTCTACTAATCTATCATTGCTATTCGGCGTAAATAGCCCTGGTGTATCTCTGCACGATATTCAAAGCAAACTAAACGTTTAAACAAATTAAAGCAAACTAAACGTACCTCTAAGCCACAGACAGATAATAATCTTGCACATTTATTTTCCATTTTGTACTTAAATGCAAAGTTACATAATGTGACCATCAGTAGTATCGAAACCGGATTTATAGTGTATAATCTCGCAAGATTACCTCTCAGCCACTGAGGTACTACACCTTTATAGTTTTTAGCGAAGTAACTACATCATCATAGGTCAAAAATCATAGATTTATTTACAGCTGTTGTCATGTATATGCGAACAATGTAGTAATTCTACAGAGGTATCAATGTTGGACTTTTCAATGAAGAAATGTCTCATCAATTTTAAAAGTTTTATTTAAAAATAACTCACGTAAAATTGTGTCGTATTTTATTTCTGTTATTTTGGTATCTATGTTTTAACCAGTAATTTTTTGGGAGGCTGGTATAGTCAAGTGGTTAAGGCGTTTGACTGAGTAATGGATACATATACAAGATGCGAACAATATTCGAAGTAACGTATTCGAGCTACAACTACATATTTGTGAAGAACTGACAGTAAAAGTCAGAAATTACGCCATAAATGGAATTATTTTATAATTTAAAAACAAAACAAAACATTTGCATCTAAAGCATGTAAGCTACAAATGTTATAAAATGTTAAAAATTATCTTGCCCCCAGTGGCTCAGCGGTATGTCTGCGGACTTGCACGCTAAAATCCGGGTTTCGATATCTGTGGTGGGGAGAGCACAGATAGCCCATTGTGTAGCTTTGTACTTAATCAAAACAACAACAACAACAAGAACTTATCTTATTAAGTAACACTTACACAAACAGTAATATATAAAAAAATATTTGGATCCAAGAAACATCGGCTGGAAGTTTGTGGTATAAATATTCAGGTGTTTTGTTGTTGTTTTTCTCGGTTCTTCATAATTAGTTTAATTGCATGGATTTCTCCACACATGTATTCAAATTATACGTCTTAATTAGTTTCTACAGGGTGGTCGCTAGAAAAGCGGAAAATCTGAGGGTCAGATGAGATCATGAATAAAATGCGTGCTTACTCATTTCTATTTTGATTTCTTTACATCATGAATAAAATGCATTTTGAGCATCTATGAGTGTAATATAACATGTGCCTTTAAAAAACTTTGTAAAAGTTATTCTTTGTAAAAATAAATAGCTGTTTGACAAATTTTCCGTTTTTCTAGCGACCACCCTGTATTTGCCTTTTTTTACATTAGAATTGATAAAAATCTCCCCTCTCCACTTTTATTTTTAGTCAATGAGCCTTCATAACCCTATTCACTCCCTCCCTTTGCGGGTTCGAATCCCGTCATAAAAATATTCGCCCTTTCATTTCGTAGGGACACTTCGATTTGAATATTTTTTGGTAAAGAGGAACTCAAGTGCTGGCGGTGGGTGATATTAACCAGCTGTCTTCCATCTAGTCCGGCTTGGCATAGTCAGGTGGGTTAAAGCGTTCGACTCGTAATATGAGGGTTGCGGGTTCGAATCCCCATCGCACCAAACATGCTCGCCCTTTCATCCATGGGGACGTTCTTATGTGACGGTCAAACTCACTATTCTTTGGTAAAAGAGTAGTCCAAGAGTCGGCGGTGAGTGAAAATGACTAGTTGCCTTCCCCCCTAGTCTTAAACAGCTAAATTAGGAACGGCTAGCACAAATAGTCCTTGTGTAGCTTTGAGTGAAATTCAGACTTTTACTTAAATATTATGTGAGTATATACATGCACATGTGAGAGTCTATATAAAGGTGGAAATATTAGACCCTTTGGTATGAAAAGCCATATCTTCAAATTATAAATTAAACAAAACTATTTCATATTAATAGGGCCTAAAAATTAAAACGGAATAGTTTATATAAAATAAATAAAAATCCTATTGTTTTATATTAGGATTTTCTCAATCTACGTTTTTTGTTTTAGGATTTTTGACAGCATTTAACTTATAACTGTGAAGTTTAATATAAAGGTAACATTAGTTTTTCTTTAATGTCCTCTCTGTAGAGATCTGAAATGATTAGACCACTCCTGGGACAGCAGTAAGTCTACGGATATATAACACTAAAATCAGGGTTTCGATTCTCCTCGGTGGACGTAACAGATAGCCTTATGTGGTTTTGTTATAAGAGAAACAAGCAAACTGAAATTATTAAATATACCTTGTATTTAGAGGTACTCTATATTTCCCTGCTGCAAAAATGCACTCCGCACTCAGAGTGCGTTATCAAAATGATAGTCAAAAGTCACTATTCGATAGGTTATGAGAGTGGCTCAAGCGTTGTCAGTGGGTGCTGTTACTTATTTTCCTTCCTCTTAAGTATCAGTTCAAAGTTAGGAGCGGCAAAGCGTAGACAGCCTAAGTGCATGTACCTTTACGCGAAATTCCGAAAGAAACAAAATATGCCAGGTGGTTAAGGCACTCGACTCGTAATCCGAGGGTCGCGAGCTCGAATCCCCGTCACACCAAACATGCCCGTCCTTTCAGCCGTGAGGGCTTTATAATATGACGGTCAATTCCACTAGTTGTTGGTAAAAGAGTAGCCCAAGAGTTAGCGGTGGGTGGTGATGACTAGCTGCTTTCCCTCTAGTCTTACACTGCTAAATTAGGGAAGGCTAGCGCAGATCGCCTTCGAGCAAGCTTTGTGCGAAATTCAAAATAAACCAAACCCAAGAATTTAATTTTAGAACGAATTGTAAGAGGTGTCATATTATCAAAGAATTGTGTTAAACATACCAAGGTTTTAATTAAAGCGTTAATATGAAAAATTAAAATATCAGTTATTTTACACATATAATTAACATCAGTATAGCACAACTGTATTATGAATTCTGTATTTTTGTACTATCAAAATAAGAGCATTTCAGATGTTTTTTTGTGATATTGCAATGGAAGTACTATATTTATGATTACTCTGGATATAATACTAGTCATACAGTTTATTTTATTATGTTTTACTTTTTATGCACTGCTTTTTCTAAATACGTTTTAATAATTAGGTCGAAAAGTTAATATCTTTTAATCAGCTAAATGGACCTCGAAAATTCTGGTGTTACTCTGTCGCTTGCTGAGCGCAGCCTTGTGCCTATGTGTTGATTGATCTCTTCTCCACCGTCGTGAAAAGCAGCGTGGTACATACAATAGTTATTGCGCGTGCCACGCGATAAGAGTGGATTAATCACACACACGAGACCAAGGCGCCTATTGTGTGTAACGTGGAATTCTTCAGTACTCTCATTGAGTGTGCATATTGATCAAAGGAACGTGTTAGTGGTTATACGAAGTACTCCATATTCATAACTTCATTGTGAATCTGCTAGTCAATTCTTTTAGTCGTATTTTATAACCGGGAAAAAGTATCTTTTATGTGTCTGACATTCAAAAAATAGTGACAGTTGTTGTCAGTCATAACAAAAGATAAATTACTTTGAGAGCCTTTATGAGCAACTTGTTGCTGTCGGGAATTCGTTAGGTGAACTGTGTTTGTAGATTTTTAGCCTAAATACGTAAGCAAATTATTTTACTATTTCTCTTTACAGCGAAGCCTGTATTCTCCGATTAAGACATTCATATTTAGATTATTTTTTTAAAAAATACGAAAATGCGAATGGTTCTAACGTTTCAACGGATAAAAAACACATTTATGATAAGAAAAAGTCTCCCTGATTTAATATACGTACAATTTATTGGTTGTTTGTTTATTGAAAATTAAGCACAAAACTACACAAGGGGCAATCTGTGCTCTGCCCACCACGGGTATCGAAACCCAGTTTTTAATGTGTAAATCCACAGACATACCACTGTGCCACTGGGGGGCAGGACAATTTATACAGTGGTAAGAAAAACACATCCTTTTAAACATAAATTTCCCAAATACGACTTTACTTAAGTTGTTTGTTTTGTTGTTTTGTTTGAAGAAAATATTATGTGCACACAAGTCAATTAAATGTGAAGAGAGTTTTGTATATTATGTGCACACAAGTCAATTAAATGTGAAGATAGTTTTGTATATTATGTGCATACAAGTCATTTAAATGTGAAGACCGTTTTTTTCTATTATATGCACAGAAGTCAATTAAATGTGAAGAGCGCTTTTTATATTTTGTTATATTTAAAGGATATGTACATACGTAATTTGAGACATTTAACTACTGTGTCTTTTAAGTCTTCGCTCATACCGTGTTAAGTATATAAGTAAAGAAAAACTTTTTTAAAAAAGCAAGTAAATGTAGGGACGGCCAATATCAATCCTTTAAAAATGCAACAAGGTAGTAGGGATGGTACTTGTATCATCTCTACATTAATAGCACAGCCATACAGGTTAAATTAAACACAGTTGTGATTGAATAGTTATGTATATATTGCTGCATGTTAATTATTGCCTATGCTATCATGCGGGGTTGATGCAAACACTGTCCCTACAGTGTTGTTTACATTGTTTTTTGAAGAACTGATATCAGCCATCCAAACACTGTCCCTACAGTGTTGTTTACATTGTTTTTTGAAGAACTGATATCAGCCATCCAAACACTGTCCCTACAGTGTTATTTACATTGTTTTTTGAAGAGCTGATATCAGCCATCCAAACGCTGTCTCTGCTGTGTTTATATTGTTTTTGAAGAACTGATATCAGCCATCTCTACATTTACTTCCTTTTTGTAAAGGTTTTTCTTCGTTTTCTGCTTTTATTTAATGCAGTGTTTTAACAGTAATAAAAAGGTTATATTTGTAGCCAAGTTCTAAGTACATTGAGGCTCCAACTGTAATATTTATTGTTTATCAAAGTAAGTCCTACTTCACCTTGTAGATACAACAACAAAAACAAACTTATAGAGGTATTGAAAACGTCGTTTATACTAGAATTATGATTTTTAAAAAATCAGTACTAATTAGTAATACTTATAAAAACGGATACTCCGTTTGAAGCTATGTTATTTCAATGAATTTGGTTGACAATATTGTTGCTTTTTTGTGGGGGGGGTTATAGTGTAATAAAAAGAAGCAGAAGAAATTCACACATTTTACAGTAATATTTACAGATTGTGAATCAGCCACTACATTGATATTGTTATAAAAAGAAATACTGTATTGTAATGTGAAGTTCTTACGACCTATTGAGAAGAAATCTAAAACACTATTTCGATGGATACTCCAAGCCAACCCCCATTAGCAGTGCTGCCACCTATCTGATACAACAGACTTTCATCCTGGTCACGACGAGGACCGGAAATAGTGTGTACTTATCGTTTCTCTAAAAATAAACATTGATGTGGTAGCTCCACTCTTACCAACGGAAATTAGTTTTAATTGTTATCACTTAAACATCTACCTGGTATGAAAGTATTTGAAAAGTTCGAACTAATTTCAAATTCGACTATAATCTCGAGCGGTCACAATCACTTTGAAAATAGTTTTACAGAAATTGCCTCAGTTTAATTTGCATATCATCATGTTAGAATGGAGATGTATCTATCTATACATACGTACCAAATATATGCATGTACACTCATATAAATGTAGCATTAGTTAACTTTCCGGGTTGATCTTGTTTTTTTAAAATTCATGGAAAAAACAACAAAAAAATATGATCACATTGGAAAGAAGAAGTAGAGTTTTTTTTTAATCTTTAAAAATCGGACTAAGTTTTATCAAAGTCTGATCGATCCAAGAAAGTCTCTGGTGGGACAGCGGTAAATTTACGGACTTACAACGCTAAAATTCGAGTTACGATTCCCTGCGGTGGACATAGCAAATTGCCTAATATGGCTTTACAAACAGATAAGTTACAGAACTACTGGATTGGCATGCAGAGCGAAAACACACAAATATACGAGTTAAATCAAACGTCCCTGGCACATCTTTAAGGAACAGTTTAAAAAGAATATAATAGAAGTAAAATTATAACCAGCCAAAAATAGGTTGTTATAGCTAAACCTAGTATATCACGGAAAACGTTCTATATTTCAACAGCAGTAGCATACTATAACTATTAGCCGATTCGACGTTTTAACTGAAACAAATAAGTTTCAACATTATCATTCTATACTGGATGTTGTAAGACTTACTGCAGCACCAACTATCCAATGTACACGTGTGTATTCTCGCACACGTGTACACTTGGTGTAAGGGTATCAACAGCAGTCGCTCATATCATGCTGACAAAAGAAGGTCAGGGAAACGCGCATGCGCACAGCGTTCAGTCAACAAGAAAAGGAAGAACTGAGAGCGTATTCTGCATCTGTGTGGATACTCAGTCAGCTGATAATACGGTTTAGGAACCAGTACTGAAGTTATATTG
Organism: Carcinoscorpius rotundicauda; assembly: GCA_011833715.1. Classification (NCBI taxonomy): domain Eukaryota; kingdom Metazoa; phylum Arthropoda; class Merostomata; order Xiphosura; family Limulidae; genus Carcinoscorpius; species Carcinoscorpius rotundicauda. Next base: position 31,564,557 of record CM022393.1, read on the forward strand.
TACTACATTTTATACATTATTTGAGGCGTGATGCACAGTTCAACAAACCACAGGTAAGTTCTTTAGGTCATGAATAAAGATTTTAGAAGATTAAATATACACATACAGTAGTATTGTATTCACTCGGCTTAAAATTAAGTAAAAGTTCTTCCAGAATGAAATAAATTTTATAAAGTGTTTATACACTGTTGTGTATGAAAACATTTTGGGTGTCTTTTCACGGATAATGTTGATATTAAAATACAAGACTGTGTTTTGCTTAACATAACTATTCTGTTGAATACCAAATTATATGTATTTTACACTTTTACTGTCTTTAATGACCTAATGTTCTGTAACAGTCTGAAATCAGTGAGCGAAATGGACTTTATATTCTTTATCAATATTCTATTTTACCTTTTATAGCACAGCTTAAAGTGACTATGTACTTGAAAAGTGTTTTGGAATTGTTTTTATTTTCTGAAAGATTATGCTCTACTTTTTCCTAATTTAACCTGAATTGCTTGAGGCTTAATTTGCGTGTGTGTGATTCTACATTCTGTTAGATTTAAACGATTATTCTCAGTGATATCCATTAATTTTGCAATAATATATTCGAGAAGATGATTTGCTAAGTCCCCTCGAATTGAATTTTCCTTTTACTTAATAGTGGACTTGTATTATTTCTTCAGGAAAACTTTAATACCATATTATTAATATTGCATATAATTAAGTAATAACTCTGAACCTTTGTTGCTGTATCTATATTTAAGTAAATCAAGTACCAGTACACTTGTATCCATATTGTGTTTCATACGACGAAACTTTCTTTTATTATATGGCTATGTAAAATCTTCAAGGAATGTGTTATCACGTCTGAAAATTTCCATTTCAAATAATGATGCACTACAAAAATAGTTGTCTATTTAAGTTCGTATATCGCAGATATTTTGACTGTAGTATACTGATTTTTCAAGTGTAAGTATCGCAGAAGTAGTGACTATTGTGCCGTCTCTTTAGTTGTATGTGTCACAGACTGCACTGTTATCGTATTGTGTCTTTAGCAGCAGGTGTCGCAAAGGCTGCTGCATCATATTGTGTTCTTAGCTGTATGTGTAACAGTAGTTGTATTATGTTGTATCTCTTCAGCTACAAATGACACAGACGCTGTGCTCTTTCGTATTGTCTCTTTTGCAGTATCTGCAGTGTCACTGATGCAGTGTTATATTGTGTTTATTCAATTCGCCGTTAAGTTATTATAGTTCCACATTGTATGTCACGGTTAATAATTTGCCTGCAAGAGACCCAGATTTATGCTTGGATAATGTAGGCCATTCGAGTGGCCTGAATGCACAAATATACAATTGTTTCAAAAGCAAATAAAAACTGTGTTAGTTACTGCGCACTTGAGCACTAAACTAGGTAGAACTTCGAACAGTACCATCATGACCTAGACCTAATATAAATATGAAGTTCAAAGTACTATAAGAAAACACAAATACATATTGAAAGTAGATTATAAAATAAACATGACCTGAGCGTGAAACACGAAGCTATGCGTCGCTTTCAGTGTTTTACTCTCCTTTCTACAGTGTAGAATATACACTAAGCAAACTAGTACTTGTTTTGTTGTGCCAGTCAATGTTTTGTACTAAATTAGCACGTAAATTCGGTATTGATAAGTTAGTTTTAAGTTGTTTTTTTTAATATGTATGCACAATTGTATTCAGCAAAGCACAATTTGAAAAGTGCAAACATATTCATTTACCGAAAGAGTTTAGGAACTGAAAAAATATTTAAGTTTACTCCACAAGATTTTGGATTTGAAAATTAATATTTATCTTGTAAAACGTTCTTACTTGTATGATGTCATTAGCTTACACTGGTGCTGTTATAAACCAAAGTAATGTAAGAGTGAAATAAAACTGATTTTGAAAAGTAGTTCCTTTATCTCCAACCCCCCACACACTTAATGGATCAGCAGTAAGCCTGAAGGCTTATAAAACTAAAGACCGTTAGTAGACTGGTCATTAGTTCACTGTGTAGCTTTGTGTTTAATTAGAAATTAACACGTTTGTTTGTTGTTGTTTTTTTTTAAATCGGACCGAGTGAATGTAGTGTCAGTGTTAACTGTAGGTTAATTTAGTCGAACAAGACGCAGCGCATGTTTTACTGAAATACAAATAGTTTGTTTGAGAACTTGACGGATTTTACCTGTCTATTGAAGTGGTTTGTTTGAATTTTGCGCAAAGCTACTCGAGGGCTATCTGCGCTCTATTGAAATGGAGAAGGCGTTTTAGCTTCTTTTTCTTTCAGTAGTGAGTTGCAGTTTATTAAAGTTTTGAGATCCACCATATCTTGTTTGCTTAAAGTTTCAATGAAATACCAATAGTTTTCTAAAAAAATTGTTTTTTTAAATAGCATACACAAAATTAATTAACTTTTACTGATACGTCTTTTAAATATCTAGCTAGATTCAGGAAGCTCAAATATTCTTTAAGAAAAGATAGTCAATTCTGTAACCCTTTTGTTGTTGTTGTTGTTTTTTTAACATAGCCAGAAACATACTAAAACAGGAACCGGTTTGCCTTCATCCCACTCTGTTGTGACACTACCTCTGAATAGGGTCGGCACGCGCCTGGGGTGGTACAGGTTTATTTACGTGCCAGTTTCATGTTGAGCACAAACTTGTCGCAGTCGCCTAAGCCACTTTTTGACATTCTTGTTAGGAGAAGGTGGTAGATTAAGGTCATTCTAGTAGTAATAGCCTCATGACAGGTATTAATTTTATTCGAACGTAGAAGGGCAGTCAATTTCTCCAAATTTCTTATGGGAGTCGTCTTCTTCTATCCACATTTCAACATATATCGCAGCTTGCAAGATACCGAGTTTCTCTGTATCCTGTTTTCGGTTTTTGGACATTAGCTGTGTAGTTAATCTGATATCCACTAGATGGCACAAGACAGAGCCAAAAATAACTTTGTTTCCATGCTGTTTGGCAATGTTGTTTACGTGCTTTGGAGAAAATTCGCATTTTTTGCAAAGTGGTCGATGAAAACAGAAACTTAAACTATAATTTCAACCAATATATTATCATTTGAAATAATAAGATGAAAAGAGTGGGTTTAGTTTGCCTACACTTACCTTTCACTGACTTTTTTTTGTAAAATATGTTTAACAACCAAGCATGATCGTCCTAAATAGAGTTAAGAAAATTTTGTAAAATACGCGAAAAAAAATAAGTTTTGCGGTGTTATTTTGTTTTGTTTCTTTACTATATGTGATATTCACCTTGAAGTGACGTCAATATTTGTGTTTAAAGCTAATACGGTTGTATAAATATTAAAGAATTGAGTTAAGAATACCGTTAAACCATTTATTTTTCAGAGCCATATCTCGTTAATTTAGTTAAGGCGTGCGACTCGTAATCCGAGGGTCGCGGGTTCGCATCCCCGTCGCGCCAAACATGCTCGCCCTTTCAGCCGTGGGGGCGTTATAATATCCAATCAATCCCACTATTCGTTGGTAAAAGAGTAGCCCAAGAGTTGGCGGTGGGTGGTGATGACTAGCTGCCTTCCCTCTAGTCTTACACTGCTAAATTAGGGACAGCTAGCGCAGATAGCCCTCGAGTAGCTTTGTGCGAAATTCAAAAACAAACCAACAAACTCATTGATTGTTATACCGAATATGCGGGTTTGTTGTTCGATTTTCGTTACCATAGGAAAATCGCCTTCAGCAATGTATAACGGTTAGGTGCGTTATAAAGGTGACAATCAAACCACACTGTTCGGTGAGACAAAAATAACCCAAGAATTAGCGGTGGGTGCTTTCCCTCTAGTATATCGCTTCTAAATAAAGGACGGTTAGCACGGTGTTTGAATAGATGTATGAAACTTTCCGAAAACAAGTAATTATTTCTTCAGTACTGTTCTAAAATTTGTAATTAATTCAAGAGTTTATAAATATACACGTGAATAACAGCCAGATGTATAACAGAGATTTCCTGCGATGTAACAAAGGAATGAAATCAGGTGCAGGGAAATAATACAGCTCTTAGAATAATACTACAAATTTAATTTTATTGTCTAAGATGCGATTGATTTATACTTGTCGGCTTTCGTGATTTGGGCCAGAATGTGATTCTCGTTTAATGGTAGAAACCTTCAATTCAGCTTTTCTCGCAGATCGGTGTGGTCTTCATGTAATGTACATCTTCTCGGCAGCGTTTACTATATCAGCCCTGTAGCAATTAACTCGAAGTTCCGCAGCACGTGCTTCTAGGTGCAAAGTACTTCACGATGACAGAGGGCGCCACTACTGCGTTGGCTTTGGCACGTCGTTGCCTGACGAGTAGTTGAACTGTCAGACACTTGGAGGAAAGAAGTGGCATCGGAACTGAAAGTGTTTTATCGATTATTTGTTTCTCGTAAGGATTTGAAGTCGGGTATATTTGAGCTAAAAAATATTTTAACATACTGAGTCGTGGAAATACTATATCCTTTTTTCCAGGTGGATGCGATAGGACCTTTGGTCGATGAGCCAAGTGCATGATGACCTTAGTGCTACCAGCATTTTGTACTAACTACCCTCCTAGCCTAAACTCATTAGTTTTCCCTGAGAATACAAGTATGCCTTGTGGTTTTGACGGCGAACCTTTGGACTTTGAGTCTGTGCTGTTTTCAGTCGAGTGGCCATCGACGTTACGTGATATGACTGAGCCAGCACAGGATAGTGACTTACTGAAAATTACCACAGGTAAGACGTTTTGTACTTCATCCATTAGGTTATTAGTAATGTGAGAAAAAGGTCTTGTGTTCCATCTGATCTCCCCATAAGAGGACATTTAATTGTAAAATTTTAGCACGGAGCAAATGAATTGTTTTCGGTAAAATCAAGAGATAGTTATTTCGTGTGTTGTCAAAAGTGTGTGTGCTTTTTTAGAAATTATATCTTTAAAATTGGAGGTATTATTCGAGGTTATACCTCAAATTGGAAAAGTTCATTACATATCCGCATGGCTTATGAATAGCTCGTTCTCACGAGAAAGGCTTTGTTGAATTCCTCGCACTTCCTGTTTTATTGACGTCAGATGATTGGGTTAACTACAACAAAAGAAACTCTCGCCCCAAAGGTTTCTCTGCAGTTGAATGATGAGAAATCAGTCATGTAAATAACGTCAGTAATTATAACCATTATATGCATTTCTATTACTCCAGATTAATATTTCGACACTCAGTTGCTCTGCGAGACATTTGGTTTCAAGTTTCTTTTACAGCTTACAAGAAATGGTGTGTAAGTAAAATTAAAGGCCAGTAACATCCAAATTAAGCAATGTGTATAGGCGTTGCTTTTGTTGAAAACGTAATAATGAAAAAATTATACTTATTAAAATATATATATTCGTCATGGTGTACCTTAGACCTGAAAAATATTCTCTTTGGCGTACCTGTTAGAAGTCAGCTAGTTTCCACCCACAGGTGTTATTTAAATACCTCGTACACACTGAACATTTTACGTATGCACTATCGTGGCGTTATACTTGTGTTAAATAACTTCGTATTTTTAAGTTTTTTAAACAGGTACTTTATATAGGAATATTTAATTCCATAAATAAACAATTCAAAATAAGGAAAAGAGTGGTAATTTTAGAAAAAAACAAACAAAAGTAAAGGACCGGAAACTGTAAAACATTAAACATTTTCTTTTAGTTTCGTACCTGAAGTGTTTTTATTAATTTTCATATTGTGATCAACATTTTGAACTTGCTAGATTAGAACATTGCTATTAACAAAATGAAGGAGACAGCTGTATAGCTGAAAAATAAATTCTCTTTTATGTATATAGTAGTGTATACTGCTATTACTTTAGTTCTAACGCATATTTAAACTAAATTATTTAATAAAAACAGGAAATGTATTCGTTATAAATACCATACTTGTTTTTGCTTGTTCCTAAAACGTGTGTTGAGAGCAGGATACTCACCTTGATCAAAACTAAATATTACATAAATAATATAGTTAAGTTAATATGATGTTCTTGCTAACAGCACTGAAAACCATTAATTAAAACTTGTAATGATTATAATGCGATGATTTATAAGGGTGGTGTACTTCCAAATATTTTCGACTATCCTTTGATCTTGAGCTAGCTTAGGATATTTAAGTTAGTCCTAAGTTTTACTACCAAATTAACAATGCAAATCAAAATATATACAGGGTGTTCGGAAAGTCACTGTGCAGTTTTGTAATCAGCATTCATTTAGTCTGTTTCAGCAGCTGATAGCGGTGTTTAGAAACAAAATAAGAAGGATCCAGGCCTGTATTGATGCCAACGGGGGTCTATTTTAACATTGTTTATAATTGTCATTCATATTTATCTCCTGTATTCTATACTGAAACATGTCTGTTGATAAATATATATGTGCACAGTGACTTTCGGAACACTTTGTATTTATTATATATTCAATAATGAAACCACTACTTTCAATCAAACAGTGTAATATAACTTACCTACAATAGCACAAAGCTATTGCTTCATAGATTGGATATCATCCCATTTCATATTAATTGAAAAGCGTTACACCAGTGTAGCAGAATTATGTACAACAATAAACCTCTCAAATACGACGAAAATACGACCAATTAACGACGAACATTGTAACTTCACAGTTACTTGTTTTGTTTGTTCGTTTTCGAAATTCGCTCAAAGCTACTCGAGGGCTATCTGTGCTAGCCGTCCCTAATTTAGCAGTGTAAGACTAGAGGGAAGGCAGCTAGTCATCACCACCCACCACCAACTCTTGGGCCACTCGTTTACCAACGAATAGTGGGATTGATCGTAACATTATAACGCCCCCATGGCTGGGAGGGCGAGCATGTTTCGCGCGACTCGGGCGCGAACCCGCGACCTTCAGATTACGAAGCGCACGCCTTAACGCGCTAGGCCATGCCAGGCCTCACAGTTACTTCGTCTTAAGAATACTTGCTAAGGCACGTATTACAAAAAAACAAAAACAAAAATGCAAACAAAAATGATTATGAAAGAAACATTTAAGATTGATATGAATTACAATGTCGTGCAATAAACAGTCAAAATATTGATATTTCAATTTAAATAATTTACTGTAATATATTACTGAACGTAATGCGACACCAATTTGAATTTAACTATTCACTTCGTAACACGTACACTGTCAGTTTTATTGAGCACATGGTAAAAAAAAAAAAATATCCAAAATGTATGAGCTGTTATGAGATATAAGAAATGTTAAAGAAATACGTAATGCCAGCCAGTGGTAATAAATATAAATGTTACATTTATGAAAACAATGAAACTAACAACATGAGAGTATACACTCTTATAAGAACTATTAATATTACGTAGCTTGCATTAAACTGTAGTTAGAGGTTAAACTAACGGCAGCTCTATAATAGTTCGTAATGGCTTTCAAAGTTGTGAAGTTAACGTGTATACTGTACACAGTTCAAAATTGTGATATTCTGGAAAGTTTTTAATCAGTATCGAAAAAAAATTGTTGATATTGTTGTAAAACCGAATGAATCTAGCGTTCAAAATGTTGAAAAATGAGTTAGTCCTGTCGACGAAACCTTGCAACGCTGAGCAGTCTTAAGAAGCCGGGGGTAGAAATCGATGTATACCGTAACTTATTCGTAATATTTGTATTTGAAAAAGGAACATTTTTAGCTTCAAAATCAAGTCTTATCAACTATTTAATTTAACGTAAGTTTAACGTTGCTTGTGTTCGAATTACGTATTGATTGTATTAGGCCTTGTTTGTAATGAAACAACCTTTGTTTATTTTTTTAGAGTGAGTTCTGGCGAATAGATGTATTTCGTAGAATCGAGAAAACCTTGATAATTTTGTAGAAATATCGCCTAAATATCTGCTATTGTATAAAACTTTTATACGATTTCTTATTTTCTACTAATGACATTCAGTTTGAAAAATATAAAATTGAAATATGCGATCTGAGATTACTTCTTATAGGTATCGCATGGGAACCGGACAATTAGATATCTTAGAGGAAGTAGGACATTTGACACCAAGTAATTTTAAAATGTTCTTAAAACTTCAACATACTTAAAATTCATATAATGGAATAAATTAAACTGGTAATGTAGTAGCCCTACATATATGGCGGTAATATATAATGGCGAAAATTTAAACTGGTAGTAATAGTAGGCATTTATTTATACAGTTCATGTAATGCAGTAAAGAACAGGTTTTAACGCACGTGGTCAATTTTCTAAGAATTTGTGTTCATCGTGGCATGAAAACTAAACCATTTCTTTTCAACAACGTCATGTATGACGAGGTAAATGGATCCCCTCTGTATTCAACGGTAGCGAAGTTTACCTGCTGTCACATAATGACATAAGGTGTAATATATTACATCTAGAAATACGCACGTCTTTTACATGCTTTATAGTGATGTACATGAAATGTAGCTGTTGTAAGTATTGTTTTATTTTGTAATTACCTGAAGTAACCATCGTTTGGAAGGTAGCTATGTAACTTTTTGATTGATAAAAGGTTATCTTAGGACAATAAAAGCTGTTTCCGTTATGTACAGAACGTAAACACGCCATATGAACTGCAAAACTCAAAATGCGAAACTTGAAATTTGTGTGAATTTTCCAATGAACCTCCAAACTGATCTTTGGTAAAGATCCATCTATAGAGGGCGAAGTAGTGGTAAAAAACGCAAAATAGAAAACTGATTTTTATATATTTCCCCATATATATGATAAACCTCTATACCAGTTTTGTTGATTGCACACACCCAGCTAGGTGAACAGACAATAGACAGTACTATTATGGTATTTGTATAGATGGGCAAAAGGTGTCTAAATGCCCTACTTCGTCGATTTTTGTTTTTACGTGTCCAGTTGACCTGTTTGCTGGTAGAATTGTACGGATGGCTTTGTGTGGCTCAGAATAATTTACTGAGTCGATAACGAAATAAAAGATTTACCTAATCTCATTATTTATTTCAACAAGACTATCTGAAGTTTTCCACTTTGTAGTTGCTTTTGCTTCACAAGAACAGAAAATATATTACTTGTTTTATTTGTGCATTGTATTATTTGCACTATGAATTGGTGCTGATTGTTTCCTAACATTACTTTTAAAACATTCTTATTATGGCTGGAAATTCCTTGAAACAACGTTAGTTTGTTGGGAATTCGTAATAGGTTAATCGACACATCTATAAACATAAGTATCTTTGAATTGTTTGGAGTATTAAAATTAACATGCTGTACAGACCTGAATGAAAGACAAAATACAACTCAAGTAAGGTACGAGTGTACTGTACACAGGTGTAACATATAATCAGTGTATTTTGCTGATTAATTCGTATTCTTTTATACTGACAAACTGAAAGCATTTAATAACGTTCGTGTACATAATGTTTATGTTTGTGTGTGCAGCTGTAGAAAAAATGTCGTATTAACTATAAAAAGTAAATATTCTAATCTATTTTCTCGTAGAACTATGTTCATCTATATATTTTTGTAATGGAATATTGAGTAAATTCGCATATCTTAATCGTAGTTTGTAAGAAACGTTTTTCAAAAATTTACTTTTATAGGATTTTTTGGAAAGTTTCCTAATTTCAGAAACAAACTAGTAATGAAGTACTGGAAAACATGAATGGTGTGTTTCGTTTTAAGAAATTTCATAGAAATAAAATTTAACGGAAATTTATTTACACAACGTACGAATTTTACATCGTTCTATATAATTATTCAAAATGAGATCCTTATGTAAACAGGTTGGAAGAAAAGATCAGGTTGGCTCTGGGTAAAGTGACCAACGTTTAAAAATGTATCTTAAACCTCCTATGAATATTGATATGAAAACAAAACATTTACGACTACTTAAGATGTATCATGTCTGTCACGTGCGGAACACGAGGCGCCTACTAAGCTATAGCTGAAGGGCATATTGAACCAAGTGGTTCTTGTTTAAATCTAAGCAGAAAAAAAAATTCAGGAAGACAAAATGAATGGAAGCATAGTAGAAAGTAACAGGGGAGTTTCAAAATAGTTAGGGTGGAATGAGATGAGGGGGGGGAGGTCTTTCTGGCACCGAACACTGTTAGCTAGGTCATTGCTCTCTAAACAGAGTCGTGAACTTTGACTGCTGCTACTATTCAGGCTTTAAACTGTTCTGTTCTTCTACTTTCAGTGTCAGCTACTGGCAACAGCCCCAGGGAAAGAGAGTTGGTTTATGCGGACAAGAGAAAACTTCCCCAAGTTTCCGAGTGCGAGCTGAAACGACCAAAGAAAGATGTTAATGACAGTGGAACAAGAGAAGTTGATCCGGGAACTGCCGTTTTGGTTCTGGACAAAAAGCTAAAAAATGTTGCAGCTGACCACGAATTAGGCCCCGAACAAGATCAAGAAATGTTAATTGATGATGCATTTCTTTCATCTCGCAGACGCTTGCCTCAGTTATGGAATCCGCGCATGCGTTGGAAAGATGAACGACGTAAGGTCTTAAAGCTATCTCTGAACAAGCTGCGCCGTATCAAAGATCCGGAGATATTTTTGTGTCGCTCAGTCCTCATCAATAATACCGTGAAACATTTACAGAGAGAGATCCGTGAAGAAAAAACTTCTCGCCACCATGCGGTAGGAAGAACAAGTTATATCTCAGGTACTTGTTCGTCCTCCACCGACCCCGGCTCGTTTGCGTCCCACTCATCGTCTAAGAGCTGGAGTTTCGATGCCGAACCCGCTGACGTAATTCCGCGAAAAGCTTCATGTGATTCGGTTTCGTTTTCTTCAGTAAGTGGTACCGAAGAAGGCATTTCCAACTACGATGAACTATTTAATCTAGAAGAAGTTTTGCAAATTGATGAACGTTGCAGACAATCCATGCCTCACACAGAATCGGCTTCTGGACAGTTAACAAGCTGTCACTCGGTTGCCTTTACGTGCCCGGTTCCCAACAGCAATAACGAGTGTCCAAAGCACGTTTATTCATCAAGGTGTAGAGGGAAAAGCCAAGATGACCGCAGTTCCCGACGTCCAGCCTCGCCCAATCCATGCGCCACACAGTACCGTATCAATCACGATTCGTACCGTTCAGACGCACCATCTCATGGCTCGTCAGTCCTAGACTCAGTTGTGTATCAAAGTTTGTTAGCTTCATTAGAAACATAGAATGAAATGATAATTTTTAAACAGCTTTTGTGTATGACGGCTTAAAATAACCTGTCTCGTGACGCTACAGGATCTCTCTATCTTTTTTTCTCCACACACTCTTTCTAATAGGTAGCACTTTAGGTGGAGACATGTTAACATATTGTCACGAAAATTTATTTCTACATGTTTTATATCGTGTTTAGTGAAGGTGGGTGAAGATCGTTAGCCCAGAAATATTGATCCTTTCCAGTGAGATCAGAACCGATGAATGAACCAACTGGAGAAACGTTAAGGGAAAACGATTCCTGGCACCGTATGAGCCGTGAAATTTTGACTTTTTACAGTAAAACTGCTTTTACATCGGGTACAATTTTCGAACCAGCCTCGCCCTCACCTATTTCCATGGAAGAAAATCAGAAATCGGTGGAAAGTTTTCAGGAATTATCAAATTTAGTTAATGTTCTTTCCACATTACATAACATAACATTTAACAAGTTCATAACTGTAGCATATTTATTTTAAAATTAGAATATATTAAAATGATTGTTTCTATTATTAACAATCAGTATTGCTTTGTTTTGTGTACTGTATCTTATTAAATCATTTTTACTCATTTTATTTTAAATCGCCAAAAATTTGTTTTTTTTTCGCTTTCCTCCTGAACCATTTTCTAAACAAATTAATAAGCAACTTCTGTATTTCTGTTGCTAGGTGAGTTCTCTTAATTATCATGTCTAGATGTTTTATCATGTCTTAACGCTACTTGTACAATACGTGTGCTATGTGCAGGATGAGAAAACTTAATGTTCGTAGGTAGATATATCTTAGATACACCATTTTCATAATAATTTAAGTAAAACATAAAGTAAATATCTTTCACGGCTCTGATTATCTTCATTCTTTATTTTAATGTACTTTTGGAATTTTGCGTTAATAGTAATAGTTGGATAACGGCTTTATTCGTTGGCCTATTATTACTTTGACAGCAATTTACGTAACTTTCAGTTAAATGCATCTTCAAAAGGTTTAAATGTTAGTTGTTAGTTAATTTTCTACATTTAAATTATGCTTTCCTTTACCAAGTTATGATTCGCCTTTTGCTAACTTGTTTTGTTAAATTTGTGTTTATGTTCGTTTCCCAATGTAAATAATTAAAGTTAGATTTGGTTACAAGTCATTACGAGCTCTTTTCTTATTTAGCACTATACATCCGGGTATCTAGTCATACCTAAGGTTTATAGCACCAATTATAGTATATTTTCTGTTTCGGCAATTTTGTTTTCGGCCATTATATTTTTAAAAAAGTACGCTTTTCATTCGCAACAGCACAGCTAAATCCTTTTCAGCGCTAAGCACGAGACAGAAAATAAATATACTTAGCTGTTAAATGTAAATAAGAGATGTTTTAGTTAGCAAATTTATCTTTTGAGTTTTTCCAGTCATCCCACACTTGCATGTAATAATTTTCGACTTGATTACTCGCTTGATCTGTACGCCTGAAAGAAGTTACGTGATCAACAATGGGTTTTTACACACGCAATGTCACTCGGTTTCGTTAAATATAGACATAATGGCCTGTAAAAAGTTTGTTTTTGAAGTATAGCGCAAGCAACACAATGTGCTATCTGTGCTGTGCTCACTACGTCTATCGAAACTCGAAAAAGTACAAGTGTGTTTTGCTGTGTGTTAAGTAATACTGGTAATTGTTTTTGATGCAGTTCGTTGCTGTCAGTTGATTCAGATCTGGATTTTTGTTTGTTAGCTAGTTTTACGTGAAGCAGATTTTTATCCTGTTAATTTGTGTTCAACAGAGCCGCTGCATTTTGGTTTTAGTTCTATTTTTGTCGTTGTTGCCATCTTGTGTGTTGTGTTCTGGTTATTCTCCTGTCCACTCTCGCAACACAAGTTGTGTTGTTGGGAATCATTAATTACTGTGGTGTGCCGTCAGTAGTTTCTTGTAAATATAAATTGGAACTGTCAAAATGTCTACGAAGGCTTTAATGTTATATAGTTAGACACAAAAATTTCAGTGTCGTAAGAATGTAGTTTTTCTTGAATCTAATTAATATTTGAAATTTATGGTGTATTTGTTGAATTTTAGAGGAATTACGATGTGAATATTTAAAATTTAAATGATGGTTTGAATTAAATGAAACATTTGTTTTTATGATTGGTAGTTTCAAACACTGAAACTAGAAGTTAATTTGTAATTAAGTTTAATGTTATCTACCTTTGTATATCGTTATGATCATTGTTTGTGTATATTGTGTAATTTTCAAACAATGATTTTTACAGTATTAGTATGTTTGAGTTAAGTAGCTACACTTTTTGGTTAATTAACTAATGTCTCATGTTTTTGTGGGTAGGTAATTTATGGCAGTCTCTGAAAGGCATAAACAGTCTTTATTTAATATTCTATTCATAATAATGGTCTTTAATATTCATGTGCGTAGAAAAAAATCATTGGACTATTTTTTGTCACCAGTAACAGTTCAGGCTCGTTTGTGTTAATCGCTTTTACCTGTAGATTATTTAGTGAATGAATTACATAAATACTGCGAGTAGTTGTTTAAAACATTACTGATTGGAAAGCGTAGGAATAAGACGTCAACACTGAACGAAAAATCTAATTTCAGGTACGCTTAAAATAGACGAAACGGCGTAATGAAATTATTTAACCTAAAGTTCATAAAAGTTTATTGGAGAAAGTAACGTTAATAATTAAGTATCGATAGACTAATCTGTTCTCAATCGAATCTCAGTTTTGTAAATATTTGTTAACAAAAAAGTGTTATGTGAAAAACCAATAATATTCAAGGTACTTATCTTCCAATAAAATTTCAGGGCAGCTCGGATGATTCCTAAGTTTTCTTGCCAATGGCTTGAAAAATATTTGAATTGTTCAGTCAATTATTTTTACGGACATTATGTTCCAAGTTGTGCAATGCTCGTTTGTTCAGTACTATTAGGCAAGCTGCAATATTGTTACTAAGCCTAAACATGTTTCGTATCTTTTATTTTACGTGAAATAAAAGTATGGTGTGTTGTTTCAATTAAACTCACTGGGTGTCAGGGGATCATTGTCAGATATGACAGTTTTTTTTTCTTTTTCCACAATGTAATATAATATTTTGTCAGCTTTAATTTAGTTAATTTTTAATATATCAAATTGTTTTTCTACATAATTTAAAATAATGGCGTTTGCCGCGATAATTCTGATGCGTTTGGAAATATTTTCTAATATCTGTATTACAGGTTTGACCGTTACTGTGAAGTTAGGGCTAATAATTACTGTATTTTCATACATTAAAGAGTAACACCATATATAGTTGTTTTATATTTGTTTATTTGAAACGACTCATGAAGTAAATCGTAAACCATTCATCTTCCAACTGGGTGTGTAATCATTTCCCATTTAGCACTTTTTTTTTCACGAAACAAATTTACGCACTTAACAAAATATCCACCATCATATTATACGGACAGATACTGAGAACACTTGGAAATGCACGAAAACAAAATGTTTCTTATATCTTTATGTTATGATTTAGAAAAGTGTTAAATCTCGTGGTTTTATGATATACATAATTATACATTCACGTTTTGAAAGGTTTGTGTAACTAATGGGGACTAGCTACACAATTTTCACACCTTTACACTGTTTGTTTTTTTTTAACTTAGAAATAACGAAAGTTTTTTACAGTTTTCCTATGTTGTTTACAAGACCACATTATTGATGCTAGAAGTCAGCCGTGATAATTTTTGGCAAATTTTCGAATATTAACCTAACGAAGTATCGGTAATGTGTTATACTATCAAGATAAATAAGTGATTTAGGTACGTTATATTTTCAATATAGAATATTACATGTGTATTTGGTTAAAATAATACTGTTGTTTGTATGTGTGTGGCAGTAATTTTTGAATAGTTGTTGGAAACCAAAGCAGTCGTATCGTATGCATAAATATATTCAGTTTATAAAAAGTCAAATAATACAGTAAAAAGCCATTACATATTATTACATTGCTTCTCTGGTTACCCCACAGAATTAATTGTTGAATAAGACATAAACTAACATTCTAAAATAGAAAAAGATATAAAATCGCGTTTGTTAGTGTTTTATCGCAAAGCTACATCGGGTTATCTATTGAGTCCACCGAAGGGAATCTAACCCATAATTTTGGCGTTGTAAATCTGTAGACTTATCGCTGTATCAGCGGGGGACCATAAAATCGCAACTACGGTGTACCCATGTTGAATTAAAGGAATTTCTAAAACAAGATGTGCTGCGCAGGGTCTCCGAAAGTGTTGTTTCAAGAGTAAATAAAACCAAAGTTAAGGTTAACAAATATATTTTTCTTCTCAAGTTCGTGTATCATGCTTTGTTGTAATGTCAGAGTGCATAATTCTTCTTGTGATTTATGGCATGCGCACATCTCGTTAATATATCGACAGTACAAATTGCAACGTTAAACATTCTTTTGGACGTCAGGCCCATCATGACGTGATGGTTAGGACGTTCTACTCGCAATTAGAAGATCGCGATTTCGAATTTCCTTCCCACCAAATATGATAATCCTTTCAGCTGTAGATGCATCACAATGTGACGGTCAATTCCACTATTCGTTGTTAAAAAGAGTAGTTCAAGAGTTAGTCGTGGGTGGTGATGACTAGTTGCCTTTCCTCTAGTTTTAATAGTGTTAAATTAGACAGCTACTGCAGAAAACTCCACTATAGCTTTGTGCGAAATTAAAAAAAAACACACCTTTTTACGTCATTTTAGTATCTACTAACTGATTGACAGACAAACAACACACTATTATACAGTGGTACGATGGTTAAAACAAGTGACCCCTCTTGGCGTCTTTCGGCAGTGTCTTTTTCTGGAAAATTATGCTTCATTTATGGAACCCTAAAATTATCAACAATATTTCAAATTTTCTATATCAAATCTAAAGAACATAGTTAAGCACAAAGGTACACAATGGACAATCTGTACTGTGCCAATCACAGCATCGAAACCCGAGTAGTCTTTTAAAAATATGCTCTTGTAATTATAAAATCATT
The DNA here is from genome assembly GCA_011833715.1 of Carcinoscorpius rotundicauda. Taxonomy (NCBI): domain Eukaryota; kingdom Metazoa; phylum Arthropoda; class Merostomata; order Xiphosura; family Limulidae; genus Carcinoscorpius; species Carcinoscorpius rotundicauda. Next base: position 31,580,778 of record CM022393.1, read on the forward strand.
TTTTAACTCACTAATGATTTATGAACATCTGTGTTGACTCATCACATGATTTCGATTTAATTCTTAAGCGTAAATATTCGGTTTCGTCTAGATATATTTCACTACACACAAAAAAGGATGCGTAAACAACTTTTCTTGAATTACGGGTAAACTTAGAGTTGTAGTAAAATAATTTCAGTAAAATCAGATGTACGTTTACCACACCGAATACATTAAATATTTACTGAAACAAATTGTTCACTTACGTGAAGAAATGCACGCTAAAGTCCGGGTTTCAATACCCGTGGTGGGCAGAGCACAGATAGCCCATTGTGTAGCTTTGTGCTTAATACAAAACAACAACAACAAACAACTACGTGAAGAAAAAAAATTCTCTAGATTTTCGTTTAAGTATTGTATTTTGTTTGTTTGTCCATGTGTGCTTAAATACAAAGATTACATTCATTTTTTCGTATTGTTGGATACTTTGGACGTAGAATTTAACAGCAAAGTAACGACCGGGTAATAATCAAATGGTTTTGTTTATTTTCTCTAATCATTACAAATCTGGTTATTGATTTGGATTCTGGTTAAATTGGAAGCTGTATATTTTCATGTTAGTAAATTACCAAAAAATTTAAATCCAAAACATGATAAAACGTCTTTGTTATTTCCCTTTATACTAGCAGTGGAAGTAATTACCCTTATCCAGGCCTATTACACCTTAGATTGAACAAGAAATTGTTTTTTCAGACTATCTGTTGTGGTAACTTCGGGAAGTTAACTCCACATTTTAGCGTTGTAAGGTGGAAAATTTACCATTATCATACCAGGAAATAAAGAAATGTTTATTCAAGTTGTTTTAAAATTATTCTTCAAAATTGGTATTTTAGAATATAAAAGTTATATTTAGTAACATATTTTATAAATACAAGAATATGATAAAAATGATTTGAAGTTGACACAGGCTACCAAGTCGAAATTAACGGCTATTTTCATGTGGAAGGTGGTCAAAGGAACTGGGGGTCTCATTTAACCACACACCTGCTATATCCTTCGATATACATTTAACGTATCTTTTATCTGTTTAAACGTGTTTTGTAGGAAGCCATTGGTGACAGTACAGTGTATATATAGCCTGTATAGAGGTTTTCAAGTTGTGTGGTTTAAGATTCACCAATTATCGCATGAGCTTTTACAATAGCAACTGCGGCGTCAAGTAATAGCGTGTTTTCTTAGCTGTCAGGCTTAACAAGATCAGCATTGAAGGAAGTATTTCGAAAAGAAGCACCTTGATTATTATTCTTTAAACGTTCTGTTAGCCCTTACTACAAATGTATATACCAAACTAACTCTCAGAGCCCAATCTTCAATTATTTATTTTAAAAGAAGATAATCATATCCTGCATAATAAAACAAGGCTATAAATAAACATACTTTATTATTGTCTTGAAACATTTTTTAAAAATGATTTTGTATAATGTTAGATATCCTTTTGTGTTAGCGGTAAGTTTACAGACATGAAGCGCTAAAATCTGGGTTTTGATTCTCCTCCTCATCATGAATAGCATACAGAAAGTCTATCGTGAAGTTATCCAGTGCAATTTTGTGGTAATAACATCATGATTGTTATTATACTGAAGTATTCATATTACGTTTAACTTAAAGATGCTTTCTGATCGAAGCTGGGTTATTTCTTCTTTCTGTTACGAAGGTATCGACACATCTGCCAATAGTTTTACAGTTTCTTTGAAACTACAGAAGATTATAAAAAAAACTAACATATTAATATGATATTGGTCATGTTTAAGTGTATTATTGATTCAGTCCTTCGGAAAGTGGTGGTGTTTGTTGTTGTTTGGAATTAAGCATAAAGCTACACAATGGGCTATCTGTGCTCTGCCCACCACGTGTATCGAAACTCGATTTTTAGCGTTGTAAGTCCGCAGACATACCGCTGAGCCACTGGGGGGCACTCGGAAGGTGTAAAACGCTACTTATTTACCACAAATATTATTCTGACATAAAAAACGTATTCTCGATAATTTCATATTTGGTTCAATCTACTTCGAAAAGTGTCCAGAAAATCTTGCAATCGCTAGCATGATTGAACAGTAGAGGAAGCAAAGCTCAAGTAGAAGGACTAACTGAGACACGAGGTCTATCTGTACTATAACTACTCAACAGCAAACACCGCCAAGCTTTGTGCTATTCCATTGCCAACGCATAATGGGATTGATTATCACATTATAATGTCCCCACGGCTAAAGAGCAGACATATTTGGTGGAAGGAGGATTCGAACTCTCAATTTTCAAACTGCGAGTCAAGATCCCCAACCATCAGGAATAACATTACTAACCGGATAGAAAAGTAGATATACCAACATGTACCTTATACACGGCCCAGAGATCAAAGTGGATAGAGGACCAAGCAACCGTTTGGATTTAACAGCTATTGTATAGCTTTTCGTGATGTTATAAAATAAAAGTTGTGGTATTGTAGCCATGTGAAGTTATTTTCGTAAAAATTATGTTAAATATGTTACATGTATTAGGAATAAATAGCCGAACTTAAAAATTGATTGACTTCATATTTTACAACATATAAATTAATTGGCTTAGTTCTCACACCCTAGCTTATGATATTTCACATTCTTGTAGACTGTTAAGCGCAAAGCCACACAATGAGTTATCTGTTCTATGTTCACCATAAGGGAAATGAGTATCGGATTTTATCATTGTGAGAAAACATATACAATAAGTAACTTCAAGTATGATATTTGAACGTAAACAATTCAGACTGATTAGTTTAACATAAATGCCACGCAGTCGTTGTTCATAAAAATTCATGATCTATATATATATAGTGTCTAGGCCACTGCTGTGTTTTTTCCTTTCCCAGCCGACCCGATAATTATGTGATATAAGGCAAAAGGGTTCGTACTTACTCGATATCGCAAATATAAAGTATTTGAAGTATTATATCATGTTTTCCTCTGTTTTTTCTCATAGCTTCTTAGGATATCTATTATATGCGTTAAATCACAATTATTTGGTAATATTTTTAAGCATTTCGAATTCACCTATACAACAACTATATTGCAATACATTTAAAAAAGAAAAAAAAATCTTCCCCTGGCTAATAATATAAATATTCTAAAAATAGCAGAAATCCGCGAACTTTAACACTGTTCTGAATAGTATTGACCTAAGTTTAACAGTGTGTATGATTACGACTAAAGTTTTATTTTGTTTTTAAATTTGACGAACAAAAATTATGATTAACTGTCTTAATTGTTTTACTAACTCCTCATTGTAAAGATGATCGATCATAACAACAATGAATTTATAAGCTGGCAACGCTGCCTATATAAACACGTACATGATTTATCTACGAAAGCTCAGTGTGTTGCTGGATATGAAACATTGCAGCTGCCTAACGTATTCAACCATCTGGAAAACACTTTTAACAGTTGCAGAGACCTTTCTCGTGTTGACCATATTCCACGCACATTGCACATGTTGGTGTCATATTTTAATGCCAACATTCATTTCATGACTATCAAAATTTAATTCTTGGATCTTGTATTTGAACAGACGCCATCACCCTTAGGTATGTCTTGTTTTGAATTTCGCGCAGAGCAACACGAGGACTATTTACGCTAGCTGTCCATAATTTAGACTAGAGGGAAGGCAGGTAGTCATCACTACCCACCCCCAACTCTTTGGCTACTCTTTTACCAACTAATAGTGAGATTGACCGTAACATTATAACGCCCCCACGGCTGAAAGGGCAAGCATGCTTGGTGTGATGGGGATTCGAAACCGTGACCCTCGGATTAAGAGTCGAGTGTCTTAAACACCTGGCCATTGCTCTTAGGCTACAAGTTGTTATTTAAGACATGCTGTCTCCTAAAAAAATAATATCTTGAGAAAATTCTTACATTAAGAGACGCTGAACCATATAATTAGATAATTATGTCTGAAATATGACAAATATTGTCGAACGTGATGGCTAGGCAGAATGTAACATTGTTTTAAAGATCAGGTTTGTAACCTCTGTTACAACTATCAACATATTATTATATAGTTCTCCCTGTCTTAACAAGAAATATCCAACGTTATTTATATTTCATTTCTGATAATTCGTATGTACACCTTAATTCAAATTCCTTTCAAGATAGGTTAATACAGTTACAGTCACGTTTCTCAAATTATCATTTTTTTTCTCTATTTCAGACGTAGACATCCAATTACATGGTTCAATGTCGCTTAACGTAAAAATTTTGGTCTACTTATTACAACGAATAATGGGATTAATTGAACTTTATAACGCCCCCACGACTGAAAGGACGAAAAATCTTCAGTGCATAAAGAAATAAAAATATAGCACTGGAGACTCGGATGTGAGTGTGATCTAATACAGCACGAAATGTTTACAGTTTTTAAAAATTTACAGATGAAAATAAAATTGTTTAACGACTATCATAACCTTTTAAAGACACCCATGTTTCGTGTCTAGGATAAGGGAGAAACTTAGTGAATAATGCATCTGAATGTGGATTCGAGACGTGGTGTTACTAGACACCTTCTGGTTAAGAATATTTAGTTGTGGATGTGTTATAAGAATGATATTCGGAAAATAATAACCGCTTCAAGCGATGGTGTCTTCAGGTCCAAAAAGGCCTCTGTGAGCGACATTGCTACAAAATTAAAAGGTTTACACTGTAGTAACATAATGTTTTTCAAATCACACTCTTAAAATTTAAGACATTTATAAACTTTGACAATTAATATTAATATAAAACCCACAAAAACATAAATTATCCAAATTAAATAAATTAATAAGTAGCATAAAATAATAAATGTATAAAAGTAACAACATTACAAGTTAAACTATTAGAAGATGCATAACGTTTCAAAATAAATATACAAAAGAAACAAAATGTTTGAAGAGCAATTCGCGAAAATCTTAGTATAATGACGAGGCGTATGTCAATATCTATGTATGTAATCAAAATTTCTGCGCCATCTATTGAATGATACCACAAATAAATATCCATAAAAAAGTTTCACACCGGGTATTGTAGATTCAGCCAATTAGAAAAATAGCAGTAGTATGTGCAACAAGCATAACTTTTTATAATAAAACATATGATCAAATAAAAGTACTCTATTCACAAAAAGAACACGACTTTCACTATCAGTGCACGTGAGGGTTTGATTATATCCTTATTGGTGTAATTTTTAAATTTGGTACTGAAAGAAGGGAGCTCTTAGAAAACTTATTTTTATTCAGAAAAGGGTACCACTTTTAATATGTAAAAACAATACATTTTATAATAATAATTTTTTATGATAATTCTGAGATGTGTACATTGTGCTGTTTTTGTGTAATGAGTTGCACATAACTAAAGACACAATTCAAACACCTTTCCCATGTAGTAATTTAAAAAAATCCCTTTTTCGAAAATGCTAATTTTTTTGAAAAATTTTCAATGAGGTATGATTAGTAAATAGAAACACAAACAGCCGCCCGTAGGGCGTTGTTTCTGTTTGTATATTAAATAAATAAAATATCATGTTTCATAACAAATAAGCTAAGAGTAAATTAAAATTATTGACTCTTTTACATTTTGTAATAGGTTTCAGTTAATTTAATGAAAAACAAATCATTCTTTGTTTATTATAATTTCCACAGAAATAAATCAAATTTTCAATAAAGGCTCCCACGCACACGAGCTTACATCGTTGAAATCCTTGGCTCGATTTCCTTAATGGACAGATAGCAGATTAGGTATTACATAGATTTGCATTAGATCTACCTAACACATTACAATTTTGAAAACAAACAAATGTTTGTTTTGTTTTTGGAATTTCGCACAAAGCTACTCGAGGGCTATCTGTGCTAGCCGTCCCTAATTTAGCAGTGTAAGACTAGAGGGAAGGCACCTAGTCATCACCACCCACCGCCAACTCTTGGGTTACTCTTTTACCAACGAATAGTGGGATTGACCGTCACATTATACACCCCCACGGCTTGGAGGGCGAGCATGTTTAGCGCGACGCTGGCGCGAACCGCGACCCTCGGACTACGAGTCGCACGCCTTACGCGCTCGGCTATGCCAGGCCGACAAACAAATAAAATGTCATACTTTGTGATAAACTTTCCTCAAAATAGTTTGTCTGAACTTTACCCGATAATTTACAGATGTTTTTCTCTATTATTATTAATTCCAGTTTAGATAGACTAAAACGTATGAAAAAAATACGGACAATGTGTTTTACTTGTTGTAATCGCTTCGAAAGTAATATAAACAGTCGTCATTATCCACACTTTGATGCTGATAGTTCTGACAGGTATCGACTTCTACACAATGGATTGTCTGTGTGGGTATCGAAATCCGATTTTTAACATTATAAATCTCTAGACTTATTGCGGAGCCATAGGGGGCTGTTTGTTACGCTATGCGAAACATAAAACGACATAACAGGAGTGACATAATAGGTGCTTACCGGATAATGCAACAACAAATTTGATGAAACAATTCGAATGAACGTTTTTTTAAAGAAATAAAAAAAACTTACAGTAGAATAAACAGTTAGCGCTGGTGATGCCTCGCAAATCTTACGTTCTTTTCGTTACGCGTAATTCCCCGCGGTGGTGGACATAGCAGAAAACTCAGTGTGGTGTTGCTCTAAATAAACAAACAAACAGAGAAGTTAACACGCTAGCAATACAATATTTGTTTACTTTGCCTCATTAAATCTTGTACGATAGCTTTTGGAAGACAGAGATTTGGTAACCTCACGATTTCGTTTTCTCGGAGCTAATATGTTAGTGTTTTAGCTTTCTTATGATTATCATTCAGCGTTTATAAACTCAACGGTTCATAATTCTTAATCTTTACAAATAACTAGGTTGTTTAATTGCCTTTTGAGGAACTTCAATCATGCACTTACAAGTCTCTTATCCTGAATATCTCTTGTATTAAACCAGTGTAGCTTCTACTAAGCTGGCAATCTTACGAATTTTCACTCACAATAGCAACATAACGGCACCTAAGTTGATTAAACACATGCGTGGATGCTATGTTACGACGCGGACGTATACGTATGTATACCATCTAGTTCACACACATATACGCATAGCGATGTTACGAACGAAGTTACACTCGTATCGGAAATCCATACACAGTCTGCTGCTTCACATAGATCAGCCGTTTTGATTTTATAGCATCTTTCACGTATCTCGAATTCAGTTTCTACGTACTATCAATACCTGTGTTGTTACTATAGTCACGTTGTATTCTTATTACTTCAACAAACATGCTTTACACGACAGGGGTTAATTTTGTATAATATTCAAAACTCAAGCGTAGAGTTCTTATACAAAGTTATTTAAACTGTGCATACCTTCTTTGGCGGGAAAACTATAGAATTTGTTTTTAATGGTCAAACGGTATGGAAAGGTATTTAAATATGTTATAGTTTTAAACTTAATAAGTTAAGCAATTGTTTTCTCTCTAGCGTGTCAGTTATACGTGAATATTCTTTTGTGTAGCTTTTCGCGAAAAGTCCGAAACGTACACGAAATACTTATTTTTGAGATGTATTCTCAAAAATATTTTAATTTTAATCCATAAATACACACCTAACTGACGATTTAACATGTCAATAAAAACAAGTGTTAAATATTATTAGACTGTTTTTGCATTAAAAACGTTATACTTACATCAAATACAAGAAGTTTTGCCAATATATTATAGTTTGGTAGTTGTATATATACGTAACTTACATGCGGTTAATTAACTGTTAAGTGTCAAAATAAGCACTAACGATATCCTAAAGAAACTATAGTGCCAATATCAGAAACATAGACTTCTGTAGTTTTCCTTTGAAATCCTGCCCCTTTACAGACAGTATTTGTCTACGATCAAGGGGTAAAGGACCTGTTCTAAACTATGTTCTAGGATTCTGGATCCTGGGACGAAACAAACTCATGTAAACAACCTCTGATGTAAATGTTGACTAGCCAACCAGAACGAACCTTTCCATTCTGGGTGAAGCTCCTTCCTTCACCTTTCAAGGCTACCAGTTGACGACTCATATTAGTTGTCACTTAGTACAGCTGTTGAGTCACAACTTTTAACAACGGGTAGAATGAATAACAACAGTCATAATCCAAGCATTATAGTTTGGTAGTTGTATATAGGTATAACCTATGTATGATTAGTTACAAAAATAAGTGCAGTGTTCCCTCGTGTATCGCGGTAGATGCGTTCCAAACTCCCCCGCGAAAGGAGATTTTCCGCGAAGTGGGATCGCCGATTTTACGTATATATTTATGTGCATTTAGACTTTTAAAACCCTCCCTGTACAACTATTTAACCCTCCCATTACAATACTGTTCATTATTGCTGAAATAATAAGAACAATTATTAAGATATTAAGCCTTAAAATTAAAAATTACATATCTTCAGCAGGTGGTGTCTTTTCGGGGGACACCACTTCCTCTTCTGTGGAAGGTGAATCGGCAATTTCTTCGTCGGTCGTTACAACTTCAGGAACAGTACTTGCCACCGGTACCCTTTCTTTCTTGCTCGGCTGGATCTCGCGTAGCCTTCGCAGACGCACAATGAGTACATCTATAGCCTTTCCAGTTGGTTCTGTTTCCATTTTTACGCTGTTATAAACTCAAATATATGTTTATATCTCAAAATACACCTGTTTTTTCTTTACACTATTAATTATATTTATTTTTAATATTTTAATGGTATTTAATGCTATATTTTAGATTTAATGTTTATTATTTTATATATATGTGGGGGTCGGCCGAGCTCGCGAAGTGGTGAGGGAACACTGTAACTTATATATGGTTACTTACATGTTCTTTTTAGTAGAGCAGTGTCATTCATATTTACTACTTATTATGAAGTTAATATAAGTGAAAAAATATTTTAAAAAAGTAGTTTTAACAGGTTATACCGTAATTTTACAAAGTTAAGTACGTTATATTACAATGATTTTGATTTTGCAATTAAGCAAGTGACAGCCGATATATAACTTTAGTGCAGTGGTTCCCAACCTTTTTTATGCCCCGTGCTCCTAAAAAATTTTTAATATGTTTTCGCACCCCTCATAGTAATTATTTATTTAAGAATAAAGGTGAAGGTGGCCAAAACAATTTTTTATAATTAGTTTTTAATGATATATAAACAAAAACGAAACATTTGGAAAAGAAAAAAATATTACAACAAACTAAAAGTTGCATGAACTCTACATGACCTACAAATAAAATAAATTTTCATCCATGCATGAAATTAAATTTATTTGAATTTGAAGATTTCGGTCTGCGCTGGTGACGGTAGAAACGATAGTTTATCGTAACAAGGTAAAAAAACTACGTCTGTAACAAGTAACATAAGGAATAAAAATCGAACGTAATTTTTAAATATATAGGACAGTACCCTTAATATAAACAAAAAAACAACAACAACTGAAATGTTATCTCGCCCCCCTGGTTGGGAACCACTGCTTTAGTGGAACGCGAAACTACATTTTAATAATAGTTAATGTTTAGGAGGTAGCGTGATATTACCAAAATATAATCATTGTTTTCATGCCATTAAATACAAGGAATATGGACTATCTAGGGTGACCAACACTATTCAGAAAGGTACTTGCAAAAAAGTCGTACCTCACTGCAGTAGCAAGAAACTGCTTCTTGTATAAACACAAACATAAAGGTCAGTGGAAAAAGTTGTTCAGATGTACCGAGGCAACAGAATGCAATATAATCATGAAGTATCTATGACTGGAAAATAGCTCAACAGACAGGGGTTTACTAAGATAAGAATTACCTTCTATTCGACTGTCACATAGCTCAGGTAACTGGTAAGTAAAGCGGACATTCATGCTCTTCCTTAAGAATCCATACTGTTAAACTCGCCACAGGCAGTAACTACGAATTTCTGTACGAAAAAAAATATCTGAAAAACCGACACTTCAGTAAAGTAGACGGATTATGAAAAGCATGCAGAAAGGAATGGCGTGTTTTATTTACACCAACCTTCACACTGAACTTTTATAGTGGAAACTACGCAACAGGACTGTTTTCAAGATACACAGTCGTCAAATAGAACATGACCAGACGTGGCAACATGGACTGTGACGACGTGGTGGGTTGTGTTTGCTTTTGCGTATTATTAAACCATTAAATATTTTTAGTTATTGGAGTACTTACACAGATAAGTAGAATTAAAAACATGAGGTACTCTCTGCACGAAGACCTGAGACACTTACCCATTTCGATATTTTATGAGCTTTATTGAGCTCGGTTAATGACACTTATTACTTTCTCGTAGCTTTTTCAAAATAATAAAATTAATTAGACTCAAACACGTGCTACTATTCTCCAGGAAGAGTAAATGTCCAGCTTATTCTTCTACCTATATATAGCAATTCCGCAAAAATTTAGAACAACACGTGGTTGTAAATATAGGTCAATTTTACAACTGTAAAGTTCCAAAGTGTCTCGCACATAAGTCAAAAGTGTTTTGGTGTAAAAATAAAACAGGAAGAGATAGTTTCATTTGGTTTTCGTTAAACACAAAACTACAAAATGGGCCTTCTGTAATCTCTGATTTTTAGTGTTATAAGCCATGATAATTCCTGTTGAGCCACCTGTAAGAGACAGTTACGGAAAGTTATTAAAACCTGCAGAAGAAACACGGTTATAGCCATGTTATTTTATTTCAAAATATACTGATAATTCACATAATTACCATTATAGAGTAAAATGTTAACTGAGTTTTAACCTAATACAAATGTTAAAATGTGTGTTTGTGTATCATTCAGCACAGAAACTACACAATAGGTTATCTGTGCTATGCCACTCACGGGTATCAAAACACGGTTTTTAGCATTACAAACATTTAAGTTTATTGTTGAACCACTTTAAGTTTCTAGTTCAAAAGCTACAAGAAGGCCTGTAATGGCCAGGTAGTTAAGGCATTGGACTCGTAATTTGAGGGTCGCGGGTTCGAATACCTGTCACAACAAACATTCTCGCTCTTTCAGCCTTGGGGCACTGTAATGTGACTGTCAATCCCACTATTCGTTGGTAAAAGAATAGCCCAAGAGTTGGCGGTGAGTGATGATGACTATCTGCCTTCCCTCTAGTTTTACACTGCCAAATTAGGGACGGCTAATGCAGATAGCCCTTGTGTAACTTTGCGCAAAATTCAAAAACAAAACAAGCTACAACACAGATATGTGCTACTGAACAACACTGATTTAAATAATTGTGCATATAAGCAAGAGTTTCACACAAAACATTATATGAATTAACATAACAACTGCTTAAAAGGGAAGATAGTTTAATTCATTTTTATTGAGACCTTGCGAAACGAAATTCAAAACAAAAATCAGTTAATAAGCAAGTTTAGTTTTTCGTGGCGTCCTAGCCATGATTTCATTATTTCAGAACAAAGCATTTGCAAATATTAACATGGTCTCTGTACCCTTACAGACACTACGATGATCCGTTTGTTTTGGAAGTTCGCGGAAAACTGCGCAAGAGCTATTTATGCGTAGCTGTACCTAATATTGAGCTGATAGACAAGAGGAAAAGCAGATAGTCAAACTTCCCACCGCCATTTCATGGGTTACTTTACCTGAATAGCAGGATTTGACTGCCTTTCTTATAACGCATCCACACCTCTAAAGTGCAAAAACATTTTCGAGAGACGAGGAAGCGAATCACGGATCACGTGACTCAAAAATCAGCACATTAAACGCTAGGCTATGTCTGATCGACCACGACTAAAACAATATTTTACTCACGACGATGCCCATGTAAAAACAATAAACATCTGAAGAGATAGTAACTGATTTATCCTTAAGAATGATTCGTCTCACACCAAATATCGTTCTCTGATAGGGTAGCAGTTAAGTCTACAGACTTAGAAATGCTAAAAGCTAGGAATCGATTTCCAGCGGTGAACACGCCAGATAGCCATATGTCACTTCGCTTTAAAAGAGTTACAAACAAAGCCAGGAAATATCATACACGCTATTTTGAAAAATAGCAATTGTATACTATGGGTTGTTAGTTTCTAAAAAAGAAATAGAAAAACAAATAATAATTAACTTCTCTCTCTTTCTCTATACAATTATTAATGTGAAAAATCCCAAAGACTTCGTATTTTATGCCTACAACAGTGAGACAAATAATAATTATGAATACTCTGTGTTCTTGGTATTTTATTGTATACGCATAATAATACTTAACTCATTTAGAAACGCCATGACTGGTCACTTATCTTCAATTAAAATTCCAGTCAATCCATCAAACCACAGTTATATATGATCATGCATCACATAACAAAATTACCGTGAAATCATTTTATTACTCAGGAGCTTATGAGCATATTTCAGGTTAAACAAGACTCAAATATTCCTACTAGTCAAATATAGGTTAAAAAATCATCTAATCGATTATTAAGCCGTTGGACTGTGCAACTCCTTTGCTCTGATATCAATAACCCAAAGTTTACCATAGCTCAAGTTTTTCGCGTTGTCGGACACTTATTTTGAATTTCTACGAACATTAAAATTCGCCCATCACACTATAAATTGCAGCACAAAAGTATCATTATGTATAAATGTAGTAGACTTACGATGTAATTAGAAAGATGAATGTAGTAGACTTACGAAATGATTAGAAAGATGAATGTAGCAGACTTACGAAGTGATTAGAAAGATGAATGTAGTAGACTTACAAAGTGATTAGAAAGATGAATGTAGTAGACTTACGAAGTGATTAGAAAGATGAATGTAGTGGACTTACGAAGTGATTAGAAAGATGAATTACTAGACTTACGAAGTGATTAGAAAGATGAATGTAGTGGACTTACGAAGTGATTAGAAAGATGAATGTAGTAGAGTTACGATGTGATTAGAAAGATAATTGTAGTAGACTTACGATGTGATAAAAAAGATGAATGTAGTAGACTTACGAAGTGATTGGAAAGATGAATGTAGTAGACTTACAAAGTGATTAGAAAGATGAATGTAGTAGACTTACGAAGTGGTTAGAAAGATGAATGTAGTAGACTTACGAAATGATTAGAAAAATGAATGTACTAGAGTTACGAAGTGATTAGAAAGATAATTGTAGTAGACTTTCGAAGTAATTAGAAAGATGAATGTAGTAGACTTACGAAGTGATTAGAAAGATGAATGTAGTAGACTTACGAAGTGATTAGAAAGATGAATGTAGTAGAGTTACGAAGTGATTAGAAAGATAATTGTACTAGACTTTCGAAGTGAGTAGAAAGATGAATGTAGTAGACTTACTATGTGATTAGAAAGATGAATGTAGTAGGCTTAAGAAGTGATTAGAGAGATGAATGTCGTAGACTTACGAAGTGATTAGAAAGATGAATGTGGTAGACTTACGATGTGATAAAAACATGAATGTAGTAGACTTACGATGTGATTAGAAAGATGAATGTAGTAGACTTACGAAGTGATTAGAAAGATGAATGTAGTAGACTTACGAAGTGGTTAGAAAGATGAATGTAGTAGACTTACGAAATGATTAGAAAAATGAATGTACTAGAGTTACGAAGTGATTAGAAAGATAATTGTAGTAGACTTTCGAAGTAATTAGAAAGATGAATGTAGTGGACTTACGAAGTGATTAGAAAGATGAATGCAGTAGACTTACGAAGTGATTAGAAAGATGAATGTAGTGGACTTACGAAGTGATTAGAAAGATGAATGTAGTGGACTTACGAAGTGATTAGAAAGATGAATGTAGTGGACTTACGAAGTGATTAGAAAGATGAATGTAGTAGACTTACAAAGTTATTAGAAAGATGAATGTAGTGGACTTACGAAGTGATTAGAAAGATGAATGTAGTGGACTTACGAAGTGATTAGAAAGATGAATGTAGTAGACTTACAAAGTGATTAGAAAGATGAATGTAGTGGACTTACGAAGTGATTAGAAAGATGAATGTAGTGGACTTACGAAGTGATTAGAAAGATGAATGTAGTAGACTTACGAAGTGATTAGAAAGATGAATGTAGTAGAGTTACGAAGTGATTAGAAAGATAATTGTACTAGACTTTCGAAGTGATTAGAAAGATGAATGTAGTGGACTTACGAAGTGATTAGAAAGATGAATGTAGTAGACTTACTATGTGATTAGAAAGATGAATGTAGTAGGCTTAAGAAGTGATTAGAGAGATGAATGTCGTAGACTTACGAAGTGATTAGAAAGATGAATGTGGTAGACTTACGATGTGATAAAAACATGAATGTAGTAGACTTACGATGTGATTAGAAAGATGAATGCAGTAGACTTACGAAGTGATTGGAAAGAAGAATGTAGTAGACTTACTAGTTTCTTTTACTACGTGTTTTTCAGTAGAAAAAGATCACTTCTTGGTGTATTCGTGGATTCAGTGTTTCAGATGAAAGGCCGTTTATTACGTGTTAGGAATGTTATCTTTTTTGATATGTATATCTTGCTGTTATTGTAAATGCATATGTTGAAACGAACGATGCCAATAGTGATATCATCCTATATACAGACTGAATTCTGTCTTGTTATTGTTCATCATGAAATTTGCCGTGGTAGGTCAGCTGTAAGTTTAGGGAGTAACTCCGCTAAAACCCGAGAGGAAATCTGCGCGGTGGGCACGTCAAATACCCGAATGTGGCTTTGCGTTAAACCAAACAGATCGTATAAGAGTACTCCATAGACTTTTTAATCGACACGGTGCAGTGTTCTATTGTTTGTGTTTGGATGATATTTATATATAACGTAGTAAATAATTATGTAGTAACGAAGTCCACCAGCCATCATAAACAAGTGTGTTTTTTTCCTCATCTGTTTCAAAATCTGCTGTGTTTATTTTCCTCAACGAGAAGCTGAATTCGGTGAATATTATAATAAGGTTGTACAAATGACTGAAATAATCTACATTTTGTTGTAAGCCAAAATTAATTAAATAATTTAACAACAGTAGTCTGATCTTATGATAAGCAGATATTCATGTCTTATATGGATTTGATACAACTATACCTATGTGACAGATTTTTATGATAAGTATTTGGTACTTTTGGCTTGAGCGGTACCTTAAGAGTTAAACATCCAGGTCAAAGGTCGTGAAGCTTCGGGTACAGCCATCATAATGTTGACAAGGAGGAAGGTAATCAATAAACAGTCTTACCGTGTACCCGGTTATTCTTTATTGGGATAGCAGGGTTGACTGTAACAGTTATAATGTCCCCACAGTTTTAGTTGTGGAACATGTTTAACAACAAAATGTATTTCGTACCTTTGACCTTTTAATCTGTCGCCCTCCAAGCTAATCATTAGCCAATATGTGACCCACGTTACACAGGAAAAAAAAATTGTGAGTGCAACATTTAGTTGTAGAATTTTCTAACCCTTGGTCATTGCGCATGCTCAACACAAACACACACACACACACACACACACATATATATATATATAGCTTGCCACGTTCGACCCAAATACTTGATTAGTCATTACGCAGTAACTAATCAAGTATTCAGTTAGGCCCTGAAAAGCAAAAGCAAAAGAAAAAGAGTCAGTTGCGCGCCAAATGTGAACCAGACTAAACGTATCGAAGTGCACTCTATGTGAAGTAAGAAGAAAAGTACAACATTTTGAAAGTTTAATGATATATAGATTTCGATTGCTGATTTTCTTTTATATTTTATTATCCATCACAAATTATGTTTTAGTGGTCATTCAGAAAGGAAATATTTCGCTAATTATTTTTTAGATGAACACGTTAATTCATATAAGGTTATGAAATACTTTGATTTCGTTATCTATAATTTCTTGAATATAGTGAAAACATCTGTTATAAATGTACCCTCTTCTGTTAAATCTATTATAAATGTACCATCTTCTGTTAAATCTTTTATAAATCTACCCTCTTCTGTTAAATCTGTTATAAATGTACCCTCCTCTGTTAAATCTATTATAAATGTACCCTCTTCTGTTAAATCTGTTATAAATGTACCCTCTTCTGTTAAATCTATTATAAATGTACCCTCTTCTGTTAAATCTATTATAAATGTACCATCTTCTGTTAAATCTTTTATAAATGTACCCTCTTCTGTTAAATCTGTTATAAATATACCCTCTTCTGTTAAATCTATTATAAATGTACCCTCTTCTGTTAAATCTATTATAAATGTACCCTCTTCTGTTAAATCTGTTATAAATGTACCCTCTTTTGTTAAATCTGTTATAAATGTACCCTCTTCTGTTAAATCTATTATAAATGTACCCTCTTCTGTTAAATCTTCGTGGCGCAAGAGGAAAACGAGATTCGACCTTAGTGACCTTTTTCGGAACGTGCAAAGAGTAAATAATTGGGTGAAAATTTATTATCAATGAAGTAAACTTTAACTTGTAGATCAATAGTTACATAGTTACTTAGATTTATTGGTGAAGTAAACTTTGACTTGTAGATTATAGTTACATAGTTACTTATATCTATTGGTGAAGTAAACTGTAGCGTTTAGCTCTATAGTTACATAGTTACTTTGATCTATTGGTGAAGTAAACTGTAGCGTTTAGCTCTATATTTACATTGTTACTTAGATCTATTGGTGAAGTAAACTGTAGCGTTTAGCTCTATAGTTACATAGTTACTTAGATCTATTGGTGAAGTAAACTGTAACGTTTAGCTCTATAGTTACATTGTTACTTAGATCTATTGGTGAAGTAAACTGTAACATGTAGATCTATAGTTCCGTAGCTACTTAGATCTATCGGTAGAGTAAACTTTGACTTGTAGATCTATAGTTCTGCAGTTACTTAGATTTATTGGTGAATTAAACTGTAACATGTAGATCTATAGTTACATAGTTGTTTAGTTTTATTAGTTTTATCTTTTGCCCCCCAAACTAAAGGAAGACGTCTACATAGCAGCTAACCTTCCCAGATTGACCCGGCATGACCAAGTAGTTAAGGCACTCGACTCGTAATCCGAGGATCGCATTTTCGAATCCCCTTCACAAAAAACATGCTAGCTATTTCAGCCGTGAGGACGTTATAATGCTACGATCAATCCCATTATTCGTTGGTGAAAGAGTAGCCGAAGAGTTGGCGGTGGGTGATGAGTCTAGCTGCCTTCCCTTTAGTTTTACACTGCTAAATTAGGGACGACTAGCGCAGATAGTCCTCGAGTAGCTTTGCGCGAAATTCAAACCAAACCAAACCAAGCTTCCCAGATCACAGTCAAGATAAATGCACGCTGTATGTGTGGTAGAAGCGCTTCTTCTAACAAACGGAAAAAACGAAACGTTGTTATAATTATTTGAAATTTAAACACAGTCAATGAACAAAAACACACATTGATGCTTATGCTTTTGAAGCTATATATGTAACAGTATAAATAGTATCATTTCTAAATCTTCTCATACAGATTGTTAAAGAAAATATAATATGGCAAATACAATAAATCACATAACTATACACTTTCTTACCCCAGTGAAAGTGTTACCACGGTTGTTTGTTTTAGAGCTAAGCCACATTGGGCTATATGTTGTTTCCATTATATCATTCAAACCCAGAATTTTAGCGTTTTAAGTTCATAAGCTTACCGCTGATTTAGCTTTGAATGCTTTTCATAAGTTATCATATTGTAGACATTTTTTGTGATTTATTTTTGTGTTTGTTTGTTTTTTAATTTCACGCAAAGCTATGCGAGGACTACCTGTAATAGCCGTCCCTAATTTAGCAGTGTAAGACTAAAGGGGAGGCAGCTTGTAATAATCAACCAATGAATGGTGGGATTGATCGGAACATAATAACGCCCCCATGGCTAAAAGGGCGAGTTTTTTAATACTTATCGCATAATACTTACATCTGGAGAAATACCATTTCAAACGCTCAGTGATTGTTATTATAAAACAATTCCTGACAAGATATATTCAGTTCAGAATTTGACCTATAACTAGCTATACAAATTACCATGAATCATTTTTGTCTGACGCAATTTTATCTTAAGTTTGGCCTTTCGAACGTTTGATGTAACCTATTTTGGATATTTTGCTAAATGTCTTTTTTCATCTAGCAAACGATAACAACAAGAAACGACAGTCGAAGTCTGATTTACTACATATTATTTTAAATGTGCTATATATATATAATTTCTCTTGTTTGGTTCACTGCGCTGAAAGATGGGCGTTGTTGGATAGTGGCGCCACCGTTTGGCGGCAGTTCGTAGGCATTACGAAACAAACTCGGTTTTATTAGGTGACCAATATAAAATATCTTTACTTCCGTATCTTTCCAGTTAATAAAAGAGAATTTCCTATTCGTTGCTTTCTTCCATTAATCCCTGACTTAGATTTTTTTTTCATAGCAGCCTCTTGACATTGGAATGTGGCAGAGTCGATGCAGTAGATGTAATATCGCTTGTTGCTAATGGAAGCTCGAGTGTATTTGTGTAGCATGCGTAAGTTTTACCGAAGTAATACTATCCTACGTAGTATTTAGCTTCTAAGCGTTAAGTTTTCAGGTCTTGGGTTATAATTTTATATGTATATTTGAGATCAATAAATAATCAAATAACAAAACACTAGTAACTAAATAAACAGGCTGCCATTTGCCGTATCTGAAATAACATTAACTCATTCTGCCATGAAATAATTTAAACTCAAAAAGGGCGCATTCTAGTTTGACATTTTAGTTTCATGTTCCTGTTTGATGTTCTAGTTTGATATTCTAGTTTGTTTCCTTCTCGTTATTTCCTTGATTAATATTGTTAAAATAAAGTAAAAAAACACAAGAACCAGAAAGTCATTTTATTTAATCTGTGAATGTATTTCTCAGTGAAAACACATTTACTGCCGACATGTCAAATTTTAAGTTCGCTCGACTTTAGATTTTGTGTTGTTTGGCATCTTAAGTTTACCTATCTGTGAACTGGTGAGAAGAACTGAAAATTAGTTAAGAAATAATTAGTTTGGTTTTAGTCACCATTAGAACCGTGATAGCAACAGAGAACCACGACGTATACGATTCAGTTGTTCTTTCACCCTTGGACCTTTTTTTGCTCACTGTTCAAGCTGTTTGATAATGAATGACAGGAAACGAGAAATAATTATGTAATAGATGTAACTCAAGGCTACATTAAAACTTTCTAGAATATTTTGACGCATTTGTTTCATGTTCTATGTAAAGAACGTATATCTTAATCTATAGTAAAAAAAAACACTTCACTAGCTGTTTTTTTTAATTTTCTTACTTATAGAGAAATGGTTTTGTGTTCAAGAAGAAACTTAATTAACCAGAAATATATTTCAATATCTTGAAAACCTAAAACTCTGTTATTATTGAAGCAATAAAATAGTTTTCATATGATACTGTATGTCTTAATGAAACTTAACATTTTGTGTGAACCTTCTGTTTATTGATATGTAAACAAATCGTCTTTTGATTAATGCATTTTAAATCAATACAACGTGATATCTTTCCATTACAATTAACGTGTTTACCAACATTGTGTAAACATTCCACTCGTTGATATGTACAGTACTGCGCAAAAGTGTTAGGACAAGAGATATTTGTCGTCTTTTCATTTTAGGGGTCATTCTTCCATGTCATAACAGAATATAAATTTCAGCACTGTGGTAATGCTTCAATGATCCCCGTTGACAATTAAATTAGCCAGGGTCACAATGCTTATCATTCTTTAGAAATCTTACATACTTGTACCATGTTCATGTCATAAGGATTCTACTGATCAAATGTAGGGTCTGAAATATCTGTTATTGTAACTCATATAGTATGTTAGCTATAGAGAAAGAAGCTAGCATAGAGCTAGCTATAACAGCACTCCACGAATAAATCTTGATAAGAAAGAGTGTTCAACACTATATATTACGTTTGCATAAGAGCTTAACATGATTATGATTGGAATCTCCAGCAAATTTCTGCAGACTTGAAATGCTCCCCAAACACTGTCTAGTACACTGCACACGGTAGAACACTCGATGTTACTGATGTTAAGTATCTTCGTTTATACAGCCTTCAGGACAGAAGGAAGACTGTTACTGGCCTTAAGCATGAGATGAACAACCATGTACTAAACAAATATTGTTTACGTTGTTTTAGAAGCTGTTTTTTATTTCAGATTTTTATGTATCATTCAAATACATAATTCAGTGGCATAATGTAATTAGAGACATTTGAGTGAATTTCTTATTTTAAACACGAACATTTATTTCATTTTTTTATTCTTTCTTTCACTCATAATACCTGTTTCCAAACACAAAACTTCCAAGTTCATACAATTAATACAAAATCGTTGCTATTTCAACACTTCTGTCTAAACACGTTAGAGTGTTTATTTTGGTTATTTTGAAAACAACAGAATGAAATATTATCTGTATGGAATAAATGAATAGGACCTTTTTGTTTTTAATAAAGCCTGTTTAAGCGTGTAATCTCTTTTCATTAACAGTAGGTACATGTGATGAAGTAGATAAAGCTTTTTGATCGGTATTAGGTTCATCATATAATAAAGTAGAAAAATAACGCTATATAATACATTTATATGTACGAAAGAAAGTATGTAATAAAGTTGATAAAATATTATGTACATCAAACAATCAAATAGATTGACTTTTACATTAAAACAAGATGCAGGATATTACAAAGCGGATAAATAAATATATTATTTGTGTATGCTAAGGTAGGATACAATAACACAGAAAAAGCGTCGTTATGAAACTTGATTTATGATGTGGCTCGGCGTTTAATCCGAGTTCGAATCCCCGTTATACCAAACATGTTCAGCCGTGAGGGTGTTATAACTTCATGGCCAAACACACTATTCTTTGATAAAAGAGTGCCCAATAGTTGGCGGTGGGTGGTGATGACTAGCTACCTATCCTCTAGTCCTACACTGCTAAATTAGGGACAGCTAGCACAGATAGCCCTCAAGTAGCTTTGTGCGATATTCAAAACAAAACAAATCAGTAAAACAATGGTCAAAGTTTAGAATAAGAATGCACGTCTTTGTCTTTTCACATAAGATTTGTCCACACAGAAAACAGTTCAACTGAGATTTTGATATGTCGGATAAACTGTACATAACGAATCCTTGAGAGCTGTTGAAACAACGATGGCATCTTGTAGCATCTAGAAGATAATTATGTGCAACATCTTTTTTGATTTCGTTTCATGTAAAGGTGCCACAAACAGCATCTTAATTCAAATCGCCCTTAGCGAATTTCCATCACGATAGGAAAACTGATGAGAAATTTGCAGTACTTCTCACATCAATACTAGTTCCTTTATGGTTATATTACAATTAAATACACTATTTATGGTTTTCATATTTCATATTTTGTTTTTAGGTTATTATGTTTAGTATTGCTGGTTTAATTCATAATAAGTTTAAGCTTGTTATTCCACCATGACCGACTTGCTTATGATT
This sequence comes from Carcinoscorpius rotundicauda, assembly GCA_011833715.1. Classification (NCBI taxonomy): domain Eukaryota; kingdom Metazoa; phylum Arthropoda; class Merostomata; order Xiphosura; family Limulidae; genus Carcinoscorpius; species Carcinoscorpius rotundicauda. The sequence continues at coordinate 31,602,267 of CM022393.1, forward strand.
TTATAACTGGTATCACCAGACAGTAGAAACAAGGATGAGTTGAATCTTCTCATACGTTTTGGCTGAAACACAAAGTTATTTAGAAACGTTTTCTTAAGTTTTAAGAGCTCAACATATACGAGGGCTATTCAAAAAATACGCGGACTGACGTCATAAAACAAAATGTACTTTATTTAGAAGTTACAGATCTGGGACCCCTTCAAAGTACTCTCCTCCCCAACGCACACACTTATCCCAACGGTGTTTCCATTTGTTGAAACACTCCTGGTACGCTTCTTTTGTAACGTCCTCCAGCTCCTTCGTCGCATTTGCCTTAATCTCGGGAATCGTCTCAAATCTTCTTCCTTTCAAGAGTCTTTTGAGTTTGGAAAACAAGAAAAAATCACAAAGAGCAAGGTCAGGTGAGTAGGGGGTGGAGAAGAACAGTCATCGAGTGTTTGGCCAAAAACTCACGAGTTCTGAGGCACAAATTTCGCAGCAACGCGATACATCTTCAATTTTTCGGTCAAAATCTCGTAACAAGATCCAACTGATATCCCACACTCTTCAGCAAGCTCCCTGACATTCAGACGTCGATTTGGCAGCACCAGGGTGTTGATTTTATCGACGTGTGGGTCGTCAGTTGACGTGGAAGGACGTCCAGGACGCTCATCATCTTTAATGAACTGTCGACCATCCTTAAAACGTTCATGCCACTTGAAACATGCTGTACGCTTCATAGCAACATCGCCGTAAGCTGTGTTAAGCACAGCAAAAGTTTCAGTCGCAGATTTTCCAAGTTTAACACAAAATTTCACAGCAAGTCGTTGCTCCTTCAGGTCATTCATTCTGAAATTCGCCAAACGAAAAAATCGCACTTTACTTAAAACCGCGTTGCTAATACACAAATGAAGATATTTCCAATCGGGAAATGGCCTCGTAATCAGCTGATCTGTGCAAACCTAGCGACACCAGGCGAATTTCCCTGGAACCAACTGGAGCCGCGCAATTCAAACAGTCCGCGTATGTTTTGAACAGACCTCGCATACGTTTTTGCTGTAACGCAAAATTATTTAGAAGTACTTTTTTATGGTTTAATAACTCATTTTAACTTTTGGCTGAAACACAAAGTTACATGTAAAACATTTTCTGAGATTCTATCGACTCATCACAAGTTTTGGCTGAAACAGAAAATTGCTTAAAAACATATTCGCAGGTTTTTTATAGCTCATATCATTTTTTTTTCTAAAACACAAAGTTAGTTACAAAACTTTATCTGTGGTTTTAGTAACAGATGGCCCGGTATGGCCAAGCGTGTTAAGGCGTGCGACTCGTAATCCGAGGGTCGCGGGTTCGCATCCCCGTCGCGCCAAACATGCTCGCCCTCCCAGTCGTGGGGGCGTTATAATGTGACGGTCAATCCAATTTTTCGTTGGTAAAAGAGTAGCCCAAGAGTTGGCGGTGGGTGGTGATGACTAGCTGCCTTCCCTCTAGTCTTACACTACTAAATTAGGGACGGCTAGTGCAGATAGCCCTCTGAGTAGCTTTGTGCGAAATTCAAAAAAACAAAACAAACAAACTAATAACAGATAGAAGTTGTCCAGGAGAAAATATAATGTATGTACCACATGGTTCCGTTAAGGATTTAGAACTTGTTAAAAAAGCACAACAGTGTAAAGGATGATACCTATCTGTTTTTGTAAAGTTTTAACAGAAAATAAATTATTAGAAAGTTTTTAGGAAAACACTATGCTTTATGGAATATTCAAATTTTAATACCTAAATATACTACATAAAGATAATAAAAACATCAGGGAAGCCACATTTGACTTTATTACATTTACCAGTGTTAATATAAACATTGGACAATATCGAATTTTTCTCTTGATGTAACAAGTTACTTTCCTTTAAGATAATATCTACGATGTCAGGAATATCCTTTATCAGGTAAAGGTCATAAGCTGCAATAACTATCCCATGGAGGCTTGTACCCCAGCTGCCTCTGTGCCCGTATCGTCTCTCTAGGGTATAGTAGGTCTTTTTCAGTGGGTGGTGAAAATACTTATGGACTAAAGTCAAAATGAAATAAAGGTCCTTACGTAAATTTCAATAATTATTCACATGAGGGAACAAAGAGGAACAACATTCCAGTTGGAGAGAGAATTCTTCAGATTTCTCTCTCTCTAAACTAAACTCCTGCCACGTTTGTTTGCGTTTACTTATGGACTCTAATACGAGTTGTGGGGCTCTAATAGTCATTGATGTACTTAATATAAATGACTGTTGAGTACTTAATAAGATGGGTCCTTGTCTGGGGTAGCTTCATGATTGTGTTTTCAGCTTTTGGTTTAATTTGGACTTCACGTGGTGTAGGAAATCTTCGCTCCAACAGCCAGTAAAAGTAACGTTGTGGGTATAGTTGCTGTATACATACAGGTTTGTTAAGTTGTACCGTTGTGTATTTGTAGTTCTTTTCAGTGATGTCGAGAAACCCACTTGTTGAGAATTTTATATGCAAAAAACGGCTCTTTTGGGCTCAGAAAACACTTCAAATAGAAGAGCGAACAACGTTTCGACCTTCTATTTGAAGTGTTTTCTGAGCCCAAAAGAGCCGTTTTTTGCATATAAAATTGTAGTTCTTTTGCTGTCCATGTTAGAAATATTGCAACACATATAATTTCCAGAGCTTGTATTTTGTGTATACTTAAACCTGTTTACCAGACAGCAATGCAGTTGAACAGCACAGGCAAGTTATAAAATAATATTGTGCTGCTGTCACCAAATGGTTTATTTATTATGAAGTTTGTTTTGAACGAATTACTTTTTGTGTCGCACTTTCTGGTGTTTTTACAGTTGAAACCGTAATCATTGTGAAAGAACACTTTCCAAGGTCACTTAGACAGGAGAACAAAACTGTGGTTGAAGGGAAGATTTGATCAAAGAATGTTGCAGAGACTAATAAAAGTACTTTTCATGTAAAGATCAAGAACTTTGACCAGTCATGCTGAGCCCAGATTGCTATTACAGAACACCTGAGAAGCAAAGGCAGGAAGAACGTGGTGGTATTTATAGGTTGGTCTCTGTGATACTATGAGGCACTTTGTTCACAAACCAATGTATCCCAAGGAGCTGTTTTGAGTCACCCGTGGTGAAATGCGTGCATCAGATGAGCTATCAGCAAGATGAGGTTGAAGGAGGATGTGAACCACTTCCTCAAACAAGTATTTCAAAGAAGTTGGAGCTTGTTATGGATGGTCCTGCATTTACATGTTAAACTACCTGGATGAATAGCAACACAATAAGTGTTACACAGTCGTAAACAAACGGTGACATAGGAGGACAAAACAATACACAGGGTTGAGTTCAATGCCACGAAATGAGGTCACGCTGAGAACTTGCTGTTTACAAGGATAGTTTAAGGAGAGCACATGGGAGGGTGTTCTTTAGCACGTGCTTTGGTAACTTGCAATAAAATCCTCAATGATAAGTTCACAGAAGTTCTGCTAAGTAACTACCTGAGATACTGCATGAGTTTGAGGGTCCTTCTGTTTCTCTCAAAAGTATATTCTTTAGTGAGACAATATGAAGTAGTTAGGTTGAACTGTGTAATGAATTAGGGAAAGAAACCAGCGACAGTGGTAACTTCATTAGTGAGTTCAGCTCCATTATAAGGTGAGAGTATTTTGAACCTTCTGATGATACATACTGTCAACAATATGTCCAACCGATCAGTTAACATTGAGATATCATTAGAAATATTCCCCACTGACAAGGAAGTCAGCATAAACTTACAGAAACACACCTCATTTGAATTGTTATTGGACAAAACCAAATGGATTTATTTTTGTCACCACAATTCTCTATTAGTAGATGTTTACTATAGATATTTGTCCACTCATTTAGAGATTTTTTGGTTGGTTTGGCGTTTCATGGCGCAAAGCAGCGAGGCTATCTGCGACCTCATTAAGAGAACCTCAATACCATAATATACCATAATAAACCATCTGTCATCCGTGTTTTCTATCTGTTGGAGCTAAAGTTCAGAGAACAAAACAGAATCAGCATATTGGTCCTCACTAGGTTGTTGTTCTTGTCCTTGGATTTGTAGCTGGATAAAAAATGGGCATGTGTATTTCTTAAAGATATTAAGAATGGTTATTCAGCCAGGAGAGAATTTCTCTTACATCATTCCACATTTTGAGAGTGTGAAAACTCATCAACCTCACTGTTTTCACATAATTACTTTCTCCGAAAATGTCAGTTCACAGGTTTACCAACATTTAAACCTATGTTCTATGAGAATAAAAAGAAAAAGCACAGAAACACACTCGACGAAAAACACAAGAAACTCAATAAACACAAATCACGTGGATACAGTGTTAAAACTATGGTTTTAGTACTTACTTTAATAACATTCACAGGCCGACTGTAAACTTAAATGTAAAAATAATAACCACTTTGATAAAACAATCGGAAAAAAATATATTAAAGCTGAACACAGATCCGACTCAATTCAAGAAAGATACTAGTCATATACTTCGCATTAAAATAAAAATATCTGATTTATTCATTAGCACTAAAACTCAAGAAATATACTTCGATTCAGTGAGAAGTGTCTTAAGGTCTGTGAAATCCGATAAAGTTGATAGAAGAAATTACAACCTAGTTATTCGAATTCCTTACACGTCATCGGTAAACAGATTACCAAAAATAAGGTTGTTGTTATCTTTGTGCATAATTACACAATGAACTGTTTGGATGCTTCTTTCCTCGGGGAATCAAACTACGGATTTCAGAGATGTAAGTCTACAAACTTACTGCTGACCCACTGAGGTACCAAAAACAGGGAGGCTTTCTAAATCTCTAAACGACTAACGCTACTAGAGAATAGTTCAAACCTAAGAACGTTTACAGCTATATAATCTATAGGAATGTGAAGAACCATCAAAGGAGAGATGAGTCTTGACACTGACGGCTAACACAGAAAGGTCACCACGTTCTAGATCTTGTTCAATGCGCCATTATGTTGAACACCACGCTGAGTGCGAGTGTCTGTGAATTTGTTTATATCTTATTTTGATGAACTGGAAATGTTCATGCTTATGAACTAAAACAAAAAGCAACGCCACCTATATTCCACGTACCGTACTGATTACGAGAAAAGATAATGTCTGTCTTCAGATTTTATTTTCCCTTTTTATTTGTAATTTATATTTCTTATTTTATGAATAACAGAAACTAACGATAAATTAACACTTGTATTGAAGAACAGTTCTTTAAATCTAAAGCTATTTCACATTTTTTATTTTATGCACCATTTTCGTTCAATAGTTATTCAGTATGTGCTCAACGTACGTGCAAGAAGACTGACGAAGTACTTTCTCTTCCTTGTTCCTGCAGGTGCAATCTGCTGATGATATTGTACTGCCATCTACAGACCATAAAAGATAATACATTGCTTTCAGTTGTATGACTAGCCAACATTTCCATGTTGTTTCATTGATTATCCTGTCAAGATATATTTTCTGACCGCTAAATTGGATTTACTAGTTTTATACTTGTGATGTTACTTCTCACAATCGAGTGTATTTATAAACTACAATTACGAATAGTTTATCTTACTTGTCCTAAAATGAACTTAAAATAGTTTTTAATATTTCAGTCTAATAAAGTTACATCGTTTACATATAGAGTATATTAATTGTGAGTAAAATAATTAGTTAGCTAACTTTTCTCTACCTCGAACAACGACCTAAATATTTTTGTTCTGTTTTATTACCGATAATGTATACTGAAATTTCGACAAAATAAAGTATTTAATATTCATAAACTACAAGACATGATTGACTGTTTCCCAACTAAATAGATTAAATTAGTCAGGGTTAGTAAAGGAAATCGCTTAGATGTTTATTGTTTTACTTAATATCGGAGTAAAGTATGATAGTAATGTTCTTTAATATATTTAATTGAATTAGAACGTTTGTTTCTAAACAGAGAGTTTACACGAAAAAAAGAAAATATTAAACGTAAGTGAAATTCCAACATTCTTTTGTGGTACGTCTGCGAACTTATCACATTAGAAAGCGAGTTTCGATACTCGTGGTAGGCAGAGAAAAGGTAGCCCATATTCACAAAAGCCAGAGAAAGCTTTTGAATTACAGTGGATACTGCTGCTAGCAGACTGCTTTTTTTTCGATCAGTAATCCAAAATTAATGACTACTGTATCTGAAACCTAGAATTCTCTAGCTTGGTCACCTAACCCGCGTGTCCATAAGTTACCATTTAGGTCGAAAGTTGCAATTCCTCTTATGAATTACAAAAATAATAATAATAAATAAACATAAGAAGCGAACATTTGTTTTAAATGTTATTTGTAATTTTCTAAAAAAAACATAAAATTGTCTCACCTATTTTTGATATTGTATTTAATTATTGTATGACAGTAACTGACGATTGTAAACATATCAATAACAGTAGCTAAACTGAATAAAGAATGACAAACGTTTATGATAATTTGTTTGGTTCTGATCTATAGCTTCTTAAGTGTTTCCATCACACGTGACCTACAGTCATAATTAATCATTCATTATCATCCAGCAGAACAACTATTTATTTATGAATTTCTTTTCCTCATCAAAACGTGAATTTCAATGATGTAATGATGACGTAGAGGTTTAAACAATTTTTTTCATTGAATACTTCTTTTCTAACAGACTAGTTTCACTGGATTTACGGCTCATCAACGTGGAAAAACGAAGCAGTTTAAAGAGACAAACATTCGAGGGGCGAATGTAACATGTCTTCACCACGCAATTCCAACATGGTCAGAGTAGATATAAGAATCTAGCATGTCTTCACCACGCAATTCCAACATGGTCAGAGTAGATATAAGAATGTAACATGTCTTCACCACGCAATTCCAACATGGTCAGAGTAGATATAAGAATGTAACATGTCTTCACCACGCAATTCCAACATGGTCAGAGTAGATATAAGAATGTAACATGTCTTCACCACGCAATTCCAACATGGTCAGAGTAGATATAAGAATGTAGCATGTCTTCACCACGCAATTCCAACATGGTCAGAGTAAATATAAGAATGTAACATGTCTTCACCACGCAATTCCAACATGGTCAGAGTAGATATAAGAAAAGGCAGTAAAAACACAGAAAAATCGAAAACTGTCTACATCACTGCTCGGGACGTTGAGGACGAAATCTTTGCAACAAATTCCATGTAAGTTGATTGACATTCACATGAATCATTCACAAAAATCCTAAATTTTCTTTCCTCGTTGACAGGTTGAGCAAAAGACCAAAATTCCAAAATTGTCGATATCTCTGTATGAAACCTGAATACAGTTACAATTGATTATTTATTGTTATTCAGCGGTCTAACAGATTATTTCCTTATTTATGAATTTCTTTTCCTTATCCAAAACATGAATTTAAGTGAAGAAAAATACACCAAGTACGTGCTATTCAAACATCTAAGGGCCCGGCATGGCCAAGCGTGTTAAGGCGTGCGACTCGTAATCCGAGGGTCGTGGGTTTGCATCCCCGTCACACCAAACATGCTCGCCCTTTCAGCCGTGGGGGCGTTATAATATGACGGTCAATTCCACTATTCGTTGGTAAAAGAGTAGCCCACGAGTTGGTGGTAGGTGGTGATGACTAGCTGCCTTCCTTCCAGTCTTACACTGCTAAATTAGAGAAGGCTAGCACAGATAGCCCTCGAGTAGCTTTGTGCGAAATTCAAAAAACAAATAAACACCCACATTGTTAAATTAAGTGCTCTAGAATTATACAAGTGTTGAGTATCTTCAACAGCACCACAACCCAAACCCCGTGCCCTTAGATCTGCAGCCAGGCACTCTGATCAACAGACATATATGATTGACAACGTAAAAAACGTTTGAGTTCTCATAATTCTTGGCTACATCTATGTATTTATTTTATGATCTAACAATATTCACTGCAGTTCTCTGTAGTTTATCTGTATTTATTGTTAGAACTAACAACCAGTGATTGCTAAAACTCTTGTAGTTTCTATTTTACCTGTGTTTAGCTGGTGTATATTTTATTATTAATTCCAAGGTTTCACAAAACAAACGTTTTCTGTACGTTCCGCCATATAAACAATCACAATGGGTTACATGAACAACTGAAACAATGGAACCATAAACGAAGTATTCATTCCTAGTAACCTCTTAGGGCAGACTGCCTTTGTGTAGCATTTCCTCATTTGAGGATTTTTGATATTTCTGAGAGTGAATTTTTGACCTGTAAATAACGTTTATTAATTATAAAGAGAGAAAAGAATAGAACAGCACAAATGATTATATTGCGAAATGAAACACATATAGTTCATAATAGATAAAAAAGTTTTTATTTGTGACAACGTGACCTGATAAAAAGTTTTTCTTAAATAAGAAGCAAAAACTTGGTTTATATATTACCGCTATTTCACTAAAATACAAATAGCCAGAGTTTTGCAGTTCTGAAACAATCGTATTATAATTGAGGAATGATGTGGTCGTTTACATATATATGTATTTGACCCAAATAATTAGTATAATGGTGCTATTTGTTATGCTGAAATACATCAGAAATGATGATTGAAGCTTATGAAATGTATCGCCATCTGTTGAATGGTACCACAAACATAAAAAATCACTTTCAGGTATTCAATGTTCTGATAATAGCTATTACTTTATATTAGAACACACTTTTAAATAAAAGTGCTCTCCTCACAACAAGAATAAGGCTTTAAACGTTAATATATGTTTTAATTCACGATGACGAGAAACCCACTTGAAGTAAAAATGTATTATAAATACGACCGGTAAGGGTATTGAAACATTATTTTAATTAAAGTTTCAATGACAATACTAGCTGTCTTTAGAATACAATATGTCTTATTTGTCAAAAATAAACAAACTGTATGCACTTTAATTTAGCACTTGCTATAGCATAAAGCATCACAAACCATTTTTCTTAAGACGCTACTTTCAGCGGCACAGCTGTATGTCTACGGACACTCACCGCTAGAAACCGGATTTCTATATCCATGGTGGGCAGAACACAGACAGCCTATTTGTATCTTTGTGATTAGCTACAAATAAACTTAAGATAATGGTTTTTAATTTAAGAAAAAAAATAAAAATATGATATTGGGTATTTTTATTTTACTTTAGAAACATGTTACAGTTAAAGATAACTTAATTTGATGTATTAACTAATTAAAATTTGTGTATGGGGAAACATTCTGGAATTGTATACTTTAGTTATGTTATGTCTATGCATATAAAAACTCACATACAGTTGTTAAGCATAAAGCTACACAAAGGACTATCTGTGCTGTGCCCACCACGGGTATCGAAACCATTGTGGGCCTCACATACAGAAGATCTGTGTATCATGTAATGGTTCAAAGAAACTTGTAAGATTTTGAAATAGCTGTGTTATCTTTTGCTGTTTTATTTGGTATATAAAATTAACCACACATTTTTGCTTTTTTTGTTGAGTTTTGCGCAACGTTACACATAGGCATTCTGTATAAATTAGCGTAGTTATCTCTCGTGTAGCATTGCGCGAAATTAAAAACAAACAAACAAAACAAATAAACTGTATAAACTATCCCTAATTTGAAACTGATAGAGCAGATGGAAGGCAGCTAGTCAACACTGCTCATCCCCAACTGTTACTAACGAACAGTGGGATTGGCCATGACATAGCAACGCCCACATGGCAGAAAAGGCGAACGTGTTCAATGACTGGATTTTATCACCAACCCGCTGATTACGAGTCGAATGCCCTTAACATCAAGCCATATCAACCCTATTTTCGAAACAAAATCAATAAAGATATTTATTTATAAGCAAGAACTCGATAATAAACTAAATCCAAACAGACTGATGAGCTTCGAAACGGCAAGAACTCGAATCTTTTTAATATACTACCATCGAATGTAATACAAATTTTTATGTGCATCCATGATGCAATAAAAATGTTTGAATTTATAACCATGTTTCATTATAACATTTTCAACATGTCATCATGGAGCAGTAAAAATGGTTTATATTCCACAATGTTTGTTACCACGTCTCACATTCAACAATGTCTGTTATCACGTCTCACATTCAACAATGTTTGTTACCACGTCTCACATTCAACAATGTTTGTAACCATTTTTTATATTTAATAAAATTCGTCTCAACGTCTTACATCTAACAATGCTTGTTACCAAGTCTTACACTTGACAGTGTTTGTTATCACGTCTCACATTCAACAATGTTTGTAACCACTTTTTATATTTAATAAAGTTCGTCTCAACGTCTTACATCTAACAATGCTTGTCACCAAGCCTTACATTTAACAGTGCTTATCATGTCTTACATTAAACATTGTTTGCTACCGTGTCTTAATCAAACAACGTTTGTTCCCATGTCGTATATTAAAAAAAGAGACTTATGTTACAGAAAATAAATGACACTTAAAAACACTTGAATTTCGATAAAAGACTAATTGAAGCAGAATTTGTACAAGTTAAAAACAAATATAATGGGAAATTGCCAGACCAAATATAATTCTTTTAAGATATAAAACATGAACAAGTGAAAAGTAAAATTATAAGTTAGTCTATAATAAGCCTGATACTAAAACAAAAACATACTGATGTATTCGAGCAATTTATTTATATTTAAATATTATATATTTAATACACGCGTATCGAAATCGATTTGTACGTAAGAACTGAAACCGATAAACGATCCCCAAATGTTACAGCGGTATGTCTGCAGACTAGCATTGCATACCCGTGATGGGCAGAGCACAGATAGCCCCTTGTGTAGCTCTCAATTACAAACTAATACTATTTTTTGGTTGAGAATAATAATCAGAAATCAATTGCTATTCATCTTCTGTGAATATCACTCACAAATAATTTTGTTTACAGTGAAATCTAGGCTTACTTTGTAATTTAATTATATAACAGGGAAGCTGTTTGAATGACTTGGTCGTTTAACGGTAAGTCAGAACGCAAAAAATTGGGTTATGATAGGAACAAGAGGAATTGTGGAACTTTACGCCTAACAGCCAACCATCAAAGAAAAAATCTAAGTAAGGTTACCATAATTATTCTTTTTCATTTAAATAGATTATCAAATTAGTATTTCTAGTGTTTATTTACTTAATTCGTAAACTACGGTTTTCTGTTTATAATTTTATGTATTTGCTTTTATATATTTCAAAACACGTGGGTAAAATATAAATACATGCAGAAATAATCATTCTAGCTGCACTAATGTCAATCGCTTTATACAAACTGATTACATCTTTCACTTTTATGTAGTATTACAATACATACTAAGAGGTACACAATACACTATCAACCATTAACTAAATGAAAAGGAACTACTTGGTAAGTGTAGTTGATATTATTGATAACAGATGGCAGTAAAATTTATGACTAAAGTTCATTCTAGTTTTAATCTCATATATGTACGTATTTTAATAACCAAACGTTTTCTTTAGTAGTAGTTTAGACGTTTGATTAAGTATATTGTTTAATGAAACGTAAAGAATGTGTGAAATAGGCTTGGTGTGAAAAGCATTGCATTTACGTTCAGAGACAAGATAAAGGCGTATTTTAGGAAACAAACTAAACACATACAAAAAGCCAGGCTCAGTGATGATTTTTACTCCTTCCCATACTTTCAGTAACCTAGCACAAGAAGTATCTTGCATACTTACTCACTCGTTGCTAATTCCTCGGAATGATAAAACTTCTAAATTTTTTGTACTGTGGTTTTAGTCAAGTTAAGAACCGATTTATTTGATTCAACTGATATTTTGAGTTTCACTTACAACTATAATCAGAAACAAGTGTGTGAAGAAGGAAGAGATGTTTCTCAGATGTAGACTGAATTATAATAGAGAACTGGTAGCCATATAGTTCATGTGCACCTAATATTTGCTTGACAAGTTTATTACGAAATGATTTCAGTTCATACAAGAGTTTTGGAGGTTAATATAAATAAATATATTTGTTACGCAATATCTGAACAAAATTATTTTTCATTGCAATAGACCTCAAAAGGTGTTATTACTATAAATGGATTTTTTTATTTATTTAAGAGTGACTATTCCCCACTGGGACAGCGGTAAGTGTACGGTTTTACAACGTTAACATTGGGGGTTCGATTCTCCAAAGGGAACAACATATGTAACTGATTGTGACTTTCCTCGAAAATAAACAGGAAGAAATAATTATTCTTCACGAATGATTCACATGTGAAGCATGATTCCAGACTACAGTATACACCTCCAACATACACTCTCTTTCAGACGTGAGGGCATTATAATGTTTCGGCCAATTCCCTTATTCGTTGGTAAAAGAGTATCCCAAGATTTGGCGGTAGGTGGCGATGAATAGTTGCTTTCCCTCTAGTCTTACATTGCTAAATTCGGGGCGGCTAGCGCAGATAGTTCTCGTGTAGCTTTGCGCGAAATTCAAACAAACTACAGTATATTTTATTTATTGACAGGTTTCGGAAAGTTCGTTAAAAAGGTACTTGAATCATGTACTAAGGAAATATATCATATGCAGTTCTAGAGCTCATAGGTATTTATGTATATCACTCACACAGTATTAGAACACACAGGTATTTAAATAAAATTGACATTTAGAACTGTTTGCATGAAAAAATGTATAGTTCAGAAACATGTTTTAATTGGCTAAAGTTCACGATATTAGAACTTGTTTATTAACAAGCACATCTTGATTCAGTAAATTTTCGGCTGTTCTTATTACGTCTGGATGGTTGTACTTATTCACTGTGTCGTTATATATTTTAACCGCATTTCAACGCATTACTCGTCTTATAGAACTTCTATTATTAGCATAAGGACAGAATACAACGTCTGTAAATTGTTTTAACCACAATGAAGTTCAATTAATTTCGATAAAAATTTTAAGTCTTAGTAAACCATGAACAATTAAAAATTTACGAATAAAAAAAAACTGTATTAATTAATAAATTATCTGCCTCGTCTGACTTATAAATAAGCTAATACATTCAGGAATGTTAACATTAGTATTGTGCAATAACTGTGTGCACAACCGATAAAGCAATAATGTTGAGTTAGAAGGTTTTAACTGAGGTCGTTTCGTCAAATGAATTTTAACTCTGGACGGTAGGAGGGCTGGTAACGAGAGTTCTGAAAGTTCAAAAGATTAATAAAACGTAGAGGAAGACAAGAAACTCTCGAATTGTTTGTTCACCGACAAGTAGTGTGTATTAACTTGCAAGATTCTTTAACTGTACGTCAGTTTAAGGTGTACAACAGATTAGCGACCTCTATTTTTTCTTGTATCGTCAGTCAATATGTTTGTTAATGGAGTCTTTTGTTCCTAATATCATAAGCACATATTGCTACCGTATAATGTGATACATCTTTAAAAAAGTAAAATGATTGAAAGTGATGCTATGTGACAAACATGTGTATATTTATCTGTGTATGTCGAAATAATCAAATAGTTTGTTGGTAAAGATTTAAAAATATAATTCGCTGATTGATCGAATCATGAAATGTCAACGATACCAGTTTTTCTCTGCGTGTTTCTACGATGTTCCGGCTGAAATTTAAAGATGATGGTTTTCAAACGAGTCATCAATAGTAGTTATTAGTATAAAATAATGCATCGTAAGTGCATGACTTCTGTTTATAGTAGGAAAATATATTATTATCATACTATGTACAGTTAAACTGGTAAGTATATGCATATATATATATATATATACGTACTACCTCTTTTATATAATATGTATGAACTGTAATTATGTCATCACTATTCCATAATAATACCATATCTAATAGGATGTACGAATAATTCTCGAATAACACTAAACAATATACATCTGAAGCTAATGACAGCCCCCCAATGGCTCAGCGGTATGTCTGCGGACTTACATGCTAAAATCCGGGTTTCGATACCCGTGGTAGGCAGAGCACAGATAGCCCATTGTGTAGCTTTGTGCTTAATTCAAAATCAAATAAAAAATCAAGCTAATGACAGAAAATCTAACTGCATTAACTTGTCATTATTTGTAAATTTTACAAATCTTTAAAGGCACAAAAGGGATAACATTACCCCACTGAGGATGTCTCTTCCAGATCCCAACTATAATCACTCATTACTACTCACGTATTCATCTTTTCCTCACACCCATAGATTTGATGTTTATAAAAGTATTTTGTTAGATGCGTTATAAACTTATTTTAAAATATTGATGACGTTCTTAAAATGTTTGACTTTCGTTCTGCCAAGTTTAGAAGTATATTTAAGTATTAAGCTGCACAACGCAGGTCATTAAAAATTGCATCATACGAAAAGTTCATAATTTTGATCATTAAAAAAAATTATTGTCAATTTAAATCGTCCCCTAGTGGCACAGCGATATGTCTACTGATTCACACCGTTAGAAACCGGATTTCGATACCCGTGGTGGGCAGATCACAGATAGCCCATTGTATAGCGTTTTGCTTAATTCCAAACAAACAATATATTTCCTTAAAGTACATTATTTGCATAGAAGTGTAACATTGACATGACAATAAATATGTACTTCCATAATTATATATATGTAATAAGTGTGGAACTTTATTATATATATATAATTATAGAATTACATCTAGTGAATAATATTTTTTATTTTATACATTTTAGGTTTATCCAACATTTTTCTAATGGAGATAAACCAAACCTTCGAAAGAATTTCCAGCACCCTAAAAGGAAATAGTTATTTTCGATGTTGACTTTCCGTGTACGGGTGACCCCTTTTCTATGTGTAAACAAATCAATGTTGATCAGGTGAGGGCTGTATTTGCACTATGACGATACTATATTTCTTAAACCAGTACGTAATCACACCTGCACTAACGACGAGTTTTTTGTTTTTTTTAGTGTTTTGTATTATATTAAAGATCACATTTTACAACCCCAAGATCTTCTGGTGTTTGACTTTGTAAGTACAATTGTTTGTTTTACATTAAAAAACAGACTTACTTAAACATCTGTATTTAAGAAATAATCTTTTTTTGAGGTCGTAAATTTCAGTGAGGCTTGGAATTGAGTTCTCTCCCCCTCTAATATAAACTACCCTTACATTTTTTTAGCACCCCTCATTTATTTTTCTCAATATATTAAATAATTATGATATAGGTCTTGAAACAGCCATTGGTTCTGATGAATATTTTTTGCCTCGTACTTAACATATCAATCAACAGCAAGAGTTTTATGTTATAAATATATTTGTAATTGGCTAACTTAAGTCATACATTTGTTAAATTTCACACGTATATGTATCCGTCTATTAGTTATTTGACACCATTGTGTGTTGTCTTGGACTTCAACAGAAACATTGTGGTTATGTACTTTAAAACAGTTTCATTAGATATGTTGATTTTTTTTCTAACTGGTTCGCTAAGTTATACACGGATATAGCGTTTACCCGTTTCACACGCTATTTCTCAATTATTTGATTGTTACACATAAATAAGAAGTTACTGAAGCAGAGTGATGAATAAAATAATTAATGTTGTTATTTAGTTAGAAGTAACACAGCTTTCAGGTGACTGTAGTTAATTAAAGGTAATCAAGAGAATATTAACTAATGATGTAAGGAAGAGGTTAGGCCTAATTAGACTTAATCTAACATTGTATTAATGTAAATATATTTCGTTTTACTTTTGTTTTTTTTTATCATTGTAGTGATTATTTTAATTTGATTCGACATAAAAGCTGTTGGTATAAATAACATTTAATTTCCTCAGCTATTTACGCTTTGATTTGGGTTATTACTTACCTTTGACACATCAAGGAAACACCTCCATTGACTAAGACGAGTGACATAGTTAAAAGTGAATAAGATACATAAGATATAAATTCTAAATCAGCTTTTAGGTATTAATTTTCTAGGTGCATACGTTACTTCGTAAGTTCAGTACTACAGTATCAGTGGAAATAGGCTTGTTTAGTTCATAAGAAAATACGTAGAATCACTTCGGCTTACGTACAAAATTATATTAAATATAGAGAAAGCAAAACTTCGTAACACTTTAGACACAAATTTCTCCCGGGTTAATAAAAAAAACAACTTGAATTGTGGTTAGAGTTTATGAAGAAGAACGCTTTTGTATAGAATAGAGTGACACCTCTGTCGGGTTTTATGTGGTTTGGTTCAGAGTATCTAGATACCTCCTGGCGGCTGTATTGATAGATTCTGTCTTCAAGTCCTTACAGGGTTATTTGTTTTAATAAGTTGCACCCCTATACAGTAGAGTTTTGTCTGCCAGTTACATAAGGGACGCTTAAAACTGCAATATGTATTGTTGTGATGTCCGTAAAACGTGCGCATGCCATGAATCACGAGAAGAATTAAACATTCTGTCGGTTGAAACGTTGTAGAATGGACGACAACTGCCTGTTGTAGAGACACAAGTTTAGAGGATGACGTTTCGAAAGTCTTCCGCCTTTCGTCTTAGGCATGAAGAAATAAAAATATATAATTTTCTTTATTTTGGTTTTATTTTCTCTTGAAACAGAACACTTTTGAAGACCCTGAGGAAGTACACATTTAACATATATATTTATATAAAACGTTTATTACTGTGTTACACAATGTGAACCGAAAGTTAGCAGTTTCATGTAATATATTGATCATTTTAATTTACGTTTGTTCCAGGATAATGTACAGCATGACTTATGGACTTACAAAGGATCAATGAAGTTTAATTCACTCAGTAGAGATCTGAATGTAAAGCAAAGAGCCTCAGGACCAGTCTGTGTGATAAATATTGTTCTCTTAGTTAAAACTATCAGGTCATCTCATAAGTAATGTCCGAAAATTTAATACAGAAAGTGTATCATCATTTCTCTCTTTGTAGAAGACTTTAATGACTAAAATATATAGTAGGACGTGTATAAAAATGTTCAGACAAATAAAAGAAACTAACCCAACTCCACTTTTTCTGATCATTAGTCAAATAAACTATTAAGAAGATGGATGTGTCTGAAGAGCACGTTAGGCATATAATGCTTTATGAGTTTAAAGAAAGCAATAGTGTAGTAGAAACTACACGAAACATTCAAGGTGTTTATGGTGCGGAGTCTCTCAATGAAAGAAAATGTCCAAGGTGGTTTCAGAAGTTTAGATCAGGTGACAGTAACTTAAGTAATGCACCACATTCAGGTCGTCCTGTTGAGTTTAATGATGACTCCCGGCTGGCTGCACTTGATGAAGATTGTGCTGTAACAGTTGAAAAACTAGCACAGAAGCTTAATTTAAACTATTTAACAGTCCACCGTCATCTGCAACAGCTTGGAAAGGCGTCAACACTTGGAAAATGTGTCCACCATGATTTGACAAAAGCCAACCTTAGAGCAAGAGTGGACATTTGCACTTCTCACCTTTTCTGGACAGGCTAGTAACTGAAGATGAAAAACGGATACTTTATAACAATGTTAAGCACCGTAGACAAAAAGTCAATGCAGGTAAACTGGCTAAAACACGGCTCAAAATGGACCTGCACACTAGGAAGGTCTTGTTAAGTGTTTGGTGGGATATTGTTGGTGTGATCCACTTTGAGTTGCTGCTACTCAATGTAATGATTACATCATACTTCTGTTGTCAACCGTTAGAGTGCTTGAATGTTGCACTGAAAGAAAAGAGACCTGCTCTGATCAGTCATAAAGATGTTGCGTTACAATAGAATAATACACGGCTACATACAGCAAGGATCACATCCACAAAGACTAAAGAGCTAGACTGGAGAAAACTTCCACATCCTCCTTATTCTCCAGACTTTGCCCCATCTGATTATCATCTATTCCGAAGTTTTCAGAACTATCTTGATGGAAAAGAATTTGAAACATATGAAGATGCCAAAACTACCTTTTCTATATTATTTTCCTCCAAACCCCAATAATGTTATAGAAGTGGCATTCAGAAGTTTGTGAATCATTGGCAGGAAGTAATTAATAATAATGGAATATTCATCATTTATAAAATAACATTAAAATCCTTTCTGTTTTTCTGAACCTAAAATCGGACGTTATTTAAAGGATGACCTGATATATCTAAGTATTTTAATTAGTGTCAGATTAGTGAACGAAATAGGATTACAAGTCTGAAACTTCTTATGATATCATGTTGTTATTGCTTAATTCCATTTGTGAACTGAAAAGTTTCCCGTTCATATCTGTTGAATAAACACCATAATTCTCATTCACGCTCAGAACAAGACAACACTTCTCGATCTCTAAAGGAACTTACATTATCATCTATATGATATATTGTAAGTTAATTAACGTTCCTTAAGTGTTCTGCCACACAACTAAAACTATTTTTACTCGTAACCTGAGGGTCGCGTGTTCGAATCCATGTCACATCAAACATGCTTGCTCTTTTAGCTATGGGAGCGTTATAACGTGACGGTCAACCCACCATTCATTAGTGAAATTGTTTACCAAGAGTTGGCGATAGGTGGTGATGACTAGCTGCATTTTCTGTGGTCTTAAACTGCAAAATTAGGGACGGCTAGCGCAGATAGCCCTCGTGTAGCTTTGCGTGAAATTTAAAACAAACCAAACTAAACTATTTTTAAATGTGTTAATGCTAATTTGTCTCTTCCTATAAAAGTGGTAGGGAATAGAGTCTGTTTCACACAAACTTTGAGATATGATAAGAATATATGATGTGATATGATAAGTGTATATGATGTGATATGATAAGTGTATATGATATGATATGATACGATGTGATAAGTGTATGTTTATCGAAATAGGTTAAACAGACTTGTTTTAATGTACAAACTACCAACAAATTACGTAAATCACGAAAAGCATCTCGACTATTGTGTAGCTTTGTGTTCCATTAGAAATAAACAAATTAGCACAACATTTTATACACTTATTAATTCTCCATTAACGACGTACTTACCGGTGATCTTGACGTCATGACTGATGACATTTACTGAAAAATCTTCTGAAGTTCATAGAATCAAACTAAAAGGTAATTATTCAAATCGCTCAGTAATATATTACACCAGTGGTGTAAACTACAGAACTTAAAAGTAGTCTTATTGAAAGAATGGCTCAATATCAACAAGAGTAAACAACTTTTGAACAATATGGATTGTTAAGGTTCCTTACACTGTAAATACATCATCACTGTTGTCATAACAGGTTTACTCTCATCTGTAAAAAATGAAAAAAAATATTTTATTTCAGCTTGATGCAAAAAAAACACACTCAACAACTATGGATTGACCGTATAACACCAAGCCTCTAAGTAATGAAGTATATAAACATGTTAATACAGAAAAAGACAGTATTACAGAGAGAAACTGGACAGTTTTATCAAAATGCCTAAATTTATTTGGATTTCCAAATTACCTAATAAAACACCGATCACACCAATTCAGATTTATTGTCGAAACTAAAAAAAAGCTAAAAATAAGAATTCGACAATTATAGTCTGAAATACACTGAATAATTGTTTAAATAAATGCTTTAATATTAACAAAGAAAGAACTAACCTTAAACCAGACATTATCATGGATATTTCCACTGACGGTAAAGAAAATTAAAGAGTTTGAGACCAACACAATAGGAGCTTTAAAATTTTAGTAATACTTACAGAAGTTTTCCTATTGATAAAATTCAGAAGTATCTTTCATTTATAATTCTAAAATTATTTAACACTTGTGAAAAATTAATGATTTGTTTGACTAAAAACAAACAAATATTTATGTGATATGTTACTTATTAAAATTACCATAGTTTCGGCCAACATGTCTACAAACAAACGTAAGGAGTATTCAATGGCTCACGAGTTGTGAATTTATATTTTTCGAACATGAATGTTCATACAGTGAAATAATAAAAAACTTATTAAAAAGGACAATAGTAAAGCTTTATGCTTTGGTCGTGCTTGTAGCTACGTTAACATAACTCTATTTTATTATATTCAAGGTTCTCTTAACATTGCTTGACAAATATTTCCACCATATTTTTTTCTGGTTCAAAGCTCTTTCACTAATAACAAAGTACAGTATAGGGTAATTAAATTTGTGTATTAGTGTAGATATCCAAATATTTACGTCAAAAGTTTTCAATGAAACAGACACTACTAATTTTGAAGTTACATGTTCAGCTCACCCATTCAGCCATAGTACTATTTGTTGGTGAAAGAATAGCACAAGAGTTGGCAGCGAGTGGTAGTGATTAGCTTCCATTCCTCTAGTATTTCATTACTAAATTAGGGACTGTTAGCGCAGATGCCTTGTGTATCTTTGCGCAAAAGAAAAATAAATCAATTTTGAAGTTAAGGACTTTAAACATCCATTGTATAATTACACTCAAAAGACCTATTGAGCGACATTTACTATTCCCGCATTATTAGATACTTTGGAATTTGTTCAACGTAACAAGATTTCGCAGACAAGAGCTAACAAACGTACCTTACTTTTTCACAGACAAAAATTCGTTTTCCTTACAAAGTTTGCTATACAAATTATTAATATTCTTGTGTAAAATTCAACACGTCAGCTACTATTAATTATAGGTTTTAAATTCTGATTCTGAGTTAGTACTTATCTCGAAACTTGGGAGAGTCAGGTACTATTTGGACATTTTTCTTACTCCTTTAGTCTACTTTAAAATGAGAAATACTGGCGAAACAATTTGCGAAAACAGGGTTAAAAACTTATTTATAAAAAAATTCTGTTTCTCTTATCAGTCCATTCTATGTCCATGAATGTAACAAAGTAACATTTAGCACCTCATTAACACTTATAGGTTTTATAGTTTTCCTTGTTTGTTTTGAATTTCGCCCAAAGCTACACAGGGTACATCTGTGCTAACTGTCTTTAAAGGAAAGGTAGCTTGTCAACACTACCCACCGCCAACTCTTGAGCTATTTTTGTACCAACTAATAGTGAGATTAAACGCACGTTATAACGCCTCCAAGGCTGAAAGGGTGAGGATGTTTGGTGATTGGGATAATGTTTACTAATATCACAGCCCACGGAATGGCCAGATGGCCAGACGGCATCGTCTTTTCAGCAGGGGAAGAAGCGTCATAATGAAAGAGCCAAAGCCATTATTCGTTGATTAAATAGCAGCCCCTAAGTTGGCAGTAATGGCTAATTGCTAAATACGGACGGTTAGCGCAGATAGCCCACGTGTATCTTTGCACAAACTTCAAAAACAAACCAAACGAAATCTGAATATCACGACGTCATCAAAACTACCATATTTATACGTCATTAAGTAATTAATTAAGGTGATAAAGAGCCATTACAATATTGGGACCCTCATTACTTGATGATATTCATTTTGTCGTATTGCATAGTAGATAGTCCGAGGAGGAATCGAACTCCAAATTTTAGCTTTGTAAGTCCGTAAACTTACCAAGGATCCGCATAAAAGACAAACTCTATTAATTTTGTCTCTCATTACTTGTAAGTTCTTAGTATAGTATATATTATAACATTATATCATTTGTTACATTATTTTGCCCTAATGACTTAGTTAAATTAACCAATTAATTATTTTTCTTTCTCAAAATCTTATTAATTTATTAATAGAGCGAATTTTCTTGAAATGTATCTCGTATACGATACAGATGAAAATAAAATAATATTTAAGCTACTTTTACTCAGTGTAGTGAAGCCTTGAAGTTCAAAGAATATAGTTTTAATAATGGCAAGTTGTTCAAAGAAGTTGGCTAAACTCTGTTGCTATAGTTACCTGTTGTTCTGGATCATTCCAAGTTAATGTTACACGCACATACTGAAAATAAGTGGACATTAAATTTTTAACACTAACTAGTATATTAGGTAATAACTGTACTACGTAACTTCCATTTCTTATTTTTTAATGGAATAACCAAAACTGGTATAAACTTCCCACGTAACGTGAGAGTAAAGACGCTTTCGTGACGGTGGGTCTTTCAGTTTTAGCAGATTTCTTTAGCACTTTCTGTTTGTCTGTATTTTGAAGCAACAAGTTAGTTATATTTTACTCTTTTATTTGGGTTATGTTCATTAACGATATTGATTGTTATATCTTTATAAGTAATTGTAATATTTGTTCTAAAACGTAATTTTAGTTATTGTTATTATTATTAAGATTATTTTATATTGTTGGTTCTATATATGGATTGAGGACTAACCTGAATCTACTGATCTGGCCGCGTCAAGTATAAGTTTTAACACGGTGTGGTAGTTGTTAGTTGGAGATTGGTCTAAACAAGTGAAACTGTTACAACGGTGTGGTAGTTCTTAGTCGGACATTGGTCTAAACAAGTGAAACTGTTACAACGGTGTGGTAGTTCTTAGTTGGACATTGGTTTAAACAAGTGAAACTGTTACAACAGTGTGGTAGTTGTTAGTTTGACATTGGTCTAAACAAGTGAAACTGTTACAACGGTGTGGTAGTTGTTAGTTGGACATTGGTCTAAACAGTTGAAACTGTTACAACGGTGTGGTAGTTCTTAGTCGGACACTGGTCTAAATAAGTGAAACTGTTACAACGGTGTGGTAGTTCTTAGTTGGACATTGGTTTAAACAAGTGAAACTGTTACAACGGTGTGGTAGTTCTTAGTCGGACATTGGTTTAAACAAGTGAAACTGTTATCACTATGTGGTAATTCTTTGTTGAACATTAGTCTAAAAATGTGAAACTATTATCACGGTGTTGTAGTTCTTAGTTGGACATTGATCTGAACAAATGAAACTGTTACCAAAGCGCGATAGTTCTTAGCTGGACAGTGGTCTAAACAAGTGAAAATTTTACCCCAATATGAACATACAGTGTTTATTAGAATAGGTAACATATACTTTTACTGGTAATATTATAAATTTAATTGTATGTTTATTGTTTCTCTGTAACGAGTTATCTGCGTATTTAACTTAATATGTGAGCGTATGACTAATCCCTTGAGATATCACTGGGTTTTAGACCAATATATAACTACAAACTTCCCATAAAAGTTAAAAACATTATATCATCGATTGGATGCATTCGCTTGAGTACCAATATCCAACTAAGAACTACCACACCATAGTAACAGCTTCTCTTGTTTAGATCAATATCTAACTATGAATTATCACACTGTGGTAATAGTTTCAGTTGTTTAGGCCAATATCCAACTGAGAACTACTATGCCATGGTAACAATTTCTCTTCCTTAGATCCAAATCCAATCAACAGCTGTCTGCAAAGGTTAAAAACATTATTTCATCAGTTGGATACCTTCGCTACTAACGACATATTCGGCAGTAAACCCAACACCAAGATTACTTCATTTTTGGCCACTATATAACACAAACCTGTAACGTATTTACTAATGTACCTTAAGAACAATACATGAGCAATGTTAATAATCGTGTTTTTATTACTACTTTCTTGAGCGTTTAACTCGTGAGCTTAAAACTAACCTACTTATAGCTAAATCCGATGGTAATTTCGAACATCTGGAAGTCAACTGAGACCTCCTTCCCCAAGGCAAGTGGTAGTGACTCATTACTGGGTAGTCAACTGAGATCTGCTTCCACAAGATGAGTGGTAATGATTTATTCCATGGAAGTCAACTAGAAAATGCCTTCACCAGGTCGAATGGTAGTGATTCTTTACCTGGAAGTCAACCGGGACCTCATTCCACAAGACGAGTAGTAGTAATAGCTCATTACCTGGAAGTCACACTGAACCTTTATGTTAAAGGTATCAGCTGGGAAATACTGCAGTTATCTCTATACACTTGAAAACTATTGAACATATGCAGGCACTAAAGAATTGGAAAAAAAAACTTTCTAGTAGAACATAGCTTCAACTATCACTTCACTTTTTAATATCAATTTTCTAAACACAAGTTCGTGTAGGAATGAATCAGGATACACCTCCTCGAACAAGTGTTTTAAATCACCAGTTTTATCACCAGGAACATTACCATCGTATTTTCATGTTTATACTTATGCATAATGTCTTACGTCGATCGGGACAAATTAAATTATGTATGGTTGCGAGTATGTTTAGTTATACATGTGTATTATACATATACATATACATTTATATAATACAACCGACACAACGTAACTTACATTTATGTTAACAGCTCACTGATATGTTAACGTTTCTTTTTTAACAAATTAATTGAGTATGTGTAAAGGAATTTTAACGTGTTTCCAACATAACTTTTATCATTATAAATTCATATATTTTATCATTAATTCCTCAAGTTACATTATTAAACTATTTTTGACAGGACCCGGCATGGCCAGGTGGTTAAGGCACTCGACTCGTAATCCGAGGATAGCGGTTTCGAAACCCCAGCAAACCTCACATGCTTGTCCTTTAAGCTGTAGGGACGTTATAATGTGTAAGTCAATCCCGTTATTCGTTGATAAAAAATAGTCCAAGAGTTGGCGGTGGGTGGTGATGACTAGCTGCCTTCCCTCTAGTCCTACACTGCTAAATTAGGGACGGCTAGCGCAGATAGCCCTCGTGTAACTTTGCGCGAAATTCAAAACCAAACCAAACTATTTTGATTGAATTTTCAAAACTGATACTTTTACAGATATAATTTTAGAACATAGTTTGATGTACTTTTGAACATACACACACACACCAAAACATTTATAATAATTGATGCATCATAATGAGGAACGTGAAAAATTCTCTAACCGTGTCAATACTTCTAAATGTAAAATCACACTCATTTCTTAAACAAACCTTTACTACTGCTGCTCTGTATGATTCCTTCATTAGTCAGATGAAGAAAAACGGAAACAAACGTAAGCGTGAATTTAACATAAATACATATAATTGTTTATGTCATAGTAGGTCACAGATAAGTTTTATTCAATTTGAGTATGAAAAAAACAAAATAAAAATACATTTACTACTAAAAATGGTAAAATTATAAAAACCTTATGACTCGAGCGATTTTGAAAGATGAATCTCTCGACAATGCTTGGGTTTTAGGGTTTTTATCAGTTTATATTAATAATTCTTGATCTTATACATATATACATGATATATACATATCATGAGCAAATGCTAAAAGTTTTCAGAATTTTTAGTGGCAAAAAGGGGTTGGGAGACAAATAGAATAATCTGTTCGACAACACTTCTCGAAGCCATTTTAGACGTTTTTCTTGAAGGAACATGCAATTCATCTTATAGGTTTTATTACAATTGACATGGATTGTCTCTTCATCCTTATGGAGATCTACACCATCTTTCAGTGAGTTCCCCGAGCTTCTTTTCAATCAACAGATCCCCTAAATTCCTTTTCAACCAACAACTCTCTTGAACCCCTTCTTAATTACCAAATTCCTTGAATTCCTTTTTAATGAACATATTCCTTGAACTCATTTTCAGTCAACAAATCTGTTGAGCTTCTTTTCAATTAATGAATCCCTTTATCTCCTATTCAACCAAGAAATCTTTCAGTCAACAAATTTGTTTAACTCATATTCAATAAAATCCCCTGAACTCATTTTCGAAAACGAATTTCAAGAAACTGGAAAATAAGCGGTGTTTTACAATATTTTTAAAAATGGAATCAATGGTTTTGTAGACAGTTTTTTTAAAAATCTACACAATGAAGTTTAGTCTAGGGGTAAGAGGACAACAGTCATCTAATATTCAAAACGTTTAAAATATCTTTTTCTTTCCAGGTTAGGCCTGGCACGGCCGAGCGCGTTAAGGCGTGCGCTCGTAATCCGAGGGTCGCGGGTTCGCGCCCGCGTCGCGCTAAACATGCTCGCCCTCCCAGCTGCGGGGGTGTATAATGTGACGGTCAATCCCACTATTCGTTGGTAAAAAAGTAGTCCAAGAGTTGGCGGTGGGTGGTGATGACTAGCTGCCTTCCCTCTAGTCTTACACTGCTAAATTAGGGACGGCTAGCCCAGATAGCCCTAGAGTAGCTTTGTGCGAAATTCCAAAACAAACAAACAAACAAACAAAACTTTCCAGGTTCTTTTTAAAAACAAGTAATTGAATTTTCTGCAGCACACTTAAAATATATCTTTAGAAAAACGAATCCATGTTTGGTTTGGAAGGAAAAAAATGCTAAATCGTAGTGCTGGCTACGCCCCTAATGACTTTGGAGTGTTACGCTATTTCATTAGTTTAATACTGAAAAACATTTCAATGCAAACATTTACAACGATGGTTGAATTAAGTCGAAGAATGCCACTGCTTCGATACAACTCTTAAATATATCGTTCAACATAAGAGTAGATATTACGTGGCTTAAAAAAATATATTGGATTTAAGAACATAATTCTTTATTTAAAAACCAGTGTCATTGCTTTTTCAGATGGCTTTATTATTATAAATTTATTAACCCCGTAAATATCCATAGGCAGATAATTTTTTTCAAGTTTGCCCAAAACAATTTCGGCCATACTGGCGCTACATATGTCTTTTGTTGACAAAATTTCAAGATACTATTCCCTCCTTCCCACTGACATTGCCATATCATTTGAATCTCATATGCTTTAGTAGCTGTGACAAACCGAATTATCAGTGACATCTGTTCAGTTTGGCTTTTGAGTGAATCAAAACGAAAACAATAAAATAATACCTGACACTTGAAGCAGCAGTTAAGAAATGAGATTGGATTTATTTGGGCAGCAGTAGAATGAGCTCATTCTTAGTATTATTTCCCGTATTTTACCTCTAAAACATGACTTAATTACAATATCAAATATTCAACAGATTACATGAAGTCTGAGAAGCTCCATATGAGTTTCACAAAGAGCAGTATTTCATGAAGTCTTATGAAATGGCATGACTTTTAACTATATTTTCCCAATAAATATATCATTCCTGGTTCAATTGAGGCACGAAGTTTCCATATCAATCATTTGATCAATCCCTTTTCAAGATTTTAATTATTCAAACTATTGAAAAGCTACCAGATGATTTGCTGACTTTTCATGATCACTTATACACGATAGTATTGTTGACCAACGTAGCTGCAAAACCCGAAATTTGGGGCTGTGGTTATATTATACAGGTCACGATCATATCTCTCCTATAGGCCAGACAAACAAAGGTAGACCAAAAATTTGTGATGAGTGTCGTTGGCTAGATACCTTCCCATTAGTCTACGATTTCAAAATTTAGGAGACCAATAAGCAGATATTTCTATGTGTAGTTTTGGGAAAAATTCAAAGCCAATCAAATGAATAGAAACGACTTTGAATGTTCCATTACAAGAATGAAAAACTGGGTATTTAGAAAAAGATTTCATCAAAAACAAAACGCTGGATTGGTACTTCTATTGTATTGATGAGTAATCTTGGTTAATAGCTTCTAACTTTATAGCGTTTGTCTGTTTTTAGGAAAGTCTAATGTCCACATCTGGGCTAACAGTGGTACCTTTGTATTGTTGGATTGTCCATATAGAATACAAATTATCTTCACTCGTTCTTTCTTCTTCTCTATTATTGTCTTTGTCCCCAGAATCTGTAGCTTCTTTAACTTCTAAGACAGCGTTGAGAGAAATTGTAGTGTTCGTTGTTTCTTGACTCGCTCTAATAATATCATCTTCACTTTCTTCAGATGTGTCAAGTTGAAAAACTTGAAGAAGAATGCCCTTTGTTTCATCAAATACAGATATGTCTGCAGTAGTTTCATATTCGTTTTCAATACTGAATACTCCCCCCCATAAAAACCAATACCTTTTATCAGGTACGTTTTATAACTTTTGTCGTCAGCCACTTTGGGTTATCGCTGTATTATTTGTCACTGACGTATCTCTCCCGCACTTTCTACAATCGTAAAAATAGTTTCATAAGAATAAATGCATTATGTTTGTTTCTTAAATAACACAAAAACGAAAAACGTACAGCGTGTCGAAATTGTGACTTTCATTTTAAACAACATTGGTCTACGTTCCACAATTTTATTAAAAGATCTGGTTCGTTATTTTTATTCTATGTATCTTCTGAGAAAACGAGAATTTTCTATATATCAGAGAGGAAACTAAACGTTTTGTGCTATGTTTTATCATGTTGACTGCTATTTACTGTCATATTATAACGCCCCTACGACTAAAAGGGAGAGCATTTTTGGTTTGAGAGGGATTCGAACATGCGATCCTCTTATTATGAATCGAGTGCTTTAGTCACCTGCCCATGCTGAGCCTGTTAGTATTTGTCAATTAGCAATTAGTTAATAGGTAGCGTTATAAAACTAATTCCTTCCCAGTGGGATTTGATTCGAGACGTTGCTATTTACGGCACGAAACAAACGTTTCGTTTCTTAGTAATTTCTAGGTCTTCCTTATTTGTTGCGCCCCTCGTTGATTTAGAAGGAAATTTACGTACTTCAGACTTTATAATTCGTGGTTTGATCCCCGCGATGGATAAAGTGTGCAGATAGTTCACTGTGTAACCTGACGCTGAAAAAACAATAACAAAAAACACGTCGTACACTAACGTTGCACAAAAAACGAACAAAAAAACCTATGAGTCGCTTGTTAACACTATATAACTGAACTAAGTCGATACAGATTACGTGATATAACAATTCTACAAAAATTTCAATTTTCGTAACAGAAATGAAATAATCAGTAGATAATGGATAAGTGTAAGTTAATTAATGACAAGTAAAAAAAAGGTTTATATTGTCTTTTGATCAGAGCAGTCTCTGTATTTTGAGCAAAACTAAAAATCAACCTTGCTTAGTATTGCCGATTAAATATACCTTTTTATGTTTCTACCTCTGAAGATTAGAATATACTGTTTCATGGACAACCTCGTATTTTACAGTATATTCAGCTGTAGTCCCAAGAACATTTAACGAGGTTCGGCCAACCTAGAGACTCAGGCATATTGTAAGCTAACAATACAAAACTATCTTTTATTAAAATGTTTGTTTTGTTTTTGTTTTTTGAATTTTGCACAAAGCTACTCGAGGGCTATCTGCGCTAGCCGTCCCTAATTTAGCAGTATAAGACTAGAGGGAAGGCAGCTAGTCATCATCACCCACCGCCAACTTTCGGGCTACTATTTTACCAACGAATAGTAGGATTAACCATCACATTATAACGCCCCCACGGCTGAAAGGGTGAGCATTAAAATGATAGTAAAAATATATACATACAAAATTAAAAAGTAATAACTTTCTCTTTATTAAATAATAAAACCAATACTGTTAGTGAAAGTACTAATATCCGCGAAGTAAAATCATTGGTGTTAGATAAGTTAAACCGGTTTGTTATTACCCTAAACAATATTAAAAGGAATTAAAGTATAGACATAAAAGGTTTTTAAAAGATAGCCAATACCCTGTAAAATTCTAATTCCATAATTCACAGCAAATATATTGTTGAATTTATTACAGAAGTAAATGAATTTCGTGTTTAAATACGCAATAAGGAACTTCGATTATGAAAAAATGAGCTTATGTTTGTCAAGAGTTCTATCCAGAAAGTATTGTTATGATGAACAACCTCTATTGTATCAAATAAGCTGAGAGTAATAAGCTTTGTAGCATATCTTGTGTGGGTGGGTGTTTTCTTACAGAAAAACCACATCGGGATATATGCTGAACCCATTGAGGGGAATATAACCCCTTATTTTAGCGTTATAAATCCGTAGTCATACCGCTGTACTAGCAGGGGGGGCGTATCTTGTTCGGAATATTTGTATTTGAAAATGGAATGTTTATAACTTCAAAACTGAAAATGTGCATTTTAACCTTTAAACGTCCTTGTTTGACTAATGATGTTGATCCTGAAGTCATGACAACATGCTTTGTGTACAGTGAATTTTTTTTTCTAGAGTGAGTTCCAGTGGACTTATTTGTTGGAATGTGTGTAAAAAAACTTGATAATTTAATTTAGAAATATCTTCCATAACTCCGCAAGCGCGATTGTAATACAAAGTTTTACTAAAATGTTTCTTAGTAAACTTATTCAATTTGCCGATGTGATAAGAGTAGACTGTTATATTAATTAGAATAGTAAAGCTTCAGGGCATTGTTTAGCTTTAGAGCATTTTTTTAGCATATATACTGTACAAATATATATGTTATTTTGATGACAAACGCTGGCTATAACATTACAATTAAAGCAAGTTGTTTAAACTGGTACATATAAAGCCAAGTTTGTGTGTGTTTTCTCACTCCTTTCAACCACCTGCTCCTTATACGTTCCAATTCTTCTTCATCAGTCAGCACCAAACTTGAAATGTGATACAGGATGACATAAGGAAGGTCATAAGAGGGAACGAGTGGAGTCCCCATTTAATTTCATATCTAATTTCGAAAAAAACACTTCCAAATTAGCACAACTAGAAACAGCAGTACAGAATGGATTAAAAGGGGTTGGACTCTCCCCTTTTAATTTCATGTTGATATAAATAAAAAAGTATTTATTTTCAGTATTGACACCTTAGTGTATTTTTATTGTATTTTTAATGTCCATTATGTTGAGGAATAAATCGAAATAAGGAATAAACCATTTACTATTCTTTGTTTTTATTTCACCCGTCCAGTGAACGGAACGCCAACTAGTAATACTGTTTTATAAACACTATTTTATTAAACACAAGCTGTGGTATCCGTCCTTTGTCCAAATTGTGAAGGGAAAAAAATGTGGGAGTAAATGATGTGATAAATAACATAAAAATCCTAATTTTCACAAAGTTTATCTATAACATAACATATCATTACAACATTCATTATTATCTCACCAAAGGTTCTCTGTGAGCTTCACAATAATATTGTGAATAATAATATACATTGGGAGATGGTAAGGGTGATTTTGTAGGAAGAGGTAGCTGACAAATTAGTGACATTGTGGATGTTTTATGTTACCTGCTTTCAACACCCAACTCTTAATGCCCTTCCGCTCTGTTTCAAATTATTAATTAATTGACAGTCATCAGCTGGAGAAATGTCTTACGGGATGAAGTTATGAGGTCAGAGATCAAAGTATAAAGTAGCTATAACTCAAGAAATGTATTCTCAAGACGGTTGCCATGGATATTCGCAATTTTATTAAAATACAGTGCAGAACAGCATTTCGAGCTAAGAAGGTTAAAATGTTGTTCTGTAATTTACTTTATTTAAAATTTTAATACCCACATCAGTTGTCTTGAGAATGCATTTTTGCTTTAAGTGGGTTTCATGTCATGACGAACTCAAGAAATGGTTCCTTAATATCAGGTTTGTGGCAGCTGCCATCGTAGAAACTTCATCTGAGCTTCTTTATTAGCACATTATCTGAAGCATATAAGACGTTTGTGTGCCCTTCCACAGCATCGCGTGCATGTTGTGTTATAGGAAATTATTTATTATTATTTTAATAAAGAATTTTAAAAATATATTTTTGATGTAAGAACATGGTGTAATTTATGAATGTAAAGTTAACTTACGTCATAGATAACAAACGCTCAAAAACAGTAATATTGGGATGGAGGGGTTGCGAATCCCCATTAACATGCCCCTTGTTACAACAAACTGTCATCCCACAAACTTTGGTTAAGATTGGCCTAACGATCTCGGCGAAGTTACTTATGGGACAAACAGACAGACACACAGATTTTTATATTTTATATACATGTATGACATTTTAATATAATAATGAAAAAAGTGTATAAAAGCACTAATAACCACTTCAATAAAATATAAGACAAAATTTAATTTAAAACACAAAGGATAAAAATAATTTTATTGAAACCAAATTACCTGGACATCACTAATACTTTGTTTGAAACAGTAGAAAGGTAAAGAGGTATACTGAACACGTCTGTTTTATATTAAGGTAATAGAAGGGATAAATTATTTCTTTTTTTATAACAACAAATACGAGGAGGATTTTTTGTTTGTTTTTGAATTTCGCACAAAGCTACTCGAGGGCTATCTGTGCTAGCCGTCATTAAGTTAGCAGTGTAAGACAAGAGGGAAAGCAGCTAGTCATTACCACCCACCGCCAACTCTTGGGCTACTCTTTTACCAACAGATTTACAGATTTTAAGCCAGTTTGTTTTAACATTGAAGTAAATATGTTCTTCTGGATATACGTAATCAGTCTCTATGAAAGTTAACTTCCGCTACCTTTGGCAGCAAAGCTCGTTATGTCTATTCTAACGAATGCTGTTGATGATGTCAAACAGTGGTACATAATAAGAGCTTCAGAGGACAAGATCTAGAACCATGTAATTAAGTCTTTTATAGGCTATATTTACTTAGCCACGCTGTTCAGTATATATAGCTATAACATTATTTTAGTAGACACATAGCTTGCTATGATGTGCAACCATGGGAGAATTCCAAATAAGGTAGCGAACATGTTGCTTTTGTACATCATGACTCAGTATAATGTACAACCAACGAAGCACCTTTCCAAACAAGATAGAAATCATGTTGCTTTGGTAGACACATGGATTGTAATGACGTACAACGAAAAAAGAATTTCCCTTCAGTTTAAGTTATGACCAGTTTAGTTTTGAAAGTAAGTTTATAACGTTTTCTAATATTTGGCTAAGTATAAAATCTGTTGAAATGATATTTATAGTTTATGAGTACAGATTTGAGGACAGCTTGTGAGATAGAAAGTTATTTTTTGTTAAATTATGGTTGAGTTCAATGTTCATTTATTATTTTTTTCTATAATTTTAAGTAGTTATTTGTATTTCGATAAATACGTGTGTATAATCAACTTGACATCAGGTTCCCTGGCGGTAACGTACAGATACTATTAATATAGCAGAAGAGTATGTAAATTTATGATGACGTCAGGTGTACTCTCGCGTCCTCCATGAATAAAGACGCTGTTAGAAACTTCACTTACAATTTGACACCCGGTGATAATAATGAAATATATTTGTTGAGTACTGAGTTTGCCTTTTATGTGAAATTATATTTTTCCTTTTGTTTTGTTTTTCTCCCCGATTCCATTATTTGGACTAATGCTGATGTTATTAATATTTATGATATATAGTTTGTTAATATTGAGGTGAAGTCCTGGTTAGGCACTTGTTTGTTAACTGTGTCTTGGCAAGCGCTAAATTTATTTCTGAATGTTGTTATTGTTGAATAAATTGTTAATTGTTGTTTAGCCCAGATTATAGTGGGGCGTTCATTTTGAACAAGCTACGTTAGATACAAATATAGTAGTTCATTTTATATTTTTAGAAATTTTTAAAAATTGATTTGTTATATAGGCTGTAAAATTTATAAAGTTAAAACATATATTTTAATAAAATGACAACGCATTCACCTAAACATTATCTTTTTAACAGCATGTTTGTATTTTCAATAAAAATTAACTTTTGAAAATTTCATTGTAATTCCCACCAACAAAATACCACCCATTTTCACTAAAAGTTCAACAGTAACACTGTACGTTTTACTAGTATTTCGAAACTAATATCGATCTATTGAGTACAAAACAGCGTTTAGAAAAAAAATCGTTGCTTATTATTTGCTCCTTCCTCATAAGAACTACATGTATTACGTTATTTATGACCACATCTATGAACTAACTACTATACTGTATTGCTAATTCCATAAAGTCACGTAGTTCAACATAAATTACAAGTAATTATCTGATCTTATGTAAGACATGTGTGAGCTTAGCTCACTTTGCATAACTTCTCTGTCTATTCTTGCTTTAGGTGTTAAATATTAGAATAGTATACTGTTAGAAAAATACTTTTCACTATTTTTTTTTCAAATATGTCTAAATTTACTCGAACAAAATATTAAATCGATTTAGTGGTAATAATATATCTGTTGTCTTATGGTCTAAGCGTTAGTTCTTACCATTACATCTCATACGGTGCAAAGGCAGCTAACATTCCCTATCCATGTTTTGTTTTAATGTTTACTATTAGTCCATATACTTCTAACCAGATATTAGTTGTGTGATATAAGTTGTCTAAGGTAGCTAAAGTTTGAGTCATCTGTAAGGTTTTGACCCTGACTACTGATCCAGAAACATGTTTTGTGGAAAACCTGGTTGGAAAATATATTAAATATCATTTATTTTAAAAATATTTTCCTTCAAAATTTACATTATCCATAACGTATCATAACATAATTAATTGAAAGTGGCTAATATTGTTAATATCTAGTATGTTGTGTTTCAGTATCATGTTTATATTTCACTAGTCTCAAATTAAGATTATAGAAATTTGTAAAAGAAAAAAAACCTGAAATATGAAAAATACTTTTAACTAACGTTTAAAGAAATACAGTTACGACGCTATTTAAATACCAGGACAAATTTATTTAATGTTGACTGCATTTCTAGCGACTGCTTGACATAGCCTCAGTAAACACACTGTTAACTCTATGATTAATTTCTTTGTCGCCACAGACCTCCTCACTTAACTGAATCAGAAGTTGCTGGAACAAAATAACCACTCCTGTACTTACTTGCAGTGAGACTGTGTTGAAAAAAAAACCGGTGGAAAAATCATTCCTTATGCAAGGAACTCGCTAACAACAGTCACAACAGCTGGAACAGTTTAAGTGAATGGAATAAGAAAAATGAAAACTTTTCTATTACACTGGTACTTCATCTACAAACCGTTCTTCAACTTGGCTCGTTTGGACTAGGCAGCTGCGTCGATAAGATTCACGGAACGCTGAGGTCTGGTAACTCAGTCCTGGGACCCGCTCTTCGAGTGTTGCCTCAAGAGCCCTTCAGTGATCAGCTTTTCATCAGAGCACTTCACCGAGCTTCCACGCTAGAACCTATTTTCCACTTCCACCCAACATTGAAGCATGCCAAGTACGACGCCCATAGACGATCGTAATAAAGGCCAGAGTAATTTGATGTTTTGTGCCGTGAATATAAAATGAAGCCTGGGAAGACGGCGTCGTCTTCTACTCCTTTAATGAAGGAAACTCGTGCACTTGTTTTCCTGTTCTAGTTTCGCCAGTACTACAACACCCTTTCAAATACCTCACAAGATCTTTCTACTTGAATGATATCTGGTGTATTTATACTTTTCATATTGCTTGAGCTCTGTTGAATAGTCTTGAAAGATCCCAAATGAAAAAAAAAAAGTTTTAAATTTCTTAAATTCAATCCGAGAGTACCAATGCTTTACAGAACGACCAAGAAAATTAATCAGAAGTTATGTATGCACATTCGTGTTAATACATGCCAAAAGAAGAAAAAAAAATTTCCAAGAGATATACGAGAAACTTCAAAATAATCAAGAATTGTAACGTCGTAAACAAAGACTTTGGTAAGGTATGTTAGGTTTTACTGTATAACTATCATTTAATACATTTAAAACTGTCGATGTGGTATTATAATTATTACATAAAAAACAATAATTTTAAGAGAATCATAATAATAAAACACCGTGGTTACAAATATATTAAACCTTATTTTAATAAAATATTATCCAATTACGAATTGTATTCTTTCACAAATCATCCTACTTTGGAGTCTTTGTTTTGTGTTAAGAAAAACAAACAAAACGTGAATGATTGTACAATGTTAATTTTTTTTTATTTAAGCAAATGTTGCTGAAATTGACTTCTCAGAATAACGTTTGTAGTAGCACACATTTTTTTACTTACTTTCATCCATTAAACATAAAAAAGTGCTTAAAAGGTTTGGAATCGCGCGCAAAACTACACGAGGGCTATCTGCGCTAACCGCCCTTACTTTAGCAGTGTAAGACTAGAGGGAAGGCAGCTAGTCATCACCACCCACCGCCAACTCTTAGGCTACTCTTTTACTAATGAATAGTGGGATTGACCATCACATTAGAAAGCCCACTTGGCTGATATATATTGGCGAGGATGTTTGATATGACAGGGATTTGAACCCGCGACCCTTAAAAGCCGAGTGCCTTAAACACCTGGTAATGCTGGGCCTGATTAATAGGTACTAGTTGTTGCAATGTCATAAACAAATAAAGGGTCATGTGAGACAAATATAAACATGTTTACTTTTTAATGTCTTCGCCTAATGCCGTACAAGCTTTACATTGACAACGTGCCTTGAATTTCCATACAAAGATTTTATTAAAAGGAAAAATAATATAGTCAGTGTAACTAGACCTTAGTAATTTTTCATATATTACTACTGTTTAAAAGTATAAAGTATAATTGCCTCACATGGCCTTAATGCCATCTTACTGACAAGTAACAGCTTCTTACTTTGCAAGAATTGACTACGATACTTCCTCCAGTGGAGTAGCAACTAATGAAACGGTTACCACGCCATGTGATGTTTGTTGTAAGGTTTGTAGTACCACTGAAATGAATATATTCAATAAACCACTATGATCCCTTTTTCGAATCATGTCTATGTAACACATCTGACGATCTCACCGACTTCTTTGTGCTCATTTCTAGAAAGATCTCTTTCACCGAAATTTTTGAAATCCACTTACTGTGGGAGAACATCGTGGTAACATTTCTAAAACTCTTTGCTGCGCTATACCTGAGAAACACAAAAAAAATAATTCCTCTTTGCCAGTTCAGTTGTTACAACGTGAAACAGGATTAAGATAATTATATGAAACTGGAAAGCCGACATATTGATGGGAGCTGTCTCATTAAGAACAGATTACATAATCAAGTTCAAACCTAGCGAAGCTTACCAACATTTTAAATTACTATAAATAAAAGTGTGATTCCCCGCTTTTCCTAAGTTAACCATTATTCAATTGTCTCTTAAACTTTAAAAAAAGTTAAAATCTGACGAAATACCTCGTTTCTCGATGGTCTTGAAAATTTATAGGATTTAGTGAATTGTTTTAGGTTTTCGATATAGATTATCAACTTATTTGAAGATGGCTGGTTAGATGTAGGCCGTACGGTCTCAACGCCGTCGATTTTCATCTTCTAGAAACTGAAGCTATAGAAGTTGGATGATGAACGTGGACAACATTCGCGGAAGCACGAGCTAACGACACTTGATTTCCACTTGGTCCAAACTGAAGCCGACCGAGAACACTTCTTCCAATGCAAGTGGTTCTCTTGAGTAGCGCCTTCTGAGGTTCTTCTCTAGTCCACATACATTTCCAATAGCCAGAAGAGAAAAGACAGCATAACAACAGTGCAAACACTTCTAACAGTAACAGACATCTTGAGCTTCTGTTGATGCTAAATTGAGAGATTATGTATTTTGTAAAAATAACAATGTACAGAAGTGAAGCTTACTTGATAAATTTCAAAGGAGTATTCTGATTGAAGACTGCTAAATAATTTCAATTGATTATGGTTCAAAAAGGTTCCTTTAAATAAAGCTAATTATAAAATCATACATTTAATTTATCTTACTTAAACTCTTGTCAAAACAACGAATGAAGTTTCTGTTACATTAGTGATTTAGTAACAGAAATCATTAGTTTGCAAAAGACGTGTATGTTTCAGTCAGTATTTTGAGACCACGGCTACTAAAATTAAAAACCAGAAACTGTGTACAAAATGATTGTACTTAAGTAAATACCAAATACTTGTATATATTTACAACATAATAAATCATGTTTGAAACTATCACACTCTATAATGTTCAGGATAGGTTAAGAGTACTTATTATTATTATCATTACGTTGTTAGTTTTATTCAGACGTGTTATCCCAGTTGCTACCATAAACTATGACAATTCCCCAACAGATTTATTGTCATACATCAAATGGAAGATGACAGTTATCCAGATAAACCTTTCAAAGGTTAAATTATTCAATTATTAAATAATGTTTTTACATAAAACATTTCTGTTGTTAACAAGTTATAAAGTATTATATCTAGCAAAGTGGTGGAAACCTTATAAAAATTAAGTAGTGTATTTCTGGAGCTTGTATTATTTTCATCATACATATACGGAAATCGTCTTGTGAATGATGTTAACATTTACGTCATGTTGTATGTTACTTCCAGCTGTCAAACAAAGAAACTGAGGACGTTCAATTTGGAAAGTCGTATCTTTCCGTTTGAATTGGTTGTCATATTATACGTCATCAGAAAATACTCAGAACTCGCAATTCTATTCATTTAAAAAATGAGTTTGGCTTCTTTGTTTTGAATGTTTTTGCCAGTCTTGTATAGTACGTATACAAAACTATTAAAATGACAGATAAGCGCTTGAAAAATAATGAATTAAGTACAGTTTGTAAAAGTTTAGGTAGAGGACAATTCCTTTAAAAGCCTGCATAGCACAAATTACTTTTATGCGTAAGCTCAGTATGGATACAGTAATTAGACGCCCATTATACGTTTAGTAGTATCAACGTTAACACTAACGAGACGGTGCTTAGAAACAGAACTTTTGATTTGGTTGAATGTAAGGAGGAGAAAAGAACAAACAGTGGTTTATTAAGATAAGTTACATACAACAGCTCGTTAGTCTTAAAAACTTAGAATTACACTAAATTGATAGTAAATGATACTGCTAATACCCATTAATCTGAAACCGAATACTTACGCGAAGGTGAACTCTATGTAACACCAGCGGTGAGGACATGATGTTGCTAACCAACGAACTCCTATATCGCTCTGCTCTTCCTTGACAACGGCATGCTCAACGGTCAAAGAGGCTTTTTCTCCCGCGTAGAGAGGTGCTTATCTCCATGCCTGCCTATCTCCTTAGCCGAAAAGAGACCATCAGCCTGCTAGTATCATGTGAATGATAACCCCTCGGGAGAAAACTCAATGATGCGTTGTTGGCATATTCCTCGTTAGCGTGGT
The DNA here is from genome assembly GCA_011833715.1 of Carcinoscorpius rotundicauda. Taxonomy (NCBI): domain Eukaryota; kingdom Metazoa; phylum Arthropoda; class Merostomata; order Xiphosura; family Limulidae; genus Carcinoscorpius; species Carcinoscorpius rotundicauda. Next base: position 31,641,000 of record CM022393.1, read on the forward strand.
TACATAACATGGTAATTAGTGGGTTCCGTGTTTTAATCCTCACATGTATATCGTGAGAGTTACCACGTAATGCTAGTCTGACGTTTTAAGTTACTTTCTACAATATTATTCAGCAACAATGATATTAAAAATGCTACTTTATCTAAGACTATATTGATATTAAAATTATCTAAAATAAAGTGTCTGACTTAATTATAGAATAAATTTAAAGCGAGCTAACTTCATGCCGTCGTTACTGATGGATTTAACATTTCCTTAAGCTGTTATAAATTATGTTTTGTGTTCATTATTAGTAAACTGTTGGAATAAGTAAACTTAGGCGTTAAAATATAATGTAATGAAATAAGTAAGTAGCTAAACTGAGTGTGAATCAGTGATGGTGGATAGAATAAGCTACATTGCACGTTGAACGAGCTTTGCACTTCAGAGCCGGGGTATGCTTTATTAGTGAAAGTTAAATTCCATAATTCGGTCAGACCGAAGTACTATCAACTAGTCGTTTGTCTATCGGTTCAAGTTAGGAAAGCTGTTTTAAGACAGACCGTGTGTAGGTTTGTCCGAAAATTAAATCCTACAGGCAAAAATAAAACAAAAGTGAGTTTGTAAAAATTAAACAAAAGTAAGTTTGTAAAAATAAAACAAATTGCGTGAAGAGAGAAACGAAGTTAAGAAAATAACTAACATAATGCACGAACATGTATACTGGTAACTATGTTGATTATAAAGAAAATGAAGAGAAAATTTAATAATATACAACACTGATAATTGATTTGTAAGATTATGAAGGAAAAACATGTATTTTACTGAGTAACTAAACAGCTTATGAAGGCAGAAAGTAAACTAATGAAGGGCAAACAAGTAACTAGCAAAGAAACAAAAGCAGGTAAAATAGTTTGTTGTGTAAATTAAAACGAAATAAAGAAACACATAGGCTGGTAATTATAAAGGTTGCTAATGAACCATGTTAAACTACAATAAAGTTATTAGGAGAAATAAGAAGTAAACAAACAAATAAGTAGTAAGATTATGAAGAAATAAACAAATATGCAATAAACTAGAAAGTAACAACTAAGAACACTTGATGAAACTACGTAGAGCGTACAGTATCTAACACAGATAGACTAGTGAGTAAGGAATAAACTACAATAAAGAACAACGAGTGGAATGATAATTATGGATCTAAGTAGAAACTAGTAAACTGGTGAGTAATTAACAGAGTATCAACAAAGAAGTAAACTGATGAATAGTTAACAGAGTATCAACAAACAAGTAAACTGATGAATAGTTAACAGAGTATCAAGAAACGTGATGAACTTGATAGGCACATGACCTCCCCCCTCTAAAACACTTCCATAATCATATTTATTTCTTGTAAGAACACTTCCATAATCATATTTATTTCTTGTAAGAACACTTCCATGAGCACATATGTGTATTTTCCTTCTAGAATACTGCCACGAGTACAAACGTGTAGCACGTTGTATTCTTTGTTTGAAAACATCAACATATTGATTACCTTAATAAAATATTAAAAAATGTTGCATATTTATGTTTGATTTTGGAAACAAATTTATGAACGTTTCTTTTACTTAATGCGTCTTACAGTATCAGAATATAATCATATGTGAAATATTTCATGTTGATATTACAAGTAATAATAACGGTATAAATTATTCTACAACACCACATGTTTCTGTTTTATCTAAAATTAAACCTCCCTCTATGAAACTTACCATAAACGTGACAGTCAGGGATCTAGCAAGCTTACAAAGAAACAAATAAAGTAGAAAGTAACTAAGAAGGTTATCATGGAATGAAGAAGCAGCTTAGTGAGTAGATAATGATTTCATGAAGAATAGTGGGTTAGTTACTAAGAGGGTTACAAAACTAGTAGAACTGTGATCACCGAATAAGGTAACTATGGAACCAAGGATAGCCTAGTATTCAACTGATTATCGTATGTAGAAACTAGTAGAACTGTAAGGAACGAATAAAGTAAATATGGAACCAAGGATAGCCTAGTATTCAACTGATTATCGTATGTAGAAACTAGTAGAACTGTGAGGAACGAATAAAGTAAATATGAAACCAAGGATAGCCTAGTGCTCATCTGATGAGAGTACGTAGAAACAAGTTGGTTAGTTATCGACTAGCAAGGTAACAATGGAAAAATGCTGAGTATAGAGTACAACTGTTAAGCGTGTAAAGCCACAAGTACTGTACACTAACAAGGTTATAAAAGAACATAGAATTCACTTAGGGGGGAACCTGCATTTATATATATATATAAGTAGGCTAATGAAGACCAATTGATGTAACAAAAATAAATTAGAAAATATCAAAAGAGATCCTGAAGAAACAAATATATTTCTAGTCAACCATACTACAAAATAAGAAACAGCTAGGGTAGTGAGTATACTCTGAACAATTAAAATAAAGAAATGGTTTGGTAAGTAACTAATAATTGCATTGAGAAAAAGTAAATAAGTTTGTTAACGGAGACTATGAAAACAGGTTTAATAGTTTTTATTTGCTGTTTGTTGTGGTGAAGGTTAGGCTTGAAGACTGTGTGATAGAAATAAAGGAAAAGAAGTGCACGAAACTTGTTATAGAATTGTATTTCTTATTTGCCTTTTTTTGGAGAATTGTATTTATTATTTGACTTTTTCTATAGAATTCTATTTCTTATTTTACTTTTTTACAGAATTGCATTTTTTATTTGACTTTTTTGTAGAATTGTTTCTTATTTGATTTTTTGTAGAATTGTATTTTTTATTTGACTTTTTTACAGAATTGTATTCCTTATTTGACCTTTTAATAGAATTGTATTCCTTATTTTACTTTTTATTGACTTTTTTATAGAATTATATTTCTTATTTGACTTTTTTACAGAATTGCATTTCTTATTTAACCTTTTACAGAATGGCATTTCTTATTTGAATTTTTTGTAGAATTGTGTTTCTTATTTGACTTTTTTACAGAATTGTATTTCTTATTTGACTTTTTTATAGAATTGTATTTCTTATTTGACTTTGTTTTCCCAAACATGTCTCTACATAGAGACGTATACATTTATATGTCTACAGAGATAGGTTGAATTCTATTCTCTTCAAATATTTTATCACACCCAGCGACTGAAAATTAGATCGATTATAAATATTTTGTTAGGAACCAAAACAGTCAAATTATGTGCGAAAAGTGGCGGGAACTTTTCTCTTCGTACGTATTTAAAGTGAAGGTAAAGAAAATCAAATTAAATAAAAAAAAAAAATTAAAACGTACTGTGGTTCTTCTTACATACTGGTTAGGTAAAGTTGTTAAAAGCTTTCTGTGGTGAGATTGAGCCAATTAAAAGGTCGGATAATTGTAAGTATTATAATCTCCATACCAATCGCATGTGAATATGTGAGATTTATACATATATCGAAGTTTTTTCTGATCAGGATAAAGCTAGGCAAATCGAATGTTAAAAAGAAATATTTTCCTTTGTAAGCAAGTGCCATTTGGAGAAGTGAACTATCGAGAAGTTCCCTTGTTCTGGATAAAGCTAGGCAAGTCCAGTAGTTAGCGGGAAGTATTTTGTCTTTCTGCACACGCAGTATTGTAAGAAGTGCCAGGAATATTTTCCCTTATACGATGCTGCGAGTTTCAGAGACGCACAAGGAGTACTTGAGGTCAGAAAATCGTAGCTTGAATATCTTTTTGTTACGAGCTGCCCCTCATGAGTTCACATTTTGATATACTGAATATTCTGTTGTATTTAAACTCTGTTCAGCTAAGTAAGACCCCTTAAACTTCCCTACTTGACAAGGAATTATTAAATAGATTTTCAAAAGCATTTGTTCTTTAAGTACGTCTGGCCTCCCAACTTTACCATTACTATTATTTTACATGTTAAACCAATGCAAATGAAAGAAATCTTAAGCCTTAATTGTTCAAGATAGGCTTCTTTGAATACCATTCGTTGTAGATTATTAGAAATAGTGCAACGCTTGGATCAGTATTTAAACTGTACACACATTTATAAAGACAGGTTCCATAAAAAATTCGAATATTTATAACAACGATGATATATGCATATATATGTGTCACGAAATTCCTTAAAATATTAAAATAATTAACTCAAACGAGGTTTCTAAAGAGAAATTAATATTACCTTAATTTAAAACGTAATCTTTGCATATAACTTTCAACGCGTGTATTTTTACAAGGCGAAAATTAGTTGAAGTGAATTAAGTTTTAGGGATAAAAATAAAAGTTTGAAGAAACTATGTCAAAAACTTTTTGCTACATCTTTGTCTAGCAGAACATTCTTTTAATAGCTGCATATAGTCCATAATTTACTCCTTTGAGCTTATTCCTGGCACGAGTCACGTATTTGATATTCAAGGCCACTGACCAGCTCAATAAACTTTAGCTTTAGAAAATATAAAGAGTAGGACGTCAAGTTTTAGAAAAGCTTTTGAACTTTTGTGTTCGCTAAACACATAACGTTTTTGTTTGAATGTAGGATACTCTATCTGACTCACGGTTTTACTAAAAGAAGAGGTGATTAATATGGTAGACAACCTTCACTGAAATAGAAGTTGAACAAGTCCGTTATAGATATATTGTTTCTATATAATCATGTATTTTCTACAAATATGTGATGTTCGCTAGACTTTAAAGTTTTTGTGTGGAAATATACAAGTAGGTAAACACAATTCTTTTACTTTACATACCGATAAAAAACAATAAATATATGTAGACGTGTGTAGAGAAGGCGGGCCACGTGATGACCTTTGTCATTTCTAACGGTGCTTAACAATACTAAGAGGAATATATGATACGTTTTTGTTTTAAAATACAACAGTTATTAACTATTGTATAAAAACCATATAAAATGTTACATCCCGAGATGGTTGCAATGAACTAATCTGTATGAAAATTAATACAGTAAGCGCGTCTCCCGCTGGTACAGTCTATGGATTTACAACGCTAAAATCAGGGGTTTGATTCCCATTGGTAGTCTCAGCAGATAGCCCAATGTGGGTTTGCTATAAAAAACACATTTACACATACATACAGTGAGTGTATAAACTATGATGCTTAATACACATGAAATTTTGAGTGCATGGATTGTATAATTTTAAGTGAAAATATAATATATGTTACGAAAAGTCTTTGAAATAATAATTTTATTTATAATTAGTGTTTTCGTTCATTTTGAGAACTAATAATTTTGAACGATATGTACGGCAATGGAATTTCTCGTTTGTAGAAAAAAAAGTGTTATTTGTTTCAAGTGAACATAAATGTTAAAATGAAATATTTTTTTTATTATAGTAAATCAATAATAGTTTTAGATGTAATTAAATCTGGATTTTATTGGCATGTTAAGATAATGAGCTTATAATCAAGACAAACTAGTGAAACAATAAGTTTTTATCTTAAAGTATTTAGAGATTTAAATAAGCCTCCTTTTCAGGATGATAAGTGATTTGCATATAAAAGGTCTAGAAAATTAAAAAATTGTGATTAAATATAGAACAAAAAATTAGTGATTTACACTTAAACTGACTGTATTATATCTAGCCATTAATTATGATTTTTGTTCCATTTTCGTCTGTCAAGGTGGCCTAGCAATGACCTTTAGTGACAATTTGAGTAATTATTATGTCATCGTCTCTAGATTTTCTCTTATCTTCCTATTGCCTGAGGTCGACACATGTGTGGCTATCTCTGGTGGCGTGTCAGACAAGAGGGAGGCCTAACTGCTCACCCATAAATAATTATGTGCTTAATTATACGTTTCTTATAGAAATTCAACTCGATGAAGCTGTAAAAAATCATTGTATTTTCATACGAGTTTTTCCTAGAATTTAACTTACTGCATTTATAAATTACACTTATTTAGATACAATACCTTTGAATTAGATTTATTACTGCTATATTAAGACACACATTGATTGGCTAGAATGTCTTAGAATTTGGATTATTAGAATAATATTGGGCAACACATTATTTGACTACAGTTTTTTAAGATTACACTCATTATATTTGCAGTGGGCCACAATGTTGTCTACAGTTTTGTAGAATTAGGCTTATTACAATTAAGGAGAATCATACAGCGATTTCACTCAAAACGTGACCACTGTTCCAACAGAAACAATGTGGTTGACGAGACAATCAATGCACAAACGTCAGACCTACATGCAGAACTTTTTGTTCAAAGCATGCACAATTGCAATCACTGCAACTGACAAATGGGGACAGCTTTGATACGGTGATGATAGATCACGAAATCACATTACCTAAAAATGTTTTTAATAAGGTACCGCTGAAAATATTGCTTGAGTTTATGTACAGAAAAATTTGAAATATCACTTAAAAAGGTTAGTTTTAACTTTACAAACACAAAAAAATATGTTCATCATCATTAATTTAAACCTCATTTCAGCCTTAATTAATCTTTCATTTACAATAATCATTTAATTAAAAACAATCATTGATATCTTTATCAACTAGTAAACAATTTATTGGCTGCTTATTAATGTAATCTGCTCAAAGGCAGGATGAAACAGGAATTACCAGGAAATAATTGATAAACTATAAATATTACAGTTGGAACCTCAGTGTATTTAGAAGTTCGTTACAGAAACAACCTTCCTATGCTTACTGAAACACTGCATAAAAAAGAAACAAACAAGTAAAGGAAGTAAATGTAAGGATGTTTAATGTTAATCGCTCAAAACCAATGCATACGAGAGAATAGGGATAGCATTTGTATTATCCCTACATTAAAACACAGGCAGAATTAACAGATACTGATATATATAAATATTCAATAACAATTAAGTTAAATTTATCCAGTTTTGTCTGTTAATATTCTACTACACTGTGTTATTATGTAAGGATAATACAAGTACAATATTTGTTACTTTATTTGCATTGATTTTGGAACATTGATGTTAACCATTTCTATATATTCATTATATTTTTTGAAAAAGTTATTTATATTTTTTCTTTACTTGTACACTTATCAATAATGCCATTAATCACAGATACTTGTTAATAATACATTCAATGAGAGAAAGTACATTTAAACGTTGGTTAATAATACATTCAATGAGAAAAAGTACATTTAAACGCTGGTTAATAATACATTAAATAAAAGAAAGTACATTTAAACGTTGGTTAATAATACAGTCTGTGACAGAAAGTACATTTTAACGTTGGATAATAATACACTTTTGATTAATATTTTATTTCGTTAGTTAACAAAACAATAAGGTCTAACACTGGATAAGGTAATATTAGCGAACTATAGTAAACTGGCGTGTGTCAAATTAAGCATAAAATATTAAATATAAATTGTCTTATAACATATTTGTCATATTTGTGGGGGGTAGATATTTTGATGTATTTACGTAACTGTTTCAAATATTTTATTGTTGTATTTTTTGTAAATAAATAATATTATACTGTTTTGTGAGATAATTTACACGAGTTCACAGAAAACTATTAAACCAGACAGTAATGCAAGAATAAAGGGATAATATTGTATTTGTTTTAGTGTATGTTACGCCCAACCCAAAGATATCTGAGACAAACGGTATCTTGGTGATGTGCTGATTTAAAAAGCATTACTCATCCGAAAAAAACACCTAAACTAAACAGCAGTTTTACCTAAATTGAATTTGTTTCCTGCTTAAATAATCATCTTCGAGGTAACTCTCCATTTTCTTTCAAAACAACTAATAGTACCATATTACCTGGAGTCTTTTCCTGGTAAAATAATAAAACAAATAATAATATTTGAAGTAGAAAGGCTTCATATTCAAAGCAATAATAATCGCACTATTGCACCACATATAGCTAATAATAGCAGTAGCACACTATACAGATGCAATAATCATGGCAGTACATCATACAAGATAAGAATCGAAGTAATACACTATACACAGACAACGATCGTAGTCGTACATCACCCACAGGCTGTAATAACACTTACGCAACATACATAGGCAATAATCGCAGTAGAACATCACACGTACGCAATAATTGGAGTAATATACCACACGTAGGCAATAATCGCAGAAATATGCTATAACAGAGGTATTACACACCACTCATAGACAATAGGTACACTACAAGCAGGCAGTAATCACAGTAGTACATCACCCATAGATAATAAACGCAGTAGCGCACCATACGTAGGCAATAATCGCAATAGCAGTGCATCACACTTTGTGTTTGGTTTGTTTTGAATTTCGCGCAAATAAGCTATAACAAAGAACAAATTAAATTATCATTTTTAAGATATATAAGATATATCTGTTTGTTTGTTTTGAATATCGCACAAAGCTACTACATGGCTATCTGCTCTAACCGTCCCTAATTTATTAGTGTAAGACTAGAAGGAAGGCAGCTAGTCATCACCATCCACCGCCAACTCTTGGGCTACTCTTTTACCAACGAATATTGGGATTTACCCCCCTACGGCTGAAAGGGCGAGCATGTTTGGTGTGACGGGGATTCGAATCCGTGACCCTCGGATTACGATGAGAGTGTCTTAGCCGCGAGTCATATGTAAGATAAAAGTATATTTAAGAGTATTAGTTTATATGAGGTGTATAATGATTCAGATCATACAATTACGACCCCACTATGTCTTTTTAAATTAGAAGGAATTCGAAGCCCCGAAAGAGACAAGAGATTTATTTTTGTGTTTTGGGTTCGTAACGTTAAATAGTTTTTCTGAACTATAAAATCAACAAAACTTTATGTTTTAAAACCAGTTACATTATAAGTGCAAATATTTTGCTATTTTTTATTCAAAATAAAATTTGTGTAATAAAATAGTCATTATAATCTTCAGGAATCAAATGTGTTCTGAACTGGATATATATAAAATACACGCACGTGACTTTCTTTCTTTCGTTCCTGACTTTCATACAGCAGTTGCGTCACACGTGCTTTCAATACCTACAGATGACTAAACCACATAGAAACATAGTGAATTCTAAGAACAAATACCAGATGGGTTATGAAAGTGTGTCTCATGGAATAACAACGTTGTGTTTGCTGTGACCGTATTTCAATTGATTCAGTCTCAAAAAATTAACATATTCTATAATTTTAGGCCCGTGGCTGTTTACGATCGTTTAGACACCTTGGATGCTGATGCATAATCGATAATTATGGAGCACATTTGTCCGGTGGATTGTCGTCCTTAATTTAGCAGTAAAAGATTAGAGGGAGGGCAGTTAGTCAACACCATATACCCTCAATATTTGGGCTACTTTTGTACTAACAAACAGTGGGATTGATTGTCATTTTATAATGTTTCCACGGCTGAAAAGGCGATCATGTAATGGAGTGTTATGTAAATGTGTAAATATTTTGTAAATGACAACATGTCGTGTTGTGTTTAAATTTTCGTTTCTGTTATTCATTTTTCCATATTGATATTATTGTTTCGAAGTTTAAACTAATATTTTGTTATTTATTTAGGGTAACATTTAGAATTTTCTTGAATTAAGTAGACCAATCATATGTTTGTAAATGAGTGCTGGTGACTTCGTGTCTAGACGTGTAGTCTCGTGCTAGAACGGATATGCGTGGATTGCTCTGGAGACCTGTAGAACTTTCGCGGTCTTTCGAGGATTTTAGGCCTACAATATATAAACAGACGAAGATGCAAGAGATTCAGTCATCAGTTTTTATTCGAAAAAATAAGATAGATTCAGTCATTAGTTTTATTCGAAGAAAAAGAGTGAGATTCAGACATCAGTTTTATTTCAAAAGAAGAGAGTTAGTTATTTGAGAAAGATTAAATGTTTGCTGTGATTATTCAACTTGGATTTGTGACTAAAGTTAGATCTACGGAAGCTGTGATTTTATTTCGTCAATCTCTACGATACTTCTGAATTACTGCTTGTGCTGAGAGACGGCGAATTTATTGAACTGTGAACTGTTTCGAAATTTCTTCGTGGGACCAAATTGACAACCTAGACTGGAATTTGAGACTTTAATTTTAGATCATTACATAAGATACAGGCCAGTACCGTTTTGTATTGTGATTAATTTTGAAGTTTGAAACTAATATTATTTTGTTTTGTAATTAATTTCGAATGTTGTAACTTAATATCTGTCACTGTTATTATATAATTTATGTCATATCTGTTATATTTGTTAATAGTTTAGTGTAATAAATTATACAAGCTGTTATCTGCGTTTTTCTGTTGCGTTTAGTCTACAAAGATCATAAAACATTAAAAAATACGTAACATAGAGATGGAGATTTGAACCCGTGATCTGTAAATTGCGAGTCAACACCCCTAATCACCAGGACTTTTTCTAATTTTACTAATAAAATAAAATTGGAAATGCTGTATTGTAATCAATAGTGTACACATCGTATAGAAATTTATTTTTTCTGGTCTGCAAACATAAACACCCCTTTTTACTGAAGTGGTACCTTCCTTTTTTAAGTGCTTGACCCCTTTACTTTGTCAAAGATCCGTACAGGTCTCGAACAATTTGAAATGAGTCGGTGATACCTTGCAGTACATCACAATTCGGTAACACACAGATGTTGAAGAATTGCCAATATGTAATTTTAGTTTGCCGTTCTTGTATATTATTTTAAAAGCACATATCATTCCTGAGTTCAGGTTCTTAAAAATGGGGGCAGTGCCCTTTTTAAAGTATGTGGGTGGACAATGACTTCGTTTTTTCCATCCATCTCCGGCTCCTATGACTCGAGAACTTCAAACTTATCAATACTGGTGTTATGGCTTTATTTACTCTCAGATTTTACGGTTTCGTCATAACACACCTCAGCTTCTGTAAAGATTGTTTTTGTAAATTTGTTACATTACCAGTTAGTGGGGCAGGACTGAATCTGATGCTCTTATTAACTTATAATCACGTTACTTCTTGTAGTACCATACTTATAAAGTGGATGTACCAAGGGAAAGTTCCTGTTCCTGCAGAAGATGGAGGAACAAAATGTATTAAACCTATGACCATTTCAGTATCCTAGAAAACAGTATTATTATTAGAGGCTGTGTGAACAGGAAAGTTCCTGTTCCAGCAGATGGAGGAACAAAAACATGAGACATTTGACTATTTTAAAAATGGCAGCAGCTTTGTGCTACAACTTTTTAAGACTTTTGATACCAATTAATTATGCAATTATGTTTGAATAAACATAGATGTTATACACCTAGTCACTAAAAGGACTGACTCAACTCACCGTGCTGTGCTGAATGTTTCCTCATTGTGAACTCAAAACGTTGTCATCAGTAAACACAAGGTAGGAGCAACTCACAAGGACATATTTTCAAATGTCAACTAACTGTCACTTTTAAAGAAGAAGTGAAACATATATATCTCCAAATGAGATAGTTCTATATAGATATTCTCAGTATCAGAGGACATAGACTGTTATAGCAAATTTTGGACGTGTCCTCCGCCCAGTCAGCAAGCAAAACAGTTTTATAGATAAGGTCAACAAAGAAGACAAAAACTGTTCTAGTTACTGAACATGTTCTGCACTCAGTCAGCGAGTGAGACAGTTTCAAGTATTAAGACATCCATTTCAATATGTTTTGGCACGAAACGAAATGTTACGCATTTGTTTTTAAAAATAAGTCATTTGTAATTATTAACCATTTGACAAAGTCGCTAAGTGTGTTACTTGCACACTGCTATTGTGAAAAATTTAATTATACATAGAAATATATGATTTTAATTTAGTATTTAGTTTCTTTATTATTGCTCAAGATACATTACATGGCCAAAAGTATGTGAATATCTCTTCTAATTAGGGGGTTTGGCTATTTCAGCCACATGTATTGCTAACAGGTGCATGAAAAAAAGTATGCAGCCATGCGATCTCCATAGACGAACATTGGCAGTTGAATGGGTCGTACTTGTTACGTATTTTTTAATGTTTTAAGTTCTTCGTAGATTAAACGCAACAGAAAAACACAGATAACAGCTTGTATAATTTATTACACTAAACTATTAACAAATATAATATAAATTATATAATAACAGTGACAGATATTAAATTACAACATTCGAAATTAATTAGAAAACAAAATAATACTAGTTTCAAACTTCAAAATTTATCACAATACAAAATGGTACTGGCCTGTATCTAATATAATGATCTAAAATGAAAGTCTCAAATTCTAGTCTAGGGTGTCAATTTGGTCCCACGAAGAAATTCCGAAGCTTAAATGAAGAAGTTCAGAAACAGAGTTCACAGTTCAATAAATTTGCCGACTCTCAGCACAAGCAGTAATTCAGATGAATCGTAGAGATTGACGAAATAAAATCACAGCTTCCGCAGATCTAACTTCAGTCACAAATCCAAGTTGAATAATCACAGCAAACACTTAATCTTTCTCAAATAACTCTCTTATTTTTCTTCGAATAATAACTGACGTCTGAATCTCTCTCCTGTCTCTCGCATCTTCGTCTGTTTATATATTGTAGGCCTAAACACCTCGAAAGACCGCGAAAATTCTACAGGTCTCCAGAGCAATCCACGCATGTTCGTTCTTGCACGAGACTACACGTCTAGACACGTAGTCACCAGCACTTCATTTACAAACATATGATTGGTCTACTTAATTCAAGAAAATTCTAAATGTTACCGTAAATGAATAACAAAATATTAGTTTAAACTTCGAAACAATAATATAAATATGGAAAAATGAATAATAGAAATGAAAATTCAAACACAACACGACATGTTGTCGTTTACAAAATATTTACACGACGTTTACATAACAGTACTGAAGAACTCGGTGACTTTCGACGTGACACTGTCATAGGATGTAACCTTTCCAAGAAGTGAGTTTGTCAAATTTCTGCCCTGCTAGAACCGTCAACTATAAGTGTTGTTATTGTGGACTGGAAACCTCCAGGAGTAACGAATCAGGAGGCCACACAGAACGGAACCGCCGAGTGTTGAAGCGCGTAACGCGTAAAAATCGTCTGTTTAGAGTTGTTCCATGATGTCGCCAGAAGCAAGGCCAGCTCAAAAACTTCATGAAATGGTTTTCCATGGCCGAACAGCCGCACAGCAGCCTGAGATCACCATGTGCAATGCCAAGCGTCGGCTGGAGTGGTGTAAAGCACACCGATATTGGACTCTGGAGCAATGGAAACGCGTTTTCTGGAGTGATGAATCACGCTTCCCTATATAGCAGTCTGACGGACAAATCTGGGTTTGGCAGATGCCAGGAGAACACTGCCTGCTTGAGTTCATAGTGTCAACTGTAAAGTTTTGTGGAGGAGGAATGATGGTTTACAGCTGTTTTTCATGGTTTGAGCTAGGATCTTTAGTTCCAGTGAAGGGAAATTTTAATGCTACAGCATACAGTGACATTCCAGAGAATTGTGTGCTTCCAACTTTGTGGCAACAGTTTGGAAAAGGTCCTTTATGGTTTCACCATGATAATGCCCCCGTGCACAAAGCAAGGTCCATAACAACGTGGTTTGCCGAGATTGGTTTGGAAAAACGTGACTGGCCTGCATAGAGCCCTAATCTAAACCCGATCGAACATCTTTGGGATGAACTGAAACGCCGACTGCAAGCCAAGCCGCCATCAGTGGCCCACTTCACTATTTGTAAGCTTTTGTAGTTGAATAGGAGCGATCCTCTCAGACATGCTCCAAAATCTAGTGAAAAGCCTTCCCAGAAAAGTGAAGACTGTTATAGGAGCAAAGAGGGGACCAACAACATATTAATGCCCACTGTTTTGAATTGAAATGAGATATTCAACAAGCACATGTGGGTGTGATGGTCGGGTGTCCACATACTTTTGGCCATTTAGTGTAGTTATATAGTTTTATTTGAAAGATAATTATAGCTTATTTTTTTTTAAACTTGTTATTCACGTTGACTACAAACTTGTAAGGTAAGTTACTCTTATAGTCGCTTAAAGTGTCTATTTGAAATATTTAAAATTAACTTTTCCGTTGTTTTGTAATAAAAAAGTTTTGTAAATAACTTTGTTCTAAAAATATCACTTTTCAAAAACAAACAAACAAAACATTCTTTCAAACTGCGATAAAAGAAAACGAAACAATAAAAACCTCGTATCCAAACAAGACGTTAAGAAAACCACACCTAGATATATTTATTTACAAGAAAAGCCTTATTTTACATTAAAAAATCTGGAAAATTAATTCACAAAGGACAAACATTTGAAAATGTAAGACGAAAACAAAGTAACCACGAACTTTAAAAAAATACTGCAGTTTATCGACTTTTTAATTTTCTTGCAGATGTAATTTACAAGAAAAAAACGATTATTTTAAATGTTCTGACTTCTACGTCGAAAATCTGCAAAGCATTATATACTGACAGACACAAACTTTGTATTTTCACATTTTTCTAAATTATCCTATTTAGGGTTTATAATCAGAGGAGTGTAAAAATAGCATTAGAGGCCTATTTTTGTCACCCTCAATTCACTGCCCTGAACTGCATTTATTATTGTAAATGCGTAAAAATTTAACACAACATCTTAAGTTAAAAGTAAGTGACTTACAAAAGTTATCTTACGAATTGATGTTTAGTGAGAAACCTACCATAATTAATTAAAAATACAATAACGTTAAAAGAACAAAAAACAAATGTTAAAGACAAAATCAATTTTAAGTTTATATCACAGTTACAATTTCTTATGTTGAACACATCATTATAAAACACAATGTCGACGTAAATATCATAATAATATAAATGCTAGGTATTAATTTTATTACGAACAATTACCTCACTGAAAATAAAAACAATTGACTCGGATAAAGACTTTTAATCAGAGAAACCAGAAGAGAAATTAATCCCACACATCACGTAGTTAAAGCACTACCTATGAAGTCATCAAAGCACTATATATATGTATATAAGAAACTCTCTTACAAAAAAAAACAAAAAAACTAGTTTAACGCCACCTACAAACTTGTTCTTGCTTTCACGAGTCTGTAACGTTCTTTGAATTTAAAATCGTTTTTGAATGTAGCTTTTACCTGATGATGGTCCTATACTATTGGTAGAAACGTGTTAATAATTAACATCAGAACTTACATGCTATAAAAGTTGCTGTTATTGTATTTTAAAATTCACTCCTCTACGAATTAGTTATATTATATAGTAATATAATGGCAAATAATTACATTTGTAATTAAATTTTACACTGATGATAAAACCATAAAAGTAGTCTCTGTGCTAAAAGATAAGATAGAATAACTAGTAAGCTCATAAAATTGCTACCAACTCCGTACACCATAAAATAAGTCTTTCTAAACCACCGGTAAAGAATCCTTAACAGTAGCGGAGAATACCGTAACACCATATAATGAACAAACTCACACACGTAATGTGAGAGAATAAAGACTGAACTGGATCATAAACAGGGAGAATCTCATAAAACTGTGAACATTTCCATAAAATTAACTCCATATTTGTGAATAATATAGATAAGTAGTGTAACATCCAGGTGTGAAAACACTAGTGAAATATTGAGTAAATTTATTGTACAAGGATGTAAAATAGCAAAAACGGCCAAATATAAGAGTGAATGAGTTCATTGAATATTTAATAGACCTATAAAATAGTGACTAAGTCCACATACAGTTCACGTTGCAGTAAAAAGCTCCTAAAACAGTAAACATATCTATATAATAGTCTTTTGTTTGTTTGTTTTGGAATTTCGCACAAAGCTACTCGAGGGCTATCTGCGCTAGCCGTCCCTAATTTAGCAGTGTAAGACTAGAGGGAAGGCAGCTAGTCATTACCACCCACCGCCAACTCTTGGGCTACTCTTTTACCAACGAAAAGTGGGATTGACCGTCACATTATACACCCCCACGGCTGGGAGGGCGAGCATGTTTGGCACGACTCGGGCGCGAACCCGCGACCCTCAGATCACAAAGCGCACGCCTTAACGCGCTAGGCCATGCCATGCCTGTATAATAGTCAATAAACCACTAAACAATGATTATATCCATATAATAATTAATAAACCACTAAACGGTGATTATATCCATATAATAGTTAATAAACCACTAAACAATGATTATATCCATATAATAATTAATAAACCACTAAACGGTGATTATATTCATATAATAGTTAATAAACCACTAAACGGTGATTATATCCATATCATAATTAATAAACCACTAAACGGTGATTATATCCATATAATAATTAATAAACCACTAAACGGTGATTATATCCATATGATAGTTACTAAACCATTAAACAGAGATTATATTTATATAATAGTTAATAAACCACTAAACGGTGATTATATTCATATAATAGTTAATAAACCACTAAACGGTGATTATATCCATATAATAATTAATAAACCACTAAACGGTGATTATATCCATATGATAATTAATAAACCACTAAACGGTGATTATATCCATATGATAGTTACTAAACCATTAAACAGAGATTATATTTATATAATAGTTAATAAACCACTAAACGGTGATTATATCCATATAATAATTAATAAACCACTAAACGGTGATTATATCCATATAATAATTAATAAACAACTAAACGGTGATTATATCCATATAATAATTAATAAACCACTAAACGGTGATTATATCCATACAATAATTAATAAACCACTAAACGGTGATTAAAACCATATAATAATTAATAAACCACGAAACGGTGATTATATCCATATAATAATTAATAAACAACTAAACGGTGATTACATCCATATAATAGTTAATAAACCACTAAACGGTGATTATATCCATACAATAATTAATAAACCACTAAACGGTGATTATATCCATATAATAATTAATAAACCACTAAACGGTGATTATATCCATATAATAATTAATAAACCACTAAACGGTGATTATATTCATATAATAGTTAATAAACCACTAAACGGTGATTATATCCATAAAGTCTCCAAACTGTGAATACATTCATATAATTTCAATAAATTCTGAAATGGTGAACATATTTATATAGTAACGAACCAGCAAGGAACAAGCTCAGAAGACAGGTTCACATTGAACAAGCTTTCAGGAAAGATAGCCTAACTCCAATATTGAAATGATCGAAATAGTGGCTTACTGAACAAGCATATAGAAACAAACAAATCACTTTTTTATTAACGAATAATCACATCAAATGTAACCAGAAAGATAAAATTTGTAGAAACTTTAAATAAAATGCTTTCTGGTAATAAATAATTATTTCAATTGTAGCTAGAAAGATAACACTTGTAGAAACTTTAAATAAATCATTTTCTTTTAATGAATAATTACTTCAAATGTAATAATAAAAATAACACTTGTCGAAACTTTAAATAAAACACTTTTTATTCAGTGAATAATTACTTTAAAAGTAATTAGAAAGAGAATACTTATGGAAACTTTAAGCATTCAGTATGCAGAATACTTTCGATAACACTGTTTGTTTGTTATGTCGCAAATGTACAAAATGGACAGATGCGTTCTGTTTACCGCGGGGAATTGATCCCCAGATGTTCGGGTTCTATGTCCGAAAACTTAATGTGTATTCAACGGGGGATTCCAGTAGCATAAACCTACTAGCAGAAAAAAATTAGTTGTGGATTACTTTTAATAGGCAATTTATTTCTAAAATAAAAATAAAAAAAACAACATAAATTTTCTTTTGAGTATTTGATGTGCCTTTCAACCTTATTTTAAACCAACACTTACAGCTTTATGTTTTAATATGTTGAAGCTCAGAAAAAGAAAATAGTCAGTTAATAATCATAAATGGAAATAGATAAGTTGTTTATGAGAAAACAGAAGAAATAATAAACACGTAAGCATTTATCATTTAAAGTATCAATATCACGACAAATATACAGGTAGAAAGACTGAATCCACCAAAAATGTATTGATAAGACTTATGATAAGTTAAAATACATTTACTATATAGTTATTGATCAAATTATTTTATTAGTCCCCATTTATTATGAATAAATTCAACAGAAATTATGTGAATTTAAAACTATTTTAATTCAAAGTTTCAGCAACCACACATACACACACAATACACGGATAACAAGAACAAATAATATCTGATATTACAGAAAAGTGAACGATAGGAAGCCAGCATTTACGAAAATAAAACAATTATAACTGGGTCTGCTGTTTTCTACTGAACCACTAAAATCAGCTAGAGAAAGAGTGAAACTTAAAATTCATATCGATTCAAGTTGTTATAGTTTGGTATGGTTATTTTGATAGCAAGAAAATGAGTTTTGTAAATTTTATGAGAATACTTTTACTTTTTAGAAATTAAGATGTCCAACTATAGTTTGTTGAGATCGAGTAATAATGTCCAAATATCAGCTACGTGATACGAAGCATTATAGGAAGTTCAAATATTTAATGAACTAGAGTTAAGTTACTGTTTGTTTTGGAATTTCGCACAAAGCTACTCGAGGGCTATCTGCGGTAGCCGTCCCTAATTTAGCAGTGTAAGACTAGAGGGAAGGCAGCTAGTCATCACCACCCACTGCCAACTCTTGGGCTACACTTTTACCAACGAATAGTGGTATTGACCGTCAAATTATACACCCCCACGGCTGGGAGGGCGAGCATGTTTAGCGCGACGTGGGCGCGAACGCGCGACCCTCGGATTACGAGTCGCACGCCTTACGCGCTCGGCCATGCCAGGCCTGTTAAGATACACTAGTAACATTTAAAACAGCGTTACTATGGCTAAAATTATATTTATGCAACGTATAAATGACTTGTATGTAACTAAATATAAGCCAGTAGTTTCTGACGTTTGAGGATTTTCATATAACTTTATCTTTCTATTCTTGACAAATATGCATCAACCTTATAATCTTAGTACTTATATCTTAATTATTACTTATGTGCACCTAAGTACCTTTACTTTTCGTAGTAATGTATTCATGCGTAGATTGAACAGCGTGGAAATGGTAAAACAAAACTTAATAGGTTTCAAGTCTACACGGTACAGTGTCAATTCTTATTTTTTGTAAAGATCTCCACATTTAGAAATGTTTTCAGCACAAAGCAT
The DNA here is from genome assembly GCA_011833715.1 of Carcinoscorpius rotundicauda. Taxonomy (NCBI): domain Eukaryota; kingdom Metazoa; phylum Arthropoda; class Merostomata; order Xiphosura; family Limulidae; genus Carcinoscorpius; species Carcinoscorpius rotundicauda. The sequence continues at coordinate 31,660,081 of CM022393.1, forward strand.
TTATTTATTTTATTAACCTACGCAAGCGATCGACTGTCAGTGTAGAAACAAAAAATTGTACGAATGTTGTATCCTAATTTTTTATAAGGTTTTGTTTTAGTGTCGAATGTCAAAACAGTAGAAGCAGTTTCACAGAAAAGATACTGTCTTTTAGGCGTTTTTCTTTTGTACTTAATGATGACAAAAAACACACCACAAAACAACAAAGGTGGAGCTTTTAGGTGCCAATCAACGCTTCTACGGTACAAAATACTCCCGCCCTTTTCTGTCCTGGGTTCTCTTGAAATATTACAGTTCCTTTAATCTGTCTTAAAGTCTGAGTTGTTAAAACTGTGTGTAGTAAAAAATTTGCTACCTAAAACTCTAGGTTTAAATCGTCTTTATGTCTCCAAAACTTTGGTTACCAGCTAAACTGAACAAAGCGCATGCGAAAAAAACACAACCGCACACATGTCACTCTCTCACACAAACCGAAGGTCCAATACCAGGAAAGCATCATCAGTGGGCTGTCCTACCTTCTGCGTAGCTTGTCGCTTCTCTGAAAGATCAGACTCAAACACGCATTTTTCCATCCCTCGATCACGCTAGTTAGGGGTAGATCCCGAGCTCGAAAGGCAGGACGGGAACGCGAAGACTGTGGATTCTTCAACCTTTCCCCCACCCCAATGCACTGTGTGGTTCATAAGAGGGTCTAGCAGATAGACAGTTAGCGCACTGGTTGTTGGGTGCAAGTCATGTCACTGAGCCCTAAACATTCCACTCCTTTTTCCGTGATCGACATTCTAAGTCCGCTGGAGGAGAGCTACAAGAAAGCCGCCGCCTTTGCTGCTTCCGTCGACACGACCGGGTTTCCCACACCCCTGTCTGCTACAGCAACAGTTCCGTATCGCAATTCCCAAATTCAAGACAACATGAATGTGCCTGTGACCAACCCTTACATGGTGCCCCAGCTTTCTCACCCTACCTCCTTCGCCAGTCAGTACTGCAACGGCGCTGACCTCTCACACTACGGTGATCATGTGCGTCAAACAGCAGCAGGATGGTATGGCGCATCCCCAGACCCGCGCTTCGCAAGTGAGTGTTAGTATTTCAGTTTTTTTTTCTTTTTTACTTCGATATTTACTTAAGCAAAATAGATTGGCCAGCGAAACTAGTTTACATTCTGAGCAAACTTTTTTCTTTTTTAGACACAAATATTAATTTAAATTTAAGTTTAATGTTTTATGATTTACGTGCAATCTATTCAGAAAATTATATTAATCTTACAAATTATTACTTTATTTCTAAGTTGACTTTAACAGCTCATTTTTCTTATAGAATAATAACATTCTTATATCAGCAGTGTTAACTGAAATAAATCGTCAGTAAAAAACCAAGGCGAGTCAGAAGAGCCATTAAAGCGTGTAAAGGTATTTCACTAACACGAAAATACTGCTTTATTTTTTTTTTAAAGCTGTTGCCACCTGAGTATTCTAAATTAAAATAATAATAAATAAATGTTTGTTTTGAATTTCGCGCAAAGCTACTCGAGGGCTATCTGCTCTAGCCTTTCCTAATTTAGCAGTGTAAGACTAGAGGGAAGACAGCTGGTCATCGCCACCCACCTTCACTCTTGGGCTACTCTTTTACCAATGGATTGACCGTCAAATTAAAACGCCCCCAAGGCTGAAAGGGCGAGCATGTTTAGTACGACCGGGATTCGAACCCGCGACCCTCAGATTACGAGTCGAATAAAATAAACATATTTTAGTGCAGTTTTTCCCAACCTCTTTTATGCCATGCGCCCCTAAAATATTTTAATATGTTCTCGCACCTCTCACAGTAATTATTTATTTAAGAACAAAGGTAAAGGTGGCCAAAACAAACGTTATCTCGCACCCCTGGTTGGGAACCACTGGTTTAGTATCTTCTTAGAAAACATCTAAATCATCCTCCTGCTCAATTCTTTGTTCCAGGAAAGTGTCGTACAGAACAGGACATTCAGAGATTACGTAATGACAACGTTAATACAAATAGGATTACATAATAATCATTGGTAATAATACTAAACTCTGCTTACTTTTATTCACGTTCTTTAAATTCATTTCTCTGTTGTAAATCACCGATATGTATTTTTACATAAAAAGAGAGATAACAACATTACCTCTAATACAATAGCTCTTAGTTTTACTAAAACCTAAGGAACGTAAGAACGGCTAATTCGCTAATCATTAACAATTACACTGGTATTTACATGAAATTTTTACAAAGCGAATGACTCTGTAACTTTGCACTTAGCTGTTTTTAATACATAAAATGAAGCTAAACAGTATCTGGAATAAAGATACAGTTCCCCAGACACTAACTAGACTTACTGTGGGGTTGCAGGAATTTGTTTGTAAGCGATGAGCCTTATATTTCTGGAGAATTTCTTTGGTCACTGAGACACCAGCTAGACTTACTATCCGATTGCAGGACTTATTCTATAAGAAGATCAGAATTAGTTGTTTTTTTCAGTGGTCCCCTAATCTCTGTAGGGCTAACTGCTGTTAGTATATAAAACAAAACTCAGCGGTAACTAAAAAAGCCGGTCTTTTGTCAAGCTACCGTTACCTCTAGAGTAAACAGAAGGAAGAGTCAGGTCGACGTTTTACCTACCAACAAGAACAACTGAAAAGACAAACTTTTCTAGTGGTTTAACGAGAAGAACTTAGACAGATGAGGGTCGTTTTAGTTTATCTTTAGGTTTATCGTTTTAACACCTGGACTTTTTTTCGCAAATAAATAGGTTTAAAATGTACACATATTTCAAAACTAGAAGATCAAAATTAATGTAAAACAAGACGTATGAATAAAGTTATTGAGTTACGATTAAAAAACTTACGAGGTATTTTTGTTTACTGAACCCTAAAAGTTCATGAAAAGAAATATTGATCCCGCATGATTTTTTTGCTCTAAACATTTCAATCTCTGTTCATTATTTGAAAAGTGAATTCAGATTATGACTGTATCATGTGACTATTTTAATATTAAATTAATGAATACAGATTATTGTACAATACATTATAAGAAGTGAGCCATAGGGTCGATTTATATTAAAATAAACTCTTATGATCAATAAAACGTATAAGTTCGGAAAACAGAAGATAAAACAAACTATAATTTGATTCTCAATTTATCTGTGAGAGTATTCAACATGTACTTCCATATAAAAACTGCAAATCCGTAACATAATATAAAATATACATAGTGTCTGTGTATTTCGTACTTTTACATTCATTATTTTGAGTTGCTGTTTGAAAATCAAATACAAATGACATATATTATCTACACCTTAGTGATGTGTATGTACCAATTTTCGGCTAAAGAAGTACATATCACTTTAAAGGTTACTTAATGGGTTACAGATGAATGTATCACATACAACTTAGAAATGTAGACATCATCCACAGTTTACAGATGCATGTGTCTCCTATACGTTACGGATCTATACAGTACCTTTAGGTTACATATGTATACATCACCAATGAGTTACAGAAGTATATTGCACCTATAGGATACAGATATATTTTAGAAATTCTCTAGAAATGCACAACAACTTTTATTGAATGTAAATTTTATCTGTGCCATATCTATAATAGTTTCAGATTAAAATGTTCATAGAACCATTCAGCAACATGTTAAAAAAGCAGAATAAATTAATTAATGTATTTGAGATTAATGTTTGATTTATTAATATTGTATTTTAAAAATGGAATAAAACATGTTTTTTCGTCCCCATTACCAATAACCAAAAAAGCTATGCTCGTTTAACTCAATATATTAAGGTATTTATATCACCAAAGCTTATCCTTGCATGATGGGAATTTTTTGGGGCTGTTTCTAGAGTTTTGCTTTTTATAATCATAGAGGTAGTGTGTCATTATAAAATACAGCCTTCTACCAACGAAACTGTGAGAAAAATTTTAGTAGATTTCCTAAGTGAATGTTTAGTGTTTCTAGAGAGTAACATTTTGTTGTCATTAGTTTTCATCTGTAACATCTGGACAACATTCATAATAGTGTTGATTAACGGTTTAAAATTGAAAGCGCAGTTTGAAATCTTCGAACTTTTGTTGGTTGTATGTAGTTTAGTTTACCGTGCAAATAAAATGCTAATACGAACTCTTACATTATAGAAAATAACTTTTTACAGAGAGCCGATGTTATAAAATTCATTGATAATATTTCTGATTAGATACTTGTATGGTGTATACCATACCTAATCGTTTTCTCTAAATTTTTTGCCCTTGCTTTATCTAGTTTCGAATATATATATTTGATTGTCCTTATTTGAAACATAGTCACATCTTTCGAACAGTGTTTTTTTTTTTTAATGAAGGTATCCTTCCGCTGGAACAAAATGTTAAAACTTATAATTATCAAGTTTGTGTACCGTTATTAATTTTGTGCTTACAATTATTAATACCAAAACGTTTTGCAGTTACACATAAAAGAAACGTTAGCCGTAAGCAGTGGGCTACACCACGCTATCGATTTCGTTGGAACTGATTACAGGTTGAATTTGTATTTTAAGACTTACGTTTTCTTACTTAAGCCTCATTCTGCTCTTCCGATAATCCAATACTCGCTTTCGGAATAGGAAAACTTTTTTTTCAAGCTTTTATTGGAAGCATTTAGCATGTGACAGTTGAGTTTATATAGGGTCTTAGTATATTTCCAAAAACCAGAACCACAAGAATATTACTCAAAATATTAAAATTTAATTGTTAAAAAATCGTTCTTTATTTGCTAATTATTCAAATAAACTGCTTAGTAAAATATACGGATTGCGTTTCAACGTAAACATGCTATAAAGTAAAACTTCCGAGTTCAGATTTAAACAGTAAAAACATGTGGAGTTAAATCACTTAGCTGTCGAATTTTCTAATCATTTGCTTTCTTATGTTAAGTAGAAGACCTCCAACGATATTGAAATATTGTATATCACGATATACTAAAGAAACATTAAAACAAAATACTATATTCTGGTAAGACCTAGCTGTGATATTAGTGTTCGATTGTATAAAATAACACTATAAAACACGTTCCTGAAACTCTCTTTACCTTATAGAAAATACTATATTGATTAACTGATATAATCAAGTATACAACATTAAAATAGATATAATACCTAATGAGTAATTACCTTAAACGGTTATTTTCTATGCCTCAGAAGTAATTAATTTCATTAAGATTTAAGTTTAAAAGAACTAATTGTCTTTAGAGATTCCTCCTTTTAAAGTAACACTAAAAATAACACTAAACAAAGTGAACAAAAATAATGATAATTCATTGAATTTGTATTGAACCACACTTTGACCAAACCTTTTACCTTATAAAGTCAAACTCTAGATATGAAACAATGAATTAAAGCTCATAATTTGTACCGTCGTGATAAAATAAATATTTAAAACATCTTTTCTAGTACTAAACAGGTGAATATTAAATAATAGAAACAACACCTAAGAAACTTTGTTGATATTATAACGCAAGAGAAAAGATAACGGATGTTAATTTAACATTCCATTGGATATATTTTCAGTAATACTTTACCTATCAATTACAGTTATGTTTTAATTAATTATTGGTACGAAATCTTATTCCAGTGGTAATGTTTTACAGAAGCTGTCATAGACATAAATTTACTTAAATGTGGTTTCTTTAAGAGTAAGAGTTTCTCAGAATCTCTAATATCTGTAATCTGTATGAGCAATAAATAGATAACTTATGGACCCTCTGGTCAGTCTTTGAAGAATTACAGAAAAACGTGTATAAATAACTTAAAAAGATGTAAATGTAACATTTGTGTCTGAAAACGAAAATATCTCTAGAGTTTAACGTTATTAAGTTACGCGCTGTGTGATATTTAAATATATCTCGATTAAGAATCAAACTTACAATATTTCACTAATACCTTTTATTGGTTTTCATCTATCGTTTACTTTGAGAGGGTTATTTTCCCACTTATATTTCATCTTCAGCTACTGCTAACTTCTGTTCACGTGGATATTGTAATGTCCTTTTCCGGAAAGAAGGAATATTGTTTCTCAACGTCAAGAAAGTTCGTTCGACTACTTCGAACTGTTGCTCAAAACGAACACTTTTTGTCTTATCTCGATTTATCAAACAATGATTCAGTATCACTGCTAAAGCCCGTTTTATTTTTCTTCTATTTTCTTTACATGGTACAGCTTCTGAACACTAACAGAAGTTTATTTTTCACAGTACCGTTATGGGTGTGGAGATCTGCTTTTACCGTTAAACAGAAGTAAAGGTTTACGAAAACAAAAATATTTTTTTCCCTGAACATGTTCACTTTCAAAGTAATTAGTTATACATATGTATGCAATAATAAGTTATAAATATATTTACAATAATCAGTTATATATATATATATACATACCAGTATTTTTATGTTTACAAACTTAATCCAAAGACTAAATCTAATAATTCTGAAAAGATGGAGTTAGAACACGTCCCTGTCTGTTTCTAGCCGAACACAGTTGGGTAAATACTAGTTTACATCAAGTTTTCCATATCATCAGATTATGCATGATACAACTACAAAAGTTGAACCTTCAATTTTGTAATAATTTCTACCGACAGAGAAGCTAAAAGTCTATAGTAATAGTAAATAGTTTTAGTTGTGAGTAACATGCAAAGTTTTAAAATATTCTATGACCACTATACCTCACATCATCAGTTGAATATCCTCACTTAGCAGTTTTCGGTCATTAATCTAAGAATATCTGATGACATTGAGTAAACGTTTGTTTGTTTCGAATTTCGCGCAAAGCTACTCGAGAGCTATCTGCGCTAGCCGTCCCTAATTTAGCAGTGTAAGATTAGAGGGAAAGCCGCTAGTCATCACCATTCACCGCCAACTCTTGGGCTACTCTTTTACCAACGAATAGTTGGATTGACCGTAACTTTATAACGCCCCCACGGCTGAAAGGGCGAGCATGTTTGGTGCGACCGGGATTCGAACCCGCGACCCTCAGATTACGAGTCGAACGCCTTAACACACTTGGCCATACCGAGCCTTTGTGTAAACGTCGTGAAGTTACTATCTACTGTTATGTATATGTGTAAATATTTTGTAAACGACAACATGTCGTGTTGTGTTTGAATTTTCATTTGTATTATTCATTTTTCCATATTGATATTATTGTTTCGAAGTTTAAACTAATATTTTGTTATTTATTTAGGGTAACATTTAGAACTTTCTTGAATTAAGTAGACCAATCATATGTTTGTAAATGAGTGCTGGTGACTTCGTGTCTAGACGTGTAGTCTCGTGCAAGAACGGACACGCGCGGATTGCTCTGGAGTTGTATGGAAATTGCAAGATTGTTCGAGAAGTAGGCCTACCGGTATAAAAGACGGTGACAAGAGAGAGATTCAGCCATCAGTTTTTATTCGAAAAAAGAAGATAGATTCAGTCATTAGTTTTATTCGAAGAAAAAGAGTGAGATTCAGACACCAGTTTTATTTCAAAAGAAGAGAGTTAGTTATTTGAGAAAGATTAAGTGTTTGCTGTGAATATTCAACTTGGATTTGTGACTGTAGTTAGATCTACGGAAGCTGTGATTTTATTTCGTCAATCTCTACGATACTTCTGAATTACTGCTTGTGCTGAGAGACGGCGAATTTATTGAACTGTGAACTGTTTCGGAATTTCTTCGTGGGACCAAATTCACACCCTAGACTGGAATTTGAGTCTTTAATTTTAGATCATTACATTAGATACAGGCCAGTACCGTTTTGTATTGTGATTTATTTTGAAGTTTGAAACTAATATTATTTTGTTTTGTAATTAATTTCGAATGTTGTAACTTAATATCTGTCACTGTTATTATATAATTTATGTCATATCTGTTATATTTGTTAATAGTTTAGTGTAATAAATTATACAAGCTGTTATCTGTGTTTTTCTGTTGCGTTTAATCTCCAAAGAACTTAAAACATAAAAAATACGTAACAGAAAATTGGGGGCTCGTCCGGGATATCGAACAAACAATTTAATATTATTATAGAATAAGATTTATATTCTATACAGATAGACAGCTTGTATATTCAAAATGGCATTCGAACTTGAAGATTTTATAAACGAATTTAATCAGAATCCCTCTTTCGAATTAATCAGTGAATTAAAAAAATCTGAACTGGTTGATGTTGGTAAACATTTTAATTTAGAAGTGAAGCAAGCAATGAAGAAAGCAGATATTAAACAAATTATTGTTGAACATTTGGTCAGCCAAAAAGTTTTACCTCAAAAAGTTGCACAACAATTGCCTGTCGCTCATTTCGACCCAGATTTCGATTTAAAAAAAATGGAAATGGAAATGAAATTTCGTTTAGAAATTGAAAGCAAACGCCTTGTTCTTGATGCCGAAATACAAAAAGAACGCATTAAAGCTGATAAAGAAATCAGTATGAGAAAGGCACAGACAGATGAGAAGGTTGTCCAAAAGCGGGTGGATAATTTTGATGCTTCCAAACAAATTCGTTTAGTACCTCCATTCAATGAAAAAGCTGTAGATACATATTTTCAGCAATTTGAAAAATTGGCCCTTAGGCTAAAATGGCCTACCGAATATTGGACAGTATTACTTCAGAGTGTTCTCAAGGGTAAAGCCCAGGAAGTATTTTCCAAACTCACAGCCGAGCAAAGTTATGATTACGAGCACGTCAAAAAATGCATTTTGAATGCTTATGAATTGGTGCCAGAGGCATATAAACAAAAATTTCGTGGTTACAAAAAGTTTGACAGCCAAAATTATGTCGAATTTGCTCGTGAAAAAGAAACTCTGTTCGACAGGTGGTGTGATTCCAGAGAAATTAAAGATGATTATACAAAACTCAGAGAACTCATGTTAGTTGAAGAGTTTAAAAGATGTATTCCCGTAGAGCTAAAAACTTATATTGATGAACAAAAAGCTTCCAAAATACATGATGCTGCTGTCTTGGCAGACGAGTATGCTTTGACTCACAAAGAGTTCCCATACAAAAGCAAAACATCTCACACAGCAAAGAAACCCAATGACTCATTCAAATATTATACAAATGTCGACAGAGACAAAAAAGAGCAAACTTCTAATTCTCAAACGAAGACTCCATCTTATTCTCAAAGCTCGTCATCTACCCAAAACGTGTCATTCTTATCCAAAACATGTGCTTATTGTAGGAAACCTGGCTATCTGATTTCTGAGTGCTATAAGCTCAAAAACAAGCTATCACCCAATAGTTTCATTTCTCCCTTGTTTGATACATCATTGGTTCCCAATGATTTTGACCCTGTCCAGTCCACTGTGGATTCTAAGCCCAATATTATTGATGTACCTGAAGATATTGTTGAGGACAAATTTAAGCCTTTCATCACTGAAGGTTTTGTTTCTTTTGTTGGCGATTCACGTCTAGAACCAATTAAAATCCTGCGGGATACTGGAGCTTTTCAGAGTTTGATTTTGGAAAGTGTACTTCCGTTTTCTGAAAAGTCATCCGTTGGGGCCATTGTGCTCATTTCTGGTGTAGAAGGTGGCGTCGTTTCTATTCCTCTTTATAGATTAAATTTGCATTCGGACTTAGTCTCAGGCCCAATGACTGTGGTATTAAAGCCTCATTGCCTGTTGAAGGTGTTTCTATGCTTTTGGGGAATGATTTGGCTGGTAGTAAAGTGGTACCAGAGGTTCGTGTTGTTGAAGCACCTGTTATTAGCCCCAGTACAGAGCAACTCGTTGAAGAGTTTCCTGATGTTTTTCCCGCCTGTGCTGTTACTCGTTCTCAGGAGTCCAAAGAGGATTTCCCTTTATCTGATACATTCATGTCTCACATCGATGAGATTTCTGACTCAACTTTAAGTTCTACTGATGACTCTAAGACATTTTTCGACTCTTTTCACCGAAACAAACTTATTGAGAAACAGGACAATGATCCTGAAACTCGTTTTCTTCTACAACTGGCTGTTGATGAAAATGAAATAGGAACTGTCCCTATTTGTTACTACAAGAATTCAGGTGTGTTAATGAGAAAATACAGACCTCCTGACGTTACTGCTGATGAAGAGTGGAATGTTATTCACCAAATCGTCATTCCAAAATGCTATCGGAATGATATTCTTAGTCTTGCACATGACCATGTATTGTCGGGACACTTAGGTGTAAGAAAGACCCTAGATCGTATCCGACGACATTTCTATTGGCCAAAGACGCGCCAAGATGTTGTTGACTTTTGTAAGACATGCCATTCTTGCCAAATGACTGGAAAACCAAATCAGGGGATTCCAAAAGCACCACTGCAACCTATTCCTGCCTTTGAAGAACCGTTCTCAAGGGTCATTATCGACTGTGTTGGCCCAATGCCAAAAAATAAAGCAGGAAATGAATACCTCTCGACGATCATGTGTGCTTCTACACGTTTCCCTGAGGCAATCCCTTTGAGAAAAATCACTGCTCCCAACATTGTTAAGGCTCTTGTTAAATTCTTTACCATGTTCGGGATTCCAAAAGTTGTGCAATCAGATCAAGGCTCAAATTTTATGTCCAAGCTATTTCAACAAGCCATGCATGAATTAAACATCCATCAAGTTTCATCCAGTGCATACCATCCTGAGTCACAAGGTGTCCTTGAACGTTTCCACCAAACTCTAAAAGCTATGCTTAGAAATTACTGCCACGAGCATTCAAAGGACTGGGATGAGGGTGTTCCCTTGTTGTTGTTTGCAGTTCGTGAGGTTGTTCAAGAGTCTACTGGATTTAGCCCTTTCGAGTTGGTTTATGGTCACTCAGTTCGCGGTCCATTGAAGTTATTTAAGGAGAAATGGTTGGAGGATAATAACTCACAAATTAGCTTGTTAAACTGTGTCTCTGATTTCAAAACCAGATTGCACAATGCTTTTAATGTTGCCAGGGAAAACCTGAAGTCTTCTCAGGAAGAGATGAAAACCTGGTATGACAAAAGGGCCAGGAAGCGATCTTTTAATGTTGGTGACCAAGTACTTGTCTTGTTGCCTACATCAAGTTCTTCACTTCAAGCTAAATATTTTGGACCTTATTCAATTGAAAAGAAAATTAATGATCTAAACTATGTGATCACTACCCCTGATCGGAGGAAAAGCAAACAGCTTTGTCATATTAATATGTTGAAACCCTATTATGTGCGAAAGAAAACAAATGTGTCGAATGCTGTTCCTGTGAACGTGACAAGTGGTGTGAATGAAGATCATGATCCTCCACCTTCTCCTCCTGAAATTATAGAAAATAGCTTTCCAGACACTCATGTTAAACTCAAAAACTCACATGTATTAGCAAACTTAGATGAAAAACTCAATCATTTAACCCAACAACAAAATCAAGAGTTGAAAGGTTTGATTTTAGAGTTTGCTCATTTGTTCCCTGATGTTCCTGGTAGAACCAATGTCATAGAACATGATGTTATTATTGAGAACACTCAACCAATAAAACAACATCCATATCGGGCCAATCCTATGAAATTGTCAAAAATCAGGTCAGAGGTACAATACATGCTTGAAAATGATTTTATTGAGTTGTCAAAGAGTAATTGGAGTTCATCTTGTATTTTGTTACCAAAGTCTGATGGTTCATTTAGGTTCTGTACAGATTTCAGAAGGGTTAATGATGTGACCAAGACTGATTCATATCCTATTCCTCGGATCGATGATTGTATTGACCGTGTAGGTAACTCAAAGTACCTTACCAAATTTGACCTACTCAAAGGTTATTGGCAAGTACCTTTAACTCATCAAGCAAGAGAAATTTCAGCTTTTATAACACCCGATGGTTTGTACCAATACAAAGTTATGCCATTTGGCATTAAAAACTCTGGTGCAACATTTCAAAGGTTGATGAATCATTTCATCGCAGGATTAGAAAATGTGTATGCTTACATTGATGATGTACTGGTGGTAAGCAGTGACTGGTCTGAGCATTTAAGTCACATTCGTGCATTCTTTGAGAGGTGTTCCGAGACTCAGTTGACTATCAACCTTGGGCTACTCTTTTACCAACGAATAGTTGGATTGACCGTAACTTTATAACGCCCCCACGGCTGAAAGGGCGAGCATGTTTGGTGCGACCGGGATTCGAACCCGCGACCCTCAGATTACGAGTCGAACGCCTTAACACACTTGGCCATACCGAGCCTTTGAGTAAACGTCGTGAAGTTACTATCTACTGTTATGTATATGTGTAAATATTTTGTAAACGACAACATGTCGTGTTGTGTTTGAATTTTCATTTGTATTATTCATTTTTCCATATTGATATTATTGTTTCGAAGTTTAAACTAATATTTTGTTATTTATTTAGGGTAACATTTAGAACTTTCTTGAATTAAGTAGACCAATCATATGTTTGTAAATGAGTGCTGGTGACTTCGTGTCTAGACGTGTAGTCTCGTGCAAGAACGGATGTGCGCGGATTGCTCTGGAGTTGTATGGAAATTGCAAGATTGTTCGAGAAGTAGGCCTACCGGTATAAAAGACGGTGACAAGAGAGAGATTCAGTCATCAGTTTTTATTCGAAAAAAGAAGATAGATTCAGTCATTAGTTTTATTCGAAGAAAAAGAGTGAGATTCAGACACCAGTTTTATTTCAAAAGAAGAGAGTTAGTTATTTGAGAAAGATTAAGTGTTTGCTGTGAATATTCAACTTGGATTTGTGACTGTAGTTAGATCTACGGAAGCTGTGATTTTATTTCGTCAATCTCTACGATACATCTGAATTACTGCTTGTGCTGAGAGACGGCGAATTTATTGAACTGTGAACTGTTTCGGAATTTCTTCGTGGGACCAAATTCACACCCTAGACTGGAATTTGAGTCTTTAATTTTAGATCATTACATTAGATACAGGCCAGTACCGTTTTGTATTGTGATTTATTTTGAAGTTTGAAACTAATATTATTTTGTTTTGTAATTAATTTCGAATGTTGTAACTTAATATCTGTCACTGTTATTATATAATTTATGTCATATCTGTTATATTTGTTAATAGTTTAGTGTGATAAATTATACAAGCTGTTATCTGTGTTTTTCTGTTGCGTTTAATCTACGAAGAACTTAAAACATAAAAAATACGTAACACTACCAAAGCACAACTATCACGTGTAAAGTTTTATACGTCATGTCGGTCACATTTAGCCAATACGGTTACATTAATTGAAAGAAATTACACACTCAAATAATTAAATTAAATTCTCTAAATTATAATGAGTTACAGAAGTACATACAAGCCGAAGCCTTTTTTAATATCTGGTAAAATGTAGTTAGAAGCCCGACTCTAACAGAAAAGTAGCTTAGTCTGTGTGTGTACGACCTCTCGTGCATCTGGTCAAGTTCTACTTGCTTTATGCTACCTACGCATCAAGGTGACCTTGGTAAGGAAATCTGTTTAATGGATAGACTTGAAGGAGTGGAAAGGGGCTTAAGAAGTGAACAAATCAAAGGTGAAAATTCTTAAAAGAGGAAAAATAATGTTAGAAAAGTTAGCATGTAATCTGAGAAAAGTTATAGATCATAGATATAGTCAGAGCTTAGACTTTTGTTGGGGTGTGTAAAGTTAAGATAAAGAAGACTATTTATGTGTTAATTACGTGATCTATACTGAGTTACCAATTGACCCAACATAACTTTAGATAGAGTTGAATAAAAGGACAATTGTGAAAGATGGAATGTTTAGGTTTGTGTTATGTTAGTCTAGGATGCAAATAGCTATATTTAGTCTGTACCAATTATGTTAATTTAGTAAATATATTTTTATAATATCCTTATTGGAGATTGTATGAAAAGTGGCAAAATTGTTAGTGCTATACATACATTTTAGCTAAAAGTAAATTGTTTCCAAAAAAATGTATAACACCGTGTGTACTTTATTGAAATAAACACATATGATAAAAAGTCCACGTGTTTGTGTTCTAGTTCTCACTATAGACTAAATAACAAAAACATTCTAACCAATCTAAATTTACCGTCGTTTACGGTAATGTACTATCAATAGAGTTTTGCTTAAAATAGATTTTCGTTTCCAGTGTTTTTAACTTCTCGATTTTTGTTTGATTAAATCGATGATAATCTAATTGATTTATCAAATAATCAGGGATTATCTAATTAATTTATCAAAATATAGTTCTCATGTTTAATGAAAAATTAGTTCAGATTAACGATGCTAGCTTTTTGAATTTTTTAGATGATTATTTCCATTGTTTTAGTATCTTTAATAAAGTTAACTTTGGGTTAGGTAAGTACGTCAATTCTAAAATTATCACCGATATAATTAATAAAGTGATGCCAAGGAAGTAAAGTGCAACAACCTATAGGTTATCATTTATAGATTGATAGTAAGTAAAAAACACAAAATAGATAAAAATGTTTTTGAAGTCAAATATTTCTTTTCATTTCTCTCAGTTTCCCGCTTGATGGGATCGTCTCCCGGGTTGTCCATGCCTAACGTGAACATGCCCACCTTCAGTGCTTGTAGTGTGGCCGCAGCAGCTGAGAACAAGGCGGTGCAGTTTCCGTTGTCACAGCGGCGTAAACGGCGCGTGTTGTTTACTCAAGCCCAGGTGTACGAACTTGAACGTCGCTTCAAGCAGCAGAAATACTTGTCTGCTCCGGAGAGGGAACATCTGGCCAACCTTATCCATCTTACTCCTACTCAGGTGAAAATATGGTTTCAGAATCACCGTTACAAGTGTAAAAGGCAAGCCAAAGAGAAAGCTATGGCTGAGCAGCAAAGTCAACATTCGCCCAGAAAAGTAGCCGTGCCAGTGTTAGTTAAAGACGGAAAGCCGTGTTCGGCGGGTTCGGGAGATCACGACGGTGTCTCATCGGCTAGCGGTGGTAACACGGACACAAGCACACCAGATCTACACCTAACTCAACCACATCACACACGGAACATTTTGGAAAGTTCATCAAGTCTCGGCGAGTCCTGCGCCCAGGCTGCCATCGTGAGTCGATCGCACGTGTTGTCACATTCTGCAGTGGCCAGCCCCGGTCCGAATCTCACCTCACTGAACAGTCTAGGTGGCTACAGTCAGCATCTCGGTCCCCACAGTGGTTTGGACCTCGGAATGGGACTAACCGTTCCAAATAGTGCTGTCTGTCCAACATACCTCCAAATACAAGGTAGAACGTGGTAAATAGTTTTGCCAATAAACGCAATTAGTAATACTGGTTTGTTTTGGCTCATTCTAGAACTCCAACTCCCATTTGTGTTTACAAAGTATCTATAAACTGACATACAACATAAGTAATAAGGTTTACTGCAACTATAAATAAATGAATCTTTTGAGCCTGATTCGGAAGAACTGTTTGATCACACTTATCGGTACAAAGCTCGAACACCTTTCTGTTTGGTAATCCTTGGTTTACTTTTTACGAAATATAGAACAGTGATGACAGTGGTTCTAACTTCTGCGTTATAAACCACAAATTTAATAGAAAGACAATCGGAGAACATACAACAAGTTTTGGAGTAGATGCAACCTTATATGTGTTTGGTGCGTCATGTTAATTTTTATGTGTGTGTATATATATATATATATATATATGTAGATAGATGACTTACTTTGAGTTAAATACATTTTAGACAGTTAGCTCAAGTTTGTACAAAACATATGTTTGCACATAAGCTTTCTCTGTTTATAAAATTTTTGAGTTGAATGAGATTTGTGTAAGTTTATCGCATTCTAAACATTTCTCCAAATTCTTGTGATAATACATAACGGTACTCCAGGGCCTGAAAGCAATAAACAACGATTTAAGGATGGTACTTCAACGTTTGAGAAGAATACATAATATTTTAGACTAGAACACACGTGCATCGAATTTTCAGATAAACAGAATGTCTCAATGTTTCATGTTACATATTTAAGAAACAACAGCTCAGTTGCAATGCTGTACGATTAGTATTTTAAAATTTCAGTTTACTGTCAACGAATAATATACCACAAACGAAAGTGAGCAAGTAATCACACAATTATACTCTAAGATGAAAACACTATACACATATACGTTGCAATTTAAAATTTCTAGTCTACGGTCTAGTATGTTGCATACTAAAGTGAATACATTACGACGAAATGCGTAACAATTTGAAGTGAATGAACTTAATCTAATACATTGTATCCTAAATAAAAGCGTTTCGATCTAACACTCGACATTCTTACGTGATGATTCAGTATATGTTTAGAGAACTACAATGGTTAAAATTAGCGCATTACTGTTGGGTGTGCCTCATACTATTACATAATTCACAAGTATTAGGAAAAAATATCGTTAAATGAAATGCGTAGGGCTGGCTATAGAACTTGGTGAAAAACGAACCAAACATTTGATCTGATAAATAACCACACAGCAGACTAAGTGATCTCAACCATCCCTATATTACTGTTTTCTCCACTTTATCTGTCGAATACTGGGTGATTCAATAGAATCTCAGTCTCCACCGTAATATTTTTCCTTTAGTTATCTTAGAATGCTACTTGTATGACTATTTCACAATAGAGTAACATTTTATAATTTGAATTTTTGGTCCTATTTTTTTTTACTAGTAAGGAAACCAGCAATGTAGGGATTTTATTTTTCATATAAAGTCGAAACGGTTTAGTCTGTTATGTGTCCATTGGTCAAATTAAAACATGTGTCCACTTGTTTGGTCTCTTTTTTTTTTTTTCTAGTTTAAAAGCCAACCCTGGATAAATTTTTTGTTTAGTGCTGCACGTTTTTCATAATACTAGTTTTTTTATGTGTAATGATTCAAAAACAAGATCGTAAATACTGTTTTGCTCTATCAATGAATGATAAAAGTAGAGTTACTACTAGAACTTGGAAGGCGCTAGGTCTGTTGAAGAAAGATGATGAACAAAAATTAGTAACCTTTGTTTTTGGCTATTCGCCGAGTTCAGACGCTCTAGATAGCTGGAAAGCGGCAAATACACCGAGGATAGAGTGACTATGCCAAGCAGCTTTTCATGCATGTATAGGAGAAAATCCACATGACTTTTGTATTGATTTAATTCGGCTGTCCATGTCATTCCTACAGAGAAAGTGATAACTCCCTCTTTAATAGTTCTCCATGGTAAGTTGATACAGGGTCTTTTAAACATTTTAATGGTTAACTGTTTGAAACAATAACTCCGATTTTCAAAACATAATGCTTCATTATAACAGTGAAAAAAATACACTATGATATGAAATTAAACTCAATAAAGATGGATTGTTAAGCGTTTATGGCGATAGCCAATGGAAATACAAATCACATTTTGGTTTTAGCTATCTTTGTCACTGAATAAGATGCAATTAACGTATTACTTTTTCTATTTAATGAAACGATTGACAAAGATAGCTAAAACCAACTTAATATTGGAATTTGTAATTAAATCTGTTCACTTGTAATACTACAAGATATATATAAACGTTGTTTTATAAAATGAGCGAATAAAAGTGTTTTAAAGACGTCATATTAGCTCTCAGTATGATATTAACTATTAAAATTATTAAATTATAAAACCTATTTATTAAAGCTGGTGAAATCTGAGGTTATAAAGCCTGTATAACATTTTCTTATCTTTTATTACGGAACATCATTATTTGAACCTAGTAGCACAATTTAGAAAAAAAAACAACTAGTATCAATAATAAGCTATAAGAATAAAAACTAGTATCAATAGTAAACTATAAGAATAAAAACTAGTATCAATAGTAAACTATAAGAATAAAAACTAATATCAATAGTAAACTATAAGAATAAAAATTAGTGTCAATACTAAACTATAAAAATAAAAACTAGTATCAAGGGCAAACTTAAAAATAAAAACTAGTAACAATAGTAAACTATAAGAATAAAAAACTAGTATCAATCGTAAACTATAAGAATAAACTACAAGACTAAAAACTAGTATCAATAGTAAACTATAAGAATAAAAACCAGTATCAAGGGTAAACTATAAGAATATAAACTAGTAACAACAGTAAACTATAAGAATAAAAACTAGTATCAATAGTAAACTAAAAGAATAAAAACTAGTATTGTTTTATGTAGGAAGAAAATAAGGAATGAAACTCATATACACATATGACTGAAACATATGAATATATATAAGTGCTTTGCTCCACAGATTACTTTATTAGACATTGATGTATCTCTTTATATATCCAAGCGTGCATCAATTAACATATAACAAAGATGGCGTGGACTTTGAATAATCTAAACTTTTTGTTAACCGAAATGTTCTTAATTCTTATGTTTAGTAACATCATTTTTTGCTCGAGAGTAGTTTGAGTGTACTTACTAAAGTATAAAACACCAAAATAACTTATTATCATCCTGAATTGGAAAAAGATAGCACAGTACGAAACAAACTTTGTTATACTGACTGCAGAACACTGGAAAATACATTGTTTCAGAAATATAAATGCGGTACTAGTACCCATAATGCTCCACACAACTGGTTCGGTGATTAATTTGAGGGCTCATGTCGCTGGAACATAGGTTTCTGAAATCGTGGTGGACAAACCACATATAGCCCTTTGAGAGATTGCTAAGGCAGAGTATTCATGACGAAACTCTGTAGTTTAGAGATTAACAACAAAGACACAAACCATCCAAAAATCTGGGAATAACAAATTTCTCTGACTATTTATCAAATGTGACAGAGCAACTAGTTACGAAAACAGTCCTCAAAGCAGAAAAGACGAACATCAAGTGCCTGACTAGTATAACCTAAAAGACGAACATTAGACATCTAACTGGTACTATCTAACTACCAATCACAGCCAAAAGGACGAACATTAAGTACTAGAATAGTACTATCTAACTACCAATCATAGCCAAAAGGACGAACATTAAGTACTAAACTAGCACTATCTAATTATCCACCATAGACGAAAGAATAAACATTAAGTACTAGAATAGTACTATCTAATTATTCATCATAGCCAAAAGGACGAACATTGAGTACAAGAACAGTATTATCTAACTACTCATCATAGTCAAAAGGACGAACATTAAGTACCAGACAAGTACTATCTAACTATTCATCATAGCCAAAAGAACGAACACTAAGTACTAGACTTGTACAATTTAACTACCTATCATAGCCAAAAGAACGAACATTAAGTACTAGACTAGTACTATCTATCTTACCCATCATAGCCAAAGGGACTCTGTATATGAGGGTCATATAGTGCTGATGTTTAATTAGTTCTGATCTGATAGATTACTAGATCATAGAAGGGGTCAAAAACATGTTCTGTTTGTTGCAGACCATGTGAATAATAATGAAAACAAAGGACATTATTGGTTTAAACAGCTAGTTTTACCCTTCACTTTAGCTATTTTTCCATGTCAAGTATCCTTTTTGTACTTGATGGGTAGTTGGAAAAAGGAGATAATATTAACAATGCTTAGGGGATAGCGTTGTTAAATTATATCCTTGGCAATGTCCTGCACACAGTGTATATGTATTTTTTGTATATATGCTGTACTGCGCGATGTGTTTATATATATATACGAGAGGAAGATAGATAAACAATTTAATCAACTAGATATGAGAAAAATGTCAAGAATTCTATATTTATTGTAGATTCCTCTTCTCCTGCCCCCTTTCCTTTGTTCTGTGGTTACCACTTAATTATATACAACAAGGTAGTTTCCTGGTCACCACCCCTTAGTTGTCTGACAGCCTCCATTCACTACCCTACCACAGTGAGATGTAAATATCTGTCATGAGCCACAAAGGGGCTCTTGATGTATGTATAGACAGTAGGTTAGAATTATACAGTTTATGTTTAATTGATGCGTACACGACGTGTATCTGTGTCAACGAAGTGTAAATTGATTGAAACTACGTAGAAATTCGCTCTTGTTTCCATTTGTTCGGCACCAGTTTCAATTTTAAGCTTTGATTGTATACTATTGTCAGTTCGAAAATCAACTGCCTACTAACATCTCTTTATTTACAGTTAGTAACCATTGAAGTGCACCTTTCTTTGGTAAGTACAGAGAGATAGAAGTTTAGATACGTTTGGTGAAATGACACTGAAAATTAAGATTTCAAATCAGGCTTCACATTATTTTTAACGTTTTTAAAGACATTTAGAAGGTTTATATAAGAAGAATGTTGCAGTATAACAAGGTTTGCATTTTCAAGCATGTTGAATTCTTGAAAATTTAAGCAAGAAATAAAATAAATGTAAACAAACACTGGGAAGTCTTATACTTGTTTTAAAATAACATGTTATAAAATCATTCAAACGTATATATAAACATTTCGTTATACTACTGGTTATCACAGTTGTATCCAGAACTTTAAATAATTTTACTTTTGTAAAAGTGTACAGATGTGGGTTCATTTACTTGAAGATACCGTTTATCAAGATAATTTTTTCTCTCACTCAGTATTACAATACAAGTTGTTAAACCTACTTTAGAAATTGCACGTTACGATTAATTTAATACAAAGCTAACTTTAATTTTAATTTCTTTTTCACTAAGACCCCCAGTGGCTCAGCGGTATGTCTGTAGCATTACAACGCCAATATGCGGGTTTCGATACCCGTGGTGAGCAGAGCACAGATAGCCTATTGTGTAGCTTTGTGCTTAACTCAAAACAACAACAACAATCCTTTTCACTAATTTACTTTCGAACTAAGTTAGTTGCCCGACTGAGGCGTTGAACTTCTTTCAAACTACGGGACCTAATGATGTAACAATATTCACTTGAAGCTACTAGAAATTTTCAGAATGTTTGGGTAACAGGTCGCCATTTTACACCAATTGAAACTACGCAACAAATCACTCGTAAACAGTTAAGTAAACAAATTTGTAACAGCTATCACTTTTCAAAATAACTTACTTTAATACCTGCACAATATAAAGTAAATAATACTCTCATATTAAACTTAAAATGAAACAGTTATTTATATCTAGCATGCAATTTTTTGTTCCAAAAATCAATTTAAAGTTTATTTCCACTTTTTAGTTAAGCTGTAGATATATCGAACATTAAAATTCACAGAATGATAGCCAATGTATATGTATATAAATCTTTTTCTCAAACTACGAAAGTAGAGTTTGCTAGACCCTATCTTGTTAGTTGGCTATACTACGTTGCATGATATAGATCCTATATAAAATGTTTGCCAACAGCTGAACATTTGAGATGGTGTTATTATAAACGGCCTCCATTCTGTCATTTCCATATGGCTCACTGTTTGTCACGTTTCCTTGCGCTGTTAGTTTTAAAAATTTTTTAGACTCTGCTTGATTTTTTTTCTTCAAAGAAAAAAATTCACATTGTATATAAATCTCGATTCGAGGATTAGTTCCACAATGTTTACTTTTTATTAGAAGGAGATATGGAACACAGGATATGAGTGAAACCCACCTACAGGATTGATCGATTATCGTGGATTATTTTCACAAAATACAGATATTAAACTCAATCTCTAATCTTAAGGGGTGTTGTGGATTAATTAGTCTAATTTAAGTCTTTATTAAAACAGAAAGGTACTAACAATTTCATACTATAATAAAACTACATAATGAAGTCAAAGTACGAAGATTATGGCCAACGTCCAACCACGTAACTCCCAGTAATTCATAATTTTTATTTATTAGAAATATAACTAATAATTTATTATTCCGTTTTCATTTCCATTTTATACAGAGCCTCTGAAACGCATTAACACTTTAAGACTTCAAAAATATGAATGATTTTTATTTGTAAGAAGTGTTACGCGTTTTATTTTGTTCCTTTTGTATTTTGTGAGTATTCTATATTAACGTTTACTCTACTTACAAAATATTCTATAGTGAAATAAGTTGACGAGTTTGGTTCTACGCTTTAATAAATTGTTTAAGGGGATGTAGATTATGTACACTGAGCAGAAAAGACTGTGATTATGTCCATGTTTTAACAAACTGTTTTACATTGACACTGTTCAATAAGTCGTTCCAAACTAACAATATCTAATTAATATCAAGTTGGATTAATACAGTAATTGAATATTTTTAAAACTTATTTGGAAGACTATGAAATATGAATATTATAAATATTTCAGGAGGATCTTTAAATGTGTTCTGTTTTAAAAGTAAACAAAATCAAAATTAAGAGTAACAAATATATTTTATATCTTGTATGTGGTGCTGTGTCGTTAGCCTACAGATTACATAATTTTTCTCGTGATCCATGGCTTGCGTTTGTTTTACGGATGTCACAACAGTACAAAGGTCCCTTGTGTAATGTTATTTTAATATCTACTGACTGACTGACAGATAACACAATATTGTATTGTGTTTGGAGAGTTTAAAACAGGTAACCATTCTAGACAGCCTTCGATTCTATTTCGGAGAAATTACCAGACAGGATATAGTACACCACTGCAAGCTTACAAGCTGTACATCATGAACATTATTTGATAAGCCATTGCATGTCACTGTACGTTTATGAACATTATTTGGAAACGTACAAATATTAAATTGGATAAGTTATGAAATATCATCACATTGTGTTTTTTAGCGCAAATGTTTATAGGTTATCTGTTGCATTCACTGCAGGGAACCGAACCATGGATTTTAGCGCTGTAAGTTTATAAACTTACCACTAATCTACCAGGGAAAAAGTTGTTTGTCTTCGAGTTTCGCGCAAAGCTCCACGAGAGCTATTTGCGCTAGTCGTCCCTAATTTAGCAGTTTTAAACAAGAGGGAAGGCAGCTAGTCATCACCACCCACCGCCAAAGAGTAGACCAATGAATAGTGGGATTGACCATCACATTATAACATCTTCACGTTTGACATGGCGATTATGTTTGGTGTGACTGGGATTCGAACCCGCGACCCTCAGATTACGAGTTGAGTGCCTTAACTACCTTGCCATGCCGGTCCTTAGTTGTAATGTAATAGCTTGGCATGTAACAGACACTAAGGCTAGTTCTTTGTCTTAGAGTACTAGATTAGGATGTTAGAGACAGCAGGATAATCCTTTTAGCGTTTGGTACCAAACCGAGGAAATAAAAAATTATCAGAAATGCTTGCATTTAACTTAAGATTAAGAGTAAAATGTTGACTGAGCGACTGGTGTGTTGGTTTTCTATTATTATAATCTATTCCAATTTTGATTCTATCATAGCTAAATTCTAATACGTGAATGAATTACTGTTTACTCAAACAAAACATTTATTGCCATTCTTATATCGTTTAGTTTAATTCAAGTATGAGCTTAAACAGTTAAGATAACTAGGAACACATAAATATTTTAACTATTGAAATGAATTAAGGTTTCTAAAAGTATGAAAAATATAGTTTATATGGTTTGTTCTGATAGAATAACACAGACCTCAAGACTGATGGAAATAACTTAGTTATTTTGGTAGTTTAAATAATATTTTAACTTAACTATGACGTTCGTGCAGTAAGAGCCTCAATTCTGGAATACTTTATATTTTTATTATAAAAATAATAATTCATTTTCGTTTTATTAACTTCCGTCTTTCTTAGGTTTTCAAAATAGAATTGAAACATGTTTATAAAATGCTTTATCTTTCTACAATAAAGTATAATAATTCGTACTCGTCTTATGAACAATTTTGTGCAATGAAAGAATAAACAATGGTGATTTCTATAACTTGTTTTTCTAAATAGACGTTGCTCCAGAAGATGAAAAATTAGAAGAAATCTGTTAACCTGGAGTTCTGTCAGTTATATGTTAAGTGTAGTTAAATTTCCTAGATAATTAAATAGAAAGGTAGAACGAATTTG
The DNA here is from genome assembly GCA_011833715.1 of Carcinoscorpius rotundicauda. NCBI lineage: Eukaryota > Metazoa > Arthropoda > Merostomata > Xiphosura > Limulidae > Carcinoscorpius > Carcinoscorpius rotundicauda. The sequence goes on from CM022393.1 coordinate 31,683,882, forward strand.
TAATTAAAAATTACGATTCTATGGCCTAGTACGTTCTATTTTACTCACTAAACTCACAAAGACTTTTGTTGTAAAATTAAAGCTACATTATACGTAAACGTTTTTTTATTTATAGACTGACAAACGCTCTATAGATTTCAGGAGAACATCGGTAAATTAATTCCCACCGCCACGAACCCTTCACACATACAGTCACGATTCAGGATAGGAATATTATGTTATTTTAATAGCCCTCGCGTGACAAAAAGAAAGAAGAAAAGATAAGGATATTGAAGAAAGAGTCGGCAGAACAAAACGTGGTGAATAGGTAGCGGTCCAACCACGACAAGTGGGCCCTTCAATGTTTAATAAACCCGGGGACTGTATGCCTTTGGAAAGGAAGGGAGAGGGGGAAAGATGAAGTCATACAAAATGTAAAGCGGGGAAGAGATAACGTTTGACGTTCGCTTTGTATCAGCTCGACTGCAGTGGAAAACATGAAATTGTGTTTGTCACTTGCCATCTACATATATATATATATATATATATATAAGTACGCGTGTGTGTATAACCTACAAGTAGTATGACTTGATAGTTTTTTAAAATTTATAACTATAAAACTTAGTGAAATTATTTGTATTTGAACTTTCTTCTTGCAGCGAAAGCAAAAATTCTGGAACATTTGGCAAATGTAATATATGTTTGGACATGAATATTATGTAAGATTTGTTTTGCAAATACGTTATTATTTACGATCACAGTGTGAATGAAAACACAGTCATATCAAGAAACATTTTTATTGTTTATATTGGATAACTTCGGACCAGTACTAACATATATAACACCGTTGTTTTTGAAATGTATTCAGTAGTGAATTTTCACCAGAAACATATATTTGTTTTCAATATTGTTATCTCTTCCCGTTTGAAATACAAACATCGTTTCTTGTACAACGCTTTCTAATAGCTTATAAAAACTTTTATTACAAAATTAAAAATAACTTTTTCTCCAGTCTAGTTTAACAACGTGATACAAATTTTTAGCACCCATTTCATTAAACAAGGTTAATGTTTCAAGCTATCTAGTAGGTAAATAACCAGTAGAAACTTCTAATTGTTTTTATGCTTTACCTATGAGTTTAAGAATGAAACTTTCATTAAAACTAAACAGTAAAAAAACACAGAAAGTATTAACTCTAAGCTTATTTCGTGCATTTTAAATATTAGTAAAAGTAAAATGATATTTTATTAACAGCCAAATTAGAAACCTTTTAATAAAAGACGAACTTGTAACCTACTGAAATTTGTTCACAGTATATTGAAAAAAATGTGTATAAAAAGTTTTGGCGTCTTTCTCTGACTACTGTTATAATGCAGAGCGTGTATGCCTGAAACGTGCATGACGCGACCAGTGATAGAATGCTATAATAACTGATGTCTGCCACATCTAAACAAATAACTTATTAAAAGAGCTAAGTTTTTGTTTTCTTGGTTGAACAATTGAATAATTGAGCAGAATATGAAATAAGTGTACTGATTTTTTTATTTTTTCTAGAATTATCATTTATCGAATGTTGTACTTGAAGTTACATGGTTAACTAAAATTGTCGGTTATTAGTTTTAGTGTGCCATGTTTTTAGATAAAACACTTCACCAAGTGATCATTGTTGCTCTATGATTTCTAAACCTTAATTCACATAGTACAAATAAGCTAGAAGACAGTTACTACAAAATAATTTATTACTTTCAACGTTTTAAACTTTTACAACTCATATTTTTAGTTTTTTTCAAAAGTTTATTAACGATCCTAAGACATCATAATTCACTTATTGGTTTTCGAATGAGAAGTTCATTGAAGGTTATAAAAAGCAGTACGTGTACTTTAATTCATTTATTTTTTGTCATGTTCATTAAAGACCCGCCCCCTAGTGGCTCAGCGGTATGTCTGCGGACTTAAACGCTAAAATCCGGGTTTCGATACCCGTGGTGGGCAGAGCACAGATAGCCCATTGTGTAGCTTTGTGCTTAATTCAAAACAACAACAACATTAAAGACCCTTAAACAGAATAATATATAATTTAATGCAAGATGCGTTATTACTTTCCAAGTGTTGTTGTGGGTATGATTATTTGAGTTTAAAACTTGCACTACTAATGGAAAGGTATGTCTTTTTTAAGAACCTTCTCCTCCAAGAGTATATATTTCATTTATTTTCCTACACGTCCAATTATTCCTCTTTCCTTCGCCACAGTAGTTTTACTTTCTCTTTATTCTGTTTATTGGTGTTGTTGTTTTTTTTATTCTTGGGACTGGCCCTTCCATATATATACGGTCTATAACAACACAGAACAAGGTTATTGGCTATTTTTTAAACAACTCCTAACTTACAGCTAGCTGCTTGTGTACTTAACAAGAAGGATCCTAACAGCAAAAACTCGTTAATCCTCTACAGTAGCCAGAGAGAATCAAACCACAAAAAACCGAAGCTAAATCCTTTTCCAAACAATGCCCCATTAGGTTGTAGGTTTTTCTTTTCGATGCACACACACAAAAAACCGAGTTGCCGTTACGATGCAATCACAAAATGGTAAAAAAAAAGTTATCCATTAAAGATGCGTATTGTACAAATACAGTATATGCAAAGCTGCCAGTTAATATTAATCATTAAATGTCATGGTAATTTCAATTCAAAATCCATGGATGTCGGTTTCTATTGCATGATAAATATCAGTTTCCAGTACAAAAACAATTAATTTTAAATAAATTAGGGTTTAAATGGTTGTTGTGTGTTTAGTTTCTAGATATGTTCTTCATTATTCTCCGCTTTACTGTTAAATACAGGTTTAGTTCCTTCGTCATGAACGTTTGTAAAATTTTAAACGTATCGTGGTAACCCAACATGTCAGTTGATATTCTTTGTTGTTATATCAGATTTTGATAGGACGATGCTATGATAGCTATAACATGATGTCCTGTTATTATACTAATATTTGTTAATTGGATAACAACAAAAATTCTGTGGTGACATCTACTAGAATGTCACACTGCAAAAATTATGAGAGTGATTTAACAATGGTACAATGTTAGCCGATATCTAACATTAAAATTAAATAATGAATTTTATGAAGTACACTCGGTATTTCAATGTTTGATATTTTTATTAATAGGTATTTTATTCTTCCAGTTTTTAATTTTTATTATATGTAACGTCGTTTAGGCATATAATGGTGAACGTCTTTATGGGCACGTGTTCTGTGAGGATACTAACATTATCATAATTCCACTATTCATAACTAATATGGAATAAATATTTGTTGTGGAATATTCAAATATTTAAAAAAAATACAATCTATGCTCGTGTTTGACAAGTAGTTAGAGTCTTCTTGGTAAATTGGATGTACAAAGGCTGTCTTGTGATTTCGTCTCAGATGGTAAAGAGAAAAAAATTGTAGTGTGAATTTGGTTGTTCGTGAGGTGTTAGATGAGGAATCATCAGCAGTCTGTCTGCTCTGATGACTGATCAAAACACTGAAAACAAATTATTCATAATTGTGGCTACGTGTAAACATCTAATAAGCAGTTAGGATGGTCAACTGATTGGAGGATGAAAGGATATGGTGTTTCTAGCTTCCAGTCTATCCACAAGTAATTCGTAGACAGATGTCTGCAGAATGGCATATGATAACCATTACATTCATGTACAGATAGAAGAACTGAGCGGGTGAAAGATCAATGGAGGCTTCCAGTGACACAACAGCGAGCAGAGCACAGGTAGTCCATTGTGCAGCTTTGTGCTTGCTTCCAAAAAACGAACAAACAAGATGAAAGGATGAAAGAAGCATTCCGACTCTCATAACTTGAGCCGTCAAATGACTTCTTTTTTTTTTTTATGGTGAAACACTCATTAAATGGGACAGAGCAGTTCAAATGAAGAACACTGCTATAACAAATAAGTTTGATAAATAAGCAAATTACAAGCGATATTGACTGTTGCTAAAAATCGAAAACTCTCACAGATCAATCTGACGAAATTTTCAAACACTCGGGTTATGTAAACGTGTGATCTTGAGCATAAGTGTATGTGATTTTATTTTGTGTCACAAAGTGAGATTGCATATAACAGTCTGAAGGCTTCTACCAGTTTTATTTAAGCGTAGTAAAAGAGTTATGGGCTAACATAGCATAGGAAGTTGATATGGCGTTTGTAAATCGTGCAAATTTAATACAATTTAATTAGTGTTTTGATCGAGTTAGGCCTGGCATGGCCGAGCGCGTTAAGGCGTGCACTCGTAATCCGAGGGTCGCGGGTTCGCGCCCGCGTCGCGCTAAACATGCTCACCCTCCCAGCCGTGGGGGTGTATAATGTGACGGTCAATCCCACTATTCGTTAGTGAAAGAGTAGCCCAAGAGTTGGCGGTGGGTGGTGATGACTAGCTGCCTTCCCTCTAGTCTTACACTGCAAAATTAGGGACGGCTAGCACAGATAGCCCTCGAGTAGCTTTGTGCGAAATTCCAAAAAACAAACAAACAAACTGATCGAGTTATTTTAGGGTTTATTTGGAATAGGTAGTTTTTAACGACCCCTAGATGGCAGTGCTATCGATATGAACGTTGCGGTTTGAGCAATATGTCTTGCTGTGATGGCAAAGTAACTTTCCTGTCATTGATTTATATATCTACTATATTAGACTGCGTTTGTGAAAGCTTTTTGTAGTTGATTACTCAAAGAACGATTGTATATGGAAGGATTATTCTTAATTAACTCATTTCATAATTACTTTTGTTTTTAGGATAAGCTAGCTTTTAAATTTTAACGTCACGTACTGCAAGTGACATTGTTTAACATGTGAGGTTGAAACAAGTACTTTTGAGGAACAGTACATCTGTGTTTGTCATTATGTAAATGGAATAGTTTGTGTATGGATTTCATTCTCTTTTCTTTCTGTTTTACAGTATATAAAGAATGACCTTCAGAGTGAAATTAACATTTAACCTGTGTTTACAAGTTAACCTCTAAATGAAGTAACTGTCTCAAAGAAACTTTCAGTTTCGTGCTTATAAAACATTATGCACCAAAGATCTCAAAGTGCAGATATTTTTAATCTCAGATTGCTAAATAATACTTCCAGATGTGGGAAATAAAGGTTCACGATTTTAGTTTAATGTGAAAATTTTCAACCAAGTTGATAGTTTCATTATGGACATTTTAGTATCATACTTCATCAAATATGTTCATGACACGTAACGATACGATACAGTATTGTCCAATGATTGTTTTACACACGTCATGTTAACGACACTTTCATGGTTTTCTAATTTAGTTGCCCCCCAGTGGCCCAGCGGTATGTCTGCGGACTTGCACGCTAAAATCCGGGTTTCGATACCCGTGGTGGGCAGAGCACAGATAGCCCATTGTGTAGCTTTGTGCTTAACTCAAAACAAATAAACAAATAAAAAAAACTAATTTAGTTTTGAGGATCACTGGTTTCTTACTCATCTAAATGTAAAACACCCTAACTTGAAGTTCACACGTGAGTATGAAAACCAAAACAGCTCTCACTAATTACAAGACTTCATAAGATAACTGTTGTTGACGACTATAATAAACGTACATTTATTAGTTGTTGACCACTATAATAAACGTACATTTACCAGTTGTTGACCACTATAATAAACGTACATTTACCAGTTGTTGACCACTATAATAAACGTACATTTACCAGTTGTTGACCACTATAATAAACGTACATCTATTAGTTCATTTTTTTCATTTTCAGAATTTTGTTTTTGAATTAGTTCAAGAAAACTGCCTTATTTGTTATAGCTTGTAAAATTTCTAGCTCTTCCTTTTTTTAAAATCAAAAGTAAGTGATATAAAGAATGCTTTATTAGGAGATGGATATTCTGGTATGGGTATTAAAATACTTATTGTTCCCTCCTTATCAATAAAAGTGATATGATATCCTTGCCATATCAAGAAATAAATACCCTCTTTAACTAGTTCATTGGCAATACAAACGATGTAACTTAAGAGGGAACAGGTCAAGATATAAACTAGGGAAATTAAAATGTATCAAATTATTACCTTATGTTTATGAACTGACGAATTAAGTTCGCTCACAACTCCGCCAATCTTCACTTTGTGTCAGTTTTGGTAGTCTCTTTACATTAAGAAACCCGTTTAATATTAAATATAAGAGCAAACACTTGTAATGCGCAATAATAAATCAATTTAGTATTCAGAAAATTGTTTAATTTCGAAGTTTAAATTTAAGGTAGGTCCAGTTCATTCTGCACTCTGTATGTTGTTGGATTATACCAGTTCGGGAAAATTCCACTTCTCATCTGTAACCCTGAACATAAGTGAACCAAAGAGAGATATGTTGGACCTATATAATAGTGAAAAGTGTAAAACATACTGTTGGTGTGAACATGGTTTGTTGTCACTATAATAAAATATTTATTGTTTCATCTATTACTCAGCCATGCAATATGAAGAACTGAATGATGGCTAATGATTCTTTTCCTTTACTTCATCTGTCTAGTGTATAGGTTTTTTCTCATAGTGACTATAAAGTACGTTCATATCTACAGTATGTGTGAAATGCAGTGTTCATTTGTTTTCTATTGTTTCAAGTGTCAGTCTTGACCGAAGTGTTAAGTTGATAGTACAAAATTACAATAGCAGAAACCCTTTAAAGAACATTATAAACTATCTTCAACAAACCTAGCATGAAAGTGCACAATACTATGTTTCTGACGTCCCAATTTCATGTGCTATTTTTTTTAAGTTGTAGGGATTTGAAACTAAAGAAAGCTGTTCTCATCAAAAATCTAAAGTCTTTCCAAAACAAATAAGGAAAATAAGAAGGGCTTCCTTTAAAGCTGTATGACTTAGCTCTAAAGTGTTATTGGACAAATTACCAAAGATAATACCTTTTGTTATGTGCTGTCTAGATTACATTTGACACAATTCATCCTGAAGCTACTTTGGCTTTTATGGAGACCCCCAGAAATAGCAACAACACCATCCGAAGCTTACAGTATTCTCATATAAAGTGCAAATTTTAATACATTTACAAAAGATAGGCAGATTCGTGCATATTTTTATCAAAAATTCTTTGGTGGCCTATTTGTGGGGGAGGGATAGCATAGGAAGAAAATATGCTGATATTAATAAATTTCTAATAAACTGGTTTACCAATAAACGATATACTGATGAAGTACTGGACCTATCTGGACAACCATTCACGGGTCTTTCTTCTTCTGCAGAATGATAGCTGGTGTCGTTCAACCCCAGCACCATAACAGATTACTCTAAACTAAAACTGTAGACATTATGGATTTACCAGCAAGACTTTCTGATCTGAATGCCTTAACAAATCTCTGGGAGATGAACGTCTTAATTCACTAAGGAAGGCCAGAAAGCTTAACGTTGTACGAAATATATTAACCACAAGTGATTTCCCATGATGCTATCTGCTACTGATATTGATCAAAAGTGTCATTAACAGCGAGAGTAACCAGATTATAATTCAATCATTTTAATTATGAGAAGTTTTATGTTGTTTTGATTTTGGAAGGTAGTGTTTCTATTTGGTTTGTTATCCATTAGAAGTTACTTTATCTTCATTTTGACCAGCACTTTCCTAAATATCTTTTAATCAAAACCTCTTAATACTAACAAATACACCATTTGAATTTCATACTTTGTCATACATTTTCAAGGTTCATGTTATGACTTACACAGATACCTGATCAAATTCATCTTTAATTTGGGAATATATCGTTCATATTTTATTTCTTTGACAGTGAATCTGTGTAGATGAATTTTAAGTGTTATTTGCAATCACCTTCACGGATACGTAAAAATACAAAACAAAAACAAAAAACACGAAATTTACATTTCCTTTTTAGTTTAACAAAAAAATCTAAAAATTCTATAAATATATTTTTATAGATCAACCTATAGTTGTTATGTAAGAATGCCTTAGAATAAAGATTTACTAATTTTCCTTAACGAGCAGTCTGTACTGACGTTCATACTTCATATAAATTCCAAGTATTTTTCTCAAAGAATAAACTTCCCAAAAATTCACACACTTATGAAAAAGAAAAAAAAAAGTTAAAAACATGAATGATGGTTAAGAACCATTGTCTACATATTCTTACTCATGCACTGATAATAACACCCTCCAAGTGCTTCCAGTGTTGCATTGTTCGAGCTCCTGAGAAAATCCCCCACTCGTTCGGACGAGGCTGTTAGCATGCAACTGGTTATTGCTAACCTGCTGGGAACATCCCTATAGTTGTCGGTACGCACGTACATGCTTCGAAGAAATCGTGCAGTATGTTTGATTGATTTTGAATACATATTGATTTGTTATCCTTTATTTACTAGTTGTTAAGACATTTCGAACTGTTGGAGCAAACCACAAAAATATTTTTTCAGCTTCTTTGAACTTGTAAAAATAGTTTGTTAAAAAAGGAGGAAAGAATATTAAAATATACCGTACTTCCTGACTAAATAGTCTGGTGATGTGGGAAGATCTGAGGGCGGTAACGGAGAGTACATTTACATCAAAGTAACATTAAATTTTCATGTTTAATTTAGTGTAATAGAAATGGAAATCACTTCGTTTGGATACTACAATAGAAAAATAATAATTCATTAATATTTTTCACTAATGGCATCATGCTAAAAGTTTAAAAACAAGCAAAACTGTCTGAACCACGTTCTCCCAATATGTTTGAGTTTTATTTTCGCGCAAAGCTACACGAAGGCTAGCGCAGATAGCCCTGCCTAATTCAGCAGTGCAAGACTAGAGGGAAGGCAACTAGCTAGACATAACCACCCATCACTCTTTTACTGGCCGGGCATGATCAAGCGTGTTAAGGCGTGCGACTCGTAATCTGAGGGTCGCGGGTTCGCATCCTCGTCGCGCCAAACATGCTCGCCTTTTCAGTCGTGGGGGCGTTATAATGTTTTGGTCAATCCCACTATTTGTTGGCAAAAGAGTTGGCGGTGGGTGGTGATGACTAGCTGACTTCCCTCTAGTCTTACACTGCTATATTAGGGACGGCTAGCACAGACAGCCCTCAAGTAGCTTTGTGCGAAATAAAAAAAACAAACACTCTTTTATTAATGAATAGTGGGATTGACTGTCATGTAATAACGCCCCTATGGCTGAAAGGACAAGCATGTTTGATGCGACGTGGACTCCTAATATGAGCAGTTAAACCTTAACTTTTTAGTAACGAACGAAACACTTTAACCCTAGTACACACACTCAAAAAAATTACGTTGCCCACACTGGGGGTCATTTTTGACCCCCACCAAAAATATTTAAAAAAATTATTTTCATATAAACAAAGTATAAATTTGGACAAAATATTTATTCTTTACAATTTATGCATACACTCTGGGTAACTTTATGGTCATTGCAAGCCATTTTACTACATTTGATACACTTTGAAGAAGTTTGTTTCCTTGAATCACGTGCGCATATTTGACACCATTTCCTAACGTTCTCTTCAGAAACTTTTTGTCTTTTTGGAGGGATCACTCCATTTGTATCTTCTCCAGGCAGTAATTCGTCAGTAAGCAACTTCAGAAATTCACGTCTTGCTCTTTTTTTTGGTACTTTGATGCGAATTCTGCTGGCGCATTGTATGCGGCAGCATCAAGAATGTTATAAAATAGTGCCACTGGCCACCTTCTGGTCTTTTTTTTTTGTGGAAAAGAATCTAACTATTTGGTCTAGTGTATCGACTCCTCCTTTGGTGGAGTTATAGTATATTATTTCAAGTTTTCCTGATTCATCATCGATTGAGGGCTCTCTTTGCAACGTAGATAAGAGCACCACAGATTTATCCTTTTTTGGGTTATATTTGACCAATGTTGCCTTGTCGAGAACATTTATAGAATGTTCTAGAACACAAAATTTCATATCAATATATTATTTGATTGTTTACCAGAAATGTAATTGAGTTTTTAAACGGGGGTCAAAAATGACCCCCAATGTGGAAAACGTGAATTTCGACATTAGACAAGGGGTGTAATACCCCATTTGCATAAAATACATGTTAAACGTATTAGTAGAGTATGTTATTAGTATAGATTAAATTAGGTACATTTTTAGGCCCGAAAGTCACACCTTTGATATTTCTATAACAACTTAAACACAAGTGGGCCCATTTTTGACCCCCACCGTGTGTATGAGGGTTAATTAAATTCAGTGTATTACTAATTATTAAGTCTTTTAAATACGCACACATGAATACATAAGAGGAATGGATCGTTCAGCGTGAACTAGACTTTATTCGAAATGTTTTTGCGAAACTTTCAGAACCGGTTTCACGACTCATGTAACTCTTCAGGTGGACTTCTGTTTTTCTACGTCCTCTTAATGTCTACTCAGAAATGTTAAAATCTTTATTATTTCTTTATTTGCCTATTTGTTGTTATTTTGAGCTGTTAGTTCTCATTATACCAGTGATGTGTCAGAAACACAGAATGTTGGCGTGAAAAATAAGTGTGAGTTGTATAATTTCTATATATTATGGCCGTAGTACTACTATAGTGAAAAAAAAGGTATATGTATATATTTGCAGACTTATCTGCGAGTTTTGAGTTAGGCCTACATGAGATCAAACGGTTTAACACTAGAAAATCTGATCCCCTCTAGGCCTAATTTGAATTGAATAAATTTCCGAAACACAAAGCATACATTTATATTTATTAGGTATTTAAGGTAGATTACTAATTGACCACATTTTGATGAAAAACATAGAATAAAAAGTGCATGATTTTATTCTGTTTACACAATTAGTTATTTTATCTTCACATACTACTATTAATAATCGTGTCACTTACTATAGTATTTTAGATCACGATTAAGACGTGACTATATATATATTCAGTTTGTTGCTGTTTTAGCATATTAATTCCACAATACTCGAATTTTATATGCAAAAACGTCTCGTTTTGGGTTCAGAAAATATTTTAAATAGAAGAGCGAACAACGTTTCGACCTTCTTCGGTCATCGTCAGGTTCACCAGGTCGAAACGTTGTTCGCTCTTCTATTTAAAATATTTTCTGAACCCAAAACGAGCCGTTTTTGCATATAAAATTCTCAACAAGTGGGTTTCTCGACATCACTGATCCACAATACTCGGTTTACGCTGGAATGTAATGACTTTTACCAGAGTATTTCTTAGGACATTTTTCGTATTATTATCAAAGCGCTGAATATTTCACTTTCATTTTCGTCAGAAAATCGCGCATCGTAATGCACAAAAAAACCTTTCTTTACTTAAGAACAAATATAAAATTCCAATAATATATATCCACTATAAGCCGTTTTTCTTTGCCTTTTCAAGTAAACGTAAAACAAAAACAAAAGTTCAATTTTCTGTCAATTGCTATCATCAAGAAAATAATAACATTTGATTACATTTGGAATATATTACTGTGGTATGTGAACAGTAACACAATTATTCAAAATACAGTCTTAATATAATAGGTGTTTCCGCCAATTTCATACAGTGACAAACGATTAATGTCATATACAGACATAATAAACCCTTCATCTGATGGTGTTCTATCCAAGCCAGATTGTTCTGGGAGTGACCAGTAACGTTAGATTTCTAGCAGTGAAGAAATCTGGTTCGTTACGCCGGTGATCCTGTCTTAAACGTCTCTGTGGAGTGTTGCTTGAGCAATAAACGTCATATACAAGTGATATTATTGCAAAGTTTATATCTCAAGTGGCCTTCTTGCGTTCACGAATTGAGTGAAGTTTTCCACGTGAGACTCATCAGGAAGTTTTTGTCTGTTATATTATTCTTACAGTTGGTGTGTCGTTCTGTTTAGAGTCCTCGTAACATCGCTTTATACAATAAACCCATGCAGAAGTTTCATTTTAGAGCAAATTTACTTAAATTCGTATCAATTCTGCATATCGTCGCGATTCATAGTACAGATAGCTAACAGAAAACTAGTATATGTGGCTGTAGAAGACACAGTTCGTCTGTTTTATAACGACCGAACAAAATTTTGTTGTGTAAAAACAATCGCTTCAAACTTGAGATGTTCTCGTAGATGATGTCTTGTTCTTGACGAGATAAACCTCATCTGATGTTTTACAATCAACATACTTTAACTGTATCAAAATAACCTCTCTAATACGAGCTATTACTGTGAGTAAGGTCTTGTTTAGAATGAGCTAAATCCTCAGTCACTAACCCAGAGATGTTTCAGTGAGCTAGGTCTCTTAAGGATTAACTACATCATTATGAGATGTTCAATTAGTCATTAGTTAGCCTCTCCTCACAAATATGCTCTAATTGATAAAAATCTAAATAGTTAATGATGTATAACTCAAGATTTTATTTATAATGAACCAATCCTCCTTTTCTCAAATAAATTCCAATGAAAAATACTTCAATTGTAATGTATTTGTTCTGACGAGAGAAACATCATGAGATGCTTTGCCGAACAATATCTTGTTCTTACATAATATTAGTGCCTGGCTGTTTAAAAAAACAAAAAATGCCGAAATTTCTGGGAAAGACTAAAAGGAGAGAAATAAAAAACTAGGTCAAGATAAATATCAAGTAAGTCATGAATATTGCGTGTAAGAATAAGTTGAGAATATAATATATATTTATTTATGTAAGTCTCCAACATACAAAATAAATATTGTCAAACAGAAACTGTGAAGAAAAAGATTAAAATGTGACACATTTTAAAATTAGCCTTTGTTAAGAAATTGTCTTACTTTGTGAGACGTACATATGGATGAGGGATAACTTTATGACTGAGTTTCTGCTCTTAGACTACTCGGTAAATTTTAACTTATGTTATAACTGACCGAGCTGTTCTGGAGAGATCTATTATGAGATGATAATAGTATGGATTTGTTGATAACTATCAATGAATACTCTTTAGATATATATATTCACAAATATATTTCATTTGGAGAACTTTATATATGTAAGAAGTACTATAACCGGTGTGTCTAGGTGATTAGTGGGCTTGACTCCAAACTGAAGGTCGAGGGTTCGAATTCCCGCCCATTAAACATACCCAGCCTTTCAGCCGTTATAATGTAACGGTGAAACCCACTATTCGATTGTAATAAAGTGACCCAAAAGATGGTGATGCGCAGTAATGACTAGTTTCCTTCCCTCTAGTTTCTGCTGAATTAGGGACTGTTTTGCTCGAAATTCGAACCAAACTAACTGATAATATATAATTTCACATCCTTTTTCGATTTCAAACAGTGTATAAGTATACTTAGGATTACCGCAAAGGTTCGACAACTAAAGGCATATAATAAAATATATTGATTAACAATTTCTGTCATTAACATGTCTAGAATAAAAAGAACTATACTTTATAGAAACACGGAGCCGTCAATAAAAAATATGTTAAAACAGCAATTATAGCACCAATAGCGCTCCATAACAAAATGTATTATAAAAAAAAAAAAAACACACTTCCGCGAAGTCATAACGCATCTTCGCATGTGTTGAAGTTAAGCCTTTGAGTTATTTGATATGCTATATAGTGAGAATTTACGTCGTTTATGTTCATGCAACTATTTGGAAGTTTTCTATATCGTCACATGGCCACATTTTCACGTTACGATGACAACAATCATTTAAAATTAAATATTTCCAAGATTTAACATTCTGCATAATAGTATACATCACTGAAACGTCTTCATTATTAACGTAATGAAAATTCAATCTTCATTTGAAAATGATCTCATAAAATGGAATTATGTCTTGGTCAGTAATGGTACAATGTATAAAATTATATGCATTGTTTGACACATATAGCTAATAATGTTGTATCTATTTGTCTTCCAATAAGATAAACCACTGTTGAACAAAAGTTTCTTTGGTCAACTAGTTTTTAATAACATATTTAGAAGTGTAAAACACACCATTATTGAAATTTTAATAAAAATGATATTTGAAAAAAACATTAATATTAAGTTTTATTTGTTCGAGTTCAGAAAAAAAATTAAAAGATATTAAAAACATCAACTAATTTCAAATTGTAAAGCAAAAGAAAAAGACACAGTTGAACTTTGGCAAGGAAAAACTAAAACCTTCATTTTAATGAGACTTTCTAAATTGAGTTTGAAGGGAGTTCTTTGTTATAAGTCATTTGTCTTGTTTAGATTATCTGCAACGCAAACAATTTGTCCGGTGTGTATAAATCAATTACAAAAAATACTTGAACACAACACAAACAACAATTTGGGCTGAGGTCAGTCATAAAATAAAAATAAATTTAATCAAAAGTCGAGATGGCGCTGCAGCCCTTCACTGAAATCATTAGAACTAACAACGTACACATAAATTAAAAAAAAAACGGTAATTTATTGAAACTTCTTCAAACAATTCATCAGCAGAATGTTCCACATCTTTAGACGCAGACTGATTAAAGTCACTGGTACAGTTTAACAGTCCAATCTAATCACATGTCTGTATTATTAGATAATCAATTTTTCGCAATCAGACGTTTATTCTACAGTCAATTACTGTAAAAAGTATAGGATTATAAATTCTGCTGTCAGCACATTTTAAGCCACTTATGTTCACCATAATCTTTTTACTCATGTGGAAAGAAAAAATCCTATACATAACTCGTTTTGAATGAAAACTAATAGTTAAAAACAAGTTGTGTATACTATAATATAAATAAACGATACTTCATGCAAAACATGTAATCAGAACCGATTTCAAGTAACATAACCAAGTAAAAGTTACATAAGCTGAAACAACGTAATTAAAAACTTAAAATATTTTCAAATATAAGCACAATTTTGTATGAAGAAATAAAACAAACCATATTACTGTTGTTGCATGCTTAGCTAACAAATGCAAATCTACGTTTAAATACAACATAAGAATTCCTTCTTTTTTACAGTTTTCATAATGATATTCGAAATACTTGATACATATGTAAAGCTTGATATCATGTAAAACTACTAGATAAATGCTATATTTTGATATATAACCTTTGAAAAAAGAAAAAGCATCCGGTCTGGTAATATCGATTGCTTATAGTTTCACTTCAAACTGCACCTGCACATTATTTTTGTTCTAAATGGAATAAAAACAGAACTTTTTGGCAAAAACTACAGGGTAACAGCATGTGGGCCAGAAAATACGAGACTTATTTTTCATTTGAAATATAAGTGTATTAATACGAATCGTTAAAAAAACAACAACAACACAAAACACTAAGCTCAGGTTGGGAACAAAATTGCTATGTACTAGTTACGTTTGAAACATAATTTACATTCTAACTATTAATCTGAAACAAACAATAATATTAATAGTATTAGCTTCATGCAACTTTTGTTCCACTTGTATAAATACTGTGATATTGGTCTGGTTACACTTATCACATCACCACACATATTATAAGAGAAAACGTACTGGGAGGTTTACAACAAATCAAACCCTATCTTAGTTTCTAATTTTGTGATCATTGAATTACCAAACCATGAGAAACTGCAGACTGTTTTAGTTTTCGGATACACTCAATTCTCTTACTTGTTAAATGTTTGTCATATTAGGAATTGTATTTGATATTTTTAACATGAACAGCCCTCGATGACCCAAACGACCGAGTCAGAATCTTTAAACTTCAGGCATGGTCAACTCGAAGACAATCGGTCAGTAGCGTTCACTGTCAACAAGGTTACTCTTAACTGAGTAGCTTGATTGTTGGCTACAGCTGTAGTACCTCACGGTTGAAAGTGCGGAGCACATTAACTGACTTTTCGCAGCTTGAACTTCGGATCTTTCAATATACAGCACTGTACACTAACCGCTGGGTAATTTCTGGCCTATTATTAAAGGAAGAAAACAAATATTTTAAGAAAAAAATTATAACTGTGTTTTCTATGTACTAACATCACATATGAACGTGCCTAAAATGTGGAAATAAATGAAATAGGTTAACATTATAATGCAGAGAGAATAGTTTTATTTATATTTTAAATAGCATCGAATAATAATTAAAATGCTACCAATGACCTATATTACATAAAACAAATAAATAACATTTAAACTTGATGAGTAGATATTTAAAAAAAGGCATATAACTGGGTAGACTAGCTAAATTTTGTTCAAAATTATTAGGAATGAGAGTTTAAAAAATCAGGAAAGAACTTGTTTGTTTATTTTGAATTTCTCGCAAAACTACAAGACGACTAGAAAAATCGTTCTTAATTTATCAGTGAAAGACTAAAGCGAAGGTGGCGAGTTATGACCACACACCGCCATTTCTTGAGGTACTCTTTTACAAAGAAAATAGTGGAATTAACCATCACATTATAGCACTCATGACTAAACATGATTAGAATAACAGAGATTCGAACCTGCTACCATTCTATTGGGAGATAAGCTCTCTGCCTGAATAGTCATGCCGAGCCTCGTGAAAATCCCCACTAATCTAACTCAATAAACATTAATCTGTTAACTGTTATGGCCCGGCATGGCCTAGCGCGTTAAGGCGTGCGCTTCGTAATCTGAAGGTCACGCAAAACATGCTCGCCCTCCCAGCCGTGGGGGTGTATAATGTGACGGTCAATCCCACTTTTCGTTGGTAAAAGAGTAGCCCAAGAGTTGGCGGTGGGTGGTGATAACTAGCTGCCTTCCCTCTAGTCTTACACTGCTAAATTAGGGACGGCTAGCACAGATAGCCCTCGAGTAGCTTTGTGCGAAATTCCAAAACAAACAAACAATGTTAACTGTTGAGTTAGTTGTGCTGCCATCTAGCGAATAATAACCGGTTTTATTAATCTTTGTAATTCTTAAAAATAGCTTGGAAAAAAGTTAAAAAAGAATACATCAAAAAGACAGGAAATTTTTAACATGTGCAGCAACAACACAGCAATAGAAGTTATATTAAAAATATAAAATGAAGTTTCACACCATGAAAACACGTTACTCAATTATCTTATTCTAATTCAAATAAACTTGTAGGGAGAAAAATCTTAACAGCGTTGGAGCTGCATTTAATGGTCACTTTACCCTTATGTGTGTATCATTTACTAGATATATCGGTTGTTGTTGTTGTTGTTTTGAAGTAAGCACAATGGACTATCTGTGCTCTGCCCACCATGGGTATCGAAACCCGGATTTTAGCATGTAAGTCCGCAGACATACCGCTGAGCCACTGGGGGGGCAGATATATCAGAACTATAATGAAAGATTTTATTGTTTGAAATCATCTGTGTGTAGAGAGATTTAATGTATTAACATACTTAGAATGATATTATTTTTCTCCTTTCTAATTCTTACTGTAAATATTAAATAAAATAGGATCCGTTTAATGCTATATATTGCGACACTTTTTTCCTTTCCAAAAGATGAAGTTATAAAATAAGTTTTGAATTGTTAATGAAAATTAAGTACATACAAGAAACAAGAAGAACAATAATAACAAAAATTAATTTACTGCAGTAAAGCAACACACAAATATTTGGTTTACATATGCATTAAGGTTTAGATACGTATTTATTTATTTTTGGTTGCTTTTATTTTGAATAAAGCGCATACCAGTGACACAGCTGTGTCTTTGAGTTTCGATACACGTAGTGAGTAGAACATAGACACTTTTGTGTAGGTTTGTGTTTAATAACAAACAATCTAAAAAAAACAATTAATGTTGCCCAGGTTAATAATGTATCTGTATTTACGAGAAAAAAAGTCGTTACACTAAACTCAGTAAAATATTTCTTGAATTACTAAACAGAAGTATAGGAGGAAAATTAAAAGTAGGGGCTCAAGTTTATTTGACCCAGCTTTGCTGGGTCACGTGCGCACTCACTACGACCACCATCAAAGTGATAAACTTCCCTGCTGTCTAAATAAACATTTCAATGAAACTATCTCTTCTAAGGTTCTGATGATGGTAAACAAATATAACAAAGGAATAACAGTACAGTTTTTTGAGAGTTAACCTCTTTACGTCTAAAGAGCTTGAGATTGGTTGAATGTCGTTATAATTTTGCATACTAGATGGCAGCAAAGAGGCTTGCAGTACAACATATATGCAAAAACGGCTCGTTTGGGTTGAGAAAATATTTTACATAGAAGAGCGAACAACGTTTCGACCTTCTTCGGTCATCGTCAGGTTCACAAAGAAAGAGGTAACTGACCGGAAGCTGACCACATGTTTGAAAGGGGTTGTGTAACTGAGTGTCGGAATGTAGAGGGCGGTGTTAGATGTTTGAATATATAATTTTTATTTATTTTATTATATTAATATAGGTATGAAGGCGTTTCTTTATATTTGTTTATTTTGGATTTAAATTGTTGTATAAGTAAGGCTTCTTTAATTTTGCGTTTGTTTATGTTTGTTTCTTTATTTTGTATTAGAGTGTTTTCTATGGTTATGTTGTGTTTATTTGACTTACAGTGTTCGAAAACGTGTGAAGGTGACTTTTTATGTTCTTTGAATCTGGTTTCCATTTTTCTACTTGTTTCTCCAATATAGAAGTCGTGGCAGTTATCACATTGTATTTTATAAATAATGTTGGTGTGGTGTTTGTCAGTGTAGTGTTTACATAATATAGACCTTAGTTTTGTGTCTGGTTTTTGAATAAATTTGGTATTAACTGTTGTAATATCTAGCTGTTGTTTATTTCTCGAAGAAGAAAATGTATTTACTTGTAAACATTATAAGCTTCCATGTATAAATTTTATTTTAAAAATGATGTGGCCACGATGCGAGAATATGAAACCAGTTTGAATTTAAATTCTAAATGTAACTTTTTATGTTTGAATGAGATGGTACTTAGTATTTCTAATAAGTTGTTTAAAAAATAAAAATAAAATGTTAAACTTTTACAGAGAACCTAATAAGTAACAATAAATCATTAAAACTTATAATGTCATGGTAAATACTCGTAACTCTTATGTTTACAATGTGATTTTATGGAAATCAACCATTGAGATGAAAACTTAAACACTTTTTCTGTCTCAGTATTGCTGTCATTACAATATACAGAGTGGAATCTTACTGGTTTACTACAAAACTCATGTTTAATAAAGAACACTGTTAAAAACATACCAGCATTACTTTTAGTTTCGTCTTCAACAGAAGACAAAACACACTAAAATAATATTCAACCTTATCGTCATGAGAAGAAAGATATCTGTTACATTTTGTCGTGAGAAAACAAACACACTTTGTTCTCACCAACATAAGGAAAAATTATTTGTTAGTCATAGATATGACAAGAAACAAAATAGGTTGTCATCATAAGGATCTTATTACCCCTTAACCTTTATCATAAAACCCAGAAATATAGTCTCGAACAACACGTAGGCATATTTTCTAATAAATAAGATCATTATTAATGAGGTAGAATACAAATACACTTAGCGCTGTCAAACTGAGAAATTCATGTTATGCTAAGCTTCTACATAAGTGACTTGTATAAAAAGAAATGTTTTATGAGCGTCAAAACAATTTATTAAGAAGGCAAACTATTTTATCAGGCATCTGTAGAAATAGAAATGTGAGCTATTCAGCATTTTACCTATCACAGCAAAACCCTACCAAAACATACATGATGACAAAACATAATTTCAAATTATTATAAATGGAGTATCTAATATTCTCTGATGTGGCATGCTGTTGATGAGGTTTTAATGTAATCCACCGTGATTTCATCGCAACTTGTCGCTATAAAGCATCTCAGCAAAAGTAGCTGGTTTAGGGCCTTGTTAGCAATTTTTCCGCACAGTTCTCAATAGGATTACAATATAGAGACTTCAGTGGTCATGGCAATCTCATAACATCCTTTTGGTCGAGATAATCTTTTATAGTACGTGCACCGTTGGCAGCGGTATTGTCATCCTGGATCATAAATTATTACAAAACATTGCCTTAGAATATTGTAGAATTATCCTCTCTCTATGTGATGTCTGTAGGAAGCTCCAATGATGTTTATCTTGAGGATATGAAGAACAGTTTTTCACCATGATAAATAGTTGGCCAAACATGTACTGTACCATCTCTTGTGTGTTCCATGTGGAAAGACAGCCACACCTCATCTGTTATCCAAGCAAACGGCGAATACGAATCCTAATATTAGCCTTAATAGTAGGAAACAGGGCTCATATGAAAAGATGATGTGTCACTAGTGTTCGAACTGTAAGTTGACATGTCGGCTAGCCCAAGTTATATGGCAGCGGCGGTGAATTCTGGTTACTATCAGTTTATAGGCTTGTTTGTTTTTTGTAAAATAACCTTGTTTGACTTGTCTCCTATTTACCGCTCTTCTGGATACACTAGAATGAATGTGTTCATGATATTCCAGAAGCTAGACTTCTTTTGACATTGACTAATTAACTTGATGAAAACACAGCCATCTTTGGCAATGGGTTTTCAGTGTATGTCAGAAGACTTTCCTAGAGAGACGTTTCCTGTAGTCTGATGAAGTTTCGAAATTCTCTAAACAGTACAATGTGGGTACCCTACTGTTCTGGTAGTGTCATTTTACTTCATACAGTTTCAGAAAAATCGAACAATTTTGAAACCCTTAGAGCTGTGACGAGACGTAACTCTACACAAAATATAGACAAACTCTTTAAAGAAAACGTTGATCTGTTTCGAAAAAGATTATACTCCAGCCCACAAACGTATGTATGTTTGTTTTGACGAATAAGTGCTTTAAAAACTTATAAGACTAGAATGACAACTCGCATACGTTTGACCAATCACACACTACCTTCTCTACTACTAGTCGGAGAGATATCCAATAACTACTCCATGCATATAAACAATAACATTATTATCGAGAAGTGTGCAAAAGATTTGGCCAAGACTGTACTTTTAATCTTTTCATCATATGAATATCAATTATTCTTATTTTTAGCCATCTTAAAAATGTATTTGTTTATTTTATCACAAAGCCGCTCAATGGGATATTTGTACTTTTTACTCTGCGAAGTATCTAACCCAGGTTTTTGACGTTGTCAGTACGTAAAACTTATAGCTGACCCGTAGGGGAACAATTGAAAAAAAAGGAAGTACTTTTTGATCGTTATTACTGACTAAGTTTGAAATACACGTCGGATGTCTGTAAGTGTGCTGCTAATATTTTAAACCTTGAATCTACTTAGTACTGTGTTTTGTTCTACAGTATATGGTAAACTTAAAAAGAATGCTTGTTTGTTTTAGTACAAAACAACGTGATACGCTAACTGCACTCTGTATACCGTGAGGAACAGAACTTCGAATTCCATATACGACGTTAATGTGTATCTCAGAATATATTTATAGGTAACACATATATTACTGTGTGTAACGGATTTATTTTTATACATTTATTTTAATACCTATGTTTGTTTCAGTTTGCTGCATATGACGTATATTGTTGGATGTGTATTACGCAAGTTCTACCTGTTCTCTAAATTTGTAGAAGATTCTCAAGCGTAATAATCAACAATGTGATTGCCAGTATTGTTGTCAAATGAACTTTCTAGAACTTCGCCTGAAAGTTTATAAATCTATGTGTTAAGAAACAGTAATGGAATATTATCAGTCAGATACAGTCAGTATACTATATGCCTCGGAAGCAAAAGTTGTGGATCACTCTTATTAGTTGGAAAACTACAGAATTTGTCGAGAAATGTTTATAGGCTTTGAATATTAAGAATTTTCAACTTCAGAGGCATTACTATTTGTACAAGGGTATTAGATATTTATCTTCCCCTGTGAAAAGTAACCTTATAAACAACGTTAGGCCAAACAAGAATAGAGCTAGCTTGCATTCCCGTGAGGTGAAGTATATTTATATATAACATCAAAGTAATAATCTGCGGGTAGTGGTCCTCGACCCTCTATAAAATATTAATTCCAAACCAGATAGAAAGAGTAATTATTGTTTGTACATGTACAAAATAGTTTGTATATAAATAATTATTTGTATTAACTACTTGTAATAAAGAATATTATAAATTATATTGTTTTTTATATTAAAATACATTTGTGTTAAGAAAGAAAATTGTGTGTATCAGTCTTGTTGACAAATATCATAAATTTGATACATATTAAAGTTAAAATTAAAATTTCCGGCTGTTTGAAATCGTAATATGTAAGGTAAGTTACGTAATAAATTGAGACTATAAATCGTATTGCGTAACAAGTAGAGCTGTCGTTATAGGAAGTATCAATAGGTTTAAGCCTTTCAGGAGTTCTCTGCATGGCAATAGTTTTTTAATATCATAAACAATCGAGAGACATTATAACATCTTTATATGTATTAATCGTAGCATAAGAATTGAAATTAGATGAATGTATTGTGTTACGTATTTTTGATGTTTTAAGTTCTTCGTAGACTAAACGCAACAGAAAAACGCAGATAACAGCTTGTATAATTTATTACACTAAACTATTAACAAATATAACAGATATAACATGAATTATATAATAATAGTGACAGATATTAAGTTACAACATTCGAAATTAATTACAAAACAAAATAATATTAGTTTCAAACTTCAAAATAAATCACAATACAAAACGGTACTGGCCTGTATCTAATGTAATGATCTAAAATTAAAGTCTCAAATTCCAGTCTAGGGTGTGAATTAGGTCCCACGAAGAAATTCCGAAACAGTTCACAGTTCAATGAAATCGCCGTCTCTCAGCACAAGCAGTAATTCAGATGTATCGTAGAGATTGACGAAATAAAATCACAACTTCCGTAGATCTAACTTCAATCACAAATCCAAGTTGAATATTCACAGCAAACACTTAATCTTTCTCAAATAACTAACTCTCTTCTTTTGAAATAAAACTGATGTCTGAATCTTACTCTTTTTCTTCGAATAAAACTAATGACTGAATCTATCTTCTTTTTTCGAATAAAAACTGATGACTGAATCTATCTTCTTTTTTCGAATAAAAACTGATGACCGAATCTCTCTCTTTTCGAATAAAAACTAATGACTGAATCTCTCTCTTTTCGAATAAAAACTGATGACTGAATCTATCTCGCGTCACCGTGTTTTATACCGATAGGTCTACTTCTCGAACAATCTTGCAATTTCCATACTTCTCTAGAGCAATCCGCGCGTGTCCGTTCTTGCACGAGACTACACGTCCAGACACGAAGTCACCAGCACTCATTTACAAACATATGATTGGTCTACTTAATTCAAGAAAGTTCTAAATGTTACCCTAAATAAATAACAAAATATTAGTTTAAACTTCGAAACAATCATGGAAAAATGAATAATAGAAATGAAAATTTAAACACAACACGACATGTTGTCGTTAACAAAATATTTACACATATACATAACACTCTCCCCCTTAAAAGTAAAAAAAAAAAAAGTTTGAATCTGTGAAAACTTTTTTTTGTTTTGTTTATTTGTCTTTTTAAACCAACTTAAAAGGGTTAAATCCAGTAGATTCTGAAATAACCTCGCGAACTTCAAACAGTAACAAGGGAACACCCTCAACCCAGTTCTTTGAGTGTTTGTGGCAGTAATTTGGTGGAAACGATCAAAAATACCTTGTGACTCAGGATGGTGTGCACTGGATGAAACTTGATGGAGGTTTAGATCATGCATGGCTTGTTGAAATAGCTTGTACATAAAATTTAAGCCTTGATCTGATTGCACAACTTTTGGAATCCCGAACATGGTAAAGAATTTGACAAGAGCCTTGACGATGTTGGGAGCAGTGATTTTTCTCAAAGGGATTGCCTCAGGGAAACGTGTAGAAGCACACATGATCGTCGAGAGGTATTCATTTCCTGCTTTGCTTTTTGGCATTGGGCCAACACAGTCGATAATGACCCTTGAGAACGGTTCTTCAAAGGCAGGAATAGGCTGCAGTGGCGCTTTTGGAATCCCCTGGTTTGGTTTTTCTGTCATTTGGCAAGAATGACATGCCTTACAAAAGCTAACAACATCTTGGCGCATCTTTGGCCAATAGAAATGTCGTCGGATACAATCTAGGGTCTTTCTTACACCTAAGTGTCCCGACAATACATGGTCATGAGCAAGACTAAGAATATCATTCCGATAGCATTTTGGAATGACGATTTGATGAATAACATTCCACTCTTCATCAGCAGCAACGTCAGGAGGTCTGTATTTTCTCATTAGCACACCTGACTTCTGGTAGTAACAAATAGGGACAGTTCCTATTTCATTTTCATTAACGGCCAGTTGTAGAAGAGAACGAATTTCAGGATCATTGTCCTGTTCCTCAATAAGTTTGTTTCGATGACGAGAGTCGAAAAATGTCTTAGAGTCATCAGTAGAACTTAAAGTTGAGCCAGAAATCTCATCGATGTGAGACATGAACGTATCAGACAAAGATAAATCCTCTTTGGATTCCTGAGAACGTGTCTGAGAACGAGTAACAGCACAGGCGGGAAAAGCATCAGGAAACTCTTCAACGAGTTGCTCTGTACTGGGGCTAATAACAGGTGCTTCAACAACACGAACCTCTGGTACCACTTTACTACCAGCCAAATCATTCCCCAAAAGCATAGACACACCTTCAACAGGCAATGAAGCTTTAATGCCCACAGTCACTGGGCCTGAAACTAAGTCCGAATGTAAATCTAATCTATGAAGAGGAATAGAAACGACGCCACCTTCTACACCAGAAATGAGCACACTGGCCCCAACGGATGACTTTTCAGAAAACGGAAGTACACTTTCCAAAATCAAACTCTGAAAAGCTCCAGTATCCCGCAGGATTTTAATTGGTTCTAGACGTGAATCGCCAACAAAAGAAACAAAACCTTCAGTGATGAAAGGCTTAAATTTGTCCTCAACAAGATTTTCAGGTACATCAATAATATTGGGCTTAGAATCCACAGTGGACTGGACAGGGTCAAAATCATTGGGAACCAATGATGTGTTCAACGAGGGCGAAATGAAACTATGAGGTGATGGCTTGTTTTTTACCTTATAGCACTCAGAAATCAGATGGCCAGGTTTCTTACAATAAGCACATGTTTTGGATGAGAATGACACGTTTTGGGTAGATGACGAGCTTTGAGAATAAGATGGAGTCTTCGTTTGAGAATTAGAAGTTTGCTCTTTTTTGTCTCTGTCGACATTTGCATAATATTTGAATGAGTCATTGGGTTTCTTTGCTGTGTGAGATGTTTTGATTTTATATGAGAAATCTCTGTGAGTCAAAGCATACTCGTCTGCCAAGACAGCAGCATCATGAATTTTGGAAGCTTTTTGTTCATCAATATAAGTTTTTAGCTCTACGAGAATACATCTTTTAAACTCTTCGACTAACATGAGTTCTCTGAGTTTTGTATAATCATCTTTAATTTCTCTGGAATCACACCACCTGTCGAACAGAGTTTCTTTTTCACGAGCAAATTCGACATAAGTTTGGCTGTCAAACTTTTTGTAACCACAAAATTTTTGTGTGTATGCCTCTGGCACCAATTCATATGCATTTTTTGACGTGCTCGTAATCATAACTTTGCTCGGCTGTGAGTTTGGAAAATACTTCCTGGGCTTTACCCTTGAGAACACTCTGAAGTAATACTGTCCAATATTCGGTAGGCCATTTTAGCCTAAGGGCCAATTTTTCAAATTGCTGAAAATATTATCTACAGCTTTTTCATTGAATGGAGGTACTAAACGAATTTGTTTGGAAGCATCAAAATTATCCAACTGCATTTGGACAACCTTTTCTTCTGTCTGTGCCTTTCTCATATTGATTTCTTTATGAGCTTTAATGCGTTCCATTTGTATTTCGGCATCAAGGCGTTTGTTTTCTTGTTCTGCCTCAAGAATAAGGCGTCTGTTTTCCTGTTCTGCCTCAAGTCGTTTGGTTTCTTTTTCTGCCTCAAGACGTTTGCTTTCAATTTCTAAACGAAATTTCATTTCCATTTCCATTTTTTTAAATTCGAAATCTGAGTCAAAATGAGCGACAGGCAATTGTTGTGCAACTGTTTGAGGTAAAACTTTTTGGCTGACCAAATGTTCAACAATAATTTGTTTAATATCTGCTTTCTTCATTGCTTGCTTCACTTCTAAATTAAAATGTTTACCAACATCAACCAATTCAGATTTTTTTAATTCACTGATTAATTCGAAAGAGGGATTCCGATTAAATTCGTTTATAAAATCTTCAAGTTCGAATGCCATTTTAAATATACAAGCTGTCTATCTGTATAGAATATAAATCTTATTCTATAATAAAATTAAATTGTTTGTTCGATATCCCGGACGAGCCCCCAATTTTCTGTTACGTATTTTTGATGTTTTAAGTTCTTCGTAGACTAAACGCAACAGAAAAACACAGATAACAGCTTGTATAATTTATTACACTAAACTATTAACAAATATAACAGATATAACATGAATTATATAATAATAGTGACAGATATTAAGTTACAACATTCGAAATTAATTACAAAACAAAATAATATTAGTTTCAAACTTCAAAATAAATCACAATACAAAACGGTACTGGCCTGTATCTAATGTAATGATCTAAAATGAAAGTCTCAAATTCCAGTCTAGGGTGTGAATTTGGTCCCACGAAGAGTTTCCGAAGCTTAAATGAAGAAGTTCAGAAACAGAGTTCACAGTTCAATAAATTCGCCGACTCTCAGCACAAGCAGTAATTCGGATGAATCGTAGAGATTGACGAAGTAAAATCACAGCTTCCGTAGATCTAACTTCAGCCACAAATCCAAGTTGAATAATCACAGCAAACACTTAATATTTCTCAAATAACTGACTCTCTTCTTTAGAAATAGAACTAATGTCTGACTTTCCTCTTTTCTTCGAATAAAAACTGATGACTGAATATCTCTCACGTCACCGTCTTTTATACCGATAGGCCTATTTCTCGAACAATCTCGCAATTTCCATACAACTCTAGAGCGAACCGCGCGTGTTCGTTCTTGCACGAGACTACACGTCTAGACACGAAGTCACCAGCACTCATTTACAAACATATGATTGGTCCACTTAATTCAAGAAAGTTCTAAATGCTACCCTAAATAAATGACAAAATATTAGTTTAAACTTCGAAACAATAATATCAATATGGAAAAATGAATAATAGAAATGAAAATTTAAACACAATACGACATGTTGTCGTTTACAAAATATTTACACATATACATAACACATGTGTATTATAAGTTTCAAAGTATACTATAGTATAATGGTATAGTAGATATATATAAGACTGTTAAACGAAAGTTCTAAAATAAAAAGAAACATTTATTTCACAAATTACAAACACAAACTGCCAAAAAATCGAATATTTATAAATATAAAACGATTGATTATATTATATTAAAATAATTTTGGAGCCTCACCAGTCGATGTCATTTACACTCGATCTGCTTTACCTGACGACTGTGCATCCATACAACAGTTTTTATTGCACAAAGCCACCGTCTTAAGGCTGTCACGTTTAAAGCACACTACTCCTGCTAGTAAGCTATCCATTACAAATCTAACGATGTTTTTTAACTGCCAACTTAAACAGACCGATTTGACTGGAGTGTGTGCAATGGTGTGAATACCGTTTCGTTTTCCAGTTGTTTGTTGTATTCGACAATTGAACGAATTTGTCGTGGAAGCATCTTGTGTACAATATATTTGTGTGGCTTTTACAGTTTTTGTTGTTGTTGTTTAGAATTAAGCACAAAGCTGCACAATGGGCTATCTGTGCTCTGCCCACCACGGGTATCGAAACCCGGATTTTAGCGTGTAAGTCCGCAGACATACCGCTGAGCCACTGGGGGGCAGGCTTTTACAGACAAAGATATCTTTTTTTCTATTATATTGTGTATACTTGAGACGCGAGGAAAGCATTTTTACCATTGCCATTTCTGTTTGTTGATTACATACGTGCTGCAAAGCGCTGCACTTTGCTTCCCACGGATAATATATGACTTGCAGCAAAGCTCTTGCTGAATGGTTCTGGTGCTCAAAGTATATCTATAGTTTTTCGATGTCATTAAATGCAAAGAATACTTTCGTTTTCGATGTTCTAAATTTATGGTTGAAACATGTATTTATGATCTCAGTGCACGAATATGTTACATGCGTGTTCCAAAATCGATACATTTTCCGTGTATCACATTACTTATGGAAGCCAAACAAATATAAAGCCTGCCGCTTTATATCGGCTGTGTTTATTACGTTAAATATTCAAAATCGTTTTCAATACGACGTATTTAATCCTCTCTAAAATCAGTTCAGAACAGAGAGAAATTTGTTTGTTTGTTTTGCGTAGTCGCACAAAACTATACAAAATATGTTTGCTCTATCAGTCCCTAATTTCGAAGTGACAAACTAGGGGTAACGAAGCTAGTCAACAGTACGTACTGCTATCTCTTGGTCTATTATAATTGTCTGTTATTTTTATGATGAACCAGTCGCCCCAGATGAAGTGCGATTTTTCTTTTTTGCAACGAGATGCGAATCATAGACCCTTGAACACTAATACACTAATCAATAGTCTGCATCTATCCCGAATACAGTTAGTTAATTTGCTATTGTCAGCCTATAAATCTCCAAAACAGCAGATTAGTAAAACTGGTCATCGCCTATACTAGCACCGCTCTCTGACATTTGGCTCACAAATTAGTTACAGTATGTGTCATTCTGTTTTGAAACCACGTGTCAGGGCTTTTTATGTCGCCCTAAAGGAAGTAGTCGATATTTAAAAGTCATAACTTCAAACATAATAATTACACAACACTAAGTAAATTAAGTTAATTAAAGCCTTAATTTCAGCATAGTGAGTCAACACCAAAATTAAAATCATTTATTTTTCACCGAAACTCATCCAAAAATAAGCCAGGGTATATTGCTATAATGGAACTTTACTTATATGATAAAAAATTTATTACTCGATGTTCAGTCACCAACTTCGGGAAATTGTTGTCCTGTGTGCATGTAAATTTGCAAATAGGAATCACGAGTTTCACGTTGGCTTTCGTTTCACGTCACAGAGACCTTTATTTTTCTCCATTCTCATGTTGCAGATATGACGCCTCCCCCCAGTGATACAGTGGTATGTATGCGAACTCACACCGCTAACAACCAGGTTTCGATACCCGTGATGGACAGAGTAAAGATATCCCATTTTAGCTTTGTGCTTAATTATAAACAAACAAACAGACACGACGTCATTAATATGTCACACGCAGATCTAATGCGCTGATATTCCAAAAAAAGTAACTTTTAAACTAAATAGCTAAATCTAGAAACATCATTACGATTACTTGAAACTCGCCGTGACGAAGAATGTGGAGGTTTCGATTCCAAAACAAACGTTATTTACTTTTATTACATAAGTCGAAACACGTGAACCTTCTTGTCGCTTATAAAGAACGTACGTACCGGTGTAACTCTTAAATGTGATGTTTCATTACAAATCGGTGTTCAGATTAATTCTGAATACCACAGCTGAGTAGAAAAAGAACAATATGAAGTTGTAAATTGTTTTTGTTTTTTTTTGGAATCACGCACAACGTGATAAAAATACAACGTCGGCTTAACAATTTTATAACAACATTGTTATACGAATGAGTCATCGGACAGCTAGTCGTGTAACTGAAATTCAAATTATTGGACATTGAGTTTATTCTATCTGTAAAAAGATAGAATTCCAGTCTAGGGTGTGAATTAGGTCCCACGAAGAAATTCCGAAACAGTTCACAGTTCAATGAAATCGCCGTCTCTCAGCACAAGCAGTAATTCAGATGTATCGTAGAGATTGACGAAATAAAATCACAACTTCCGTAGATCTAACTTCAATCACAAATCCAAGTTGAATATTCACAGCAAACACTTAATATTTCTCAAATAACTAAAACCGATGTCTGAATCTCACTCTTTTTCTTCGAATAAAACTAATGACTGAATCTATGTTCTTTTTTCGAATAAAAACTGATGACTGAATCTATCTTTTTTTTTCGAATAAAAACTGATGACCGAATCTCTCTCTTTTCGAATAAAAACTGATGACTGAATCTATCTCGCGTCACCGTGTTTTATACCGATAGGCCTACTTCTCGAACAATCTTGCAATTTCCATACTTCTCTAGAGCAATCCGCGCGTGTTCGTTCTTGCACGAGACTACACGTCTAGACACGAAGTCACCAGCACTCATTTACAAACATATGATTGGTCCACTTAATTCAAGAAAGTTCTAAATGTTACCCTAAATAAATGACAAAATATTAGTTTAAACTTCGAAACAATCATGGAAAAATGAATAATAGAAATGAAAATTTAAACACAACACGACATGTTGTCGTTAACAAAATATTTACACATATACATAACAATTGGCTTTATCATATTAACAATTACAGTGTCATTTTTACATTAAAATCATCCAGAAATATTAATGATATAAATACAATTAGGCTTAAGACATCTTCAATAGTATAATAGTTTTATCATTCCAGTTGCAAATTACATTATTACTAGTCTATAATTTATGTTGCTAGAAACAAGCGGATGAAAGACGTACGCTTAACAAATAAAGAAATATAAATAATGAAAAAAAATGATTAATTCTGAGAGTAACAATGACCACAATTTCTGAACTGATATAAAAGGCTAAAGGTACATAGAGCAGGTACAATTTGTAAGGTGTAATAAACAATAAATAAAATTTCACACGTTAAAGTTATTTAAAAGAGACAAGAAAAACCAACGAAAAATAAAGTTCTTAACACTAACAATTACACGAACCAGACGAAAGATTTATCCTAACAGCAAAGAAATAAATACACAGTGGGAACTTAAGTCGACCTCTGACTTAAAATCGATAAAACAATAATTAGAAAAATAGATGAAAAATATTTTCACTCAAGCGTAATTTTAATCACTTGTGTTAGGCTTAAAAATCTCATTGCTTTGACAGGTTAGGAACCTATTCCTGCTGGTGAGTTCTGCCATTTAACGAAAGGCCTACTGGGTAAAAACATATGGCAGTTGGAAGATAAGTTTGAAAAGCTACTTTTATGCACATCTGAGTTAAAAGCTATAATGAACTGATAAAGTTGAATGTGAAGAAAAAAACGTTTGCACTCAAGTGTGACTTTAATTACATTAAATTCTGTTGAACGAGAACTTCTGCTAAACGATTCTTGGAATAATTAATGTTTTCTTAACTGTAAAAATGGTTAATTATTTTTGAAACTAACTGTACTTTGGTAAAGGACCAGCATATTTTTAGACGCGAAATAGAACTTACGAGATAATTTAGCAAAATGTGAAATAAGTTACTTCAATGATTGAAAATATCAAGAGAAAACGCAATTTATGGTATTGTTAAAAAGTTATGAAATGTGTTGAAATTAGTCAGTGTTCACATGGGATGCAGAATTATAGAAGTGTAATACTCGTTTCATATCAAGAAAACTGCGAATATTACTGAAGTTAATCATACAAATTACCATCTGGAAACTTATTGACATCTTAGAGAATGATTTATGTATTAAGCAAGTAGACCAAAGCATTATAGTGTACGAATGGCTTACTTCAGTTCCATTATTAATTACTGCAACGTTTTTGAAAGTCATTAGTATCTTTCTTATCAGAATGTTATTAACAATGTACACATAACAACAATATGAACATAATAACATAACGCAGGCATTAACAATATGAACTAGGCATATCAATTGGATGTTAATGTGAAATACAATACATAAACATTTACATACACAATACTTATTATACCATTTTTACTTCATACATTTGTGTTTTTAACAGAGTTTTAGAAGCAGTAACTTACCAATAAAATAAATATAATTTAATTTGACGCTGAAATGGTTTCGTATTGAAAACTCTCACAGACTTTCGTTTTCACTTCGTGAGGAAATAGATAACTACTTTTTGCTGAACGAAATCAAATAGCTCTTTCTGATGAAAACGAAATTATGTTCTAGATTTTTAAGTCTTTCATATGGTTATATTATAAATATCATCAGTATACTGTTAGTATTATATAAATTGTAGAACATTTTATATTAATGCTACATTGTATATCTTTATACCAGTTATAAAATATGTATTCTGGAACATATGTAACTCAGTAGTATAAGAAACACACAGTTGTTAAAAGGATAGTAGTTATTGTAAAATTGTACGTGATTACAATATATATAACTATCACCATTACCATTATTCATCCTACTGATCCAGAATATAAAGCTTAACAGTTTTTAATGATAGTTGGTAGAAACATATTTATTTTATTACATAATTGCATGAAATTCATAAATTATATAATGTTGAAACAAATTATTTCTTTTATCTGGTTTATTTATCAATTTAGAATTACACAAGATAAACACGTTTAAATACAAGGGCCTCAAATTCCAAGAAAATGGTTAATAATAATTACAGCTTATACATATATACTTTTGATGAAGCAAGAAATTATAGAATCTTATAAATCATAATCAATTATCAGGTCATCCCTTAAGAAATGTTCGATTTTCGGTTTGAAAAAAGATAAAGAATTTCAAACACTTTTAACATTATTTAAACAATAATGTACGTTCTATTATTATTAATTACTTCCTGTCAACGATTCACAAAATTCTGAATGCCACTTCTATAAAATTCTTGGGGTTTGTAGGAAAATAATGTTTTGACATTTTCATGTATTCCAAGCTCTTTTTCATCAAAATAGTTCTGCAAACTTCGGAACAGATGATAATCAGAAGTGACAAGGTTTGGAGAATGAGGAGGATGTGGAAGTTTTTCCCAGTCTAGCTCTTCACTCTTTGTAGGTGTGATCCTTGCTGTATGTAGCCGTGTATTATCCTATTGTAACACAACGCCTTTATGACTGATCGGAACAGGCCTCGTTTCTTTTAGTGCAACATTCAAGCGCTCTAACTGTTGACAATAGAAGTCTGATGTAATCGTTACATTTAGTGGCAACAACTGAAAGTGGATCACACCAACAATATCCCACCAAACGCTTAACAATACTTTCCTATTGTGGAAGTCCATTTTGGGCTGTGTTTTAGCCCGTTTACCTGCACTGAGATTTTGTTTGCGACACTAAACATTTTTATAAAATATCCGTTTTTTATCTTCAGTCACTAACTTTTCAAAAAAGGTGAGAAGTGCAGATGTCCACTCTTGATTTAAGGTTGGCTTCTGTCAAATCATGGGGGACACATTTTCCAAATTTTGACGCCTTTCCATGCTGTTGCAGATGACGGTGAACTGTTGAACGGTTTGAATTAAGCTTCTGTACTAGTTCTTCAACTATTGCAGTACAATTTTCACCAAGTGCAGCCAGAAGCAAGTCACCATTGAACTCAACAGGACGACCTGAACGTGGCACATCATTTAAGCTGTAGTCACCTGATCTGAACTTTTGAAACCACCTTCGACATTTTCTTTGATTGAGAGACTCCTCGCCGTAAACACCTTGAATATTTCATGTAGTTTCTACTGCACTATTGCCTTTTCTTAAACTCAGAGAGCATTATATGCCTAATGTGCTCCTCAAACACATCCATCTTCATAATGGTTTATTTGATTAATGATCTGAAAAAGTGGAGTTGGGTTAGTTTCTTTTATTTGTCTGAACATTTTTATACACGTCCTACTACAAATTTTAGTCATTAAAATCTTCTACAAAAACAGAAATGATGCACTTTCTGTATTATATTTTCGGTCATTACTTATTGGATGATATGATATATGTTATGCCCGTCAGTTAGTAAAGATACCTTAAAAAGGTACCTTATCACACGTTGAATTAACAAGAGCTCAGGCTTTAATCGAAAGGCTGTGATGATCATAAATATTTGAGAGCGAATGTTTCAAGCATCTTTGAAAAAATTCTTTACCGCACTGGATTAATTTGACTCAAACATATACATACAGTACTGATATAAAGCAAACAACACCACGTTCATTAATGTTAAGTATAGTTAAAGCTAGATCGAGACAAGTATTTCCTCAATACCAGCTACATTACTCATTTAAACAGATGATAGATTAAATTACTATATCAAGCAGTATCCACAATGTATACCTCAAGACGGCGTTAATTGTGGTAATACTCGTTAAAACTTTTACTGGATTAGTTTTTCATTATAATTTGTGTTACACTAATTTTGAACCGAGATAGTTTTGTTATTTGTTTGAACTTTTTATCTTACTTAAAAATATAAATCCTTTCATTATTATCACTTAGAATTATATAGAAACATCTCTTTTTAACAAAACATTATTCAAAATCGATTTACTTTTGGAAATAACCATTTTCTCTTTATAGGGTCTACAAATGTAGAAAATATTCTAGTTATCGACTTATTTTTTGGAAAACGCAACTTAATGACAAAGGGAAATACAAACACGACAATAGGAAACATTTATTAAATGTTTCAAAATGTTCATAATTTTATCACTAACATTCTAAAAATACAAAATAATCAAAGAATAGATGTAATTCGACAGAAATATGATATACACGAGAAGTAAATAATTTAGAAAATCTCTATATGTCGTAAGAAATGGCTGTACCTATCTATAACATATAGAGTAAATGCAGTTATATGCAAGTCACATGAACGCCCGATAATTTCATTAAATTAAGCAGCATAAAAAAATGCAATAGCTCCGTTAATTAAGGACGTCACGTTATTAGAAAACACCATTATGTGGATCATGGTACAAGAACTGTGGTGTCACTCCCATCTGTATGAGTTACGAAACCATGCTGGAAGATTAATTAAAAGTACGAAAAAAAAACATTTTCCATTATTATGTGGTTTCAAATAGTCGATTCTCACGTGATTTATATGAAAATAAGTAAAACTTATGGGACTAAATATTACATACATAAAACCAATATTTCCGACTTCTTAACCAGTTGATAATGAAAAAACAAACAAACGAATACCTTGAAGTATAAGCAGATATATATATATATATATATAGTGATTTTTCGACGCAAAATCCAATTGTTAGTTTACTGAGAAATCACCTGCAATTGAACTACTAAACCACAGATGATTAATCGTAACATATTCCATTCACGGCGACTTCCTGATTTTTTTAGACGGTCAAATGCCGCCTAGAGTATGTTTATGAACTGTTTTAGCCTTTTCCAAAATAGGTGATTTGCATAGAGAGAATGTTAAGCGAGGAAGAGATAAACGTTACATATAATGTCTTCACTGTATTGCACGGAAGTGGCAAAACTTTTAAGAATATAATGTTCATAACAGCAATAGTCCGAATACTCATCGAAATGATAACCCACATCCAAGTAATGACAGATATGATTACGAAATAAAACACTATAACCCAAACAATACCATTACTCGAAATTTGACACATCTCCTGGCTGTACTAAGATGTTAAACAAGGATTTATAGTTGACGAAGGCTGAAAAAGCCAGTCGTTCATAAGCTTTCTCACACATATTGAAATAAACAGCTGCTTTTATACAAATCCATTCATCCACTTTGCCTGCTTAAAAGTTGTATTCCTGATAGACACTCATGCGTATGAAAAAAGTCTCTTTAGATTCGTAGTTTAAGACTGACCTCGTTTTCCTTCACAGGAATTTGCTATAATGGAAATTGCTGTTTTGGGCAGTAGTGAGTAGCCATGACCATGGTCGACAGTATAAGTCATTCTAAATGCAGCTTAAGATCTAGAACGCTATTACCATATTATCTCTATAGTAGATCATAATTCATTCTTAAAGTTCGATTACTGTGGTCACGTACAACCTGTCTGGTACAATCACCGTATTATTTATATAAAAACAGAAATTTCTATGGAGAGAATTTTAAGATATATTAGGCCAAACGTGACTGTTAACCGACTTCCTAGGGAACGTAAAATTTTTAAGCTTTACTTTCCTACAGTAAAACAGTTATTTCGTTCTTTTTTTTTTGTAAAAAAATATAACATCTTTCTCTAAATTGCACGCGTTACTAGATTTCTAGAGACTATGGAAAATATATATAAATGTAAATTTCTGTACTTAAGTAGCAAAAATTAAATCAAGAACTAGATAATTTGATTAAATAAAAATATTAAAAATAAACATTAAAAGTTTAATTTTTATATAATAGTTTCACTATGGTATAACACTAGCTTTAAGCTCCGAGGTAAAATGATTATTACATACGAAAGTAGTTTTAAACATTTTGTTTATCACTGTTACGAATTAGCTGGCATAAAGTTTCTGAGTATGTTTCCAACTTAACTTTATTAACACCAGTTTATGTTGTCTAAACCTTACAGGCTCTGCTGTACACAAAACACAAAATGACATGATCTATAGCACGTGGAGAGATAGCATGCTTCCAGCCAGACTTACTCGCTATTCGTTAAACTTATTTGAGCGCCGTCTAGTGACAAATTTTCTTGTTTCAAGAGACGAGATGTAATTCAAAACTACAAGCGCACGTGATACTAAACAACTTAAAGCTTCGTACTCGTGACCACCTTCCTTTACCTGATTCCGTTATTTACTTTGTCTATGTTCACTATAATGCTTGTCGTACTGTTAACCAGCCAGGTAGAGGCTGTGTTTGACAAACACAATTCGATCAATAAGTATGGGAAACAGACTATCGATCAATCAAAACTAGATGCTTTGCTTAAGTTTACAGTCAGAGAAATTGAAAAACTGAAACTGGATCACCACGAACTGGACGAATGTCACGGTCTGGAAGTTGCTAGTCTTTTAAGAAGTAGGAAAAAAGTAAGTTTTCTCTATCAAAAAATAAGTATCGAACATAAGTTTATACTTTAAGATTGTTTATCGAATTTTCGAGTTTAATACTGTGTTTGCTGCAGGAACTCTTACTGTTCACTAAATATTAATTTAATATTTTGTTCTGTAAAATAATCTCTATTCTATAAGAGTACATAGTCTTACACTGCTAAATTAGGGACAGCTAGCACAGATAGCCCTCGAGTAGCTTTGTGCGAAATTCAAAAATAAACAAATATATATATATATAATGTTAATTAAAAACCTTAATATCGTTAGAAATTGGTCCACCTCTTACATTGGCGAGGTGGTTAGGGCTTTTGACTTGTAATCTAAGGGTCGAGGGTTTGAATCCCTGTCTCACCAAACAGGCTTGCCTTTTAAGCCGTGGAGCAATATTATGTTACAAACAATCCTATTATTCGTTCATAAAAGAGTAGCTCAAGAGTAGTCTTACACTGCTAAATTACGGACGGACAAGCACAGATAGCCTTCGTGTATCTTTGTGCGAAATTCAAAACAGAACTAACAGAAACAAACCTTTTACGTTATTCTTCGGGATGTAATTAGGACCCTTCGTATAGAAGTTGGGATTAAGCACTGAAAATTTTGTTTTTTGAATCTTTGATGAATGTAGCTATAAATGGAAATTTAAGGAAACTCAATGTATAATGTGTAAGAATGCTTCAAGAATTAATCAAGGATTCCATTACACTGAAAAACACCAATGAAAAACAGATTTGATTATTTCAGTAGTTTAAGTCAGATGAGTTTCTGTGTTTTGTTTCGTTAAACTGGAACTTCTAATTTATAAGAAGTTTTTAGTATGTTTGAAGTATAGGTTTTATACTTGAAACTTGCTCATTTTATGATTAACGTTGCAGTTTATTTTATGAAAACAAAGAAGAAACTATCGAGGAGACGTAAATGTTTGGTCATTGGTTACAGATATTAATGAGTAGATAATATTTATTGTTCTTTCTATTTAAGTCTCACTAAATAAGTTAGGAGTAGTTTGGTGGCTAACGTATCCAACTATGAGATGTGTCTGCGTTATAAGAGTGGTGGTCAAATACCACATTCGATTAGAGTATCCAAACAGCTGAGTGTGGTGAACTTGACTGGCAGCTTTACCTGTAGACTATAAATTCAAATTCAGGACCGGTTAGCGCAAATAGCTCCTCTTAGTAGTTTTTACAAACAGTAGTGTCAGAAACAAATAAACAAATTCAGTAACAAACTCTTACTATATAAACAATGTATAATGTGTAACCACCGATTCACAGTTAAACATTGTTGTTACTTTTTTGTTAGACCAAGTGGATGATTGTCATTAGAGATTTTTGTTGTAGATACTTATTAACAGATAAACATTGTTGTTACTTTTTTGTTAGACCAAGTGGATGATTGTCATTAGAGATTTTTGTTGTAGATACTTATTAACAGATAAACATTGTTGTTACTTCTTTTTTAGACCCAGTGGATGATTGTCATTAGAGATTTTTGTTGTAGATACTTATTAAGAGATAAACATTGTTGTTACTTATTTGTTAGACCCAGGGGACGATTGTCATTAGAGGTTTTTGTTGTATATACTTGTTAGCAGATAATCACTGTTATCTAATACATCAAGCCCAAAAGGTGACTGCCTAACACTTGAAAGCATTGATTCTCAAAGACAAATGTTCAGAAAATATTAATATTATCGATATAGAAAGTATCCGATC
Organism: Carcinoscorpius rotundicauda; assembly: GCA_011833715.1. Classification (NCBI taxonomy): domain Eukaryota; kingdom Metazoa; phylum Arthropoda; class Merostomata; order Xiphosura; family Limulidae; genus Carcinoscorpius; species Carcinoscorpius rotundicauda. The sequence continues at coordinate 31,722,382 of CM022393.1, forward strand.
AACATATTTCATCAAACGCAGAGCGACTGTCACCAGTGATGTAATTAAATGTACTTACTAAGAACTAAACACAATTATATTAACGTGTAGTTAAAAGCCAGGATAATTAAATACAAATTGTACGCACTGATTATAACAGATCTAAAGAACGAATGATATAACAGAAAAATATCGGGTGTAGCTGTTATTCTCAGACACAAATGGTGATTAATTCTTGAAACATAAATAGCTAAATAAAAACCCAAACTCAATGTGTTATTTCTTGCAGTGGGCTCTAGAAACATTTTGTCTTAAAACAAGTACCATACGTTAGATCAATTTAATATCGTATTACAAACAATACATGCACTAAGTTCTTGTTGCAACATATCTATAACGGGCATGTAGTAGCACTAGCCAGTCAATAATAGTGTATATATGTACATAGCGGACAACACTAACGTTTTCATGCGACTTTTCAGATCTGTTGTCTCGTTACTTTACTACAAGCGCGTAATTTACACATATTTCGTGCAGTTAGTTCGTTAGTTATAACTAAATTATTAACTTTCCAATCAAAAAGACAGACATGTAGTCAAAGTTTCTGTGATTATTTTCCACCAAACATGTTCGTCTATTGATTTATATGGTGTAAGTTTTCACATATTGATTTAGACGGTATACACTTTTACGACTTAAGTTTTCTAATTACTCTTTATTGACTTATGTAGCTTAAACTATACATGTAGATTGTGCATCTTCAAGTATGTTAATTAATTTATATTGATTTAGGTTATTTAGTATTTTACACACTGACTTTACATGATATACCAGTTTACAGCTCGTGTTTTCAATAAATATCATACTAACTGTCTATTTTTGTCATATCTTTATTATGTAGGCTGATATATCTATAAATGTTTAGTAGTTTATAAGTTTCTAAAACGTAAAAATAGTTTTTATGCACTAATGTAAATAAATCAACTGAGAACAAACTTAATTAAAAACTAACAAAGATATTTATTTTATAATTAATTAGATTGAATAAAAGTTCTTTATTTGTACATGCGTTTCTTAGTTTTGGGTAAAAAGTGTTCACTCAAACATTCACTCGCGTCTTTCACGTTGAAGCATCTGAGTTTAACGTTACTGCACAGGGTTTTGTATTTGAATTTTGTATCATGGAAAGTTATTACTGCAAAGCTCTGCGTTACCTAATTTTCATCCACTGACTAGTATGAAAGCAGACGGTTAGCGGCACCATGCCACCACGATCCACACTAACGTATTAGTAATTGCTCTTATAACGCAGTCAGCCACAATTAAAAGTGCGGGAAGTACTTTGTAGGATCGCCTATATTCTCGCTCGGTTCTTCAACTCCAAAATATAAAGTTCTCCCACAGGACCAGCCCGCGCACTGATGTAGAAGAATGATTCTCATTTCTGCTCCTGTGCGCTTTAAATGCATCAGCCTTTAGCTGGTTACGTATTATATTTAATTACTTGAGGGTAAAAACTCGGGCGTATCTATTGAATTATGCTTTATATTGTAGAAAATAAGGTGAGCTGTTCTTTGGAGAATAAAACCGTAGAGTTATTTAATGAACCAGATGATATAAGATAAGGTAACTGTTACAACATTTTCCGAAATAGAAACTTGGGCGTGTTATTAAAATCGATAACTGTCTCGCTAGTACGGAGACAACGGTTGTATAAAAACTTCGGGTCATGACAATAATAAAGCGTTTGTTCCTCTGGTGTAGAAACGTGACAGTGACAATTGTAAGTCGTTTTCTCTCGAGCAGAGACAAGGGGAAATGCTAATGAAGCGAAGTTTCCTTTGTTTTAATTTGGGAATAACAGTTATTAACTTTTTTTCTCCAGACAGAACGTATGTAGGATTTATATTAAACCATACTTTTCTTGATGGATGTGAGGACATGTTCCAGTAAAGAAGAGGAGATGAAAAATGAATGCATTATTACAAACAAACTTTTGATTTCTAGGACAGAAGCGACGAGCGAAGAAACTAAATCGTCTGTATTAGTGTAGAAAATGGGGAGTGACGTTAGCGAACAGTTTTTCTTAGTATAGAAATTTAAGAGCAATTGGTGTGAAACGTTGTCCGTACAACAGAAACTGGAGTGTTGCAAATAACTTGTTCTCTGTAAATGACGAACTGATACCAGCTTTCACAAATAAACCAGTCTTTTCATTTACCGTAATCTTATGAACAAAGACAAAAATGCTATTTTTTCATACCATGTATTGAGTATTAATAAATACCAAAACTGAAATTATGACGAAAGCACACTGGCAGTATACTGTTGGACTCACGAGGACGTCTATAATACAACAATAAATCGTACTAGTGATCTAAGACCAAGGTCTCATTGTATGACGTTTAGTATGTGAGCTTCAGGATCTCCAGTTGCCACGTTTATAGACGCATCAGAACTGGGAGAGAACTTGATGAAAATTGTCAGTAAAATCCCCTTTTCATGCTAGAAGTAGCCTCGTGACGAATCTTGAAACCCACTAACGGAGTCAATGAAACAGAAGGATGGTGGTCTTTGAACTGTATTTTCTGAACATAAATCGGTTTGAGACACTACAACCCAATAAATGATGTAGGAATCAAATCAACTGCTTGTACGAAATGTATTACTTTGTGTTTACAATGATGGAAAATATAAAATCCGAGAGGATTTTATCCAGGAGCAAGAAACATGAATATAGCTATATTATTATTATATTAACACCCTGAAAAAGTATACTGACAAAAATCCGTTTTGCAATGTGTACCAAAGTTTTATTTTATTAAAGTATACTTACTTTATTAACAGAGTTCAGCCTAAACATATAATGTCATCGAATATGCGTGTGTTTTCTCATAACAGGAAGAACCGAGCATTCAAAAAGTGCAATATTTATTTATCTTTTTTGCTTTGTGCTCAAGTGAAGTAATCGTTACTGCTGACCGTTTGTTCGTCCTGGGGTTGATTTCGAAGCTACTGATCCGAGCTTGAATTCGTGTGACACAGCAAACTGTTATCCATACTTTAAGTTATGGATGAAATGTAAGTGTAACAGTCAATCCATTCGTAAGGATGCTGACTGGTAGGGTGCTGATGATTGGCTGCTTTGTCTGCTAAAAATAGAAGATTCTTCAAAGAGGGCTGAGCTTATATTTGTAAAACATTATGAAGGGCGTTTGTTCTAACAACGTTTTGAAATACAAAATGTTTAGGCTTAGACATTTTAAAACACCCACTTTTATTTAATTTTTCAACAGTTTTTCTTTTGTCGATCGAATATTCATAAGAAAAAAGATGAACCAAGAAGATCTTCAGGTTATTGAAAACATTGTAATGATGCATATATTCTTCGTGATAAAGATAAGTTGACACGTCACATCCGCAGCACGTACAATTTTTGTAGCTGACACGTGATTGTCTGCCAACTTGATGGCCATATAATAGGCAAGAGGTCTTTAAGTTAGCAAGACTTTGCATCTACATTTACTGACTACAAGAACTTTAAGAAAAACAGATAACACTTTCTTGCAGCTACATTAGATATTGCTGTTTTACATATCTTACATAAACCATTACATCCAGCTTTTTTATAGTTTTATTTTATTTATCTTTATGTAGCCATTTAATAATCAATACGTAAATGTGCATTCACATACACACCTACTTTTCTGTGTATATATTCCTCCTCTTGACATATATACGCGCGCGCGCGCGTGTGTGTGTATGTATATATATATATAAAACAATGACATTTTATCGTTCGCACAAGCTATAACATAAAACTACTCTCCGATAGCATTAAGAAACATAAAATTAATCCTCGAGACGTCTTGGCATGGCCAAGTGGTTACGAGGCTTAACTCGTACTCCGAACGTCGTGGTTTACAATCCAAGTTACACCAAACGTGTTCGCCATTCCAGCTATGGGAGCTTTATAACGTGTGGTCAATTCCATTCTTCGTTGGTAAAAGAGTAGTTCAAGGGTTGGCGGTTGGTGGTGATGATTAGTTGACTTTTCTCCAGTCTTACACTGTTAAATTAGGGAAGGCTAGCGTAGATAGTCTTCGTATACGTTTGCGCGAAATTCAAAAACAAACTACTCCTCGATGACATTAAGAAACATAAAACAACTCTCCAATGACATTAAGAGAATAGTTAATGAATTCTGAGCTGTGGTAATTTGCTTTAAAAGCTGTAACAACAAATTTCAACCACTCACATTTTATCTTTAACATAATAACATTACTAAACTGTTTATGTTAAAACCTATTTTTATGACACACCAGATAAATTTAAGTTTAGACTATAAAATAATTTTAAGGAGAAAGATGCTGATACGTCACGTTTTATATCATTTTGTTTTAATGGAAATATTTTATTCTTTTATATCTTAAACTAAATGTTGTCGGTGTATCAGTAAGTTTGTTTGACTTTCATGCAAAGTTACACGAGGGCTATCTGTGCTAGCCGTCCCCAATTTCATAGTGTAAGACTAGAGGGAAGGCTAGTCATCACCACCCACCGCCAACTCTTGGGATACTCTTTTACCAACGAATAGTGCGATTGACTATCACATTATAACGCACCCATGGCTGAGAGGGGGATTATGTTTAGTGCGACGGGGATTCGAACCCGCAACCTTCAGATTACTAGTCAACCACCTGGCCATGCTGTGCGATGGTATAAGAACATTGTCACTGTTATTCACTGAGACTTTTTAAAGTAATTCTTTAAAATCCGTTTTCTAATAATAAATAATATAAGTTTTACCAAATTTGTTTCCCTTGTGACTCTATAATTAAAAACAAAATATTTCAGATATAAAGTACAGGTTAATACAAACGTTTATTTCCGTACAACTATTCTGCATATTTACATAATATTTTGGTATTTATTTACTTTGTGGCAATAAGATAGAAGTGTGTTTTAAAAGTTAAACCTTATTTGATACATAAAAGCGACTTCACTGTTCACATTCCTGAATGTCAAGTTTAGTGACGTACGAAGGCAGATAACGGACATACGTGAACTTATCGTTTTCTGTAATTTTTGAAATAGTTATTTCTAGTAAGATCAAAATATTAGATTGCATAATCATTTTTTCCTGAGGTATGCACACTTTAAAACCTAATGTTTTAGAATAATTATTTTATGGTAAAAATATACATGCTTTAGAACAAACTTAATGAATCGTTCTAGAAACGAACGCTCTTCACTTCCATTCTATCCAAAGCTGACACTGTTAAGGTAGCAGCAGAACGAAGCATTAGAAGACCCGAAACGACAGGTGTGAACATGTAACTTTAACGTGATTATCATTATCTCAAGTCTAACGATATAAATGAACAGTAATCTGCTATTTGCAACTAAATAAGTCCATAAATATATCTACAGATAAGCTAGCCAATGAGAGTTTTGGCCTAATGTACTACAACAATGGATACATGTTTTTTTTTAATTTTATTTCTTAAAGGAAAACTAAATAGAACTTTATAGTAAATATAAGCTGTCAGTCTTTAACCACTCTACGTGTGATCAATAAAGTTGAATTATATAGAAAAGAAGGTCTTACACTATTCTAGGAAATCTATATATTTCGCAAAGAAGATCTGGATCGTTTCTATGTATACTCATCAAAACAAGAAACCCAAAAGAGATATTTTTGTTATTTTAAAGAGAAATATATGTAATAACGTTACAAGCTCAGAGTATGTGATGTTACACGTGTTAAAGCACTGATTGTCAGACCAAAATAACAGTAAAAGTTGTGTACTTTGAAAACGGAGGAAATCATCGGATTTTTTGCCAAAACGCATGCGTGTCCAATAAATTTGTTTGAGAGATCTGCATGCTCTGCAAGTGCAACGTGTGCAAAATCCTTATAAAAGTGACGGGTTCTCGGTTTCCATAGCTCAGTGTTAAGCCACCGACACGCAATACAGTTACGCCAAGACTGATTGAAGCACAACGCAACAACCCCATTGGTTTATTGGAATCAACCAAATCTCGATCAGATGTTGCCAGAGCTGTGAATGTCCATCCAAGCACCATCACAAGGCTATGGAATCGTCACCAACAACATGGATCAACTCGTGATCGTCCACGATCTGGCAGACCTCGTGTGCAGGATGTTGACAGATTTGGTGGCGGCAGCGTCATGATGTGGGTTACCATCACCTACAATGCCAGAACAGACCTTTTGCACATTCGAGGGAATCTTACGGCTCAACGATACATCGACGAGATTCTTAGGCCCCATGTTTTCAACATGACAACGCCCGTCCTCACATAGCTCGACTCACCACTGTCTACTTGAGACACCACAACATCAACGTTCTTCCCTGGCCCTCCAGATCACCAGATTTAAACCCCATCAAACATCTTTGGGACGAATTGGACCGACGTCTGCGACGGCGACAACCTCAACCGCAGACTATCTCAGCTTGCAGCAGCTTTGCAGGCTGAGTGGACAGCCATTTCACAGGATGTGATTCGTCATCTCATCGCTTCCATGGGCAGGAGATGCCAAGTAGTTATTGATGCTCACGGAGGGCATCCTCGTTATTGACGTTGAGTGAGGTTAAACTTCAACTTGTGAGCGTGGACTTCGCCTTTGCAGACTTTGGATGTTCAGCAGTGAATGTACAAAGTTTCACACACGTCATACAGAACTACCCGGAATAAACTTGTTAACAATTCGTCTCATATTTTGCCTTTTGCGTTTCTTTTTTGAAGAGTATATTTATATCATTGATTTCTATGCAAGGTCTGCCATGGTCTGTAGGTTAGGGCGCCCCAGTTGTATTCTGCGAATTCCTGTCACAGCAAACATTTTCGCTCTTTCCGAAGTGGATGCATCATAATCATATGGTCAATTCTATTATTTGTTGGTACAAAAGTAGTTCAAGAGTTAGCGCTAGATGATGGTGACAAGCTGTCATCTCTCTAAATTATCACTGCTAAAAAGAATAGCTAGCGAAGATAGCCCTCATGTTGCTTTGCGTGAAATTCAAAACAAACCACACCAATTAGTATTAATATCCATACTGATAATTATTACGAGGTCGAATTTAAATAAGGTTTGTAGCAAAGTCACATTAGACTATCTGCTGTGTCCACCAAAGAGAATCGAGTCCCCTGTTCTTAGCATTTTAAATTAGTAAACTTACAACTGTCCCAACGAGGGACATTTTATTTAAAATATATATATATATATATATTGAAAGTAAAGTAACAAGAAAAATATCTACAACCTTAATAAGGAAAAACTGATACAATTGATTCCTTAAGTTGTTGTACAAATGGCAAGGAACAACTCAATTATAAAATAAATCCTTATGTAACAAACTAAGTGCTGTTGTCTCGGACTATACTAAACAGGTAATTATAAATATTAAATATTATTATTAAACATATGTGAATTATTTAGGACCTTACCAAAATATTTTTTCTGTTAAATTAATTCAGTTTTTCACGACCTTTACAAAACATTTCATAAATAGTTGGATGTGTTTTAGTAAAACGATTTCAGAAACTCACTATATCGTTAGAGTACTTGTTGACACCTTTAGTCATACTGTACTTGATGACTGTGTACCTTGACAAATACTCTACAGAGTAGTTTCTTTTATAAAACAATCCATCTTAAAGATATCATGCCCAAAGCACACCTCTCCTTCACACTGTTTTTCAATGATCATCTAGTGTACGAGGACAATGATGTCCTGTATGTCTCCGTAAGGAAGAGCATAAATATCGGTTTCATTTTCTTGCTCCTTTGGGTATACTATTGTTAAACGAATATGCTATGTAAGCAACTTTTGTACGTGTGATTTGTGACACTTTTATTCAGACCAAAATATTTCTTAATTATGTGGCATAATGTTACTTGAGAAAGATAGACAATTTTTACACTGGTTTTGGCGTTGATGGGTTATTAACAGTTGCAAAACAAAGCATTTTTTTTTATCATAAATGTGGTACAAGTGGTTGCAAGTCTTTTTCTGAATGATTCCGCTCTCCAAAATTAATATATATTTCATTGTTTACCTATGTCCATTAAGAACAAGAGATATTTTCGTCTTGTAACTTGTAAATATATGATCTGAATAATATCTTTAGTTGCAAATCTTCATTTTCTGGCTTACTACTTCTTAATAAAGTGTAATTCGGAATTGTATGGATAAAACCACTGCTGACAATATTTTATAAGACCTATACTCTTGAATAACATGAACTTTATTGTTCTACTTGTACATAAGACTTCATTTACGAACATCTAAAGATTTTCATGTTATTTATTATTTTATTATTTTTAACAGGAAATAACTAGCCCAATAAAACAGCTTCTTAGTGAATAAAATCATAAGATGTTTAAATAACTTATTCATAGCTGATGATTTCCTTAAACTTTCAACGTGCTGTGATATGTTATAAGCACGTTTAACCTGATAAAGCAAGATAATTATATAGCTAAACAGATTGGGAAGAAAAGATGTCATTTAAAACAGATTTAATTCTAAGAGGTTGAAAAACAGATAAAGTTTTGTGAAAAGTAACAATGCTATTCGAGTTATGTGGGGTATTGGGCTCTATCTTAGACATTTGATAGATTTAAAGCTACTACCAAGGAGTTTTAGGCCAGCTTCAAAATTTTCACTTGTATTTGCTGTGAATGTAAAGGTTGTGATCCAGGTTTATTTTCCTCAGTGACAGTCACCTAATGATGATAGTCATAGTGGTTCAATCACATAAGTAAGTTTTCTACAACCTTCTCTGAGGTCTCTGAGGCCAATGATGCTTCTTTAGAGTTTCATGGTTTATAAGACAAGAGTTACCCTTCGTGTGGGTTTGGATAAACAAAAGGTATCAGTCCATATTTCAAGGATGCTAAGTCTTCATTGGCACAATAACCCTAATATCCAAAGGTTAGCTTTTGTAAACTTTTGAAAGATTTCTACAATATCTGGACACAAAACTCACCCCTGTATGCATTTATTGATCTTTCCAAGCTAAATATGATTTCCATACAAGCACAAAGTTTCAGTAACGGATTACTGCACCGTAAACCTATTCTACAAACTACCGCAGTAAGATTGGTTATATTGGATACTGTTATCATTATAAATTACTGATATTGTTAATTACTGGTTCTTGTGTCAGAAAGCTTGTGAAAGTGCCATCATGAAGTGTTTGTGAGACTGACATTGCTGCATGATTCATTTTATTTCATGCCAGGTGCTTTGGAAGCTGATTATCTGTAGAGAACATTGGTTCTATTCAATGCACTCCTAGCCTATTCTTTGTTGACTAGATCATACTTTATCTATGTAACCTCAGCTTAGACATAATTACATGTTTTTATGCTTTATCAGTATTACTTTTCCTTTGGCATGGAGTGTTTCTTTTGAAGTAGTTGTTGATTTGACTTTATTTAATAAAGGAGAGGTGCTTGAAGGTAAAAGAACTGCAAGAAACTTTGGTATCTTTATGTGAGATTCTAGATTGTTTAATATCATCTTATTATCCAGTATTCACATACAATACGCTCATCAGACTTCACGTCTTTTATGCCAAGCAGAAATAATACTCGAAGTGGGAATTGTAGAAGCAAGGTCTGTAAAGCGTTTCTAACTTTGGAAGTCTATTACTCTTGCTAGTTCACTTTGGCTTAGTAGTATCAGGTTTTTGACTATTCTGTAAAGAGTAGAAGAGTTGGTCATCTGGCATTGAAATCTTTTATCACTAAATACATAGAAGTGTCGTTAAATAGGCCATGTAGAAACTTTCTATCATTAGCATGTTGTGTGGTGGTTCCTTTTACATGCCTCCTAATGGTTTAGTGGTAAATCAGTGGGTTTATAACACTAAACTCCGAGTTTCGATACCGTGGTAGGCACAGCACAGATATCCCACTGTGTGGGTCTGTAACTAATGACAAGTAAACGAATAAAATCCTCTCATCTGTACATTGATGATAGAGATTTGATGGATAACTTTGGGTGAGATGGTAGGACGGTTTGTACCCTACCTGATGATAGAGATTTGATGGATAGCTTTGGGTGAGATGGTAGGACGGTTTGTACCCTACCTGATGATAGAGATTTGATGGATAACTTTGGGTAAGATGGCTGGACGGTTTGTACCCCACCTAGTAATAATGATGTTCCACTAAGAGCTGTCACGGTGTTCATAACATATGCTGCTGTCTTGTCAAATGCAATGGCTATCTTAGTCTATGAATCAGCATATCATATAAAGTTTTTCATGGTCTAAGAGTTTAGTCTTTTAAAAAGAGCATGATGTCATAAAATTTAGATAGATTTTCAGAACAGTAGATGTTTCTTTCAGTCCACTTCATATTGCAGTAACCTATCATAATGCAGGACTGGTGCACTTTTCTGTGCTTGCATTGTTTACAAGTGTGATATTTAGGTCTCGGTGTTTCTGTTCTTCTCCATCTGCTTGTGGACAGTTGAAGTCTTTGATGAGTGCACAATCTCTTTTGCTCCCAAACTCGCCTGCCAAGGCGCTGTTTTTAATGCAGCAGTATTTGCAAGCACAACTTAAACACTTCAGAACACCTTTTCATATCTCTGTCTGCTCCATGACAGAAGAGTAATAACAGGCCAGTAGCTATTAAAACGAAATTTCCATTATCGATACCAGTCAATAGTTTATTAAATACCTTCTCATTATCAAGAAGTCTTCTTGGTGCAGGACATTATGTAAATAACCACTGCTTATAACTAATAACTATGCATTCCTGTGTTGTTTCCAGAGTGTGATGAAGTGTTTTCTCTGTATTATGATATTTCAAAATACCAAGTATATGTGCTACTATCTGGTACAAGTTATAGATCTAAGTTGTGTTTGTGACTTGCTATACCATATCCAGTGATTCATCGATCTCAATTTTGCCTGCAGTTAGGCTCAGATGATTAAAACTAAGACTAATTCTACCAAGAAGTTAGTCCTTGTTTCAGACCGTTGGTTGAACACTAAACTAAGATAAATCGGTTTGGTGATAACTCTGCATTTTACTTATTATTCAACTCACGCTAATATAATTTAAACAATACACAAGAGCTATAACAAACGCATAGTAACAATGTACTAAGTTTCTAAATGAACTCATGGTAACCTTCAGTAGGAAAACAAAACACAAACTAACTTCACTTGAAACACGATAAATTCTATTCAACCTACTTTGTTTGTGATACTAAAATTTACATTAAATACATGGTATATTATGTTTATATGTACTTCTAAGTATAAATCTATGTATATTAATGTTGTAAATTATTACCTATTAATAGATCTAAAAATTTGTCACACCAAGTTGTCGAACATTATAAGGATTAAGATAAACTATTAATGACTTACACACTTATCCAAGCTGCACTAGGGTATTTAGCAGACGTGTAGCTTAGAGAACAACAAAAATACACAAGAAAACACAGTTGCTGTACAAATTTATTTGGCCATTTCAATATGCATTTCCAGTTTCCATATTTCTGGGTATCTGCTGTTAATTTATTTTTTTGTATTTAATTACTTTTATTATTATTTGTATGTATTTTCAACACCAAGCACTCAATACAAATACGATGATTTCATACTGTTACTTGTATCATACGCTGGAAAAGTTTGGTACTGGCTTTGACCGGGCATTCCTCCATTCAATTACCTTCTAAGGGTTCTAATAATAAAGCCCACTCAATAGAAGGAAGTAGCAAATATCTTTGACTTTAAAAATACGTGGAATATTAAACAGGACAACAATTTCTGCCTTCAAAATTTTAAGCTATGCTATACAATAAATATTGTACATGACATATAAACACTATATACTATTCGTTACATATATATGAGATATATAACATATGTTAAATGATAATTGAGTGATTACTTTCTGTTAAACATAAAGTTATACGATGGGCCACCATTCTTCTGCCCACAAAAAATTTCAAAATCAGAGATTTAGTGTTATAAACATTCAAATATGCTGCTGAACCACCAAGGAGGAAAGTATAATAATTTAATAAAATGAATTAATAAATAATATCTAATTTATACATAAATATTAAAGTGAAGTGAACGTCGGATTTTAGCGTTGCAATTCTGTAAACTTATCGCTGTTGCAACAACAAACATATCTATTGTTCAGGAGAGGCAAAACAACCACAAATGAAAAAAATTACCTGCCTTGTAGACATAATCTTGTCACATAAACCTTAGTTATATTAACTGTAACAGCAAACTTTAAAGCCGAAAATTATGAAATCCGAACTAATCTGTTAGAAGATGTTGTGAGCAACCTACTCCAGCTTTAAATAATAAATAAATAAGTAAAAATATTTATCTATAACAAATTCCATATTTGTTGTGAATTGTTTATTCCAGGCTTAAGAATGATAAATTAAGTTAGTAATGATATTAAAAACAAAAAACAATGTGGAATTCTACCATTTTTTAAAATTTATTTATGCTTCTTATCCCAGCGTTTTAATTTCCCGAAAAAACCCGTAAGGTAATGATGATTAGACACTAAGCCTATGGAACAAAGAAATTATACTCTGAGATATAGGCGTACATAATACGAAACGGAATACTTGTATGACTAGATGTTTGAGCTATCTTATAGAACATGTAGAATTTGAATTTCTAAAATACACTTAATGAAAAACTAATAATTTTAGGTTAATAAATTCAAGTTAAGTCCTTCAAGTTAAAATACATAAAAATGTATAAGGGTTAACAAAGTAATCATACCTAAGCCTATGCAAAACATGAACTCTTAGTAATAACAAACCTATATTTCTCTAATGAATGTTGCCACTGCACAGCTTTAATATGATAACAAGAGCATACTGAAAACTATTTGTAATATACAAGAAAAAATCCAAGTCACACGTTTCCTTAAGAATTGTTTTTCTCCATCATCGATCATGAGTGACATGATTGCTCACTATTCCCTCGACATCTAAGCTTTTATTGCAAAATTTTCTTGAAAGAACAATGATGTTAAATTTAAATTAGAAATCTTGTTAAGCTAGTCCTACTTTGTGGGAATTTTCGATTTCAAATACCATATTTTAGCAAAACATGAAACCAGCTGGCTCTTGTAGCAATTGTAGCATTATTTGTCAACGAATAAGAATTTGTCAAGCTGCTATTTACACATCTTAGAAGAAACATCCAGTTCTTATTGCAACCCGTTCACTATTACGTAGTTCATGATGTGGAATAAAATATAGATGTTATGTTTGTCATCATAGAACCAAATGGAAAAGGTATATCTCTAGACCTCCTAATGTAAAGTCGAAAACTCATCCTTTGAGCAAAAACAATTTTTTTTTCATTTGCTAAAAGCAGTATTTTCATGCACAGAGAAATCGGTTTTAGAGTATGACTCATCACTGCAGGTGGTGAAATATATGGACAACACTGATCTAGCTTAAGCACCTCTTTTACAAACAACAGGAAGAGGTCCAAGGTTTGTAATGTCCAAAGAGTGTAAAACCAAGAATTAGATCAACAGAAAAAAAGTCATGTCAGATGTAACGTATGTCCTAAACATAGAAACTTAACAGTCAATTCAATTTGAGTGAGAATCCAGATGTATGTAATTCAGAGTATTGTTACTTATGATTCTTTTTTTCAGTTGAATGGAGATTGTAGAAAAGTATTTTCTATTTAAATAATTGTTGATACCATGAATTTATTGGAGAGCATTAAAGTAACTGAACAGAAAAACAGAGATGGTCAGAAACAGACAATCACTAGTCATAAATCTCACTGTTCTGAAGCATTTCAGTCCAAAATTCCATCTTCAAGAATGGTCAGGCGGTTAAGGCGTTCGACTCGTAAACCAAGGGTCTCGAGTTCGAATCCCTGTCACACCAAATATGCTCGTCCTTTCAGCCATGAGAGTGTTATAATGTACAATCAATTCCACTCTTCATTGTTAAATGAATAGTCAAATAGTTGGTGGTGAATGGTGATGACTAGCTGCCTTCTCTCTAGGCTTACACTGCTAAATTAGGGACAGCTGGCGCAGATAGCCTTCTTGTAGCTTTGTGCAAAATTCAAACAAACCAAACCAACCATCTTCAAGAAATACTCACGCAGACATTATTAATTATCTTGATGATGAAGCTTCGTGCGGGATTGTCAGATGGAAATTTGTTATCTGTTCTGGTCTTAAATTATTTTCTTAGTATACAGAAAGCAGCTTATTTGATTCGTGCAGCTATAGTTAGGGAATTTGTTAATGCTATTCTGGAATTGACGACATCAGTTTTCAAGCAATAATTGACTCTCACTAAAGGGTAATGATAATGGTGATATGGCGATTCCACTTACAGATGACACTTACACTTGCATATAAAATAATGCTATGTATGCATTCCAATGAAGGATTTACAGCATGATGAACAACAGCCTTTGTATAATCGATAATCATCGTGTATATAGATGAATACATAGTGTCTGTTATGGAACCAACTTTTACCTATGAGAAAGATAATGATGCTGTAATAATTGGTTGTACATTTAACCAGACGTTGAAGGCATTCAAAGATGAACATAACATGATGTTGATGTGTAGTTCATGATTTTAAAGAACGTTGAACTTTATCCATGTCCATGATTTTAAAATATGGCCGCAACTTTTTCTCCCTCAATGAGGTAAGCAACAGTCTATTAAAGAAAACAACCAATCAAGATTGGTTTCCAAAGTACTTAGTTGAGGCTTTTAATGGCTACATCAGAAATGAAAATTCCTTAATACGGTATTTGTAACTGAATATTCTTTTCATAGGTGGATATTTACGCAATGTTAGTGTTCTTTCCAACTGTTACCGTTCACATTGTGACGTTCTAAGCACTAGCTCGTAAGTGTTCACTGTGCAAAAAACGGAAGTCCTTGATGTAGCAGTATATAACCCAACTATAATAAGGAAGAAAGCCTGAGGCCATGAAAGTGAGAACAAAGGATGAGACGAACTTCCATTGAGACCGGAATTTCATGTCACGTGATAGTTCTACAAAGAGACCCCAGGTGAATGATGGTTTAAATTTGTGTTACTAGAGGACGTACAGTTCTAAAATTGTATTGCTAGGTGCCTCATTAGAGGTGAGTGATGAAATAGTCAGCAGATGTTGGTTTACAATACGTTCTATGTAGAACATTAATCACAAATATTAGCATAGACAATCAAACCTTAACCAAACATATATGTATGGTATTCATCATACAATTTTTTTGTTTGTTTTTTTGGAATTTCGCACAAAGCTACTCGAGGGCTATCTGTGCTAGCCGTCCCTAATTTTGCAGTGTAAGACTAGAGGGAAGACACCTAGTCATCACCACCCACCGCCAACTCTTGGGCTACTCTTTTACCAACGAATAGTGGGATTGACCGTCACATTATACACCCCCACGGCTGGGAGGGCGAGCATGTTTAGCGCGACGCGGGCGCGAACCCGCGACCCTCGGATTACGAGTGCACTCCTTAACGCGCTCGGCCATGCCAGGCCTTCATAATACAAGGAAAAATTTACTATTATATGTTTTATAGTTTTAAACATGATGTTGATTTCCATATCACTATTAGGGTTGGATTTGTAGTTTAACTTTAATAAAATTAATAATAAATATGTTTGAATAGTTAAAAATTAATACTTTGTGTGTTTTTAAATTCCACGCAGAGCTACAGGAGGTCTGTGTGCGTTAGTCGTCCCTAATTCAGCAGTATAAGACTAGAGAAAAGGCAGCTAGTCATTATTACCCATCGCCAACTCTTGGGTTACTCTTTTACCAACAAATAGTGGGATCGACCGTACATTATAACGCCGCCACGGCTGAAAGGGCGAGCATATTTGGTGTAACGGGGATTAGAACTTATGACCCTCAGCTTACGAGTCAAGTGCCTAAACCACCTGGCCATGGCAGATTTTGTGCGTTACAATTTCAATATTTGTATAATATTCTTTATACTGGTTTATCTTACAAATAAATTGTTTTTGTTTTAACTTTAATCATTCTTCTTTCACAAATTTAAATATATCTCAAATGTTTTGCTTTATACATAAAATATTCAAGCTCTAGAAATTATCGTCTGAAGATATATGAACTAAAAATACAACCATACATCCGAATGAAAAAAATACAATATGAGTATTTTCATGTTATATATAATCAGTGATGTCGAGAAACCCACTTGTTGAGAATTTTATATGCAACAACGGCTCGTTTGGGTTGAGAAAATATTTCAACTAGAAGAGCGAACAACATTTCGACCTTCTATTTGAAATATTTTCTCAACCCAAACGAGCCGTTTCTGCATATAAAATTCATGTTATATATAGCCCCGTTTTCGTTTTTAGTATATTAATATTTCATTAATTGTACTTCAACTTTGAGTGTAACGTACTTCATGCTTTACGTGTTCCTTTAAGTTACAAACTAACTAGATGAATGTTTTTCATATTAAAAAAAAGTTAAAAAATAATCATATATTATATATAAACAATAAAATTCTATATCTAAACAAAAATTAACAGCTGTATTCCTTTTCCATCAATAAACAAAGTGTTTATATAAGTAATATTGTTATTCTGTTGTGTTATGTTGTATTTTTGATGTTTGTATAGAGCGTACTTTACAATGTTATTATAGATATTAATTTATGTTACATTCTAAGTAGAATGGTTTTCGTGTTAACCTAAATCATTCAAATTTTAGACACTTCTGTGTATAATCGAGAAACACGTATTAATAAGTACTTAATTTATTTTAGCCTACAAAGCCACATTTTGACTCCCATATCTGACATAACTATCTAGCTCTTACACTGTGTTTCATTTTGGTTAAAATTAAGTATTGTGACACTGATATTATACGTTTTGAAACGTTTATCTAAACACATGGCTAACAGTAGAACAATTCCATTCACATATGCAAACTTTTAATATTTTTTATTATAGAAGCTAAACAAAAATTTCTTGATATTACAGCAGTATGCCTGTGAACTTATAACTCTAAAAAGCAGGTTTCGATAGCCATGGTGGGCAGAGTATAGACAGTTTATTGTGTATTTTGTACTTCAAACCAACAGTTAGCGGAAAATAGCAACTTTTACAATTTTATTTATTTGTTGTCATAAATAATATCAACTTCAATTTCTACAGGTCTAAATAATGCAGCAGGTATCATAGGTAACATTTCTGATGACTCAGACAGAGAAAGTTGATGAAACATATGTAACTAGCTGTAATGAATTTCACAAAAAACTTCAGTCATATTTCTTTCAAATCTAAATATATTACTACGTAAATTTTAGTGCATTTATTTTTTTTTAATGTGCTGAGCAATTTCAACTAAAGCTGTAGAAATTTAATAGCAGACACTTTACTTATCTTATACGATATCGCCCTGTTGCATGTTTTGACTTTATATTTTGCTCTGAAAATATTTCACTTCGATAAGAGTTATCACATGGTTCACAAGCCATAAGGCATTGCACTAATGAATGATCTGAAATTTACTACAACTAGAATATATAGGCACTAAGCACATTGTTTACGTCGCCCCACCTTGCATTTATAGCAATACATTGTTGTAATGTTGTGTTAGCACTTACAAAATGTGTGTAATCCCTTGTGCAACTGTCTTATTTTGGCAAATGGTTTGTAAAGATTTACTATTAATCTCTGAATTTGTTACCAAAATAATTTTCGTATATCATCGTACCATCGAAATGGTCATATTGACAGAGAAACATAAATCAAATCACGAAATATCACGCGGAACTTGACTATAGCATGTCTATATTCACTTATTTCTCAAGAACGCTTTTGCATACAGTGTTGTTGAGAGTCGGCTTTTGTTTCTTATGCATATAACAATTTATATTTTAAATTAACATCCAAATGTCGCCTACTTTAATTTCCATAAAAAAAAGTTACTTCTTCAGATGTATTTCTTAAAATTAATTCACTAATATTGAATACCTGCATATAGAGTTAGGGAATACTCTCTATCCCTGTTAAACTAATAATTATCTTTTCAGTTTTAGAATTTAAATAGAATGTTCAAATTAACTTAAACATTCACTAACAAAAATGTTCCTACATATTTCCATCTCTCTCTTTTTATACCTATATTTAATATGATAGAGTTCAAAGGTATGCAATGGATCTACTGTTATACATTTATTTTGATATCTACGTTTGCTTCAGTTTAATGAATGTAATATATATCTTTAAATGTGTATTGCACAAGTTCAGCCTGTTCTTTGAATTTGTAGAAGATTCTCGAGCACAGAAATCAACAACGTATGTTTTATGAAAACACTATTGTATCTTCGAATATAGTTGCCAAGAGATGTTTAAAAGATTTCGCCTAATTAGTAAAAAAGGTAGCTGTCGCAAAATGCGGGGAGATAATAGAATATTCTTTGGTTGCTACAGTCAGTATACTCTAATAATGACAAACGCTTATTAATTGGAAACTACATATATTTGTCACTGAAAATTTACAGTATTTTGAATACTTCAGGCCTTTCAACTTCGGTGAATTAACTTCTGACTTTAGCAATTTCTACGAGGTCATTAGACATCTATCTTTTTCTGTGAAAAGTAAGTTTATAAGCCGCATTAGGCCAAACACAAATAGAGGTACTGGTTAGCAATTTCGTCAAGTAAAGGTATCTGTGTGTCAACATAAAATAAATTCGTTCGTCGTGGACCTGGATCTTCAACCATATAGAAGACTGAATATTATTTGAGCCCCTCGGTGGGCTCAGCAGATAG
Source organism: Carcinoscorpius rotundicauda (assembly GCA_011833715.1). Taxonomy (NCBI): domain Eukaryota; kingdom Metazoa; phylum Arthropoda; class Merostomata; order Xiphosura; family Limulidae; genus Carcinoscorpius; species Carcinoscorpius rotundicauda. The sequence goes on from CM022393.1 coordinate 31,741,219, forward strand.
CCTGATGTGGCTTTGCTATAAGAAAAACACAAACACAGAAAGACATGTAGTTAAATCGTATGTTGTTTTCTGATTTGAATTTCTCGCAGTGAGATTGACTATCGCATTACAGCACCTTAGTGGCTAAAACAGCAAGCATGTTTGGGGATGGAGAACTTAATATAAAGGTCGCAAGTGGCGCGCCCTAACAACCAGATAAATACATAAAATACTAAACGCGATACAAACTATTGAGTTTTGAAGCAGAATCAGAAGGTCTAAGGCCTTAAGCGGGATTTTTCGTTGTAAACGTTCTTCCCTTTTAGCATAGGGTGTTTTATCTGAGATAATCAATCTCACTATTTGATTAAATACTAGAAAGTACTAGATTAAGTACTAGAAAGGCGGCATACGTTTCAGACTGATTACCCTCAATTTGGTTAGAAGTTTAAATGAAGAAAAAAAATGACTTTGTCTAAATGTTAAGAAATTCCTGACCAAGTTGATTAACTCTTTCAGTGTACAACGAGCCGTTCAGGTGGAAAATATAAACATCACTGTGTTTTATACTTTATACTAGGGTACAGCCCGTTAAAAATGACTGGGCCAGTAATTTTCATTCCATAGTATACCTTAACCTCACATTTTATAGCCACCCGAAATCAATACATTTTGCAAAATGAAGCTTGACCGACAAAGAGACAGAAAAGTTCAGTCAAGGCAGTCAAACGTTGGTAAATTATTTTGTGAGCCAATTAAAATTATTCATGAAATTATTTCATGGTTATTCATAGCGTGTGTGTTTTTCTTATAACAAAACCACATTGGGCTATCTACTGAGTCCACCGAGGGGGAATTGACCTCCTCATTTTAAAGTTGTAAATCCGTAGACATACCGCTGTACTATCAAGGAACAAGTTTCTATCCAATAATTATTGGTAAAAATCAGTTAGATTTTAACTGTATATAGAAAAACAAACATGTTTTGATAATAACACTTTCCAACAATGATTTTACGCCTAGCAAAAAAGGTATAACTTAATATTATTGTTAGCTGTGTACTGAAAGTATAAAATGAAATGTACAGACAAAAAAAACCCCCAAAACTGGAAAAATATATTTGTTGATTTCTTAATTCAGAGTCTCCGTTTATTAAAGAGATTTATTTTTAATTTAAAATATTGGTGATATAACAGAAAATATATTAATTCAGAAACGATTTCAGTTCAAAATTTAATAGACAATTTTTTTCATGATAAATTACTTGTACTTGTCTCTATGCCGGGTAACCTTATACTACGTCTTCTCAGGTTTATTATACCAACACTTACTACACTTATAAGGTTTCACGGCCCTTTTAAATGCCCTCCCTTTCAGCCGTGGGTGCGTTATAATGTGACGGTCAATCCCGCTTTTAGTTGGTAAAAGAATAGCCCAAGAGTTGGCGGTGGGTGGTGATGACTAGCTGTTTTCCCTCTAGTCTTACACTGCCAAATTAGAGATGGCTAGGGCAGATAGCGGTCGAGTAGCTTTGCGCAAAATTCAAAAAACAAACAAACAAACAACATGGCCCTCTTACACCCTGTTACTAAAACTGTAATGGGCAAACAATAATCGAACTATTCTATTTGATAAATGCATTTTGGCTTTTTTGACTCCACCTATTTCAAGAAATCAAGTGTAACGTGACATTTCACACGGGCTTTATATAAGTTAGATTCTAAACCCTTTAAACAATGTAATTATTTGCAACTGTAGCGTAAAATCATTGAAGCCCTTACGTGTGATTCACGTGAAATATTAATTTTCCCAACAATATTGTTCTTGGAGAGAACGCTTTTACTGGAATAATAATTAAATAAATAAAATACAGAATCTAATTATGGAAAAAATTGTAGATTTTTTATTTGTTCGCGAATAACACATATAGCAGTATTAGTTAGAGTATAATAATAGTTTTATGTTTTGTTTTGGCGAGATTTAAAACCTACCATAGTTTAACCATCAAATCTTACTTGTACATCAAATGTATTTAGCCTTCCATAATCAACCGCTAAGCTTCGATTTTCTAATGCAATCAGAAAAACGTATTTTAATTAGCTATTTTGAATTATCGCGAAGAAATATCTAAGCATTTATTCATAAGTTTTCGTTTGCATTAAAGCAACTTGTTAAACACTACTAAACTCTAGATAAAGTCCAGTAAAAAAAAAATATGATAATTTCTTTTTCTAATTTTGACAGTTTACTCCACTTGGCTAGCCTACTTTACATACATTATACGCTTTCCGTCTTACATTGCTGAACGACAATTTCTTATAAATCCCTTCTATATGACAGCCAGTTAATAAATGTATTATTTTGGAGGGCTATCTTTTGGACGTTTTACCTAATTATAATACATTTATCTGCTCAAGAATATGAAGTTAGATGTTACTTTGCTCTTACATCAATTAATATTACTCTGCTACAGGGATCGGGAACACCCTCATAATTAACAGAGGCCCCATGTATAGATGAAGGTTCTCTGTTACCTTCTCATTTTTTTACATCTACTCCAAACGAAAAGTGATGATCAGTAACAGACATAAATTCTGTTAGAACACCCGACCGTAACACGCGATGAACTAAATTTGTTTTTTTTTTTTGTTGTTGTTGTTTTCTGAAATTTCGCACAAAGCTACTCGATGGCTATCTGTGCTAGCCGTCCCTAATTTAGCAGTGTAAAACTAGAGGGAAGGCAGTTAGTCATCCCCCCCACCGCCAACTCTTGGGCTACTCTTTTACCAACGAATAGTGTGATTGTCCGTGACATTATAACGTCCCCATGGCTGGGACGGCGAGCATGTATAGCGCGACCCTCAGATTACGAGTTGCATGCCTTAACGCGCTCGGTCATGCCGGGCCACTAAATTTGGTTATACTAGCTTGTGATCAATCATTCAATATACTGGAATTTTAGGTCTGATTTTGTTGGACCTTGGAGGGTCAGGAACACCATCCACCTCTTCCTGTCTCCCTAACAAAACGTCTTAACTTTGTTTCTATCTGCATCAGATGTTTCAGGCTTCATGTTTAAACTGTTTTTCTTCCATGTTAATTTCGGTACTTTTTATTTTTAACAAGGATTTGGTCCATATTTTGTTTGAATTTAAGCACAAAGCTATTGTGCTCACCACACATATCGAAACCCGTTTTTTAGCGGTGCGAACCTGCAAAACATTCCACTGTGCCACTGGGGGGCGCTCTACCGTGTAAATGTATCATCATTATTTTGCAGAGTGTTGTACTATTCAATAACAATCATATTTGCTGATTATTCCATTTTTCTAGTTGTATTTTAGAGAGATTGATTGATAGTCGTTGTGCTTTAGTGCTTTAAATACCTCATACCGTTGTCTGGTAGAGATTTAAAAGTCGAAGGTGGAGTTGCTTTGCTAACGACTGAGAAAGAAAACAGTTCTTTTTTGTGTGGTCTATTTTGCTAAAGCTAGTTAAGCATAATTCTTCTTGAGTTGTTAAGTACTGTCCTATGAGACAAAAGCAGCTTAAGCTATTTTTCGGCTTATATTAGAGAAAAGCTACACTTGGTTATTCACTATATCTACCTCGGAAAATTGAGCTCTGCATTTTTAACATCGTAAGTCCGTAAACTTATTACTGTCCCACTGGGAAAGCCAACAGCTACTTCTTAGTTTCCATGTGTTCTATGACATTTACCATTCTATTAAGTTATTGTAAATAATATATATATTCACACACACACACACACACATATAATATCAGTTCCCCTTAAAGTACCTTAGCGAACACAAAAAATTCTTTGTGAATGTTGGAAGGATTTGTACATTATCGTTCTATTGCGGTAAACTAGGGATTGTCAGAACCTGATGCTGATATTATTCACAATCTTTTTAAACAATTTATTTAGTTAAAAAGAAACTTGAATACAGGACAACAAAGGCCTAGTATCTTTTAAAGACAAACATTGATAACAATCACGCTATTGCACTACTTCGTTGCTATATGAGCTATAGAGCAATCAGTGTGTATTATTGTTGTGTTAACGCGTATAGGATTCTCAGTACTTGCGGAAACTACTAGTTTTCACTGTTTAGACAATTGCACGTACTTTAAAGTTGTTTATTCGTTATCAAACAAATTTTTACATAGCTACCCAGCTGACTATCTGTTCTCAGCTCCCTGCAGGTATCGACGTCTGCAGACACCAACTTACAGCAGCCATCTGGGAGCATTATAATTTGTTAGGTTATAAACGATTTTATGTAAAACGAAAATTAATTTAATTATTAACAATTGTTGCAGCAACTATCTAAAAAATCCAAGTGGAAGGAAAGCAACGGAATTATTGAAAAGTTTAAGGACACAAATTAATAGCACGTGACTATCGTTATAATATTCTTTTACCTTAGAAGACCACGAAAAGACCTACAGATTTGTATCTGCAAACGGCTGGTATGGGTATTAACACTTTAATTGATAAGCAGGAAACAATGTTCTGACCTTCTGAGATACATTTTTTATTTCAAGTGGGTTTTTCGTCATCAAGACTAACAGATTATACTGTAACTCCCTTTTCTTAGTCATGCAACCTTTGAATGCACCACCTGAAGCTTGTCTGTATTTAAGCACAAGACTAAACAATGGACTATCCACGCTATGCCCACCACGGATATTGAAACCCGATTTTTAGCGATATAAGACTTTATAAGTACCACTGAATCACCGATGTATTATCCAAACCACCAAATCATGAATTTCATAGTTTAGTTGACATAATGATGAAATTTGTACACATTTGTATTTCTATTCTACGAGACTGTCTTAGTAATAGTTCAATAATTTTCGGATTATATTCGTGAATTACATAATAGCGCATTGTAGACAGTTTATTTCTCAACGTAAGTTAACATTGATACCCAAGAAATTAACATTACTTGATGAATAAAGGTAGGAACTTTTTATTGTTCTGCTATTCGAGATATGACTTGTTTGTTTTTTAATTTCGCGCAAAATCACACAAAGGCTATCTGCACTAGCAGTCCCTAATTTTGAAGTGTAAGACTAGAGGGAAGACATCTGGTCATCACCACTCACCGCCAACTCTTGGCGTACTCTTCACCAATAAATAGTGGGTTTGACCATTACATTATTACGCCCCCACGGATGAAAGGGCGAGTATGTTTGGTGTGACTCCATGATTCTTCCACTTTATGTTTTCTCGGTTGTTAATGTGTGATACGACATCGACGCAGTATTCAACGCGAAGCTGATGTTTCGCAAAATTTCGAAATAATTATTATAAAATAATGACGTTACAACTAACATCACTGATACAAGTTTTATCAACAAGAAATTTATTTATTGAATTAGAAGTTAAACACTGCATGTTCTCTACAGTTCAATCAGAGAATAAATATCAAACAAAATAGTGACGATATAATAAATGTAATTCATTTTCATGGATCTTTGTGATGCATTGTACATCCGAAAAAAAATACCGAGAACAAATTTTAATCTTATGTTTCTTTAGTGGCTCAACACGGACTTGTTAAAAGAAGAATCTATATAAATAAAATAGTAGCGTCTGTTGTATGCCCAAAAGGCTAACTGTGGATGAACCTTCACCAGATTTGAGTACAAGGAATAATACGTATGAATTCCCAGTTTTATGGTTTTTATGGGCGTGTTTTTAAAACCAAAACTTCAACTCTTGTTGATGGCGTGAAGCTATGATTGGCCTATACAGAAATACATGCAAAGTTGCAGTTTCATATTTTATGTCTTGCAAATTTTATGGGCGATTTTGCATATGTTAGAATTACGTATTGGGGAAACAACTTTTCATAAACTTTGATAACCTTTCATTAACCCTGAATTTTCATAAATTGTGTACTACAGCTAGTCAACAATAACATTGCAACAACACATTATTTGTTGCATGCTATTGTAATACAACCATGTATTACATAATCTTTATTCAAAGTAATATTTGGGGTTTGCCCAACTTCTAGTGATTTTCTAATATTTAGTTCCAACGTAAACTCAAACTTATTTATCAGTTTGACATTTTTCTAACTTGTATCACGAGATTTACGAAATACACGTTCCGCTAAAAACGATTCATTCACAATAGTCTGTCGCAATTTTATGTTCTTTAATTCCAAATTTCTGGTTGCTAATCGTTTAGCCAATATAAATTCACCCACAGACGCAAATAATTTTGCAAACGTTACATTTATCAACTTGTCTACTTTCTATTTAATGTAAAATAATTATTTAACTTCTCCCACCACTTTTTACAGATCGTCTAAACACCACTTTGTTGTAGCTATGCATGCATTTCGCTTTCCACTCAAATTCATTAAAGTTGCAGAACTGACTCTTACCAATAGTATATTTCTGTTTGTTATATAACACAATGTATGTTTGTTTGTTACTAAAACAAGAAAATTATTGTTGTTTTCTTTCATATTAGCAGGATATCTTTCTTCCATTTTTTTCTCTCTCGGTTTTTGATCTCTCTCTGTTGTTCTCTACTTTATTTTAAAGTTTTAATACCCACACCAGACGTCTCAAAAAATTTTTTTTGTCATTCTTCTGTCATATTCCTGTTTTTCATTGCCCTTTTTTGTAAACCACTTCCTTTCTGTTCAATCATATTATTCTGTTTTTCGTAATTAGGTTTATATTTATATTGCCACTTCCAAATCAAGCTGAACTCTCCAATATTTTCTTACCACTTGTTGGTGTGTTACCTTAATCTGTTAGGAGCTGACCAGAAGTCGGTAGCTTTCTCATCTCTTTAAAATAAACCAATTCTTACACAGAATCTTATAACCCTTAGAACAAGAAGAAAAAAATTACACTAGAATCTTTATATCTCTTATGTTACTTGCTCTTGTTGAAAAACCTTGAAGATATGGTAAACAAACACTTCTTTTAAAAGTTTACTATTTCCTTTTTACTTTACAAATAGTAACATTTTAAACTTGCTGATGCTCTTCTTATATAATTTGTTAATAATCTAAGGGTTATAGTACCCTGCAATTAGACAAAAGCGTTTTTAACACTTCAAGCTATTCGGAGCAATTTCTAAGGGGTCCTATCTGTACTGATCAGTCATAGCTACGGAAATTTATGTTGTTTGCTTTACTTTGGAGAGGGGCTGTTTTGGTGAACTTACTTCGAGGAAAACCCACTGTCTTTTTGATTGACGTTTTCAAGAGGTTAATTTGATCCGTTTTTTTTATTTTCTGGATAAACCAATTAACAGGATGAAACGGATTACGATGTCCTTCAATGCATCATTTTTATTCTGCCTTAACCTTAACCACACGTAATGTTTAACCTCTCAACTATTTAATTCACACATTTCAAAGTTAAACATATATAACTAACATAATACTGGAGACAATAAAGTTACTATAGTTAAACCTTCAATTTATTTTAGGGGTTTATTCCATATTTTGAAATGTGCTTGATACAGACACTCGGGTCAGCATCTTAATGTCATTTCCTTCACACAGGATATTTTTTCTCTCTAGTATTCTTATCTCAAGAAAACTAAGTACTCTTCAACTGGCACATTCGTGGCCAAATGCATAATACCTGAAGAGAATAGTCTACCGATAGGTTTCAACTTCATCGTTTTGATTTTATTAACAGAATCAAGATTAATTGTTTTACCATGTACTTACGAAAGTTGGTTAAGAGAGAACATTTTTCACAAAAAAGCTTTACCAGTGATGGAATTACGAATCTCTTTTACCTACAATTAGAAAAAAAACGGAGAGCCAATTACATGGATTTTAGTTGCACGTACATCATGGGAACAAGGTCCTTCTCTTCAACTGATGTCAAAATAACTATGTTTTACTATAGTTTTCAAGCTGTTATAAATCTAAGTAGTATAATTATTTTATAATTATTCATAAGAGACCGTCCTATAATAAATATATAATCTTACCTTCGTAAATCATTTATCAAAAATCACACTTACCGCCTTTGGGAACTGCAATATTACTATTGTTTTTCAGTGAACGCTACTGTTCTAGTTTAACTTTATTAAAATTAAATATAGATTTGCCATTCTTGTTCGATAATTTATCGGCTATTTCTGTTCTAGCTCCTCTGGTTTGTAACCTTTAATCTTTAAAAACCTAAGGTGATTTCTTAATGTTCACCGGCTCCCCAGTGGCTCAGCGGTATGTCTGTGGACTTACTCGCTAAAATCCGGGTTTCGATACCTGTGGTGGGCAGAGAACAGATAGCCCATTGTGTAGCTTTGTGCTTAATTCAAAACAAAAAAAATAATGTTGACCGATGAAGGGAGACGTTGAACTTCTTACCACTGACGTCATTTAGAATATTCTATGAGGAATGATGTTTTGGTTAAATTAAAGGAATCTTTTTTCTGATTATTTATTTTCCTGCCAATTAAAATCTATATTTTCAGTACTAGCAGTGGTAATAATATGTTATCTGAATAGCGAAGAAACACTGCACGAGAAATAAGAAAACGGGATACGTTTACTGTATAAAGCTGCTCGAATTTTATAAGTTTGATGAGACAATCTATAAGAAACAACAGAACTTCTCATTACACTGGTTTACAAAGAAATTGAGGCAAGCACAAAAATAGCTGTTTTAACCTAATTTGGGGGTGCTGAATTCAGATTTGAAATCCGTTTTTACTCATCATCTCTAGTTTTTTAGATATGCATACTGTACATTTTGTACACATACTGTACATAAAGGCGTATATGCATTCAGGGTTAATTTCTAATATTGTGTGACTTATGTCTTCTTTTTTTAGTTATTATGCAATAAATGTAAATAATAGCATTACATTATATATATAGCTATATATCAAGACGGATCACCAGTTTCAGGAATCGGAACAAAGACCTTGCTTCATTTTTCGACATGGAAAACAAGTTGTGCTACTGCAGAAAGACTGGGGGTCTAGAAGCACTTTCGTTCCTGGCGAACACAGCGTCAAGGAGAATCCTCTGGTTGACATGAAGAAGGTGCTTCTTCCTCCTCTTCACATCAAGCTTGGTTTAATGAAGAATTTCGTGAAGGCTATGGACAAAAATGGTGCTGCCTTCAAACACTTGTCTACTGTGTTCCCAGGTCTCAGTGCTGCTAAGCTCAAAGAGGGCATCTTTGTCGGACCTCAAATCCGAGAAGTGCTGAAGGATACTGATTTTGAGGAGCTTCTTATCTTAAAGGAACTGAGAGCATGGGAAGCATTTAAGTTAGTCTGTAGTGGCTTCCTTGGTAACACACGCGTACCAAATTACCAAGCCTGTATTGAGAAGTTGCTAAAGACTTATGAGGATATGGGATGCCGAATGTCACTCAAAATTTATTCTCTCCATTCCCACCTCAACTTCTTCCCTCCAAAACTTGGAGCAGTGAGTGATGAGCACGGAGAAAGATTCCACCAAGACATTACGAAGATGGAGAACAACTATCAAGGCAAGTGGAACCCCAGCATGATGGGAGACTTCTGCTGGATGCTCTTGCGTGACATCCCGGAGGGAAAATACACCAGATCATCTGAGAAAACACACTTCTAACTGTCTGCGGTACTATGAATTGTGTACATTGTGTCATCCAAGTATATTTATTCCGTCAATGTTCTTTATCTATCCTGTTTTATCTGTAATAAGCTGCTGCAACTGTTGAAATAAGCACGTATATACTCTGTATATACTAAAATGAGACTATTTGAAAGCCAGAAAACTAGAGGTGATAGAGCAAAACTGTTTATAAATTTGAATTCAGCACACCCAAATTATTAAAAAAACACCTATTCACATTCTTGCCTCAGACAAAAAATATTTTTTTGTAAACCAGTGTTATTGGAAATAAGAAAACTAAAAGAGATTTGAACTTTAGTAGACCATTGTATTTATAAACAAGGCGGATTTCGAATACACATATTATTAGATAAGGAAGGAAGGAAGTGACATTAAGATGCTGACCCGAGAGTGTGTATCGAGCACATTTCAAAATATGGAATAAACTTTTTAAATAAATTGAAGGTTTAACTATAATAAATTCCTTATCTCCAGTATTATGTTAGTTATATGTGTTTGTTACGTTTTTTATGTGGACTGAACGCAACAGAAAGACACAGATAGCAGCTTGTATAATTTATTATAATTATCTACTTATGTGATAGACACAAAATATATTATCTAATGGCAATAACAGATATCCAATTTCAACCATCAAAACAACTTACAATACAAAAAAGTACTGGCTTGTGCTTAATAATATAATCCAGGATAAGTGTCCAAATCCGAAATCCAAAGTTCTAATCTAGGCGTTGAATTCAGTCCCACGGAGAAATTTTCGAAGTTTGAATGGGTAATTTCAAACAAAAGTTCACAGTCCAATTCCTATTGACTTTCGATATAATCCGTAATCCGACTGAATTGTAAAGATTGACGGAATAAAATTTTTCACCTCTTTAGTCGATCTAGCTCTATTCACAAATTCAGTTTAAACTTTCTCAACCAAGACAAACTTCCTGATCCGAATAAAATGGATGACTTACTTCTTGACCCGAGTAAAAGTGGCTGATTTTCTCTCTCGCATCGCCATCTGTTTATATACTATATCGCGTAACTTCCCAGAATTCCACAGCACAAACACCAGGCCAACACAAGTGATCAATCTATTTAGTTTTAAAAATTTCTAAATGAATTTTAATTAATTCTAAAATGTTATTTTAAATTTCACCGATTTAAACCTCGAAACAATAATATAAATATAGAATTATAAATAATAAATATGGGAATTCAAATACGACGTTGTATGATATTTACATGACATTTACATAACACTCTCGACAACATTTACATGATATTTACATAACAGTGTTCAACAATAGTAACGTCTTTGCCTCCAGTATTATGTTAGTTATAAACACAGTTTATTAATTTTTTTTATTGCAGGAAAAATATGGTGTTCGTTATTCGTTGACATTGAAAGTACAGTCTACTTCAGCTAATACTGAACAATGTAATAAGAAAACATCGAGCTTCGTTTTACAAGTAAGTATGAACACGAATCTATCATATAACGTTAAAAGTAGGTATACTTCCGCGTGTCCCCGAAATAATTCTGCTTAAATAATAAATAAAATCAAAACTAAAACTAACAAATATTTTTATTTTGTCGCCTTTGTTTATTTGTAATTAAGCTATACAGTGGGCTTTCTGTGCTTTTGTAATTAAGCTATACAGTGGGCTTTCTGTGCTTTGCCTATCGTCTAGCGTTGAAGATCCGCGAAAATGTCGTTGTACCACTAGGGAGCTTATTTATTGCTTTTGAAGTCAACACGTCATGCTGTTGTAGCATATAGAATATATAATTCTTCTCGAGATTCATGTTATTCTCACATTTTACTGACCTCATGATAGTACGAACTGCAACGTTAAGCTTCCCTTATATTACGCCATTTTAATGTTTACTGACCATCTGAAAGACAACACCCTACGCCGTTGGTGCTTAAAACAGGTGTGGCATAACCAACTATTTCTGTTCATTAAAACAACTAAAAAGCTGGTAGTAACAAAAGTAAGGTTTTTGTTTTCAAATTTATTATTGCAGTCTCTCTTATAATACTTCAACATCTGTTACTTTATCTGTTCGTAATGGAAAATGTGAGAACATTTCTTCGAATATTTTTATATTACAAGTAACATTTTAATATTTCATACTTTATATTTCTACTCTTTCCCTCTACATCACGCTCTTTTGCTAGTACAACGGTAAGTCTACGGATTTACAACGCTAAAATCAGGGGTTTGATTCCCCTCATGGGCTCAGCAGATAGCCCCATCTGACTTGCTGCAACAAAAACACACACACTCTATATCCATGTTGATGCCATCTAACCATTTGCCAAGAGAGGTGATATGTCCAAAAATAACGCGTGTGAAAGGTACATTGGAAAATTTATTAAATGTAAGTATCTTTAAATCTATCTCAGTTTTCTAACTTTGGCCAGAATCTCTTAAATTTAAAAACTACGAACCACTCTAATAAATCAAAAAAATCCAGGACTGTAAAGAATGCTGTAAGAGTTTTAAAAAAATCAATTATGGAAAGTAATTTTAGAATGCAACCTATCTAAGATAAAGCAGTGAAAAATACGCTTGGTAGTATAACGACTGGTAAAACTGTTAACACAGATTCATTCCATGAACATAACACATATGTTTCAGATTTATTGATGTTGGAGATAACTGTATGTTTTGTTGGTATACTTTAATTTGATTATTCTTTTTCTTCCAGCCTGAAATCTGTGAAGTTGTGGTGTCTGAGTCGATGAATCGTGGGAGAGTGCAACGGGCACTTCTTAGGTCAGCTTGTTTACAGGTGAAAGAGTTAGTGGAAAGAAACGTTCAAGATAATACCAACAAGGATGAAACGAAACAAAGTGATCATGAGCTGGTCTAGAATGTTTCCTTAGAGACATGGAAAATATAACCTATTTTATGTATAACTGTTACCGTAATATACAGTTCCTTGCTGTAACGTGGATTTTTGCACTTTAGCTGTGACCAAGAATATTAATTAGTTTACTATGTAGTTCTATTAACAGTGTTGCAAGACTAATGCATGTCTTGAGTTTAGAACTGTTTTCTTTGCTAATGAACGGATATACGATAACCTCGGTGTTGGGCTTAACATTTTGGATATGTGGTTAACATACACTTTTATTTAAAGTTCCGAATTTTACGTTACCTATGAATGATGTATATATTGACATAATAATTGATTTTTAGTACCAAATATAAAATAAAATAAAATGAGATATATTATATATATTTCACGTTTATGTTTTATCGGGTTTTATAAAAATAACGGTTAGTGAGATTGAAGAAATTGTTTCAATAAAAGTTTATAAATTTATTCTACTGTGTTTGTATTTAAAAAACTAAGATCAATATGCTATTGTTAAATTACATAGTTTCCTTCAATAAAAGATATAATACAAATTACAAACATGCAATATAATCATATTGGAACTGCAGTTTTGAGAACAATAAAAACCTTTATCAGTGGCACATCTGTATGTATGCGTAAAAACCTAGTTTCCGAAACCGTTGTGGGCAAAGCACAGACCGCCCGTTCATTTATATGTATATATATATATATAAAACCACTTTGTTCTTAATAATTGTGACCACTTCACACTTTTTGTGTTAAAAACTATAATAAACTCAATTCAAATGCTTGGCATTTTATGTACAGGGGTGGACAAAAAACGTGTCTTCCTCTTGAAAATGTTGTTAATTGTTCATATCTTTTATTATATAAGAGAAAAATGTGTAAAACTATATGTTTTTATAATGCTTTTGACAAGATATGTTCAAATATGATCTCAAATCCTAATTTTAATACTGGCTTTTGTAAATACCTGAACTTTTCATATGATTTTAGTTACATGTTCCCATAAAATATGTTGTACACCTACTGTAATTTCTTATAGCTTATTATTCTAATTAGCCAATAAAATAATCAAACAAGTTTCTTTCCAACTGTGACATCGTTAAAAGATACCTTAGAAAATAGAGTATTGATATTTTAGAATGGCCACTTCAATCACCTGATATCAATCCGATTGAAAATTTATGAGCTAATTTGAACCGAGGTACTTTGAAGTAGTCAAAGAAGGATGACAGTCAGTCACTTTGCACAAACTCACCGAAAGCATGTCACGTTGATGTAAAGCAGTACTGAAATCCAAGGGCATACCGACTAAATATTAGCTTGTGAAACTGGCTTGTGTTATTTTGAGTTTCATTTTTTATGTTTTATTGTTGCAGAGAAACTTGTCTGATTATTTTGTTGGTTAATTGGAATAAGAAGGCCTAAGTAACTACAGCAGATGCACAACACGTGTTATGAGAAAATATAATTAAAATAATGAAAAGCTCAGGTATTTATAAAAGCTAAGTGAGGATCTGGGATCATATTTGAACATATCTTGTCGAATGCGTTCTGAAAACATATAGTTTTACATGTTTTTCTGTTGTCTTATAAAATAACAACACTTCCAAGGAGGGCACTTGTTTTGTTCACCCACTGTAGATGTTTTTATTTCTAAATTTATAAATATACACACACACTCATATAGGATGTTTTCTACTTCATTTAGTTAAGACTCCATATATTATTTCTAAAGTAATTCTGTAAGCTAGATGTTTTTTCACAGACATGAAAGGAATAAGCTAAGTTAGCAAAACAAGTTACAAAATATACCGTGTAAATGTTGAGCAACATTACTTAACGAACAAATAGAATGTAGGAATTTCTTTAAAAATGCGATGTAATACAATTTGACAAACAAAATCATAAGCTGAACTTCGCGAACAACTTGAAACTTTCATTTTTTTCACTTTATTTAATGTAGTTTATCACTGTACAAATAAGCCATTTTTAATATAAGTGTATTTCAAAACCTGAAGCACAAATAAGATGTTTTATGGTAGTTGTGCTATCGAAATACATTGCACATAACATGTACAATAAGTCTTTGGAAAACAAAGGCCAATAGATAAAAGTAGTACTCTAACTACATTTCTAATTGGCCCCCCATTGGCTCAGCGGTATGTCTGCGGACTTCCACGCTAAAATTCGGGTTTCGATACCCGTGGTGGGCAGAGCACAGATAGCCCATTGTGTAGCTTTGTGCTTAATTCAAAACAGCAACATTTCCACTTTGACATCTGTTTACGACTCTATACATTTGCTCAGATAAATATCTGTTTCTTTCGTTGTTTTCTTTGTTTGTTCTTAATTTTTATTACGGTTTAGGTATTTTGTAAAATCTTGAAGTTACAATCCCGTTAGGACCTGCACTTACACAGACAAATGTAAGTACTTTATGAAGAAGACAGACATTGAACAGGAAAATTATCGTAATTAGTGATATAACTCAACTCTGCTAATTAACTAATTTCTCCAGACAGCTCAACATACTGGGAGAATGTAATGGAATAAATTGTGTTTAATACTGGAACATTTGCTTTATTTCATAAATTTTGTATCTTTGATTTTCTTTTACTTCCTGTTGTCTTAGTTTTGCACTTGTACTTAATTTCTAATATCTTATTTTGACAAATGAGATAAGATCATAAATTGGTTGAATTTTCTATTTGATAATATAATAAATATATCAAAAGAGGGAGAAAGTAATGCGTGTAAACAAACGTTTACATCATCGTGTGAAAAAGGCTTGTCCAGCCTGAACATGGTTTAACGAAATATTAAATTAAGTAACAAAATAACACGACTAAAATGATCAATGACATTTACTAATTGCTTCTAAGGGAGTTAAACTCTAAGATTAATTACGATATAGTAATACAGATAACGCAATTATTAACTACATATATACTCAACTATATACACACATACATATACGTATATACATAGAAGGAACCAGAGTTTCAGGTTTCTTATTAATTTTAATTATATGCCAAGGATTATTCAGCGAGCGGTAAGTTTTATTTTTTATGAATTAACTACCTTATATTGAAAGCGTTTAGTAACGTTATTGTTTAACATCGTCACAATGTAGGACGAGTATTGATGTACTCCTTTTGACAGTCAGAGCTGCAACGGTACTGACAATATACAAGCTTAATTAATCATAGAAGATTCAACAATAGATTAGTGTAGAAAGTCAACACAGTAGAATACAAGATACATTTTACTGTACTGAATGAGTGGTAGGGCTAAAATGTTTGTCAAACGATATTATCCTCTAGTAATAGAGAAACATTCACGTGTTTGAGGCAGTGTAGTATCAACAAAATGTTCTGATATCAGTTTTGATAATTATTCCCTAGAAAAATCGGTTACGGTGTTTTGTTATAGCTTCTAGGCCTTTCTTACGAGATATTTTATTATCTTTTTCTGCCATCTTTGGTTACTTTATAGTAAATTATATCAGCTGCTTTCTGTTAAGTACACAAGTCACCATTGATGTTGATGAATAGGTAGGCTTAGGAGCAAAATTTAACTTGAAGATGACGAAATATAATCTTGAAAGACCTAAAGTTTTTATGTTCTAAATATAACCTGTATTAAAACGATTTAAAAAGACTCTGGACTTAACTACTGAAAGGCGTCCACTAGGTTTGCATAAGCAACAAGAAGCAATGTAGATCTGCACCAGCAGATGGTTTTATGACCAGAAAGAAAGATTTGAAAATTTTAAAGTGGTTTTGAAAACTTCATTAATTATGCGGAGACCATCTTTTATCAAAGAGTTAGAATACGAGTGTTACATAATACCGTGAGAAATATATCCAGTAACAGGGGAAGTAGTCCGTATACACAGAAGTTAACTTAATGGTATGAAAAATGTTTTTTTCAGTCTGAACGTTTTTTTAACGAAAGAGTAATTTAATTAATTATATAATACAACTCAAAATGATTAATAACATTTAATTATTACTTTTAAAGTAGTTAAACTCTAAAGTTAATTAGGATATGGTGGTACATATATTTTCTTTTGGTGACTACATATATTCGTAAATACACATCCATATATATGTATATACAGAAACTCACAATATTTCTTATATCATTATTGATTATTTTAATTAAAATCAGAATACGGGCTTTACAAAACACGATATTCATATTTCATAAATATTTATCAATGTTGTTCTGTGTTATAAATTCAGAATTGTTTTTATAGAGTAAGTGCTTGCTGAAATACCAAACTCAATACATTCAACACTACTATGACATAACATAGTAGGTTAGAATTAGACCTTTGTTTGTAATCCAACAGAATGCCTTCCAGAAGCCTTCCTGAAGCATTTTTGTGTAACTTTGGTTAGATCTGGAGTACTCAGTGTCCATTCTAGTTGTTTCTGTAGTTGGCTTGGTTTCTATTGCGACTGTTCTGATAGCAGTTGATCATTTTGTTTAGAAGTTTCTGTTTTCTTGTAATAACAAGTATTCGGTTTGGAAACGAGTAGATTGTTCCTATAAAGGTTCCCAAAGTCATTGCAAATGGTTAAAAATACAGCACAACTTTTTGCTGAGTCGAACACCAGATTTCAATGTTGAAAGTAAGAAAACTCACCGTTTTTCCACAGGGAGACTTTCTAATAAACTTTTAGCGATCACAGACTCCAAACTCAGTTTCGAAAAAAATTGTGTGTTTGTAATTGATGTTTCATATATGTAAACATACTTTTTAAACTTGTTCTTTGTTTTGTTTTATTTATTGATTTCTTTTTATTCGGTTGCTTATAAAAATCATTTCTGTTAGACCTTCATATTTTGATACAAATATTCTAGTTTATGATTTATTTGTACCTTACAAGGCTATTGTGATTTTCTCGTAATATTTTAATTTTGTATTATTATATCAACTCATATTATATGTCACGTTAGACGTCGTCAGGAGAAAATTATTTTAAACTGTTAGAATAAACGATTTGTTTGTGTTTTCCTGTTATACATACTTTTCATTGATTTAGTGTATTTACCTCAACATAACATGATAAACAAAACAGAAGTAACCACGAATATCCGAGAGAAAAATGAATATGTTATATTGAGCCCGAATGTAAGTCATGCGCACGAAATGACCAATGTATTGTTTCAATTATATTTATTATTTTACACAAAACAGACGAGTGAAAAGCATCCAAATCCCACGAAAATGTCATATCTTTGTTACAGAAAAAAAATTCTGTATACATGAAGATAAAAACTCATCTTCAATTTACTACAGTAATTAAAAAATAAACGTTTGGAGTTCTCATAATTAGAAATCAATCTAAAGAAACTGCAATCCAAATATATTTGCTTCTGTTTAAGTTTATAAAACTACGGAACGAAAATAATTTTATACTTGTTGTTTGTTGAATTTTGGGTAAAGCTACTCGAGAACTATCTGCTCTAGTTATCCGTTCTCTTGAAATGATATCTGCTCTAGTTATCCGTTCTCTTGAAATGATATCTGCTCTAGTTATCCGTACTCTTGAAATGATACAGTTAAGTGAAAGTAACTAGCCTACACTATCCACAGCCAACTTGTGGGCCACTTCAATCAAACAGTGAGATTTGATTGTACTCTTTTGAAGTATTTGCAGCCCAAAACTGTTGAGCACTACAATCAGTGATGTCGAGAAACCCACTTGTTGAGAATTTTATATGCAAAAATAGCTCGTTTGGGTTGAGAAAATATTTTAAATAGAAGAGCGAACAAAAAATCACGAAACCATATACTGCTCTATACCATATATTCCTGACATCAGCAAACAAATAACCAACATTTGGCAAAACTAGTAACAAAATATAACATTCCAGTTAATACTAAATTTATTCAAAAACCAGGCACAAAACTGAGGTCTATACTATGTAAGAACTACACTGACAAACACCACACCAACATTATTTATAAAATACAATGTGATAACTGCCACGACTTCTATATTGGAGAAACAATTAGAAAAATTGAAACCAGATTCAAAGAACATAAAAAGTCACCTTCACACGTTTTCGAACACTGCAAGTCAAATGAACACAACATAACCATAGAAAACACTAAAATACTAAATAAAGAAACAAACATAAACAAACGAAAAATCAAACAAGCCTTACTTATACAACAACTTAAACCCAAAATAAACCAATATAAAGGAACGCTATTATACCTCTATTAATATTTTATAGATAAAATTATATATTCAAATACCTAACCTCACCCTCTACATTGCGACATTCAATTACGCAGCCCCTTCCAAACATTTGGTCAGCTTCCGGTCAGTTACCTCTTTCTTTGTGAACCTGACGATGACCGAAGAAGGTCGAAACGTTGTTCGCTCTTCTATTTAAAATATGTTGAGCACTACATTCAGCCTTTGACAGTAAGGTGTGGAAACCTCGGAGCCTCCGATATACAGGCTGACACACCAACCATTGTGCCACGCTCTGACAAACAGTGTTACAAAACATGTATTAGAATATATAAAACTACACGTAAATTTTGTCTTAACCCTATAATGAGGAAAAAATGCTCATGTCACAACCTTTTACAGAGTGATATCTAGCATGGTATAACGAATTTTATATCAGAATTATCAACTTTTCATATTACTCTACATTTGATACTTATCATGGCAGAGGAAACTAAATATTAGTTACAGGATATCGGGATACTGCAGAAAATTATAATCAATACTGCTTTTTCAATACTTGACAAGTCCAATGAACAGAGCCAGTGAACTTTTGTTGTAATTGCGACTTAACTGATACATTATACCATATTTCCTTAATTTTTTTACGTTCTAAATCCCATATCGTTTTAATTATTCTATTGCTTTAGAAAAACAACTGATATCAGTTAAAAAAAGCGGATAAAACAATGGAAAATATTCATGTCTTAACGGATAATTCTTAGCTTTCTCAGTATCATTGTATACATGTATCCCAAATGTATATATTCTTACCCACTTGTTTCCTTTGGTTAATGACCTACTAATATTCATTATACATTACTACTAAACTGATAATTTTCTGCCTTTTCCTGCATTCATGTCGAAAAAAATGAGGACGTTCCTATATTATCCAGGGTGAACAGAATCAGATAGATTGGAATGACTTATTAATCTTTCATAAATTTCTCAACACGCTCATGGAGCAACAATATATCGTAGTCGAACAAAGGCTGTTCATACACCCTAAGCTAGTCTAATCTTTGTCTCTTAATATTATCTCCAAAAATGTTTTACGGTAACTTTAATAAGAAAAAAAATCCGTTCAATAAGTCAACTAATATTATAAACGCACCTCTTTGTATGGTTCATGTCAGTCTGTCACATATTCCCACCATGATGACGCAAGGCGTTTATTTATAGTAAATACCCCAAGTCTTTATGTGTTATGTTAACCGTTATGTCCTTACTCTCTGTATGTCAGTCAAACTCAAATGATGTACGTACAACAGCAGTATACATTACAGCCTTTCAAATACTTTTTCCCAGGTCTAAATCCACCTATCTTTACATAAATCAATAATGGTGTGAAAAACCATTGATATCGCCATTGATCGCATGGTTTCCAGGAACTTAATTAAATGAACTCTCTGATGATACTGATGTATAATTCATAGCGCTGGTTTACACTAAATAGCAGGACACACTTGAATGACGGAATGTTTAATAAAAAGGATTAAAAAATATATGTCGTTTTTTAAAGATGATATATATATATATATATATTTACTACTATTAAAAAATTTCAATAACTGTTTTGTTTTTATTCACTTCGGTTTGTGAAAATATAAAATCATTGCATAACTATTGGCCTGGCATGGCCGAGCGCGTAAGGCGTGCGACTCGTAATCCGAGGGTCGCGGGTTCGCGCCCGCGTCGCGCTAAACATGCTCGCCCTCCCAGCCGTGGGGGTGTATAATGTGACGGTCAATCCCACTATTCGTTGGTAAAAGAGTAGCCCAAGAGTTGGCGGTGGGTGGTGATGACTAGGTGCCTTCCCTCTAGTCTTACACTGCTAAATTAGGGACGGCTAGCACAGATAGCCCTCGAGTAGCTTTGTGCGAAATTCAAAAAACAAACAAGCATAACTATTACGTAATTATATGCGTAATGTGTTATTTTTTAGTTCGGTTAAGAAGGGAAAAGATATCAAATTCTCTTTTACACAGTAATGTATTTGTTTGTTATTAACCATAAATCTTCAGAGAGGGCTATCTATGCTCTACCCACCATGAGAATCGACAAATATTTTCTAACGGTAGAAAATCTCAGACATTTCTGCTGTGTCACTGGGGGCTTAAGATCAATGAATAACACGGTATTTCAGGAATGCATCACAAAAGACTTCGCTGCACGCCTATAGTTGACGAGCTGCTTGACAAATTCTCACCTAACCTGTCAAATACCATTATGACTTCTTGGAGAGAGACAAAAAGAGTCGATGCTCAAATCTGACCCACTTTGTTACTTCCAAAGACTCGTATGATTCTGACGTTGTATAACGAGTACGTCAGACACCAATTAACTCAAAAAGAGAACAAGGGGTTTCGTCAATTTCTAGTCAACAATGATGTAGTATTTTAATTCTTCCATATAGCTCCGATATGCAGTGAGCACAAAATGTATAGATTAGTGTTGTTATTTTAAACTGACGCGTACACAGACTAAATAGTAAGTTCAGAGATATCTTGCTTTCAAGTGTAACTTTTTCTGACCAGAGGAACAGCAACAACTTATCAGCATCCCTAGTAACAGATGATATGTCCAGTGTTGTGAATCGACTATCGAGACTGACTGTCACAATTGAAATGCAGAATGTGCTCACGGTTTTGCGACTCAAATGTTAAACGCTTTGATTCGCCATTTCGAACACTGTCCTCTAAAATAATGACATATAGAATGTTTAACAAAGACTCAACTTTTAGAACTTCAATTTTGGATCCCTGAAGACTAAACGTAAAGAATTTGAGAGAAAGAAATTCCCTTGACTTAAAGTTCATCCACTTTTACTGACTTCACAAACTAGCGTCAGAATAAGTTTCAGCTCTAATGAGGGACAAAGAAATGAATTTGAAAGTTAATTATGGAATAATAAAAAAATTAAAATATGTACTAGATTAACACATAGATCAGGATAACTGCTAATGGTTTTGTAAGTGCCAAATATATGGGGATACTTTCTAGAAGACTGAAAAAAAAAAGAGACCGAAAACTAATTTGTAAGAATGCTTTGGCAAGAAACGTTTAGTGAGAGACCAAGATATATGTCATAACACGTATTAACGCTTGAGAAAGAGACTAAAATTTTTCTTAGAATGCATGATTGTTTTTGGAGCTTGCAGAACCGGATGAAAAGTGTTTTTGACGGATATGTAGACAATAAGTTTGAAACACATTGCTATCAGCGCCAAAGATTTCTCGTTACATTAAAGTGCTTAAATAATTTTAACTTTATGTTATAACAAACAGACTTGGAATGACTTGGTATTTAAGACGATTGGCTTATAATATCCGTGTCGCCGCCCTTTTGTTCAGCTTGTTCGTCCTCTTAGCCACAGACCATTAAACTACGATCAATTTCGTTAGTAAAAGAGTAGCCCAAACGTTGGCGGTGGGTGAGGCTGACTAGTTGCCTCACTCCTTGTTTTTCGATGCTAAATTAGGATCAGCTACTGCGTATAGGTTTAGTGTAGCTTGGCGTGAAATTCAAACCAAACTAAACCAAGAACAAACATCAGCATCTGATATCTAAGGGGTTATAAATTAATATGAATACTGCGTTTTAGTACTCATGAACTAAACTGTTCACAGCAATTCTAGAAGAGATGATCGTACATTGTTTGTTATGTTAACTTTCATGTACATCTCTGTTCGAGAGCTATCTGCACTAGCAGTCGCTAATTTAAAAGCGATTGACTAGAAGTAAGATAGCTTATTAACACCGTCCACAACCATTTCTTCGGATACTACTTACCAACAATAAAAGGATTAACTATTAACGCCCTCCCATGTCTGAAAGGGCAAGCATGTTCGTTGAAGAACTCAAACACATGCTCCACAGATTATGTGTTGACCACCCTAATCACCAGAGAGTGCTCTGGCATATTGCAAACATGGACTTTTAAGAGAAATCAGTAAAAAATAACTTTAATGGAAACAAGCACAGTAAACTTCTGGTGTGGTAAACAAATTTGAAAATATTTACATATTTTCAGCATCCAGACATTATCTGTCTTGGCGCATGTAAGATGTGTATTGATACAGAAAGAACCTCAATTGGCTCTCTAATACCGTCAGCTTCTATGATCGGTTTGGCTTAATATTTTTGAAGACAGTTTGACGAATAAAATTCTGTGGATAAGCCTTATGTAAAATGACCAGTAGCGCATGCATCTTTAATATATTACTTGTTTTTGAAAGTATCTTTAACAATCGTATTCTTGAAACAGAGTGTACATATTCTAAACCGTGGCTTAAAAAGAAACAGTTTACATATGCTAAACTGTGTTTTAAGAGGAAACAAAATGTACATATCCTAAACTGTGGTCTAAGAGAAACTAAGCGCACATATTCTAAAGTGTGACCTAAGAGGAGACAGAGTGTACATATTCTAAACCGTGGTCTAAGAAGAAACAGAGTGTACATACTCTAAACTGTGGCGTAAAAGGTAAACAGTACCCGTAACAGTGAGACAAAACGCTGGTATGTGATGTGAAGGAAACAAGATGCAACAATAATATTACACGCGTACAAACACATATGCTCTACAGCACCGTGGTTACTATTTCACAAAAATATACACTGACTGAGCATTTTAATACGTTCTTTAAAACACATTTATAAAGCATAATTAAAACAGACTTTTCTTGTACACTGCCAGTAACTACTTAAATTATATAAATGCAGAAAGGTAAATGCTTAGGTCATATGAATGCATAAAGGTAACTGCCTAGGTCATATAAATGTATAAAAGGTGACTGCCTAAGTCATATAAAAGTACCTGCTTAGGTCATATAAAAGTATAAAGGTAATTGCGTAAGTTATATAAAAGTACCTGCTTAGGTTATATAAATGTATAAAGGTTAGATTGTAAAAAGAATATGATAGAGTAAATATTTATTTTACTTTCAACAAAGGTGCTGGACTTAGAAAACAGACAAAAACAATATTTTATCATCAATAGTATCTATGGTTTATCGAAAACGACAGCAAAAAAAGAAATACATTTTACAGTAGGAAAACATTTGGCTACTAGTACCGAGAGGAAATAGGATTTGACGAGCACGAAACTTACAACAGATATTTGTTCTAACTAAACGATTCCTCCAACCAGCTTATGATTATTTTATCTTCAGTTGTGGGTAGTTGGGAGCCTGGTTTGGTACAGTAAGTTGTGTTTTGTCTTTTTCTGTACTGAAAGTAAAATAACAAACACTTGAAGCTCTTGTTAAAACCTTGATTATATCTTTTATTAGAAATACATGATTTACTTAATGCAGGCATTGATTGATTAATAGTAGTACCACTATTACCGCATTATACATATATTTATAATGTTGCATTATCTCTTAATTAAATACTGAACACTAGTAAAGGACGAAATGACTACGAGAAACTACCTATCAAACATCAAACTGAAAATAAAATAACCAAAACAGCTGTCCATAGAGAATATTGCTTTTTTATGGTCTTATTCATCGGACGTTTAAAGCATGATTTTTTATAGGGGCTAATTTGACATTTTTAAAAACAAAACTACCGATCGAAAAATCGTTGTTTATTGTTAACAAACGTTTGACTCATTTTCCCTTGCGGCACAATACAGTTTGACTTTTATTAACAATTATGTTTTACGAAGACAATAAATCTCTCATTGTAAGGGAAAGCAAGAAGTTTTTGACAGGCAAATCTCAAGAATATTTTATTTCAAACCCGTGAGTTACTCTGAAAACACAGAGATCTGCCAGTATAACGTTACATTTTTTATCCAGCGGGCAAAGCCAGATTTACATATATATAAGTTTTTATTCCTAAAGTTGCCTTTTTATTACATTTTCAGGCGTCAGCTTTAAAAGCTACTCTACTTTATCTAATTCTCTGTCATTGATATCTATATAACGTTTATTAAAATGTATATTACATGATTCATATAATAATGAGTAAACGCAAACTAGAATAAAGCGAACTAAAACTTTGCATTGATTTCTTTGTTATTATATATTACTTCAAAGTGAAAGAATCTTACTTTTTAACCATGTCGAATATGTATCGAGTGAGTTTATTAAACCACAGTACAAATAGCGTTCTAGAAAACAAGAAAAACATAATTGATGAAGTCCAGAAAATTTATGATATATATTTGTGAGACTTAAAAAAATTAAAACAAAACAAAAAAACAAGTTGACATTTAATGAAATAAAATTCGTATAGACGGGATAAGCAAGTCTTATAGACAAAATAAGTTAATCCTATAGATATGATAATTAATTTTATGCACAAAATAAGTTAGTCCTATAGACAGAACAATTTAGTCTAAAACACAAGTTAGTCTTACAGAAAGGATAAGTTAATTATATAGACAGGATAAGATAGGCCCGAGAAAACTGACTTTCCTATTATAATGATATATGAACCTAATAAAATTAAATCGTATGGAATCGAAAATACTTTATTAACTTATGTGGATTAAGCAAAATGAAATTATTTTTAAAATATCTTTATTTATTCCAATAGTTTATAAAACTGACATGATATTTTCGTAATATTCCATATACGTGATATTTTTAGAATAAGCAATCTGCCATTCAAAAATATTAGTTCATTGAAAAAATATTTTGTTTTATCCATCCTCATGCCCAAAGTTGAACAAAAAAACGTGACCTAATTAACTAATTAATGAATATTTGCTGTATTTTTTGTCAACGCTACAAGTGTAGCTGCCAGTTGGTCTGCTAATTTTGATTCAATTGCTTAAGTCGCCCTTTCAATCTTTCTTAGCCATACCTTTTTCCACATATAAGGTGTTTTTGATCAGGGTAAACTATTATTGCCACATACTGGGCATTGTACTATCCTTCTTATATTTACCCTTTATTTCAGAAATAGCATATTTAATTTGAAAAATGTGATGTAAATCATGTTGTAATGCATGGCGCATCAGTTTTAACTTCAACATTACATCTTTGGGCCTCACTGTATTGTTGGTTTCATAAAATACTGAAACTAATGGTTTCTTATATATGAATTCAATCCTACCCTGGATGCCTCCTTAACGTCTGGCACGGTATAGCCAGGTGGTTAAAGCACTCGACTCGCAATCCGAGGGTTGCAGATTTGAGTCTCCGTTACGCCAAACATGCTTGCCCTTTCAGCCGTGAAGGCGTTATTATGTGACGTTCAATTCCACTTTTCGTTGGTAAAAGAGTCGCCAAAGAGTTGGCAGTCGGTGGTGATGACTAGCTGCTTTCCATTTAGTCTTACATTGCTAAATTAGGGACGGCGAAATCAAATAGCCCTCGTGTAGCTTTGCACGTGATTCAAAGTATACAAACCAATATTCATTCATGAAGACCACATAATTATATCTATTTTTCATATTTCACTGTTAATGCAGTAATCAATCGATAAATATACTTTCGGCTGGTATGTCAAATAGATTTAGATATATTGGAATATATTCCAATACGTTCTTCCCTAGTCTGATATGAACCCTCGGTTTATCTAAATCGACACACTTAAACCATCACATTCATAACCACACCTGGAACATTTCAAGTGCTACATCTTTCACTTTACATTTACAAGTTATCTACTCCATGTTGGCTTACCTGGTCTCGAGTTAAGTCATAGATTAAGTCCAAACATCAAGACCTCGAAAACACTACCAACTTTCTTTCTTTTATAGAATAAAAACACCCAAAATGTATCCTGAAATACTTGTTTTTTTACCCACATCAAGATGCCAGACTGCCCCGTGTGGCAGGTGTTAGTTAATAACTATAACAACTTAATTCATAGTTTGATTAAATATTTAGCAGCATTGTGATAATTCGTATTCAGAAATACATTCACTGAACGTTCTATTAATATCGAAACACAAACCTTGCTATTTTTGTGTATTTGTTTCTAACTAAGCACAAAGCGACACAAAGCTTCTAACACGGGTATTGAAGCCAGGTTTCTAGTGTTACAAGCCCTCAGACGTACCGCTTAATTTCTGGGTATCCTTGCTATTTTTACAATATATATTTGCAATATATGTCTCATTTCTTGTTTTTCCCAATTCTGTTATTATTTGGGCTTGTTTCAATTTTAAAAAAAATTATAGTTGTTCAGGAATTGTTATTATAAAGCTCATTTGATTAACTTGGATGTCTTTGTTTGTTTGTAATTAAGCACAAAACTACACATTAGGCTCGAAACCCATTTTCTAGCTGTGGGTGTCTGCAGACATACCCCTATATCACTAGAGGGCTCTTAGGATATCATACGTATTTTTGGAATATTGTTCAGTAACACTTACCTGTGTTCCCTTGGTCGATGGTATTTGGGTATTTTGCCCTGGAGGGTCAGGTTCACTTTGACCTCTTCCTCCTTCCTGAACATATTTTTCCTAACTGTTCGTTACCTGTGTTGTAGCTTGCTTTGTTTGTGTTTTGAATTTCGCGCAAAGCTAACCGTCCCTAATTTAACAGTGTAAGAACAGAAGGAAGGCAGCTAGTTATCACCATCAATCGTCAACTCTTGGGCTACTCTTTTACCAACGAATAGTGGGATTGACCGTAACATATAACGCTCCCACGGTTGAAAGGGCAAGCACGTTTGGTGTGACGGGGATTCAAATCTGCGACCCTCGGATTGCGAGTCGAGTGCCTTAATAACCTGATCATGCCGGGCCGGTTTTAAACCAGAAGGATAGAGGTAATGAAATAAGATATTGTTTTATGACAATAAAAACTTTGTTTTTATTTGAAACGTCTTGAAAGATGAAACTAGTTAGATTAACATGGTGGTAAACACAAAAAAACATCTTATTATCTTGTAATAGAGCACACGTTCTAATACCTTTTTTCTGTTTTTCAATGAGGATTTTGGTCTGTGAATCGTATAGTGATAGATTCAATTAAACTTTGATTTGGTGTATTTTATAAATTGTGAAAAAAGAGGAAAGCAACTTAAAACTTCTTTCCACAACATTAAGTAATAGTTTTAGTTCAAAAGAACAACAGAAAAAAGCAGTATATGTATTTTCCAAAAACAATGGTTACGTATGTTGTTTTCATTATGAATATATTAATTATGAGATTGTTGTTTTATTAGACTTTTTCAGCAAAGATATTTTAAATGTATATTTATATCACAGTGGTATTTATTAACTGATAGTTTTACAAGATGTTTGGTATGACTGTTTGTAAACTATTGCTAATATCAACACTAGTTAGTGTTTCCTTAAGTTATTGTAAAGCATATTGTTTCTGTGATTGCCTTTAATAACCCCTCAGGAAAATGTAAGTCATCAATATTTGAAAACGTGTAGAATTTATAAATAGAATGAAAGTCAAGTTTCGGAGTCTAATGCCAAAATCTTTGCTTCGCCTAAAGGCATACCCATAAAATTACTTCCACATTTGTGGCGTCAGTTAGCATAAAGTATCTTTTATATTGTTATTGAGTTTCATAAAAATCCGATGGCAGCTTTAGTTTCACTCTTTAACAAGCTCCTTACAGTTTCCCAGTACTCCCAAAGCTAAGTATACGGGTTTTTTTGGGTGGTTTCAGCTATGCTATACTATTTAGTAAGTCGCTTAGAATACCGACAAAATCTCATTCCTTAAAAGTTCATGAGATTTTCTACTAAACTTTACTAATGAATAATTTTATGCTGTAATTAAGACATCGCTACTTGAGAAATGTTTTAGAAATTTAATCTATGTTACGCTACGAAATAAATCTGGTATTCTAATTTAATATCAACTACGAGATTAGACCCTGTGGAATTCTGGTTAGAGCTTCACTGTTTAGTAGCTTTTATAGCGTTAGGATAATACTTTACATTTTTATCGAGTCCTAGAATATTCTGGTTTAGTGTGCATTTTTATTAAGGTGTTTATCAACTCTGAGCGTACTTTGGTTCAATGTAAACTATTATTCAGGTTCTTATCAACTTTTAGAATATTCTGATGAGTGTGCACTATTATTAAGATTCTTAATACGTTCCAGAGTGTCATGGTTTGATGTAAACTATTATTAAGGTATTGTCAAATCCTAAAGTTTTCCTGTTCAGTGTACACTCTTATTAGGGATTTTATTAATTTTTAGAGATTCTGGTTTAATGCACTTTATTAATAATTCTTTTTATCAACTCCTAGAGTATTTCGGTTTAGTATGACCTGTTATTAAGGTACTTATGTGTTCTACAGTGTTATGGTTCAATGTGCACTATTATTAAAGTTTTTATTGACTCCTAGAGTATTGTAGTTCAAGACACATTATATTACATATAATTTATCTCGGCCGAGTCTCCGATTTATTATGTTACGTGCGTTAAATATTACGATTTCAAATAAACAGAACTTTTAATTTCGATATTTCAACTTTACGATTGATGGAAACAATTTTCTTTCTTAACACAAATATATTTTAATATACAAAAACAATACAATTTATAACGGTTCCTACAAATAGTTATACAAAAGTTTTACCATCTGACAAACTATACTGAATTTTCTATCTGGTCTGGCCCGGCATGGCCAAGCATGTCAAGGTGTACGTACGACTCGTAATCTGAATGTCGCGGGTTCGCATCTCCGTCGCGCCAAACATGCTCGACCTTTAAGCTGTAGGGGAGTTATAATGTGACAGCCAATCCCACTATTCGTTGGTAAAAAGAGTAGTCCAAAAGTTGGCCGTGGGTGGTGATGACTAGCTGCCTTCCCTGTAGTCTTACACTGCTAAATTAGGGACGGCTAGCACAGAGAGCCCTCGAGTAGCTTTGTGCGAAATTAAAGAAAAACAAACTATCTGGTCCTGAACTGAATATATAAATGACAGTCCAGATTCAAGACGTGCAAATTAATTTTGAGTTGATACTGTTACACCTCTCTCAAGCTAGCTTGGCTGGCCTCACGTCGCTTACAAGCCGACTTTTTATTGAAGAAGATATCTAATGTCGTCGTAGAAATACTAACGTTCAAAGGCATTTCACTGGAATTGAACTATTTGTAATGTTCGAAATATAAAACATTTCTGGTCGAATTCTGTAGTTTTCTGATTACTAAGTGTTAATCACAATTATAGTTTCAGAGGCTTGTAGTATACTGACTGTAACGACCAAGCAATATTGTATTATCTCATCGCGTTTTGCGATATCTAGCTTTTTATACTCATCACTCTGAAATTCACTTGGCCCAACAATATTCGAAGATACGCTAGTGTTTTAATAAAGCATATATCGTTAATTCTTACTCTCGAGAATCTTCTACAAATTTAGAAAACAAAGGGGACTTGCGCAATACACATTTTACAATATAAGCTCAGGTATTAAAATAGATGACAGTGAATCCGTTACAATTATCATTAAAATTTTTATTAAGTTATATTGTGGTTTAATGTATATTGTTATCAAGTCCTATGGCTAATGTTACTTCAGTGTACACCGTTATTAAGGTTTTCATTATAATTAAATTGTTATAGAAAAATGTGTACTATTACCAAGTATTAGAGTAAATGTTGGTTTAATATACACTATTATCATATTCTAGAGTATATACTGGTTCAATATATATTATTGCCAAGCCCTAGAGTTTATATTAGTCTAATGTACACTCTTGTCATGTTCTATAGTGTGTATTGTTTGAATACACATTATGATCAAGTCATAGAGTATATGTTGTTTCAATATACACAGTTATTAATTTCTAGAATATTCCAGCAGGAATTCTACTGTTTAATAAGTTCTATAGAATGCCAGGTGGAGATCATTATTGAGTTTTACTGTCCATTTAACACCTTAGAGTTTAAGTTAAATTCCATCAATTAATCTTTTAATATATAGGCTTGTGCTTCACTATTTGGTAAGTCCTCCATTTGTAGCTGTAAATTTTCTATTTAGAAAGTTCCTTGTGCACCATCTGAAGCCTTATTATCTATAAATTCATTTATAAATAAATCCTTTAGTGTCACGGCAAAATATTCATTGTATATATATTTTAGCTGGAGTACTTTATTCACTTAGTTTACTATCTCTTTTGATTAAAGTTTCATAAATCAGTAAAGTACTAAACGTTTGTTGGAGCTTTAATATGTTGTGGGCCTTTTAGATTCACAGATGAGGTTTCAAAATTCACTAAAGCTCTTAGAATTTCATACAGATCTTCTTTGTTTTATTGAAGCACTACAGATTTTCGACTGTTATGTCCTAATTGGTGATTGTTCGTGTTGGAGCTTAATTGTTTAGAGATCCCTATATCATCGCAGTTGGAGTTTCATTTGTTCTGAGCTATAGCGTTCCGGAAGAATTTGCACATCTTAATTTATATTTGAGCTCACAGGTTTATATTTTTGTTGAGTTTCGTAGTATCCTGTTTCGATCTTCAATATTTAGAGAGTTCGTAAAAGTACCGACTGAAGTTTTGCAATTTAGTAATATTTATAAATTTCAGACCAGAAATTACGTATTGAAAATATATTTTAAAATTTCACTAATTAGAAAGTTCCTTTAAAGTTTGACTACATCTTATTCGCTGTTTAGAAACCTTGTTTCACTGATTACTAAGTCTTTTGGTGTTTCAGCTGAAGATTCATTATATAGTAAGTTCCTCAGTGTTCTGAATACAATATTTTTATTTGGTACGTCTATTAGGTTATAATGGCTTTCCATTTCTCTCTCAGTCGTTTGAAAAAATTGCAAGTATCTTTGTTAATCTGATCCAAAACATCTAAATGACGTTATTAACAGTAATGACAGTGTGTCCTCAGTTTAAGCTGATTTAGTGACCAAAGAATTAATAGTAATCACAATGTGTTCTCAGTTTGAGTTGCTTTAGTTACCAAAGAACTAATATTAATCACAGTGTATCCTCAGTTTGAGTTGATTTAGTGATCAAAGAACTAATAGTAATCACAGTGTCTCTCCAGCTCGTGCTAATTTTGTGATCAAAAACTAGTAGTAATCAGTAAAGTAATTAAATAAAGTTCAAGCTAATTTTATATGCAAAAACGGCTCGTTTGGGTTGAGAAAATATTTTAAATAGAAGAGCGAACAACGTTTCGACCTTCTTCGGTCATCGTCAGGTTCACAAAGAAAGAGGTAACTGGCCGGAAGCTGACCACATGTTTGGAAGGGGTTGTATAACTGAGTGTCGGAATGTAGAGGGCGGTGTTAGATGTTTGAATATATAATTGTTATTTATTTTATTATATTAATATAGGTATAAAGGCATTCCTTTATATTGGTTTATTTTGGGTTGAAGTTGTTGTATAAGTAAGGCTTCTTTAATTTTTCGTTTGTTTATGTTTGTTTCTTTATTTAGTATTTGAGTGTTTTCTATGGTTATGTTGTGTTTATTTGACTTACAGTGTTCGAAAACGTGTGAAGGTGACTTTTTATGTTCTTTGAATCTGGTTTTCATTTTTCTGCTTGTTTCTCCAATATAGAAGTCGTGGCAGTTATCACATTGTATTTTATAAATAATGTTGGTGTGGTGTTTGTCAGTGTAGTTCTTACGTAGTATAGACCTCAGTTTTGTGCCTGGTTTTTGAATAAATTTAGTATTAACTGGAATGTCATACTTTTTACTAGTTTTTGCCAAATGTTGGTTATTTGTTTGCTGATGTCAGGAATATATGGTATACAGCAGTATATGGTTTCGTGATTTTTTGATTCGTGGGATATATTTACTTTAGTTGGTTGATTTCGCTTTCTGTCTTGGTGTGTGCGTATAATGTTTTCTACGGTTTGTGGAGGAAACTTATTGATGTTGATGAAGTATTGTTTTATTTTGTCTAATTCATCGTTAGTTTTATCTGGTGAACATAGTTTTATGGCTGTGTTTATCTGGTTTCTTACTATGTTGAGTTTTTGTTTTGTTTCATGTGCTGAGTCCCAAGGAATGTATAGTCCAGTATGGGTGATTTTTCGGTGGATTTCTGTTTTGAATTGTGAGTCGGTTCTTATAATTTTGAGGTTAAGAAATGATATTTGATTGCTTTCTTCCTGTTCACATGTGAAGTTAATGTTGGGATGTATAGAGTTAATGTGATTGAAAAATATTAAGTATGTGTTCTGTAGATTTGAATCCCGCAACCGTGTCATCTACATATCTGTACCAGTATAGTGGTGGGTGTAATGCTGTATTAATTGCATTAAAATTATAATGCCCCCACGGCTGGAAGGGCGAGCATGTTTGGCGCGACTGGGGCGCGAACCCGCAACCCTCAGATCACAAAGCGCACGCCTTAACGCGCTAGGCCATGCCAGGCCATATAATTACTTATCCACATGTGTGCACGCACGTGCATCTTAGTGATTAGGCAAGCTAGAGAAAAGCCACATAAAAATAAGTTTTCTATTTTTAGGTTTCGGGAAAATTAAAATTTTAATATATTTCTGGACGTTTTACTATGTTAAAATAGGTTCAGAATTCACATACACTGTCATAACCATCTAGAATGTATCAACCTAATACCTCGAATAAAGCCGGGTACTTTCGCTAGTTTATAAATAAAAGAAACCCAGTTCATATTGTTTATAAAAATACTGAGGAGTCATTTCTGGTGGCCCGACATGGCCAAGTGGGTTAAGGCGTTCGACTCGTAATATCAGGGTTGCGGGTTCGATTCCCTGTCACACCAAACATGCTCGCCCTTTGAGCCGTGGGGGCTTTATAACGTGACGGTCAATCCCAGTATTCGTTGATAAAGGAGTAGCCCAAGAGTTGGCGGTGGATTATGATGACTAGCTGCCTTCTCTCTAGTTTTACATTGCTAAACTAAGTTGTTTGAAGCTTCTAACATCAAAGGTTTTTGTTTGAATCACAATGTACAGGTACACATAAAACCGAAAGCTAGAAACGACTGTTTTGTTTTTTGAATTTCTCGCAAAGCTACTCAATTTAGCAGTGTAAGACTAGAGGGAAGGCAGCTAGTCATAACCACCAACCGCCAACTCTTGGGCTACTCCTTTATCAACGAATAGTGGGATTGACCGTTATTCATTACACATTGGTGAATTAATAGCAAAATCAGAAAAAGTGGTTGTAATGAAACAGTGCAGTAAAGCTCATAGTTTTATTATACGAAATTGCTAAACCATTATAACCATGTGAAATGTATCAATAGTTGGCAACATAAAATGTTTTTTGTTTTAATAACTTGATATTTCAGGAGATTAAAGTAAACTTTAAAGCTTATGCAAAATCGATATCTAATACTTTTATGTATATCATAGACGTTCAAAGTATCCTAATACAAACTTATTATGTACTTTTTTCTTGTTTTGAAGGTTCTCTTTGGTTTTCTATCACAAATAATCTCATCATTTGCATGCTCTTAGCACAGCTTCATCTAGATTTTATCCTTATCTTTGAGACATGTCATAACCAGTTTCGTTTTAAATATTTTTCGTTATTAACAAACTGAGTTAGCTGTGCTTTGATAACCACATACACCATTCTATCTTCGCCTTTGCTACATTTTTCACACGCACAAAACAAAGACATTTAACAAAGTTTTTATTATTTATTTAAGCATATTGTTATAAAATGAAACACTAAGTCCTGTAACAATAAATATAATTTATAACTTGGGGTGGGGGTGGGGTTTGAGCGTCGTCTCTTGGGAATTGACGAGTTAACAATGTGAGACATGTTGAACACATTTCACTACTTTAGCTGTTATAAAGTTAAAAAAAGAGACACTCAATCCATATTATGCTCTCAAAGAACCGTTCAAAGTCGTTTTATCGATGGGAGCTGCTGGCAAGCGCGTGGTTATTAAGGTTCTGTTCTGGATGAAGAATGTAATTGCATAATTTATTCAGAAAAATGCGAATTAAAAAACTTGAACTCATGAACAACATTATTTTGTAATTCTGTTGAATTAAAAATATGAACCAGTTGTCTTTCCAAAGAATAATAATTATTAATTTTTCACAATCCCAGACAGTCATTTAAATTGTGTTTTGTTTGTTTTTCAATAATGCATTTCAAAGGTAAATAAAAAAATAAGTTATTATGTGTTGTAATGTCGTATTAAAACGACATTATTTATTGTCTAATATATACAGGGTGGCCTGTAAGTCCTTGTCCATCCATATATCTCATGTATCCAGGGTGTCACTAGTATTCTTGCGCTCATGTACCCACGTACTTGTCACAATACGCTCTTCAAGTTGTATATGGGTTTACCTTGGCCAAATTTATCTGAAAAAAAAAGAAACAAATTTATAATACACGCGTCATTGAATATAACGTAATAACATATGGATGGGTAAGGACTTACGTTTAGATACAAGTAAGTTATTACGATGCATAAAGTGGTTCAAAATATGTGACTTAAGAGCTGAAAGTAATATGAGCTATGAGATTAACAGCATTCAGAGTGTAGATCTGACCAAGAAAATAGACTGATAAAGGGTGCATTGTGTAACTCCACAAGTTTGGTATCGTGGCAATTTTAACGCTGTCTTTGGTTTTAAAGGAAGCCAACGACAGAAATATAGATGAGTAAGCCTTTAAGACTGAACTGTTAACTTACATCATACAATTTAAATACAACCCAAAGTCTACTAGCTGAAGAGCAGCTAAGAGCAGGCAATATTTCTTATATGTTGTTAAAAATTTATATCTCTAGAAAGTTATCTATCTATCAAGGTTATAGTTTGGAAGAAAATGTTTTAAAACTTTACTTATGATCTAGCTTATAATTTTATGTTGTTTTCTAAAATGTTTTAGACTGTTTTGGAGCTTTATTAAATATTTATGGTTTGATTTATTAGCTTTGTTTGTGTAACAGTTTCCTTGTTGGTAAAGTATAAGTTATAGAAATTATCCGGTGTTCGATTCTCCGTAATGGACACAACAGATAGTCCCAAGTGACTTTGCGTTAAAGCAAGCATTTTATACTGTTTTATTAAAGACCAATGGTTTAAGGTATCATAAATTGCTATGTAAAATGTTTAGCTATTTTTACAGCTTTATTAAAGACTTAGGATCTTATTATTTTATGTTATTCTCTAAAATGTTTCAGACTTTTATACAGGTTTATTAAAGATTTATGGTGTCTGACTTATAAAAATGAATTTGTGTTTCGATAGCTACTTTCTTGTATACATAAATATTCTAGCTACGTCCTTGTAAATATAAATATTCTAGTTTCGTTTACCTATAGTTTTTCCTTAATGAATTGAAGAAATTTTATTATTTTTTATACAAGAATAAATGAACTACCATAGATTTCAGAGATCGGTAATTACAAATGTAATTCATAATTTATTTGGGCTTGGTGTGAGAAGGTGAAGACGGATGAGCTCAGGATTTCAGATATATAAATAAATATTTTATTGAATCTGTAAAAGAGAATGTTCAGATTTTAACAATTTAAAATTGTCCAGACTCAAGTTTCCACAATGTAAAGTGTCTTTCTTTACTACTAATATGATGAACTATGAACTTTCATGAACTTACGGTCCATGCTGTATTTTTAATTTTAGGTACAAGTAAGTTATTTCGATGCATAAAGTGGTTCAAAATATGTGACTTAAGAGCTGAAAGTAATATGAGCTATGACATTAACAACATTCAGAGTGTAGATCTGACCAAGAAAATAAACTGATAAACAGTTGTTTGTTTTAGGTTTCAAACAAGTAAATCTTAAAGTGATTATATCAGGAAGAATGTGTGTGTGTGTGTTTTCCTTATAGCAAAGCAACAAAGGGCTATCTGCTCGGCCCACCGAGGGGAATCGAACCCCTGATTTTAGCGTTGTAAATCCAGAGACATACCGCTGATCAAGAAGAAATACATACATGAACCACGTGTACAGAGTACTCTGAATTGAAGTCAAAAACGCTGCATATAAAAACAAAAAACCTGACAACTTCACCGTTCGTTTTTATTTATACTTTTTAAAAGGTTTAATTAAAAGGATAGCTTATTGTAGTATTTGTTACCTTCTATTTGTGTTTGCTTCATCAGGTGAAAAACACTGAAAGGCAATGGTTATATTTATAGTTCAAAGAGACGATTACAGTACTTTTAGAAAAGTCTGGTACAGCGATTAAGACATTTTTTTCAATTTAAACCTTTTCCTTATATATTCCAGCCACGTAATGTAATCAAGTTACGTGAGCTTATTTGCACAAAAGTATTCTAAGAACATAGTAAAAAAAAAGACACTAAACTTGCTGTACTGTGGTATCACATCGCCAACGTATGGGGAAAGAACATTAATTTTATTGAGTGCTTTTAATAAAAAAATAAAACACGTTATAGAAGGAATCGTGGAGAACATAATCAATTTGAGATTTGCAAAGTTTGAAAAAAATCATTTTTTTTTGACGCAGAAAGAATGATATTTTTTGAAAGAGTAAAAGCAGATTTTAACATGAAAATTAGTTTGATTAAAAATAATGATTAAGAATCAGGGAGTATCTACTATGTAACAAACACTGATGGATATCTCAAATAAATGGAGTATTTATTACGGTCTTGATTAAGAACCAGGGAGTATCTACTATGTAGCCCCCCAGTGGCTCAGCGATATGTCTGCGAACTTACACGCTAAAATCCGGGTTTCGATACCCGTGGTGGACAAAGCACAGATAGCCCATTGTGTAGCTTTGTGCTTAATTAAAAACAACAATCTACTATGTAACAAACACTGATAGGTATTTCAAATAAACGGAATATTTACAACGGTCTTGTTAAATGAATTTTCTTTTAACCCACGTGTCTTTCTAACGTTATGAATTAGTGTGATTATTATATTTAAAATCTAGACTTTTAAAACAATAAAGTAAGAATTTAAAATGTGTTGAAGCGGTTTCATAAAGACAAGCATGTTCGAACCATGGATTCGATGATTTGCGGTCTCTAGACAGTTGTCGCAAAACACTTTCTACACTATTAGAGCGACAGTCAAATCAACTATTCTATGAGACAAGTGTAACCATTAGTTGGCGGTGTGTACTGTTGACTGACTATATTCCTTTTGGTTTATCTTTAGCTCAGAATTAGAAACAACTATATAAAGGTGATCCTTGGAGTAGTTTTGCTCAAAATTGCCGAAACAAAGAAAAAATTAAAATAAAATAATTCTAAATATTTTTAGATTCTAGTTCTTTTATCGTAACATACAACCTATCATGTCGAAGGTATAAGTATTGTTTTAATATCCTTTGTCGTTCTTAAAGAAATAAAATTATTTAATACAATTACATGAGATACAATTATTCTCACTGCTCTATTCTAAATGTGTTGATCATTAAAACACATGGAGTAAATTACTTTCTTGTAGTAAATGACTTTTATAATGTGGTTAATACACAATAATTAAAGTTCTTAATACGTTTTAAACTGTTAAATCTCAATGAACGTGCTGGAGGTTTATCCTGCGCATGCGCTTTTTGTCCTTATACATATTTGTTGCTAGTAATAGGAATGTTATCAAATATGCTTGTTAAAGTGCATTAGGTATACCTTATATCATTTGTTCTGAAAACTGTATTATTGTCACAGAAATAAAGAGTAAAACAAAAGATAAATTCGATTGTTTATTTATAGAACAGTGAGAAGTCGCTGCCATGAACAATAATATCAAGTATGACGTAATGCACTCGACAATTCTCCGGGGGATAACGCTTTTGTTTGAAAACTTCAAGCCTTAGGGCGTTGCGATTGTTGAAGAGCACGTGTTTTCAGAGTTGCTGGCGTGCCGCTGAGAAAGAAAGTAATTGCTTCGAAACATTTAACTTTATGGTTTTACAAACTGTGTTTTCTGTCCTGTTTCCATCACTACGCTGATATTATTTCAAACCAAGACTTCTATTAATTTATTAGAAATCCGAAAAATACGTTAATTATAAACTGCTGTTGCAACAACCAAAATTCTACATACAACGTCATTCCTATTTTCACATGGTTCGTAAGCTAAAGGAGAACCAAGGCGGATTGAATCTGAGTGTTCAGAGTATATTCAGTAGCATTCACAATGTAATTATGCTGAACACTGATATCCATCTCGTACAAAAAGAAGTATATGTTATGTAACACTGATACGTACATAGCACGTGCGCTTCTATTTTTGATACATAATATGTATATATATGTATTAACCTATATTTTTTATCTTTCCATAACATCTGTTTCATAGGCTTAGCCACTTTCCTTATTAAACCAGTTTCGTGTCCTTCACTAGCTCCTTTTCAGTGATAAACGTTTCGAACACAGAAAATCCAGATTTAAAAATAAAAATAAATAAGTTTGAAGTTTTAAGTTATAAAAAAAATCTATACATATTTTTAATACGAAAATATAACATAAAATCCAATAAATAAACATTAAAATCTTAAAACCACATCACATTTTATATCATCAATACACTAGAAAGCCACAAACAAAATAAGATTAGAAATATACACATGTACATAAATTTAAGGAAACCACAACCCGGACGTTCTCAATTTTATATGCAAAAAACGGCTCTTTTGGGCTCAGAAAACGCTTCAAATAGAAGAGCGAACAACGTTTCGACCTTCTTCGGTCATCGTCAGGTTCACAAAGAAAGAGGTAACTGGCCGGAAGCTGACCACATGTTTGGAAGGGGTTGTATAACTGAGTGTCGCAATGTAGAGGTAGAAACGTTGTTCGCTCTTCTATTTGAAGCGTTTTCTGAGCCCAAAAGAGCCGTTTTTTGCATATAAAATTCTCAACAAGTGGGTTTCTCGACATCACTGATTGTTATTTCATCCGGACGTTCTCACTTTATTATTATTATTATTCTGATATTTCTAATCCATGAATACATTTCATTCGTCTAGTTATTTATTGTGTTGAAATTGAAAAAGCGGAAAGAACGGAAGGTTACAGAAATGTTAAACAAATTCTTAATTTCCAGAGACCAACATTGATCAATATACAAAATAATAATGTTTACGATACATCGGGTGATCCGTTAAGTAATGTCCGATCACAGGTTTGGAAAAAAGAAAAAGGATTTCAAAGGATTTTAATGTTATTTAATCAATAATGTAAGTTCCATTATTATCAATTACTTCCTGCCAACGATTCACAAGTTTCTGAATGCCACTTCTATAAAATTCTTGGGGTTTGGAGAAAAAGAATGGAAAGAGGGTAGTTTGACTTCTTCATGTGTTCCAAGATCTTTCCCATCAAGATAGTTCTGCAAACTTCAGAATAGATGATAATCAGATGGGGCAAAGCCCGAAGAATAAGGAGGACGTGGACGTTTGCAGATGTGGTTCTTGCTGTATGGGGCCATGCATTATCGTGTTGTAACACAACACCTTTATCACTGATCAAAGCAGGCCTCTTTTCTTTCAGTGCAGCATTCAAATACTCTAACTGTTGACAATAGAAGTCTGATGTAATCGTTACATTGAGTGGCAACAACTCTAAGTTTATCACACCAACAATATCCCACCAAACTTTTGACAAGAATTTCCTAGGGTGGATGTTCATTTTTGGCTGTGCTTTAGCCCGAATGCCTGCACTGAGCCATTGTCTGCAGCACTTAGCATTTTTATAGAATATCCATTTTTGATCTTCAGTCACTAATCTGTCCAAAAAAGGTGAGTTACAATCATGAGAGCGTAGAGAAGTGCAAATGCCCACTCTTGCTTTAAGGTTGGCTTACGTCTACTCGTGAGGAACTCATTTTCTAAGTTTTGACACCTTTCAAAGCTGTTGAAGATGATGGTGAACTATTAAATTAAGCTTTTGTGCTAATTCTTCAACTGTTACAGCACAATCTTCATCCTGTGCAGCCTGCAGTAAGTCATCATTAAACTCAAAAGAACGACCTGAACGTGGCGCATCACATAAGCTGTAGTCACCTGATCTGAACTTCTGAAACTACCTTCGACATTTTTTTTCATTGAGAGACTCCGCACCATAAACACCTTGAATGTTTTGTGTAATTTCTGTTGCACATACATTTTTATACACGTTTTACTACATATTTTAGTCATTAAGGCTTTCTACAAAGATAGAAATGATGGTGCAGAGTCCCTGACTCTTGTAGAGCAAAGTATCTTTATGCTTAATTTTTCTTTTGATTTCCAGAAAAACCTGTGACGTAAAATTACTCACTTGATCACTTTGAATTTCTCCTCGTAAGCCAAAACGTGAGAACAAGTTAATCAATCTTTAAACAAAAGTTGTAGAAGAAATTTATTTGATAAGAATAGCTTTGGGTTACTAAGTGGCTTAATCTAAAATGGTCAACAAAAACGTATTTCTTTTTTCGTCCGAGAAAGAGGGTTTAGAATATTCACAAACAAACTATAAAAAATGGTCCTTTAACAGAAGAAATAAGTTTTAAAAGTGCTTTACAAACTTTATTATTAGGATTTTAAACTATTTTATAAGTTTTAGATGTTTTACAAAATTCAGCTACATCTTTCCTCCGTTCGAGTCAATAAATTTGCTACACGGGTCTCAACTTATTTTTCCAGCTCCAATATTTTCACTTAAGGGCATTTCATTTGGTAAAGACATAACTTCGCGTCTATTAACTTCAGGTACAGCAATTTGATTTCTAACTAGCTTCCACTTCCTTACCAACACGCCATTTTGAAAGTAATAACAAACAGGGTGTTTCAATTCTTCCTGTTCTGACACGTCTTGTTCCTGGACAGAAATCAAATACAGATCCTTTGTTTGTCTCTTAATAAACGTTTCCTTATTTGTCCTAAATTTCACTTAAGAAACTGATTTGTTTCCATACTGTAAATCTACAAGAAATATAGTGCTTAAATCGTAACTGTCATTAGGGTCTAAATATTTTGCCATCAGATCCTTGATTAGCAATAGTAAGAGAAAAAAATGGGAATATTCCTGAAAAAGTTTTATTTGCCCTGGATCAAAATAGTTTTCTTCTCACGAATCAACATATTTTCTGGAACTGAGCTTCAACTGGACAAAATTTCGACTATTCCATTATTTCTAAACAAATAATGATAACAGAGGCACAGAATGGCTAGCTTTAACCTGTTAAAATTGTCATAAACTAAAATCCATTAGAGCTAATTGAAAACTAGGATCCATTAGAGCTAATTGAAAACTAGGATTTATTAGGGCTAATTGAAAATTAGGATCCATTAGAGCTAATTGATTTGTAAAACATACTTCCTTTAAGTTTACTCTTATTTCATACTCTTCAAAATTTTTCTTGTATTCTTGTTTCAAACAATTTATTTGTTTGAAATGGCAAGATCTCCTACAATAACAACAAAGTTTTCAACTTTTCTTTCATAATTTGTTTTATTTTAATTAGTCTGATTTGTACGTTCTTTCTCTTTTACATTTGTTAGCAGTAAAGCCAGAATTTTTGAAATTTGAATTTGATGATTAAACTATCGTGAAACAAACCAAACTTATCAGCCAATTCTGACAAAGTCTCAATTTGTCTATCTTCAATATGTCCTTCGACATTAAACTGTTTGCTTGTTTTTGAATTTAGTGCAAAGCAACACGAGGACTATCTGCGCTAGCCGTCCCAAATTTTGAAGTGTAACACTAGAGGAAAGGCAGCTATTCATTGTCACCCACCCCCAACTCTTGGACTACTCTTTAACTTGAAAACTTTAACCACGAATACTGGGATTAATCGTGACTTTATAACGGCCCCCTTAAATGAAGACCTGAACAGAAATTCTTCAATCAAAATGAGTTGTCTAAACTTTTCAAAAATTCTGTCCGTCCACAGATTTAGATTTATGTCCTTCTTTACGTCTAGAAAATTTAATCTATTACTTAGTGAATAATTTAGTACTTTGTCAAAAATTTTGCCTTTTTTTCCGGGAATGTATTCATATGTATCTAAAATTTTCTTTTAGACGACATCATAATTTACACAACCTTCAAAACTTAAAGCTGAAAAATACTTCTAGAGCTTTCAATAGTAATATTTATTACAATAACACAGACCCTATCTAAAAGGAACCTCCATAAGTATAAATATTTTCTTCAAAACTAAAAAGAAACTAACGACATCATTTTTATTAAAACAGGAAAGGTATTTAATAACTTTTTGATAATTTTTTATATCTTCCCGCCTGATCGACAGAGCTTAGAGACAGGCGCATCCGGGGATGTTCAGCTTTTCTCTATCTATTTTCAGTAACAGAAACTTGATACTCTTTATATAGAATATTAAAATACCGTTATAGAGTGCGCGTGTGCGAAAAACCGTTAGTAAAGTCAGATGCCAGGCAATACAAGTGCAGTATGAAACAAGTAACACATTTCACGAATAATTTAGTGTACTTTAAATAGAATGCTTCACTTCAAAAGCAAAACTTGAGAAGAGATATATTTATCTTTTTACAGATAGAATAAACTCAATGTCCAATAATTTGAATTTCAGTTACATGACTAGCTGTCCGATGACTCATTCGTATAACAATGTTGTTATAAAATTGTTAAGCCGACGTTGTATTTTTATCACGTTGTGCGTGATTCCAAAAAAAAACAAAAACAATTTACAACTTCATATTGTTCTTTTTCTACTCAGCTGTGGTATTCAGAATTAATCTGAACACCGATTTGTAATGAAACATCACATTTAAGAGTTACACCGGTACGTACGTTCTTTATAAGCGACAAGAAGGTTCACGTGTTTCGACTTATGTAATAAAAGTAAATAACGTTTGTTTTGGAATCGAAACCTCCACATTCTTCGTCACGGCGAGTTTCAAGTAATCGTAATGATGTTTCTAGATTTAGCTATTTAGTTTAAAAGTTACTTTTTTTGGAATAT
Organism: Carcinoscorpius rotundicauda; assembly: GCA_011833715.1. Taxonomy (NCBI): domain Eukaryota; kingdom Metazoa; phylum Arthropoda; class Merostomata; order Xiphosura; family Limulidae; genus Carcinoscorpius; species Carcinoscorpius rotundicauda. The sequence goes on from CM022393.1 coordinate 31,784,772, forward strand.
CAGCGCATTAGATCTGCGTGTGACATATTAATGACGTCGTGTCTGTTTGTTTGTTTATAATTAAGCACAAAGCTAAAATGGGATATCTTTACTCTGTCCATCACGGGTATCGAAACCTGGTTGTTAGCGGTGTGAGTTCGCATACATACCACTGTATCACTGGGGGGAGGCGTCATATCTGCAACATGAGAATGGAGAAAAATAAAGGTCTCTGTGACGTGAAACGAAAGCCAACGTGAAACTCGTGATTTCTATTTGCAAATTTACATGCACACAGGACAACAATTTCCCGAAGTTGGTGACTGAACATCGAGTAATAAATTTTTTATCATATAAGTAAAGTTCCATTATAGCAATATACCCTGGCTTATTTTTGGATGAGTTTCGGTGAAAAATAAATGATTTTAATTTTGGTGTTGACTCACTATGCTGAAATTAAGGCTTTAATTAACTTAATTTACTTAGTGTTGTGTAATTATTATGTTTGAAGTTATGACTTTTAAATATCGACTACTTCCTTTAGGGCGACATAAAAAGCCCTGACACGTGGTTTCAAAACAGAATGACACATACTGTAACTAATTTGTGAGCCAAATGTCAGAGAGCGGTGCTAGTATAGGCGATGACCAGTTTTACTAATCTGCTGTTTTGGAGATTTATAGGCTGACAATAGCAAATTAACTAACTGTATTCGGGATAGATGCAGACTATTGATTAGTGTATTAGTGTTCAAGGGTCTATGATTCGCATCTCGTTGCAACAAAGAAAAATCGCACTTCATCTGGGGCGACTGGTTCATCATAAAAATAACAGACAATTATAATAGACCAAGAGATAGCAGTACGTACTGTTGACTAGCTTCGTTACCCCTAGTTTGTCACTTCGAAATTAGGGACTGATAGAGCAAACATATTTTGTATAGTTTTGTGCGACTACGCAAAACAAACAAACAAATTTCTCTCTGTTCTGAACTGATTTTAGAGAGGATTAAATACGTCGTATTGAAAACGATTTTGAATATTTAACGTAATAAACACAGCCGATATAAAGCGGCAGGCTTTATATTTGTTTGGCTTCCATAAGTAATGTGATACACGGAAAATGTATCGATTTTGGAACACGCATGTAACATATTCGTGCACTGAGATCATAAATACATGTTTCAACCATAAATTTAGAACATCGAAAACGAAAGTATTCTTTGCATTTAATGACATCGAAAAACTATAGATATACTTTGAGCACCAGAACCATTCAGCAAGAGCTTTGCTGCAAGTCATATATTATCCGTGGGAAGCAAAGTGCAGCGCTTTGCAGCACGTATGTAATCAACAAACAGAAATGGCAATGGTAAAAATGCTTTCCTCGCGTCTCAAGTATGCACAATATAATAGAAAAAAAGATATCTTTGTCTGTAAAAGCCTGCCCCCCAGTGGCTCAGCGGTATGTCTGCGGACTTACACGCTAAAATCCGGGTTTCGATACCCGTGGTGGGCAGAGCACAGATAGCCCATTGTGCAGCTTTGTGCTTAATTCTAAACAACAACAACAAAAACTGTAAAAGCCACACAAATATATTGTACACAAGATGCTTCCACGACAAATTCGTTCAATTGTCGAATACAACAAACAACTGGAAAACGAAACGGTATTCACACCATTGCACACACTCCAGTCAAATCGGTCTGTTTAAGTTGGCAGTTAAAAAACATCGTTAGATTTGTAATGGATAGCTTACTGGCAGGAGTAGTGTGCTTTAAACCTGACAGCCTTAAGACGGTGGCTTTGTGCAATAAAAACTGTTGTATGGATGCACAGTCGTCAGGTAAAGCAGATCGAGTGTAAATGACATCGACTGGTGAGGCTTCAAAATTATTTTAATATAATATAATCAATCGTTTTATATTTATAAATATTCGATTTTTTGGCAGTTTGTGTTTGTAATTTGTGAAATAAATGTTTCTTTTTATTTTAGAACTTTCGTTTAACAGTCTTATATATATCTACTATACCATTATACTATAGTATACTTTGAAACTTATAATACACATGTGTTATGTATATGTGTAAATATTTTGTAAACGACAACATGTCGTATTGTGTTTAAATTTTCATTTCTATTATTCATTTTTCCATATTGATATTATTGTTTCGAAGTTTAAACTAATATTTTGTCATTTATTTAGGGTAGCATTTAGAACTTTCTTGAATTAAGTGGACCAATCATATGTTTGTAAATGAGTGCTGGTGACTTCGTGTCTAGACGTGTAGTCTCGTGCAAGAACGAACACGCGCGGTTCGCTCTAGAGTTGTATGGAAATTGCGAGATTGTTCGAGAAATAGGCCTATCGGTATAAAAGACGGTGACGTGAGAGATATTCAGTCATCAGTTTTTATTCGAAGAAAAGAGGAAAGTCAGACATTAGTTCTATTTCTAAAGAAGAGAGTCAGTTATTTGAGAAATATTAAGTGTTTGCTGTGATTATTCAACTTGGATTTGTGGCTGAAGTTAGATCTACGGAAGCTGTGATTTTACTTCGTCAATCTCTACGATTCATCCGAATTACTGCTTGTGCTGAGAGTCGGCGAATTTATTGAACTGTGAACTCTGTTTCTGAACTTCTTCATTTAAGCTTCGGAAACTCTTCGTGGGACCAAATTCACACCCTAGACTGGAATTTGAGACTTTCATTTTAGATCATTACATTAGATACAGGCCAGTACCGTTTTGTATTGTGATTAATTTTGAAGTTTGAAACTAATATTATTTTGTTTTGTAATTAATTTCGAATGTTGTAACTTAATATCTGTCACTGTTATTATATAATTTATGTTATATCTGTTATATTTGTTAATAGTTTAGTGTAATAAATTATACAAGCTGTTATCTGCGTTTTTCTGTTGCGTTTAATCTACGAAGAACTTAAAACATAAAAAAATACGTAACAACATGTATTATACTTATGTACACATGAGTGTTGATAAGGGTAAGATATCAGATACTTAATGATGAGAGATGAAACAGCATGCCATTTTAATACAAAATATTAAGAATTTGAGGGTTAAACCTTATTTGTATGATAATACTTTAGATAAACGTATTAGGCTGCCGTTGACTTTACCAGTGATAAAATATTACTCCGTATAAGTTGAAGAGGTGTTTTCATGCTTGCAATGAATAGGAAAAAAACGAGTAGTCATTTAATACTTCACTTATTTCTCTAAGATATTAAGGAAACATTTAATAATAATCTGTCATGTGTGTGTTTGACATTACAACCTGGTTTGGATAGCAATACGTAGTTATAAGAGGTATCAAGCCAGCAACAAGCGAGATTGTGACCTTATTTCGTTTCTGTTCACAGTGGTTGTTGCAACCTGGTTTGGATAGCAATACGTAGTTATAAGAGGTATCAAGCCAGCAACAAGCGAGATTGTGACCTTATTTCGTTTCTGTTCACAGTGGTTGTTGCAACCTGGTTTGGATAGCAATACGTAGTTATAAGAGGTATCAAGCCAGCAACAAGCGAGATTGTGACCTTATTTCGTTTCTGTTCACAGTGGTTGTTGCTTTTAACGATCCAGCGTAATCGTTTGGAAAAACGCTTTGTTTCAGCAGTACAGCCTTCATGTTATAAGCAGGATTTGTCTAAAGAAGTCATATTTATTTCTGTTATTTTCTCATGTGTGTTATATAGTTTCATTTGGGCGAGAAGTGTGTGTGTCCCAAAGTTTATAAGCCGCTACTAACCAGCAATTTATTAATTTTTAGTTATTTAGTGTGAGACTTGGCAGTTAAAAATAGTATACGTATTCTTTTTATCTTAAATATGCCCTCAATTGTTATTTCTTTTTTTGATGTTTTCTGCTGGTACAGCGGTAAATCTACGGATTCACAACTCTAAAATCAAGGATTCGATTCCACTCGGTGGACTCAGCAGATAGCCCGATATGGCTTTGCTATAAGAAAACACATTTTGTATCGATTTTATTACGCCAGTAACTTTTTAAAACACTTAAAGTTACAAGAATCAGCTCTGATAGAGTGTTTTTAAAACATATTGCTTGGTTTCATGAAATATATTTTAATAAGTTTCAGTATCGATTTGTTACTAACAAAAAAATACTGGAGTGGAGAGAAGATACGAATGTGTAAGTTTGTAAAAATATTTAACTGCGCCTGTTTGTTCGTTTTGTTTAAGCCCTTGACGCTACACTTAACCTGTGGAAATAATATATCAAAACATTACTGAAAATTTCTATTTAAAGTATTAACTTGCAAAGGATAGATAATTTCAAGAGAAGTTTCCGTCTTCTCGTTTTAAAATTAAATTTCACAAGTGAGTATTGATTCATTCGATAAATTACATCATAGACCTCACATTCGTAACTTCACCATTTTGTTTTATGTTTTTATGGAAAATAAGTGCTAATGCAATATTTACTCCGAGAGGCATTGAACGTTAACAAACAAACTAGTTTACATAGATATCCACAGTTTTAATGTAACATTTACTCGGAAAGGTACTAATGTTTACAAACAAACTAGTCGAGAGAAATATCTACAGTTTTAATATAACATTTACTCGGAAAGGTACTTAACGTTTACAAACAAACTAGTTTAGATAGATACCCACAGTTTTAATGTAGCATTTACTCGGAGAGGTACTTAAGGTTTACAAACAAGCTAGTCGAGAGAAATATTTACAGTTTTAATGTAACATTTACTCGGAAAGGTACTTAACGTTTACAAACAAACTAGTTGAAATATATCTCCAGTGTTTTAATGTAACATTTACTCGGAAAGGTACTTAATGTCTACAAACAAACTAGTTGAGATATATATCCACAGTTTTAATGTAACATTTACTCGGAGAGGTACTCAAGGTTTACAAACAAACTAGTTGAAATATATCTCCAGTGTTTTAATGTAACATTTACTCGGAAAGGTACTTAGTGTCTACAAACAAACTAGTTGAGATATATATCCACAGTTTTAATGTAACATTTACTCGGAGAGGTACTCAAGGTTTACAAACAAGCTAGTTTAGATAGATACCCACAGTTTTAATGTGACATTTACTCGGAGAGGTACTTAATGTCTACAAACAAACTATTTGAGATATACAGGGTGGTCGCTAGAAAAGCGAAAAATTTGTCAAACAGCTATTTATTTTTACAAAGTTTTTTAAAGGCATATGTTATATTACACTCATAGATGCTCAAAATTATTAAAACCATGCATTTTATTCATGATGTAAAGAAATCAAAATAGAAATGAGTAAGCACGCATTTTATTCATGATCTCATCTGACCCTCAAATTTTCCGCTTTTCTAGCGACCACCCTGTATATTCACAACCTTGTACTTTCACTTCTTAATGAGTTTTTAATATTAAGCAGTACAACTCTATAATATATTTATTAATTATCATTTGCTCCTAAGAGAGAATTATTTTTATAATGTAATAGGACGCGAGCAATGAACTCTCGGATTCACAGTCCGTACACGCTACAACCACTGGATCATACACTTCCTGTACTGTCGTTTTATTTGTTGTTCCTGCAATTAACAAAGGACGACAGATACTGAAATATTAAAGTACAAAACGTTTATACTTTTTGAACTATAGAACAGCGTGATTAATTTATGAACAATTGCTCTTCACGTAGTTGAATAATAAATGAACCGAGACTGAGGAGTTTTATCTTTAATGCCACTTTTATTATTAATGTAACACAATTGTGGTCTCTGTTTCCTTCATAAAGAAGACATTTTGGATTTTTATTCACGAGAAGTCTGAAAGAACCGATTCTCATCATTGTAGAAAATTAAACCCCACCAAACAGAAAGTTATCAGGAGATGAAATCTAAAATAAAAGATTAAAACTAATGAATCGATTAATTAATCAAATAAGTAAATAATCCCTAATATAATGTGTAATAAAAATAACGAGAGTGAAAGTGTGAAATATTGTGAATTTCTTATTTTGACACAAAACTATCATAAGCTAATCTCTACCTTTATGTAAACAAAGCTGACTAAAATTACCATAACAGCTAAAGTGTTAGCTTTTTAACAAACTACAGATCAGAATAGTCTATTTGTAAACAAAGGATACTTACATTATCTCATCAGTACCTATCCCAGACGAAACATGAGACTAAGATCGAAATGTGTCTGTACCGCAGATTTTTAGGCTAAGCTAAACTTGTGACATTCAAACTTATCGTTAGAGCCATTACTATGCAGCATTAAAAGGTAAATATTGTTGTGTCAAATGTTCAAACTCCTGAAGCCAGATGTGCGATGAAAATCACGTTCGACTTTAGATGTTATTTTTCACAGTCCTCGTATCTCATTACGGATTTCAAACCAAACGGTGTGTAATAATGACATTTCAAATCTATCATGTTTTATCCACGCGTTCCTGTTCAGCAGGTCTTTCACACGATGTTCAATCTTTTGTGTGAAATCACTCATGCAGTGTCAACGACACATTTTACAACTTTAACAAAATTCATTTATTTCGCTCAGGACCTTGATTTTTGAAATATTTCAAAGAATAGCCAATCACTATGCGATTTCTGAACCTAAGAGTAACGTAATAACGCACAAACTATTTATCAGTGTATCACACTTCACTGGCATAACTGTTATATGTTATTATAAATAACATTTTGACTGAGGCATTCCGTGTTGTAGTCTAGCTTACCCGATAAACACTGGTATTCGACGTCAAGCCTCTTTTTCAAGGTGGTCGCCAGATAAAATGGTATTATATTCTTACTGGAAATATACATTGAGCTCATTAAAGAAAAGAATTTTGTTGTCAGTTTCATGTTTAGGAAATATCGTAAAAAATAGCGATTAAGGTTTGTTTGTTTTCCAATTTCACGCCAAACTACTCGAGGATTATCTGTACTAACCGTCCCTAATTTAGCAGTGTAAGACTAGAGGAAAGGCACCTAGCTATCACCCCCCATCACCAGCTCTTGGGTTATTCTTTTACCAACAAATAGTGGGATTAATAGTCTCATTATTGCATGGCTGAAAGGGCGAGTAAGTTTGGTGCGACAGGGATTCAAACCGCTGACTCTCAGAGCGATCTAAGAACTACAATTCTCTAGCATACGCTTTATATACGATACGAACCGATACCTTTGACATAAACTAATGTAAAATAATATGAATTTTCTGAGGTGTAGTAGTTATTCGTTCTTTAGTTTTATGTGGTACAGGCTGTACTTTAAAGGTTAAAGTTTAATCATTTGTTAGAAATTATAATTTATCTCGAACGAGTTTCCGATGTATTATGTTACGTATTACCATTTCAAGTAGCCAGAAATTTTAATTTTAATTTAGAAATTAACTGATTATCGATATGTTTTTAATTTATGATACTTGTCAACGAGATTAATACACACAATTTTCTTTCTCAAGACAAATACATTTTAATATACAAATAACAATACAACTTATAATAATAATTATCACACATAGTGATTTATGTACAAAAAGTTTATAAATTCACAAACAATAATCAGTTTTCTCTCACGTCTGGAACTGAATATTAATTCCAGTTAAATTGCTCATTGTTTTGTGTTTTAATGCCACGTTTTTAAAAAATAAAAATTCGGAGTTTCTCAAGTGCAGACATATTCTTATTTGAATTTATTTGTTAATATCTTCCTAATAATAATATTCATTGAAATTCTGTTAATATATAAAATAATTTTGCTCGTAACGCTTCTGATGACTTATAGCTGTTTAAGAATTAATATGAAATAATACCTTATTTAACACTCCTACGAAAATAATATTTACATCCACTGAAGTGATACCCTTAGTGGATGTTTTAAAAAAAAAATTAAATATTATTTCGCAAATGTCTGAAAAGTCAAAATATTATTGCTCCTTAAAATATAAAGGGATAGGGTCAATTAATGGCAATTTCATTTAAATACAAAATTATTAGTCTAATATTAATAACCTTCCAAGTTGCTCTGGGGCCTGTTAGGGCCCAATTTTCGTAAGAATGTTATTTGTTTTCACTTGGCACGATTGTAGTAGAACTTATTTATTTAACTAGTTTCACGTGATCCTTCGATTTTTTAAAACCAAATACTTGAAAATTATAACGAGATTCATGAATTTATATTTATAACATAGTTTCATAATACAATTCGTTACTATTTCTTTTTAATTAATTGGGTAGCGTATGTAGAGTCTAGGTTTTATAATAAACATCACGAATTTGTGAAAAGTTTCTGACAACCCGCTCTTCTGTTCGTGATTTCAGAAGTTTTCTCAAATTGATTTGCTGTCTTGAACAGTTGTCAAGTAGTTCTAATACTTCTTCTTAAATTTTCAAGTAAAAACTATTAGGCCTAAATCACTTTAACCAAGAGCCGGACAAAACACGTCTTGTTTCTCTCCTTCTCTCTTCAAAAAGCCCGAAAAGTCGAAAAGTAACGACGTGATGTTGCTGACTAATTTAAATTGTTTTCAAGCTGAAGTTAGGTGCTGCTCTCTGTTGGTTAATTAAGAAAGCTAATATCATTTTCTTGCTGTGATGTTTAAAAAGAGTAGTGCAATGAAACAAAATAAATCCAGAGTTTGTTATTTTTGACTAAGTCTGCTGAGTATAGATTGTCTTAAACCAAATCTATTATAGTTTTATTTACATTGGTGAAATAATTATATCTTTAAATATTATATTAATAAGTTATTCTGTTACTTCGTAAAACGTATAATGCCTTTTCGTATGCTTCTATTTACACATTTTTTAAAACATAAAGAATGCCTTTCAAGAAGCTGGGGAAAATAATCATGGTAAATTAAAGCTGCTTTTTAGTATATATTTAAGTGAGTATGAGAATCAATGGAGTGTAATAAGAGTGATATAAAAACGTTCAGAGCATGAGTCGTTCAGCGGTATGTCTGCGGGCCTACAACGCTAAAAACCGGGTTTCGAAACCTGTAGTAGGCAGAGCACAAATAGCCCATTGTGTAGCCTTATACTTAATTCAAAATAACAATGTGTGTTCATTTTTATTTTGAGCGGGAACATAAATAACTAAACAATTTAATGACAATTTTGAATTTTTCTTTTTTATTCTATTCTAGAAATGGAACATTGTCGACTCTTTTGACGAAGTGTTATTTGTTTTCAAGCTGGAATAAACCACGAAACTTTAAAATTGTGTCTTATTTATTTATTCATCATTGTGCTAAACGTTTAAATGAGCAGCTTAAGAGCTAATAGAAGCTCTGTTTTTTTATTATGAACTATTAAAATTCAAAATGGTGTATTATTTTTAAAAATTATTACTTTGACTTTGCTTTTTCTTCGATAAATGAAGGTACTGGATACTTGCTTCTCAAATCTCTAGATGGCAGCAGTTTAGAAGTAAATGGTAAAATATTTAAAGCACATTTCTGTCAATCCCAAGAAGACAGTTATTCATATGTATACTTTATTTTGTGATTTAGTATATTGTTTTGCTTTTAACTTTAGGTGTTAGTTCTTTAAAGGTTTAAGAATTATCGTAGGTTAGTGTCTCACCTGAAAATAACTATTGCGTTAGAATTAGATATTATTTGTAAGAATTTTTGAGTGAAAAGAAAGAATAGCATAACAACCTACCAATCAAAAATCAGAACTGATCTACCAATCAAGAAAAAGATACTTAAAAATGTTTTTGATAGGACTTTTTTTTTGTTAGCAGAGGAAACACATGGTAGACCAATTCTCTGTGAGATGAGGATCATGGCGAGGGTGTTTACCATTTTACCTTTCAGGTTATTGTTCAAGATCATTCAGTAAGTTTGGGAAAATATTGAAATAGCTGTTTAGAAGTCAACGTTCTTCAGACAGGAGGAAGAAAACAAAAATGGAGTAATTTAACATACAGTGCCACAGATAAATTTAGTATAAATTAGGTCAGCAGGTGACCAAATTAAGTCAGTATGGTTAAGTGCACATTTATCGGTTTTACTTTGCGGATTGGTAGATAAATGGCAGATCAACCACCAAGAAGTCTACGATGTTTAACAGCCGTTTTTCTAAAATGTTTCGTATCATCAACATACGTTGTAATAGTAAGAGTGAAAGCAGATTTATCACGGTGTGAACTTTAAAACTCCAGTTTTACATAATAATGTTCCACTTAAGATTGGTGTCAACAGAAAACGAATTGATCTTTCTAGTAACCTCTTTATATCACACTGTGTTGATACATAGTTTTAATGTCTAGTTTCGAAACAATGCTTTATACATAAAAACTTTATTTATAAGAACAATATCACAACAATTACAACAATGATTAGAATTTCATTTAAGGAGGTATAGCATGGCCAGGTAGGTTGAGGAATTCGACTCGTAAATTGAGGATCGCATGTTTGAATTCCGATCACACCAAACATGCTCGCCCTTTCAGTCGTGGGAGCGTTATAATGCGATGGTCAATTCCACTATTCGTTGGTAAAAGAGTTAACCCAAGAGTTGGTGGTGGGTAGTGATGACCAGCTACCTTCCCTCTACTCTCACACTGCTAAATTAGGGATGGACAGATAGCCCTCGAGTAGCTCTGTGCGAAATTCAAAAACAAACAATCATTTAAGGAATATTTTAGGTCCAAGTTGGGCTGCCCCTAGTAGCTCAGTGGTATGTCTGCGGCAGAGCACAGATAGCCCATTGTGTAGCTTTATGCTTAATTAAAAAAAACAACAACTAAGTTAGGTTATCACAAAATTTAACAAAAATAGATCGATATTTGTTTTTCAATTGTTTGTTTGGAGAAACATGAATTTTCTTTATAAAAATTAAATGCGAAGCCCTTAATATATTTTTTTTTATTTTACTCTTTTAGCGTAATGGGAATTTCTGAACTTGGAAAACTGCATCCAGATCTTAACTTTCTTTGATGTAAAGCACAACAAATTACCCTACATATTGTCCTCCACGAGAAATCAAAACCCGAGTTTTAGCGTTGTAAATTCTTAAAGTTATTATTGTTTTATCGGGAGTCAAGTCTTAACACGATAAAGGATTGTTAAAAGTCATTGCATTATATAAAGAAAGCTGCCATCTGGACGAACACTTAAAATTTGACCAGAACTAAAGTTAAATGTACAGAAACAAGCTTTTATGTATTAGTTACAAAATATTGATTAAATATTATTTACAACACCGAAAAACTACAGATTAACTTAGAACACAGTTTATTAGTTGTACGGAAAAGCAATTAATAATCTCCAAGAGAAAAAAAAGAAGTAAAATTGCTTCTTCTTTATCTAAAAACTATTGCGCTCTAAGTGTTGAAATTTACCAAGCTCATTTTCATTTAACTTGATGTGCACGAAACATACTGTTCCATGCATTGAAAATTAAAACTAATTGTATCATCGTTGTCAAATTTTGATTTACTCTAAATGTTTTGTATAATATGCTGTCTCAAAGATAAACTGTTAGGTAATCTTAAACATCTATTATATACTATATTTTACCTCGGACGAGTCTCTGATTCATGTCACGCATACTACGTATTAATGCCCCCCAGTGGCTCAGCGGTATGTCTGCGGACTTACACGCTAAAATCCTGGTTTCGATACCCGTGGTGGGCAGAGCACAGATAGCCCATTGTGTAGCTTTGTGCTTAATTCAAAACAACAACAACAACTACGTATTAAGATTTCAAGTATCCGGAAATTTAAATTTTAGTTTAGAAGTTAACTGAATGTCAATATGAAGCAAAGGACTAGATTTAGAAACCAACAACACATATTTCAGAATATAAATGTTAACAATAATAACAACATATTTAAATACATGTTGCTGTAAAAAGACATCTGTACGTCTTGTATTAAAAACAACTGATTAATGCCAGTATATATTTCTTTCTTTTTAACCATTTACTCAGAAAAACAACACAATATTAAGTAAGCTGACGACGTTGTTGAAATTTTGAAAATATTACCTACTCGAATTTATCTCGAATAAATCTCCATTTTATTATGTTACGTATTACGATTTCAAACAGCCTGAACTGAGTTAAATTGGATTTAGAAGCTAATTAAATGTTGATTTGTATTCAGTTTATGATATTTGTCGTCAAGATTAACATAATAGTTTTCTTTCTTAACACAATTACGTTTTAAACTACAAGCATTGATACAACTTTTAGTAACGGGTATTAGAAATAGTTGCTACAAATAATGATTTATGTACAAAAGTTGTACAAACTTACCCATAATAATAAGTCTTCTTTGTGGTCTAGAAATGCATATTTTAACGACAGTTTACGATGAACGAATTAATTTTGAGTTCATATCGGTGCAATTATTAATAGAGAACGAGCTAGCTCTACATGCTGCAGTCTTCATTTGTCACACCTCAAGATTTGTGCTACTGAAGTTATATAATGTCTTCGTAGAAATACTAACGTACCATGGCAATCTGCTGAAGCTGAATCGTTAGTAATGTTCGAAATCTATAAACGTTCATGGTGTGTAGTTTCCTAATTAATAAACATTAATCACAATTATAACTTCCAAGATTAATAGCATACCAACTGTAGCAAACCAACAATACTGTTTCTCCGTGTGTTACGATGGCTACCTTTTATAACTGTTAGACAAGGTTCTCGAAATTTCAGTTGGCAACAATAGGGCAATCACTAGTCTTTACACACACACAAATAAAACATTGTTGATTCTTACACTCGAAAATCTTCCACAGCGTATAGGCGGGAATTTCTCACTACTCATTTAAAGAGTATAAGCAATACATACGTTTCTAAATGCAGATTTGACTTTAAAAAACGTTAATATTAAAATAGGTATAAAACAGTAGATCCATTACAAATTCCAGCTGCATGAGCTGCCAGTGTTTGTTTGTTTATAGTTAAGCACAAGTCTACACAATGGACTATATATATTCTGCCCATCACAGGTATTGAAACCCGGTTTCTAGCGTTCCGGAGCCGTATAAATAGCGCTGTGCCACTCTGGGGCTGAACTGTCGGTGCTGACAAAAAATATATTAAAACGAACAGTTGATTAGAGTTCTAAATTACTGTTGGTATTAGGAGAGATGTGGCTCTTATTACCAATACTTTTCAGTTGGAATTAGTTAAATTACATATAAATGTCAAAATATAGTATCAGGGTGATTGTATGAAACCGAATAAAACTTTAAATCATGGTATGTGGTGTGATATTAGCGTGATTATATTAAACCGAGGAGAAGTATAAGTAACAGGATATAGTATAGGGTTATATCAAACTGAGGATAGATGGTAAAGTTCCACGTGAGGTATCAGAATATTTTGTTTTCGATAATCAACAGAAGTTTCGAGTAAATTATTTTAGGATGCAAGTACAGCGTGCAGTTAACAACTATATTTACTATTAAAGAGAATATCCCAAGGGCGAGAGACATCAACAAAAAGAAATTTCATATTGTTATTCACTTTCCTTGGAGAAAAGTTAACGAGTGTTAATTGCTATTTTAATAAATTTTATACAGTTAAAAATAAATTAAATTTAAAGGCGCTGTTAACTTTAATAATGAGGTTAAGGTAACACTTTGAAATGTTATAACGTGAGCTTAATTTCCAAATATTAGTTGCTAATTGCTTAAGTTTTCTTTTAATTTTATATTGTTAACTTATTTATTTTCGTTTCTATGTTTTATGTCAATAGACTTAAACGTTTCTCTTGCTGAGATATATCATATAAGAGACCATTAACTCATAAAACTGGTTTCTAGCAGTATCATATTTTATTAAGACACCACGAAAAAAGATGATATTCATATGAAAACTTATTGTAAACTTATGAAACTGTGAACACTTGTGTGTTACAATAACAAAGCACGTGGTGTCTCGTGTAATGAAAGCTCCGATCGTCAGACACAGCACGTAAATCTGTGGAACTGCTCGTTCTTAGTCATTAGTTAAAAATTTAAACTGTGCCACGAACAATGAAGAATATGGCAAAAGATAATAACACTGTGGGTGATTATGTGTAACGTATTATAGCATTACCATGTAAACATTTTGTTATCTGATACTTATACCGCATTATTTTCTAATTTGGTTCTTTTTTAATATCACGGTTTTGCTTTTTATCCGAAAAACACGATGAATGGTTCAGCTTTATACAAACGGGTGTGTTTCGTGTGATAGTGATTAATTAGTAATTTTCTTCCTTTTTACTTAATAATTTCACTGTCGTAAACGTGGTGTTGACTAATTAGTCTACTTAAAACTGCCTATGTATGTTCAAATCGCTGGTTCGAATACCCGTCGCACTAAACATGCTCGCCCTTTCAGCTGTGGGGGCATTATAATGTATGGTCAATCCCACTATTCGTTGGTAAAAAAGTTGGCTGTGGGTGGTGATGACTACTTCCCTTCCCTCTAGTCTTACAGTGCTAAATTAGGGACGGCTAGTGCAGATAATCCTCGTGTATCTTTGCGCGAAATTCAAAAACAAAACACCAAACATAACAGAGTAACGTAATCTTAAAAGATTCACAAGTGAAAACACAAACACAAAGAAATATCCTCCACTTGAACATAATAACACCATTGCACGTACAAATAAAGAAATAGCCGAAGCTTTCAAGGATCAACTCCAAAATACATTTAAAACTCACACAGATACAGAAATGAATACACACTTCTACAATAAAGTCACTAATCACATAGCAAACAATAAACATCAATATGAACCAATATTTCCAGTAAACATAACTGATACAAATACAAGTTCTAACACTGATTTTGAAAGCACATTACTAACAAAGGAAATATCCCTATATGAAATACTAGAAGCAATAAAAAACACCAAAAACAAAGCGCCAGGAGAAGACGAAATACAAGCTATTCTCCTAAAAAACGGCACTCCGAAATTGTTTGACCATCTAAATTCTCTATTTAACTTATCGCTATCCTCAGGATATATCCCAGTTTCTTGGAAGCTAGCAAATATTTTAATGTTCCATAAGGAAGGAAAACCAGCGAATAAACCAAATAGCTATCGACCAATCAGTCTGACCAGCTGTGTAGGCAAAATTCTCGAAAGAATAATAAGTAATAGACTCTCCACATTCCTGGAGGTAACATCAAAATTACCAGAAGAACAGAATGGATTCAGAAAATTTAGACAAACGACAGATCATTTAATAAGATTAACCGAAACCATTATAGATAGTTTCAACAAAAAAGAATGTACAGTCGCTTGTTTCCTCGATATCGAGAAAGCATTCGACATCGTTTGGCACGATGGTCTAAGGTTCCGAATGAATGAAATGGAACTACCGCGAGGAATTATTCGCTGGTTATCTAACTTTCTGGAAAACAGAAAATGTAGAGTAAATGTAGAAGGAACTTTTTCCGAATACTTTACTCCACTAGCTGGTGTCCCGCAGGGAGGGGTGGTTAGCTCTATACTCTTCATCATGTATGTTAACAATATGCCATTGAAGGATCCAAATCATGGATTCTCATCACAGTTCGCAGATGATGTGGCAATCTGGAAAAGTGCTGCAACACCCACGATAGCAGCTACAAACATACAACCACAATTAAATAGAATTAGTGAATACTGTGAAAAATATAGAATTAAAATAAACACAGCAAAAACTCAGCTCGTACTCTTTACGAAATCGCCAAAACACAGAAAACAACAGTTAGAAATATATATGAATGGCACGCTGCTCCAGATTGCCCAATCAGCAAAATTTTTAGGTCTGACTTATGATTCAAAATTAACTTGGATCAAACATGTCAACGAAATTAAAAATAAAATTTGGCGAAGAACCAACTATGTTAGGAGTCTAACTGGTAAACACAGTGGAGCATCCACAGATAATATTTTGAAAATATACAAAACATATATTAGACCAGTAATAGACTATGCAGCTCCAGCATGGGTAACTGTAAGTAATGTAACAATCAAAACCAAACTACAAAAAATACAAAATGCACTTCTCACAACAGCATACAGAGTTCCGAGAGCAACATCATCTAAATTCATCCATAATTACTCGAACATACCAATAATATCAGATAGACTCCTAAATATTACAATTAGGTATTTTAACAAAAATTGGAAGAAAAATGATTTGTTATGCGAACTAGATAGGTACCTTATACATGATGAAGATATTCCTAAATACCTCTCCCCAATTAACATATATATTAAATATAAAGAAAAATAAATAAATAAATTAAATTAAAATATGTATGTGTATAAATTTTAAATCTTGTATTTATAGTTTACATACTTATGTATTTTAAAATAATAATAAGATTAAAAAAAAAAAAAATGCCACCAGCAAGCTTGACTACTGTGAATAAGAGACTATAAATGGACATTGCCCTGAAAAGGACCTAACATAACATCACGAGTTAGGGAAAATATGTTAAGGAAGGAGGAAGAGGTCAAAGTGAACCTGACTCTCCAGGGCAAATACCCAAACACCATCGAAAAAAAAAAAAAAAAAGAGTAACGTAACTGTAATAAAGCATTACTTGGACTTGAATTGCTGTCTTCTTTCTGGTCGCCTAAAGATGGCGCTTGTTCTCCAAGGGCGTATAACAGATTTTTTTAGCTTACTTTTATTTTAACAATATAGGTTTTTGTTTTTTTAATCTACAAAAGAAGCAAGTAAGACAATGTTAGAATAAGTCAAATAATTTAACTCTATTCTAGATATTAAATCTGTTTTTACGAAGAAAAATTGAGGGATTAAACCTGAACACGAGAATCGTAACAAATGATCAGGAAACGTTTTTTAAAAAGTGTTCAACGGTTTTAATGTTTGTTTTTGAATTTCACGTAAAGCTACACAGGGCTATCTGCACTAGCCGTCCTTAATTTAGCAGTTTTTAAGACAAGAGGGAAGGCAGGTAGTCATCACCACCCACAGCCAATTCTCGGGCTACTCCTTTACCAAAGAATACTGGGATTGGCCATACACATTATAATGCTCCCACGGCTAAAAGGCCGACCATGTTTAGTGCGCCGAGGTTTTGAACCTTAATCCACATGGTCATGCCGGGCCCACGGGTTTTAATAAATGAAGATAAATGTGTTTTAATATAATTCTAGACAAATATATTTCATTTGTAAAATGGCCAAGCGTCTTTAGGGTGCGACTCGTAATCAGAGGGTCGCGGGTTTGCATCCCCGTCGCGCCAAACGGCATTGTAATGTCACGGTCTATCCCACTATTCGTTGGTAAAAAGAGTAGCCCAAGAGTTGGCGATGGATGGTTGTTACGTTTTTTATGTATGTAGACTGAACGCAACAGAAAGACACAGATAACAGCGTGTATAATTTATTACAACAAACTATTATATATGTAACAGATATAACATAAATTATATAATAACAGTGACAGATATTCAGTTTAAAATTAATTACAATACAAAATGGTACTGGCCTGTGCCCAATATAATGATCTAGAATGAAAGTTCAAAAGTTCAGATCAGAAATCCAGAATTCCGGTCTAGGGTGTGAATTTGGTCCCACGAAGAAATTCCGAAGTTTGAATGGAGAAGTTCAGAAACATTTCACAGTTCAATAAATTTGACGAAGTTCTTTTCACGATGCCTCCGATGAACGTCTCAAACTTAACGCCTTCCAATTTTCCCGGTCTCCCCTAAACAGTTCTACACGTGTTGACTTTCAGTACAAACAGTAATTGAAATGAATCGTAAAGAATGACGAAATAAATCACAGCTTCTGTAGATCGAACTCTAGTCACAACTCCAAGTTGAATGAACACACAGCAAACGTTTGCAATTTCTCAAACGTAGACAACCTCTTGATTTGAAATAAAAAATAATGACTGACTGACTCTTCTCTTCTCTCATCTTTGTCTGTTTATATATTAGTAGGCTTCTCTTCTCGAACAATCGCGTAACTTCCCAGCATTCCAGAGTAATCTAGATTCGTCTCGTACATACACTAGGCCATTACAAATGATCGATCTATCTATTTCTAGAAATTTCTACATGAATGATAACATATATACATAACATAAAATAATCTCGATTAGTCTAGTATAGACACCAGGCCATTACAAATAATCATTCTAGCTAGTTCTAAAAATTTCTACACGAATAACAACGTATATAAATAAGGCTTTATACATAACACTCTCCCTCTTAAAAGCAAAAAAAAGAAGGCAGGAATAGGCTGCAGTGGTGCTTTGGGAGTCCCCTGATTCGGTTTTCCAGTCATTTGGCAAGAATGGCATGTCTTACAATAGTCATCAACATCTTGGCGCATTTTTGGCGAATAGAAATACCGTCGGATACGATCTAGGGTCTTTCTTATTCCTAAGTGTCCTGACAACACATGATCATGAGCAAGACTAAGAATATCATTCCGATAGCATTTTGGAATGACGATTTGGTGAATAACATTCCACTCTTCATCAGCAGCAACGTCAGGAGGTCTGTATTTTCTCATTAACACACCTGAATTCTTGTAGTAACAAATAGGGACAGTTCCTATTTCATTTTCATCAACGGCTAGTTGTAGAAGAGAACGAGTTTCAGGATCATTGTCCTGTTCCTCAACAAGTTTGTTTCGATGGAGAGAGTTGAAAAATGACTTGGAGTCATCATTAGAACTCGAAGTTGAGTCAGAAATCTCATCGATGTGAGACATGAACGTATCAGATAAAGGGAAATCCTCTTTGGACTCCTGAGAACGTGTTTGAGAACGAGTAACAGAACAGGCGGGGAAAACATCAGGAAACTCTTCAACGAGTTGTTCTGTACTGGGACTAACAACAGGTGCTTCAACAACATGAACCTCTGGTACCACCTTACTACCAGCCAAATCATTCCCCAAAAGCATAGATACACCTTCAACAGGCAATGAAGATTTAATACCCACAGTCACTGGGCCCGAAACTAAGTCCGAATGCAAATCCAATCTATGAAGAGGGATAGAAACGACGCCACCTTCTACACCAGAAATGAGCACACTGGCCCCAACGGATGACTTTTCAGAAAACGGAAGTACACTTTCCAAAATCAAACTCTGAAAAGCTCCAGTATCCCGCAGGATTTTAATTGGTTGTAGATGTGAATCGCCAACAAAAGAACCAAAACCTTCAGTGATGAAAGGCTTAAATTTGTCCTCAACAAGATCTTCAGGTACATCAAGAATATTGGACTTGGAATCCACAGTGGACTGGACATGGTCAAAATCATTGGGAACCAGTGATGTATCCAACGAGGGCGAAATGAAACTATGAGGTGATGGCTTGTTTTTGATCTTATAGCACTCAGAAATCAGATGGCCAGGTTTCTTACAATAAGCACATGTTTTGGATGAGAATGACACGTTTTTGGTAGATGATGAGCTTTGAGAATAAGATGAGGTCTTTGTTTGAGAATCAGAAGTTTGCTCTTTTTTGTCTTTGTCGACATTGCATAATGCTTGAATGAGTCATTAGGTTTCTTTACCGTGTGATTTGTTTTGCTTTTGTATGACAAATCTTTGTGAGTCAAAGCATACTTGTCTGCCAAGACAGCAGCATCATGAATTTTGGAAGCTTTTTGTTCATCAATGTAAGTTTTGAGCTCTACGGGAATACATCTTTTAAACTCTTCAACTAACATGAGTTCTCTGAGTTTTGTGTAATCATCTTTGATTTCTTTGGAATCACACCACCTGTCGAACAGAGTTTCTTTTTCACGAGCAAATTCGACATAAGTTTGGCTGTCAAACTTTTTGTAACCACGAAATTTTTGTCTGTATGCCTCAGGCACCAATTCATAAGCATTCAAAATCCATTTTTTGACGTGCTCATAATCATAACTCTGCTCGGCCGTGAGTTTGGAAAATACTTCCTGAGCTTTACCCTTGAGAACACACTGAAGTAATACTGTCCAATATTCGGTAGGCCATTTTAGCCTAAGGGCCAATTTTTCAAATTGCTGAAAATATTTATCTACAGCCTTCTCATTGAATGGAGGTACTAAACAAATTTGTTTGGAAGCATCAAAATTATCCAACCGCATTTGGACAACCTTTTCTTCCGTCTGTGCCTTTATCATACTGATTTCCTTATCAGCTTTAATGCGTTCTATTTGTATTTCGGCATCAAGGCGTTTGTTTTCTTGTTTTGCCTCAAGAACAAGGCGTTTGTTTTCTTGTTCTGCCTCAAGAACAAGGCGTTTGTTTTCTTTTTCTGCTACAAGACGTTTTTGTTCTGCTTCAAGACGTTTGATTTCAATTTCTAAACGAAATTTCATTTCCATTTCCATTTTTTTTTAATTCAAAATCTGGGTCAAAATGAGCGGCAGGCAATTGTTGTACAACTTTTTCAGGTAAAACTTTTTGGCTGACCAAATGTTCAACAACAATTCGTTTGATATCTGCTTTCTTCATTGCTTGCTTCACTTCCAAATTGAAATGTTTTCCAACATCACGCAATTCAGATTTTTTTAATTCACTGATAAATTCGAAAGAGGGATTTTGATTAAATTTGTCTATAAAATCTTCGAGTTGGAATGCCATTTTGAATATACAAGCTGTCTATCTGTATAAAATATAAATCTAATTTTGGAATAGAATTAAATTGTTTGATCAATCCCGGACGAGCCCCCAATTTTCTATTACGTTTTTTATTTATGTAGACTGAACGCAACAGAAAGACACAGATAACAGCGTGTATAATTTATTACAATAAACTATTGTATATGTAACAGATATAACATAAATTATATAATAACAGTGACAGATATTCAGTTTAAAATTAATTACAATACAAAATGGTACTGGCCTCTGTCCAATATAATGATCTAGAATGAAAGTTCAAAAGTTCAGATCAGAAATCCAGAATTCCGGTCTAGGGTGTGAATTTGGTCCCACGAAGAAATTCCGAAGTTTGAATGGAGAAGTTCAGAAACATTTCACAGTTCAATAAATTTGACGAAGTTCTTTTCACGATGCCTCCGATGAACGTCTCAAACTTAACGCCTTCCAATTTTCCCGGTCTCCCCTAAACAGTTCTACACGTGTTGACTTTCAGTACAAACAGTAATTGAAATGAATCGTAAAGAATGACGAAATAAATCACAGCTTCTGTAGATCGAACTCTCGTCACAACTCCAAGTTGAATGAACACACAGCAAACGTTTGCAATTTCTCAAACGTAGACAACCTCTTGATTTGAAATAAAAAATAATGACTGACTGACTCTTCTCTTCTCTCATCTTTGTCTGTTTATATATTAGTAGGCTTCTCTTCTCGAACAATCGCGTAACTTCCCAGCATTTCAGAGTAATCTAGATTCGTCTCGTACATACACCAGGCCATTACAAATGATCGATCTATCTATTTCTAGAAATTTCTACATGAATGATAACATATATACATAACATAGAATAATCTCGATTAGTCTAGTATAGACACCAGGCCATTACAAATAATCATTCTAGCTAGTTCTAAAAATTTCTACACGAATAGCAACGTTTATACATAAGGCTTTATACATAACAATGGTGATGACTAGCTGCCTTTCCTCTAGTCTTACACAACTAAATTAGGGACGGTTAGCACCGATAGCCCTCGAGTATCTTTGCGCGAAATTCAAAACAAACAAACAAACACTTGTGAAATAATGAGAGATCGCGCTCTTTGGAAAATAGTTTTAGCTTAATAGTTAAGTGTTTATTCCTGTAATGGTTAAATCTTCCTGATTTTTTTGTTCTTGTTAATATCTTTGGTTTAGTTTCTGCAATTAACTTAAATAGTTGTTTAGTAAAGTTAATTTTAAATAGTGCACTTTTTTAGTCGTATCTACTTAAAGATGCGCCTGGCAATGATTAACTTAGCTTAAATTGGAGGATAACTAAACAGTTCAAACTGTTTGTTATTATTTCTACTTCAACGCATTTAAATACAGGAATGTTGGTTTACGTTGGCGTTGTCTCACGTGATAGGACACTAATCGGTTTATCAAAACTACTACAGTACCATGCAACGATTTTCTCAACTTCTTAGGTTTGAAATCCATCATATATGCCAATATTATCACTGTTAAATACATTATTCTCCGACGATGATGGCGGAGAATTACGTAGTTTCAGTTTTGTGATTTTGCATGTATATTTTTTAAAGTGCATGTTAGTTTTTGGATAATTAATGTGTATTTTTTATAAATTTTTGTGTGTGTTATTTATTGTGTTGCTCCACATATCAAATATTCAGGCTAGTTGAGGTATCTTGATTTACGTGAAAAATGCAAGTTGAATTCATGATATCACATTAAATATAACTGATTAATAATTACAACTGTAAAAAAACAACAACACGAATGTCATATTCACAAATTTGTTCACTGAATGTATCAAAATAAATTTATATGAAATGATTAATTTCATAAACAATTGGACATGTGTCTCTTCCGCTTATAATTTGAGTCGAGGAACTAAATATTTGCATAATTAATAAAAATGTGTGTATTTGCTCTTTTACGTACAAAACACTGTCTTTGAATGTAATGTACGTAAGATGTATACTGTTTATATGTTTGTTTTTAAATTTCGCGCAGAGCTACACGAAGGCTATATGCATTAGCCGTCCCTAATTTAGCAGTGTAAGACTAGAGTGAAAGCAGTTGGTGATCACCACCCACCGCCAAATCTTCGGCTACTTTTTTACCAACGAATAGTGGGATTGAGCGTCACATTATAGCGCTCCCCACCTGAAACGGTGAGCATGTTTGGTGTGATGGGGATTCGAACACGCGACTGTCGGCTTATGAGTCGAATGCCTTAACCACTCGGCCCTCCCGACCCTGATTTAAAGTTAATAACATCCATATTTATTCTGTGTACTCGTTGGTGTTTAATAATACTGCATTATATTCTTCAATCAATGAAAGTTTTAAACGAAACACGTCTGTCAAAACATCATCTGTGGCTAAAATCAAATAAAATTCGTGTTTTATTTCAGTTGCATTAAGACTTATTGAACCCTTCGCGTTTTTTAACATCATTTTTGTAGTTCAAATTTAGATTTTAAATCAAAGTCTTAGATAACACTAGGGACCTAACCATTTGCTAACATTATTTAATATTACACTTCCTATCCAAGAGACTGTCTTAAGTTTGTATATATATAATTGATTAAATTTAGTTATATTTTAATATATTTCAACATATTTCTAATTTAGTAATTTCTTGAAAGTCACTCTTAAAATAAATTAATTTTAGTCGTTTTGGAATATTTTACCAACACAACTCTACAAGTAACAAAAATCAACCAAACATTATTCATATTTCTGATTTACAGTTGAGAGTTATAATCTCACTTTATCAGTTTTCTTTACATTTGATGACTTTATTAACTACGTTATAAAACGATGCAAGGAGTTCCGTCCGTATTCGTTTCTGCTTGATTTACTTGAGAAATTAAATTAGAATTGTTGGTCCTGCTTGATGCTGTTATTGATTCATTCATAAAATTTCATCACAGTTGTTGCTTATATTTGACGCTAATGTTATTAACTCATAAATTATATACGATTAACTCATCAACGTTCATTAGGTATTTTTGTCCATATTTTATGCTATTATTAAGTTTCATTACATTTCGCGTGCCATTGTCAGATGATTTGACAGATTTTCTCCCAAAGTTTTAGTCATTTTTTACGTTATTTCAGTGAAGGAAAAAAATGGATTTCGTATTTAAGCTGATGATTTCATTTCATTTAACCTACGCCGATTTTAAACTCATAGACGTTTCTTAAATATTTCAAAACGTGAATCATACACATGATTCAAACATTGTATTTTTCGGGTGGCTGAACATGGATAAATTATGTGTATTTTCTTTGTAGCTGGACGTGGAAACAATTTGCATCTTTTTCGTGAAGCTGAATATGGATAAGCAAAACGATGAGAAAACACATAACATAGATGTAGATATCTTCTGCCTGACCGCTAGATGTAGATATCTTCTGCCTTGCCGCTAGATGTAGATATCTTCTGCCTGGCCGCTAGATGTAGATATCTTCTGCCTGGCCGCTAGATGTAGATATATTTCGTCTGACTGTTGGATGTGGATATATTTTTCCTGACCAATCTCTACAATTTGAATCGCATTCAGAGTTTAAGGCAGAAACGATGATTCCAGAAAGGTAGAAACAAATTTGTAATAAAAATTGTTTTTTATTGTTGGTGGTAAAACAGTTTACAAACAGTTTTATCTCTCGTCAATGTCGTTAGCTTGCGTGTGATATTGTATGAGCATGTTAAGAAATCTGCTCTAATCCTCAACTGATATAAGTATTGTGAAATCGATGCTGAACTACCAGGATATGATAGTTTATTAGATTCCTCCTGTTCTGACTTTTGGAGTATCTTCACAAGTGTGTGAAAATTACATATATTTCTTCGATACTTGGTAAACCATATTAGAGTTGTTTCACTTTGAAGTGAAAAATGTATTTGAAATATATTATAAACATTAAGAATTTGAAATACATACGATCTAACAGGTCCGTCATGGTTAGGTGGGTTGAGGCGTTCGATTCGTAATCTGAAAGTTGTGGGTTTGAATCCCTGTCATACCAAACATGCTAGCCCGTTCAGCCGTGAGCGCATTATAATGTGACGATTTATCCCACTATTTGTTGGTAAAAGAGTAGCCCAAGAGTTGACAGTGAGTGGTTGATGACCAACTGCCTTCCCTCTAGTTTTACGCTGCTAAATTAGGGACGGCTATCGCAGATAACCTTCGAGTAGCTTTGTGCGAAATTCAAAACAAACAAACTTCACTAAATTTCATTTTGAGTTATTATAACTACTCTTGGTTCATTTTTGTTCTTATTCTCAGCTATAATTGTTGGCTCTTTTTAAACGTGTGAGTTTTGACCGTTTATTATTTCCTTGGCTTAAAAATGATCTAATGTAATGGAACTGACAGGAATTACGTTAAGAATTGTTTATAACATAGAAATCAAACATATTAAACACATAAGTCTACATATTGACTTGAAAACCCATTAGAAACCGTTTGTTTAGACACAAATGAAGCATTCTAAACACGTCTTTGTATTGAGTTAAAAACCCATAAGAGGCCTGTTTGTTTACACATACAAATTAAGCATACCAAATCATAAATTCATTGAGTTAAAAACCTATAAGAAACCGTTTGTTTTGCACATACAAAATAAGCACCTCAAACAGATAATTATTTATATTGAGTTAAAAATTCATTAGAAACAGTTTCTTTACACTAGTGCGTTTATCTTCGGTCTATCACCTATAACAGTCTAAGAATTTCTTGTTTTGCCATAATTATTTGTTTAAATAAAACATTTAGTAAAGTGTGATTGTTATAATTATTTTTTGGACCCGAGAGAAAAATGTGAATCATATTTCACAAGAAAAATGAATGTTAATGTGTTTTCCTTATCACGATAACAATGTCGGGAAAATATCTCCATCCAAATTCTCAGCTCATTATCCCAACGCATATTGCCAATTAACTGCACTTTCTTCCTGTGTTATGGTGTATATTTAGACTGAGATTGAAGTCTTCGATAAACTGTTATCGTGTAAAGTTTTATGTTTCTCCGAATTTTTGGAATTATAATATTCCTTGTCATCATAAGGGAGTACTATTGAAAATCGCACGACTATTGGTTGCTAAACAACACAAAGATTTTCATGCTATTAAACTTTCATATTCTTTCATTGTTTATGCTTTTAGATTTAGAGATAAAATATATCAGTTTATTTACTTGTTTGTTTGCCTTGAATATCGCGTAAAGTGACATGAAGTCTATCCGCGCCAGCTATCCCTCAGTTAGCAGTGTAGGACCAGAGCGAAGGCAGCTAGTCATCACCATCCACTGCCAACTCTTTTGATACTTTTTTACCAAAGAATAGAGGGATGGACAGCACATTATAACGCAATCAAAGCTGAATGGGAGAGCATGTTTGACATGAAGAGATTCGAACCTGCGATCCTGAAATTACCAGTCGAGCGTCATAATTATTTGGCCAACTTTTCTTTGCAACATATAGTTTTGAGCTGTTTCATGTTTAGAGTTTTCGGAATAATAAACTAAATATATTTCATTAAACATTTGATGATATATTTTGATAAATCATAAAGAATGGAAGCAAATTATTTGTAAATGATGAATTAATACAATTTGTATTTTGTTCAATGTGATGAAGCTCTTAAGATGAACTACCAGCATCTCCAATGTTGAACTACTGATTACTGAGACGACCAATCACCAACATTCTATTACCCTTTATCCACAATAAGGTATGTACTGTTGCTATTATAACGCACTTATAGCTTAAAGTGTGGAAAATAATTTGTTTTGTTTTTGTAGTTAAGCACACAGTTACACAATGAGTTGCCTATACTCTGTCCACCAAGCGTATCGAAACTCGGTGTGGGGTATATAATTCTTCAGACTTAAGCTGAAACAATGGGGATATATATTGTGTTATCACAAGTATTTGGGTCCAGCTCCAAAGCTTCAAAATCCATAGTTTTACCAGAGAGTTAACGTGTATCCGGGTAAGTATAAGTTATCGTAATCCATAACTATGCAATCTTGTTTGTTAAACTTCACAGTTGAGTTCTGTGTGTGTGTTTTCGTATAACAAAGCCACAAAGGGCTATCTGCTCAGTCCACCGAGGGGAATTGAACCCCTAATTTAAACGTTGTAAGTCCGGAGACATACCGCTGTACTAGCGGGGGGGCCAGTTGAGTTCTACAATTTAGCTTAAGTAACCTGAATATTGTAAGTATAACTAAAATTGATACACAATAAATAGTTGAGACCAATAAATATAAAAATTACACACAAAAACTTAATTAATTAATATGTATCGTATAAAAGCACTGAGATTTTCATGTTTAATAAAATGTCAGATGGAAGATGTGAAAAACTTCCATCTTAAGCAAATATTAATAATTAATATTTTAAAATTTAAAAGATTTTTATCGCACATGCTATGAATTTTTACAAGTATTGAATGAAACCTAAAACAGTGTTGAGGTGAGAAGTGGTTTATATATGAAAACAAAATCCTTTCTTCTAGTCATTTCGTTGTCACGCAATTAACGGATTGATTTCATTTTTGCTTTATTAGAAACGTTTTCAATGTATAATTTAGTAAAATTTATAGCCTGGAAACTGCTGATCACGACCGGTCATACATTAGTCATGAAAGATGTCTTTATATAACTCCAGGCAAATTTTAGTATTAGATTTACAAACTAACCCTTTTTTATATTTTATATCATTCAACGATTTTAATAAACTCACCCTGAGAGATTCGTTGTTCATTATGATTCACCATACAATTCCAAGCAACAAAGAAGTTTTATATGCCCTATCCAAAAATATAGTTTAAATTCTATTATTTTTCAGAAATGTTTCCCGCTGATACAGCGATAAGTCTCCGGATTTACAATCAGGAGTTAAAATCAGGGGTTCGATTCCCCTCGGTGGTCTCAGCAGATAGCCCGATGTGGCTTTGCTATAAGAAAAACACAAACACAGTTATAAGCCAATTATATGTTGAAAGTAAAGTTTTGCCGTTATTACTCGTTTACATGTTTTGTACAAAGCTCCACGAATAATTTTCCGCACGTTACCGTTTTTATAGACTTGTTGGAAGAGAGCACCCACCGCCAACTCTTGAGTGTGTCTTATCGTATTTTCTTCTCAAGAACGACAATCTTACACAGGCAAGTTAACCTGTTCGTCTGTAAACCAGTAGAGAATCTCATCGTATACTCTTATGTTAAGTGAAACAGTGCATGAGAATGTACGCGTCTTTGTTATTGTTAATCCACACAGTATAACTACATAGACTTTAAAGACAAACATTTAATAAAAATACTTAATTTATTGTGAAAAAGATATGTAATGTTTACTGAAAGCTCGTGATATATGTGAAGATACATCTTTTACTTTAAATTTGTTGGATGTATAGTTCCGTGGTTACATGATAGTTGCCAAGTAGGTCAGAATGACTAAGCCAGTATGGAAAATAGCATGAATTTACGTTCATATGCACAATAAATATGTTCTGTTCTTTTCAAACTTTCAGTATATTTATATGAGATACTACAGGTTCTTGAACTTTGTTCAGACTGAATTAAAGTAAATTAATCGAAGATACTTTTCCCCCTTTGTAGTAGTTAAATTTTTATGCATCAATGATATCAAACGTGGGGCGCACGTACACCTCATTCGATTTCATTTCTCATTAGGATCTCTAGCAGCCTACCTTTAAACTATGATGGGCTCGGCATGGCCAGGTGGGCTAAGGCGTTCGAGTCGTAATCTGAAGATCGTGGATTTGAATCCCTGTTGCAACAAACATGCTCACCCTTTCATCCGTGGGGGTGTTATAATGTTATGGTCAATCCCACTATTCGTTGGTAAAATAGCAGCCCAAGAGTTGGAGGTGGGTGGTGATGACTAGCTGTTTTCCATCTAGTTTTACACTGTAAAGTTATGGACGGCTACCGCAGATAGCCCTCGTGTAGCTTTGGACGAAATTCAAAACAAACAAACAATAAACTGAAATTATTTTACGCATAGTTAGAATAAATTAACCTCTGAAATCTGGAGATGGTCAAATACATCAATCAAAAAGCTCTGACTTCTTGAGTTTATAACTGTAATTAGATATCAAATCAGTCAAGAAATGACGAAGCTATGAGGTAAAGGTTTGTACTTGAAAGTAAAAACAAATAAACTCACAGCCATTTTATGAACCGCTTACATGGAAAAGGTGTTGGCGAATAAACTGAGTAGCTCAGTTGTAAATTGTTTGTTACTGAATTTCTCTCAAAGCTACACGAGAGCTGTCTGCGCTAGCTGTCCCTAATTAAGCAGTGTAAAACAAAAGCGAAGACAGTTAGTCATCAACCACCCACCGTCAATACTTGGATTACTCTTTTACCAATGACTAGCGGAATTGACTGTAAAATTATAACGCCCCAACAACAGAAAGGACGAGCATGTTTAGTGTGACGAGGAGTTGAGCCTGTGACCTTCAGATTACGAGTCGAGTATCTAAACCACTTGGTTATACCGGGCTTCAGTATACAGGCTTAAGAGAACACGCTTTATGATTTGCTAGTAAAAACCTAGACAAAGAGCATAATAATAATTATAGTGAATAAATAACTGTTAAACACTAATTATAATTAAAAATATTAAATTGTCCTGAAAGTTTCAGATGAAAAATTACTTTACTCTTATAAAAAAGGTAAACTTAAAGTCGATTACTGTTTTATATATAACTGTGTTTAATATGCTAAGAAACAGGAACAAATTTATGTGTGTCTGTACAACTTCGGAGCACATCTCAACTCCTTCGCTAGTTACCAAAACTAATCCAGTAACTGTTAGGCTTGCCATAAGATTTGACTGTCAAAAAATAGCAAGAACGCTAAGTAAACCATTAAATGAACGTGATAAAGATTTCTTAATAAAATAAAATTTCTTGAACCACACATTCGGGTTACTTTTCAAAGGAAGATATTATAATTAAACATAATAAGCAATTCATTGCTTTGTTTGTTACATATAGCTCGAATTAGTTAATTTAATAAAAAAATATTGTTTATTTGATTAACTTAACATCAAGCCATGTTGGAAGCAGCTAGGGACATTATTTTCAAAGCTTTGATAAGGTAAATTATGAGAACTACTGAGTTGTATGTCAGAAATATAGATGAGTTCTTTATTATCACGTAACCTGTGTTTGCCACAACAAGATGTCACTCAATTTCAGGTAGGAAGGAAAAATTTGTTTGTTTGTTTAGTTTTTTGAATTTCGAGCAAAGCTTTTGAGGGCTATTTGTGCTAGTCGCCCCTAATTTAATAGTGTATGACTAGAGGGGAGGAAGCTAATCATCACCACCCATTGCCAACTTTTGGACTATTCATTAAAAATGAATAGTGAGATTGACCGTAACATTATAACACCCCCACGGCTGAAAGGGCGAGCATGTTTGGGGGGACGGGGATTCGAACCAACGACCCTCAAATTACGAGTCGAGCGCCTTAACCCATCTGGCCTTGCCTAGCCTTGTAAATTGTTTTAGTTATTCTTTTCCTTCCTCCAAAGGGTTGTATAGATAATAATATATGGAGATTTTTCTATCAAGAATATTAATAGAATTTTGACAAAATGTTTTACTGATACTCATGAGTTTTAAGGAGATGATTTCAAGAATCTGTTGTGAGTTCTAAGGAGGTGTTTTCAAGGATGTGTTGTAAGTTTTAAGGAGACGTTTTCAGGGATCGGTTGTGAGTTCTAAGGAGGTGTTTTCAAGGATTTGTTGTGAGTTCTAAGGAGACGTTTTCAAGGATGTGTTGTGAGTTCTGAGGAGACGTTTTCAAGGATGTGTTGTGAGTTTTAAGGAGGTGTTTACAGGAATTGGTTGTGAGTTCTAAGGAGGTGTTTTCAAGGATTTGTTGTGAGTTCTAAGGAGACGTTTTCAAGGATGTGTTGCGAGTTCTAAGGAGACGTTTTCAAAGATATGTTTGTTTCTGAAGAAAAAAGTCCACCTTTTGAAAGCGCTTAGGCTATAGAGTTTCTAATTTATTTATAAACAAGCAGACTTCATATCATTTATTGAATTTCCACTTTATTCTACTTACTGTTCACTCAAGTATTTGTATAATGTCAAGAAATCCAGAAATAAGACTGTTGTTAAACTTATTGAATTTCAAAGTTGGACGCTTACAATTTTTTCAAATTATTTACTTTTGAGTTACCAAGATAACAATAAATTTTTGACAATTAAACAAATATTATCTCGCGTTTCAGAATGTTGCACAAAAATATCCAGGCGCGGATTTTGGGGTGGTGGTGGTTAGTCATCCCTTTTTGTATTGTTTATAAAATTTATATCTCATTTTTGAAGATGCGTTATTTAATATGACACAATAGTTACATGTTAAATGTGACACAATTTCTTTAGACAATATAAAAAGGGGTAGCTAGCAGCCATAACCACCACCACCCCTGAATCCAATCCTGAATACAGTTTGTACAGGAAGATCATAAATCAACAGATTAAAACATATAAAATATCTTATATGCAAAAACGGCTCGTTTGGGTTCAGAAAATATTTTAAATAGAAGAGCGAACAACGTTTCGACCTTCTTCGGTCATCGTCAGGTTCACCAGGTCGAAACGTTGTTCGCTCTTCTATTTAAAATATTTTCTGAACCCAAAACGAGCCGTTTTTGCATATAAAATTCTCAACAAGTGGGTTTCTCGACATCACTGATATAAAATATCTGTATTTTGGGAATTCAGCACTTTATTCATAAAGAGGCTTAGATATAGTACATTGTGTTTTATAAATTGTCACAGAAGCAAAATCCGTTGTAGTCTGTGTTTATTGATCCTTGCTCAATCCTGTCCATTCACTCACGTTCTGTTTACGTCACAAATCTCATGTTGTTGATTCAGAAGGAAATAAAAGCTGTATTAGTTAACGACTGAAGCAACTCCTTCGTGCAGAGCAATGTGATTTCGAAAAGCCCTGTAACATATTCAAACTTTCATAAATATAACCTGTTATTTTCTGCGTGTTTTCAGTGAAATCTAGTTCCTTTAGTACGTATGGATTTTAAAACATTACCATTTTGAAGAAAAGCTTCACTTCCATTTCAAGTTTTCGTATGAGTGTTTACATAAAATAGCGTTAAAGTTTTTAATACGGGTAAAACATTGTAAAATTTACATACAATAAATGTTTGAACGTTTATTTATGCCTAAATTGGAAAAAAAAAGAAATTTACACGCATTCTTTCTATGAATTTAAATACACTTTATTCAGATAAATATATTTGCAAATCATATTTTAAATAACGTTACTACATGAATTCTAATATATATATTTAAATAAAGTAGTTACTAAAACAAAGAAATGTCATTTTTAACATACAGTTGAATACAATATATTATACATAATATTTACGACGTGATTAATATTTCGCAAACTATTTTAGAGGAACATTGTTTAATGATATTTCAAAGGAAAAAGACCAGGTGGTTAAGGCATTCGACTCGTAATATGAGGGTTGCGGGTTCGAATCTCCGTCACACCAAACGTGCTCGCTCTTTCAGCCGTGAGGGCTTTAATGTGACGCTCAATCTCAATATTCGTTGGTAAAAGAGTAACTAGCCCAAGAGTTGGCGGTTGGTGGTGATGTCTAGCTGCTTTCCTTCGCCCTCTCTATAATCTTACACTACTAAATTAGGGACCGCTAGCACAGATAGCCCCTGTGTAGCTTTGCGCGAAATTCAAAGCAAACCAACTCGAATGGAATGTATGTAGTTTAAGCAGTATAATTAGTTCAATTGTGGAAAACGTTAATGTTTAGGCATTAGAAAAATCTAAGCTAATAATTTGATATATTAAAGTGTGTTTACCGATTTTCACATTTTCTTTTCTACTCCAGTGAATAAGTCTTTAAATGTTTAAAATAAAATTTGTTGTGTTTGTAAAATCAAACTTTTTGGGTTTGTTCTGAGCTCTAAGCGTCAAACTATATTTTAGGGTACGGTACCCAGAAATATTTTTGAGTTACGTCAAAGTGCTTCCTAAAAAGGATCAAAATGCTAAGATAACAGTGAAAGAGGTCATGCCAAAAGAAAAAAAAATGTATTGTAACCAAAACACAATGAAAGTGTTCTCGGTGTGAAAGACAATAGTGAAAGAGCAAAATTATATTATAACAGCTTCTCAGTAAAGTTGTTATTGAAAAATAGCGATATATAGTAAAAGACAACAATGAAGTTTAATTGCCCGTTTATCAATTATGTGACAAACAGTTTATAACTAGCGTACCGCTGGACTGATTGTCACCAAACCTGTGATATATCCTTAATGACTCCTGAAGAGTGACAGTAAGGCGGCCGAAATCATATACTATACTCCATTTAAGAATGTTATACATGTTCGCGCTTGCGTTACAGTTAAGGTGTCATTTACAAATGCTACACATTCTGGTGACATCTGCGGATTTACGTGTTCACCAGAAGAAGCAACAAAGGAAAAACTGTATTGTTTCTAAGCATTTTACGAGTTCTTTCTTTAGCGTTGTAATAGATTTTGTTGTAAGGCTCTCTGAAAGAGTAAGACGCTTCGAGGTTTACGTTAACTATAGCAGTCCATCTGCTCAGCTCCATCCGTTACTTCAGCAGGGAATACTTAGGTATTATCCTTTCGACATCAAGTATAAGGTGGGGGACGAAAACGAACATAACAAATCGACTTTTGAAGATAGTCTCTACACGTTTAAACCTTCTGGATTTGGAAGAAAAAATATCCTGAGGGAGCATACTCCATCAGACACCTGATTGCCTTTTAATTTCACAGTACTTGACTTGTCTCTAGTTACATGATCATTTAAATATCTGTGAAGAAATCCGTGGTTATTTTTCCACCATCACTGCGAAATGTCTGAAGTAGTAAGTACTGTTGAGAACTTTTGCAATAAGCCTAGACGATATGTGTATTCTTTACACACGAACATCTGCAGGATTATTTCTTCTTGTTGGAGAACTGATTCTTAAGATTTTGTCCCCATGATAATGAATTATAATATGCGATGTTAAGTATAGATACGAATATAATATCTTGTATAGAATGTTTAATGAATAATTACTGAACCTTTTGACTGCAGAAAGTTTTTCAAAAACATTGCAAAGGTGGCTTATTTAATATTTTTTTTCAGTGTGAAAGTTTGTAGAATGGATAAAATAACTAATAGTAACGTCATAAACTATCCTGAAAAGTCTCGCTGTTATAACTATTTTAAGACGTGATAGTAGTGGAGTTGAACAATGTTAGTGGTAACTTATGCTGTTAGCGGTATTTTTAACTGCAGTAATGAGGTTGAGCTATTTTAAATTCAGCCTTATGTGTTCTAAACGCTGAATGATTGGACCAATAATTTGTAGCTAAAGGATTTCGAAAAAAATATAATTATCGTCTGTTGTATTACAATAATTTAAAAAAAATCGAGTGTGTCCGTTTACGTTTGTGTGTTTGTTTGTTGGTTTTTGAATTTCGCACAAAGCTACACAAGGGCTATCTGCGATTGCCGTCCCACATTTAGCAGTGTAAGACTTGAGGGAAGGCAGCTAGTCATCACTATCTACCGCTAACTCTTGGGCTACTCTTTTACCAACGAATAGTGGGATTGACCGTCACATTATAACGCCCCCACGGCTGAAAGGGCGAGCATGTTAAGCGCGACGGGGTCCGCTTATGATAAATATAATTGCAATAGAATAATAGTAGTATAATAACTAGAAAATCATTCTAACTTTCAGAAAAGATATTTATAAATCAAATAAATCATGCTGTAAAAATATTTGTTATTTAATAACGAATTAGTTAAAAAAAACTCATGAATAAGATAAACACAAAATGTCATAAGAGAAAAACAACAACAAAATTTTGCTAATTGATTTTTAAATTCGTGCGAGAATTAAATATTTGGTTTATAGAAAGAGAGCAAATACTGTTTTATGTAAGATTTAAAAGTTTATAAAATAATTTATTAAGTAACACTTTATTAATTCTAGTTGATATTTCATTATAAATTTGTTGTTAGTGTAGTTGTAAGCTAGGTTATTAACCCGATCACAGTTCACCTATTTACTAACCTTGTTTTTATGTTACTTCTTGCTATTAACCTGATCAGGTTGTTTGTTTGGAATTAATCACAAAGCTACATAGTGGGCTATCTATGCTCTGCCCACCACGGGTTTTTAGCGGTAAACCTAATCAGCAATCACCTAATTACCTTGTTTTTATGTTACTTGTTGAAACACAACCACCAACTTAGAATTCTGCAGTATTCTTATAAAATATTTCGCTGACTTTTGTTATCAATTCATTTCTCTATCATTTGAGATACTAACAAAGAAAACACCAAAAACGTTAAGCTCTTCAAACTTTTCACGAGCAGTACCACTTAAGTACAAGCAAAAAATATTCTAAAATATATTTTTATCTCCCTGGTTCTTCCTGGGGTTTTGTTCTTATGTTAAAATATTTAAGGAAAAAGTTTGAAATGAAATAATACACCGTTATGTGTGTTTTAAATTTCTACATATAGTCATCACATGCACGATTGTTGTTGTTGTTGTTGTTTTGAATTAAGCACAAAGCTACACAATGGGCTATCTGTGCTCTGCCCACCACGGGTATCGAAACCCGGATTTTAGCGTGTAAGTCCGCAGAAACACCGCTGAGCCACTGGGGGGCCACATGCACGATCTTATTATTGTTATTAAGCTCCTATATATTTTTTCATATAAATCATTTCAGGTGTGACTTCTAAAAAAAGTGTAATGTAACAAAGTATAATCTAAATGATAATTCAAAAATGATACACGTATATTTATGAACAAATAGACACTAAAATCATTCAGAATTAAAAAAAATCTAAGTTATTTATCTTTTAAAATAAATCTTAAAGCATAAATAAATGCAATATACTAATGCACTAAGTGATAGATTTTGTTTTGATGACTTATGTCCCTAAGTGAAAGTAGAGAACAAAATTACCCTAATTCAGAGAAATGCTTACACGTGATAAATTCTTAGGCTTCTGCTTCAACATAACTTAAGCCTTTTTGACAATGAACGTTCGCCACCTGCCTTAAATTCTCTGTACTAAAAGTGATTTTCTTTAAAACATGTTTTAATTAGTAAATCTAAAGGTGTATGCACGAGATTTGCTTTATGATTTTGATTCATTGATATATTACTAGCATTATAACTCACTGGTGCTAAAAGAAATGGCATAACAATGAACGCACGCAAAATAGGGTTAAAACTTTATGGCTTTTAGTGAATCGATCAGACGTTCTTTCATTTCGTCTGGATGGCTAGATATGATTAAAATCTTAGTGAAGCTCATTAAAACTTGTGCGGAAACATACTGAAGTAGTATAATGAAAAATATATTCGTTCTATTTAGATTAAATGAATTAAAATATTGAACAATGGAAGTGACAGACAATAAACGAGCCTTGTGGGTAAAAAAAAAAAAATCATTCTCAAAAGGAGACATTAGTGATAAAGTATTACACACAATATTGCACGCCATTTTAAAGAAAAAATCTTTTATAATTTCAGAAATCATGAATCAACCCCTTTTCGTTTTATACTTCTTATCAAACGATACTTTACTACTAATTTCCTCATCTTTATTTTTTAAATTAATCTTCTCATCAATTATTAATTGTGAGAGAGTTAAACTAGTATATTTCCTCCTTCCCTAGTTAATCTGTCAATAATATTAACTTTATTTTTCTAATTTGAAGTTGTATGTGTATGCATATTGTCACGCTCCGGCACACTGATAAGTCTACGGATTTACAATACTAAAACTATAGGTTCGATTCCCGTCTGTACACTCTATAGTTAGCTCGATGTGGCTTTGCTATAAGAAAACACTCGTTATATACATTTTGAAGTTGTATTTTTATATATATTTTTTATTTTCGCATTCTGTTTATATAATATTGCGATAAATGCGTTGAATGTTTAGTAAACTTCAATTTACTATCCTTTGGTCCAAGTATACTAAGCAAGCAATGAAAGATAAGTAACGCAGTATCTTGTTCATATGCTTTATTAAAATTAGCTTTCACGATATATTTTCACCATTTACTGAATTAGTTTCAGTGTTCATAACGATTCAGTGCAGCAATTAAGACTAACTGTTGTGGAGTAGCTAACCTATTTACCATTTACTTATTGTTGTTTGAAGGTAAGAGCAAAGCCAAGCAACGGGTTATCGAAACACGGATTCTAGCGTTTTAAGCTCGCAGACATATCGCTGTACCACCAGGAGGTTATCATTTACTGAATAAGAGTAAGTGCTTAGCACAAAACCTAAGCCTAACCGTTGAGTATTTAAGTATGTCTATAAATAGCAAAGCTACATCGAACTATATGCTGTATCCATCAAGGGGAATCGAATCCTCGATTTTATCATTGTAAATCCGAAGACATATCGCTATCCATGGGATGGGCAACCGTTGAGTAGTACTTATTAAAATTACAATTAGAACTTAAAATTTTGTATCTTTCTTTCAATTAAGGTTCTGCATGGCCAGGCGGTCAAGGCACTCGACTTGCAATCCTAGGGTTGCAGGTTTGAATCCCCGTCACAACAATCATACTAGCTCTTTCAACCCTAGGGGTGTTATAATTTGCGGTAAATCCCACTATTTGTTGGTAAAAGAGTAGCCCAAGAGTTGGCCTTCCCTTTAGCCTTACAGTGCTAAATTAGGGACGGCTAACGCAGATAGCCCTAGTGTAGCTTTACGCGAAGTTTTAGCCCAGCCTTTCCATTAAAAAAGTAATTTTTCTTCCATATTATTTTGGACTATTTTACTTCGAAGCCAATTATCCACGTCTGTTAGTTTATTGCTGACACATAAAGTATTCATAAATTCTCGGATAGTTTGTTGGAGGATCAGTGTTAATTTGCGGACTCACAGCGCTAAAATCTATTCCATTCGCCTCCAAAGACAAATAGCCCATTGTGTAGCTTTGGGAATAAAACAATATTTTGCTTGAACTTAATAATACATGCGCTATTTATCAAGACGTTTTGTTATGGCATTTTTACGAGTGCAATATATTGATTTATGTGTTAGTGACAGGATACAGAAATATTTTTTTATGTAGCTTTACAAACATCTAAAGCATTAGTTACTTTGTATGTCTGCGAACTTCTATGCTCAACCAAAACCCGTGTAAAAAAAAGATATTTATATATTTAGATACAAAATATTGGATTTAGTAAAATCGCTGTTTAGATTATTGGTGCGAGAAACTCGTGATGCCGAGAAATCCATTTGAAATAAAAATGTATCTCAGGACGGCTAGTACTTGTACTAATATTTTTACTAATAAAGCAGAGAAGAACGTTCGACTTTCTTAGATCATCTTCAGGTTAAAGAAAAAGAAAGTTTATAACTGACCGTTGCCAAGCACATGTTTTAGGGACAAGAGTGTAAACGGGTACAGGATGGTAGGTGGCGTTGCAACTGGATGTTAGGTTATTTATTAATGTAGGTATTAAGGTTTTCCTTTGTATTTGTTTAAAATTTGTCTTTGTTATTGTACAAGTAGGGCTTCTTTGATTTTGCATGTGTTTATATTTGTTTCCCTACCTAGTATTTTCTGCTTTACTTAAAGTTACAATGATAATATAGACTGAAATCCTTTAGCTCGTACACAAAATCCAGGTAATAAATGTAAGCCGGTGAATGCAACGAATCAATACTCAGCCATTCTTCTCGAAACTGAGAAAAAGCGTAGAAAAGGAAAGTAGCGTAGTAGGTTGTTCAAACTCGAGGGAAATGTTCCTGAAAACATTCCAAAATCAATTGTGAGTTGGCACTGGAGATGAAATCAAATTTAAGGGCAATCTTAGTAGGTTGATCGCTCCCGTAAAGGACCTTAAAAGAGCCTTACTGAAGAAAGATGATTCTTAGAAATCTCATAAAATGTTGATTCTTTCCTCGTGTGTTTACCAATAAACTGCTTAAAACAGAATACATAAAAAGGTAAATAAAGACGTTTTTGTCTGTTTATAAGGACAAATTTTGATATTTTATGCACAGTTATTAAAAATAAAAATTACCAAATAATGCGTTTTAAATAACTGTTTAATGAAAAAAGTTGAGAATAAATTTAATATTTACTAAAAAAATGCCTAAAAATTGAATAAACAAATTTAATAATAAATGCTTTCGTATTATTTGTTCTCGTATTTAATAATTGTTATAAAAGGGTTATGTGCTGTATTTTGGGTATGACTGGCTTAAAGTTTAAATTTTAAGTTTGAATTCAAATTCACAGTTTATTTAAATTTTAAATAACCTCGGAAGATTAGACTTAACCATCTCATTGCACTTCGTTTTTAACCTTTAAACTTTGCTTTCTGGACACCAAAATGTGCTAGTAATATAAAGTTTTAACGTGCTAAACTTCCAAAATTTTACTTCATTTACTATGTTGTTGCACACTGTGCATAAGATTGAACTGATTAACAGTTTTAGGTCGATTATTATTATATTAACATAGTTGTACCTGACATCATTCTTAAAATTCTTTCAAAATGAGAGACTACATGGGACTTAAATGTATAATCAATAATTAAGTTAGAATTTGAAATAATACAGTTTAAAGCAGCATTACATAATGTTAATCTGCACAATTCAATAATAAATGCCATAAGCACATTAATTACACACACATTGTCTTAAAACACCAAAATAATGGTTCTCTGCAATTTTTAATTTAAATATTTTGTTTACACCGGGTCAAAATTTCTTGCCATTGGTTTGGAATTTATGTAAAATACACATTGATTCTGTATAAAGTGTATAATTTAACGAATGTATAAGGCAATAGAATTCACAAAGAATGGTAACAGGCATTTAAATATGCTGGCTTTCAAGATATTTCCGATTTCTAAATGTATGGATGAGATAATGATTAAGGTAACAACTCATACGGAGGAAGTTCTAATTTACACTTATATGAAAAGAGTATTTATGAATAATGTCTGGAATCATGGTCGAATCAGTATACGTTTCAGTACTTGATTGCTTACATTTGCTACATAAGTTAAACATTATTTGATTTGAAATAGATGACATCTGATGGTTACTAAATTAAAAAAAAAGAATATTACAATTAAACATGAGTTTTAGTCAGCTTATTACGTAGAAAACTGCCCCCTTTTTGAAAAAATAAAAATGAATGTGATTATCGTTTATAGCAGGGTTAAGCATCTAATAAACAACTGATTCACGCTTTACGTTATGAAAATTATGTGTTGGCTTTAAAAACCAGATTAGAACCTTTCCATAGTGTGATATAATTAAAAACTGGCTAGGGAATATATAAACATTGGTGAACATAGTGGTTACGAAGTGAGTGTAAGTAGCTGATTAAGAATTTCGTGCTAACAACTAATGTATTTGGATTCCTTGCTCTGATTCAGCTAACAACTAATGTATGTAGGGTCCTTGCTCTGATTCAGCTAACAAGTAATGTATGTAGGGTTCGAGCTCTGATTTAACTAACAACTAATGTTTGTAGAGTCCTTGCTCTGATCCAACTGACAACTAGTGTATGTAAAGTTCTTGTTCTCATTCAAGTAAAATATGATGTACGTAAAATCAGTTATTAGTGCAAGAATATTTATATTAATGTAGAGCCTTATTAACATCAAATATGCATAATTATTGTCATAACTTTACAATATTTCGTTGTTAAGAAGTATCTAACCGTTCCGTCAGACCTTCAAGAATTTGGTGATTTTAAAGAATATCCTTAAAATAATGTTTTAATAAATATTCTAAGATTTTCATTACTTACAAGAATATAATAGAAAGAGATAATCTGGTCGAATATTTTTTCCCTTTTAATGTGTTACGCCCACATCTTTCTTTTTTGAGATGTTAACATCACATTCACGCCATATCTATAAACTGACGAGAAAACTTCAGGAAAAAAATAGGAAATATCCTAGTTTGATAAAGTTAGTTTAGAAATATTAGCTATTAATAATAAAAACGTCATAGAGGTATAAACAAGATAAAGCTCGCACTAAACAACTGAAAAAGATATACTTTAAGTTAATACTTTGGAAACATTTAAGTTGCACGCAAACTTTGCGTTGTACATAGATCGTTTTCTTTTACAATAATCTTTATATTTCAACATTAACATAAGTGCTTATGATCACAGAAGTGTTTTAAAACTCTACAAGATGTAAATAAATTAGGATTTATATTAAAGAAATTGGCTTCCTCATCAATTGTAAAATTTGTATGAAGCCAAAGACAAAGAAAAACGATTAAAGTTGAAATCAATAGTAGTAAAATTGAGGGAACACGAGTTATTTGAAAATGACAAGTTTTACAATTACTGAATTGCTACACTGTAGCACCATCTCTGGTCTAAATAGTTGCTGTTAGTTTGTAAGACAAGCTTTCAGGTAACAAGACGGTCTGATGCAGCTTGTGTTCTTTTTTGTTTACAAAGATTCGTAAGTTAATGAATGCCAGAGGACCATGATTTAACCTTTCGAATTATAGTGGTGTATCACATGCATTTCCTAGTCTACAAAATATCATTATTTATTAATTTAATAAAAGAATACACAGTGACAACGGTTGTCAATTGTGTGGAAGTATTTAATAAGAAAGTCATGCCTCACTATGGCATGACTTTAGTTTTCACAAGCTGTTTCATAAATATCGGTTGATTTTAAGGCTTATGAGAAACTTTCATTTAATCAGAATTTGAGTTTGGACAAGAATGTATTATTAATAGCTCGACTTCCAGTACAGAGGTTTGTTTTAGATTTACACACATGGAATAGTGTGCGTGACTTCTAACAGAGGAAGCATCATCAATCACACAGAGCTGGTCTGTTTTCTGGTGCCACACGAAATCCAGCTAAAGGATCTCTTGCTGACTCGTTGAGCTTATATATTTGTGACGTCAGCTTTTGTAGTAGAGAAAGATAGCATTTTACGACATTCCATGAGCGGCTGTTTATCTTTGCTTCAGGTTTTGTTATTTGAGCTACGAATTATTGAACGATATCAGTATAATAACTTTAGCCCTATAGTTACAAATTTTGTATTTTAATGAAACTTTAAAGTCTAATAACTGTGCTGAACATCTTGTTTTGTAGCAGGTGTGCTAATAATCATTATTATTACGAATATATTTCATAGCTATACGTTTTACCTTATTAAATGAAAACTTCAATTCCAAAGAAAGCCTATCAAAATATAAATTCCTCTTTTTATGAAATTTCCATTAATTGTATTATGATCATCCATTATTTATTTTATGTTATTAATTAGATCATTAGTAAGATAGTTATATACTATACAAATGTCACAGATGTACTATATTTTCTGAATTGCTTATTTGTGTTGTATCAGTTGTATTTGAAGACTTTGAAGACATAGTTCTTGTTTGTTTTTGACACGTTGTTAATCTACACTTTGATTCTTAATATGTGTTTGTTTTTGTTCTTAACAACAAAGCTTTTTACTGGACTATGTGTGCTATGTCCACTGTCAGTATCAAAACCTGGTATTTTGGTGTAATGAGCTCTAACACTTGTCGCTGAACCACTGGAAGACAACACTATGCATTTCCTTTCTGTAATTTGAGGTCTATATGTGATTGTTTTGACTCAAGATGTTATTGAAAGTAAATTTGTTATTAAAGGGAATTTTGTTCCATTATTCTTTATTAACTTTTCAAAGTGTGCATTCACTTATACAACAACAAATTGCTCTATATAAATAAAGATGAAATTAACAATACAATATCAAAGTGGAGTATATCAACAAATGTGTGCTTAGAAATAAGATAAAGCACTGTATATAAACAAGCATCAAATTAAAAATTCAACGATAAAGAAAAGTATATTAACAAACGTGATTGGAAATACAATAACAAAGTGCAACAAACATGCAATTAGAAATGAAACAGCAGATGGAGTACATCAACAAAAGTGTTATTCTAAATACAACAAACAAAGCTTAATATACCAACAAAAATGATTAAAAATAAAACACCAGTTGGAGCATGTCAACAAACGTGTTATTAAAAACACAACAATGTAGAGTACACTGTAACGGATTTACTGTTATACATTTATTATCATAACTACGTTTGTTTTAGTTTAATGCATGTAACATATATTGATAAATGTGCATCGCTCAGGTCCCTCCTTATTCTCTAAATTTGTTGACGATACTCGAGTGTAAAAATCAAATATTATATAAGATTATAAATCGACGCACCAAGAGACAGTAACAGTATACTATTAGTTAGTTATAGTCAGTATACTGTAAGCCTTTAAAGCTATAATTGTGATTAATGCTTATTAATTGAAAAACTACATAATTTAAGCAGAACATTTTACAGTTTTCAAACATTACAAAATTCAGTGAATTAGGTTTGGACGTTAGTATCTGATGAGGACATTAGATATTGTCGTAGGGAAAAAAGAAACTCGTGTGTAAGTAATAAAGCTAGCTAGCATTCCTGTCAAGAAAAATGTATCTGTGTATCAATATAAAATTAATTCGCTCGTCGAGGTGCTTGATAAAATATTTAGTTCTAGACCAAGTAGAACACTTAGTATAGTTTGTAAGACTTTTTTCTATAAATCATTATTTGTAATAATCGTTATTATGAATCGTATTGTTGTTAGTATTAAAATATATTTGTGTTCAGAAAGAAAACATTATGTATCAATCTTGTTGGCAAATATTATAAATTCGATACACATCAACATTTAATTAATTTCTAAATCCAAAGTAATATTTCCGGCTATTTGTAATCGTAATACGAAATGTGCGTAACATACTAAATCTGAGATTCGAACTGGAAAAATCACAAGACATAACATAATAAATTAGGCTCGTGTCCAAGATCTGAATCACAGATAAAATTCGAAATAAACTAAAATTCAAATCATAACTGAATTTATAAATATATCAGTGCCAACAAGATTGGTTCATGTCTGATTATCAAGGTTTTCTTGGA
The DNA here is from genome assembly GCA_011833715.1 of Carcinoscorpius rotundicauda. NCBI lineage: Eukaryota > Metazoa > Arthropoda > Merostomata > Xiphosura > Limulidae > Carcinoscorpius > Carcinoscorpius rotundicauda. The sequence goes on from CM022393.1 coordinate 31,828,461, forward strand.
CTACCCTACCTTGTTTGTTTGTTTGTTTTTTGAATTTCGCACAAAGCTACTCGAGAGCTATCTGTGCTAGCTATCCCTAATTTAGCAGCATAATACTAGAGGGAAGGCAGCTAATCATCGCCACCCACCGCCGCCAACTCTTGGGCTACTCTTTTACCAGCGAACAGTTGGACGACCGTCACATTATAACGCCCCCACGCTTGATAGGGCGAGCATGTTTGTCGCAATGGGGATGCAAACCAGTGACCCTCAGATTACGAGTCGAACGCCTTAAACACGCTTGGCTATGCCGGGCCTACGCTATCTCAAAGAACAAGAAGATTATAACAAAAATGAATTGTTCGAAATTGCCAGAATTTGCAGAATGTGGAAACTCATATTAAGCCAAAAAAAAAAAAAATAGGCTGAAGGAAATGGAAAGTAGACAAAACTCCAATCTACTAATTCAAAATTACAACTTTGAACTCAATCAATATATTAAAGTTTTACTATTTGATGAAAATGAAGGTGATAAATATTTCCAACATTTTGAGGAAGTTGCCCAAACGATGGAATAGTCCACTAAAAATGGTTGCTATTATTACAAAGTGTTTTAACTGGTAAAGCATAAGAAACTTATGCTACTCTAGAAGATTGTATGGATTATGATAAGGTTAAAGTAGCTATTCTCATAACATACAAATTAGTTGATTACCACAAAAATTTTCGAGTTTATTGTAAACAAAGTAATCAAACTTATGTGGAATTTGCCCACAAATAAGAGGTTTATTTTGATCAATAGTGTAATTCTATGCACATTGACAACAGTTTCGAGAAGTTAAGACAATATGTACAAGTGAGAAATTTAAACGCTATGGAAAGACGACCTCAAAACTTACTTGAATGAAAACAAAATTGAAACAGTGAAGCAGCTGCTATTTCCGCTGATTACATGTTAACACATAAAACCACTTTTGATAAAAAGAAATTCCTGCCATTTCGATAAAAACTTGTATCAGTTTATTTCAATAAAGTTCAGGGTTCCTTTGAAAACCAACTTCTCTAGTTCGAAATCATATTACAGACGAAATAAAACTTCATCAAAGCAATCAAGGCCTGTCTGCTGATTTTGTAGAAAACCTCGTCATGTTATTTCCAATTTTTGGTGCTTAGAAAAAGAAAAGGAAGCAACACTCAGTACGCTTGTGCCAACATAAGAACTTAGTTGCATCAAATCACCCGATGTTATTGATTTGGCTACTGATAAAAAAGCTGATGTAGTTAGGGATAAATGTAGACCTTTTGTATGCAAAAAACGGCTCTTTTGGGCTCAGAAAACACTTTAAATAGAAGAGCGAACAACGTTTCGACCTTCTTCGGTCATCGTCAGGTTCACAAAGAAAGAGGTAACTGGCCGGAAGCTGACCACACGTTTGGAAGGGGTTGTATAACTGAGTGTCGCAATGTAGAGGGCGCGGTTTGATGTTTGAATATATAATTTTATCTATAATATTAATATAGGTATAATGGTGTTCCTTTATATTGGTTTATTTTGGGTTTAAGTTGTTGTATAAGTAAGGCTTCTTTAATTTTTCGTTTGTTTATGTTTGTTTCTTTATTTAGTATTTTAGTGTTTTCTATGGTTATGTTGTGTCCATTTGACTTGCAGTGTTCGAAAACGTGTGAAGGTGACTTTTTATGTTCTTTGAATCTGGTTTCCATTTTTCTACTTGTTTCTCCTATATAGAAGTCGTGGCAGTTATCACATTGTATTTTATAAATAATGTTGGTGTGGTGTTTGTCAGTGTAGTTTTTACATAGTATAGACCTTAGTTTTGTGCCTGGTTTTTGAATAAATTTAGTGTTAACTGGAATGTTATATTTTGTTACTAGTTTTTGCCAAATGTTGGTTATTTGTTTGCTGATGTCATGAATATATGGTATACAGCAGTATATGGTTTCGTGATTTTTTGATTCGTGAGATATATTTACTTTTGTTGGTCGATTTTGCTTTCTGTCTAGGTGTGTGCGTATAATGTTTTCTACGGTTTGTGGAGGAAACTTATTGATGTTGATGAAGTATTGTTTTATTTTATCTAATTCATCGTTAATTTTATCTAGTGAGCATAGTTTTATGGCTGTGTTTATCTGGTTTCTTAGTATGTTGAGTTTTTGTTTTGTTTCATGTGCTGAGTCCCAAGGAATGTATAGTCCAGTATGGGTGATTTTTCGGTGGATTTCTGTTTTGAGTTCCTTGGGACTCAGCACATGAAACAAAACAAAAACTCAACATACTAAGAAACCAGATAAACACAGCCATAAAACTATGCTCACTAGATAAAATTAACGATGAATTAGATAAAATAAAACAATACTTCATCAACATCAATAAGTTTCCTCCACAAACCGTAGAAAACATTATACGCACACACCTAGACAGAAAGCAAAATCGACCAACAAAAGTAAATATATCTCACGAATCAAAAAATCACGAAACCATATACTGCTGTATACCATATATTCATGACATCAGCAAACAAATAACCAACATTTGGCAAAAACTAGTAACAAAATATAACATTCCAGTTAACACTAAATTTATTCAAAAACCAGGCACAAAACTAAGGTCTATACTATGTAAAAACTACACTGACAAACACCACACCAACATTATTTATAAAATACAATGTGATAACTGCCACGACTTCTATATAGGAGAAACAAGTAGAAAAATGGAAACCAGATTCAAAGAACATAAAAAGTCACCTTCACACGTTTTCGAACACTGCAAGTCAAATGGACACAACATAACCATAGAAAACACTAAAATACTAAATAAAGAAACAAACATAAACAAACGAAAAATTAAAGAAGCCTTACTTATACAACAACTTAAACCCAAAATAAACCAATATAAAGGAACACCATTATACCTATATTAATATTATAGATAAAATTATATATTCAAACATCAAACCGCGCCCTCTACATTGCGACACTCAGTTATACAACCCCTTCCAAACATGTGGTCAGCTTCCGGCCAGTTACCTCTTTCTTTGTGAACCTGACGATGACCGAAGAAGGTCGAAACGTTGTTCGCTCTTCTATTTGAAGTGTTTTCTGAGCCCAAAAGGGCCGTTTTTTGCATATAAAATTCTCAACAAGTGGGTTTCTCGACATCACTGATTGTAGACCTTTTATGTCTGTTGGATCTTTGTTTTCGACAAATGGCACTGCTAATCCCAAATTCATACGTATTTTACGTGATACTGGAGTGACTAAGTCATTGTTTAGAGGGTGTGTTGCCATTAAGTTCGATTTCTACCACTGATGAGTCTGTTATTGCTCAGAGTATTGATGATGGCTTTGTTAATGTTCCTCTTCATAACACTTACTTAACATCAGACCTAGTTTCAGGACCAGTTATGGTTGGAGTAAAACCTACTCTGCAATTAAGGAAGTATCATCATTGTTTGGAAACGATTTGGCTGAAGAAGGAAGCTGTTGTCAAACCTACAATGTTTAGCGAACCAATCTTTGTTTCTTCTAAGAACGATTTTGTTGTCGAGGAGAGTCCAGACGTGATTCCCTCGTGTGCTGTGACTCAAGCTCAGGAGAAAATATTAAGCAAGAAACAAACGATAGACACGTGTTCAGAGAACAACATTATAGATTTGTTTCAAAAAATATTTGAATCTGACAGGAATCTTGTGAATAATTGTCCTACTGACAGTTCATTTGTGAATGACAGTGATGAACGTGACAGATCTGGTCCACCTGGTAAAGTTCCGTTTGCAAAAAGTAAACTGACCAAAGAGCGAGAAAATGATCTAAATATCCCACCACTATTTAAATATGCACTTTCAAAGAATGAACTGGAGAAAATTTCAAATGATTATTTTTTTCAAAAATTGTGTCCTCATGAGAAAACAGAGGCCACCAAATATACCAGGTCCAGAGAACTGAGCTGTGGTTTACCAGATCGTGTTCAAAAAACATATCATTCTGAAATATTGAGAGATAGCCATGATATTCCCATGGAAGGTCATTTAGGTGTCAACAAGACATATGACAAAATTATGAGACAATTCGTTTGACCAAAAATTAGACAAGTAGGTTTGTGAATCTTGTCATACTTGTCAACTGGTTGGAAAACCTAACCAGAAAATTTTCATTGTTAAACCTATCCCAGCTTTCGAACGACAGCTTCATGTGTAAATCATTATTTGTAATGATCTTTATTGTAAATTGTATTGTTGTTTGTACATTAAAATAGAGAAAGAAAATTATGTGCATCGACCTTGTTGGCAAATATAATAAATTTGACATATATCGACGTTCGTTTAGCTTTTACATTCAAAGTAAAATTGCGTGCTATTTGAAATCGCCATATGTAATGTACGTAACACAATAGGATAAATTGTGATAGGTAACTTTATCAACAAACATCTAATTAGAATAAAGCATAAAACGTTGAGTGTATCAAGAAAAGTGTAATTAGAAATAGCACAACAAACTAACATCAAACCTTTGCATTTAACACTAAGTACATCAACAAACTTGTCATATAACAACTTTGTGTATATCTATAAAATACTGCTACGTATATATCAACAAACATGGCATGCTTTAAAATAATGAGCATTACTTGTGTACTCCTGTTGTCATACTTTCCTGGAACTTCCATCAATGAGCATATTATATTTAACAACTCAATGTGTCAAAGAATTACTGACATATAAGTACATCATTAAACATAAATTGTTTTACTGTTATGAGTATCCACAAACATTCCATATTTTATTGCTACGTACGTCACACATGTGTGATATTGTCATACGATACTGGAACTAACATCTAATTTCCCCAAAAGGGGGCCATAGACCTCTTGGAAGTGTCACCTGTTTTAACCACTCAAATTACTATACTGTAGTATGTTATCAGCTTCTCAGTAGACATTGAAATGATATCACATAGGTGACATCATTCCAGTTTTACAGTTGTGACATCAGTAAAACATGTGCATGTCGTGAATCTCGAACAGAATTATGCCCTGTGTCGACTACAGTGAAACATGAGATATGAGATTTAACATACTTGTTTCATATTTTACTGGGATGTATATAAACAAATACCCTTTACGCAAGTACATCTAGTATTTGACTGGAATTTAACATGTTTGTTTCAGATTTTACTGGGATGAATATAAACAAATATTTTTTATGCAAGTACATCTAGTATTTTACTGGGATTTATATGTTTGTTTCATATTTTACTGGAATGTATATATATAAATACTTTGTGTGATATTTATTAAAATATATGTGTCAAGAAACACTGTCCACCATCTTTTCCTATGATGTGAATTACCAAACACAATACAATGTCTCAGACTGAACGTTATGTATGGACACATACACGTCTTAACAAACATGTTAGGCTGCTATCAGACTATTGCATATAAAATGTCGGAGTTTCATATGCAAATTTGAAACTCTATGTTCAGTAGCTGAAAGAAAAGTGTTATCGTAATTATGTCAGAATGATAAAGTGTATTGTCTGGTTTATTTCAAACTCGCTTTATTTTTCTTGTTTCAGAAACTAAATCATATTTATATTGATTTTTGTCACCATAGATAAAATTGATATTCGTGTAATTTTCTTGCAGGAGCTCAAGCTTGGTCACGTTGTGACGACAGTAGCTCGTAATATAAATCATGCATTTCATGATGGCACAGTTTAATGAGCACACAGCACAGCGTTGGTTCCGGAGATTTCGCTCTGGTGACAAAAGCCTTGAAAATGAGCCTCAGACAGCCATTAATGAGGACAAATTGAAAGCCTTAGTTGACAAACTTAGTATTCATTATTCAACAGTTTTCTGACATCTTGAAGCAATCGGTAAGGTGGAAAAGGTCGATAAATTGGTACCTCATGAATTGACTGAAAAACTGCCAAACAAGACAAGTTGAAATTTATTTCTCATTCCTCACCAGCAATAAAAACGACCTGTTTCTCCACATAATTGTAAGTTGTAGTAAAAAATAAATTCTTTACGACAATTAACGACAATCCGGACAGCGGTTTGATTGTGAAGAATCACCAGAACATATTCCAGAAACAGCTCTTCAACCTCAAAAGCTAATGATCAGTGTTTAGTGGTCGCTAACAGGTGTAATTCATCATTCATTTTTAAAACCAGGAAAAGAAATCATAGCAGAGAAGTATTATTGTGAGCCTTAAATTACGCATCAAAAGTTGTCACAAAAACATCCAGCAATATCAATAGCAGTGGATCCATTGTTGTTGTTTTGAATTAAGCACAAAGCTACACAATGGGCTACCTGTGCTCTGCCCACCACGGGTATCGAAACCGGATTTTAGCGTGTAAGTCCGCAGACATGCCGCTGAGCTACTGGGGGGCAGCAGTGGATTCATACTGCTTCATGACACTGATCGACCTCATGTCTCACGCGTTATTTCCAAAAAAATAAATAAATGAACTTCAGTAGGAAACTTTACCTCACTCACTACATTAGTCAGATCTTTCCTCTACAGATTTTTACTCTTTTAAACATTTGGACACATTTTAAAAGAAAAAAAAACGCTTGCAAACCAAAGATCAATTGAAACTCCTTCGAAGACTTTATTGCATAGATGGACATCAAATTCCTTAGAGACAGGATTTATAAACTTATAACTCGTTGGAAGAAGTGATTGAGTCTAAAGCAGCTTATTTTGATTAAATAAATTAAACAACAAAAATAGGTTTCACCTTTTTTTTTAACAATATAACGTATATGCAACTAATTTATCGCTAATAGAAAGTATGAAATATAAGCACTCGCAAAATGGTCAAAATTATTATCTAAATTAATTAGCTTATTTGAAAGAATCATATTTTATAAGGAAAGAGTAATCAAGCAAGAATAGTGTCTCGTCCTCGTATTCATAGAATCTCTGTATCTTCTGCATGTTTTTTAGATGGATCGAAGATCGAGCTTTCTAGTGTCTCGTGACGTGTATCTAAAGTTCTGAAGAAAGTCTAGTACATTAGTATCACTTAACACACCAAATCAATTACATCTACGTTCACACTTATTTACAAAGGAATCTCCCTTCATCAAGGCTGAATCATCAACACATTGAAGAATGCTGTACAGATAGTGGTAGCAGTCATCACCTGACACTGACGACCTTCCACGCCCTTTTATGCTCTTTGGCTGCTCTTTTACCAACGAACAGTGAGATTGACCGTCACATTATAAAGTTATCACGGCTGAAAGGGCGAGCATGTTTAATGTGACGGGGATTCAAACCCACGACCCTCAGCTTACGAGTCGAGCGCCGTAACCATCTGGCTGAAGCAATATCCAAAATAGCAAATAGTGTACAATCAGAAATGAGAAAAAGAGAATGTTCTTTTTTTTATGGGTAGGTAACGAAGGAAGTTTGAGTCGAAATAACCATGTATTCTAACAACACGAAACGGGATACGTGCACATGAATAAATTTTTGGAATTACACTAATAAGTAATTTTTCCTGACTGTTTGTCCATTTTATGTTTTACAGAGTTTATATAAACCTATATGTGAAATAACAATTATGAAAATGGTACAATATACCACAAGTGATTGGGAAATACTACTTGTTTGCTCTGTTTCATTAAAAATGTATGTACTCTTTGAAGACAACTAATGCCTAGCAATACGACATCTCCAACCAATTTTCAAATAATTTTAATGTAGTGATTGCCTTGGAAACCAATGAATAATAATCTTTAGCAACCTGTTGTCAAGAATTATTGAAATAATTCATATTATTTTAGTTCATTAAATTGAAAACTATAAGATATGCTTGATTTTTATTGATTCACTAAAAGCAATCACATTATTATTTGTATAAAACTAAAGAAAATGTGCGTTAGTTTACACACTTCATGCAGTCCGTACTACTCCATTGCCGCTTAATCAAGGTTTCTCGCGCAAGGTTTACTACATGTTAATAATATATTCCGCTTAGAATCGTATTTAGAAAGCATTTGCAGATAAAACTCTTAAAAAATTACGAGGAAAAGGTTTCATAATACAGTGAATGTTCGAAATGTCTTGAACCACAGGTGATTTGTAACGTTTCTTAATTTCAGATAAGTAATTGATTGAGTTATATATGTGCAAAAACGGCTCGTTTGGGTTGAGAAAATATTTTACGTAGAAGAGCGAACAACGTTTCGACCTTCTTCGGTCATTGTGAATTTGACGATCGAAACGTTGTTCGCTCTTCTACGTAAAATATTTTCTCAACCCAAACGAGGTGTTTTTGCATATATATTTCTCTACAAGTGGGTTTTCTCTACATCACTGAAATGGTTGAGTTGCTGTCAAAGCATGAGAAGTAGAGTTAATCCTAGTGTGTAATAGAGAAAATTGTTTTCAGGATTAGGTTGCTGCTGAATTTAATGCACGCAATCCAGAGAGAGAGAGAGAGAAAACATACACACAGTGCTCTTTGAAAGTTGCTAGCTTGTTATAAGGAGCCGACAGTTTGGATCATTCGTAACGGCTCCGATATGCTTTACATTGTTTAAAATTAATGGTGAAATCGTCTCTAAACTTGTTTCGAATTAGATTGTGTAAACTTCGTCGAAGTGCCTGCAGTTCCAGACTTTTCGGATACCCTATATATGTACATTATATTCTTTTAGTGGGGCTACTTGTGTCCTTCCTAATGTAAAGAATAAAACATTGGATCTTAACGTTGTAAATCGGTAATTTTACGTCTAGCGAATCTGAGGGTCCTTGTTTTTTTTAAAAAGGAACCCTCACCAAATAATAATTTAATACCTAACTCGATAATTTTATTGTGCATATTTTGACTCAAAAGCAATATAGGGTTTTAAAATGGAATAGTTATGTATAATATTTCTTTAAAGAAGAAAAGTAATACAACTTTTTTTAATACCGAAAGCTAAACTAAAGGTATTCTGGTAATCAGTATGAAGGTAAAGGATAAGGTAACAAAAAAACAAACAAACTAACTCTGTTGCTTTGAAAAAAGTTCATGTCGGGGTTAACATTTACTGCGTCAGCTCTACAATACCTAACCAGTTTTTCTGTATAAGCATTAAGATGTATCACTATTTTTCTGAACTTTTATTCTGTAAAGTAGTAAATACAAATTGTTGAAGTACTTACAAAATGCTTCATTTTTTATTTATTCATTTGAAATACAAAGGACTACACTGACGCACCTTCTTTATTAAAGCACAGATACTAAAAACAACTCAAATACTACAAAATTAACACTATTTCTAGACAAGGTGAGTAAGAAAAAACTACTTAACTGGAAGTTATGACAACAAATGCGGGAAGAAACTATAGAAGAAGCAAGCATTCTTTCAGAACTACTTACTGCATATTCATGTATAATGAGAGGAAACTATATTATATGACTGATCTCTTTACTCAAGTTTAAATAAATCAATCATATGTTAAAGCCTAAACTCAAAGAGCTCAATCAGGAACAGAGTTTCAAATTTTCAACAAGTTATTTTTGCAAATAATTAATTGGTACAAGAAATGTCTGGTTCTGTATTATTGTTTCTGTCATAGTATAATAGCTGTTTTGAATTTTATTAAATAACCTATTTCACTACTTATTTTACTAGCACGCTGTAGATTAACGACAAGTTTACGCACTTGAAACGATAGAATTCAGGGCTCGATTTCATGTGTTGGGGAAAGCGTATAACTTCATGCTAAATAAAGCAACGTTTAATATTATGTAATTTTATGTATTTATCATTTAATCATCTAGCTTTACGAAATCATTATTTGCACGATCTAATTTTATCTAACCATTATTTGCATGATTTAATTTTATTTAATCATTATTTGCATGATCTAATTTTATCTAATCATTATTTACGTGCCCCTCGCTAGTACAACGCTGTGTCTACGGATTTACAACGCTAAAATCAAGTGTTCGATTTCTCGGTGGGTTTAGCAGATAGCCCAATGTGGCTTTGCTATAAAAAAACACAAACATTATTTACGTGAGCTACTTTTATGTAATCATTATTTACATGATTTACTTTTATCTAATCATCATTTGCATGATCTAATTTTATCTAATCATTATTTATGTGATCTTATTTTATCTAATAATTATTTACGTGATCCAATTTTATCTAATCATTATTTACATGATCTAATTTTATCGAATCATTATTTACGTTCCCCCCACTAGTACAGCAATATGTCTACGGATTTACAACTCTAAAATCGAGGGTTCGATTCCCTCGGTGGGCTCAGCAGATAGCACAATGTGGCTTTGCTATAAGAAAACACAAACATTATTTACGTAAGCTACTTTTATGAAATTATTATTTACATGATCTAATTTTATGTATTCATTATTTCACACTTGTAACTTGTATAATAAAAAGTAACAATATATATATATATATATATACACATATGAACCAATGACGTCTGGGTAACTTAAAAGTTAGAATAAATATTATGAAGAAAGTTAAATACTTAATGATTATTATGTTAGTGCATAACAGAAAAGTTAAAAGTGATAATTGGTAGTATGGGGCCTAATGCTAGTCTTCATTAGAATATATTACCTTACTGTTTCATCACTCAAACATATCTTAGATCAAATTCTTTAAAATCTTGACACAAAAGCTTAGAAGTTGTTAATTTTAAAATGAAAACAGTAATTAGTAAAACAACATTTTACTTTAATCTTGAGCTAATATTCAGTCTTTATATTTAACATGCAGATATTGGAAAAAACTCTATTGGAAAAAAGTATGTTGTGTAGTTTTGTGCTAAGAAGTAATTAAAAAATAAACAGATTAATCTGAAATATTTTAGTATACATAATCTGTTTTTATGAAGATTATTTAAAGGCGTCATATTTAACTGTTCGGGCAGATGTTCGTTACATCTTAGCTAAATAAAAACTTTCATCTTTAGAGATAATTTATAAAAGCAGCTTCTAGCTTGGAAGATAAAGATGGATTTTTCTCAGAATATAAACAGAGATGAATCTGAAGAATTACAACACTGAAATCTGAGGTTCGATTTCCCAGAGTGGACAAGTAAATAGCCCAAGGTGCATTTACTGTAAAGCACTCTTACGAGCAGGATAAGAAAGTGTAATATGGCTACTTTATTTACATTATACAATGTATACGGAAATAATTTGTACCGACTGTTTTTAAGTGTTTGAAAAGATGTTATCATATAACCAGTTAATTTTGAAAACAATTATCATCTAGAATATTCAAAATAAGTAGCATCACATAGGGGTATATGAAACTTAATGAAACTTATTTTTATTTATTTTCTACGTAGAGTAATATTTTGGAAACAAAGCATTCTTGAGAAATAATAAAAACAAAAAGAGCCGTTTGATCAATTATTCCAATAAAACGTCTGTAGTTTCCCATGAGGCTGCAACACCTGTCAGAGCCAGCTGAGTACCCAAATCTGAAGACAAGTTTAGGTTCGTTTGCTTGCTCTTTCTATTTTATAGCATTCTGTTATGAACCTTGGATCTGTTCTGTGTAAAGACAGAACATAAATACAATAAAACTGGAAGTGACACAGTTAATTTGGCTACTCAGAAAGCAGAATGAAATGATAAATACCCAGTAAAATTCAGTTTTCTATATTCTGCACACAGACACTGTTAGAAGGTTTATTAATTTATCTACGTATTATACAAAGTTCACTCTGATACACACTTGCCTGTAGCTACTATGTATAATATATAATTCACTTACTCATAAACCTCAAAATGCTCCCATACTAGAATGTGAATAAAAAAAGACAGCAAGCTGGAAGTTCATTCTTTCACTTGTTTTGTGAACGCTTGGTTTTAGAGGAAAAAAAAAAAGAATTTTAAAGAGCGTTTATTTGTTTGTTGACTTTCGTACAAAGTTTGAAATGGGCTGCTCTAGCTAGAACGAATAGTGAAATTTGATTGTGGCTCTTATAACACTTCAACGTCCACAAAATGTTGCTATTTTTTCTCGATTCTTTTGGCTGGGGAGAAATCACGAATTGCAAAGACTGCAACCACACATATACAATCTGGCAAGCAAGCCGATGGGCAGCGTGTAGCCCTTATAGGAATGTCTTGTTTTAAATAACTGATAATAGAGATTGTAAGTTCACGATGAAGAATATTTTTGACTTACATTATTTTCGTGTATTTTTAATTAAGTTAATGGTGTTAAATCTTGGTCTCAGGTTAGGTCTTGCCTAAATAGAAAATAAATGTGGTACCAAAGTGTCAAAATCAGATTCTCAAACAACATGAGAGTTTAAGCATGCTGTAAAACCGATAACCCCTACATTATTACTTCTTCTATTATTGAAATATGTTCTTTGCGGATATTTATTTACAAACAGTATTGATATAAGCTGTTTTCTTTAAGGTTTAGATGGATATGGAAAGGTAAAAAAATTCTTTTTAAAGCGTTTTATTTTATGGACCACTTTTAAAATAATTATCCGTTGACAACTGCTATTTAAAATTTGTTCCAAAATCTATGAAAAACGTTTTTACTAAACTCCGATACAGTTTTGACATGCCTAATCATGTTGTGGTATAACTACAGCTTGATAATTAATACACTTTTTATACACTTTCAAGAGCATTCTATGTTCTGTAGAATAATTGACCTTTGACTCTGATGGACAGCTCCTGTCAGTGTTTAGACTTATAAAACATGAAGACCTGAAGGAGATATCAGTATAAAAGCCAAAATATAGTCACGCTTTCAAAATAGGCTGAAGGAATTTATCAAAACCAAAACCTTACATTCTGTGTAGGCTTATATCAGTTATCTGAATCTTGGTAAGTTTGGCATTGTAATGTCATCATCGATTGTAATGGCATAACATAAACTTGACAGACAGTCACCTGGTGGCAAGAGTTTCTTTGCAAGATAAACATTCTGGTTGAGAGAAGGTATATTTAAACCAATGTTTATGTAGATGTAAAAGTTTGTTTGTTTGTTTGTTTTTGGAATTTCGCACAAAGCTACTCGAGGGCTATCTGTGCTAGCCGTCCCTAATTTTGTAGTGTAAGACTAGAGGGAAGACAGCTAGTCATCACCACCCACCGCCGCCAACTCTTGGGCTACTCTTTTACCAACGAATAGTGGGACGACCGTCACATTATAACGCCCCCACGCCTGATAGGGCGAGCATGTTTGTCGCGATGGGGATGCAAACCAGTGACCCTCAGATTACGAGTCGCACGCCTTACGCGCTTGGCCATGCCAGGCCTAATGAAAAAGTGCAGGATGAAAATAATTCTATAAGACAGTTCCTTATCTTGAACTTAATAGTTTAATCTTAAAAGCGATTCGTAAGGCATTACTAATAGTTTTTTCTACAATGTTATTTCATTCCAATTCATCATCACAATAGATTAACGGACCATCAAAGACCTATCTATGCCTTCTGTTCGTCCAAGAGATCGAAATATTTATAGAAGGAAGATATTTATATATTATGTTGGTTAAAATATGAATTGTAGAAATTGGGCAATGATGGGCAGAAAATACCTCAGGAAAATATTTATATATAATATAATATCCGTGTAACAACATAGTCATTTCAAATGTAGTGAGGAATCATAGTCTCGTTATACAGTAAGATAAATCAGTCATTGAGACATCAAGTACATATTTAAAAGGTGAGCAAGTTGTGGAAGAACGTTTCTTGAAGTATGATTCTTTATGGTGAACAAGACATCAATAATAACATTTTGTTTTCAAATCGCGAATGATATATCGCGTACGAAAGCGTTCTCGACTTGGTGTGGGAAGTTGTTACGATCGGACAGTTCACTAAGAAGTATTGTTAACTGTATATGAATGCTAGAGGAAGGGAAGGCTGACATCCAAGAAGTGTGGCCATAGGAAATACAGATGTGAATTAAAGCCTTGAACGTATAAAGTATAATAGGGGAATATTGAATCAAATGCTTAGTTAGATGGAATTAATAACAAAGCTACGTGATGAACTATCTGTGCTCTACTCACCACAGATATCGAAACATGGTTTCTACATTGTGATTCCGCAGATACACCGCTGTGCCACTGGGACGCAATTACTATAGCGATTGAGACACTTTTAATGTTATCAAACTACATAAACTGTTAACATGTGAACCACATTGAACTGATGACACTTTATAATTTTTTTTTTACTTTATCTATTTTTATCGGAGTTTTATTTATTTTGTGAAGATGAACAATGAAATAATGCCAATTTTAGCGGTACGTGTTTGTAAACTAACAGCTTTGATTGTTTACATTTGATTGTTATATCCTCAAGGAAAGTAACTGCTTTGATTTTTTTCCTCAACAGAATTTCTAAAGATTGTTATAACACGTAACCAAGAAGAAAGCCTAGTAAAATTGCCCAAAGCATATACTGTTTTCACTTCACAAATTATAGATAGTTTCAAGAAGCGTGTTTGTTTGTTGGTTTAGTTTCACGCAAAGCTACCCAAAGGATATCTGGTCTAGCTGTCTTTAAGTGATGGAAGAGAGAGACGTCAGATAGTTAATACCACCCGTCGCCAATTCTTGGACAACTCTAATCGAATTGTGAATTAACCATAATGTTATAACGATTTTAAAGTTTAAAGTGCGAGTATGTTCTGTGATAGGATTCGAGCCCGCAATCATTCTAATAACTAGGCCATACGATATCTGTTAAAACTGCATAAAATCCAACAAAGCGCTCTGTACCTCATAAAATCTGTTATTGAACTGAAATAAGTAAATAAAAATATAATTGGTGAATTAGTGATGATGATGTGAATGTTGTCTAATGGGTTATACTTGCATATTTACTTTCAGCTTTTATAATTACTACTTGGAGGTTAGAGGTTACTGTTGACGCAGATAAGAGTAAAGGTATAGATTTCGTGTATCTAGATTTTTAGAAACCAACTGAAAATGTGCCACGATTGTAAAAAGAAAAAGGTTATTTCTATAAGTGTGATGGACAAATTAGCTAACTGGAGAGAAGAATGGTTGGATAGAAGAAAGCAAAGGGTTGTTATAGATGGAGTTTGATCAAAATCGATTAATGCCACAAGTGGAGCACCTTATAACTCAGAGTTAGGATCTTTATGATTTATATTAATAATATATATGAGCAATGACATATATTACTGCAGATTATATTAAGGTGTTGGTAGTTGTGAAGAGGATGCTGCTGATTTACAAAAGAATTTAAATCATTTAGTGCATATGGGTTATTGCTATTTAAATTATAAGAATAATTTGAATTATAGGTTATGCCTACGTGAATGTCGAATACAAGTCTAAAATTGCTATAATTTCATTGTACAGGTCACTGGTTAGGCCACGTCCGGAGTACTTTGTTCATTCTTAGGCTCATTATTTCAGAAAAGACATTGAATTCTTGAAAGAAACTTCAAGAAAGGGATACCAGAATAGTGTCTGAAATTGTGAGGTTGTCATATCTTGTGAGATTAAGATCTCCGAAATTATTTTCTCTTGAAATCAAGAACAGTTAAAGGAGATTCGACTAAGGTGTTTAAGATTGTCATAGAAACTTGTAGTACTGTCTTTTTCATGTTTAATGGGGAAAATAGTTGGACTAAGGTACATGAATATAAATTTTGGTAAGTTAGGAGTCATCTTTAGCTAAGACTGTTTTATTTTTATAGCAGGGTGGTTGGCCTCTGTAACGGGTTGCCTTCGGATGTTGTGGAGATGGTATGCAAAAGTGAGTTTAAGAGAAGTTTGATAACTATAGTTATCACAGATAGAGTTTGATAGCTATATGAATAATAACAGCCGGCTTTAGTTTCTTAAATTTATTTATTTAATAGTTTTTACTTTAATTTAGAGAATGGGAGAACCGAGATGAAGCAGTGGGTCTCTTTTTGTCCATAAACATTATGTTATGTTCTATATTGTTTGGACTCCATTTCAAGTTTTCTTTCCTAATATTACTACAAATGCTGGTCCCTATAGTTGACATTTCATATGGTTGGAGATTACAATTTTTACTTTTACTCATGCCTTTTTCTTATTTATGAAAACTGGCTCACTTTATCATTTCCCAGTGATATCAAGTATAAATGAAGTGAGCTAAAGAAATATGTAATTTTAAATACAAAACAAACTTGTTTGCTTTATATGAAGAAATGAACGACTTACAAAATTTATAAGCAACATAAGCTTAATGTCACGTCGCATTAAGAATATTTATATTTAAACCACATCATTCTTCACTGTAAGTTCTCAACAAGAATAATCTATAATATGATTTCAACTATTACTTGGTTATTGTATAAGAACCGGTGTAATTGAATTATTATGAGTCTTAAAGACACATTGTGATGTACACAGTAGAACTGCATATGAGAAGATGTTTAATAAACATTATTGGTCATCTTCCATTAATAGTTTATTTTTTTTTGCATATTTATTCTGAAATAACATAATACTTGCTTTTAAAACGTGCCTTTAAACGAATTTCTAGATTTTTGCACATTCAGACAAAGCAGACATGAAAAATGTGTGACATAATTAGGATACACATTCCTTTGAAGTGTTAAACATGTCTCATTTACTCTAAAAAGATAACAAAGAAACGGAAGTTTAGACAAATGTAAGCCAAAAATCGTTTCTAAAAACTCTAAAAGATATAAAGAAAATAAAGTTACTGAACTACATTTTCTTCACTGACAATTACTCGCTATTGTTATGGTCCTGATTTTTATGATTCACAAAAGGTGATTTATCACTTTAACATCATTAGTGGAGGGCGACACTGATGATGCAGACCTTACATCAGCTTGATGAGTACATAATTAAGAAGTCAGGGGGCCACTGAGTCTACTTATTTCTTGAGAGCGCCTAAAGAGATAATAAGTTATTTGTTTTTTTCTTTAGCCAGCTTGTTTTCCAAGACTTTTTGTGTAACAAGTGTGTAAATAATTTAATAAGGAAACTGGCTGTTTATAACACATTTTACCTCTTTTATTTTTAGATAAAAACAAAAACAATCAAGAGATGTGAAACAAGCTAAATGAGAATTTCAACATCGAAAAATAGGTTTGGATTTATTCCAAACTTGTAAACATAGTTTTTGGTAGATCTTATATATACATGTTTTGGAGGTTGTTCTATTATAGGCCTGAGGTCTCTTGTAGTTTAAACAGATAATATTAATTTCCAAGACAGCAGTTTCCCTGAAATTATCTTTCTTATTATCAAACAAATACGCACGTAAATGTGGCTTTAACTTCAGTAATATTTAACCAATATTTACTAATAAAGTATTTAACTCTGATAGTTATTTTATCGGTTTCGTAAACGTTATGGGTTTTCAAGATTAGTTGAATTTTATAATAGCAACAGTGATTTCTGCTCAATAATATATTTAGATATATTATCGAACAATAATGAAAGTCTAAACTTCTAAGATGTTTTTATACCTGAAAAATCAAAGGGGATTTGACGGTGCCGGTCTGTTGTCAAAAATAGTATGATTTTTTTTTAATATGGATATTTAAAATAACTTTTAGAATGACTGTCCCTCATAGATTTACACAGGAAAGTTTGGGCAGGGCCATTTCCATGGTTACCGTGGTGAAAAAAAAAAGAGGTAACTTTTAAAAAATCTCTTTTCTTTTATAACTTCATTCATATTTACCATAAAAGTGAGTAATTTATTAAATAAAAGAAGAAAATAACACTTAAACGATAACACTATCAACATTTAAATTAGCTCATTTGCATATTCATGGAAGACCTAGCATGGTCAGGTAGGTTAAGGCGTTCGACTCGTAATCTAAGGGTCGCAGGTTCGAATCCAGATCGCACCAAACATGCTCTCCCTTTCAACCATGGAGGCGTTATGAGCTTATGGTCAATCCCACTATTAGTTAGTAAAAGAGTAGCTCAGTAGTTGGGGGTGGGTGGTGATGACTAGAGCTGCCTTTCTTCTAGTCTCACAATGCTAAATTAGGGACAGCTAGCGCAAATAGCCCTCGTGTAGATTTACACGAAATTTAAAACAAGCCAAATCTTTAAACTTCGTCGCAAGTCTACAAGTAATATATCAAATGAAACAGAAAAATCATTCTTTAAAATGTAATAATGTTAATGTTTAAATTAATTAATGTTCATGAGACCTCATTTATATGGAAATTATCATAAAAAGTTTAAATTCTGGGCGAAATACTTCACTACCGTTTCATGTTTTGAGATTATCTAAAGCAACAAACTCAATAATATGAATTAAATAGTATGAATTAAATTCGTTAACTCTTGGTGTCTAATTAAACAGATAATGTCATGATGCTGTAATTGAAAAACATGCGAACAGCCATACTTCCAAGCACTGATAGTATAGGATGTATTGAAAATGCATTGTCATAAAATAAATCTCATAAAACAAACAATATATGTATATATACATACAGATTTCTTTATGAATAAGGCAAGTAATATTGAGTGTCAGGCGTGAGATTAGATAATGAAAAAGCTCATGATGCAATATTTAAGTTTCTTATATTAAGACAATTAAACGATGAATTACATTTGCAGTTTTCACCACAGCGGTTCTGCGAAAGATATTCTACCTTACAGCATTTATGTGGAAGACCCTGACAAAAGTAACCATAGTAGCAAAAAACGTTGATTTTGTTACGTGTGCAATTCCGAGAACACCAATTTAAACATCAATTCCTCGATAGTAGCTCGATTAACTAGGAACAATCTGCTCTTGGTCATAACGGGTTTGAATGTGTGGCCATCTTTAACGTCCCATCCAATGGATGCGAATGCAGGTAAGCATGATTTGAGGATGTGCGACAATGAACGTTGCCAAAGTAACACGATTGACGTGTTATTCCAGCGCAACCGCTTTGTCGGAGGGGAGGGGTGTAAAGAGGGAAGCAGATCTGAGTTACTTGTTCTCAATTATCAGAGTACGTCGTTTTGATGTCTTCTAGATAACCATCACTTGGTTTAATGCAATAGCGATGCTAGATTCTACGTCCTATTTTCTTCTACAGGTTTTATGGATTTGATCGTACAGAAGACATTATTTGCATGTTATTGGCTTACCGTGTTCATAATTGAAGCTCGTATTATTTTCTCCAGAAAAAGAAAGTACAAATATAGCAGTGCAAAACATTTTACATTAACTAGACAAATTTGTACTTAGTGAGTGCTATACGCATTCCATTTATGTAGCGGTCCTGTAATTGTCGTTTGTACACATTTTAACATCCTGGGAAGTGCGTGTAGCAAAGAGATGCTACGCACGAAAGAAGGTTGGCGAATTGAAATAAAAACGTTAACATCTGTAAGTGTCCAAAGGTCCTTAATGGACTAGTTTTTCGCACAGTTAGAAATGCACAACACGATAACATCAGTGTCGTTAGCCTAGTTCGGACTTCGAAACTTCAGCTCAACAGATTACACGTAGAATGATAGGAGTGTAAGCTTCTTCAGCAGTAGAACCCCGTTCACTTGGCTTGATGCTATTCATGTAGTTTGAGCTTACTAAATGTACTTACCGGAAGCAAAGAAACCAAGTTTTTTATTCTTTCTCAGTATCGTTTTGTCTGGCCTTTGATGCAGTTCTAGTATATATATTGTACAGCTTTCTAACTGCTTCTGACTTATGCTATAGTTTATATAATCTGTAGTTCAGAGACTTAATAAGTCATCTATACGCAAAGTCTTCATACATATTGTACAATGTGTTAATAAACACTATATTTGTTGTGATTTGCTAAAAGTAATTTCACGTTAACTGACAACAAAAATAAAAAGTTCGAAACGAGTCCCTGAATCAATGAAATGATGTCAGCGTATTATACACAGCCATGAATATGAATATCGTGATATATATCATTGAGGGAGTAAATTGAGCAAGTTTTGTGAAGAGATTATGTTTTTTGTTAAACATCCCCCGCTGTAACAACATTAATTCCACTGATTTACAACGCTAAATTTAGGAGTTCGATTCCCTTCGGTAAATGCGGTAGATAGCCTAATATTGCTTTGTTATAACACACTTGTATTACATTTGAGCGGCATTTTATAATTCAAAGGTAATTTGCCGTGTTTGAAAACCGGCAACATAAATTTCAGTTTTTGAGATGAAATTAAAGAAGATACTATGTTTAACTAGACAAAGCTTCACGACAAAGTTTATCATAGAATAAACGACAAAAAATGTGGTGATTTCGATGACATAAAACCAAGACACCTTCTAGACAAACCGTAGCATTGTATCATTCATTATTAATTTTGAATTAGAAGAAGCATTCGATTATGAAAGCTAGTGAAATGGAAACAGAAGTAAAATGTCAGATTAGAAACTTATTTAAAGTTTGACTTAATCACGATTCAATATGAAAAAAGTTAATTTTTATAAGTTGCGGTATCTCAGGCCAAAATCATAAACCTACATTGACAATCATAAGTGAAGGTATTTTTATGAGCTCTGATATCCTTAATCAACAATTTTAAAGTTACATTATGAATTGTAAACAAAGTTAATTTAATAAAAAGCCCTGCACGGTCAGATGGATAGAGAGCTCGAGTCTTAATTTTAAGGTCACGGGTTTGAATCCCCGTTGCACCAAACATTCTCACCCATTCAGCCATTGGGGTGTTGTAAAGTTAAAGTCAATCCCACTACTTGTTGGCTGTTAGTAGTGATGACGAGCTGTATTCCTTCTACTCTTACAGTGATAAATTAGGGACGGCCATCACAGATCAGTTTCAGAAGTAATATCAAACGTAAGTAAAAGAGTTTTACTTAACTATACCCTCACACGTAAGTGTGGTCATCCGTTTTAGAGGTAATTTTAAACATAAGTGAAAGAGCATTACTTGCTTATATCCCCCACTGTACATAATATACTTTGTAAATACAGCTTGTATACACTATGCAGTACTCAGTACAACTTGCATACTGAGAAAAACACAACAGAATAATTACTTCAACAAACGTAATATTGAAGAAATATGAAGACCGAGTAAATAGTGAAGTATCATCACATAGTAGATATATTTTATGTAAAAATGTAAATAACGTACTTATATCTGCTATGAAGATATCATTATCCAGCACATACACATTTGCTATGAAAGTACTCATACTTAGTATATTCCGTGAAAGTACCAACACACAGTTTCTGGAAAATTTAAATTTTCGCAACAAAACTTTTCTATGAGATAAATGTTACTTTTCTTATATCGCACAACATTAGGCCTATCAAATAGCTCATATTGTATATGTCTATAAATTATAAAGCATATTTTTCTTTACTTAAAAAATTATTACACAAATGCCAATCCAAGTAATTAATAACACTGGGGAACACTAATTTTGTTGCATTTAAAAAAAAGACCTTTCTGTAGTCAATTTGAGTGTGTTGATTTCAAATCTGAAGTCGGGTTTTGTCTGCAAGCTACAGATTTTATGCAATTTGACATTTTTGTTTATTTTTTAATTTTTCGTTATTATAGGAAATTATAGGAATAGCTTATCAATTTGTTTGTATATTTTATTCAGGTAGAAATTTGCGTTTGTACACCTCATCTGGACAATCTCGTTTAATGCTCCAGCAGTTGTCAGCCATCATAATTTTGTCCCAGCGCCCTTGGTAGCGTTCTTCCATGATCTTTAGGTCTTGGTGGAATCGTTCTCCTTGCTCGTCACTCACAGTCCCCAGGTTGTCAGGGAACTTATCAAGGTGGCTGTTCAAAAAATGAAGCTTGATGCTCATGTTGCACCCGAGATCACGAAAAGCGAGGAGCATTCTGTTCACAAGTTCACTGTAGTTCTCCGCCTTATTGTTTCCAAGGAAGTTATGAACGACTGCCACAAAGGATAACCATGCTGCCTTTTCTAAAGCGGTCATCTTAGCAACAAATTGATCATCACGAATTAGGGTTCGAATCTGTGGGCCATCAAACACGCCTGCTTTGATCTTCTTAAATGATAACCCTGGTAAAGCTGTGATGATGTGTTGGAAACATTCACCTTCGGTTTCCAGTGCCTTGACAAATTGCTTCATCAAACCTAATTTGATGTGAAGAGGAGGAAAGATGATCTTATCTCTGCTTACAATTGGGTCTGGTATGATATTTGGCATGCCTGCTTCAAGGGTGTCACGAATAGGCCAGTCCTTCTGGACCCAATGTTTGTCTCGTGCTCGGCTGTCCCACATACAGAGGAAACATAGAAACTTGGTGAAACCTTTCTGTTGTCCAAGAAGAAAGTTGACCATCTTTAAGTCTACACAAATGATCCAATTGTGCTCATGATATTTTAATAAGTCCATGACCATTCTCATATCATCATAGTCTTCCCGCAAATGCACTGAGTGACCGACAGGTACTGCTCCATAAACATTCCCATTACGTAAAAGAACACACTTTAGACTGCGTTTAGAACTGTCTAAAAAGAGTCTCCATTCAGCAGGACTATAGTAAGGTACACCCAGTTCTTTGAGAAGCCCTTGGATGTCATGGCAGTAAACAAACTGTCTGTCTTCTGAAAAGAAGGTCACAAAAAGCTGGTCACGCTTTCTGAAATATGATACTTTAACAGAGTGATCAACAAGATTTCTGCCTTGTAATCTTGATGCCAAAAGCTCTGCTGCTTTCTTTGAAAGACCTAAATCCCGCACTAAATCTTTCAGTTCAGCCTGAGGAAGAGACTTGGGGACGGGGAAAGGTTCAGTGTCTGAAGAACAGTTCTTCGATTGTGTACACTTTTCTGACAATTCACTGTCACAACTGTCTTGTTCGCTTGTATCATGTCCAATGTCTTTATCGTCCAATGAAGGTAAGCCTTTGAAAACTGGAACAGGAACTTCTTCAGAGTGCGGAGCAGGCCGAATAGCTGAGGGAATGTTCGGATACGTAATCTTATGTCGGTTATCTTCCCAACACCCGTTGTGTTTACCATGCAGAAATAACAGTCAGTTACATGGTTGGTGGGTTCGCGCCAAATCAATGGAACACCAAAAGGTAGACCATTGCGTTTTCCTTTGGTCCAATCTCGAAGCATTTCCTCACAACTGTGGCACACAACATGAGGAGCCCATTGCTTGTCTTGATCACCAAGATGAACTTCAAAATATGCCTTGTAGGCACGCTTGACGAACGAGGATATGTTACGTCTCTGACGATTGAGTGTGCAGCATCCACATATGTAGCAGAAGGCATCAGGCTTGTTTCTGCAATGATATCTATTTTTGGAAGCCATGTTTGATCTGAAACAAAAGAAGAATGATCAAAATATTAGAAGCTATCTATATATATGGACGTGAAAATGCTTATACATGGTTTACGCAAGTTCACATTTGTACAATTTCATTAACCTAAAATTGCATACAAACTAGAGCTTGTAGAGAAAAACTAATTTCAGATTTGAAATCAGCACCTAAAACTTCTTCAAAATCAGTTGAAATATCCAATGCAACTCAAAATTACTGAAAAAGTGTTCCCCAGTGTAATCAAACACAAACGTTATTGATAACGAAACAGAGTGTTCTCTGTAAATTAAATAAGTGAAAACTGTGAAAGAACAACATAATACGGTTTGATGTTGATTTTTAACTCGGTAGAATATTACTTTGATCATGCCTGTTCTCATGTAAGATATTTATGTATATAAATCCTTAGTAGTGTTGTTTGTTTTCTAATTTCGCTCAAAGCTACACGAGGACTATATATGCTAGCCGTCCCTAATTTAGCAGTATAAGATTAGATTACAGAAGTCATCACCACCAATCGTCAACTTTTAGGCTACTCTTTCACCAGCGAATAGTGGGATCAACCGTCCCTTTATAACGCCCCCTAGGTCTGGCATGGCCGTGCGCGTAAGGCGTGTGACTCGAAATCCGAGGGTCGCGGGTTCGCGCTCGCGTCGCACTAAACATGCTCAACCTCCCAGCCGTTGGGGTGTATAATGTGACGGTCAATCCCACTATTCGCTGGTAAAAGAGTAGCCCAAGAGTTGGGCTCTTGGGACGGCTAGCACAGATAGCCCTCGAGTAGCTCTGTGCGAAATTCCAAACAAACAAACCCACAAATAACGCCCCCACGGCTGAAAGTACGAGCATTTTTGGTGTGACGGAGATTCCAATTCGCGACCCTCGGATTGCAAATCGAGTGCCTTAACCATCTGGCCATGCCGCACCCCTTAGGCGTGATACCTATATTATTAATATAATTTGTATATACAAGTTATGAAACTCATGATAAATTTACAATAATATAAATAATCTAAGTTATAGATCCGCCTGTTTTCGTTAATATTACGTGAGTGAGATATTTTATTCCTTTTTTTTAGTTTTGAATGCTTAGTGCTGAGAAATAAGGATTTTTTTTTATTCTGAGAATTTCGTTCTCTCTTACTGCGTTGTGATTGATCTACGGTGGTTCAGCGATAACTCTGAGGTTTTTATAAGTTAGGTTTCAACACCCGCGGGGACCAAAGCACCCATGACCCATTGTCAACTTTTTATTTAACATCAAGCAAAGTAGTCAAGTTTCAAATATGATAATTATCAGTTTCAGAAGTAATATTAAACGTAAGTAAAAGAGCTTTACTTATTTATACCCTCACACATAAGTGTAATTATTAGTTTCAGAAGTAATATCAAACGTAAGTAAAAGAGCTTTACTTATTTATACCCTCACACACAAGTGTAGTTATTAGTTTCAGAAGTAATATCAAACGTAAGTAAAAGAGCTTTACTTATTTATACCCTCACACATAAGTGTAGTTATTAGTTTCAGAAGTAATATCAAACGTAAGTAAAAGAGCTTTACTTATTTATACCCTCACACATAAGTGTAGTTATTAGTTTCAGAAGTAATATCAAACGTAAGTAAAAGAGCTTTACTTGTTTATACCCTCACACATAAGTGTAGTTATTAATTTCAGGAGTAATATCAAACGTAAGTAAAAGAGCTTTACTTATTTATACCCTCACACATAAGTGTAGTTATAAGTTTCAGAAGTAATATCAAACGTAAGTAAAAGAGCTTTAATTACTTATACCCTCACACATAAGTATGGTCATCAGTTTCAGAGGTAATTTTAAACATAAGTAAAAGAGCATTACTTGCTTATATCCCCCACTGTACATAATATACAGCTTGTATAAACTTGTATACTCAGTACAACACTTGCTACCCATGCTACAACAACAACTTGAAAGTTACATGTTGCCACAAATGTGCTTACTACTACACTCATGTTCTGTTTCAGTTCTTTTATTTTTTAATCTTCGATGCAACTTTTAAGTTTATGAAGATTTATCAGACCGATTACATTTTCTGCGGCTTTTGAGGCAGCCATGTTTTTTCGCAAAATAAATTAACAATTTCTTATTAAAATGCAACATTAATAACTCAGTATTTTGACGGTGGCCCCCCAGTGGCTCACCGGTATGTCTGCGGACTTACACGCTAAAATCCGGGTTTCAATACCCGTAGTGGGCAGATTAAAGATAGCCCATTGTGTAGCTCTGTGCTTAATTCAAAACAACAACAAATTTTGACGGTGTAGATCTATTTAAAATATCGCTGTCTTGCATGTTATGATAAGTCTATTAATAAATTCATATACTTGGTGAAGTAATCCTTGTTGACGAGAAACCCACTTGAAATAAAAATGTATCTCAGAACGGCTGGTATGGGTATCGACACTTTTATTGATAAGGAGAGAACAATGTTTTGACCTTCCTAGGTCATCTTCAGGTTAACAAAGAGAGAGTTTGCAAGTGACCGTTGCCGGACACATTTCTTAGAGACGAGAGTATAAACGCATACGATATTTTAGGTAGCGTTACAGTTGAATGTTAGGTTAGTAATTAGTATAGGTATAAAGGTGTTCCTTTATATTTGTTTAATTTTGGTTTTAGTTACTGTACAAGTAGGGCTTCTCTAATTTTGCATTTGTTTATATTTGTTTCCCAACTTAGTATCTGGGAGTTTTTTATGGTTATGTTATGTTTATTTGA
Organism: Carcinoscorpius rotundicauda; assembly: GCA_011833715.1. Taxonomy (NCBI): domain Eukaryota; kingdom Metazoa; phylum Arthropoda; class Merostomata; order Xiphosura; family Limulidae; genus Carcinoscorpius; species Carcinoscorpius rotundicauda. The sequence goes on from CM022393.1 coordinate 31,854,529, forward strand.
TTTGCAGTGTTCATAAACGTGTGAAGGTGTTTTTATTTTACTCTTTAAATCAAGTTTCTATTTTTCCACTTGTTTCTCCAACATAGAAGACTTGGCAGTTGTTTCATTGCACTTTATAAAGAATGTTGGTGTTGTGTTTGCCAGCATAGTTTTTACATAATATGAACTTCAGTTTTGCATCTGATTTCTGAAAAAAAATTGTTGTTTACTAGAATGTTTTGTTATAAGTTTTCTCCCAATTTTGGTTATTTTTTTGCTGGTTATTTCTGTTATCCATAAATCCATTGAAGAAGAGATTGAGCAGGAAAAAGAATCCTAGTTTTTTTTCATGCACAAATACGTGTTGTTGTCTCCAAATGTACACGTTTTTAATCACCAACAATTAAATTTTCTTCTTCCAGTTCATGTTTTTCTTTTGTGGAGCTTTCGTTGAAATAATCTGTTAAAAATTGTTTACCTATTATTTTTGTCATATTACAGTTTGTTTAATGTCATTAGTATTGGATTCAAAGAAAAACGTTCTAGTTTTTGAATTTTAATATTCTTTCTGCCCGTTAGGTTTTTAGGACACTGTTAAGAAAAAATTGCATCTGCTGTAAATGTTTGCACCTCACTAATACAGCGGTAAGCCTACGAATTTACAACGCTAAAATTAAGGGTTTAATTTCCCTCAGTAGGTTCAGCAAATAGTCCGATGTGTCTTTGCTACACGAAAACACACACCCTATAAATGTATGAATGACGTTTCATGAATAAGCTGCTAAATACAACGTAAGACATTGACTTTTCTATTTTCACTGAATATTTTGAAATGTTCTTCAAATATATTAGTGTTACATCGTATTATAAGTATTTCGTAAATAATGTTAAACTTTGAAATAAAATATTGAGCTCGAAAATTCAATAATGTCATCTAAAGAACAATCTTAACCAAGAATTGAACCCCTAACATTCTTATTTTGTTACAAACTCTCAATCAGCATCCCAGAAATTTATAGTTTTTAGTTTGTGGTCATCCAATGAACTAGATTGTTTTTTTGTTATTTTTTACCAAGCTTTTTTACTCTCCAATGATCCTTTCTTTAGAAAAATATTTATAGATAATTCGGTTTTTCTTCGACGAGATAGAGGTTTACTGGAACAGACCTGTGCTTGTAATCTAGTAAGACAACTGGTGCTGCCTCTAACCTATTCTCAACCCAGCAGAATGTGAGCCTCCCTCGTGGCTACGAGGTTTTCTTTCTCTCTCTGTCTTTTTTGTTTTTCTTCTGACAGCAGGAAATGTGTTTCCAACTTTCAGTTTCTCTTCTGCATGCAACAATTCATCCACATACAAGAAACTATTCACGCTCGACTGATGATAACGGTTGGTATAGACAGTGGGGCTTTGGTGTGTTGTATATTATAGGAAGTTGAATATGACCATTGCTTTTCAACACTACTCCGAAGAGTTCCTGTTCGCCATCGCTGTACTTTGCAGTATTCATAAACACAGTAGGATGCTCTTGCATATTTCTTCTCAAGAAACAATAGAGAAATAAATAAAATGTGATTAGGAACTGTCTGTTGTTTTTAGTATCTAATAATTAAACATGACTGACATTCTTGTTGATGTCATAGAAAGAAAAATCCGGATTTCTCCTTTCAGTCTTTGTTATTCATATTAATATAAGCAAACAAACTACAGATGCAAAGGCACCAGCAAGTCTCCAGAACCTAGGAAAATCCAAGATATATTTAAGAAACTTACATTTACATAGGCCAGTATATATTTTTAACTTGAATCAGTATAAGATTTCTTGTACTAGTTGATATTTTCCTCGGTTTTCAATGACTAATTATGTGCATTTATTTTGCAACAAAATCAAATTGAGTTATCTACTGTAGGAATTGTCCCCCGGACTTTAATGTTGAAAGTTCATAGATTAACCATTGTCCCACCGGAAGAAACAAGAATTGAGTTTATTATATTATCACATTTTAAGCAACAAGACAATTATATATTTTTGCCATCAAGTAAAAGTACAACATTATAAATTAAAAAGTTATTTGGAGGAGAAAAGAAATGAGTAAAGTAATAGCTATTTTGGAAGCTTTTCAATACGCACAAATTTTCTTTCCTAATACAACCAGTGAGGAAAAAAATCCATTGATGACAACCATAAGCTTTATGTTTATTAGGAAACATTCTAGCCTTATATACAAAACAGTTAGGCCTATAATTAATCGGTTTGCAAATTGTAAGGAAAATAATCAGAATTTTGGCTTTGATGACATATGTATGAGAAAAGTATTATTTTTCTACCAGTATTTTATTCAATGGTGTAGTTGTTTTATTAATACCAGAGTATTTGTAAATGGATATTTTAAATCTATATTACACAAATAAAGGAGACATGCTCAAATTATTTCAGCACAAATAAACTTAATAAAAAAAGAGTGTCGTTGAAAATAAAATCAGGATTTTTAATTTCTGGAGTTTAGCTATGTTAAAATTAACTTTCAAACACAAATCCTCACACGTTTTTGGAACAACACATCGAAGAATGCGTAAAAATAGCGCTATAAACGATAAATTTAATTACATGACTTAGCGCTGTGAAAGTGATTTTTTGTTATTTTAGGAATCGTTACAGTAAAATGAAGAAACTTGTCATATGTTTCTATATCCGTTGTTGCAAGACAACTGATTACTTTTAAATAAGAAATATCAAAATCATGTATATCTTTTTGTCAATCTTATTTATTTCAATATATTAATTACTGGTGAGTAATTTTTTCGAAATTACGGTTAATTGAAACCATGAATAATAAAATGATTGACATATCATTTGAAACTACTTGCATTTAATTTTTTATACATATGTTTCCTTTCGTGAAACTCATATGCCCAAAACCATTCGTTTTCTAAGAATGAGATTGAAGCTAATCTGACCCTTTTAAATTTGTTTATTTTTTGCTATAAAATGTAGTAATGTTATTTGCGCCGCTTATGTTCTTAAGCGCTGCGGAACGGCTCATTGAATGGATCTGAATTTTTGGTGTGTATCTTTTTTAAAGTTAAAATTCTTAGTTCATATCTTCATCCCTTGGCAGATTTGAAAAGTAATTACAGCCGTGACTATTGTGGATTCCTTTTTGTTTATTTAAGTACAAACGTTTAGCTCACAGCTTCATAGTTTGACCAATTTGAGACCCAATTATCGTCTTGAGTGTTGAGGAGCCATCTTGTTTTATCACAAAGGTTGAGTTTTCTACTGACACACAAAATAACCCCTTACAGAATAGTGAATATTTTTTTAAAAATAACCTTAATAAATCTGATCCGGCGTGGCCAAGTGATTTGGGAGATCATTTCGTAATCTAAGGGTCACGAGTTTGAATCTTTGTCATACCAAATATACTCGATCTTTCAGATTTAGGGGCGTTATAATGTATCGGTCAATCTCACTATTTGTTGGTAAAAGAGTAGCTAAAGAGTTGGCGGTGGGTAGTGATGATTAGCTAGCTACCTTTCGTTTAGTTTTACACTACTAAATTAGGGACGATTAGCACAGATAGCCCTCGCGTAGCTTTGCGCGATATCCAAAAACAAAAACAATAACTCAATGAAGCTTGATCACTGTAAAACGTATAGTAAACTTTCCTATAATTTTAATGAAGTCAGTAAAATCCATTTTGACAATATAAATCTTATTAGTTTCATTTATACATTGTTCACATAGCGCATGAAGCTAAGCTTTTGCTTTTTAGAGAACCAGAGCGAACATCAAAAGAGTGATGAAACTGCGAAATTTGTCTTTGCACAAAGTTGCCATGGCAACTGCTTCATAAATTTAATGAAGGTCGTCATGTGTTAAGCATACGGATATTTTGTTCAAAAATTCTAACCGAAATCTTTTGAGGATGATTGTTTTCCTTCGCATAATTATAACGAAATCGTTTCTTAAAAAAAACAACAACACGAAATTAACCATTGTCGGTAATATGTGAGATATTTTAAACAATTGAATAGATAATAATATGAAACTTATTAGAGTAAGTTACGTTGAAATTTTAGTAACTAAGAATTATTTTCCTTTTATTGTTCAAGCACTATGATAGTACTTTAATACTATGACTAAAGTGTATTAAAGTACCGAAAGAAAAAGGGAAACATGAGAAAACCTTATTCCTTTTCACATTTCCTGCCAAAGTAAACAATCTAGAATAACAAAACCGTTTCAGAACATTTATATTTTGTTAAAATATCTTTTTGTAAGTTGTAGAAGACGTAAAAAGTCAATATAAAAACAGTTATTTCAATATCTGTGCATACGGCTCCAAATTATGAATGGAAGCGTTATTTTATGGTATTTGAATACGAACCTTCGGATCTACAGTCCGACACTAACCTATGGGTTACACCCCCTCCGGCCTGGCATGGCCAGGTGGTTAAGGCACTCGACTCGTAATTCGAGGGTCGTTGATTCGAATCTCTGTCGCACCTAATTTGCTAGTCCTTTCAAACTTGGGGGCGTTATAATTTGACGGTCAATCCCACTATTTGTTGGTAAAAGAGTAGCGCAAGAGTTGGCGGTGGTGTAATAACTAGCCGCCTTTCTTCTAGTCTTGCACTGCTAAATTAGGGACAATTAGAGCAAATTTAAATACCAACAAACAAAGAAACTAATAAATACATTTGGATGTTCATATGTTATCTGAAACATAACCGAATGTTATACGAATTTTTTTTTTTAAAATGGGGTTTTTGCTCATAGAACTTAATTATAACGACTTGAGCTACTAACATCTATTGAAAATAACCAATATTTATTAAAATATGTGGCACAATTTACTTTCATAAAATAAAAATAAAATCGAACAAAATCCTGAACAGTTATCTATGCAAATTAAAGTAATACGTACGAACCAGGCCAATAGCCCATATCTTATCAAAATACAACCAAATTAACTTTTCAAAATTACAATCTAAAATACCCATCAACTGACAAAGATGTTTAAATATAATTGAAACAATGTAAGTTTAACACCAATCATACATATTTCGAAGTAAGTTACTGACCATAAACTCTATTTTAAAATTATAACAAAGCTTCCTCATAAGCAACATTTACAACTTTCTACTAACAAATAAAGATTTTAAGTTGATCCTATACTTAAACATCCTAGCACTTACAATCAATAAAACATGGATGTTTGAGAAACAATCCTGCAACTCTCACACTTTGTCCTTGAATTCCTTTAGGATATTCAACATTGTATAAAACGTCAACCTGACAACATTCTTTGAAATTGATTCAATAGGCTTGGAGTAATTAACCAACAAGCATTACGACAAATAAGTGGGTTAAGCTCAGTTTCGATACCTTAGGGCATTTTCCGTAGTTCGTAATGTTTACTTAGAAATTTTGGTTGAGAATGGCCAAAAGGCTCATAAGAGCTAGAGTGTAAACAACCACACATTTCGTCTTCATATATTTATATATGGAGATATGGATTTCCAATGTATATTTCAATGACTATCGATTGAAGGAACAGCCACAAGAATGCTTGTTTGTTGTGTATTTTATAATTATCTTATCCATTATTTCTTAATATATATGTTTAGTTTCAAGACGTTCAGATATCTGACGTAATAAAATAGCTTTAGCAATGTTCCAAACTCATGTTTTTTCTTTAAGAAACTACGTGTCCATACCTTTTGTTCAACAAATGAAATGATCAAATACTGTTATTTTTTTTATCCTTGGAATATCGCTGTATCACAAGTATATATATAATGGTGTGTTTATAAGACGGCCACAACAACATTGTCGGATCATTTGTTAGTTTAGTTTCAAAACAGTTATACTTTTAAGATTACCACGCTCGATTTTGAGAACTATTACTTCATACACAGAAAAGTGTTATTTCTATCCTATTGATTCTAATGCTGAATAAAATGTTTCAAAAGCTCGTGTTTTATAATTGCTGTTATTTGAAAAAATAGTATAGCCGCAGCTTATCAAAACTGCCTCAAAAACAAAACTTACATAATCATATGTCGTTTATGTTTACGTATTATATTTTTGATGAAAGAGTAGAAAGTTTTTTACACATCAGTTGCGATTTATTTCAAATAAATATCTTTCTTATTATTTAAAAATATAGAACAACAATGCTAACATATATCTTATTAAAAAATAATACTCGGTTACTTTGAAGCTCGTTTTTGTCTTATTAACCAAATTTATATCCATTTGAAACTTCAGATGACACAGATCGTTTCAGAGAGTGGCATGTTTTGTTTCTTAATAAATTTTACTGATATGGTAAAGTATTAATTTATGAAAGAAAGCCTTAAGTCGAATTAAGAATAGATTCAAACCTGCATATTAACTGGTTACTTTGATTTGTTGGTTTAGAAACCCACATGATGGTGATAGGGGATTGTACGGACTCAGTTTTAATTTGTTTCGATAACTGTTCACAATCTCAACTTACAACTGTTTAAAAAGATATAACTTGTCAACTAAAGAAGTATCCTGTTCCGACTATAATTCGAAAAGATTGTTTTAATATTTTTTATGAAAGAGTGTGTGTGTTTTCTTATAGCAAAGCCACATTGGGCTATCTGGCGAGCCCACCGAGGGGAATCGAACCCTGATTTTTGCGTTGCAAATCCTTAGAAATACCACTGTACAACCGATGTATGAAATTAGCCTTAATACTAGCTGGTCGAAGGTTTAAGATCAAACTGAAACAAAGTATTAATCGGTAAACACGTGACGAAATTTAGTCATTTATTTTTAAGCATTAGCGTTGTCAACATCTCTCACTGACATCTTCTGTGTTACATTTGGTAAAAATGTGGCAAAGGCTAAAAAGTTGACAGAGTTTGAACGTGGCAGAATTGTCGAGCTGCAAAAACAAGGTCTCTCTTAACGTGCATCGCTGGTGAGATTGAACGCAGTAAAACTGCTGTTGCAAATTTCTTAAAAGACCCTAAGGGATACGAAATGAGAATTTTGAGTGGTTGGCTCAAGAGAATTTCGCCGGCGTTGAGCAGGAGAATTCGTCGGGTTGTCTGGCAAGACATCAGCCGATCGTCGAACCAGCTAAAGGCCCTTACAGAGGCAAAATGCAGCTCAAGAACAATAAGACAGAATTTATGAGAGAAAGGCTTTAAAAATCGTAAACGTCTTCAAAGGCCACTCCTCTTTCCACACCACGAAACAGCTCGGTTAAACTTTGCTGAAAAGCACCAAACATGGGAAGTAGAAAAGTAGACGAAGATTTTGTTCTCTGATGAGAAAAAATTTAACCTGGAATGTCCAGATGGCTTACTGGCACAATGAAGATATCCCACCGGAGACATTTTCCACACGACCAATGGTGGAGGTTCCATCATGATCTGGGGTGTTTTTTCTTTCCGTGGAGCATAGGAGCTTCAGGTTATACAGGGGCGTGAAACAGCAGCTGACTACACTGGCATGTTGGAGACGGTATCCTTATTGACTGAAGGCCCTCTCTTGTTTTGAAATTATTGGATCTTTCAGCAGGACTACACTGCAACTCACAATGCCCGCAGGACAAATCACTTTTTCATGACGTATAACGTGATTCTTTTAGACCATTCAGCGTGTTTGTCTAAACTGAACTCCATTTAAGATGTTTTGGGGTGGAAAGGAAGGAAAGTCTAGAGATATGGACGTCAATTCCAAACAGTGCATAATCTTCGTGAAGCCATCTTTACCACTTGGAATAATATTCCAGCCAGCCTTCTGCAAACGCTTAAATTGACCAAGTCAAAGCAAATGTTTGAAGTTATTCACAATGAAGACCGTGCAACGCACTACTGAGACCTCTTGTTGGGCATTTTCTACCCTGTTTGGGACTTCTATTTGGTATGGTCTTAAACTTTTGACCAGCTAGTATTTAAGCCAATTTCATAATGTTCACATTTTCCCTATTAAATGCTACAAACTTTTTTTTATTTTAATTTTCCCTTTTCTTATTTTCATTTTTCGAAGATATACTAAAATAAGTGGTTGAATCTAACAACGCAAAATGCATAATTTTTTTTATGTTTATTGGCCTTAAGATTTTGGCCAGCAGTGTATTATGTTGGCAAGGTTAGCAATCCTGTTTATGGAATACTAGCCCATTTTTGACATAGAATCTGGTTTAGTTTGGTTTACTGGGATGGTTTTGCAGAGCCCTCACGTGCTCAATGAGGTTCATGTAAGGTGATTGACCAGATCGTGATAGAGTTGTGATGTCCTTAATCTTCATCATTTCTTCATCTAAACCAGTATCTATCATCATTTAAAGTCTACCTATGTGTAAATATTTTATAATAATATTCATCTTAAATGTTTAAAATATTTCTCTTTAATTTCGGTAAACTCTATGTAATTTATTTTTACACAGAAATAATATTTTTTGTTCTCGATAACACTAACATTATAGAAGTGGCACTACCAGTGCCTCAGCTGTAAGTCTCTGAATTTACGACAATAAAAATTGGATTTCAATACCTGTGGTGAGTGCAGCACAAATAGCCTGCTGTTTAGCTATGGGATTAACAGCAAACAAACCACTCAGGTATTTCCTAAGTAATAAGAAAGGATCATTTTGCTATATATTTTTTCATAAACTGTTTTAACTGTTTATTCGCTTAAAATTCCTGTATTTTTTGTCATTTATTCGTAAAAAAACATGTTTATTTTATTAAAATGTGTAATACGTAGAAAACGAACGAGTTTATTTTCCACTTTCAGTTTGTTCAAAGAAGAGAAACTGAAAATTAGGTCTTCAGAGAACAGTTTTTAAGACATTAAATTTATAATTTTGCGTTAAATCACTGACGACTGTGTTCTGTATTTAAGTAAAAGTGACAACAATTAATGTTAAGGCGTGATGCCAGAAAATGAATTTTGTCTTTCAGGAACATACTTGTATGATGTCAGGCTTAACCAATATATAATGTACTAGAGCACTAACTGCATGATCTCGTGCTGGTCTCGTAACTCCAGTTAGTCACGCTACGTTCTAGTTAATAACCATATACGACTACAGAGATGAAATGTTGAGGTAAGAATGACGCCATGTGTTACAAAATTGAGTTTAAACTTTAATTGACATTGAAAAACAAATATGATGATACTTCGTGTAACAAACATAATTATGTCAGAATTGTGGAAACCCTTGTAGAGAAAGTGTTGGATCAACGATTAATTTTATACCACAGCGTGGTCTAACGTTATTTATAAAAGCAACAGAAGTCATATAATTTATTTCTTAAATCTCATCTTAGTAGTAATGCTTTGAAAACAGAAGTAGTTAACACATGAAAAAGTATTGTAAATAATGTTTGTTTGTTTTTTTGTTTTTTGAATTAAGCACAAAGCTACACAATGGGCTATCTGTGCTCTGCCCACCACGGGTATCGAAATCCGGATTTTAGCGTGTAAGTCCGCAGACATACCGCTGAGCCACTGGGGGGCTGTAAATAATGATCCAATCACATCCTGTTTTGTCCTCTAGCGGAATTAATTTTTATCATAAATTTTTCTGATCTTTATAAGTGTTTTATATTTTTCTTCAATTCCGTTAAAATACACATGCCGTTGTGTTCTGCCGCCAGTTATTTAATTTCTCACTATAATATCTTTCTTTCATTAAAGCTTAGCTTTGTAGCGTTTTCTCATCATAACGACTTTGTTTATATCAACATGGTAGAGACTTTTTGGCCTGGCATAGCCGAGCGCTCGTAATCCGAGGGTCGCGGGTTCGCGCCCGCGTCGCGCTAAACATGCTCGCCCTCCCAGCCGTGGGGGTGTATAATGTGACGGTCAATCCCACTATTCGTTGGTAAAAGAGTAGCCCAAGAGTTGGCGGTGGGTGGTGATGACTAGCTGCCTTCCCTCGAGTAGCTTTGTGCGAAATTCCAAAAAAAAGAGACTTTTTAGTTCAGGCAAAACATGCAGACATCAAAACCGGAGGAATAAAAAGTTTGCAACACTAGTTATTCAAATACTTAATACACGCCAATTTTAACCTGTTACCACAGTTACATTTTTAATTTAACCATATTTGTATGACTATTACGGTGGTCGTATTCTATAAATATATATTAAAATACTACTGGTTTGTAATATCAAACTATTATAAATGCAATTTATTGTTAAGTTCTTTAAATATTTTAATTTCAAACACATCGATAAACTGCTAATTTTTAAGCCTATCATTGCGAAAGACTCTTGATGGATCATCGTTAAGTTTATGAACTTCTTTATAATACAAAAATCCAGGATTCAATTTCTCGATTAATAGGGTGTAGCTTTGCACTAAGAAAGCAACACTAATTATTGCAAACAACAAAGATGTTTAAAAATACTATGCAAATATATGTATATTTAACAAATCTGTTCGTAAAATGTCTTTGTTTCCAAATTCAGTTCGACACGTTCGATTTATTTATATCTTAAATTTTGAAATAACAATGCTTTTCCATACTTTTTCACTTATTTCTAAGATGAGTTTGGAAATGCAACTCACATTTGCTACTGTTTCATTTAGATTCAACCTAATAAGAATAGGATGCTGTATTGTTACATTTTCTTTAATTTGCAGGTTAGGTTTGAAAAATCGAAAATATATTTAAATATTTATTCATTCACTTCTTGATCGGGTTTGAAAATAAGTAATACTTTTTATTTATTTATAGTATTTTGAAAACAACAATTGATGTGTACTATTTTTTCATACATTTGAAAATTTGTAATAATAGCCTTAGTTAATTCTATACAGTTGTTAAAAGGTATGTGAAGTTGTTATTAAAATAAACTGATATTTTATGTTTTTATTTGTTTGTTATGTTTAGTATTTTCCAACCTAACTATAGGATCCTACTACTTGTATTGTACATATTTATATATGACACTAACGAACATTCAAATCCAAATACAGGTCCCCACCTCTTGAATTGTACTTGTTTGTGTGGGACACTCGCGGACTTTCAAAAACCTGAAGTACTTTGTGTTATAAGAAGTCCGAAATATCCATTACAGGGTATGTTTCTAATGACAAAAATTTTAAACTATCCTGTTAGTTTGCGCAGATATGTTACAAATAATAAGAAATATCACGGTAATCGTAAAACAACACCACAATAGCTACAAATCATATCATTATAACGTTCTACTGGTGTCAGTTGAATACATTGTTTATTCGCTACAATACTTACAAAGATAGGGTAGCAGTTTTATTTACTGAATATTTTATACAATTTCGTTCACATAGAAAAATAAACTTAAACAAGATTTATTTTCGTTAAATTTCAAAATAAATCCGACAAATATTTTATTTATATCTATGTTATTTTGAAAGCAAAGTAATTATTGATTGGCTAAAAAATTGTTCATTAGAAACTACAAAGATGACCATTTTCTTCTCATTAATGCTAATGATTAAAAAAACAATATTAGACTGAAAATATTTAGGCATGTCAAAATTATGTTTTGCAATTTTTATATGTAACAAACTCTACGTACCGGTTTTTGCATGTTTATACAAAATAATTACGACTGAAACAATATTTACCTGCAATTGTAAGCAGAGGAGAATAGAAACTTACTAATTAAGCAAAAGTCATCTACTGTAATATAAAAATGTAGGTTGTCAGCTCACTAAGTACTGTACAGATTATATCATGAAAACAAAAGATTCAACACGACATCCAGTGAGCTCATGTTTACTGAAACCGTCTATATTTTCTTCATTAATTAACAAAGCATATAATAAAGAAATACCAGTGATTGTCATGCATGGTATATTTTAAAAAAATGTCGCGTTTAAATAATAGACATCAAATAATTCTTATAACTGAGAAATGAGATTGAACAGGATCGAAACACGATGCTCTGATTAACATTTAAAATACGTGAAATTCTCAGTAGTTATTTCACAGGTTAATAAGAATGACATTTAAACGTAGCTCTTGAACTATTTCAATGATCTTATGAAGCTCAAAATCATTTTATTTCCACTTTTTGGTACCATATGTTTTTATAAGAAATAATCCTGAATTTTACAAATCCTCTGGCAAAGCTCATAAGCCAGATGAAATGAAAACAGTACTTCTTTTAGGTATCCATTACTTTCAAGCGGTTTAAGTTTTCATCTGAGAAACAAATTATGTGGTTCCTCCAAGCACTTTATTTTATTTCTCTGCAATAATTATTACCTGAGAAACAAATTATCTGGCTCCTCTGAGCTCTTTATTTTATTTCTCCACAATAATTATCACCTGAGAAACAAATTATCTGTCTCCTCCAAGCTCTTTAATTATTTTTCGACAATAATTATCACCTGAGAAACAATTTATGTAGCTCCTCCAAGCTCTTTATTTTATTTTTCGACAATAATTATTACCTGAGAAACAAATTATCTAGCTCCTCCAAGAAATTCTAATTTCGCAGAACGCTCAAATTACCATAGAAATGCCATTGTCTTACAAAATTAGTTTTCACGTGATAAACAAAAATACATGGCTTCACAAATGAGTGGTTATTTTCTTTTGTTAGGGCTGAGATAGCCTAGTTGCTTTGCGCCATAAAATACCAAGCCAACCAACCAACCTTTTATCTCATAGTCAACTATCCTTTCTACAAAATATTACCAAAATTATAAACTCTGGAAATGTGAATACTGTAACATATTTCTGGTATGCTCAACAGAATAAATCAGCCGTAATTCTTTTTTTTTATCAGACAATCTTAAATGTTACTAATACTAATTTTCAGATTTTGACTTTTATCAAAATACTGCTTTTCCAGTAATCTATGTACATTTGATCCAAGATAACAAGTATACTGGGGTAGTAATTTGAAGAAAAATGTTTGAAAAGTCATTGCAACACGAAGTTAAAAATAATGTTACTTTAAATTAGTATATAAATATGTAAATTATTATATAACGTTTGGAAACAAGAAACAACATAACTGTAACACATGCAGAATGTATTACAGTACAAAGTCTAATGACGTACATCTCTGAACCCTTCCTTTAATAGAATAGAATTATATATATATTTATATTTACATCTAAATTTCCAATTATGTTGGAGTAAAACCGTATACTTTGCTTTCTATACACTCATTTACATTTATACGTTAATAATAGAAGGATTATGTTATTAGCTTAACAAAATAAATATAGAAAAGAATTGTAAGAAATTATTAATAATCGGTATTTTATATTAAAACACATAATTATATATATGTACATAGAACAAGGTGTTACTCCTAATTATCCTTCTTGCCTATAGTAAGAATGTGTCGTGTTCAGCTTCCCCAGTTAATCTATAATAAAAAAAATTCAGAAATAATATCAGCATTTATTTTGATGAAACAAACACACGTACAAATATATTTAAGATGTGGAGAAGAAATTATAAGTGACGTATAATTTTGATCTATATTGTACCTACCTACGTTGTTTTATATATTTTGTACTTTTCTCGAACTGAATTTCAAATTAGAATTATTATTCTAAATCGGTATATTTCTTTGTTTTTAATTGAGCAGAAACCTACAAATGGGCTATCGTGTTCTGCCCAAAATGGGTATCGAAATCCGGATTCTAGCATGGTAAATCCACAGACTGATCATTGTGCCACTGGGGACAGGTGTACGAGGAACATTACGAGCGTCAAACAAATAATATAACCAGCAGTTCAAGTATGTCGCTTGAGGCAGATTTAGAAGTAAAAGACCTTGAAGATAAGATCATCTGATACGTAATGTATAAAAATGTAATTAGAAAGTACATCATCATTTCTGTCTTTGTAGTAGGACGTGCATAAAAATGTTCAGACAAATAAAAGGAACTAATTCAACTCCACTTTTTCAAATCATTAATCAAATAAATATTGTGAAAATGGATGTGTCTGAGAAGCACATTTGGTATATAATGCTTTATGAGTTTAAAGAAGGCAACAGTGCAACAGAAACTACACGAAACATTCAAGGTGTTTACGGTGCGGAGTCTGTCAATGAATGAAAATGTCGAAAGTGGTTTCAGAAGTTCAGAACAGGTGATACATTTTAAGTGATGCGCAACGTTCATGTAGTCCTGCTGCGTTTAATGATGACTTGCTGCTGGCTGTACTTGATAAAGATTGTGCTACAACAGTTGAAGAACTCGTACAGAAACTTAATTCAACCCATTCAACAGTTCACCTTCATTTGCAACAATTTGAAAAGGTGTCAAACTTGAAAAATGGGTCCCTCATACGTTGACAGAAGCCAACCTTAGAATAGAAAAGAACATTTGCACTTCTCTGCACTCTCGTGAAAGTAACTTACCTTTGTTGGACAGATTAGTGACTGGAGATGAAAAATGGATATTTAATAAAAATGTTAAGCACCGCAGACAACGGCTTAGTGCAGGTAAACTGGCCAAAGTACAGCCCAAAATGGACCTCCACACTAAGAAGGTCTTGTTAAACGTTTGGTGGGATATTGTTGGTGTGATCCACTTTCAGTCGTTGCCACTCAATGTAACGATTACATCAGAATTCTATTGTCAACAGTTAGAGCGCTTGAATGTTGCACTAAAAGAAACGAGGCCTGTTCCGATCAGTCATAAAGGCGTTGTGTTACAATAGGATAATACACGGCTACATACAGCAAGGATCACACCTACAAAGAGTGAAGAGCTAGACTGGGAAAAACTTCCACATCCTCCTTATTCTCCAGACTTTGCCCCATCTGACTATCATCTGTTCCGAAGTTTTCAGAACTATCTTGATGGAAAAGAATTTGAAACACATGAAGATGCCAAAACTACCTTTTCAACATTATTTTCCTCCAAACCCCAATAATTTTATAGAAGTGGCATTTAGAAGCTTGTGAATCGTTGGCAGGAAGTAATTAATAATATTGGAACATACATTATTGACTAAATAACATTAATCCTAAAATCGGAAATTACTTAAGGTGTGATCTGATAGAATTAGAATATTGTTATTGAGCAATGATTTTGTATATAACAACTTATATTGCACATCTTAACAATAATATTAGCATACCTCTAGAGAACCTATTAGTACTAAATAAATAATTCCCTTATATGAAGTGTCACATAACAAATAAATAGTTTTAAACAGCTGCATCTCATTGAACTGTTACCCGGTTTCTAGTTGTACTTCTACTATCAAGGAAGCTTTGATTCTCTAATGTTTTTTTGTAGTTTTTGCCACCGAGGTAGCCTTCATTTTCCACCGTTATCTGTAGTTTTTCTCACCAAGGTGACCTTGATTCGCTACCGTTATTTGTAGTTTTTGTCACAAAGGTGGCCTTGATTCTTTAGTTATTTGTAGATTCTACCACCCAAGTGGCCCTCATGCCCCACTGCTATTTCAGGTTTTTGTCACTAAAGTGGCATTTATTCTTCTGTTATTTGTAACTTCTACCACCAAAGTGACATTTATTCCCTACTATTAATGATTTTGTTTTTCTTATAACCTCCCATGAGATAGTATTCTATCAGAAATGAACTCTATCTTATAAAGATGAATTACGTACTTCGGACCGCTAAATATTGTCAATCAATGACACGAATTTCAAGAAACAAGTACATAATGAATAAAAGCATTTTTCTCAGTTACCATAAAATTTTAATAATGAAATATAAATCTAAAAAAAGCTTGTAAAAAGACACTCAATCCAAATAATTTTTTTTATTTTCATTCTAAATACGCAACTGAACAGAATAGAAAGCCCAGCACAAATATTTATAAAGTGGACTTACCATTAATGTGGTAATCTTCGTGATTTCTTCGTTCAAAATTAATTTTTCTCGATCAGCAACGTATATACATATCAGTGACATATTTACTGAGAGTTTTTCATGAGAATATGTTCGTATTATAAAGCTGTGTGCTTGTGCTCTACTTCTTTTATGTTGGTTTTGGCACAAAGATAATTCGGAGAAAATAAGGTGAAGCGCTGATCGTTGTCTATACATAGGATAAATCAGAAGTAATTTTTCGGAAACTAACGCCACAACACAAAAGTCCTGTACAGCAAATATCCTCCTCGTGCCACTCTTTATCCTGGCGATGACGTGACGCCATAGTTTCGCTAGTGAGTGCATGAAGTGATTCTTGACACGTGAGATTCGCTGCGGTTGTACGATGTTGAAAAGTGGAAGACTTCGTTTGCTTTTCAGAACCTTTGGAAGAAAAGGTAACCATTATGTTTCCGTTACTATTTTGAATTTGTAAAAAAATAAAGAATCATTGAAGCTTTACTTTAGATCTTGAAAAAAGACTTTTTTCTCACACCAGAATTTGTTTAACACTGGAAATATTTAAGTTAAAGTTTAACCTTTATATATTAACAATAGGTAATAAAATTAAACACGTTCAACCAAACAGAAACTACTACAGATAACCTACTCTCAAAGTCAAAATGTTTTATACTGTGCTGTAAATGTGTGCGAATACTTTTAGGTTCGGTTTCAAAGATAAACTAGACTCACTTAAAACAGTTGTTAAATAATTAACGCCAGTTTTCTAAGCCTAATAAGTGAATTTTGTAACGTTATATCTAAAATAAAATATGAAGCGCGATCTAGTCCTGTGGCAGATCCGTGAATTTTTGAGCTGGCGAACTGGATTCAAAATCCGTGCGAGAGTAGAAAATATTTTTCAAAGTTAGAGTTTGTTTGTTTTTTGAATTTCCCGCAAAGCCACTTGAGGGCTACCTGTGCTTACCGTCCCTAATTTTGCAGTGTAAGACTAGAGGGAAGCCAGCTAGTATCACAACACTACCCACTCTTGGGTTAATCTTTTACCAACGAATAATGGAGTTGACCGTCACGTTATAATGCCCCCACGGCTGAAAGGGCGAACATGTTTGGCGTGACGGGGATTCAGACCTGCGACCCTTAGATTACGAGTTGAGTGCTTTAACCACCCTGCCATGTCGGGCCCTTAAAGAGAGAGACAGTTAATTCTTAACATGGTATTAGTGCTGCTGACTGGCTGTCTACCCACTGGTCTGTAGTTCATGATTAAGGCCTGCGTCAAATAGCCGAAAATACAAATTTTATTACACAGAAAATCAGCTAAGTACTCGTACGTATAATATTGAAGTATTTCCTTTATTAACTTGAATACCCAACTGATGAATCGATAAACTGTAATAATTATAAGCGATAACGAAAAAAGGGGGAAAAACTATGTTGAATTAATTATTTGTATTACTGGGTTATGACTATGTAAGTAGATTTCTCTCATCAGAGAGTGACGATGACTACACGATCATATCAGTTTATGAATACTGTTTTAGGTGTCTTTGATCTTAGTGTTAGGGAGCCAGTAAACATATAAAACACCAAGTCTGCTTAAACTGCAGGTGGTTTAAATTGTTTTCGTTACAAACAAGCTATTTCACTCTGATACTTTTGGTATTTTAGTTATTAATAAAAGAATACTAAGTGAACAGCTAACAGTTAAGCACATAAGTCAAAAATTCACAAAATAATATTAACAAAACATTGATTTAAACCTTAGCCTTCATAACGAGACTGATATTCCCATATTTATCGAAATGAAACAGAAGTATTTAATGTTAGGTTAAGCTAGAAACCCCAAACTAAGCACAGATTAAATTAAATGTGTAAGTGTACCGGAAGAGTAGCGCGCCTGAATGAAACCACACCTTGAGCATGTTTCTATTTCTCTTTCGAGCAGTACAAATACACATCCGCAATCAAAAAGAAGACAAAAATTCACCTAATTCCTTATTTAAGTGTTTGTGTCGTTTCCTTTGTTGTTCGACAGGGTCCCATTCGTTTCCAGATTCTTGACTAGACGACACGGGTGTTTCTTCACTGTCTCGCATCATGCTTTCGTATCCACTACTTGTCCCAGAGAACTGAAGCAACTTACCACAAGCCAGTAATTTTGACCCATCTCTGGGTTCACCACTAACAACACTACTGTCACTTCCACGACCACTGCTAGACTTCATAGAGCGGGCTTGAGTGATCTTGGCATAAGGAGACATGAACGGAGAGCCGGTTGAATAACTCTGGAGTAAGCTGGTTGAACCACAGTGCACAGACCCAGATAATCTTCGCGTTGAATCATCTTCTCGAAGACACAAAGATATTCCACTTTCACGAGAAAAATAAGAAAGGAAAGGCGATTTGATTCGTTTATCCTGCTTCTGAGACCGCGTGGTTTTGTTGATAAGTTTTTCTTTATTGTTGAACTGGGATAATTCAGTCGAAGGGTTTTGTAAGTCATCAGAAGAAGAAACAAAGCCTGGCTCTTTGTCTTTAAAGTCATTGACACGCAAGTTAAAAACATTTTGAGGTTTGGCCACTTTTAGGTTATTTTGATGAAAATAATTTTCACAAGATCCAAAGTTTGAAGAGACTAATGGTTTTATCTCTAACTCTTTTTCATTTTTTATCAAACGCGATCGCGAACTGGTCCTAGCTGATAAAGTGCTTTTAGTTATATCTTTTGTGAATTCACATGTGGTTGATCTTGTTTCCGCAATTTTCAATTTTTCAAGTATTTCACTAAATGGCTGATATTCGTTTCCCTTTGTATTATGGATATTCGAGAGAGTTTGCTCTTTAAATATAGGTTTTAGTGTTTCTTCAGGTTTAGAACATAAAGCCGTTTCTTCACTGTCTTGACAAGATAAAATCTCCTTATTCACTTCATGAGATAAGGCACGAAATGGATATTGAATCTCAGACTCTTCCAAATCTTGCATTTCTAAATCTTCAATTCCATTCAAAGAAACAGACTTATGTTTTGTTTTGCGCAATATTGGTGAAACAACCAAAACTGGTTTCGGTTTATGAGAAGTTTTCCATAAAAGCGTTGCGAGCTTATTGTCATATTGTAATCTCAGGTTTGTAACGTCCCAAGGTTCACTTTGAGTGCTTTTAATTTCAAGATCTTTTGCGGCTATGTCGTTATATGTTAGTTGAAATATTTTACCAGGAAGAGAAATAGTTTCCAAATACTCATCGCCACTGGGTTGTTTTTCATTCAACTTCAGGTTCCTTACAGCACACATTTTCCTACAACTTAAACACTTTGTCCCTATATTCGTCTCTTCCATCGAGTACTTTTTACCATTTTCATTAAGAAGATAATCTTTCCTATCTTCGAGTGTTGATAATTCTTTATCTTTATCAACAAGTTGTGGGTCCGTGAATGATGAATATAAAGCCAAGCTATCCTTGCTGAGAACTCTGAGAGGATGGTAACTGTTATTTCCACAACTGGTTTTACTTGCTTGAGATAGCGTTTTATCAGATGTAGAGTCGTCTTTTAACATCGAAACAATGATATCTTCTTCAGTTGCTTGAATACAAGAATCTCGCATTTCCACAGGTTCATCTTCTTCTTCTACACGTGTCTTCTCATCGCTGTTGCTTGACTTTTCAATGTCATATACATTTTTTAATTTTTCATTAGATCGTACAGAACCAACAAACGAAAATGTGTCATTGCTTTGAATGCAATGTTGAGCTTTGTAGTTTAGACTCTGAGACTCAAAGTCATGATGTTGTCTTCCTTCCATAGAGCTTTCATCTTTACAAGAATCAAAAGTGTCGTTGCATTGATGAGAACAAATATGTGGAGATTTAACTGTTTCCATAAAATTATTTAAAACTTTTTTATTCTGTTCTGTGGAAAATGTTTGAATTAACTGAAACTCATTTTCCACAGTTTCCATTCCACGGGTGTTTTGGCTGTTCTGTGGGCCCAAGACGTCAAATTGGTTTTCTGAAAAGTGCCCTTCTTTCAGAGACACATTGTCCACATCCAGATCAGCACTGCTTGTCATAGGAAAATCTATCCATACTGCGTCTTCTGATTTTTTTAAATTTTGTTGAACATGTTGTGAGTGTTCCTCAACCCACTTAGTTATAAAAAGTTTTTTGTGTTCATCCATATGCCCATTAAACTCTAGTCCTGGTCCATCAACCCACTGCTCTTTATAAAGACTTTGTATCGACCGATTGTCAAGTTTTGATTTGGAAAATCGTGGTCCATCAATCCAGAGTTCATCGCTTTGTAAGTTAAGTTCTCGGTTATTATGGCAACATATGTGGGCAAGTTTTCTTTCTTGTTTTATGGTCTGTGATTTTTGTTTGAACGTACAATTTCTGTAAGCCTGTGAGTCTGCTATTGGATAAGATATTCCACCATGTTCTGATAAAGATACTGTATAGTCATTAATGAATGACGAATTAGCTGTCTGTAGTTTTCCATTCAATCGATTTCCTGTTTCAGGAGTTTTTGTTTCTAACGCAATGGCGTTGGATTTACTTAATCTAAATCTTTCAACACTTCGAACGTTTGAGCTTTTTTCACTTGCTTGGTAATTTGTCAGAGGATTTTTTAAGGTAGCACGAGTCACAGAAGGGAAGGCACTTCTGAAATGTTTTGAATAAGATGGGTGTTGACATTTTTCAGTATTTTCGTTTCCTTCTGATACTAGAACATCATCAGTATCATAGCTCTGTGTGGTTTTTTTAGCTGACCGTCCCAGTAAAGAAGAAGTAAACTGATTATTGCTCAAAGCGGCTCCTCGTTCTCCAACAAAAATCACCGTGTCGCAAGACTGCTCACTGCTGGAAGTGTAATCAGGATCACTGCTGCCAGATCTACTAATGTCTTCAATGACAGCATGAATAGGACGACACCTCTCTCGTTCTTCACCTGAGCTCTCACCAGAGTTCGTACCTGGAAACTACGAGAATATATATATAAATAGGTTTATTCATTGAAGAGAGAGTAATTCTGCTAAATATAGTTGAAATTTTACTTTTTTATATTAAACATACAGCGTTATATTTCCTATAATGGAGTGAAATATGTAATATAGAATTTTAAAATATGAATTTCATTTATCGAATCATTAACCCATTAACATTAAATGTTTAGGTTCCTGGGTTTTATATTGCAGATATATAACAAACGATTAAGCTAAATAAGTGAACGTTAGAATATAGATATTTTTTTTCATCATTTACGTTTCTTTTTCAGGTCATAATATTTTAGTTTTTCAGCTTCATTTATAATAAATCACTACAATATTCAAGACACAACAGTTTACATTAAACTCATGTCTTATGCTCATGTTTGTTTCAATGCACCACGTATTTGGTATGTGTTTCGGCATTTTGAATTAGCACATACAGTTTGCTTACTTTCCATTTCTTTCTTCGCAGGCGATGAATCCTGGATGCTAGTTGAATCGTTGATAACGTTTCAGAATAGAACTCGGGCTCTGAAGAAATGTGAGCTATCATAACTGTTCGGCAAGTTAAACTGCCCAGAACCTCCCGAAGAAGCTGGGTTAGTTTACTTTCTCTGTTCACAAAAAACAAACAACAAATAAATTAACTAATTATATTTCAACCATTTCAGTGTCAAGTGATTTTAGTTTGTATTTAAACAAGGAAAGCAAACTAAATAATCTTTGGATTTCATTCTGAGTCAGTAAAACTGAAATACACAAAATAAAAGGATTCGAAAGTAACTAGAGATGAAAAAAACAAATACAGTACTTTGCAAAAGTGTTCACCACACTCAATAATCTCACATTTTGATGGAATGTAAGTAATAAAAAAATTAACGAACTTGTTTTCATTCAAATCTTTCATGATAAACTTAATACTGTTATGTGTAAATGAGGTTGAATGTCAATAAAACCTATAAAGAAAATAAATAAATAAATAATACTGATTGCATAAGAATTCGCCTCCTTAATTCAGTACTTGGTGGAAACCTTATGTCAACAGTTAGTCTCATGAGTGTTTTTGTAAAGATCTCTACTGGTTTTGCACAAAGGGATGGTATAATTTTAGCCCTTTTTTCTGGCAAAATTACTCACATTTTAACCAGTTCGTTGAAGACTGTCGATGGATTGCAAACTTCAAATTTCACCATCAGTTTTCTTTTGAATTCAACTCAGGATTTTGACTGCGCCACTCCAAAACATTCACTTTTTCTTTTCAAACCACTCCATTGTAGCTTTGACTTTGTGATTCGAATAATTATCCTGTTTAATATGTAAAATTTAACATAATTTTAGATTCTTGACTGATTCAATCAAGTTTTCCTCTAGGATTTACCTGTATTTTGCATCATCCATCTTCTCCTCAACTCTGACAAGCATCCCTGCTCTTGCTGGTGAGAAGCATCTCTAAAACATGATGCTGCCACCACCATGCTTAATTGCTGGGATGATGTTGACTGGGGCAAGTGCTTTGTTGATCTTCTGCCAGATGTAATATTTGGAATCTATCAGAAAGCTCAATTTACGACTCTTCTAATCACCAAACGTTCTGCCACATGTCTGCAGTATAATTTCCATGATTTTTCACAAACTCCATATGATAATCACATTTTTTTTCAGAAATGGCTTATTTCTTGCCACTCACCCATAGAGGGCAGCTTTGTTTAGGGACTAGGATTTTGTCGACACATAAACTCTGATTCCCATCTCAGACAAGAAATTTTGCAATTCTTTGAAAATAGTCACTTTTGCAATCACAAAGGCATTCCTAACCAATTTCCTGCTTGCCAAGGTGCTTACTTCGGAAAGATGGCCTGAATTGAGTAGCTATTAGGTGGTATAAAGTGCATTCCACTTCTTAATGAGAGACTTCACTGTACCCAAAGAGATAATCAATGACTTTGAAGTTTTCTCGTAATCTTCTCCTGATCTGTACTTCTCTACCACTTTATCTTTGATTTGTATGGAATACTTCTTGGTCTTCATAGCTGATTTGTTGTATCACTATGTGAGTTGCGGTTTGAACAGATGTATTTACTTTGAAGTCTAATTAAACAACTTTGATCATACACAGATAGAGACCATTACACTAACTTTGTGACATTTCAAACTAATCTTTAGCACCTGAGCTTATTTAGGGTTGCTGAATAAAAGGGGATAGTTGCTTATGCTATTGCGAATATTCTAATATTCTTTAAAAATTTAACTTACATAATAAATACAGTTTAAAATACATTTTGTAGATTTCAAGCATAAAGTCCTATTTGAATATTTCATGATTGCAAGTGGAGATGGCAACAAAATGTAGAAACTTTGCAGGGAGTGAATATTTTTGTAAGGTACTTTAATTACAGGTGAAAATGAAACATATGTTAATAAACGAAGACTAATAACTGTCAACGCTCTATATACTAGATGTACTTCTACAAGGATCCCGACAATGTTATGTTTCAAGTCTAACTATTAAGAAAGGCTCGACATAGCCAGATTGTTAAGGCGCTCAACTCGTAATCCAAGGATCGTGGTTCGAATCCCTGCAACACCAAACATGCTTGCCCTTTTAGCCGAGGAGACGTTATAATGTAACGGTCAATTCTACTATTCGTTGGTAAAAGAGTAGCCCAAGAGTTGGCGATGGGTGGTGATAACTAGCTGCCTTCCCTCTGGTCTTACACTGCTAGGTTAGTGACAGCTAACGTAGATAGCCGTCGTTAGCTTTGCGCGAAATTTAAAAAATAAACAAACAAATACAATTTCCATACTTGTAAGGCACGTGTTTCTGTCCATTGAAAAGAGCTATGATGACGTTTCCTAAAGCTGACACCGAGAGACCGTGACTCCCATCTCCGTCTCGTGGTTTGGCTACTTTCTCACAAGAACCAAGGTCAATGAGACTCAAACGGCTCCGTCCTCCAGCAACTAGACATGGTAACAGTAATGTAAAACGTAGATTGTCAAGCAGCATGTAAAATCAACAGTATCAGATAATTAAAACTGCTACTTGTTTCTATTGCGAAGGATTTATTATTATATATTTATTTTAATGTCGATGTTTATTTCATTTACATTTTTATTTAAAAGTGCATGTAACTTACACTGTTAAATCTGTTTTGAAAATTCTCGTTTATTCACTAAATTTGTAGAAGGTTCTCGTGTGTAAGAATCAACAATGTATATGCGTAAGTAAATGCCGGTATTGTTGTTTTGGCTGAAAATTCTAGAATCTCGCCTAACAATTATAAACCTAGAAACAGTATATATTGTTGGTTTGCTACATTTGGTATACTATAGACCTCAGAAGTTATAACTGTGATTAACGCTTATTAACTACAGATATTGACCAGGAACGTTTATAGCTTTCGAGCATTACAAACCGCTTTACTTGAACGGATTAACATCGAACGTTAGTATTTTTACGAAACATTATATAAGTTTAGCTGTGAAAAACTCACGTGTAATCACCAAAGAGCTAGTTAGCTTCCAGTTAAATGAATTATATCAAAATAGAGTCGATATAAATTCACTCATCTTAAAATAATTGGATACCAAGGAAGTTTCGGATGAGATAAAAGACTCAATACTGTTTGTAAGTTTGTAAAACTTTTATACATAAATCATTTGTAATAACTGTTATTATAAATTGTGTCATTGTTTTTGTATTAAAATATATTTGTCTTAAGAAAAAAACTGTGGGTCAATCTTGTTGGCAAATATAATAACTTTGAGCCCTATTGGCATTTAATTAACTTCAAGATTTAAATCATCATTTAACAGAGTTTGAGGATATTCAAATTTTAATACGTATAATTACAAACTAGGGGCACGTCTGAGATAAATCATAATACGTAACATTACGAAATTTCAAAATAATATGCTGCCGAAAGCAATACATCTAACTACCTGTAAATATGAAAAGCTTAATTTTTGTTTTTAAAACAAACTCAAAAGACTATATAATTTTCGTTTCCATGATAAGATAAAACGAACAAGCTTATACTTGTCTTGTATAAGAATTCAAATGCAGAAAGCTCAAAATGTTTAGTTTCTAAGTCCTTAAACCAGCATGGAAATTATATAATAAAATGAAAATCTCAGCGGAATAAAATCAATTATTTCTTACCACCGCTTCGATTTCCTTTTTCAAATCGATACTGATAAACATGAAGCGTAAATAAAAAATGTGAATTCCGTTTTTCGTCTTCGTTTTCTATAAAAAAATTAAATTTGGATAAAACACACAACAACAGTGCATTACCTTTATTCCATATTTGTAACATAGACTAACACTTTAAATGACAAAATTTCAAACCGAAAACTACGAAAAAATACCTTTACAACCAATGTTAATATGAAAAAAAAACCATAAACAGTTGAAATGAGAGAAATAGAAAGAGTTCATGACTGAAACTTTACAATCAATACTTGCTTGCTTGAAATAATGAAGTGCTTTTGAAACCTTTTGAGCACTTTTAATTTTTGGATCGTAAATCGGAAGTGCAATTACTTCTTCTACGATTACTTAAAATGCCGACAATGGACAATCTTCCAAAAGTGCTTAGAATTATTTGATAAAAATTCAACTAAGACTTTTATCCTCTTGGGATATTTCTTTGAACGAAGGCCTAAATTTAATTAGAAGTGTAGTGGTAATCAACTTGTTAAAAACTGAAAACGACAGAGATAGAAAAACGTGTTTAAACTTTAAAGTTAATTATCCATGGCCACTCAGGTTTAAAATTCATTACACTATTGCGTCCTTATCCAGCAGAATCTTGTACTCGTCTATACCGAATGGAAAACAAGCTCGATTATTTACTGCATGACTTGGGGCTCTGACATTCCTCGCTTTGATATGTCACGCTGCCGATGCTGTTGTTCTGGCATTACTTTCCATGACTGAATGACATTATTCTCTCAGGACCTCTCATCTTGTAGAAATTATTCCGATTTTCTTTTATCATTAATTCACTCAATTGATGTCTTAAACAACTGTAATCTCGGTCATGATATAACAAACGTGTTTTATATCCAGTACATTAATGTAAAAAGTTATGTTCTGTTCAGCTTCAATCAGCTATTTAGTTCTAGAGAATGTTTTTGGTATTTGTATAATATATATGATTTTTTTTAAATTTTACTCTCGTATATGAAGGGCAGTGAGTTCACAAAGGACAACGTGAAGTTGTATAACGAAGACAAAGAAACTTATATAAGGAAGATAATGAGCGCCGATTCATAAAAGTAGTATCTCAATTTTCTGCAACATTTCAGAACATTCAAGTCACTCATTTGAAACGTTAAAGTAGTTTAAGAGATGCTTAGGAAAACAGGGTATTACTTTGGTTTGTTTTGAATTTCGAGGGTTATCTGAGCTAGCCGTCTCTAATTTAGCAGTGCAAGACTAGAGTGAAGGCGGCTAGTCATCACCATCCACCGCCAACTCATGGGCTACTCGTTTGCTAACGAATAGTGGGATTGACCGTTAGATTATAACGCCCCCGGCTGAAAGGGCGAGCATGTTTTGTGTGACGGATATTCAAACCCGCGACCATCAACTTACGAGTCAAGTGCCTTATCCACCTGCCCATGCCGGGCCAGGGTATTACTGTATTTCTATGAAATATAAAAAAAAACACTATTTTAACTCATTAAAAACATATTGCTCACGTTTTCTCTTCATAAACTAATCAATTTTATTCCTTCTATAAATCGATCCGAACATGATGTGAAGAACTGTAAATTTGTTGGTTTAATGTTCGCGTCCCTTGCTTCAAAAACGCATTCCGCACTTTGGAGCCATGAATTATTATAAAAGAAACAATTAAATCCAACAGAGAAAAAAAGTAGCTCAAGCGTTGGTGACGGATGGTGTTGCTTAATTGTCCTTTTTCTAGTCTTTCTGTTCAAAATTAGTGATCACTGCACAGACAGCCTGACGTGTAGATTTGAGCGAAATCTAAAACAACCAAACCTACTCTGCTTAATATGTGTTAGCGTACAGTCATCTTAATGTTTCTGGTTACTTTCATACGTGCTTGTGTAAGTAAAATTACTTTACTTAGCGAATTACAGAAAGAAAAAAAAACCCGGTAAATTCCACTGATTCGATTCTATTTCTACCCACCCTTTTAAAAGTTTTGTTTTTCTTTTAGTTTGCCATAAAAAGCGTGGAAAAAAAACAACTCTAACACTTACCAACTTTGGATCTGGCAGCAAGTGCTGCATCAAGAAGAAAGGCAGCTTTTTCCGCTGTGGGGGCGCGGATCTCACTCTGGTTTGACAAGTGTGTTCCGTAGATAGAGTCACTCTGAAGAAGCAGACTAGGTGAATTTGCAGGAACATCGGTCCCTGAGTGACGGGAAGAAAAATTCATCCAAAACTAATCAATGGAAATAAATAATTGATAACAAGAGAAGACGCCCTTAAGAGAAATGTATACTCAATTTTAACCTTTAGGCAGTAAAGGTGTGGCAGATTTTTATAATTTCTTATTTAAGTCTGAGGTAGAGAATTAGAAATATCTATGTATTATTTGAACCTTATTCGCAACTTCCCTATCGTGAAGTTTTTCTATGAATATTCTGTGTGATTTATTCGCTTCAAGACTTTTAACTGCGAAAATTATTGTGATATATTACCATTTTTGATTAGTTTTATGTTAATTGAAGTAATTGTATTTTCAGACTTTTATACGCGGTAAACGTTTACGTGCAGTTCAGTTCCGCAGCTGATACTGATTATGAAAAACAGTTCTTATTTACAGTTTTACCCGTAGTATTTTCCTGCAACAATAATATCGTTATCTAAACTTTTCTCTGTGTTGTCATGTGTCAGTTATCACAATAATACCAAACATAATGAATTATGATCTGTATTTAAATCATGGTTAGCAGTTTAAATCGTTTTATAATGTTTCCATTGTTAATCTTCACTGACATTTTTGTGATGTCTAGAAGACTTTAAAGTAAAATGTTATTTCTGGAATGTTTCTTTAGATGAAATAAATGTTGAAAAACTTTATTGTTGAAAATATATTTCTAACTGAATTCAAAAGCAATATGAGCTTTTATAACTAAAATCACCCAAACGAAACGACTCTACGAATCATGTAACTCAGAACGGCTGGTATGGGTTTTAACACTTTTACTGATAAAAAGAGAGCAACGTTTCGACCTTCCGAGGTCATCTTCAGGTAAAGAATCAGTCTATTCCAATGATCTGTTCTGACATGACGGTACTCAATAATACCAGATGTTTCATTCCTTTTATTCAACCATTTACGAAAGAGTTATACATTTGCATATTTGAAATGCTGCGCTTTTGTAGAGAGAAATATGAAACTTTTCTGAAGACTTTGTAAAAACAAATACCTCTCAAAACACTGTGTACAAGAATTATGATAGTAAAATAGCATTGACTGATTAACCGGTGATAGACACAAAGCTACACAATGATATACAGGGTGGCCCGTAGGTCCTTACCCATCCATATATCTTATGTATCCACTGTATCTGTGTGCTGTCCCTCATTTTAGCTGCATAATATTATGCGACGCCATATTCTGTGAGACATTTTCCTTAACATAGCAATGGTTATTGTTCCAAATGCCGCGGTAACAGCTGTCTTCAACTCATCATTGGTATTATAACGTTGTTTAGGCACAATGTAAATGGGTAGGGACTTACGGGCTACCCTGTATCTGTGTTCTGCTCTGCAGAGCTGTCGAAACTCGGATTTTATAGCCGTGTGTGTTTGTTTGTGTTTTTTATAGCAAAGCCACATCTGGCTATTTGCGGAGTCCACCGAGAAAATTTTACAGTCGTACGCCTGCAAACGTATTTATTGCTGAGTCACCGAGGGCAGTTTTTACATAAAAATAACGAACATAATCAGAATAAAATAATAAATACATGATGATAGAAGTATGAGATATAAAAGTATCTGTATATTGTAGTAAGTGTTATCAAACATTCGTGTCTCGTGGCCATCTGGTTAAACAATATCTAACGTTGCTTTAATTTACCAAACGTTTCGTTTTAAAAACATTTTGAAAGGCGAATTTATATTATAATATTTGTAACGGAATTTTGGCAAATTAGGTCGATTTTGCATCGTCTTTGATTAACAAATGTTATATCCAATATACGTAAAAAAAATTCAGCCATATTTACCGACAGCAAAATTACAAAGTAAATCCTTTAAATTTTCTTGTCTCCCTGTAAGCTCAATCGCTGAAGCTCTGACAGAAAACCGCGCGCCTGTCTTCTCTTTCTGTTCTGTAATAAGTTTGAAAAGCCAAGCAATAGCACATGGCGTAGCTCCCAGTTCTTTAATCGGCGAGCTTTGTCCAATCATGGTGTAGGTTTTACCTGTTTACAAAATGACTAAATTACCATGGCTAATGCGTTTGAATGAACAACAAACTTGTATGACGTACATAGGAAATACAAACTAACAACAATTACAACTAATTCATTGTGTATATCAGTGGTGCACAAACATTTTGAGTCAGGGGCCACAAACAGACTTTTCGTAACCGTTGGGAGCCACAAAAAAGTGAAGATTAAAACCGTCCCACAGTTGTTTCACATAAGATGGACATCACATACAAGAACACACAAATAACGATTACATTTAAAGAGTTTGCACATTATTCTAAGAAATGCTATGATACGTCAACTGTTACAAAGTCAGTGCGATGGATGGTGCTACATGTCATCTACGAGCTTAGAAATGTCCGGCTTCATGTTTGACGCTAAAAGACGCAAGACTGTTTCCAGATGATCATCATCAGCTCATTGCGTGTGTTGTTTTTGTTCAGTTTGATATGCGAAAAAGCCTGTTCGCAGCAGTACGTGCTGCCAAACATGCTGGTGTAGACAAATGAATTCTCTTTCAGATTAGCAAATGTATCTGGCAACGTTTTGTAGAAGTCAAGCAAACTGTTTTTTCGGTAAATAGCAAGCAGTTAATCAGATGACTGGAGATCAGTAAGTTCGAGCTGACAAGTCATCCACTGACACACTGAACGGATCAGCAAAAAGTTTCATCAACATTCTGCATTGGTCAAAGTCATGAAACAGTTAGTTGAAGGATTAAATTAAGGTATCTAGCTTTCCAACATAAATTTGTGTGTCAATGTCCTGATTCTTCTGTAGTTGTGACTGAAAAGTGAGAAAGTGCACGAAGTTGCGTAATGCTGCTTGCTGCCGGAACAACTGCAAGTTTGTCCTAAAAGCTGAGACGTGATTTGCAAACTGACAGACAAGCTGAATTTTACCTTGCAACTTCAAATTCAAATGATTCAAGTGTTGTGTCATCTCGAACAGAAAGGTCAAATCAGCTTGCCATGCTGGATCAGTCATATAAATCACTTCTGTGTCTTTGTTTTTGCTTCTGAGGAATTCTATCACCTCATCAATGAACTCCGAGAATCTTCTGAGCATCTTCCCTCGAAGGCCACCATAGTCTGAATCGATTTCTTCAAGAAGACTTTGAAACTGACGGTGATTGAGCCCTCGTGATTTGATGAAATTAATGGTTTTCGGCACTAATGCCATCAGTACCTAAAAACCAAGTTTTTACTGCACAGGTTCTGTTGGTGAGTAATACAGTGCAATTTCATCAACTGTCTCCTCTGCTTTCCTCGATGCTTCATCAACAGTGCTACCAGCCCGCTACTTTCTCCGGTCATGGTTGGTGCTCCATCAATTGTCACACTTACCAGTTTCTTGAAATCCAATGCAACATTACTATACAGTCGTACTGTCTCCTCGAATAGAGCAGACCCAGTTGTCTGGCTCTTCATGAAACCCATGCTGATTAGTTCCTGTGTGATATCAAACGATGACGACACACCACGAACAAAATCTAGTAGTTATGCTGTTGAACTGATGTTAGTCAACTCGTTTGCTGCCAAAGAGAAGTAGACAAAGCTGGCTGCTTTATTTTTAAGCTGTCTTGTCACGTCTGCTGAGAGGTGTAAAATTCTTCGTTGAACAGTAAGACGATTGAAAGCCACCGTCTGTAGCTTGCGAACTGCTTCCAAACACAGCTTTTCCGATACGGTAATCATCTCTTGCTTAACAAAATCACCGTTAGTAAACGATCGGCTAGATTTCGCTATCATCAACGAAACATCGTAACTGACCTCACATGCTGCACCTAAATCTGCTGACTGTTAAATCACCGACAACGTTATGGAAATCTTTATGCTTCGACTCATAATAGCACTTTATATTGGATACCTTCACCACTGCTACTGTCGAATGACACAACAGACAAATCACGTTCTTCTGTTGTTGAACAAAACAGTATTGGGCACTCCAATCATCATAAAAATGACGGTTTTCGTCGTCAACTTTTTTTTACGATTAGCTGCCATTTTTGTTACGAAATAATGTCAAAAATGGGCTCGTAAGTAAATCTCGAAGTACAATTGGAACGCGTGAGATTTCGTAATTACGGATATATTACATCATTGCGCCAGTGATTAAATGCCTGTGCATTAACGAGATTTGCTTATTAAATTTTCTTTATTGCTCGACATAAC
This sequence comes from Carcinoscorpius rotundicauda, assembly GCA_011833715.1. NCBI lineage: Eukaryota > Metazoa > Arthropoda > Merostomata > Xiphosura > Limulidae > Carcinoscorpius > Carcinoscorpius rotundicauda. Next base: position 31,885,915 of record CM022393.1, read on the forward strand.
TTTGGAACCAGCCAGTATCTAATCTAATGCATGTTCTTCTATAGCGCTTAATCTTCGCGCAGGCGCGAATTCTCTATGTTTGACTTTCCTGTTGGACATCGCGGGTCACTAGGCGACTCGTCGCGGGCCGGACTTTGTGCACCACTGGTGTATGTACTTAAAAATATAACATTTTAAAACAATATTTCAAGTGAGGTAAACTATGACAGTTGAATATATATAAAATAACATCAAGGAAATTTTTTGTGTGAATTATCGATTTAATATTGTGTAAAATAGGTCATCGGCTTTATTATGTGTAACTTAAATAAAAATTCAAAAATATATTAAGTTATAAAGAAAATAAACACATGATCTTCAGTATCTATGATACCTAGCTTTGTATGTCCGTATACGAAAAGACAACCATCCACTCCATTTACGACAGATTGAATGACTTCGGTCAGAGCCGTTGTTATAACTTCGGTCTTAAGAAAAAGAAAGTTTAGAGTTTAAAGCACGTTTCACATGTTTAAAGTGACTCATAAGATACTCTACAAGTTTAAAATGAGTAAGTTTATTGGAAATTTTGTACTATTAAGGTTTTATCGGAAACATTTTGTTAATATTAGTTTTAGTTTAGAAGTTTTGCTAACGTTAAAAATTTGGTAGGTAAATTTTGTTAATGTTAAAGTTTCAGTAAAACAGTTTTGTTAATGTTAAAATTTTAGTAGACAAATTTTGTTCTTGTTGAATATTTAGATCACAAATTTTGCTAATAAATTTGTTATTAAAAATTTTCAGATGCTTATCAGAAAAATTGAAATATAACTTAGTAAAATACATTTTCATATAAAAATTGAAACCTCTATTAATAATATAGTTTCTCTCTTTTCTCTCACATTCTTATCAAACATAAAAAAGAATTACATGTAAAAATACTTCGACAAATCATTATTATTTCCAAACATTTCAGGTAAGTAACAATTTTTATTAACCTTACTATTATTAATTGTGCAGTTATGTACAATGTGTTTTGTGAATAATTCAAGGTTATTCTTTACGAGTAGAAATTTAAGCTATTTGAAGTTAGAAATCACAGCCATTCTACAACAAACCCGAGATGATGTACATTACATCTACACTATATCAAGCCCTTGATGACATACTTCACAGCCTTACTACATCAACCCATCGACGAGCTACATCACAGCCTCACTTCAATGACTTGTATCACAGCATCACTACATCAAGCCCTGGATGACGGCCGTTTATTTTTCACTTTGTAATTAAGCTCCAGGTCATTGTGATATACACGTTAATCAAAAACCCTTCCCAACAGTTGAAAGAAGTTACTGACTTTTCTGGCAAGCGCCAAAAAACAAATAAAACAGCGATAACTGCCAAGGTTTCATTATCACCATCATATGGCAGACTTAAAGATGGGTTATTACCCGAAACATTATTATCCATTGACTCTGTCGTCCAGAGGATTCACATATTCTAAGGCTATTGGAAACATAGTGTGAATCATGTATAAAAGTGTATATAATAATATATTGGATCGGTTAATGATGCCAGTCTATGTTATTAATCATAAAAAATGTGTATAAAGCGTATATCAAAACTCAAATCACATGTTTTGCAAACATAGAAGTAAAGCACCAGTAAATTCAATGTGATTGTTTAAGTTTTGATCCGTGATTGAGAAAGAGTTTGGTTTCTGACTATTATAATTGCTTTTATCTGATATTTGGCTTTTAACACGTATGTTTCTAGGATTATTACACTTAAATCGCTTTCAAAGCTTCATTGTGGTGTAGATATTGACATACTTGTGTAGATTCCTGAGGAAAAACGGCATCAAAAGCAAACATCTTTGGTGCTGCTACTCTTAGGTTGCGGTCTAAATTAGTTGTCGACTCACTTATAGTAGGATCATAAAGTGATACATGTTTCTTCTTAACGTCTACAGACAAAAATGATGTCTGATTACTGCTTTTGGCACTCAAGAGAACTGGGCTCACTCGAAGCATGACTTTCACCTGAAAAACGACAAAAATCAACAAATAAACACTATCCTCCACAGATGTTGAACACGTTTCAAGTTTTGATACTTGACTTTAGTATTAGCTATTTCTAAGTTTCTGTTTTGTTTCATTGTTTGATCGAGGTACATAATATTTGTAAAGTTTCAGCGTGCATATCTTTAGATATAAAACTTTAGTTTTAATATATTGATTTTGAAGTTTAGTATTTTAAGAAATTCCACGTTCAAGATATTTAATTCGAAGTAATAATTGTCGTTATAAGTATCTAAGACTAAGACGGTCGTTAAGAAATAAACAGATTTTTTACTTTCTAGATCAATTACATCACATTCAATAAATTGCAGGTATGTTATAACGAACCTTTGTACAGCTGCTTTAATCTAAAATGTTCAATGGTAAAGTCAGATACAATAGTCATTTTACATATAATACGTTATAATTGGATAGATATTTGACTTAATGTTAAAACATGATATACTTTTTACAGAATAATAACAGTGAAAACAGTGAATCAGTCTCGACAATACAAATAATAGTGAGCTGCGACAAATTAACCTAAACAATACAATAACAGTGAATCACAATTAATCAAAGTTGTTAATGCAACAACTAAATGTGCTACAACACACCAATCCTAATAACATGATTTTGACTATCTGCTCATCGAGTACAGCCTTGGTACGATATTCTGAAATTCAGTAGTTTTTGTGTACACCCCTTTTGATTTTGAACAATCTCCTTAACATTCACATCATAATACATGAAATAAAGACAGCTTCATTGAGAAAAGAGGTGCCAAATATTAGATGAACGGATTTATAGCACAGTTTGTTTGTTTTTTCGCAAGAAGTGAAATATTTTTCATATACTAGCCTTGCTTTAAAGTTATAATATGTAGAATAACTGCTAATTATATGATACAGATGGGCCTACTAGTTAATATCATAATAAAAGTAAAAAACAATACCTTCTGTATACCTCACACTTATATAGAAATATTCTTTATTGTAATTTAAGTTTTCACTTGTGTCAATAACACTGAAGAACGAGATGACAATTGTTTTTAATGCTAATAAACGTCTTTTTTGTTAAGCCTAGTATTATAACCTTTCAAAAAGACAACTAACGTCTCTTCCACAAGTTACTAAAGCATATGCCTAAAGGCCATAGGGCGTTTGGAACTAACCAACGTGGTACGAAATATAATCACGTTAACCAGTCTATACTAATATATTTAGTTGATAAGTTACACGCTCTAAAAAGAACATAATACGTTCTTCTAGGAAAAACTTGGCAGAGGTATAATTAATGAAGATTTTTTTTTCTACCGTAACAAAATATATGAATCAAATATGGCTGGTAATTTATCACATGAAAGTCTAAATGGAGACAGAGATGTAACAGACTTGACACTGAACTAAGAGATCCTTTACCACAGTCTTTGTTTGTTGTGAAAAAACGAGTTTCAACGATGATTCAGTTTTATCTAACTTTTTCCCCCACGAAAACAGCTGGCTAACTCTCAATTATTCATAACATATCATTATCTATCCAACACGTGCTCATGAAATATGTCGAAAAATAACGACGTGACGCTACATTTCTACAAAAGATATATATATTTTAAGGGACAGCTTTCTCAGTTAATGTACATCTGGTCGTTCATTCTATTATACTTAACTCGGTATTTTTATTTTTTCAGGCGGGTTCTTTTCTTGTATAACTAGCACTGCCCAATATTTAACAACTAATTTTCACTGGCTGTGGAGACTGCTGTTAGGCTTAACAAGATAACTTCAACAAAGATCTGACGAGCTGTGATTGTCTTAGAATAAACATTATTTGTTGTTTTGATGCGAAAGTTAAGGATATAGGAGAAGTCTAAACATTAACATCATGTTAAATCATACAAAATGAAGATAAAGCGTCTGAGCAAAATATAGATATAAAACTTAAAGATGAATGGTATTTCTCTTAGCCTACTCATCGTGAAAGAATTGCATACAGTAAAATTGAATTATATAATACTAAATGTTTGGTTTAAAGGTTAAGTTGCTGTTTATCAACCATATATGGTTTATTATTCTTTATTCTGTGTTTCGTAACGTACAGCTAGAGAGAGGCAAAAATAAGTAAATGGACTGTAACTGATTATCTACATTTACTTGTAACATAATTGTCTAATTCCACATAACAAAACATTGCATTGTATAAAGTGTAAGGATTAATGAAAAGCAAAGCCACCTTTCATACATGTGTGTGTTTGTGGGATGGAGACATCTGCAAGAGATATGACCTAATCAAAACCACGTATAACAAATAATATTGTACATAGAAGTGCCTACTGATTTCTCTAAAGACTAGATTTCAGAGACGTTTTGATAGTGTAAAAGTTTAAACAATTTAAATATGACTGATTTCCTTACTGTCAGACTGTGATTAATGAATACCAGTTGTTTTTGCTGTCAGTAATCTATATGATCCCGAAGTTCAATTCACTATAATGGATATAGCTAATAAACAGGTCATGAGGTCTGGCAAGATCCAATAGTTGGAACACTCAACCGAACATACTTATCCTTTCGGCGGTCGGGAGGTTATAATGTGACGATTAATCCAAAATTTCGTTGGTAAAAGGATAGCCCAATATTTTGCAATCCGTGATGTTAACCGGATGCTTTCCCTTTATTTTATCACATCTAAATTAGACGCGGCTAGCTGAGTTGACCCTAGAGTATCTTAGAGGGGTCCGCCGCTGGGACAGCAGTAAATCGTCGGATTTACAACGCTTAAATTCGGGGTTCGATTCCCCTCAGTGGACATAGCAGATAGCCCGACATAGCTTTGCCAATAGAACACATACACATCTTGGTAGAAAATTCAACAAAAGCAAAGAAACACTGTATGATCATTTAAACTGAATTACTAATTAGTTATTTTCAAACAAAGTATGACTGGTATTACAAAATATGTGAAGTATTGTGTTAAAAGAATGTTGAATTTATGAAATTAAATCATATAATTATATATATAATGTGATGACTGAAAATCTCCAGGTATTTATTTCTTTTTCACTTTAGAAAGGAAAGGATTTAGTTGTTTATAATTTTTACATTTATTACACAAATTGACACATATTTGCACATGACATACAAATAACTAGTCTTTAACAAAATTGACCTTATTTTTATGGGTCGCACATTTTTCAAGGTCTTTTTTGGTATTTCGTTTCTTCTTTCGTAAATAATGTTTTTGAATAATTTTTTTCAGCATATCCTAATGGCTTTTATATCCTCATCAAGTATGTAAAAGCGTCAGAGACTTTCTCTTCCAGGCCCGGCATGGCCAGATAGTTAAGGCACTCAATTCGTAATCAAACATGCTGTGGGGGTGTTATAATGTGCGTTCAATCCCATTATTTGTTGGTAAAAGAGTAGCTCAATAGTTGGCTGTGGGTGGAGATGACTAGCTACCTTCCTTCTAGTCTCACACTGCTAAATTAGGGACGGCTAGCGCAGATAGCCCTCGAGTAGCTTTGTGTGAAATTCAAAAACAAAACAAACATATTTTCTCTTCCCCCGGTTTTGTTCTTGGGAGTGACTATTGACGTGCATGACAATACGCTCTTGTAGAATAAACCAAGTCAGAGCTTTAATACCATTTTTAAAAGAATTTATTTAGATCAAAATATGACTGTTTTAGTCATATGAATACATTAAATAATTTAAATTTACATCTTGTTTTGCCACCGAATATTTAATGGATGTTATAAAAAAAAACTTGATTTAGTCATGTTAAACTTAACTTTATTTTTCAGATATTTCCTTTCGAACCTCTAATTATTGCGATTTATCTAGTTTACACGTCCAATGCTACAGAGTAAGGTAGCAAGAAACTTTAACGTATCGTGACTACAGTATCTGTTCACATGAAGTTTCTGATTTTCTTTGCAGAAGTGTTTTTTACCATTTGTGGTGTTCTCATTCAGCCTAAATTATAGCTGTGGAAAAATTAATAAATGGCACTTTCCAGAAAAAAGGATGTCAATAGGAGGAGATGTACAGTTATAGGAGAAGTAGCCTGATAACGGAGCATGATCAAGGAAAACTCCTCTCATGGCTAATAATCTTTCTTCACTTATATAGCCATAGGTTAGGAAAAACTACAACTTGGGACTTCTTAAGCTACTGAACAAATTCTCCAGTTGAAACTGGCTTTCAGCATGAAGGTCCTGTAATCGAATAAATCGGTCTTTATTGAATTATCAGGTTATCATTGATCAATGGAGTTGTGTCCCATCACTTATAGTTACCGGTTGTGATTAGTTAAATATTTTAGATGTTTCTAAGAGATGACATCTGCCAGCCAGACATTTTGACAACATGAAATTCAGTAAGCATATCATGAAATGATGAACCATTGTGTAGTCACTAAAAGTTATTTGGTAGGTAATGACATGATGTTTGATATTATATTTGTCAAGTAAGCTTGTTACTTTGATGTCCAAAAGAAGGAAACAAACATTCTGAAACATTTCTGATCATTTAAATGTTGATAGCAATTGGTACCTGCGATTTCGTTGGTGTCTTGGTCACATTGTTACCGAAACATCAACAGAAGTCATCTGGTTTTGTTATCACACGTTAAAGGCAAAACATTAAACACAAATATTCAAAAATATGGCAAAGAAAGATCTTAATCTATTAGTCATGCTACTCTAGTATTTCTAAGCTCAGGAAGAAGTGGTTCATAGCCTCACTCTGAGCTTGAATGCAACCAAACATTAGTGCAAGGAGTAATTGCAATTTTAAGTTAGTCTATTACTATTTAGGTCTCGTAGAAAATTAAGCTACATATCAATCTGTATACAAATAATTGAATGTTTCTACATATACAGACATATTCTGCCACGACAGTTACAGTTTGTGGGTATATTATGATTGATAAGATCATCAAGTGTCTTCCAAGAAACGACTAAATAACACCCTAAAGAACTAAAATATATTGACACTTTAACAAAGACCATTTCTGTGACAACTAAGACTGAGGTACTCATTTTAAACATTGCAAAAGGGGAAGAAATATACCACAAGGATCTTCAGAAATGCCTATATCTTGAAAGATTCAAACTCAACTTGGAAACACCTCCTGTTGTTTTGATTTAGTTACAATAATAGTTTTTTTCCAGCAATATTGCTTTGGATTTGGGGTATGGAGTATTTGCGTTGGTTACAGAATTGTGGGGAATTATAAGAAAATCCAAAAATCTTTTATCATGCTAAACAATAAAGGCGTAAAATTCGTTCTAAAATATTCAGTCTTCTACCTGGCCCGGAACTGAATATTTAATAGACAGTTCACGATGAGTAATTCATTTCATGTTGATATTGATGCAGTTCACTTAACGGGTAGTTGGATAACTCTTTACTGATTACACGTAAGCTTTTTACCGCTGAAGTTATCTTACATTTTCGTATAAAATACAAACGTTATATGGTAATACGCTTAAGCTTCAAGGTATCTGTTGTAGAGTTAGAAAGAATTGCTCAAGCATTAGCTGTTGGAGCTCCAGTTACATTAACCTAAGGAGCTTAATCTTTGTTTTGTCATCAGCTTGGGGGTTACAGTAATCATCCTACGTCTGAAAAAGTGGTGGCCAGCTCAGTTCATACAGAATTAAGTGGAGCGTGGTATGTGGCAGATGCATATATATATTCAGTCAAATTCCTGAACCAGAAAGATCTAGCTTGTCTTTCAGTGTATCACGTATTTAGTAAGAAGCCATCACTTTTAACAGTTAATCTGACTTCACTATGGCTAGAAGAAATATATTCACTGTAAATGGAAATCTGCTTCTTGATCTCTCATTTGGCATCAATACCATTGTATCCGATAGTGGATACTAGCAATAGGCCTACTATAAATGTTTAGACAACCTCGTCTGTGACGCAATAAAATTGCACATTTTCGAAGGCCTGGCATGGTCAGGTGGGTTAAGTCGTCTGACTCGTAATCTGAGAATTGCTGGTTCGAATCCTTGTCGCACCAAACATGCTCACCCTTTCAGCCGTGGAATCGTTCTAGTGTGACGCTCAATCCCACTATTCGTTGATAAAAGAGTAGCTCAAGAGTTGGTGGTGGGTGGTTATGATGACTAGCTGCCTTCCCTATAGCCTTACACTGCTAAATTGGGGACGGCGATCGCAGATAGTCTTCGTGTAGCTTTGCACAAAATTCAAAAACAACAAACATTTTCTATGAAACCTTCCAATGGTTATATTTCAGAACTCAGAAACAGTAAACATAAGAAATACACGTTCAAGAGAAAGTCATAGTCCACTATGTTGTATATAATCATTTTATTGCATTGTTTGCTATGACAATGGAAGCAGCAGATGAAACATGGAGTTGTCTGATCAGAAATCAAACTGCGTTTATGTTAAAACATTGGAAGAAATGATGAAAATATTATATTGTGAGAATTGTATGAAGAAAAGTGAGCTGTAGAAAGAGGATTATAGAATTTCCTTTGAAGAGAACAGCCCTAGAAATATTTGTTTTTCTCCTAGAGATTGATAGAGGTATTTGATGTGTATACTGGTAATAAACAACTGGTTCATTAAATGGGCTAAAGTGAATTAAGTGGTTGATTCATTAATATATTAATTGAGCAGTAGACAGTATAATTTTGAGCAATTAAAGAACTACATAGATCAAGGAGTTAATTGTTTACAAAGTCGTTCAGAATTTTGGGTGTGGTGAAAGCACACACACTTCTCTATATCACTAAAATTCCTATAATTTTGAGTAATGAGTCATTTATTCTGTCAAGCACATGATGAAATACACAGCACTGATTGACTGGTAACTCACCAAGTGTGTTCATGGCTAGAAAAAACACAAACTTCAACGGATGTAATGTATATTTTACCTCCCAGTGCAGACTTGCCTTAGTGTTTAGAGAAACATGTTCGTCACGAATTGAGTAAAACCACTAGGTAACAGAAAAAGCATTATAACCAGACGAAAAAGGAAGTACAGTTAAAACCTAGAAACTGGCTATGGCTTTATTACACATCATGTATTTGAAAGCAACTCAGATCTAGCTAGATTAATTCATATCTCTTTCACAGGTAGTAAAATCCATTCAAATTCAAGCCATAATGAGTATATGTGGAACCAAAGTATGATGAACAGTTAATTTAAAGCTGCATGTTTCTGATGATTCTTTTGTATACTAGTTGGACCAAATATAAAAAAAGTTGAAAGGATTAGTGGATCAGAGAATAGCAAGGGCAATGTACTGGAGAATGTTGACAAAGCTAACAAGAAAGGATATGTGACAGTGTATGTCTTATTCTCTGTGGAGAGTGAAAAAATTAAACACCAGTGGAAGAGCAATTTGAATGTTCTGGTATTTTAAATTCATAGCCGTAATTAGCTTAGGTTAACTGCTTAATCAGAAGTTAAGATAGTCAAGTTAGTTCATTGAACAAATTAAAGGTTAAAGGAAAGCGACAGTTGTTGCTTTCTCTGCTACTGAGAAGTGTTTTACAGTAGGAATTTTATTGTGATAGCTACTCATTTATAACACAGAAGGACAACTGATGTCATTAGATGTAATGTCTGGAACATTAATAGTTAAAGTATTTAGAAATTATCATTATGTACTTTGTATTCCTTGCTTTTTGAGCAGTTATGTGAATTTGATTGTAGAAACTGGAAAACTATTATATGAGAAATTACCTGAAAAAGCTTTTGGACTTGTACGTTTGTGATTCTGTGTCACATTTACACGCTAAGCCATAGTTTTGAGTAAAAGGGGCATGAGTTCGACATTCAAAAACAGTAAAAGGGTTATGCCCTTGAAGAACACAAGAGTCCTCTAGTGGCACAGCGTTATGTTTGCAGACTTACTACACTAGAAACCGGGTTTCGATACTCGTGGTGAGCAAAGCACAGACACTCCATATTATAATTTTGTGCTCAACTTCAAACACACAGAAAAGACAGCAAAATGATGCTTGTTTTTTCTATGATATTTTTAGTTTTTAAAATCATAAAGGTCAATTCAGTAGTGATAACTCAACTGCAGTCCTAGACCTGTTTAAGACAGAAACTGTGTATTATTGTTGATTATTGTACTAGCAAGTTTGATATATGCTGTAGTAAACAGAATGAATATTTATGTAGTTTCTTTGAGCACTAGCTGAAGTATCGTAGTATTATTGAATTTTGCTTACAATAACATGTTACATTTAGTGTGAGAGACAGTTGAATTTATTGTCCCACAGGTAGTTGCTTGTTAGCAAGTAGTTTTGCTTTCAGGGCGTTGTCTATGCGAGTGATAACTTACATTACCACGGATGGTTTACATGGATCATTGGACTATTTGTGTACATTCCAGGTGCACAGAATAATTCAATTTCTGGCATTAATATATAAGTATATGGAAATATATGTTAATGAATATGAATACGAATATTTGTCGTTACATATATGCATGAATAAAATACACAAAAAATCCAATTATCAATCAACAAAAACAGTGCAAAAAAAACCTGAAGATGTACGAAGTTCACCAATGATTATTATTAGCCTGTTTTTTTATTAACGGAATACGTGGTGATATTCCCCGTATTTGTATGAGTAATGATGGAATAATATAGTTTTGTAACTTAAATATTCGTAAGCATATGGAAGTTTCATTGGTTAGATGAAATTAGCTCGTTGGTTTTATCCCACATTAAGGGAAAACATGGTGTTGCCAGATATTTTCATTTACATTAGTACTGTCTGTTGTATTCAGTTTAGTAGAACTGGAATATTCACACGCAAGTAGAGTCATCCAGAGCGTGAAACTCCTGCTATTTGCTTTTATGTTACTTAAGGAAAGAACATAGTTTAGCTTGTGCTTTAATTGACTTTCATGTAATGTATTCAATTGTCTTAGCCAAAATATTTCATATTTTATTGTTTGTAATAAATAGTTTATTAACATCTATTTCTCATGAAAGCTGTAGTTGAAATACACTGACTACAATGTAACTGTATATCTGACTAACATCTATGTGTCACTGCTTTTAGTTCTTTCAAGTTTTACTAAGCTTGTATCATAGACTCAGTCAAACTGGTACAGCACTAAGATTGTTATGCCTTCAGACTAGAAGGAAGCGATCACTGTTGTGAAAATAACAGTCAGATTTCAGCTACTCATGGATTAAAACTGTATCAGCAGTGTAATTTACTCTCTTCCATTGAATCTGTTCTTTTTAACAGTCAGACAATGGCGAACTTCAGTGATAGCTACACGAAACAACGCTCTTTTACGAAACATTATGGTAAAGCGATTAAATTTGATTTCCTTGTGATATATGTATGAGCAAGACACTCACAAGCGCTTAGATACATTTTTCGGCAACTGAGGTCTTAAATTTTTTCAAAAAAAAAACGTTTTATTCTCACTTCCAGGCGACCGATCAGAGGCTGACTTATTCATGCATTTCCTATCTTGCGTTTTTCCACATAAAACTAAATTCTTTACTGTCTTGGTACCTTGCAGTATTCTGAAACTTAGACTGCCACATGACTTACTGCCTGTCACCCTTAAAAACCACATAGGGACAATTGCTAGTTCTGTACCACACAACCATCAGAGGCGATTTTGTGGAGGCAAATCAATTTCCAGTTAGGTTACTTCTATGCATGATCCAATTGTTGAACCATCATCCAGCATAATAGCCAATACCGTCTCTGAAGGAAACAGCCAAGAAAATTGTTCAGTTATCACATTTGTCAAATTTGTAACCAAAGATCATTATGGCAGAAGAATCAGGGTAATTCATAAAGTCTTCTGTGAGAGAAATTTCCGAGAACCAGAGAACCTTAATTTACGTAATGGACATATTCAGTAAGACAACAAGGTACCAGGGCATGTCATCTTTGTATTCGTTTATACCAAAGAGGAGTTTGAGTCTATGTGGTTTTCATATTCAAATATTCAGTCAACAGTGTAATCAGTAATGTTTAACCACTATAGAACTCTATAGTCTCAATTCAAATAAATTATGTCTAAGTATTAAATAACTTTCAAGTCTAAAATCATGTAAATGGAATGATATATAACACCAGATAATATTGCACTCTAAAGTAAAACAGTATTTTGTAGTCACACGATAATATAAAATGGTAGCACTTACCTATATTTTTATAAGTTCAGTTTAGGATATTTTTTTACAAATTTAATGATTACAAATTCGCAAGCTTAATCATGGATTATCTGTGCTAGCTGTTCCGAATTTAGCAGTAATAAGCTAGGGGGAAGGCAGATAGCCAATATCACCCGTTGTCAACACTTGTACTGCTATTTCATTAGCGTCATAATGTTGAAAGGGTAAACGTGTTGATGGTGGGATCCGAGCCTGCAACCTTCAGATTGAAAATCAAGTGCTTTAAATATTATGCCATTCTAGACCATTTTATTCAAACACCTTTGAAGACCAGTAATACTTGTATTACTCAACTTCAGCTTTCTGTTTTATACTATTTTATTGTTACATGAACATTTTCTAATGTATATGAGTGATTAATTCAGTTGTACAATGATGTACTAATTTCTTTGCTACCCTTTTCAGGTTAAAATCAGTTTTTTTTTTAAACAGGGTAAGATAAAACACATAAGTGATTATACAGAGGGTTGAGTACACTTACTATATTAAAGTGAATTTTGATATGCAAGTCGGTAAGTCACAACCAATATACAGTTACAGTAGAATAACATGTTATAAAACTACATTGTAACATTACCATTCTGTAGATAGTGTGGGGTTACAGAAATTTGATCGATTTTGGGTATGATATATTACAGCCCTTTCTCACGCAGAATTGCCATATACATCATAAATGTGTAAGATGAAGATATTCCCTGTATTTAATGACATTTGATAACAAAGGAATGTGGATCAATATGGGACTTAAGACCATCCAAAAATATACATACAACAAGTCATACTATAGCCATGGTAAGCAAATTTTGGAATCCTGCAATAGGTGAAAATCCACAAATACAAAGTTCAGTGGCAGAAACCACCTTCATCCCTCAGGTAACAATACTCAATATAATAAAGAAGGATCTCTTTCTGTAAAATGGACACAAATGATATGTATACAAACTTCCGAAACACATCTTTTCAAACTTCACATAGCTAAAGCAGTTGGAGGATAAAACAGACATTCACGCTATTTTGTGTGAAGATACACTACTAGAGTCACCGAATACAGCACTTATTGATTTCTGTGTGATTAGATGTTAAAATGTACTTCTTCAACCATTATCCTTCTAAACATGTTATGACACCACCAGAGAGAAAATGTGTGTCTTGGCTGAGATGTCCTTACAACTAATACTTTACTACGCTATAAATTTGCCGTCGTCAGACAGAACATATTTATATGTTGTGGTACGGATTACAACAACGTGGCGAAATTCCGAAGACATTTTGATATAATATACGCAATCTTAAGTTTGATTTGAAGAACTGGTGGTTTCTTAGTTAGCCCAGCATTACCAGGTGGGTTAAGGCGTTCAACTTGTAATCTGAGAGTCGCGGGTCCGAATCCCCGTTGCACCAAACATATTCGCCCTTTCAACAGTAAGGGCGTTATAATGTGATGGTTAATCACACTATTCGTTAGTAAAAGAGTAGTCCAAGAGTTGGCGGTAGGTGGTAATGACTAGTTGCCTTCACTCTAGTCTTACACTGCTAAATTAGGGACGGTTAGCGCAGATAGCCGTCGTTTAGTTTTGCGCAAAATTCACAAACGTCATACGTTTCTTTGTTAGTCACGAGTAAAATAAGCATTGACTAGGCTTAGTAGAACACCAAACAAGGTACTAATTGCCTACAATAACACAAGAGTGAAGCATGGATATCTCCCATAAGAATCTTCTCTCCCATCTTCTATGTCTGAGACATCATCAATGAATTATTGACATTTTGTTTAAAATCTTGTACAGTACTTTACCAGAATATACTTAGATGTGTAGCTTTTAAAAGTTTGAATTAAACTTATTTTCTATTTTAAACGCACGATTGGCTGAATTACGTGTTACTTAGAGTAATGCATAATTTAACAGTTGAGGGATTTTTTTCATAAAACTTAATTTCCTAGAACACCACCAATTCAGCGTTTATAATTACGAACATAAAAGTTTTATCACGATCAGCGACCCCAAGGTACACAAAATTGCATACATTTAGTCCATAGTCCAAATCCTTAAATGTTTAGTCATCGCAGTTTTCCCTTGTTTTTAATCGGCTTAAAGCACACGCAGTAGACGCCCACACTTGTGGAATATATTGATTTCATATTTGATGACTTAACACATTCACTAATTTTCTCATAAATGTATGGCTGATCAATTGAATCAGTATGTACATTAATTAATAAATGGGTAAAGATAAAAAAAAAAACTTTTAAAACAACTGTTTTACAAAATGTTAAAAGTTTTTAACAGCTACTACTAGTTTCCTGAAGTTTAACTGCCAAAAATATTTAAAAAACGCCACAAATAAAACTAGGCACTAAATTTCTTAAAAATTGATCTTCGATAGAAACACGAGCATACCTTGCCAAGACCAACTCGGTCTCTCAGACTTGTTAGCCGTTGTAGACCAGGAGGTACAGGCGGAGGAAATGTTCGGATTACTTCTGTGAAGTTTGTTTGAAACACTGATGTTTCAGATTCGTGATCACCGTAGTATCTCCTTTTCTTCTTAGGTGTTAAATTCAACCGTTGAGTAGCTCTGTAGAAAAATTGTAATTAACATTAAAACCCAACGTTTAGTTTGGTTTGTTTTGAATTTCGCGTAAAGCTACACGAAGGCCATCTGCGCCAGCCGTCCCTAATTTAGCAGTGCAAGACTAGAGGGAAGGCAGCTAGTCATTACCACTTACCGCCAACTCTTGGGCTACTCTTTTACCAACAAATAGTGGGATTGACCGTAACATTATAAAGCCCCCTCCCCGGCTGATAGGGCAAGCATGTTTAGTGCGATGAGGATTAGAATCCACGGATCCACGGCCCTCGGATTACGAGTCGAGTGGCTTAACCGTCTGGCCATGCCGAGCCTTAACATTTGATATGATCACATTAATTTTCGTGACAATCGAAGTAACTGTTCATTGTACAATCGCAGATCATACATAACTAAGAAGGAGGTTTGCTCTGATCGGAAGTTAATTGACGTTAATACTTCAACAGAATCTGATAATAAAATAAGTATACAACTTTATCATTATCCTTGAAAATCAATCAAAGATAATTCTTTGTAAAATAAAGTAACGACTAGATATTTTCACGGGGTCTTAAAATTGCAATATTTGTTTTATTTACTTGTTTGACTGTTGGATTTCGCACGAGGTTTCACGAGAGCTACTTGTTTGAGCAGTTCATAATTTTAGTGATAGACTAAATTGAAGAAAGCTTGTTAATAGCGTCATCGACAACTCTTGGGCTACTATTTGTTTACTAAATAGTGTATTGGACTCTCACATTATAACGTCTCTCAAAGCTTCGAGAGAGAACATGTTCGGAGCTGGATTTCGATCTCGCCAGCCACAGATTGCTAGTCCAGAATCCAAACCATGTTAGTTCCAAATTTGCATTGTATTCCAAATAAGCTAAAAATTATTTTATGAAATTTTGAATGCGTACAGTATTGTTTTGATTCGTGGTATTTCACATTTACTTACCTATTGGTTAAACATTTATTTTACATATTTACTTACCTGTTGATTGAACATTTATTTTACACATTTACTTACCTATTGGTTGTACAAATATTTTTCATAGTTACTAACCTATTGGTTGAACATTTATTTTGCATATGTAATTACCATTGGTTGAACAAATATTTTTCATATTTACTTACCTATTGGTTGAGCATTTATTTTGCATATTTATTTACTCATTAGTTAAAACCTTTTGTTTTTATATCTGTTTATTTATCGGCTACAATTTATCGTTTTTATTTCTGCTTACGTCTTGAATTAAACCTTTAGTTTTTAAACTTATTTATTAATTCTTAATGAGTAGTTTATATACATATATACACGCTTGTTATTTTATTTAGATAACTCATTTCCATATGATTCATCTATGGCTTACGTTATTCGTTTTCACATTATTCATTGACTTTGTAATAATGCTAGAAATGATGCTGTAGAATAACAATACATTTTGTGAAGTGAATTAATAGCTCACAACAACGGTAGTTTTGACAATAACAATAATGAAACAAGTAAAAAATAACATAAAGACAGAAAATTAATTGCTAAGTAAAAGCTAGAGGGGCACCGTTCTCAATGTTGACTATCCCTGAAATAGTAAATAACATCACCAAGGAAGGGTCAGCGTACAAATATAAGGACGTAATCTACTTAAACAGCATCCGCCATATGTTTGACTACTGTTATTAGCTTAACAGTGTCTCGCCATATGCACGGCTGTTGTTGCTATCTAAACAGCACCTCAACATATGCATGACTATCACCATCACTTTAAAACGTCCCTTCACATGCACAACTGTTTTTACTATTTGAACAACATCCAGCCTCACGTATGACTGTCGTAAAACCTAAACAACACTTTATCATATACAAGAATATCGTTACTACCTAAACAGCATCCCACCTCTCCTTTCCAGATAGAAGTACTTCTTGATTATACTGGGGGCTGTAGCTCCTCTCATGTGATTTCTCACCCATCACAAGACACTAAACTTTGCTTATTACAAATGGCATACAACGTGTTGCAGGTCTTTTTCTGGATGATTCTGGTACCCCAACTTGTTTCATATTTCTGTCCTGTATTTTCCTGTGTCTTTATGTTCAAGGGTTATTCCTATCTTAGAAATTATAAATCCTCCCATCCGTTATTAGAATCCGGGTAATTGAATATTTTGTGTCGTAAAGGACTGTTACATGCCCCTCCTAAAATCGATAAATTGTCGGTGGCATCACATGACCAACTGAACACCAAATGATAACAAAGTCTGTTTGTGATACATTCTCTGTATTGCAACGTTATATCATATCTGGTTGTCAAGAGATTTGCTAATTTGCATACTTAAAATCGTTTTAATATAGCGTATCACTTGTAATTATTTCCAGATAATTTCTTATTTACAGCTTTGTTAATCTTCAGAAATCGTGACTTATGCATTTAAGTAATTTCTAAACGCTCTATTACTATTATGTTACATTTCAAACGTTCAATCAGCTGTATGCCTATGTCAACCTATTATTTTTAAATTATTATATTTAAACTCTGTTTCGAAATAGTTATGAAGGCAAAAAAACACTCCCACGTATAAGTACAGTGACACTGTTAATTCAGAAATTCTCTGCTATTAACCAGAAAAGGCAAATAAACATAACGTAGTATATAGTGAAATACGGCTTGTTAATTTGTAAACATGAGTAATGAAATACAGTTTGTATAGAAAGAATGAAATCATCATATAATATATATGAAAAAGCTGTTGTTAATCCAGAAAAAGTATAGTTCTATAAGTACTAAAGGAAAGAATACAGATTTATATAAGAAAAGTCGACGCTATAGATAATGTAGGAAAAATATATAAAAAAAACACCGCACGAATTTGTCTACTGGAAAATGATGATGTTAATTTGGAAAGAAACGGAAAAACACTCTTGTTAGTTTGAAAAACTGTACATGGGAAGGAAGATTTATTTACTCAGAAAGTGGGGAAACGTAAACCTCGGAAGGTGCTCCTGCTAATTCAGTTAAAAAGAAAAACTTAAGGTTTTAATAAGATGAGATGTTAATCTAGAGCGAAACAAAGCGTAATTTTATATATAGGAGCTTTAGAACATTGACATGTTAATATAGAAAACATAACCCTGTACATGTGAAGCTACTTCTATAAAATCAGAACACCGATACATATATACATATATATATTGAAATGGATAATCCTCACCAAGAAGGAATACATATATTAGCTGATGGCCATTCAGTTAACATCCCTAGTTCATATCAATACTAATATTTTTAATTTGAAAGACATCAAATATGACACAAAAATCAAACTGCCAAGTCAAAAACCCTTAAATATTCATGGATAGCTAAGCCTTATCTAAAGCTGTTGACTGCGGGGAAGCAGACAGTCAGTTATGATGCCCTCACGCCAGAAAGTAAAGAGAGTGTTCCGTAACATATCGTGACTTCAAATAGGATTTCGATCCACAGCCAGAGAAGATAAACATCAAACCACACCCTGTTTCATTTAATATCGAACTGGTTCACTATTCGTAGCTATAATAACATGTCTGGTAGTATCGTGTTTACTCGCAGCCCGTTGATCGAGGACTGTAATATGCAATTGCTTCATAGAAGTTACCTGAGGATTACGAGATGAATATGACGTTCAAGTTGACCTCAATTGGATTGAAATCCTGTTTTTAGCTGACCAAGAAAAATGACTGTCAAGCGCACAACACCGTCACGGAAGAGCCTTTGCAATGAAAATGAAGTTACAGGGCGATATAAACCGTAAAGCAAATAGACAATTTTAAATGTTTTGAAAATACCTCTTACTGCTTTTTAACCCCAGTGTTATACATGAATATTTTGTCCTTTGTGTGATTCTTATGATATAACATCGTGCGTGCGTTTGAACGGATATGTGAGTTGGTATTACACATTTTACTTCCGGTTTTTTACAGTCAAAAAACAAATGGGCTTAAAGAAGGTCACAGACACACGATAAATGCACTTAAACCAAATATAAGGGTGAAAAACGCTTTAAAACAAAATAAAATGCTGTAATGTTTTGTTTTCTCACGCCATAAAGCTCACTGGATCAAATTAATTACAATTTTGTCTTGCCTTACTAGAAACACATGCAAATAAAAGGTAATAACAAAGTACTTTGAAAGTTAAAGAACACGATAGACGAGAGTATAAAACTTTCAACAGCTTTATGTTTCATACAAGTAAAAAATGAAGAGCGAGAAAAGTGAAGTGACCGTCACAAAAATTAAAGTGGTGATATAGTTTGAAACACGAACATTACTGATTTGAAAAACATTAAGAAACTGTATAGAAAGCATACAATAATATAAGAAATAATGTATGGAAAGGGACAACAAACTAATTACTTAATAACATGCTGAAATCAATCAGGTTCGGAAAGTCCTTCGACTTAATGTTGAATTAGAAATAATTAAAAGATGATCCAAAATTTGAAAATACGCCTATTCATCTCAGAAGCAAACAGTAATGAATACCTTCTTTACTTTACTGTGTTTATTTTAATAAAGTTATATTATCCATTGGACGGCTTTTGAAACACCTACTGAGGTTGTAATATTTAATTATATGTTGAAATTAAGGGAAATATATTATCAGCTATTAAAGTGAGATGTAAACTTTATGTGATACTAGTACGTGTTCCACAAACAACATAAACATCTTGAAAGCCTCTGATAATATGACAAGAATGGTATAATACGTTTGAATTCTCCTCATCTCACAGATCTGCTGATATGTAGAAGATATGTGTCAGATTATTTCAATTCTGCTCATCTCACAGATCTGCTGATATGTATAAGATATGTGTCAGATTACTTCAATTCTGCTCATCTCACAGATCAGCTGATATGTATAAGATATGTGTCAGATTACTTCAATTCTCTTCATTTTACAGATCTGCTGATACGTAGAAGATGTGTGTTAGATTACTTCTTCGAGCTAATGAAACAACACATTCTAACAATATAACTTTCGCTCTATTCTCGTGCACTTTTTACCTCTTATCTTTTACAGAAAAGAAACGAAGACCGAATGAACGGAGACTGAAAGAATTCTCATTTCCTTTCTCACTAATCACCTCAAAGAAACTCGGCAGTACATGCCTGCCAGATAACTAGGAAAATAAAATAATAGACCGGCTTTCATATATAACAATACTTGCAAAAAAGCAAAGAAAAGGTTGGATTATGTAGTGATTTGATGAAACTTAAGAAGCAACGTAAGCCTACAATACAGAGTACTTCAATGTCGACTGTACATGGGAATGAATGCTTGGACGTTGACTTTCCCCTGTTTTTCAATTCAGGTACACCAGGAAATCCATCAAACCGGAAGCTGGGCTTCAAAGGCCTCCAAGGCATCCTAAAAGGAATGACAGTGTACAAATAAGAGAATGATTCGAATTTTCTGTAATATTAAAGCTCTTTCTCAACATCTTTTTTCTCGAACGCCTTTATTTTTTCTCTCAACAGGAATATCTGCAGTCAGAGTGTGTGGGTCTAGCCAGAGGCTGACTGAAGATTGAGCTATAGCATGTATTTGTTCTTAACAAGGTAAATATGACAGGCTTAAGTCTTCCTTTCAGTGACAAAAAGGCTTTACTGTAGCAAATATGAGATTTTAGTTGAGACTCTAAATACGTTGGTACAATTCACTACAAGAACAAAAGACCACTTTTGTTCCTTATCATTAAAACTTGAGGAGAAGTTTTTAAAGAATCTTGAATGTTCTAAAAATGTCGACATAAAAGAAATGTGGCAAGTTTAGGAAATTAACTTTATGTCCTTGCTTTATGGTGCACTAATTTGACTACTATTTTATGTGAATCTAAAATAGACAGATTTATCCAGCATTATCAAGACCTTTGAAAAACAGGGATTGGTTTATATCAATTCACCTCTTAATGCCTGGAGTGACAAGGACAACCATCCACAGTTGACTAGCTAATTGTGGTAAAACTGTTGATTCCAAAACAATAAAGTCAAAGTTCCTTGCACATAATGTGTAAACATTACACTCAGCCAACTACAAGGCACACATGCAATCTCATCCATCCAGGTATCACCAAACCTAATTCATTCCATGGTGGTCCTACTATACGCTAAATATCAACAAAAACAGCAATACCAGGTAGCCTTTCCACATCGAGGTCTGGTTTGCTTCTATTCTGATACAATATTGTTTTTTCTTCAGGCAAAAGAACTTCTTATTATCTTCGTGAAATATGATTGATATACATTTATTCAATGAGGATATTCATGCGCATTATATGCTCGAATCTAAAGATTGCTGAAGGGAACTATTCACGTGGTTTCTGTATGGTTCTGCTTAATATAGACTGGGGAATAAATCGTTTGTGACAAATTTTGTTCTTTATATCAGAATATTCAGGGAGTCCAGTATTGTCAGAAATTTAGGAGCTTGTAATATGCAACCTGAACACATGATAGACTAATTTGTGGCCAAAATAGGTCATCTGACACCACCAGATACAAGTATCTGTCTTCCTTTTTACACCATACACTCTCCTATGAAACATAGATCTTTAATTAATAAATAGAGAAGAAACATAGAAGGATAATACATAACTTTATACATCTTTGCGCTAAATCCAGGCCATAAATATTCATGTGGTATAACAATTAAATGAAAAAAATGAATCCATAATTAGTTAGAGTGTACGAAGTAAAAGGATAAACACATTCAAAGGTACAAGTGATGATGCTTAAAAGATGAAAACATCTTTATGTACTATGAAGGGACGAAAATAAATATTCAGTGTGTAATTCCAATGATGAGTAAACACTCAAAGTCAAGTACATTGAAGTTCTTTATAAAGAAAGGGATTTCAGTTGAAGAGATAAAGTTTGAAGAATTAAATTTCTCTGGTCGGTTGGCAACAATGAATGTAAAACGTAATAGACTTTAGTTCTAAAATTCAAATAACAACTAAATACAATTCCAGCCAATAAATTTACACCTTTGAATAGATTAACCAATCATGTTCACGAAACCTGAAACTTGATCTATTGGTTCAACTAGTTAAAGAGAATTATACAAGAAACATCATATCACAGGGAGTAAGTTATCCTCCATAAGTAACTCAAATAACGGAAAATAGTCTTAAATGGTACTAAATTGATACTACCAGATTTGTTAAAGTCTTAGTATTGCTTTTCACACCTCTATAAGAGTTTTTCTGACCTCCAAGCATAACGGAGAAACTGAAAGTTTTATTCTTATATATAAGTAATATTTCAATTTGTATAGAATTATAATAAAATTATGTAACATACCTCTTTAATAAATTCTGATTATGAACATTAGTGATCAAGTATCAAATATAAAGTTTGAATTTTACCTTTTATAATATAACGTGATGGTTTTTGTAAACGTTGGTTGTAAAAAATTCAGCAAAGTTCGATTTTATTCATTATAATATATACATTTATACACGATATTTATTTTATCTTGCGAACCTAGATTTGAAATTTCACCTAGTATTTATCTGTTAATAACGTAAAACATCAACTATTTTCTGAGGTACGTTTAGTGTTGAAACAGCGCGAAAACCAAAAATTAAATTTTATATTCTTGTGCGTTTACAGCTCATTCACTTTTATACTTTCAAATGAAATATTTCTTATATAGAAAAAAAGATAAGAATGTTTAGTTCGAATCAAGGAATCATTGTGCCAGAAAGAAAATACTTATAAAGAATATTGAAAATTAGTCACAGGGATGAAAAATAAATAGATTAGATTACTTTAAATCTTTCATTCTACACAAAACTTCAGATGTTTTCTTCTGGCCGATATAATCGTTTCAAATATTAGAGTGAGAACACATTCGTCATAGTAA
The DNA here is from genome assembly GCA_011833715.1 of Carcinoscorpius rotundicauda. Taxonomy (NCBI): domain Eukaryota; kingdom Metazoa; phylum Arthropoda; class Merostomata; order Xiphosura; family Limulidae; genus Carcinoscorpius; species Carcinoscorpius rotundicauda. Next base: position 31,908,646 of record CM022393.1, read on the forward strand.
CCACGTTACGATACATTTGAGATTGTAAGATCAAACTGGCAAGGAAATTACAAAACTTAAGTTTAAAGGAAAAACAAAAATAACATTTTATAAATAAGAAAGCAAATCAACTCAAATCTGCCAGAAAATAAACTGTACGTAAATCAAGCATTACATACGTTTTATGAGGTTTTTAAAAACGTTTGTAACAGAAATAAATGAAACCGACATATCATAGAAAATAGAATAATTGGAAATCGACCAAATTACTAACCCATCAGTATCTCTGTTAATTATGGATTTGTATTGAAGAATGAGAAGCACCTATGATCCAGTAATCGTACTATTCTAACCCGCAGTCGAACTGAAAATAAAAAAGTCTGTGTAATCTGTAGATTTAACTAAATGTTTTATTGGATCGTCAGAGAACCTGTATGCGATTAAACTAAATGCTCTATTGGATCGTCAGAGAACCTGTACGTGATTTTACTATATGTTCTATTGGATCGTCAGAGAACATGTATGTGATTTAACTAAATTCTCTATTGGATCGTCAGAGAAACTCTTGTAATTTAACTAAATGCTCTATTGGATTGTCAGAAGAACCTGGTATGTTATGGTGGTTAGGGCGGTTGGGAATTCGAAATCCCCCTTTTCAAACATGCTTGTTCTCTTTTTATGAGAGTGTTATAACATATCAGTTAATTTCACCATCTGTTGTTAAAAAACAGTTAATGGGTTGGCCTTCCCTCTAGTTTATCACTGATAAATGAGAGTTGACTTTGCTCGGATTAGAAACCAAGCAAATCAAACATAGATTGCTGCAGTGAAAAACGTAAGGGTCTAACGATCTATCCTCAGGATCCCCGTGCCCTTTGTTTAAACAATATTTTTTTTACTATTTCTCTCACTTAGCAACCGTTCATCTACGAATGACCAGTGATTTCATAAAGTTAACATCGAGATCATGTTGTCTAACAAAGATAATTAGGTAATATTAAAGTTTACGTTTAGCTTTTAACAAGCTTAAATGTAATACAAAATATTCTGACATAATACAACTTATGTGCTTAATTCTAGGTTGTTGTTTTCATTTAATCTCCACCTCAGGTCAAAGCACGATTTGCCAGTAAGCAAGAGAGTTATTCTGGGTAAACAGTAAAACTTTTTGTTGTAAACCTGATTATTAAACAGACTGAAAGAAGTGCTTTTCATCTGAATTCGCCGTAAGAGAGAGTGAAAAGACAAGAGAGTTGAGACTTCATAAGTAGATGGTGTTTTTCGAGCTCGTTCTTACAGAATAATCGAAACCAATACTTGGTTTCCAGCATAAAATAGAAAAGATTGTTTGAAAGCTTTAGTGTGCTTACTGTTTAGAAGATAATATACAAAACAGATTAAATCGCTGATTGCGTGCACCCGTGACTTCCATTATTTAAAAACATCAAGATTGTGGAACATGATCACACAGGTTTAAACTTAAACATCACTGAGTTAATTTCTTAACTTTTACATGTACTTCGCTACAGTCACAAAACGGTTTAATGTATCTTTGTGGTTTTCCTCAGAACTTGAAAAAGTGTTCACGCAACTGTTAATGACAAACATTATCATGTAGCTTGAGCTTTATTTACATTAATGCTAGCATCCAAAAAGTGAATCCACTCTGAAAATATAATAAAATGTTATTAACATCAACGATTACTTCAAGGCATGATTCATGGCGTAAACTGCATTAACTTATTCATACAGCAGCAAATAGGCTTAATGTTCTCAATATCAAATACATATTTATTTATACTAAAGGGATATTGAATCCCTTACAGGTCTAGGTTTATTTTCTAGTGGGCGAAGTGTAGCCGAGTGGTAAGCGTGAATTCAAAGGTTACTGGCTTCCATCTTGTTTCTCCAAAAACGAGATTCATGCTTTAAAGTTCTGATTGTCTTTGACGAGTAGGGGTAAGAATTCGTTATTCTGTCTATCTAAAGACCTGGGTGATCTTATGTACCCTGGAGGGTCAGGCATGCTTTAACCTCTTCCTCCTTCCTTCGCTTTCATGGTCATGCAGTATGAGTTGGTATGGCTACTGCTTTAGGGTCAGAGTAGTCTGAGTTTACTCCGACCCTTTTCAGGGCAATGTCCATGTACTATGTTAGTACATTTATCGATATGACTTGCCCTATCAGTAGGAAGTCTGGTTTCATGGTGGCCTTTTTTTAACTTCGAACAAAGCTACACGAGGGCTACCGAGAGCAATTCTTAATTTGGCAGTGTAAGACTAAAGAAAAGACAATTAGTCATCACCACCCACCACTAACTCTTTGGCTACTCTTTTGCCAACGAATAGTGAATTGACCGTCACATTATAGTACCCCCACGGCTGAAAGTCGAGCAATTTTGGTGCAACGGGGATTGGAACCCGGGACCTTCGAATTTTGAGCCGACTGTCTTAACCACGTGGCCATGCCGGGTGACTGTCAAGCACGAGTAGCCTAAAGGTTCATGGTGAATGCTGTTTAGTAGTTGCACTCTTCCTACTCCAATAATTCTGAATTAGAGCGGGATTAATCTGGGATTACACCAAAGTAAGAACAAGATCTTAAAATACCCACTTTTAAACGAGCATCTGTTGACAAAACATCCATGACTGAATATGAATTAAAACATTTGTCAGTAACTGTTTAAAAAGAACCAAACTAATCTGGAGTGACGTTAAAAACTTAAAAATTAGTTTCCTTTTTTTTACAGTATGAAGCATTATTTATTTAAAACGTTTAGAAAGTACAACATAAACCTCTCTGTTTATGAAATATATAAATAAAGTCTGTAATTTAATGAAGTAAAAGTATCTTACTTGTCTTTTGTGGCAGATACTTAAGGTAGGTTATTAAATATAAATTTATTTTCTTCCCACGTGACAGCTATATCTGAAGTAGTAATTAATAAGATTCACCGGTACCTGAGTCTGGGCTCTATAATTCATACCCGAATTTCCCAGAATGCAATGGGTGAATCGATATCGGCATAACAATGATTTCAAAGAACTGTATTTATTTGCGAGCAACCTATGAAAGAAACACGCACTGTATTTTGTTCTGGTAAACACGGCATAATATTTATCAATCTCTCAAAAAACGCGCTTATTTTATAATATATTTATTTAACTTAATAAAATATTGCATATTGGCTGGAAATCGTATAAAAAATTTTCAATTTTGTACTAATTCTGATTTTAGTTCATGTGTTTTTAAAAAAATCCCTTTAACAGTATGAATTCTCGAGAAGGCTAAAACTCTTGTATAAAAGAAATTTTCAAGAATTTTTACAGGATTGAAACTTTTACCGCAAATAAACATTTATTTTCCAGCTTAAATACAAATAATGTTATCAATCAGATGCACTGAATATCCTTCAATAATGATTAACTTTTTTTCTCCTACATGAATTGCGTCCGCCTTGTAATCGCTGGTAAAGGTTTCAATTAAATTAACTTTCTCTGGAACAAATACAAAATGTAAAGGAAGATATGAAGGGATGTATATTTAAGAACTATATATCGAAGTTTTTGGTACATAATTCTCGTGCTAATTTCCGTCGTAAATCTACAGGTATTTAATTCATGCACATATACTGATAAAACTTTAAGGCTTACCTAATATCTCTAAGTTAGTTTGTTCATAGAAGAAAAGAGAATTTTAGTTGTTCAAAGTGAAGTATGAATTCTATTTACTAAAATGTGCATTTATCAATAAATAAAGGTTCCACTTAATCAATTAATTTGAAACTTTGATAACAGATATATTTCTTTATACATTACGATTAATCAACTTTCCTAGTCTGCTGAGCTTAATTACCACAATACCTTGACAGGTATAAAAATCTTTTAATCAGTTGAACGGTGTTTGATTAGATACACAGATCGAACTTATGCAATGGTATTTATTTAAAATTTGATGATTTAGTTGTTGATAAGCAAATACACAATAGGTACCAAAACTGGGACTGTTAACGCTTTAAGACATCAGATTTATCACTGATACCCGTTTAATTTAGTTTATAAGTCAAAATTTTGAGGTTAATATTCCATTAGATCTTAATGATTTCATCCTTGTCCATTGTGTTTCATTTTGTAATACTATAAATGGAAAGTTACCTGCAACGTTTTCTGAGTGTAAAAAATATTTTAAAAGTTCAGTGCATATCAAAATCAAAAACACTTCCTTTTCATTCTGCTGTTTTATATCATGTGATATGACATGGATAAAATATTTAGCATTTTGGTTGATGATTAATGTATAGCCATTGAACTATGCAACGCCAACATTGTTGGATTTGCGATTATAGAAGTTTATTTATATTAAAGATTTATACTCGTTTACATTGATAGCTTTTTAAATAAAGGTAAACAAAATAATACTTCGAAGAAACAAACTTTCAATAATCTCTTTGGAAACTAAGAACTTTTGCACCTTTAGGATAGCAAACGGCTTCAAAAGTTCTCATCTGAAATGGTAGAACATAATTACGAAAAAACTCTTCAATTGAAACAGTCACTGCAATGAAGCTAAACCTACCTTGTGTAAATCATAACGAGATAACAAAGAAATAATTTATTTTTTTCAAAACCCACGTGCTGGAAGTTGTCACTTTTTCAGTAACATCTGTTTTAATCAGAAACTAAGGATTCCACGGCTTCTTTCTCCTACATATCTATCATGTCCACCGTTGTTTTTCTTCGATTTGCTTAAAATTGGTCTTAGAAGTATTTACACCCACAAATTATTTCAAAATATGTGGTCTGAAATTGACCTCATTCTGTTTCGTAATGGTAGTTACGATGGAAATAATGGGTAAACATGGCTAAAAGAACATAATTACAGAATTAAGAAGAACTGGAACATTCAATTTATGAATAAGATTAATTGTCCGTTCAAAATGAAAGAACTCTGTATTACCCTTGCCCTTCCACCCTTGGGTGTGTGTCTGTGTTTGTGCACGTGTATCTCTAAAACTAATTGACAAATATAAATGAGCCTTTTGAATAAGTTATGATATCAGGATGAAATAATCATTTCGAATTTTTGTCTGTACCCAAATATGGATAGGGATTTTAGAACACTTTGGATTTTTTTTTATTTATATAATGGGAAGATAGGACATTTTAACGGTTTTTGATTAATCACCTTGTAAACTGAAACCGGATTTGCACTAAATTTCATGGCACTTTAACAAGACAAAATAAGATCAGGATCGTTTATCATCCTGGATTTCCGAATTTTCGAAGGTGAAATTTTACGCTACCTAATATAAACGCACGCAATTTCGAAAAAGAGCGGCGAGGCCTAAACGAATTAACCAAACAATTAAAAAGAAAATTTTAGTGCATTAATAAAACAAAATTTCATTACCAACTTTCTAGTGATGAACAGTTTTACGTCACATTGATCACGTAAAAATTATTCCTTTTACAGTTATTTTAACTTTGAAGAGACAAGGGAAACACAGTGCATTTTCTTTTTTTTTAGGTGCTCAAATTATTGCGCAAATGTCGTTTAAGACTGTGAGGAAAAATTATAGCTCAGTAAGTGCACCTACAAGTTAAAATCATGTCTGTGTTTTTGTATAACAGAAAGTCAGCGTTCATAAAATTGTGATTACGTCATGTTGTTCAATTATCTTATTTATTAGCATAGAAATATAATATAAATGCAACAAACAACAGTTAAGTGACGGACAAAATAATACTAAATACTTTTTTATTAACCCCAACCTCTTCGTGCAACAAAATTTAGATTTTTCCTTAGTTTTATAAATATTTGTTACTTCTTTAGGGAAAGTTGATTTCAGGCCAAATAGGAAAAACAAAATCTTTAGTTTGACATCAAAATGTATAAATTGTGGTTTCACTTTACCAGAACAACCAGAAAAAAATGAGAAACTTGGAATATATTGTTGCTTTGCGTACGATGTTTTTATTAAATTTACTAATTTATGTTAAAAGTTTTGTAGTTTTGCATTCGTATAGAAAAATGAATGTATTTTAACCATCGTTTACTTCTACAACACGAACAGATGGTTAGGGTGCTCGGCTGGCGACCTGCGGATAGTGGGTTAGAATCCTAGTTTCACCAAATATGCTCATCCTTTCAATCATGGCGGCGTTATAAAGCGCGATCGATTCCATTATTTGCTAGTAAAAGCGTGCCTAGGAGTTGATGATGGGTAGTGATGACTAGTTAAATTCCATTTAGTCTTTCATTGCTAAATTAATAATAGCTAGCACGAAATTAAAACAAATATTCATTTATACGTAAATGTACAACTGTACAAATAGCTAATAGAAATATTGGGTTTCCATGTAAGCTAGCATGAATATACTCACGAACCAACTGACATGCATTGTTCTCTTAATTACACAGATTTATTTTAACAACCAAACGATGGAGTTTGGACGTATTTGTGCGTGTTTGTGTTTTTTTATAGCAAAGCCACATCGGGCTATCTGGTGAGCCCACAGAGGGGAATCGAATCCCTAATTTTAGCGCTTTAAATCCGTAGACATAACGCTGCATATGAAATTTAAGTTTAAACTAATAAAATTCAATACTTCAATATACAGTTAGTTAAAAATTGAGAAAGAAAATTCAACTTTCTAAAACGTAACAAACTTATCTATCTGAAATCCTGGACTGAGCGTCTCTAACATAACATCAACACTTTTTTTCAAATATAGTGAAGTTATATAGGTGTTGCAACTTACTTACGGAGAAAACTTACTTACCTGGCAAAGAAAGAAGCCGCTACTGATGGTCGAGAAAGCTCCATGACTGGACCACATGGAGAGCTGTATGATGTTTCCTGCAGGAAAGATGACTGTGAGCAACCACTGTAGGAGAGTGAGTGTGGCAAGGAGTATGTCTGTGCACTGAAAACTTCTGGTACTTTTCTAAAATCTTCACATTGTCCTCTTCGGCTCGCAACAAACTCGTTATGACCTACTAAAGTACCATGAAAATGTCCACTTAAAAGGGAATTGCTACCATCTGATGGATGAATATCACTGGTGGTCATTGGCCGATGATCATACAAGTGACTTGGTGTATGTCTTAACATCGTGAAACTGGTATTGGGCAACTCAGAGAAACGAAACGAATCTCCACCACTACAAGTATCTGTCAACAAAGTATATTGTCTCTGAAAGAGAACAACAGATAAATATTGTTATGTTCTGTGTGTTTGTTTACAAATTCATCGATCTACGCACATGTCTTTCCTTCTGTTCTCGTTTCTGTTGCACATTAACAAATAACTCTATACTCTAGGGTATGCTTGTAATTTGCCTGAGAGTAACTAAGCAAACAAAACTTGTGTTTGTAACGACCACACTCTCCGAATGACTAAACAGTGTATTAAAATTATATTACTCAGGTTCAACTTTGATTTATCCTTTTTGCTCATTTTCGGCCAAGTGGTTAGCGTACCTAGACTGTGAAAGTAGGGTTCACGGTGCATGACCCCTCGCAGTACAAACGCCCTTCATACTTTGATGCCATTGGTGCTCTATAAGAATGCTGTCAGAAAAGAATAGCTCAAGATTTAGCTTTTGTTGGTGTTAACTAGCAGACTTCTATAAGTTCAAAATTAGGTACAGCTATGTTAAAATATAAATTAGTCATAAATACGTAACAAGATAGAATTACGTTCCCCTGGAACACAATGGAAAAGATACTAAGTGATAAAAACACGTTATTCTATAAAACAACAGGAAACGCACTGAGGAAAACATAACTAAGTACAACATAACACTTGTAATAAACATCATAAAAAGCACACTAAAATTTAAAACTTGTTACAATATAACATCATTAGTAGCACAATACAACATGTAATAACAGCTTTCTAAACAAGTTAGAGAACCCATCGTCTTCTAAAAGAGCATTTCATCTATCAGAACAGAGGAAGCAAAGTCAACAACTCCATAGAAAAAATAAAGCAAACGTAACCCCTCAGTTATTTACATTTTCGGTTATTTACACATTGCGGTAAACAAGCACTTCCAAAATCTTGCTTTCTCGTTGCACATGACATAAGTAGTTTTCGGAATATTTTCCGTCTGCCAAATGATATATTTTCATAAGTTCTTCACATAACATACGGTTAGAAACAGCCAAATTCTGACCTCTTTTAAAAGAATCCGTGCATATGGGCCTAGTGTGTTGTGAATATGGGCCCAGTGTGTTGTGAATGTAGGCCCAGTGTGTTGTGCATGTGAGCCCAGTGTGTTGTGAATATGGGTCCAGTGTATTGTGAATATGGGCCCAGTGTGTTGTTTGTTACACTCTTCAATTCTGTCCACTCGCCTTCCCCCTCCTTTTGCTCTTAGTGATTCTGAATACTTTTCAAGTAATTACATAAATATTCTCTATCAATTGCTACTATTTTTACAGACTATTGTATTGATAGATGACTTTCAATAACTAGTAAAAATTCAGTTGTTGTTAGGAATGTACCCATCAGAATGAAATCAACAATCAACTCATTGTTCAGGTTTATTAGACTTTTATTATTCCTTGTAATTTTTTCTTAAAATAACTGTCATGGGTAAATCACTGCATTTATAGGGCTCAAACAATAGTTAGAAACATCATACGTCGTTCGTTTGTGGGCCCAGCATAGCCAGGTGGTTAAGGTGCTAGACTCGTAATCTGAAAGTCACGGGTTCGAATTTCCGTCCTACCAAACATGTTTGCTCTTTCAGCTGGGTGGGTGTTATAAAGTTTCGGTCAATCCTACTATTCGATGATAAAAGAGTAGTCCAAGAGTTGGCGGTGGGTGGTGATTACTAGCAGCTTTCACTCTAGTCTTACCTTGCTAAAGTAGTAACGGCTAGCGCATATAGCCCTCGTGTAGCTTTGAGCGAAATTCAAACAAAAACAAACTTTTGTTCGTGTGTTTGAGTGGGGGATCTAATAAATGGAATAGTCTGTGTAATAGTCATTACGCTTTAAGCAATGTAAATATTATTGATAATCAACATTAAATTACGTTTGACGTACTTCTGTTATAATTAATCTAACAACGTCGATTTTAGAGAATAAAACAGTTATACATTACATTTAACCTTACCTGTTGTGAAGGTTAATTTGCACTCGTGCTCGTTACCATATAACTGATAGTATCAACCGTGAAAGTTTACTGTTCGAATATGCTGTGTCAGATGTCTATCTTCTGTTCAGATATTAGCAAGCACGTTAACCTCCCGCTATAGATAGAAATGATAGCGAACGCGTTATGAGATATATTTTTGGAACTTTCTCTGAAAACAGGTCTTTTATTGGATAGTACGTTGTCATGGAAACCAAATAATGCTAGCAATGCATCTGCTATATTAAGGCTTTTCCCTAGAAAGAAATATAATGAGACAGTAATAAACAAATTTAGACAGACTAAATAAATTATGCCCTCCAATCAGAAGACGACTTGACGCTTTTCACTGGATAACACTGAAGATATACATGTGTTCCGCGTAAGTAAAGCTCTTGATAAATTAAGACAGAATGGTAATAATGAATTGAAACATAAGAGATATATCCACGTCAGTCCTTCACAAAATTTGAGCTTCTCTTTTGAAAGTGTAGTTATAAAGGGTATATTTAAACCCAGAAAATTTAAACAATTCAGTATTGAGCCAACTAAGATGAATATTGTTTGATAACTCAAACGACTATAGACAGAAACATTGATGAGCAAATTAACTCTTTACGATAATTTCGTATTACAAACTACCAGAGGTTTGACCAATAACTCTTCTCGATGTACATTGCACTATAATTTTTTAATAGAAGCAGTGATATACTTACCTAAATAAACTACTGCAATTCCGCCAATAATAACAATAATGAAGCATTTTTAGAGCTGACATTCTGTAACTAATTTAAAATAGAAATTAAGTTATCTATATAACTATATTATAACAAATAAATGTTACAACAACTGTGAAATAAACTCGTACACCATTCGGACAACGATATTATTAAAAACAAATGTTACAACAATTTTGAAATAAACTTGTACACCATTCGGACGGATAAAAAGTAGAAGTAAAACCTATTTTGTTATGTATGTGTTTCTCTTAAATCAAAGTCATATTGGGTTGTGTTCACCGAAGGAAATCGAATCCTTGAATTAGCCTTATAAAATCCGTTGACTTACTGCTGTCCCAGCGGCGGATTATTCTGTTTTCTGACAGTATTTAATCATTCAGTATGTTTATTTTACTTTCTGAGTTTATTAATTCATTTTACAATAACGCAATAAGAGTAAAACCTTGTGAGTTACAAATTCGTCAATGTTTTATGGAAACCACGAGAAAACTAACAATTAAAAAAAATACATTCACCGCCATTTGATGAAAAAGAAAACAGAAAAAATAGTATTTTCCTGTTTCTCACTAGGTTGAGTGAAGTTTTGAATCCTTTAAGAAGCTGAAATAATTTGTTGATATTCCTAAACTTGAAAACAAATTTCAAGCTAGTCTGCTAATAAGACTGAAAATGTTTTTGTACATCTGTAACAAAAAGTTGCAGTCAAGCAAACTCTGAGAATACATCAGATGATAACCAGAAAAAAATAATGTACGTAGTTAATTTGTGAACTTTTCAAAGCAATAAAAAACGTTCACACAAATTTATGTCTTAAATTATTTTCAAGCATTGTGACCACAGTATCAATTACTTTCAAAGTACATTAAATACAAACGATAATGCTTTTAGAAAAAAGTGCCTTTCCAGATAAAAGCCTTTAACGGTAATTGACTTTTCTTTGGACAACGAAAAGCAATCCGACTCTCAAGAAAAAAATATTCCCATCCAGCTTTCCTTAATTTCCTAACTAGAATTTCGCTCCTTTTCATTATTCGTCTTCCTCGCGTCTGCTTGTGTAATTTTGTTTCTACAACACCTTAAAAGCTTCAACTTTGTAGAAGAGGATCTGCGTATTTAATGTCATTCTTTAGGCTTTAACTGGCAGAATGTAATGTCCGATGAAGACTTTTAATAATATGAAAACTTGAACAAAGGATATTACATAACATATGATTATGAAAACCTTATAAGTAATACATATAACCTACTTTATTTAAAAATTATCAAATAAATCACGATGACATAAACTGAGCTTAGATATTAGATGTTATTAATATTAAAGGCAAAAATATAATAATAAATATCGAAAGTGATATGTCTAAAAACATACATAACAACTGTAAAATAAAAAAAGAAAGTTAATACAGTGTCAAACGTTAATACAGTAAATTCAGTCCACCTCTATTCCCACTGAAAATAAATGACATTTTATAGTTCTTGAATTTCCTATAGGAAGATTATGGCAATTTCTACACGAAGGTTATCAAAAGTTATTATTTGTATAAGGAAAATCCATTTCCTTTTGTCATCAGTAAATAAAAGATTTATCTATTCCATGAGGCCCCAGCATGACGAGGTGGTTAAAGTAATTCGAGAGTCACGGATTCATATTCCCGTCACACCAGACATGCTTGCTCTTTCAACCGTGGGGGCGTTATAATGTGACCGTCAATTCACTCTTCGTTGGTAAATGGGAAGCCCAAGAGTTGGCGGTGGATGGTAATGACTAGCTGCCTTTCCTTGCGTCTTACACCGCCAAATTAGGGATGACTGGTGCAGATGGCCCATGTGTAGCTTTGCACAAAATTAAAAAACAAACAAACAAACTATTCACAGGACCTTTTTTTGGAGGTTTTTTATTTATGGAACACAAGTTAACAATGGTTCCATTAAATCTGTATCAGTAAATACAGAACAGATAACGAATCTTAAACATGTTTTTCACATAACGCGGGATTGAAATTAGATTTAAAAAGTATAGGAATCTATGATATTGAACAGAACACTGTGAGCCTTAGGTCTTAATACAACTAACTAAATGAGTGCAGCCGTTAAAGAAACCAAAACCATACACAGGACAATGCTCCCTACGTTCTTTCTTTTGTTATCAAATTCCTAATAACTTAATTAAATGCTAATTGCATATTTGTTTTGTGAAAGATAATAAATAATTGACCCATTTAGCTTATTATATAATTATTTCTATAAATTTAATGCAAAAACTCTATAGAAAATGGGAACTTGGCCTATTTCTTGGTGTTTTTTAATCTCCATTCTCGGGCACAAATCTAAAAAAAAAAGAGCTATGTACATCATAGAAAAGTTATCTGTCATAAAAAATGATTTATAGTAACCAAGCCAGCTAATTGTGGGTGATGGAAGCCAAAAGTTAATAAAAAAACTGGAAATATGCTCTATTTCAGGGTATGTATATCTACCTACTTTCTATAGGGAAAAATTCCGAAACAGAGTAACCCAAGTACACTGTGGGATAATTTCACTTTACCTTATCAAAAATTATGATAATCGGGCCAACCACTTCTGGGCGATGGATTTATTGATTCTTTGTTTTTGAATTTCGCTCAAAGCTACTCGAAGGCTATCTGCGATGACCGTCCATAATTTAGCAGTGTTAAAACTAGAGAGAAGATATTTAGTCATCACGAACTATTTTACCAACTAATAGTGGGATTGACCGTCACGTTTTAACGTCCCCACGGCTGAAAGAACGAACATGTTTGGTGTGACGGAGATTCGAATTCGCGACCTTCATATTACGAGTCAAGTACTTTAACCATATGGCCTGATGGATTTGTAGTCAGATATATAAAGATGCTGTTCAGAATAGAATATTTTATTTTTGTTCAAACTTGGAAGTATAATATACTAAACATTAAAACGCACCAGGAATCTTGGCATCAATAATAAACTTAAGGGTAGCAGACATTTTATTAGACTTGTCTATGAAACATTGGTTCTCAACCATGGTTCGAGTTTTGTTTCCCCCGTATTTCTAATCAAAAAAGAAACAAAAAGTTTTGGAAAATGCTAGTCCTTACCTTTTCATAATCCGGTTTCATCCAGGTTTTAACGTTTTCTTCTAAGTATTGTTGAGCTTGTTCGGCAATAGAAAACGATACATTTTCCGTAAACTTCCCAGGAAATGTTGTATCTTGATTCTCAACACTTGGGTTTCGTGTGCGACGTGACATTCTGCCAAAATATAAATCAACACAAAAATGTATATTTGTAAATTTCTCCTAAATCAGTTATTTTATTAGAAAATACAGGACTCTAGCCGGCATATCAGACCCAGTAAGAGTTTTTTTTTTTTTTACAGAAGATTAATGAATTGAAAACAGAAAGAACTTCGAATTATTTATCACGAAACAGGAAAAATGTTGGGTTCTATTATGTATAATAACATTCCAACCACTTGTTTGTCCGAAGTCAGTTAAGTACCAGGTAAATTATGATAACATTCCAGTCATTTGTTTGTCCGAAGTCAGTTAAGTACCTGGTAAATTATGATAACATTCCAGTCACTTGTTATTACGAAGTCAGTTAAGTACCTGGTAAATTATGATAACATTATATTACTAATGAAGAAAGATATGTGCTTTCATGGCGTGTCTTCACACAAATTGTGCTTGTTTTGGCAATGCTATAGTGACATCAGAAACTATTAATGTTTAGACAAGTAGAATGGATGAGCATTTTGTCAGCTAACTCTAATGGCATTAGCGAAAGTGAACTCTTCTATTGATCGATAATGATTTGAAAGGAACCATTGGTCAGTATTTAGTGTTGAAATCTTAAACATCTAAAAAACAAACAAATGAAGAAAGACAGTTTGTTCCCATTGCTGGAAGCACACAAGTCTACTGCATTAACAACAAACTAATTAACATTAAACTGTAACTTGTATGATTTTGCCTATTATAAAGAATAAACTCATATTCACCAGGTAATCCAAGAGGTAATAGTTGTCGTTGTTTTGAGTTAAGCACAAAGCTACGCAATGGGCTATCTGTGCTCTGCCCACGACGGGTATCGAAACCCAGATTTTAGCGTGTAAGTCCGCAGACATACCACTGAGCCACTGGGGGTGCAAGAAGTAATGCTACACAATAACTTATATTACAGATTTATTATTGTGAAATTAATCGTATCTGTATAAAAATATATAAAGATATTTGTTCACATGGTATTTAGGAATACGACGTATCATATTATGAATTTGGCTGTAGAAAAGAATGATCGCTTTGAAAGAGGTGAGAAAGTGACCTACTTTTGTTAAGTCCCCAAGAAATCTGGAAATTACAGTTCACTCAGTCATTAAAAAGTTATCGGAGTGGGCGACTGCCTTTCTAAGTTCAACATTATGGAAACTAAAACTGTGGTTGTGAAATGTTATAATCCATTATGCATCAGAAAGGTGGAAGGTTAAAAAAGTAGCATATTTGTCGAAGATTTCAGAGAAAATTATCAGAGACAGAAGTTCAACAAGAACAACATTGGTGGATGTGAGAGTGTGCTTGTATGTATGTGTTCTTATAGCAAACCCACATCCGGCTATCTGCTGTGTTCGGCAAGGGGGAATCGAATTCTTCATTTCAGCGTTGTAAATCCGTAGATATAGTTACTGCTGTACCAGTGGAGGACTAAAGGTGAGAGAGAACGAGTAAACCGAGAGAGGCGAATGAATTAAGGAGTATCATGCCAGTAAGAAACAAAAACTACTTCTAAATCTACTTCTTACTAATTATTGTAATAAACGACAATTTGTTATGTTATGAGCCAGTTTTTGATAGGAATAAATAGAATCTAAATACAATTGATGAACACAAGAAAGGAAACCGTGTAAAACAATCGTAACAAAATGGTGTCAATGCGAGAGAAGCAAAATATGATAAACAATGTTATATACAGCTTTTTTGTTATTTTTAGCGAATAAAGGTCATTAAAAAATAAAACATACGAAACAAGCTTAATTTAATAATGTTTTAACCCATTTTAGTGGCTAATCAAAGAATTAAAACAAAATTATTTATCTGCAAATGTTTATATATGTGTGTGTGTGCGCGCGCGCAGTTCTTATTCGTTAATGAATTTGAATCTAACGTTTCTAAGTGGAATTTCTTTTTCAGTGACTCTGGCGACAGTTTGAAGAAAGTAATGAATGTGAGATATTTTTGTATTAAGAGTTATCACGCAAATAAACATTTCACAGCCTTATTTTCAAATAACTCGTTACTTTTATTCAGTGTTTCCAGTGATGACATAGCTACATTTAGTATGAATGTGTCTCAGCTAATATAAAACCTATAGAAACCATTTGTGACTGACTGAAGTGCTTCTATTGAAATAACAACATTCTTTAATGCAACACGCCCGGCAAAGTACCAAGTTGATAGTTGACGGTTCGTATGATGTGTTGACGATCTGAAAGGTGCTTTTCGAGATATTAGATCCGTTTGCATGAACTAAACTATTTATAATAAATCAATCATCTTTAATAAATAAGCTGATACAAATATTTAGCAATGACCTATTTGAATAAAATTAGGTTGCAGTGACTTCCATTGAGTAAATAAGTCTATTTACAAGTAAAGTTATCTAGTAGTATCCTATAGTGCTAGCAATAATGACCAAAAATAACCAAATAATGCTAGCAATGCATCTGCTATATTAAGGCTTTTCCATAGAAAGAAATATAATGTGACAGTAATAAACAAAATTAGACAGACTAAATAAATTATGCCCTCCAATCAGAAGACGACTTGACGCTTTTCACTGGATAACACTGGAGATATACATGTGTTGCATGTAAGTAAAGCTCTTGATAAATTAAGATAAAATGATAATAATGAATTGAAACATAAATAAAACTATATAGCAGTGCCTTTTGTTGGGTCAATAGGACTGGTCAGTGGGATCTTTCACTGAGGTCAGTAAAACTATATAACAGTACCTTCTACTGGGTCAGTAAGACAAGTTAGTAAGATGTTCCTCTAGGGTCAGTAAAACTATATAGCAGTACCTTCTGCTGGGTCAGTAAGACTATCAAACAGTATGACCCAGACGATGCTGAATATTGTCTTTTGCTGGGTCAGAAAACTAATCTAACAGTAAGTAAGTGAGACTTATCTAATTATGAGTGAGACAGAGCAATGAGACTTTATTGAATGCATCAATTAAATAAAAAACTCACAGTAAAATACAAATTAGTTAACATAAGACAAAATTCCCTTTTTTGTACACCCATATTTATGCAACTCAGATGCTAGTTTGCTGATGTA
This sequence comes from Carcinoscorpius rotundicauda, assembly GCA_011833715.1. NCBI lineage: Eukaryota > Metazoa > Arthropoda > Merostomata > Xiphosura > Limulidae > Carcinoscorpius > Carcinoscorpius rotundicauda. Next base: position 31,924,851 of record CM022393.1, read on the forward strand.
AAAACAAATATCTGTGTTAGATTTATATAGGATTTCTTCATCGTCTGATTAAGAGATTTATCTTATTTTGTCATTGTATTCAAATAACGTTTATTAATTGAAAGGTGAACTCAAAAATACCAACGTATGCTTGAATATAATGTGTCTTGATTATTCTTAAAATGCCTAATGAATTATTAATTAATAAGCAGATACTTAAGTTTGATTGAAAATAGTAGTTTAATATTTAAGAAGCAATTATAAAAGTTCTTTATCCTTTTACTGACAAATCAAATAGCTGAAGAGAATAGTGACTGGCTAAGTGCCTGAAGTGTCCATTTACCTTTCAGTGTTCTTTCTCATCAGCTTTCGCTTTCGTTATGGTTGATATTTTCTCATGTGTTATAATAATAATAACAAGGAATTATAGCAATCAACTGAAGCGAGAATGTTACTCCACAGATTATATTTGTTCGGTTCGGATAAAATCAAAAAAGTATTAAATTTTATGTTTCAGCACTTTTATTTTAAAGCTTTTTCAAATACAACTCATAATCATGTGAAATGATCAGATGCAACCTTTGTTAGATCTTTGAGTTAAAATAATAGTAATAGGTATATCTTATCGTAAATATGACTGTAGATGAGAAAAAAGCATATTTGATAACGACGTTAAAATTTTTTATTATTTTTTTTACTTAAATAGTGTAAACAAGGCCTGGTATGGCCGAGCGCGTTAAGGCGTGCACTCGTAATCCGAGGGTCACGGGTTCGCGCCCGCGTCGCGCTAAACATGCTCGCCCTCCCAGCCGTGGGGGTGTATAATGTGACGGTCAATCCCACTATTCGTTGGTAAAAGAGTAATCCAAGAGTTGGCGGTGGGTGATGATGACTAGCTGCCTTCCCTCTAGTCTTACACTGCAAAATTAGGGACGGCTAGCACAGATAGCCCTCGAGTAGCTTTGTGCGAAATTCTAAAACAAACAAAGTGTAAACAAGTGTTTCTTCAGATTATTCATTTATCCAGAAAAGCCCCCCAGTGGCTCAGCGGTATGTCTGCGGACTTACACGCTAAAATCCTGGTTTTGATACCCGTGGTGGGCAGAGCACAGATAGCCCATTGTGTAGCTTTGTGCTTAATTCAAAACAACAACAACAACAATATCCAGAAAACGTTCAATTCTTCAAAATAAATTTATTTAAAACTACTTAGTATATAAACTTTAAATTTCTGTCATGTATACTTTAATTTTAAATAAAATATTGCAATGCGAAATATTTCTCGAACGTTCAGCCTTGTGATGTCTCAGAAGAATTCTTTCAGATTAAACTAGTATTTTAGTTTCAACTTACGTAATGCTATTTAACTGTGAAGTCTGTGTTCTGTAATGTACTTATCTATAACCTGTAGGTGTTTTTGGATTGAAATTGCTTTCCGTATTTTTGATGTACATATTAAAACCCTCGAAAAACGAAACAATAAGAAAAAAAAGTTTGATACATTATTTACGCATGGATTTTTATGTAGAGTACATCAAACACAACCACTGAGAGAAATACACCATCCTATAGCGCACACGGCATAAAGTTTATAAAGATGAAATTTAACGTTTTAAAGAAAATTATGGTCCCTAAAATGAAACAGTTATGTGAATGTTAAGATATTTGTACTTACAAATATTCACCATTATTATATACACTATCAGGTCCTCATTCTCTGAAGGTAAAAGATACTTTATCATTTTACCATATATTCTAAAGTCCACAAAACTGAAAGATTTACTTATGTTTTGTTGCCTATTTCACATCCCAAGACATTGATAAATTCCGGATATTTCGCTGCTTGTTTCTAGAGATAAAATACTGACAGACTTTCGGATATTTCGCTACCTGTAAATCAGTACGAATGATTGACAACTCCCTGGAATTTTGTTATCTGTGTCTCTCCTTTAAAGTTTCGTAATTTTTATACATTGTGTTACCTGTGCTCTTGTTTAAAAATTTGTTAATAATATTTTCTTTCAAACATAACGCCACCACGGATGAAAGGGCGAGCATATTTAGTCACACGAGAATTCGAAGCCGAGACGCTCGAACAGTGAGTCTAGCACGCTAAACATCTAGTAATTCTCAGCCCTTAATAATAGGAAAGCTCCGTTGTGATTTCTTTTAGTTGCGTTTTATTTTCAGCTCGACTTAGAATCATGTAACCCCTGTCGTCTTTTTGTACCGTCAGCCATTACCCTGCTACAATTAGCAAGATAATTACCCTAAATTTGTAGCAATATTTTGTCTCATAAAAACATAATCAATGCTCTACCCCTTTCCTATTTCATTGCTAATTCCAAGCTTTGTTTTATTATAGTTCCTCTCGTGAGTTTGGTATCTGCTACAAAAATCCGTACGTGCGTGAGTGACAGTTTGCTCTAAAGGCGCAATGAAAATATTTAGGCATCTAAAACCGTACCAAAATTATTTATGAGAAAAACTAGCTATAAAATACACAAGGGAAAAGTTAAATGATATATATTTTTAATAAAAATAAAGCTCTTACTTATATAAAGCTTGAATGAAAATGTTTATTAATTTTAATAAATTAAACATAAGCGAAGATAAAAAAACAGCTTGCAAAATCATCGTATGAAGCTGGTTATAAAGATAGGCGTTACATGTTAAGTAGGTAGGGAGAACCAAACACAATACCGACATTAAAGTGCATGTTTTGCTTTGTTTTTAAATTTCACGCAAAACTACTCGAGAGTTATCTGCGCTAGCCATCCATAATTTAGCAGTATAAGACTAGAGGGGAGGCAGCTAGTCATCACCACCCACCGCCAACTCTTGGGCTACTCTTTAACCAACAAATAGTGAAATTGATCGTCCCTTTATAACGCTTCCACGGCTGAAAGGGTGAGCATGTTTGGTATGACGGGGATTCGAACCCGTGACCCTCAAGTAACAAGTCGAGTGCCTTAACCACCTGGCCATGTCGGGTCATTTCAACAAGGAACTTAGACGAATTACCATTCCCGCTTTGCAAAGATGTTATGAAAAAAAGTTACACGTGAACATGCTTTATTGTTTGTTTGTTTTGGAATTTCGCACAAAGCTACTCGAGAGCTATCTGTGCTAGCCGTCCCTAATTTTGCAGTGTAAGACCAGAGGGGAGGCAGCTAGTCATCACCACCCACCGCCAACTCTTGGGCTACTCTTTTAACAACGAATAGTGGGATTGACCGTCACATTATATTATGGATAAAAAGGAATAATTAACTTTACAGAAACTTGTATAAGTATATACAACAAATTATAGAATGGACTACATCTACTTTGTCCATCATGGCTATCAAAACCTGATCCATAGTGTAGTTTGCAATTGATCACTGCGACACTGATAGTGGTGGAGGGCTAACAATGTGTATTAAAAACTACAGTATGGTAACAAACCCATTACATTTTAAGATTTTGATATGCATCGGTATGCTGTGAGAAAATTTTATTAACTATAATGTTAAAGCAAAGCTTATCTTCCAGAATACCGTAAACAGGGTTTAATTTATAAAATCACAGACAAAAATACTTAAAGAAATAAAAGTGAAAATGATTTCCATAAAATTGAAAAATATATTAACATGAACACATTCAAAGATACTACCCCTGCCCCCAAGGAGTACAGTGATAAATGTTAACAATGCAGTCCGTATAATTTGGGCCCGGCCTGGCCAGGTGGTTAATGCACTCGACTCGTAATCCAAGGGTCGCGGGTTCGAATCCTTGTCACTCCAAACCATATTCGCCCATTTATCAGTGGGGGGTGTTATAATGTGACGATCAAGCCCACTGTTCGTTGGTGAGTAACCAAGAGTTGACAGTGGGTGGTGATGACTAGCTGCTTTCCCTCTAGTCTTACGCTGCTAAATTAGAGATGGCTAGAGCAGATAGCCCTCGTGTACCTTTGCGCGAAATTCAAACACAAACAAACCTGATATGTTGTTTTTAATAAAATTTACCTTTTAAAATCCCTGTATGTGAATATTCCTTACAAAATCACTGAACTTAGTGCAATAAAGAACGAATTGAACATAAAATAAGTTCTATAAGATTGTTTAACTATTCGCAGCAATAAAAATATAGACATGTTTAGTAAGTAATGTATTTTCATATCACGATTTTCACGCAGTATTTACGAAAATCCTTTCCTTCGTTATATTTAAGATCAATATACTGGTTGCTTCGTAACAAGAGTCTGCTACAGAGAAAACGTCGACTAGAAAAGGTTTGAAACAAGAAATAGGAACATAAAATAACATTTGGTTTGAAGCTTATGTTGTTATCGCTATTTTGTTAAACTTTGTTTTGCAAATGACGATTATGAAACGAGAGTAAAATACCAAATCATAACGTTTAGTAATCTTGTACTTTAATTACAAAGATAGTAAAAATGAATTGATTTGCTTTTATTACCAGTGTGATGATTCTTTGTTGAACAAAGTCAATAAACCTGATGCTGGTTTGCCCTAAAAGAAAACAAGGTAGTCTTATTAACGCATTCTCAATGAAATAGTTATACACCAAATTCATATCTCTCAGCGCCCTACATGCCCATGTGATTAAAACGCTTAATTTCTAGTCTGAAGGTCGCGGGTTCGAAACCCTATCACATCAACTTTACTCACCTTTCAGCGGTAGGGGGCATAATAATATTACGATCAAATTTTACGTTGGTAGAAGAGTAATGGGTAGTAATGACCAGCTACTTTCCAAACAAGCGAAATCCAAACAATTAGTGCTCGTATGCAAATGTGAATACTTTAACCAAATAAGGAAATAACAAACGATCAGCTTTTAATGTTCAACGTTCCACAACTTACTAGTTTTAAATCTAAACTTAAAGTAAGCATCATATATAATATAAAAATATGAGTTTTCATGTGTTATATTTTTAGTTTTCTTTGCTTTTTCTCTATCAAAAGCTCACGTAAAAATATAATCTAGCAATAAGAAACCATTTTTGTCACCAATTTCCATGAATATCGGTTATATATTGGTCTATTATTAGAGTATATAGCCCAGTTGAATACACAATATAGAATCATATGGGTTTTGTATTTGTTTATTATCAGAGTGTAGAGCACAGTTGAATATACACTATACAATTATATAGGTTGTATATTGGCTTATTATAGTTACATAATCTGTTGTTTTACATATATAACTATTGGTTTCAGTAATACACAAGTATAATAGAATCAAGCTTTTAAATATAAAGATTAAATACACGGTATCTGTGAAACGAATGTAACTTTCATTATCCTATCCGCATGCGCGAAAACGTACAAATTTCATTGCACAGTGTCTGTGAAAAAAGTGTAAGTTTCATTACATAATGCCTCTAAAATAACTTTCATTTCAGGGTATCCATAAAATAAGTGTAAGTTCCATAAAAATGTAAATATTGTTAGGCTATATCTGCTCAAAGAGTAAAATACTCATTAATAATTGCCTTTATCATATGAATGTCAGTCTCACAACGTTACCCGTTGAGGGATTACAATTATCCCGCGTATTCACCATTAACAGGTGTCAATGTGAATCGTAAGGATAATGAACAACATATTCCTTACTAAAAGGTTTCTGTGAAAAATACTAGTCTTAATGACTTCTCTTCCAACACATTACCTGCTAAAAAAAATACTCTTATTGAATGTCTTCTGGAAAAACGAATATGTCTTTTTACACTTTATCTGTAAAGGCAGTTTTAGAAATCAATGTAGTAATGCGTTCGTTATGAACAAATTACTAATTATTAAAAACTCTTATTGAAGAGAGTGTAAATTTAAATACACACTTCCAGAAAGGGGAGGAAAATCTAGTTACACACGGTGTGTGACGAGCATAAATATTCAATAAACGTTGTGTAGGAAAAGAATGCACGCTTTATTACAAGCTTATAGTGAAAATGTTTGTAAATACTGAATTTATTCTCTGTTAAATGCATATTCATCATAATATTTGCTTTGAGAAAATATTGTAACTTTCATCATGCATAACGTCTGAAAGGATTTACGAATTATGGTGCACTGTCAGAGAAATAATCTGTATCTTTAACTTTGGTAGGTTAGCAGTTTTGTTCTCACGGAATACTAAAACAGCCAAGTGTTTTTTATGAGGTTAAATCTGGGTATGTACTTCTAGACTCAGTAAAATATTATCGTCGTTTTGTTTGCTGGTAAGCACAAAGCTACACAATAGGCAGCCTGTGTTCTTCTCACCAAAGGTATTGAAATCCAGTTTCTTGCGCTGTAAGTCGCAAACATACCGCTGTGTCAATAAGGGACACTTCTTTTTCCTAAACACACAGCATACAGATTGGAATGTTTAACTATGCACATTTGCAGAATATGTAAGTTATAGGGAAACACCTTTAAACAATAGTAACCCAGTGTAAATAATGTTATTTCATGATGTTCTAGTAATTTATAACAACCAAGAAAAACTTTGCTCATAATTGAGTGTAAACTGTATTACATAGCACAATAACTTCTTTTTCATCGATCATGTAACAAGCACCACATGACAAGAAGCGAACCTCTTTTGTAGCGCAGATTCGTTACAATCACGTTCATCCTGATGTATTTCCTGTAACGCTACCGGAAGGGTGTGCTCAGTAACGGACAATTAATGTGAATTATCACTCTGAGCCTCACTCAAAGTAACAAGATAAATGGGTTCAGCTGACACGTACCTGCTGTAAGTCTATCACGGCCAAACTCTACAGTAAAGAAATCTATTCACTCTCACGTAATATCATTTTAGTGTTTCTCGCAACAGTTACAAATGTGATAGAGACCCAACAGGGAGAAAAGCGCTTTGCTCTTGCCACAGCCAGCTGAAGAACTAACATATTCTGTAAGATAATAAGACACTAGCGTCCTACACGATCAGTTTTAAAGCACTGTTGTGCGCCTGTTTATGGACATATATTTTCTGCACTACATTTCCACTCCATTTACTCTTTCAAGAAGTATAAGGAAAAACACAACTGAATTAAATAAAACACTAATGATATAAAAATTATTGAAAAGCTGTGTTTAGGCCATTATAGAGACGAAAAAGTATTATAAAACAAATTAAATATTAGTATGAAGATGTAATATTCACATCTTAAATGAATTATTTATATTTCCCTCTCCTATCTGAACGAAACTATTTCAATCCAAAAATTCAATTATAGTTTTTTTTTTATACAGAAATATAACTTAGACCAAAACGTCTGTAAACCATATTGCAGTTATATATATATGAAAAGATTATTGAAATAACACTGCACAACAACATACATATATATAATAACGAAGCACGTACGATAATATTCAGTCTAATTGGCTGAAATAAAAACACGCTTGTAAGAATGTAGAGAACAGCGCATGCTCAGATACGAGCTGGAAGCTGTAGCTGAGAAGTAATTCATAACCATTGACGACTCTCTAGTCTATTTTTATGTATCATTTCATTGAACATTGTCATCCTTATTTTTAGCTAAAATCGACCTAAATTTCTTTCGTATTTAACTTATTTTCAGCATAGCAATTTCATTGAATTTTTGTAGTGTCTCCGTTACATTAGACAAACTTGTACATCATTTTCTTGTCTGAACAGGACTGTTGATCATTATTCTTTAGTTAACTTGGAGTTAAAATTCGTGTAACAATCAACATTAATCAATAATCTCATTTTGTTGCATGAGTTCATTTTGTGAAAAATAAAATAACCTATGGATTATTTAGTTCTATTTTGTTATGTGAAACTGTTACATCACACTTTATTACTTTGTGATTTCAAATAAAAATATGTATTAATAAGTCTTAAACAGGCCTAACAATCACTGTGATTACTGATATAATCTATAAAGCTTAAAAAATAAATTGTTGTACCCATTTCAGTTTCGGTGGACTCAGCAAACAGCACAATGTGGTTTTGTTATGAGAAAACACACATACACATTTCAGTTTCGGTGGACTCAGCAAACAGCCCAATGTGGTTTTGTTATAAGAAAACACACATACACATTTCAGTTTCGGTGGACTCAGCAAACAGCCCAATGTGGTTTTGTTATAAAAAAACACACATACCCATTTCAGTTTCGGTGGACTCAGCAAACAGCCCAATGTGGTTTTGTTATAAGAAAACACACATGCCCATTTCAGTTTCGGTGGACTCAGCAAACAGCCCTATGTGGTTTTGTTATAAAAAAAACGCACACACACATTTTGGTTACCGACTTATGTGTTTATATTTTGCCACCCACCACTGGTAAAAACTACTTAGTGTTACGGATTGTGTATATACTTCTAAATTATAGGATTCTCAAAAAGATTTATTGCAGTTTTCACCTATCTAAACTTTCAATGTTACATGACAAGATATTGTTGTCGCAGAATAAAACATGTGAGAGTGAATAAGCCACAAGTTAAACAAAGACAGACAAGATGTCGCTCCTGTTTATGTACCTAAAATAGATGGTTGAAAGGTAAACAAAAATTGTTGAATTAAATGCACGAGCAAACTAACTTCTTTAAAAATTATCACGTGTGCTTGTTTTCTTAAAAAAATACATAAAATTATCGTATAAATATTGTAAAGAATTATATAAGCAGATCTGGAATGACGTTAACAAACACACGAACTCTAGAAATAGGAACAATGAATCACTTAAAGTTTGAAACTTTTCTTAAAGTAAGTATGCTTATGTGTTAACTACATACTCACCAGTGTGTGTGTGTATGGTGAAACTTTTCAATTAATAGAAAACGTAAGAGAGTATTACGTTTCATTATTATTTGGTTAAGCGCTATAAACTTAATATTTGATATCAGTACATTCTTTGTAAAAAATACAATAAAATCACATTACGATTATTATAGGTAGTAAATATGAAATCCATAACCATATCTACTATGAATACTACAGTTTTAGAAATAGCATTTTGCTTAGCGTTTCTTTGTGCGGTTGTATATTTTGATAATAAGCAAGAAATAGATTTAAACTTCCTATCAAAGAATTACCATCTTCTCAGTCCTAAAGATTTTGAAGACATTTTTATTTTTAAGCAAAAATAAATAATTTAATAGAGAGAAAAAAATGATTAACAAAAATGTCAGTTGTTACTAAATAAATTCGTCAGCTGAAGTCACCTGATCAACTTCCTCAAGCGGATACTTCAGCAACGTCTTTTCGTCAGAACTCCAATCTTCAGATTCTGGTGGAACCTACAACGTTATTCCAAGAAGACGAAACAAATTATGGTTGACCAAGTTTCGAAAGATCCAATCCAGTGGAGATCACTGTTATACTGCAGGTTGTTCGCTCAAAACAACTAGCTTTTCAAATGACACATAATATTATACACAATCACGAACTTCGCGGCTTACCTACATAAATAACCAGACAGGCTGGAAATAAATATTTCACGTGTAAAGTTTTAGGATACATCAGGTTGTGCGTTTTCCTGGTTTATCATTCTCATGTTCATATTAGTGTCTTACAATAAAACTTTAATGTTAAGACACAACAATATCTTATATGCTAAACTTTTATCTCTTTAATGTCATAGCGTTAAGATTTGTATGTGTTTTCTTAATGACGAACTGTTTTTTTGTTCATCTTCCGTGATTTCGTAAGAGGTGTCCAAATTATGCACCAACACACACAAGTTTTATATATGATAGACGAAAGTCCTTTGCTTCAACGTAGTGTTATATTTCATCCTAACCGTCGCAAACAACCGCACCCAACAACAGTCCCTCAACACTGCCAGCAAGCGAGGGCGAGAAAGTACTGTAGATCGAACTTGTCTTTTCACGCTAGTTGGTTGTTTTACTGCGCATGATCAATGGAAAAGAAAACGTTCTAGTTCTATAAAATAATACCATCCTTTACACTCAACAGTTAGGAATTCTTGTTTTTGAAGTGTAAAGATTTCCTATATGGTTACATTATTTCTTTTTGCAAACATATATTAAAAACAACAACAAACAGAAACAGCTTCATCATCAAATTTGTTCATGTTTAACATTTCAAATGGAGTTTTGTATTGATTACACGTTACCTTAACAGTTCAGTGACTCATGTGAAGGATTACCATGAATACATGAGCTTTTCAAGGGAATTTTGAAACAACACTATTTTGTCACATGACGAAAAATACCACAATTTATTAAGGCGCTACTATAGGATAAAAAAAATAACAAATGACGAGACAAATTAACTGTGCTTATTGACCAGAAACTACATATGTATCTTTTCACAAATGAACATATGATCACTTGACTATAAATTCACATTACTGATGTTTTTGATAATAAGTAAAATTACAAATGGGTTTGTGGTTGTGTGTGTTTTTCTTATAGCAAAGCCACATTAGGCCATTTGCCGTGTTCATTGAGGGGAATCGAACCCACGATTTTAGCGTTGTAAGACCGTAGACTTACCGCTATCCCAGTGGAGGACAATTACAGAGGAATAACACATCGGAAGTATTGCATTTCTTTGCTGATTCTTTGTTTAGCTTCATAAAATTATTATAGATTTAACAAACCTACGTAGGTAAGGTTTCAAATGAAAAAGTGTGGAAGTATCAGAAAGAATGAGTATTTTAATGTCACTTAACTACCGTCTACTTTACGATTAGTAATATCGCTTCAGTACCGTCTACTTGACAGTTATTAATGTGACTTCACTATACTTGACGGTTATTCATGTCACTTCACTACGGTCTACTTGACAGTTATTAATGTCACTTTACTGGGCCCGGCATGGCCGAGCGCGTTAAGGCATGCGCTCGTAATTTGAGAGTCGTGGGTTTGCATCCGAGTCGCGCTAAACATGCTCGCCCTCCCAGCCGTGGGGGCGTTATAATGTTACGGTCAATCCCACTATTCGTTGGTAAAAGAGTAGCCCAAGAGTTGGCGGTGGGTGGTGATGACTAGCTGCCTTCCTTCTAGTCTTACACTGCTAAATTAGGGACGGCTAGCACAGATAGCCCTAGAGTAGCTTTGTGCGAAATTCCAAAAAACAAACAAGTCACTTCACTATTGTATATTTGACAGTTATTAATGTCACTTCACTATCGTCTACTTGACGATTATTCATGTCACTACACTACCGTCTACTTAACGGTTATTAATGACACTACACTACCGTTTATTTGACGGTTATTTATGTCGCTACACTACTGTCTATTCTCAGTCTAATAACACAAGAAGAAGAACTTCTCTGTAAAGAATTTAGAACTCACATCTATTCAGTAATATATTAAATGTCTTTGAAATACAGGGTGGTCGCTAGAAAAGCGGAAAATTTGAGGGTCAGATGAGATCATGAATAAAATGCGTGCTTACTCATTTCTATTTTGATTTCTTTACATCATGAATAAAATGCATGATTTTAATATCATAAAATGCGTGCTTACTCATTTCTATTTTGATTTGTTTTAACTTTGTAAAAGTTATTCTTTGCAAAAATAAATAGCTGTTTGACAGATTTTCCGCTTTTCTAGCGACCACCCTGTATTATATCAAAGCTCCCTCAAATGGCAGTTTTCCTCGAAGTTTCAAGCTGATTGTTACATCATACAAGTGGCTTAGCGGTAAGACTTATGTCTTGCTTTGTTAAAAAAAACAACTGAGGTTCGATACTCGCAATGGGCACAGATAGCTCATTGTATAGGTTTGTGATTAACAGTAAACACGCAAAATGATTTTATTTTTGCGATGCCAATAGAAGTATAATACGCTTTTTTTTTATTAACTGAAACGACGTATAATCTTAGAAAGGCTGTCTAAGCGCATTTGTTTTAAGCCTTCTCAGGTGCTCCAATCATAATACAAGACACTGAAGGAAATAATGTTATCCGTTGTGTGTGGAATTTCTAATAAAGGCTTGAAATCCAAACGTCGAGTCAAAGAATAATTCCAGATAAATCTGGAATTAGAGCCACTTTGTTTTTACGTGAAAAGCGTACAAGTGAACAAAGGTCCATTTATCATGCTTGGATTAACATAAATCCGGCAGCTTATAGAAATTAAAATATTAACTGAAGTGTTCGAAATCACTATTATGAGTGTTGGTAGTTGGACAAAATCCTTTAAACAATTATTTGTAACTGAATATACGTACGGCTCCTTCTACCTACTTTTAACATAAAGTGAACAAAATGTGTGTGTATGTGCTATGAAGACATAAAACACATATTAGGATACGTCTGCTCATCAGTCGTTCAAATACAGTAAACATCTTCTCCCAAAAGTAGATATTTTTAATTTTTGGAAGTTGGATAAATAGCTAATATCTAATGTCAACACATGAAGGTCGATTTGAAGCCGCTATAGAATAATTTATTTACTGCATTAAAAGCTTGGAAATTTCACCAATAACAGTTAAAATCATAAAACAAATCGATTACAGGAGCTGTATACTTTGTATATGTATATATGTGTGTGTGTGAATAGTTTACGAAAGCCATTAAAACTTTAAGTGAGTATAAAATATTTGTATCAGTCCCTTTTGTAACAGGATCCTCATTTGAATAAGTCTGACGACTGTGCGATAAAACGCACTAGGGATGCAGTCTGATCGTGAAAGGAATTGAGAATACACTATGATCTTGTTACTTATATTAATATTTTCGCGATCAACAGAGCACAGCAAACATTACATTTTATTAGCATACATATCAGTTTCTGAGACTGACATAAATTTTTGCTCAAACAGAAGATTTGATTTATCAACATCTTATACACTGTAAAGGTGGCGGTCTTTCTCTAAACTCTTTATCGATATGTTACTTTTGTGTTGCCTTTCTTGGTTCACAAAATCTATAGAGCAAACATGTTCGAGAAAGAAAATATTCGACCATATTCCTCCGTATAATGCCAAGAAATTGTTTATTCTATTTAGTTTAAGAAACACATTGAAAATCTTTGTATCTGCATGAGATTTTTCAATGACCTATAAAACAATAGTTCTTGTTGAGTGTAGCCCTCCTGTTAAACTTAAAATCTTAAATGTCTCAGCATTACGTCCTATTAAGAACATATGAACCAACACACGAAAACAACTAACTTGGATTGTTTTATTAGGTTGTTGTTGTTGTTGTTTTGAATTAAGCACAAAGATACACAATGGGTTATCTGTGCTCTGCCCACCACGGGTATCGAAACCCGGATTTTAGCGTGTAAGTCCGCAGACATACCGCTGAGCCACTGGGTTGCTGTGTTTTATTAGGTGCTCAGATAATTAGTATTTGTATGAAATATCTTTTCTGAAGGAATTTTGAGGAGCAAATTTCTTCTTTTTTTAAACTAAGATTTAAACAAAAACAAGAAATCATTATCATCATATTAAGAAACAATGTAGTTATTCTTACATGCATTATGTTTGTTTATATTCAGACTAGTTGAAGAGATGGTAGGTGAATTGATAAGTAGGTAGAGAGATAGAAAAATGATAGTTCATGGTTCATATCATTGTAATGTTATGTAAAAAACACGTTAAAGAAATTAAAAATAACACGTTATGTACACATGTAAGTGATTTTGATCAAAATATTGGCAGGAACATTTAGTTTAATGATTAAGGAAGAAACCATTTTGATGTTAGAAATTTTTGGCAGTTGTTTTGATAAATAAAATAATATATATCGATATAAACAGGTATGTTAATCTTTAAAACACTGTCCTATACAATGGGTTGAATAATTTATATTAGAACGATTTTGAGCACAGAAATCAGGTGGTCAGGTGAAAACCATAACTTATAGAAAGTTACGGTGAAAAGAAAACGTATCAGAACTACACTTCGAGCTTGTTTGACGTGGCGTAGGTGGTGTGACGCCACTGAAAATATATCGCGTCTGGGAGCGAATGTAACAGTACCTTCCGACGTAAAATAGTCATGCACTAAGATCATGAATATGTGTTCAGACAAAGGATTTAGAATTTCTTTTTGCTTACTTACAAAGGAAAATAATGGAATATGAATCCATGGACACCATAATCTATCAGAAAAAGACCTGTCGCAAGTCTAGCCGAAATAAAGAAAGTACGACGTCTTGGAACAGTTGATAATTCCTAAGCTTAAAGGTTAGCAGCAAAGCTATACACTTATCTCAGTTAGCAATATACAATATAATAAAAATGATTTACACCTGGAAAAGAGGCGATTAGAAAGAAGGTTCAATGGGATAAAGCTTCCTGTAGTACTTTCTGTTTATCCGTTGCACATCTGAAGAACCTGGAAAATGAAAGGTGTATTCATACTATTGGATACGAAGATGTACCGGAAAGTGATGAAAGCAGCGCCAAAATATATCTGTGCGATCATACTGTTTAAACATAGTCAACATACACTAGATGGATTATGGAAAGTGTGCAATGAAGTGTGACGTACTTGAAACATGGCAACCTTAAACACAAATAATTCATAATGAAAACTAATTTATAAGGTTATTGGCAAAATGTTTGGCCCTCAACTGCAGCATAACCAGCGACATGATTGTAAGACATGATGAGGCTGCAAAGTAGTTGTAATAAAAGTTACTTGACACACTTTATAATCAACTGATTTACTATTATTGATTTAATACGTGTGCGTGCATGTGTGACAATTAAGAAAGCGTAGAATTAAGCTTAATATTTTTTGTGAACACTTTGTACATTTTAAATCTTGAAGCTCAAACATGTTTACCAAATAGTATGAAATAGTTTTCTCATAAATTGTTTTGCAACATTAAAACTTATGTCATTTACTTTAAATGATTAATATAAGTTATGATAATTTAATTTTTTCTCCGTAGATTTAGATTTCAACATTTAATTTGGTTTCACACAAAAGCCACACAACGTTTGAAATCATAACTTTGTTGGGCAACTAGTTTGAAACTAAAAAATAGTTACTTCCAAATGTTTATCTTTTCTTCGTGTAAACTAAGACGAATAAATGTGGTTTATAAAACTATGCTTTATCAGTCCTGTTAAATTTCAACTTATGACCTAGTCTTTGGACTTGTTTAATGTATCCAAAGACTTCAGACAATATTTTTGAAAAAAAAAATTTTAACGTACTGCTTTAGATACGGCAACGATAACCCAGTTAAATATATTCGATCTCAGATATGGCCACACATGTAGCTCCAGATTAAAACTTTCCAGTTCTGATGTGTGTTTGAATTCACATATGGTCAACAGTGAACAATACGTAGATATTTACCAAGAGTTTAAACAAGATATAAGTTAATTTCATTTTCTGTATTTCTCTATAATTTGTTCAACGTTAGTTTCATTCTACTCTTGAATATTATTTTCAGTAATATTTTAAATCTGTTGTATTTCTCCGAATTTTGAATTGTACTTACCCATTTGGTAAATTCAAATCGTTAAATCATTAACCGTATTTCACTCGAAAAAACACTGTTTCTCTTATTTATGTTTTATGTCTTCCTGGTTTATAAATTGACATAATAATCTCACAGTTATTCCTAATGTTATAACGTGCATCAAGCTCTTTTGGCTTTGCTATCTCAAAGTTTAACTCTTATTATTAATGTTTCAATGTCATTCTTTTATTTATCTTCTCAAAAGATTCAGCCGTTTCACAACAGAGGGCCCGACATGGCCATGTAGGTTAAGGTGTTCGAATTCCGGTCGCACCAAACATGCTCGCCCTTTCAGCCATGGAGCTTTATAATGTTGCGGTCAATTCCACTATTCGTTGGTAAAAGAGTAGCCTAAGAGTTGGCGATGGGTAGTGATGACTAGTTGCCTTCTCTCTAGTCTTACACTGCTAAATTAAGGACGGCTAGCAAAAATAGCCCTCAAGTAGCTTTGTGCGAAATTCCAAAACAAACAAACAAAGCAAACACTTGAATAACACAACATGTGCTAGCTATTTGTGGTATAAACATTAAGATTTATTCACCTATAATATCATTCTAGCCTGATCTGTTTTCTGAATGTTTGCTTAAGGACATGGTTCAGTCATCGTACAGCCATTTATATACAGTGGAACTCCTCTAAGCATCCCCCCCTTAGATTCGGTCACGCCTTGAAAGCGGCCATTTTATCGCAGTCCCTTTTTTTGTTTTCATAATCACTAATTATGTACAGTAGAACCCCTCTATTCTGGCCAGTTTATTTCAGTCTCGAAGGTGGCTGCTTTGGAGGGGGTTCCACTGTTATCCCTGTTACTTCTGTTTAAACAAATTATATCTGTCAATTTTCGCGAGAAGCAATTATTTGTAATGCAGATTTACACATACACTTTGCTTGCATGTGTTAACTTAGAACTGAAGAAATTTGATATATCTTGGTGGTATAAGGTCGAATATTCGAGCAAAAGATTTCTCGTGACTGCACGCGCCTGGTTTATATACACATGTTGATCTGAAATCCTTTATTTATACAGAAAAAATAAAATAAGTGTACCAGTTTATTGAATAACTAACAATTGGAGTTAAATTATAAACAAGTAAAGGCACTCCTAAGATATGTAAGTGGGAAAATGGATTAAGTTAATAGAAAATGATAGAAAATTAGCGCTAAATAAAAGTCATGTATTTGTTTGCTGTCTTATTATTTCTGTGTAAAACTATTTACTGAGGATTTCTTATCCTGATGAAAAGCCACTTAAAAATTGTAGTTGAAATATATGATTGTCAGCATAGCATTATCTGGTTAATATGATTACAAGTAAGTTCTAAGGAAAATATCTTTTCATTTTATTGCTTGATGAATTTCTAACGAGATACAGGGTTTTTGTCTTTTCCATGGTGTAATTTGGTTCTTTGTTTTGTGTCATTTCTAGCACAGCTACACAAAGGTTGTTTGTGCTGGTCGTTTATGGTTTTGAAGTAATAGACTAGAAGACAGGTAGATACTCAACTACTGGGCTACTTGTGTGATTCTGTATTGTATGGTTTAACTCCCGTAAACCAACCATGACCTCACTGCTCAAAGCTCTATTTGTTTTTGTTTTATTTTGTTCTATAACGGGACACAAACAAAGGAACTTCAGCTCCACAATCCGGAACACTAACTACAGGGTCGCGCTCGATTCAGGTTATAAATATTGTACATGAAATATCTTCCGAGTATAAAGTAGATTTTAATAGGTTCCAGTTTTTAATTTATTACCAAGAAATCCAAGTGTTTGTAAAAGCTGACGTGAAAACTGGTGTGTAGCTGTTTCCTTGATGCATGCAACATGTATGTACCCACGATACGAGATCGACTTTCGCTCAGGGTTTGCATAAAATGTATTGACCTCCTCTATGTTTAAGAAATATAATTACCGTTATCAAATACACAGACCCGTAACTGTATTAATAATTTATGTATACATGAATGTAAATATAGCAGCACAGCATCTATAAAACCATTTAGTCTCATGCACCTGATGTGAACATGTTTCTCTAATTTTTTCGCTCTTCAATAAAACATAAAGTATAGTTGTAGCGACAATATTTGAGAGCAAGGATCCTCCTGCAGCATACCACACATGTAAATAATATCCTCCTTCTGCTACACACTACACATGTAAATAATAGTCTCCTTCTGCTTAATACTACAGATGTAAATCATATTTTCCTTCTTTTTAATACTATAGATGCAAATAATAACCTCCTTCTGTTTAATAATACAGCTGTAAATAATGTCCTCCTTTTGTTTAATACTACAGATGTAAATAACCTCTTTCTGTTTAATATTACAGCTGTAAATAATATCCTCCTTTTGTTTAATACTACAGATGTAAATAACCTCTTTTTGTTTAATATTACAGCTGTAAATAATATTCTCCTTTTGTTTAATGCTACAGACGTAAATAACCTCCTTCAGTTTAATATTACAGCTGTAAATAATATCCTCCTTTTGTTTAATACTATAGATGTAAATAGTATCAAACCAATAAGGATCAACATTTTCATATTAATAATAATTAAATAAATGACATGGTTTGTTATCTTACGATGATCGTTTGTTTGTTTTCTTTAGCCAAAAGGTAGTTGAGGGTTAAAGTAATAAAGTCTTGAACAAGTTCTATAAGCTTCTCTCATGATTCGATTCAAATATTTCCTTGTCTATATGTATCTGTCTCCATCATTTAATATATCAATGGTATTTGATTTCTTTATCTCTCTATGGAGTTTCTCGTTTATTTAATCATCTTAATCTACTGGTTTGTAATAAATTCCAACTAAAAGCTTTTTCCCCTTATAACCACTAACAGAAACCTAAGTATATTCAATCTCATTGCTATTGGGTTTACTATCCTTAAATTAAACAGGCTGTAATTCGTATAAGCCCGTAACTCTCCCATTTTCTAGTACTTTATACACATTAAACAAGTTATAACTTGGTATTACAAAGAAAATCCTCTCGTCATAAATATTTATATTTAGTCAGGTTTCCGTTATTCCCATCATATTGAAATACTTTAATCTGGCTGGTGCTCTAGTGCCATCAAATATATTTCTTATACTTTTAGCGTTACAATAATAACGGTTTATCCTACTACTAAAACCGTTGTACGTTATTCACACTCTGCATCCCCCTCTACATCTTAATTTTCTTCATTACTTTGGAACTCTCCACTGCTTAATCCTTGTTTAAAGTTGTCTTTAGAGATGAATTAATAACCCTTGCAAACGACCCAATCCTTACCACATTCAAATGTAAACTGTCCATTCCAACTGCTCACGTTTTCTGTTGAGTTGATCTCATAAATCCAGCCAGCCAAACTACTCTTCTTGATATATTAACCTAAACCTAATATTCAGCTACAGTTAAATTTTGGTAGTATCCCTAACAAAATAAAGTTTTATGACCCTTTTCCTTTAATGCCTTTATTAATACTTGAACCTAACATTTAGTTTCTCCAATATACTCTTCCATATGCCATTAATCCCAATGCAATCTGCGAAGACTGTATCACAACCAGCCCCTTTTACCATATCACTTGCTCTACAGGTTGTATCCTACAACTCTGTGCCTGGATAGCACAATACAACTTTTTATCTCTATTTACTCTACGTATTGTCTTATCCACGTGTCATAGTAAATAATTTCCTATAACAATAAAATCATTGTGTTTTTAATTCCTATCCTTATCTATTCCTTTTGTTAGTGTCCCCACCCCAAGCTTAATCTCTACACGAGCCATAGACTGAAATTTGTAATTTGACAGGGTTTGATTTTATAATTAAGTTTTTCACCAACAACTCATCACTAGTCCCTGCATCCCGCGGGTGTAACTGTCTAATTTCCTCCCTAAATCTTACAGCCACCTCCTGCAGTTTACCCTTCTCTTTCCCCATTACCTCTACCCTAATTAAAGCAGATTCCAATTTTTCTACAACCTACAAAATATATATGCAAACTACACAACCTTACTGATAATTTCCATGTGACTGTCAGCCCTAAATTCCCAAATAAAATCCTTTCTTTGCCCTTATTGTACTTAAAAAATTGTGAAAGTTTAACACTTACACCAGTCTTAACTATTTTAGCCTGAGAACAAACAATCAACATCAAATACAAGTAACTTATTGACAACACTGTTAAACCTGACGTCAGAGTTAATTATAGCACACTATTTTATCAGTACCTTATTTACTCACTAAGTTAATTAAATTATTTAAAATGAGAAATTAAAATAACTAGTTTTAGGTTATTTTTGTAAAGATACAGTTTTTTAATTTACCAATAAATAATAAACTTAAGTTTTAAATTAATTCAAGATACAGTTTTTAAACAAAATTAGAAACTGAACGGCATTTAACTTCAGATATATGCACCCTCACATTTAGTTTAACCAATTAATTTAGTTTCCAGTGTTCAGCATTTTTTAAATTACACGCAACTAAATTCTTATTTACACGTCCTACTAATGTAATAAATTCTAAGAAGTTAGCAACGAGAAAAAACATATTGGGACTGATTTGTACAGATAATTGTCAGGGCTGTTCTGGCGATTAACAAATCGAGATACGAATCGAAAGATCGATGGCTCGAGCTACAATTCCACTAAACACATTCAGCATTTCCCACTGTAGATGCATTATAAGGCTAACCGTCAGTTCCATTATTCAATCAAAGAGGCAAGCAAACAAGGCCCTTGTGACGGTAAGT
The DNA here is from genome assembly GCA_011833715.1 of Carcinoscorpius rotundicauda. Lineage (NCBI taxonomy): Eukaryota > Metazoa > Arthropoda > Merostomata > Xiphosura > Limulidae > Carcinoscorpius > Carcinoscorpius rotundicauda. The sequence continues at coordinate 31,945,013 of CM022393.1, forward strand.
TATGCTGGTTGACTGCCTTCCCTGTGGTTAGTAGCCTCAAATTAGGAGACGGTTGTATCTGAACCCTGTGATTCTATTGAACTGGTTGCTTAGCCTTAGTACACATAAGATGTTATTCAGATAGAAAATACAAACACCTTATAGACAGTATGTTATCGTAAGAATTAGAATTTGGTAGCACCCGCTGTCTTTTACTGACGCCCACCGCTAGAACAGCAGTATGCCTACGGATTTACAACGCTAAAATCAGGGGTTCGATTCTTCTCGGTGGGCTCGGCAGATAGCCCAACGTGGCTTTGCTATAAGAAAAACACACGCATACTGTTTTACTGACGCTGTTAATAAAGTCGCATTTCAATTAATATTCACGCTAAGTATTGTTACATTATAATGCTAGTATGGGTATCAGATTCCAACTCCGGATGGAGCTTTCTTGTTCACTTTATAACTTTGCAAGCAAAAAAAAAATCAATCATATTTTACTAATATAATTCATTTTTTAACTAAGGCAAAATATTTAATCAGTTTTTAAAAATAAACAATTATTGTGAGTAATATAAATTAATAAAACAAAAATAGAAGACTTCTGGTTGTTCACAAAGAAGTTCTGTTTCTGTTCATATAAAAGAAACTGTAGTAATGATCACTGGAAACTCACGAAGTTTCAAAACCATGTTATACACCCAAAAAATGTTCCTAAATCATCGTGAAATCGAGACACCAACGTATACATTTTAAATTAATACATTTCTTCAAAAAAAGAAACGCAAAAGGGATATTTTTTATTTTAAAGAGAAATATATGTAATAATGTTACAAGCTCAGAGTATGTGATGTTACACGTGTTAGGGCACTGACTGTCAGACCAAAATGACAATAAAAGTTGTGCACTTTAAAAACGGAGGAAAACAACGGATTTTTCGCCAAAACGCATTCGTGTCCAATAAATTTGTTTGAGAGATCTGCATGTTCTGCAAGTGCAACATGTGCAAAATCCCTATAAAAGTGACGGGTTCTCGGTTTCCATAGCTCAGTGTTAAGCCACCGACACGCAATACAGTTACGCCAAGACTGACTGAAGCACAACGCAACAACGCCATTGGTGGTTGGAAACAGGCGAATCTCAATCAGATGTTGCCAGAGCTGTGAATGTTCACCCAAGCACCATCACAAGGCTATGGAATCGTCACCAACAACATGAATCAACTTGTGACTATCCACGATCTGGCAGACCTCGTGTGACCACTCCCGCACGAGATCGCTACATCCGGTTACGTCAACTTCGGGATAGGACCACCACTACGACGTCTACTGCCTCATCCATACCAGGGCTGCGTAGGATTTCCGATGAGACCGTACGCAACCGTCGACGAGATTCTTAGTCCCCATGTGCAACCCATCATGGTGAACGTCAACGACGTTTCTCAACATGACAACGCCCGTCCTCACATAGCTCGACTCACCACTGTCTTCTTGAGACACCACAACATCAACGTTCTTCCTTGGCCCTCCAGATCACTAGATTTAAACCTCATCGAACATCTTTGGGACGAGTTGGACCGACGTCTGCGGCGGCGACAACCTCAACCGCAGACTCTACCTCAGCTTGCAGCAGCTTTGCAGGCTGGGTGGACAGCCATTCCACAGTATGTGATTCGTCATCTCATCGCTTCCATGGGCAGGAGATGCCAAGCAATTATTGATGCTCACGGGGGAGCATCCTCGTTATTGACGTTGAGTGACGTTAAACTTCAACTAGTGAGCGTGGACTTCGCCTTTGCAGACTTTGGATGTTCAACAGTGAATGTGCAAAGTTTCACACATGTCATACAGAACTACCCGGAATAAACTTGTTAACAATTTGTCTCAAATTTTGCCTTTTGCGTTTCTTTTTTTGAAGAGTATATAATAGCCTTAAAAGCGTCTACCATATTAATCACTGTAAGAACTACAAACATCTATTCATCTTTCTGTGTCTACACTTGTAAAATGTCATTAAAGATAGTTCAAGAGTTAAGAGGTTGTTATTGTAACTATGTTATTGAGATTAACTTTTATTTAATCAAATTCCGTTTGAAAGAAACACAAGGGAAGAGGAGAAAACCTAGGAAGACTAACAGATAGAAATGTTAATTTTATAAGTGCTAGTCAGACAGTTCGTCATTACATTAATAAACGATTGCCAGTAAAGTTGAATTAATAAGTATTTTAGCTCATAGTTTATTGGATAGTACAAACCAGTAAGTCTTAAACCTAATCTTAATTGATTACAGAAGCAATAGCTCCAGCTGTGTTTCGAAGGTCACAATAAAACTTCCACAGATTGAAAACGATCGTGTTAAGCTTGTATAAAATGATGGTGTTTTTGCCCTATATGTCTTGCGTTTTCGAGACACCTACATAAATCATTCCTAGATATTCATGATTTTATGTCGTTCCAAACAATATAAATACAAAATTGTCATCTTGGCTCGCGTCAAGGCAGCAGCCGAACAACGTTGAAACTCCTCAAATCTAAATGTTTACTTACGTGTGTCATAATGACACAAGATGTGACTGTTCAAATAAAATAAAAAATAAACAAGACAGTGTTAATCACTCCATTTTACGAGGAAAGAGTCTGTAATTTACATGTGCAATAATTAGTGATAAACGATCGCAGTGCAAGCTGTCTACTCATTATACTTTTGATACAAAATATTAACATAAAGTCTATGAATCCAGTTTCAATACTTTTATGCTTCATCTTCGGTCCTATATAATTAAATATGTTCATTTATTTAGCATACGAAATAACGTGTATTTTACACTACTGTTCACTCGTCACTTATACTATGACCTACTGTGTTACATAGTGCTGTAGGTTTAAGAAGATAATAAAAATTTTATTGGTTATTTTATAACACTGAAAAGCATTATTCCTAGGATTTCATGAGCATTATATTTCGATACTGTTAACAGTGATAGCTAAAATAGATATATTGTACTTCTTTATATCTTCATTTCATTTCCCTTTGTTTGAACATTTTACAAAATCTGTTTTTCTTTTACCATTAAATTTCTTTTCTCAGTGACTTAGTGGTAAATATGAGAGCTCACGCCGCTTTGAAACATGATTTTTGATATTCGTGGCGGGCACAGCACAGTTTGGCCCTCGTGTAGCTTTGCCTCAGCAAGAAACAATCCTTGTTTGTAGTAGTTTGTAATTAGGTAAATGTAATTATCATATTTTTTGTTTATTTTATGGAATAAAGATATTATCAAAAAATAAATGACCTAATATTTCAACCTGAGTAATTATTGCTACTTTTATTTTGCGATATTTATTCATATCAGATATCTTATCTTATCGCAAATAGCCCTCGTGTAGCTTTACGCGAAATTCAAAACAAACAAACGATCAAACTTACATTGACAGAGAAAGAATTCGGGAATGTAAAGGTATAAGACATCAATCGCTAATGGCGTAAAATGAGTTTTCGTGACCTTATCGAAGAGAGATTTATTGAGGGGATTCCAGATCAACTTGAAGGCCATTTTCTTCGATACCTCCTGACATTTTAGACTTTCAAACTGACATGTTTATGCACCTGATCGTTTTTTTTTTCTGTAGCACAACTATGTATACATGAAAAATGTACTTTAATGCACGCGCTTGTTAATATTTAAGAAATATTTGGGTTATTTTTGGCCACAACACCTCATTCCGTTTTACTGACCATTTTCCTATATGTTTCCGTTTCTAAGTTACTTGCCAGTCAATGAACTTCTAAATCACCCTATAAATACTGTCTTTCGAATTCTAGGATATTTTAAAGTACATGATCATAATCACTTGAGAAAAACTTCCACTGTTGTGAGAATTTTAATCCATGCATACTGAAACTGCTGGGAGACTTAGCCTGTAAGTAGAGTATTACTGGTGTTACCTGGGGCTTAACCTATGAAAACTGTTCTTGCAAGTGACTTAACCTGAAAATACAGAAACTGTCTACTGACCTGAAAGACTCATTTCACAAGCACAGAAACATCTGTTGGTTTGGAGAGACTTGATCTGTAAATACGGAAACTCTCTGCTACTGAGACATAATCCTGGACACAGAAACATTTATTGCTAAAACAAAGCCAGTAAACGCCATAAGTGATGTAGGAAGTGGTACAACATCGTAGCTCCATCTTCAATATTTTTGAGTTTTTGTATCATATGAATCATTGTCATAATGAACTTAAAATAGTAGATATTCTGTAAAGAACTACAAGAATAATGGAAACCAAACTTGAATTACGAAAACAGATGTAAAAAAAGCTTATATTAGATAGATGTAAATTAAGCTTAGCTGTTATTTAATGGAAAACACAATAAGTCTTTAAAGCAGTTGCTACGCATAACAGAAGGCTTGGTTTGTTTTGTTTTGAATTTCGCGCAAAACTACTCGAGGACTATCTGCGCTAGTCTTCCCTAAGTTAACAGCGAAAGAGTAGATAGGTGTCAGCTAGTCAGCATCACCCACCGTAAACTTTTAGGATACTCTTTTAACAATGAATAGTGGGATTGATCATCACGTAATAACGTTCACATGGCTGAAAGAGCGAACGTGTTTGGTGATAGGGATTGGAACCCACGACTTGCAGATAAAAAGAAGACAAGTATTGATACATCATGTGCAGCAGTATTCAAAATAGGGAGAAAAAAATTCTAGAATTTTTATTTTCACCTGTTTTGTTGTTAGAGCTATAAAAAATAATCTTTCTAATATTAATTATTGCAGTAAACCGTGCTGTGAAATTTCTTTCTTTCGTCACTGCTTTCTCGAATACAGTTTATTTTGTCTTTACGGTCCTCTTGCATTCAATAAACTAATGCTATGTCTGGTCCCTTGGTCCTTGTCTGTTTAAATTTATTTATTTGCAAAAGGATCATCAAACTGGTCCGGAACGGTGATATTTAGAGTAGTTGAGTTCAAGCACCGATTACCAAGCCTGTGGTTTATCTGATATATCGAACTTAGGTTAACCCTCGTGATAAACACAAAATGATATTGAAGTGAACGGCAAAACCCTCGGAGATTTTGTACTTGTACTTAGTAATAACTCCACCAAATTGATGAGCACGATGAGATCATTTGGTGAGTAAACTGTTGCAGTGAATTTCATTATAAGTTAAATATCGATGAAGAAAACCTCCGCACCTAAAAATAGAGCCGCCGTTTTATAATCATAGTAGTTTTAAAGTTTTTATTTCCTTAGTTTTCTTGCTGTTCTGAGAATTGTTTATATTCTTTTATTCAAACATTTAATAGTCAACTCTAAGCCTGAATAGCTCTCCACTGGCTGTTTTACGTGTATTTCATATACACACCCTAAAATAACTTTACAAAAAAAGGAGATTTCAATATTTGGTGTTGTAATAAAAGTTGTAGAGCCAAAATATCTGAATAAAAATATTAAACCATAATTATTCTTATGGAATCTACTTGTACAATACGTTAATGATGTACTAATGTTGGAATATATAAATATTGACTTGTCATATTTCACAGATTAGTGTATTTCAGAAAATATATTTCCGAGCTGACACTAGCACTGGCTTACAGGTTTAAGTATGCATTTTTATTATGTGCTATGTTACTGTGACAAAATAACTGTTTAAAAAAAACGTACGCATAAGACAGAAGGTATTTCTTTGTTTTCACCTATTGGCTTTAATGTCATGGATATATTGTGCAAACAAAGAATTAATAACGCTTTGTGAAAAAAATTCATAATTTTTACTTTGTACCAAGTTTGATGATTTATTGTTTCTACTAAACACACATTATCTATTTTGTTTATGAAGTTCGCACACAGAATCACATACAAAAGTTCTTTGGTTTTTCAAATCAGTTTTATGAACGAAATTATAAATTATCAACTAAGAGAAAAACTTACTATTTCAGGATATGGCCTAACTACTTGGTAATTTGTATATTATTTATCATATATATTTTAAACAGACTAGCTGAAGTATCTGTTAAGAAAACAAGCCCTGTATAAATAACAATATGTTCCCTTACCTTCTTTATTCTCAGCGGATAGCTGATGTGGCTTTGCTATAAGAAAACACTCACACTTTCTTCATTTGTGTTTATTAAATACTAAATGACCTCATTAGATGCTAATTGCATACCGAGCTTATGGAAGGAAAACACTCAGTCATTTAACCGACTAAGTACTTGTGTCTTTAACTTTAAAATCAAAAGTTTATAAAAATTGATTTGTTTGCTTGTTTGAAGTTAAGCACACAGCTACGCAATGGGCTATCTGCGTTCTGCCCACGACAGGTATCGAAACTCGGTTTCTAGCGTTTTAAGTTCGGAGGCATATTGCTGTGCCACTGGGGATAAAGGAGCATAAAAATAAAAATGTACCCTATTTCAAGACAATTTTATTCTCCCCTTTTGGCAATAAAAATCCCAATTTAAAATAACCCATGTATGCCACCGGCCAGTTTCTAGTTACCATACAAAAACATACAGTAAGCAAGCTTGCTAACTCTGGGTAATGGATATTAACATAAAGGATCTTTTTCACAGTAAGATGTTCTTGTGATCATAGCATCTCTGATTCTATTCAAAGTCTTGAAATAATCTTCATTTAAGTGAATTGACAAAAACTCGTGTATTATCATCATCTGAGGAGATATACATTTAGGCTTATGAAAAACTATTATGATAAACACACTCAAAGTCTACTAGTAAACGGCCTTTATAGCAGACTGAGTTACTCACCTAGAATAACAGAAATACCTAAAAATTGTCATTGTTTACTTTGTTATTACTAATGTTGATAAAAGACGTTTTAATATTCTCTTTAATTTGTATAGGTATAAACTTGTTGTAGTGGTTTAAAGTGAATAAAAAGTATGTTGAATATCTTTTATGAGAATCGTTAGCATTCATGTTCAGGCTTCGCTAAATAGAACTTATGATTGTCTGTCTGTTTATGTCAAAATGTAGTTTCTCTAGAGCAAGTGGTCTTTAGTTTTAATAATTGTAAACACGGATTTTCTTTATATGAATCTCATGAATGTTCTAATAATTAATAGAATCAATGCAGATACATATATAAACAACATAAACTCCAATTTAAAACTATATATCAAAATACATCAGTAAATTTTAAATAGCCATAAATAACCTTTAACACTAGTATTCAAATTTAATTTTAGCTAAAATTACTTCAGAATAAGTTAAAATAAAATAAAAAGACAGAAACTCAATAACTCAGGGGTAGGTACTCTTAACGTAAGCTTTCTTTCCTCATCGTTAAATTGGGAATGTATAAAAAGTACTAGGCCTGAAAATTAAATCATTTTTAGTAAAGATGTGTATCTACAACGTAGATTACAAGATAATAGGAATGTGTAATGTAATATCTCTAACAAGGTTATGCTATTTATGTAAAATAACGTCACTTTTCTCAGTTTATTGTTAAGGAAATCAGCCATATTGTCTGAGCCGAATATATTTCTTATTTAATTTGTGCTGATTAGTGGACACATTTATTATATTATTTCCTCTACTTAATTTTTATTCATCAACTTCCAAAACAAATTTTCCCATATAGTGGTTCCTCATGCTTCCAAACTTTCCCATATGGTAGTTCCTCATGCTTCCAAACTTTCCCATATGGTGGTTCCTCATGCTTCCAAACTTTCCCATATGGTTGTTCCTCATGCTTCCAAACTTTCCCATATGGTGGTTCCTCATGCTTCCAAACTTTCCCATATGGTGGTTCCTCGTTTTTCCAAACTTTCCCATATAGTGGTTCCTCATGCTTCCAAACTTTCCCATATGGTGGTTCCTCGTTTTTCCAAACTTTCCCATATGGTGGTTCCTCGTTTTTCCAAACTTTCCCATATGGTGGTTCCTCGTTTTTCCAAACTTTCCCATATGGTGGTTCCTCCTATTTCAGGAATAAGGTTGCTGACGTTTTAAGATAAAACTCGTGATTCCATCCATACAGTGGGCACAGCACAGATAGATAATTATATGCACATAAAAATCACATAACAAACTCGCAGGTAAAACTGAACTGGGATTGATATAGTTATCTTCTACATCAAAGTTACTTATACAATACTAAATTAGAATTGTGCGATAACTTATTAGTTATGTCACCGCTATCTTCAACGACTGATTTTCCTCCTGACATTGGATTTAAACTGTTGTCATTATCTTCAGCGAAAAAGTTTTCTGCTTACTTAAGGTTTAATTCGTTATTATTTGCACAGCAAAGTTTCCTGTTGATACTGAATTAAAACTGTTACCATGACAGTTTCCTTTATTATACTTCGTTAGCGCTACTATCATTGTCTTCCACAATAACATTTCCTACATGCAACGAGACTTATTAAAACTAACTTCTACGTACTTAAATCAAAACTTAAACCAACACAGTCATGATTTTAACTATTTAAACACAAATTTTATTGTTTCCTTATTTGATTGTCATCGTAATTAAAGATATTATTAGTTTTACTTCTATGCAGTAGAATCTCACGAGACTCAACCAGCTCAAAGATTTTTAGATTAGCTCTAAATCCGTATTTTATAATAAAAAAGCAATGAAAAGAAATATATGTGTGTATATATATTAAACATGATATAAAAACTTTTATAAAAGTTCCATTACAGAAAATAATAACATTTGGCTGTGAGAAATATAAAACTAGCGATTTCTTTCATGTACTATCATGGATTTAGCGTCCCTAGAATAATTTAACGTCTTTACACGCATTATATAATTTTCCTTAATATTATTTAGTGTCCAATGAAGGCCAGTTGAAACTGTTTAAAAATATGAGTTTACAGTAGTCATATAGCTCAGATAAATTACTACAGCACGTGTTACTACATAATAATAGAACCGGGTACAAATATGCATAGCAAACCAAAACATAAAGTTTATAAAGATGCAAATTAATCAATAAATAACGCATTAAATCTAATTAAAATGTAACAAATTATATATAATAACGATAAAATCTGTATACCACATGTACCAAGATCTTTGTATAACACAACTAACCTGACTTCAACTAACTTTTATCATTCTATATCACACACAGAATGAGTACGAATAAATAACAAACAGATCGCCGAAACAAAGTTTCCTTTACGATAATGGGTTAAGATTTTATTCTGTTTTTGTTTAGAAACACATAAGTGATAGTCACAGAAAATATATTTTACTTTCCTAAAAACAAGGAATGTGCATGTGTATCTTAATGAAATCATAATTTGTAGAGTTCGTGACCTCAGGAGCTTCAAACTTCATTTTGTCTAAATTCATCAGCCTCCAATACTTAATCACTTGAAGGCCAATAAAAGAATAAATCCATAATTCTATGTCGTTAAGAGTTATTATATCTTTCACTTAACGATGCATTTTTATTTTAAAATGGTCGCAACGGTGATTGAAACGTCGTGTGTTTTTTAAAATATTCTTCCTGAATGCAAAAGATGCAACTTGTAATAAATTAAAGGTTTTTTCTTTAGTTGAGAGTGTGAGGTCTGGCAACTTTTATAATGTTTATTTTCGAATATTTGTGCACAGCTATTCAAGGGCTATCTGCGCTGGCTTTCCCTAATTTCGAACTGACAGACCACGGAACAAATACTAGTGAGCAACACCGTTATTTGGTTATTCTTGTCTAATTGAATAGTGGGATCTCAAGTTCACCTTTATAAAGCACTAATAGCTTCAAAATACGAAACACAATTTATTTCTGGTAGCCACCGGACACAATTACTAGACCAACAAATCCATTGTCTAACACGCTAATCAGTGGGTCACACTCTGCCCCTTTCTTGATCTGAACTAGGACTCGAATTTGTAAAAATACGAAGTGAACCTTCTCGTTTTGAAGTTATAACACCTGTTAAAACCTGATTAAAAGCCATCATGACTTAATTCTACCAAACATTATACCATTCTAAGTCTTAAGAAAACAGAGTAGTTTCGTTAATACTAATAATACTAAATCATAATCGTGAAAAGTAACAGTTGTAAAGAAATGCCACTTTATTTTTTCATCGCTTAATTAAACAAATAATATATTAAACATAATATCAGTGAAATGGCTCAGTAAGGAAAATGAGCGTTTGTTTAATATACTTACGAAATATTACGATATTTTGTTATTCATTATGCCTAAAAGCCTAGCAAACTCCGTTAGAATTCTGTACGCTCTTTAGATATAAAATAGCCCCCCAGTGGCACCAGCGGGTATGTCTGCAAACTCGCACCGGGTTTCGATACTCTATGGTGGGCAGAACGCAGATACCTCATTGTGTACCGTTGTGCTTAATTCTAAAGAAACAAACAAAGAATATAATAATAATAATATGTTAATTCGTTTGGTTAGTCTAGAAATATAGTTTCTCGCTAGAAAAAATATGAAGTTCAAAGCTTTGAAATCGCTATTACTTTAGAGTTAATATATTCAATATTCATGTGTGAAAGAGGTATGATACTGAGGCTTTTATTAGTTATTACTTATATAAGCTATTTGCCCGTGCCCTGCATTTATATGTCCAGTACAGTAAAAGTTGGTATTAATTATTAATTAAAGTGGTTTATTATCATTCTACTACCATAGTGAACTAGGTTCAGTTATTATGTAGGTCGATCTCATATTTTATAGAACATTTAGGTTTAATTAATTCATAGGTTAATTAGCATTTTACACTTGAATCATCTTCCATTACCCTGCAGGATTAATTTGCAATTTATGAACTGCTGAGAAATAAATATAATAATTGCAAGTAGTTTCTGAAATTTAAGGCAGTTTTTTTTTTTAATTTTCGTCAGCATTTAATGGAATAAAGCTATTTTTTTATCCTAGTGTCTCATATTTTAAAGGTTTATGGCATAGTTAGAAACAGGAACTTTATGTACACAAACAAAGGGCAAACATACGAGGCAACGCAGGGCGAAAAGATAAAACTATAATTGGGGGCGTGGTCAGCTTTCTCCCAATAAAATTTTTAGTCGTAGCACAGATTCTTTTGTACGCGTAAAGGTACTCGTGCAGCACGTGGCATTAAACGTCAGTTTTGTTTGACGTCAATTTCATACGTTCTGCTGTTCACAGTAACTTCAACCTTGATTCAAGGAAACTAAAGCGAACAAATTTTAATGGCTGTCAAAATCGAATCGGTCATCCTATTAGAACTTCATTTAAACTCTATCTTGCATGTAAGTGTCTCTACCTCATTTCACAGAAATTAGCTTAGGAATTTCCTCATGAAAACTTGTGACACAGACAGACGTACAATTCTATCTTATATCTAATAAACTTGTTTTTGAATACTTCTTTAAGTATTTCAGTTAAATTAGGATATTTCATATGAATAATATAAGCATAATCGTATGTTTCTATTTTGTAAAACACCTAAATGTATACTGAAGTCAATTAATTAATGAAAATGCTGGGACTATATATAATTAAGATTAGTAATCATCATATGACAACTTTTAATCTCATTAAAATCAAACATATGTTTTAAATCTGCCTTATTTGAAATGAATCCTGCTGTACCACCTTGTATAATGATATATAAAATCAATATAGGTAGCAAATGGGAATAATCAGTTTGCTCAGAGCATAGATGTTTGTAAGCGATTTTTTTTTTTTTTTTTTTTGCTATTTGGACTGATAACCTACATGAGTAAGTGTGAAAAGGATTGGAGTGCCTGTTTGAGACTGTTTATCTGAAAGGAAACCAATAGTTGTACAATAGGAGTCTAAGCGACCAAAAGTCCCACATCCCTGTCTTCACCTGACTGTTGATGAAAAATACGGATCATCGGTTTAATCCATCTCTTACTGAAACGGTTGTGATCCAAGCAATTTGCGTCTTAATCGCTACTACGTTTCTCGTATCCGAGCCGATCTGTAAAACTATGGATACAAACGAAAGGTCTCATCGGCACTGGTTACATTACATTTAACAGTTCTTATAATAATTGTTCCACTCTACTCCGGTTAATGCTCTTGTCCACTCCATGACTAATTAGAATAATTTTCTGATTTGCCAGTTTTCGATCAAAATAAATAATATAACATTAAATTATCAAATATTATACAGTTAAAACATACTTGCGCTAGCTCTTATAAGTAATAATTTAAACAAATGTTTGTAAAAATTACATTTCCATAACTAAATCCAGTTCAAACTAAAACCCTTTATCTTCAAGTAGTTTGCTAAAATAAATATTTATCAACCACTTATACATCTATCGTATTCCAAAATGCCTTTATAAGCACGACACTGGGTGAAAGGCCTCGTCGGCACTATATATAGTGTAAATAGCGTATTATTACACACTATTCTTTACTTTCAATCAGAAGTTCTTATACTATCTATAGAACGGCAGAAATAATTCATTAAACAAAAGTCACTTCTAATATGCTTATGCTGAAGACGAATAACCATTAAATTTGTATTTTGTGTGGCATTTCGTGCACTTAGGCTAATAATAATTTTGATGTATTCACCCTTAGATGCCCTCATACCTTAAGCGTCACACGTCGTTACTGACAATCGTACTTGTTAGAAATTATTGATGTTATCGTAGCGTAATGTCTCAAAAACACTAATTTATAGATCACGTTTCTTCGGCTTAAAGCGTTAGATACTAAAATAATTAATATTTAAAAATAACTGATATAACGAGCGTATCTAACAAGGCCCAATGAATTACGTACCTAGATGAGTTCAGGAGTGAGAAAACCCTTGTCGAGAGCGACCTACAAAACACGGTGCGGGCGGCAAAGATCTTACTATGTTGTTCCTATTAGAAACTCAGATAGGACCAATAAAGAAAGATTTCTTTTAAATTAATATTAGTCTTATTGTGAGATAATCTTATAAAAAAACACTGTACGTTGCGTTATTGTTTATTTAACTGAAATACCAATAATTCTTTCTTAATATGACTATATAATCTGACAAAGATGTACAGTTTAACCTCAGTTAAATAAAACAAAGTAAATAGTTCGAACTAAAATCTGTTTGTTTTGAATTTCGCACAAAGCTATATGAAGACTATCTGCCATAGCCGTCCCTAAGCCTAAAGGGAAGGCAGCTAGTCATCACCACCCACTGCCAACTCTTGGACTACTCTTTTATCAACGAATAATGCGATTGGTCGTCACATTATAACGCCACCACGGCTGAAATAGAGAGCATGTTTGGTGTGACCTGACCATGCCGAGCCAGTTCTATCTAAGCCTAGAGAGTAAATATACATGCCTGAGCCATAAAGAAAAGGAAACACTTTACTTAAATTTGCTATTAAAATAAATAGCTCAGACTTAGTATGTCTCTCTTTAATAAAGAGAAAAAAATAGCGCAGATAACCATTGAATAGCTGTGCGCGAAATTTGTAACAAACCAGACCAAATAAAAAAAATAAAAGAATAATTCCCCAAACTGATAATATAAATGAGTCTGGAAAAAGATTCGTTTTATAAGTTTCAGCTCATTGTATAAAAGAAATAATAGAGAAAAATTATTTATGTAAAAACGACTGGTATGACACGAGAAAGCACCATGTTGAGGAACGAACAACGTTTCGACCTTCTTTGGTCATTGTCAGGTTCAGAAAGAAAGAAAGGGTTACTGACCGATAGCTGACCGTATGTTTGAAGGCGAGTGTAGGAATATAGACGGCTGTGCGTAGATATTGGATATATTTATTAATATATATATAAATGTGTTCCTTTGTATTGGCTTATTTTGGGCTTGAGTTGTTGTACAAGTAAGGCTTCTTTAATTTTGCGTTTGTTTATGTGTGTTTTTTTGTTTAGTATTTGGGTGTTTTCTATGGTTACGTTGTGTTTATTTCATTTGTAGTGTTAGAAAACGTGCGAAAGTGCCTTTTTGTGTTCTTTGAATTTGGTTTACATTTTTATACTTGTTTCTCCAATATAGAAGTCGTAGCAATTATCACATTGTATTTTATAATGATGGTGTTGTGTTTGTCAGTGTGTTTTTTACATAGTATAGACCTCAGTTTTGTGCCTAGATTTTGAATAAATTTGGTATTAACTGGAATGTAATATCTTCTTACTAGTTTTTTTTCTCCAAGCTAAGGTTTGCTTCGGCATTATCTGGTCTTTAAATTGAAAAACAAACATGTGTATTTGTAGAGGGGGGTTCTTCTGACCGTCTATTTTCAGAGAAATTGTTAAAAGTTAAGAATTAGTTTATATCTCTGTATAAATGTAAATCTCACCATTGTTTTGTTTATTTACATGACAAGAGAAAGGATAAATAATTCGCCATTAATCTGATTATAGATATGACCAGAACGTGGATCAAACTGTCTTTAGCACCCAGAAGAGGGATATAAAACTCAACATCCATCCCACGTACCATTTTAGTGATCCTACTCTGAACCTTTTCCAACAATCCAATGTCTTTCCTGAAGTAAAGAGCCAAAGATTGAACAAAATATATATCAGGGTGGTTTTGTATAAGACAGAATAAACTGTCCATAGCTGTATTTCAGGCAGTTTTCTACATGGCAGAAGTAAGTATCTATAACTGCATTTCAGAACAGTTTTTCACATTGTGTAAGAAAGGGTCTTCAGTCGTTCCTTATATCATACATTAAGCACATTGAATATTATTTCAAGGTAACTAAACACTTTTAACAGCATATACAGGTAACTATTTGACTTATGCTCGTAAAATACAAAATAAAATTTAAAAGTTCAGGAATTGAGGAAACATTGGAAATTTATTTCCATTTGATATGCAGTTAACTTGATATAATATGCAGTTAACTTGATATGATATGCAGTTAACTTGATATGATATTCAGTTAACTTGATATGGTATGCAGTTAACTTGATATGATATGCAGTCAACTTGATATGATATGCAGTTAACTTGGCTTGTTTATCAACAATTACAGTCCAGCCTCTAAGTGTTCATTCCTCACACCAAACACTGAACTGTTTACTAAAGCACCAAATAAAACATCACCCATTCACACTTCCTTATCTCGTGTAACACCTGCTCACTCCCACTGACTAACTTGGTTTACGGCTACATATTTCTCCGGGCGTATTCTAATTAAATGTGTTTATCTCTTTCCCTCATTCAACGATTTATTGGTCTGTCTGTAAGTGTGATATTATTTGGTATTATCAGTCGTTTTATTTAATAATGCTTCTACATGCATCAGTGTAAGACGTTATTTATGTTCTGCCCATTTAGATATAATAATAAAAAATAGATATGTGTGTTTATCAACCGATACAGTTATTTAAAAACATAGTATTTAGCTTCGAAAATTAATCAGATTTTTACATAAGAAACACTATAAAAACGATACCGTAAAAAAGTTTTTAATGATATTATGATAAACACCTACATACAGTAGTATTTAGCTGTTGATATAACACATAGCATCTGTTTCCTCGCATCAACACTCTAATTAATACATAATGTATAATTTTTCAATGTCGTATAAAAAGAACCAAAAGAGTAAAAAACACAAGCTCTCTATGTCTGAGACTATTTAACCACACAGCAGTTATATTGTAACACTTATTGTAAAACTACATTTAACGATATACTGGAAATATTTTATAATGTCATTAATACATGACTAACTAGTGGATGCAGCGA
The DNA here is from genome assembly GCA_011833715.1 of Carcinoscorpius rotundicauda. Lineage (NCBI taxonomy): Eukaryota > Metazoa > Arthropoda > Merostomata > Xiphosura > Limulidae > Carcinoscorpius > Carcinoscorpius rotundicauda. Next base: position 31,960,701 of record CM022393.1, read on the forward strand.
CATCAAGTGTTTATTGTTACTGTTTTAACGTCCTTATAAGAACTTATAAATTATCCATTTACAAACGAGTGGCTCCGATAACTATGAATAATGAACTGTAGTCAGACTCAACCAAGTCATATCGTCCTATAATAATTAAGGCACCTACGTACTCTAGGTTTCTCTCCAACATAGAAGCTATTTTAAAGGGAGGTGATATACATTGTGTTGTGTTTTGACGCAACTTTTTACAAACTTTTACAAGATGCAAAAACTATAGATTGATACCTTAGGACTTTTTCATCGACACAGTAAATCGTACTGAACTACTCAACCCAAAGCTCGCCGTAAATCGGTCAACGACAAGGGAAACACGTCTAGATCTTCTGTGTATTACATTCCCCCTGTAATTCATTGTTAGAAGATTTCCAAGAACATTTTATTTAATATTAGCCTTCACTTTATTCCTCTCTTTATAGTAGTTATTTGCAGAAATCAAAATACCGTGAATAAGATAAGTGAGGAAATAAAGAAATAATTAGATAATTCATTGACAAAGTTAGTGATAGATGACAAATGCCTTCTTTTAAATGAAGGGAAATAGTGCTCATTTAGTCACTGTGATAGATCATATATGTAATTATAAGTCATGTAAACACTGATAGAAAAAGATGAAGAAGGCACGCCTGTTGAATGAAAGAAAATAACTCAGGCAATGACGAATGATACGATGAGGACCGCGTTGCCCTGAAAGTACTTTGTCAAACGCACTTGTAATTGCTCTCTCTCTCTGTATATATATATATATGTATAAAACAACCCCACTTGCACCTGATAATCAAAGTTATAATTCCATCGTACTAAGGAATGCAATTATGTGGCCTATTAGCTTCAGACAACGGGGTGTTTTTTTAATATTCAAGTACTGGTTTGTAGCACTTTTAATCGATTAGTCGTCCAGGTTAATATGCACGTGCTTATGTTACGTACAGCAGCATGGGTAAGTTATTAGTTTTAAATTCAAAATTTTATCCACATATGTCAGGGTAAGTATAAGATTGAAACTCTCATAACATTTTTCAAGAGATAGATATGAAATACATGATTCAAATGTTATCACGTGACTTAACATATGCACACGGAGAGAGAGATAGTCAAAGTCCTCGCCTTTAAGTTCTTCGATCATAAATACATGTTGCTTGTCCTTACTTCATATTAGATTAATGTTTCTATGAAAATAATGAGATGAAATAGAATTATGTTTATATGGTCTTATGAAACAGTTCATAATAATAGTGATAACATTTGCTATCATGTATAACGACCACTCTTATGCGAAGAAAGAGAAAATACGCTTTCAGTTGATATCTGATTGCTTTAACTTGGAATAAATAACGCAATACCAGTTTACGATGTCATGAACTAAAGCGTATTCTGATCTTTTGACGTTTCTGTTAAAGTACGGAAGTAGTGAATGTGTATTTGTACGTAACGTTATAGCTTGATTCTTCACGAAACAACGTGCTCCAGTCCCACTTCGTACAAACATGAATAATTCGACTTTCCAGTAATTTAGTTTGTTACGAAAGACTGCATGTTTTGGTAATTTCTCAAAGGAGCAACAGGGCACTCAATCCTACATCGTACAGGGATGAGTAATCCGATAGTCTAGTGGTTTCAAATGTTATAAACACAGTATGAGTTGATCATTCACTGTTCTAAACAACGACACACATTCATGTTCTAGTTATATAATCAATCTATGCATCTGCACACTTCAGACAACTGTGTGCTGCTGACTGTGGTTATATATGTTACTAATACATCATTTCTGATGTATTTGCTTATATGTAAGTTGTATAACTTTTTTTGACGAATTACCATGCGGTTAACATTTGAGAAGTGGTATAAGATAGAGTACTTTAGCCACTAACCAATCGATATATATGAATTCGATTTCCCCGAGTATAACTTTTTACTACTTTCCAAACAAATAGGCATTATTATTAGCCAAAGGAAATTATATACAGTAAAGAACGAACCATTTAGAATACAAAACACTTATGAAGTAAGTTAGGGGAATGGACTTTAAAAAAAGGAAATTATATAGAGTAAAGAATGGACCATTCAGAATATAAAACATCAAAGAGGTAAGTTAGGAAAATTGAACTTAAAAAAAGGAAATTGCGCGTTTATAATAAATTTTACCTTAATTTTCTAACAAAAAGATACCACGTTTATTGCACTGCTATTTGTTGTAAGAAGTTGCGAAAGTTTTTGATGCGCCGCTTAAAAGTTCATTATTGAACCTTTATTTTGGCTTGAAAGTTTTACATTGATTAATTTAAGATATAACAGGCAACTTAGGTACGAATTAAATTATTTCTATAGAATGCATGAGTTTCAAAAAAATAGATACACTGATGGGTTAGCTGTAAATTTACGGACTAACAACTCTAAAATTCTGTGTTCGATTTTCTACATTGAACCCAAAGATAACACAACAGGGCTTTGAGCTGAAAACCAAAAAAATATAATAATGTAAAAAAAATATGATGTTCGTCTTTTCGGAAGTTAAAAAATACAAACACAACCCAAGCTGAGAAGGCTAAGATAGGCTTAAGTTCAATAGGTTAGTACAAATGTAGTTTCAAACAAAATTCAGCGAATTGACAAGTCATTTGTCTCCAAAAAGAAATAAAATGAAAGGTAACCAAAATATTAGATATACAAAACAGGAAGAAGTCATAACTAGTTGCCTTGTTATGAATTTTATGATGTGTTGAAAAATAAGCAAAACATTGAGTTTCAAAAATAAAACACAAATTACTGTAAAATAGGAAATAAAAATACTTGTAATTCCATACGTGTTTTTAATGGCATTCATTTAGTTAAAACAAAAGTAGTTTGGAGTCTAATTCCTTGTAGTTAAACTAACAAACATTAAAGTTGAAAATAGAAACTGACTATCAAGTTATTGAGTTCCAATTATTCTAAAGTTCCTATTTATTTCAAATAATTCGTTTTAAAAGAAAAAAAATTACAGAGTGGGCCATAATTTAGTACAGTTTGATTATTAACTATAATATGACAGAAACTGACTTTTCACTTTTGTTGGCCCGGCATGGCCAAGCGTTTTAAGGCGTGCGACTCGTAAACCGAGGATCGCGGGTTCGCATCCCGGTCGCGCCAAACATGCTCGCCATTTCAGCCGTGGGGGCGTTGTAATGTGACGGTCAATCCCACTATTCGTTGGTAAAAGAGTAGTCCAAGAGTTGGCGGTGGGTGGTGATGACTAGCTCCCTTCCCTCTTGTCTTACACTGCTAAATTAGGGACGGCTAGCACAGATAGCCCTCAAGTTGCTTTGTGCAAAATTCCAAAACAAACACTTTTGTTTTTTATTACGTCGAGCTGCGTAAACTTGAGTATAAAAAAGGAAACAAAACGGAGGCATAAGATATGGTTTGTGTAGCTTGTACTTTTTCAGTAGCACAACTAATAAAAAAATACAGCAGTGCAGTAAAATAAATATTAGAAAGGTAACTATAGCTAACCCTACAGAGAAAGCAACCAAGATATGTTTAGCGAGAGATAAAATAGCTAAAAATTGAAATAGCATGCGCCAAAAATGACTAATACAAGTTTGTTTGTTTTTGAATTTCGCACAACGCTAGACGAGGACTATCTGCGCAAGCAGTTCCTAATTTAGCAGTGTAAGACTTGAAGAAAAACAGCTAGTTATCACCACCTACCGCCAACTCTTGGGCTATTCTTTTGGTATGACGGGGAACTAGTACAAATAACCACTTGTAAAATAGAAATAATAATTTCACTTAAAATCTTCAAACTGACAATTTTTTAAACAAGTAATCATTCTCTGATTTATGGCTTGCCCCTGAAGAAAAACGGTTCACCTTTCGAAAGTTCTAAGGGCACAAAGTATTGCATCTTTGTGTGAAATAAGTTTCTTGAATGTTTTTTCTAACATCACGAACATAGTCTAAGTTAGCTAAGAAGTATCAGTTTCGTTTGACGTATTGTTAAAGAAGAGCAGGTTTGGAAGCTTAAAGATTTTCACACATAGTCAGTGACCACTTTATTTGGTAAATCTGCTCTTTAATGCAAATAGCCAAACAGCGAATCATGTGGCTACAACTCATGACCAGACTCGTTCAAGACGACATGAAAACCACGATAACTCGAATAATTATTCTTTACAACAATGGTGTCGAACCCTGAAGCAGATGGGCTACAGCAGCAGAAGACCAAATCTGGTTCCACTCCTGGACGACTAAATATTAGAAAAACATCTCCTGGTCTGACGAATCTCAATTTCTCCTGCGACATGTAGATGGTAGAGTTAGCATTTATCGTAAATTATATGAATCCATCCTGCATTGTATTAACAGTAAAGGCTGTTGGTGTTGGTGTAATTACGTGGGGAATGTTTTATTGGCAAATATTAGACTCCTTAATACCAATTAAACATTATTTGAATACCACACAGCGTACCTGTTGCTTACCACGTGCATCCCTTTACGGCCACAGTCTACCCTTTACCAATAGTTACTTTCGGCAGGATAAAGCACCATTTCAAACTGGTTCTACAAACATGACAGTGTCTTCAGTGTATTGCAATTTTCTGTACAATCCCCATATCTCAATCCAATAGAGCACCAATGGGATGAGGTGAAACGGAAGGTTCGCACTATGACTGTGGGGCTGACAAATTTGCAATAACTGGGTGATACCATCGAATCAGCATGGATCAAAATCCATAAGAAACGTTTATAGCACCTTGTCGAATTCATGCCGCGAAACATTCACGTTGTTCTGAAGGCAAAAAAGGTCCAACCCGGTACTAGATATGTGAACTTAATAAAGTGGCCACTGAGTGTGCATACAAAATTTATAGAAAAGTTGTCTCAATTTTAAAGCCCCCGCCCCGCAAATACAGCGATATGTCTCCTGATGTACAACGCTAAAATCAGGAGTTCGATTCCCCTCGGTGGGCTGAACAGATAGCTTGCTGTGGTTTTGCTGTAAGAAAAACAAACAAACAAACTCAAATTTAATACTATTTATTTTTGGAGTTTCAGTTACCTTTATTATAATAGCTTCAGAATTAAAAATATATATTATTTTCCTTTTCTCATTGTTGCATTTACGATTCCGGTTTGTATTCTCTTTAATTAAAGACACGTTTTTGTCAAGAACTACAGGTGTACTTCTTTTTAAAGATATTTCCCATTAATAATATCTTGATAAGTACATTCACGGCAAAAATAGAATTAAATATCTAATAACTCTTTCGTTTTCTTTCCTTGCTTGTTTTCTTTTAATTTCGTCCAAAGCTACACAAGGCTATCTGCGCTAGCCGTCACTAATTTAGCAGTGAAAAGCTACAGAGAAGGCAGCTAATCATTATCATCATCTACCGCTAACCCTTAACCCTTGCGCTATTATTTCACTAACTAATAGTGGGATTGACCGCACATAATAACGCCAACATGGTTGACAGAGCGAACATGTTTGGTGTAACAAGGATTCAAACCCGCGACCTTCAGATTAGGAGTTAAGCGCCTTTACCACCTGGTCATGCCAGATCGGTAGTAATAAGTTAGAAGGAAAACAGTTAATAAATAGCACTTACCATCAGTTTTCTTTTTCAATTGGCCAATCTACAATCTCACAGAGCAGAGTACGTTTTAGTGGTTACAAGTCGTGAACTATAAACTTTCAACTTTAAAGTCCGAACACTTTATCCACTAGGCCACACAAGGTAAAAGTGCTTTAGGAAGCTGAGCTAACTTATGTATATTATCTGAGTTAATAGATTTCTTGAATTGTGATCTGTCTCTTTTTACTATGGAAAAGGTGTAATATTTCCCCTTGTTTTGTTTTGAAACTGTAGAGCGCGCTCCCAAAGGGCCCGTATTTTTGCTTGGGGAGGTTGGAGGAAAAATAACTAAGGAAGAAACAGACATTTAGAGACGAAATAAATTACCAAAACTATCCTTTTATTCACAAGTTTCTATTGTTGTTGGTGTTGTTTTGCTCTCACATTTACTAACTCCTTACAAATATTATTTCGTTAATAATTAATTATTAAAAACAGGTAAATAAAATGTTCATTTTTTTTCTGTTATCACTTGCCCTACTGTGAAGGAGGGTACAACAAAAACTCTGTTTAGTTAGGGGTCACCACTTTATAAAGTTTAGAAAAGTGTGCCCTGAGGGGTAAACTTGTTTTCCGTGTACGAAGAGCTTCAGGCACCTTCATAAAGACAGTTGGAAACTAATAATAGTTATATTGCTAAGAACCGTAACAATCAGCTGTCGTTTGGTATTGTTTTTAAATTTCATTTTTATATATATGTGTCTAAGTCGTATTTGTATATCACCTGAAACCTTTCGAGCGATGTGTTTGTTGTAGAACGTCAAAAGTGAAAAAAGTTTTAGCCATGACTATTAATGCTAATTGTGGTAAAATGTACAACGGGTAAAGGGCCAGCATGGCCAGGTGGTTAGAGCACTCGACTCGTAATCTAAGGGTCCCGAGTTCGAAACTATGTCACATTCAACATGCTCGCTCTTTCAGCCTTGAAGGTGTTATAATGTGACGGCCAATTCCAATATTTGTTGGCAAAAGAGTAATCCAAAAGCTGGCGGTGGATAGTGATCACTAACTTTCTTCTCTCTAGTCTTTCACTACTAAATTAGGGACGTCTAGCGCAGATAGCTCTCGTGTAGCATTGCGCGTAATTCAAAAGAAACAATATAGCGGGTAAACTTGTGCTTCGCAAGCTGCTTCCATGACATAGTCGTTCAATCTTCATATATCTCAAGCAACTCAAGAAACGAACGAGTTTCTATACAATTCCATATGATGTCATTATGTGTTGCTAAACACATATTTTGATTTGCGAGCTGTTGAATTCTTCAAATAAGTGTTAAAAAACTGTCGTTCCTTCTACGCTAGATAGAATGTGAAAAATAATAGCGAGGAATGATTGAACTTCAGGCATGGCAGACTTAAGGTGAAGTCTTTTGCAATAGAAGTTACGCTGCAGGACTATTGCCAAAATGCACAGTTGTCAGATACAGCATGACAGGACACATCCACATGGACTGTAACTATACGGAGAGGAAAGACTCCAAGCCTGTTAATGTAGTGATCTTCTACATTTTTTATTTCAATCCCAAAAACCAGTTGATATTAATTATTTTCTTGTTTATACCATAAGGGAACGTTTATTGTCCTTAAATATTTTAAAAAACAAACATATCGTCTGTTGTTGTAATTTTCAAATAAGGTTTATGTATAAAATATCTGATTTCATATTATGAAATATAATTTAATTTGTAGCTGCAAACAAATTATATTTATATGATTAATATAATTTAATTTCCTTGGCAATGAAATATTAAAATCTAAGGTTATTTTCAACGGCTTTGAGCTTCCATTGAAAACGTTTTGAAATATTTATTTATAAGTGAATAAGTTGTTGAGTTTATGTGAGAGAAATAAATATCGCTGAATTAATTGATACCATTGTATCTGTGTAATTTGTCAGAAGTACATAAGCTTTAATGAATCTCAAAATATATTGCTGTTATTAGGACAGAACATAAAAAGAAAGTTGCCAGTGAGAGTTATAGTGGAAAAAATAGTGTGTTTGTTCTCACAGCAAAGCCATATCAGGCTATCTGCTGAGTCCGCCGAGGGAAATCGAACTCCTGACTTTACCGCTATCCCAGAGGAGAAGAGAAAAGAAAAAGGAAAACCGGGAGTTGTATCAAATTCAATTTCGTGATTTTCATTCATGCTTTCTTCACTAAAAGCGTGTTTGGCCGTATATGAAGTCATTAATTTTTGCGTTTCGATTAACTATTAATCAATTATAGTTATATGGCTTCGAAATACTTCGTGCAACAATTGTTTTATCACCAGCTGTACAATTTAAAATTCAGACTAATAAACTGATGAGAAACTCTATCATCCGTGACAAATATTACATAATAGTTGCACAATCAGTAAACCATCATTACACATCACCATCGACTTTTACTTCCAAAATACAATGCCCATCTTCATAATAAATCAATTCATTTTGTGTGTTAATTTAACTTGGAAAATATTACTGTTGTTTTAGCTTCACTTTTCCCTATTCTCCCCCTGGGACAGCGGTAAATCTACGGATTTACAACGCTAAAAACAGGGATTCGATTACCCTCGGTGAACTCAGCAGATAGCCCGACGTGGTTTTGCTACAATAAAAAGCACACACACACACACTTTCCCCACGTTAGGGATTCTTCGAGTTCGAGATTGTTTAAAATCAAGTACGTGATTTTCTGTTTAAAACTTGCAGTATCTCTACACGCCGTATAACATTACCACACAGGGTAGACTTTCGCTAGAGATTATGAGATAAAAATGAGACTCCTTTCACCATGGAGAACACTTTTAATTGTGACTTGTGACCTATCACCTTGACCCGTTCTTGTTATTTCGGGATAATATTCATTAAATTTACGTGTTTTATGATCATTCATTGTCCGATCGATGAAATATTCTTTTCAATTATGTTGTTAGGCACGCCTGAAATAATGACTTTTCACATGAAAAGAAATAAAAAAAAAAGCTTTTCCAGATTCTAACAATGTAAAACTTAGTAATAATTCAGGTTTGTTGAGATTATTTGCCAACAATGGGAAAATCATTATTAAAATGTAGTTTTTTTCACGTCATTTTACAATTATTTTCAAACTAACTTCCTGCCCACACTTCACATAAACATGCACGTGTACTTATCAAGTGTTACGTTCTTTCTTCTCTGGAAGACGTTTTCACTAATCAGCCGTTTTCTACGCCTCATAATTTCTGAGAAAAGTACAAGTCTGGACGTGGTTAGCGTATCGAGTTGTGCTTTCAGCTGTAGGTACGTTACTAAAATGAAAATTTCATAATACGGCTCAAAGAACTTGACAAAGTCCTTGCAATTGTAAATGTTTTTTCTCTCTGTAATTACTAGTTGATCAATAAACATTTTCATTTTATTTAAAAAAATTCAGTTATTGTGACAGAAAATTTATATGGTGCTGTTCCCTTTTCATAGTGACTAATAGCCTACGAAATCCAAAAGTATAGCCTCCCCAGTGGCTCAGCGGTATGTCTGCGGACTTACACACTAAAATCCGGGTTTCGATACCCGTGATGGGCATAGCACAGATAGCCCATTGTGTAGCTTTGTGTTTAATTCAAAACAACAGCAACCAAAAGTATATTTTAATACTTTAATAAACTTGTTACATAATCAAATTATTACATACCATAGGTTTACAGATCGTTCATAAGATATATTCATATTTTTAGGGCCCAGCATGGCCCGGTGGATAAGACACTCGAGTCGTAATCCGAAGGACGCAGATTTGAATCCCTGTCACACCAAACATGATCGCCCTTTCAACCGTGGGGGCGTTATAATGTTACGATCAATCCCATTATTAATTGGTAAAAGAGTAGCCCAAGAGTTGGCGGTGGGTAGTGATAACTAGCTTCCTTCCCTTTAGTCTTACAGTGATAAATTAGGGACGGCTAGCACAGACAGCACCAGTATAGCTTTGTGCAAATTTCCAAAACAAATAATCATGTGCTCAACTTTTTTAGAAATTCTGTTTAACCCTTAAAATATCTAGTGAGAGATTTTAGTGAATTGTTAAATGAAAAAAAAATATCAAAGAACTTTAATTCATTCACAAACTTTTTTGTTGTTACTCAAGTTCTCTTGACTATTAAACGTAAATTATTTTAAACAAATGTATTGTAATGAATGATATTATAACGTTAATAATATAAAAGCTTGATTTGTTTAGCAGTAATAAAACGTTCTTATCTAGATGTATAAAAACAATTTTGAGGTGAGCTGGTTATGTTCGTACAGTCATTTACCAGTTAAATCTATTCATTTTTAGTACCTGAGCTCGGTATATATTTACAGAATAGAATAATATACTAGAATAACATTTTATTGTGGTAATACCAGTAAACAACAAATAATATGTAATGTGATAATAAGGTCAACTTATAAGTTAGTGATTTCAACAATATACTGAATTTTATCATATTTTGTGTCAGAAAAGTTTTTGTTTACTGAAGAATTTGTGCATGTTTATCAATCAGTTACGTACATAAAATATTGTAATTGTTATGTACACATATTTTGACTCGTTCAACAATGATTTCGCAAATTATTAAGAAATCAAACGTTATTTTCTAACTTATGTGAAATACTTTGAGAAACAATTTGAACAATGTTAATTGGCCTAACACTAATGTCTTTGACGTCAAAAGTATACACATCATAGAACTATTTTGGCTTATATAAATAGTGTTTCGACCACTACTGTATTTGTTGTATTCCAGTTGGCTTCAAGAACTCTGGATTGAGTCAAACGTGTCGTCGGCAAAAGATATGACAATTATAGTGTGGCTGGAATACCGTTTTACACCCTTTTCTAATTCTTGAAAATCCCTAAGATTTAGAAATTTAGAATATTTAGAAAATAGCTTTAAAAATTATAGGTAGTCACTTATGTGATAAATATAAATGTTTGTATGCCTTTATAATTCAAAGAAGACTTATAATTTTAAAAATATTAATGAGAACTAAAAGGTATCCTCAGGGATTCTCACAATATTCACTAACTAAAAAAACAAACATGGCTATTGTCTCATGTCTTTGATAATTATAAAGAAATTGGGCTACTGATATTTATCTTTATTAAGCACTTAAGAAACAAAGTTATTGTTAAGTGTCTTAACCAAGTATATAAAAAAGTTATTTTTATATATCATCACTACGTAGAAAAGAAGAGGTTATTTTAATCTTTTTCTTCACTACATAAAAAGAAAGAGTTAAAGTAAAGCTCTATACAGTTCCTCTCACGTGTTTATGCTTATCATAAAGAAAGGGAATATTCTCATGTTTCTTCACAAAGTGAAAGAATGAAACAGGGTATTCTCACATGTCCTTGTTAAGTATAGAAAAACAAGATTATTCTCACGTGTCTCTGCTGATAATAAAAAAACAGAGATATTTCCATGTTTACTTACTAAACCTAAGAGAAACAGAATTGCTCACGTGTGTCATTTTTCATTCAATAGAAGCTGGATATTCGATAGCCTGAAAGGACTCGGACGATTGGATTTTTAAAAAAATAAAAATAAACTGGGTTATTCCCATGTGCTGCACACAGCTACTACTTTAAGCAAAAATACTTAAATCATGTAACTACAGTTTACTTGGATTTGATAGTACATTTTGATCGATAATTCTATAACTGTGAATCAGGAAAAACTCATCCAAACAAATGTAAATATAAAGTCGTTGGAAAAACTTGTTCTATCTTTTGTAAACCAATTCTATCGCATATCTATCATCTGGCTTAACTCTTAAACCTTCTTCAGAGATTTCACTTATACAATTATTAGTGCCTGAAATATTTCTTACTTTAATAAAGCTTAAGTATGGTGTTAGCTCTGCTCCTCTATTGCTGACCTCGAAGATAATTTTAAGTGGCTATAGCAGTTTGTACTGATCAATAAAGACGAGTTAATTAATTCATGAACCTCCGTGGCGCATGTCACATATATTTACAATCCTAGTGCGTGTCAGACAAAGTTCATCAATTATTTTAAACAAACTATGCATTATGGGAAATTTATCATCCTCGAGCTTTTGGAAGTAGAAGTTTGACATCTCCCGCCTGTTGTTAGTTATAGCTTTGGCCGACAGGTGAGGCGAGATTTTAGGTGGAGTCCGAACATACGAACAAAGCACCCTCCCATAAATTTGTGACAGGTAAATATATACATAAACCAATGATTCGTTGATGATAACACTTAACCCATTTACCGATGCACTAGTAAATAAACCAGAAAATATAAAATAAAATTAAATATTTTTGTTAAGAGAGCATTCAAGAAATGGCAATATTTGCCAATCATAGATGCTAACAAATATTTCTTCCTATTCTCAGTGCGTACTTTGAAAAAAAAAAAATCAGTTCTTGGGACAAGCAAGATTTTATTGTACTGTTTGTTTTAATTTACAGTAGGGAAATCTGGCCTACGTTTTTTAACTTATTAGTCATCATATCAACTTATATTTTTTTACTATAGTTACGCAAAAAGAGGAAAGGAAGTGTTTCTATTGTTTCTTTTTCTACAACCGTCACTCAAGTCACGGTTGAAGTCTCACGTTTTGACATTAACACAGGCGTAGCTTTCGAGCCGCCAAAGCGACGGTCTCGCCATACACTTCAAAAGCTGTTTGGAATAAGGGCTTATTTTTAATCTGTTTCTTCGTTTCAGGGTTGTTTAAATAAGGCGTAGCTAAAGCGTGTTTTTTATAGGATTTATTAGACACCATTTGCTTTGATAGTTGTACTTTAACGAACATTCATGTTTGATAGGATTATCCGACGAGCGATATTTCGATATACTTATGTTTTTGTTCATAGCTTGGAAGACTCTTAGCTTAGACAAACAATAAGTAAAACTAATTCCTTTGGATTTGTTTGCCCTGATTTCATGGGATGTCATAGTAGAATACAGCACACACGCATACTATATTTTATATTGTTTGCTGTTATTGTATACACTCAATATACAGCTTTGAAAACTTATAAGTAAAAGTAAAGAATCGCGAACTGGTTTCACATACGATTGGTATGCATTTTTCACTTAGAGTTAATGTATAAGTAATGAATTATTAGAATATTCTATAAAGCAGTCTACGTTCCACTTTATATTTTATATTCCAATTGTATTTTTTAAGCGTGTTTAACGGTGTTTGTCTAATGTGTTTATGCTTTTGTGTAGTTATGTATTTAGTAGTACTTATGTTATATTTAAGATTTTGTGTATGCATTCATCAGTATCCATGTTACGTTTCAGATGTTCTGATTACTATCTAAGAGTATCTGTATAATTCTTTTTAAGATTAGTTTCCTGTTTAAAACATATTTTCAGGCGTATTTAGACTACATTTTAGACGTAATCGTATACTTATCTTTTTACTAATAGTTATGTTTTAGTTGTAATAATATATACTTAATAGTTTTTATATCATTTGTTCTGTTATTTGTTAACAACAGAATGCAGTTTAAATATTGGTCATTTTGATTTAGTCGTTTCTGTTATTCGAAACTAAACGAGTTATTAGGTAAAAGCTAAAAACTGTTGTTAAAAAGAGTTAAATCACTACACTCTGAGCGCTTATCATTTGCTCTACTGCATTTCATCTCTTTGTAAAACTTATTATGTGATTTTTTAACTTTACAGGCGTCTTGTATAGCTCATGGGTTAAAGAGCTAAGTCAGAGACCCCAAACCTCATGCATAGCCAACCCTAGTTTAGAACTGCTGATCAGAGTGTCTAATAAGTTATTAGCACCCGTATTATACGTAGATACTCTTAACCACATAGCTAAAACATGAAGCTCGAATTCTGGGGCTATCGATCTACATCCCGGCATTCTAACTACAAAATAAAAATGTACGAAGAAATGTCAATTTTTAAATGCAATTAGTGTACATTTGTTTGTTTCTTTTGAATTTCACGTAGAGTTACACGAGAACTGTCTACGATAGCCGTCCCTAATTTAGCAGTGTAAGAGTAGAGGGATTTGGTTTGGTTTGTTTTGAATTTCGCGCAAAGCTACTCAAGGACCATCTGTGCTAACCTTCCCTAATTTAATAGTGTAAGACTAGAGGGAAGGCAGCTAGTCATCACCACCCACCACCAACTTTTGGGCTACTATTTTACCAACGAATAATGGGATTGACCGTAACATTATATCGTACCTACGGCTGAAAGGGCGAGAATGTTTGATGTAACTGGGATTCGAACTCGCAATCTCCGAAATTACAAGTTGAGTGTCTAACCACCTGGCCATGTTGGGCCTAGTTTACTTATACAGACACAGAAATAAATTATGCTGTTGTTTAGTACAGTTTCTAGTAGTTTGGCGCCATTATAAAAACGTATTATTGATATCAGAGGTGCTACAACGTAAGAAACAAGAAATATGTCCACTGGACATGACGTAAAGTCTCAATTGAAACAAATAAGTCGTGAAGAATTTTTTCTGTAAATGTTTCTATATTTGGCACTTTATTTCGTAGGCTACTAACGTGTAGTTTTTCCATCGTTAAGATGTAGTTAAACCTTTTTAGTGTCATAAATATTTATTGGAAGTTATGATATTTCTTTAGTTCTGCAAAATATAATATAAAAGATGTAGCTGGATAAATAAGGTTAGGTTTTTGAGACGTCATTCCTATTGTAATCTGCAATTTTACTGCTAAAACAACGGTTAAAACATCAATATTATTTGACAACATATCGCCGAAGAAAAAAACAAATATGCGATTATTCTGGGCCTGGCATGGCCTAGCGCGTTAAGGCGTGCGCTTCGTAATCTCAGGGTCGCGGGTTCGCGCTCGAGTCACGCCAAACATGCTCGCCATCCCAGCCGTAAAGGCGCTATAATGTGACGGTCAATCCCACTACTCGTCGGTAAAAGAGTAGCTTAAGAGTTGGCGGTGGGTGGTGATGACTAGCTGCCTTCCCTCTAGTCTTACACTGCTAAATTAGGGACGGCTAGCACAGATAACCCTCGAGTAGCTTTGTGCGAAATTTCAGAACAAACAAACAAGCGATTTTTCTAACAAAATATTAGGTATACAATCATGATTGCTTTAAGACCCAGAAGAAACTGACCCCTCAGGGCTGCGTGTCAGAATTTGAAATATTATATCTCAGAGATTTCTAATTGGTAGAAATAAACTACTTCACCCTATTATTTATAATCTTTTTTTCAGATTTAAAATCCACGAAGTATTAACAAAATAGCTATACAACGCAGTAATGGTTTACAGAGGTTTCAGCGTATTCAAATTCTCTAGAATCAATGTTGATTTTGACCTCTCAGGACATTTTCTTCTCTCATTACTCCTTTTCCTTCGCTTTCAGGATAATTTATTCTCTTCCTATTAAATGACTTGCTTTATTCGAGCGTGAATACAAAGGTAAGCAGCATCTATAAACACCACAAGTGAAAGTTTCTTATATCTCTATGTTTATATTTTTAACAAGGCATTTTACAGATTTCATTTATGTGTATAGTTTTTCATTCAGAAGAAGAAGTTATTATTTTGAATTGTATTATTTTATTACGTTTACGTTGGGTTTTCGCGACCTAAACTTAGAAGACAAAACGTTAGAGCTGGGAGTTTTAAAATAACTTATTGGAAATCAGTAACTATGATTTACGAGACTAATAATTCGCAATGTAACAAAACGTAGCTAATAAGGATGAAATTTTATGTTCTAAGAGAAAACATACTCCAATATGTTTGTTTGTTTATTGTATATTAATACAATATTATAAATTGACTTAATAACCACATAATTACGATCAAATTAGTGTAAAGTGATAAATTATTGAAAAAAAATTATGATGACCTGCAGTGTAGTACTTTCCACTTCTGTCACGTATAAAATTGATGACACGTTTCAGTCCTGCATAACAATTAGAATATAACTTAGTTGCATTTATTGTAGCGACAAGTTCAGCCTTTTCCTTATCTACTTCTTGTATTTCTGCGAGACATAAAACGTATATATGCGAGTGTGTGTTTGTGCATTTGCAAGTTTATAGTGGCAAAACTCACCAGTTATAACAACAAGTAGCTATCTTCATATCTCGACCTTAAGGAAAGAGTGGATTGTACAGTAAGAATAGCCTTTAGCTAACTAATTAATTTTCTACGTACTTGACTTCGTATACAGCGTGTAGAGTTGTTCGATACAAACAGGAAATTAGATAACATTTTTCGTTTCATGAATTATCTCACCATCATCATAATAAACATTTTACATATTGTAGCTAAAAGTTTCAATCACCTTACCGCACGTGAATGCTTTCAATCGTGAGGGTGTTATAATGTTTCAGCCAATACCATTTTTCATTGGTAAAAGAGTAGTCCAAGAGTTGGCGGTGGGTGATGCTGTACCTAATTTAAAAGAGGTAGACTAAAGAAAAGTCGAAAGTGTAAATATCCCTCGAGTAGCTTTGCTGGAAATTGGAAAACAAGCAAACAAATATTTTTAATAAAATTGTCTCTAATTTAACGTGTCGGTGATTTTTATCACAGAGTTTCTTTTGATTTTCCCCTGAAGAAATTCACGGTATTTTACCTTTGTTACTGTAGCTGTCTTATTAATATTTTTAACCACATAGAAATCTTTGCCTTTATGTTATTGAAGTTATACACATTTTAACCTACATAGATCACAGTGGCTTTCTTCATTTTTATCACAGAGTTTCTTTTGATTTTCCCCTGAAGAAATTCACGGTATTTTACCTTTGTTACTGTAGCTGTCTTATTAATATTTTTAACCACATAGAAATCTTTGCCTTTATGTTATTGAAGTTATACACATTTTAACCTACATAGATCACAGTGGCTTTCTTCATCACAGTTTCCTTTATTTACTTGATAATACCAACACGCAATGTAACATACTAGCATCATTTATGTAGTAGCTCTGTTAATATCTATTTAACATTTTCGAAGCCTTTCCTTTACCTTTTTGAGGGCACAGAGACCTTTACACCCGTAGTAATATTACTCCATCGATAATTAGCTTTATTCGTAACTCTTTTATTTGTTTAAGTGTACGTTCACTTTTAACACCTCAGGTCTACAACGTTTCTCTTCACCACCATCTGTGTTTTCTATCTCTTTCAAGTTATGCATTCTCACTTCTAAGTTTAAAATCTCTTTCCATGGGGTTACAGTGTCTCTTAACTGATACTTATTTTCTTTATAACTACACTGTTGTATATGTGTTTAAACGTATGTACGCTCATTTTCTCATTCTTCCCGAGAGAGGCTACAGCGTTTTACTTTATTTCCAGCTTTGTTTCTTTTCGCATGGAATCTTTAAGAAGCTATTTTCTTTTACTTCAAAAGTCAAATTTCTTACACACATACAGATATGTATCCAAACCTCATCAAATTTACAACATGGTTATACGAGCAACATTTCTATGTATATTAAAACATTGCATTAAAAATAGCCCCTCAGTGGTTCAGCAATATGTCTGCCGACTTACAACGCTAAAATCCGGGTTTCGATAACCGTAGTGGGCAGAGCACAGATAGCCCATTGTGCAGCTTTGTGCCTTATTCAAAACAACAACAACAGCATTAAAAATAACAAGCAAGCAACTAAAGCAAAATGCCATCTGTACTATATTGTTTCCATTGTTTTCGAAGGATTGATGTTACCCATCCCAATATTTACTTCCTTTTTGGAAAAGCTTTATTTCGTTACTTGTTCCGGTAGGATCACTATATCCAGGTGGTTAAGGCACTCGACTCGTATTCCCCGTTGCACTACAACATGCTTGCCACTTCATCCGTAGGGCGTTATAATGTGAGGGTCAATGTCACTATTCATTAGTAAAAGAGTAGCCCAAGAGTTGGCAGTGGATGGTGATGACTAGCTGCCTTCCCTCCAGTCTTACGCTGCTGAGTTAGGGACGGCTAGTGCAGATAGACTTCGTGTAATTTTGCGCGAAATTCAAAACCAAATAAACATTATAGCCTTTCTAATTAATTTCTTTCAATGGTTATTTGAAAATTAAAATATATTTTCCATATTCTAGCTGTTATTAAATAATAGGTCTTTGTTACCAACTTGAAAACGTAACAATAAGAAAAGTTCTGGTTTGTTTTATCTAATTTGGCGCATCTCTACACGAGGGCTACCTGCTCTAGCCGTCTCTAACATAATTAACGATGTAAGACCAGAGAGAAGGCAGCTAGTTATCACCATCCATCGCCAACTCTCGGGTCACTCTTTTACCAACAAATAGTGGGATTGACTGCAACATTATAATGCCCCAACGGCTGAAACAACGAAAATATTTCGTGTGGCAGGGATTCGAACTCGTAATTCGAGAGTCGCAGGTTCGAATCCCCGTCACACCAACCATACCTCTGAAACGACTGAGAGGTTTATAGTTTATAAAATATGAAACGTCATAAAACCACTCAGGAAAAACAAACATTTAACTATATACATGATGACGAGGCTTAGAAATGCTCCCGTTTCTTATGCATGAAAACTTCAGTGGAAATGTATACATAAAAAACTAGTTATATGTAACTTATTTATTATTTTGTTCCCCTTTCGTGGGAATATTGCTTCTGTTTAGAGAAGTTTGTCTGAGTGTTATCGAAATATATTATTCATAGCTTCCAGACAGTAATACTAGCTTATTGTACTATTAGTTTGTTTCATTAAAACCTGTAGATACATATTCTGCAGAACACGAGATAAATTATTTGTTCCAAGATTTCGGACATAAACGTGCATGAAGAAAAGAATCAATTATCAGGATGACCTCGTTATTGCCGTAACTTGCAGGAGTTCATTAACTAGAGGCATACAGCATAAAACTAATTAATTGTGACTTGAGGTGGAATTTTATTTATGTACACTAACTCATTCGTGCATGCAGGTAATTACATGCTCTAACTTTGAAGTCTTTGGCTGTAAATAGATTGTTAGTATACGCAGCATACGACCTTAAGATTCTGTGTACAGTTTTAATCGCAATTTGTTTTTGTTTTTTCACTTTCTTAGCAGTATAGTCCTAAAAAGCTAGTGATGGCGTCCGTGGACAATATTAGCCTTTTAAATACTTTTAAAATATATTTATGCATAACATTCAATCCTTTAATTACGTGTGAGATCACGCATTTATTCATTACCGGGTTTCTAATAACAAGAATTGCAAGAAAAAACAAAGAACTGCCATTATCACTATAATTATTTCCAGTAGTTACTTTTATGATTCGTATAAGTTGATATCTTCAATAAAAAAAATGTGTTTTTCACTAAATATATTTTGACAGTGGCTTGCACTATTGTTGTAACACTGTTACAAAGAACTGAATGACTTGCAAAAACAAAAAACGAAACTAGACCCTCAACTGACTTACTGCGTTCAACCAGACATTTATGGACTCATACCAAACTAATCAACAGCATGAAGACCCCCCACGATAAAAAAACTAAATTAATTAAGGTTCCAACAACAAAACAAGACGCCAACACAAGGATCCATCAATTAACCTCATGATTAACATTTTCGACCAGCAACTAAACAGTGAAAAGATACATATTTTCAACTGAGGACTCAACTTCGCACTAACAGCTAAAAATATTCCATCCACCGAAATGAACGCCTGTTTGGAAGACTTAGCCAAAAGACTAGTGATCCATTCTACACAAATTGAAAACAACCACCATAAAAAAAGATTACTTCGACAGCACTTCCATCGACAACCAACAACCTATCCTTCCAGGTAGAAATGAAAAAACAAATTTCCCCCAAACACCCCAAAACAGTATCATAAACAACTTTTTCAAAGAATTCTCACACGAAACTATCAACATAATTTCACAGTAAATAAGTTTAACAAAAGAAAGATATTAATTGTATAAACAACCTAAAACAAGACAACACCATCAAAATTCTAAAAGCAGATAAAGACAATATGATAATTATAATGAACACAAATGAATAACATCTTATCAAATACAAACAAATTTAAGCTAATACACACACACAAATTCAAGAAAAACACATGAAACCAACGAAACAAAATACTACTGCAATTGAAAAAACAACACAATCTCAAATAAATCTTTATTGCTATCTACGCAAGACGGACTCACGCTCACCAGAACTTTACAGCTATCCTAAATCTCACAAGCATGATTTTTCATTACAACCCGTAATGTCAGCCTATGAATCATCAATCTGCAACCTCTGTTGATACATAGCGTGGGCATTTTTTAAATATGTAACATCAACCGGCTCCCTTTTCAAAGGGTCTTTTAACTTTAAATATATTCTTAATCAACTAAACCATAAAACTTTAACGGCCAGTTTTGATGTAATCTCTCTCTTCACAAAAGTCCCAACTACCAAAGCCTGTAAGACAGCTTTAGAATTTTATATCCGAGACCCCGATCCATTAATACACATCCCCAGCAATCAATTAGCAAGTTCTATAGAATTTACTACCACCAAAACTAACTTTATGTTCAATAACCAAAACTACCTACAAATGAACGGTCTGAGTGTAGAGAATCTCATGTTACCAGTTCGAGCCAGCATTTTCATGACACAGATCGAATCTCAAGTGATCAGTTCAGCCTTACACCCATCACTATACTGGTACAGGTATGTTGACGATACACTTACTGGATTCATATCTACAGAACACACACGCAGTTTTTTAGTCACATTCATTCGATACACCCCAACATTACGTTTACCTATAAACATGAGAAAACTAACCAAATAACATTTTTCAGCCTCAATATCACAAGAACCGATACACAGTTCAAAACAGAAATTCACAGAAAAATTGCCCACACTGGACTATACACTCCATAGAACTCAGCACACGAAACAAAACAAAAACTCGACATGTTAAGAAATCAAATAAACACAGCCACAAAATTATGTTCACCTGATAAAATTAATGTTAAAATCAACCAAATAAAATAACTTCATCAATAACAGCAAATTTCCTTCAGAAACCGTTGAAAAAATTACAACCCACACCTAGATTAACAGCACAGTTAAAAATAAACAAACAATACTGAATTCAAAGAAACAACAAATTATAAAATCCTACACTACTGTATGCTACATATTTCTGATATTAACAAAAATAACCAACATTTGGAAAAAACTTACGACAAATGCAACATTCCAGTGAACGCCAGATTTATGCAAAACCAAGAATAAACCCAAAGTCCATACCACGTAAAAACAAAACACTGACAAACATAACACCAACATTATTTATAAAATACAAAGTAACAACTGTCACGACTTTTCTTCTTTTTTTTTTTTGAGAAACAACCAGAAAAATGAAAACCAGATTCCAAGAACACAAAAACACCATTGCACGTTTTTGAACACTGCAAATCAAATGAACACAATATAAAAATACCAACACACAAAGTAGAGAAACAAATATAAACCAACGCAAAATCAAAGAAACCCTACTTATACAAGAACATAAACCAAAATTAAACCAATATAAAGGAACACCTTTATACCTATACAAATTAATAGCCTAATCCCTACTGGAACGCCCCCTACAATTGTACTCGTTTACACTCTCGTTCCTCGGACATGCTTCCAGCAACAGTTCGTTGCAAACTCTCTTTGTTAACCTGAAGATGACCTAAGAAAGTCGAAACTTTGTTTTGTAATTTATTTTCATCAAATTTTAATGCCCATATCAGCCATCTTTAGAATACAAACTATTACACAATATTGAGTGACCTTTCGTATCAACTCATACAGGATTATTTTTCATATATATAAAAGACTGGAATTTCTGATGTAAAATTCATTCCAGTCTTAGGATTCTTTTGAATATTTTCTCATAGTTATTTGACAGTTATTAAAGTGCTTTGCAGTATCAAAGATATAGTGAATAAAATATTGGTAGTAATTTGAATTAGTATGAGCTGTGTGGTAGTAACTATATGGTTCAATACAAATTATTGCATTTTCATTATAAAGACCTTTGTGTATTTTTAATTTTAGCTTAAAATATGTATTTAAGAATTCCTCTATTAGCTCAACCTCGTAAAATACTATTGGGATTACGGCCGAAAATGTCGTTAGCACTTAGGGTACTCACTAAATCAAATAATGCATTTGAATCGTTATAAATAAGAACATAAGGAAAATATTTTTAATTAGCTATAGACAGAACTGATACCAACACAAAATTTATTTTTAGTCTGGGTAAGTGGCTTGTTCTAATTGGACGTTAATATTGATAAACATAGCATTAGAAGACCTGTATGTAGAAAATACAGGAAGAGATAAACAAGAAATAAAATCTATGCTGAACAAATGAGCATTTAGATTCCAATGAATAGGCAAAAGAAAAAAAACAATATCAGAGTGAAACAAATACATCATATTGAGAGACCTTCCGTATTGCATTATGTAGAATTATATTCCATAATTATAACAAGTCGACATCTGTAGGAGCGTTATGATGTGATGAACAATCCCGCTATTTTTGGTAAAACAGCAGTCCAAACGTTGAAGATATTTATAAATCAAATACTGAATCAATCGAATAGCTTTGAAACTATGACAACGATAGACCAACTTTTCATAAGCAATATCTAGTGATAAGTTTCATGAAATTTCCAGACACTTTTGAAAACACTGATGAACGAAAAAATGCAAATAAAAAGAATTATTAGTCTATAAAGAACATCTTCAGCAATTAATCACGTGCCTTGGCAAATATCCCTTTAAATAATATATTTCAAGTAAACCTTAAAGATATAGCATCTAGATTTGAACCTGTTGCTATAAAAAAAAACATTTTATTTTTACAATATGCAAGTTTATACAGGATGGGATGGGAAGCCCTAATATCAAGGAGTTGGAAATTATATTTTACATCACCAGGGGCTAGAATACAGTGGACACTTGCAATGTAATGTGTTTGAAATTGGTCGAGAAATTACTGGACATATATAACCAGATAAGAAGAAAAGAAAGAGTTGATCTTTCATCTGTAATGGTCTCCAGAAACGGAGGTTCCGTGTTTATAATTACCTTTGTTTTCAGTAAACTTGTTGTCCATTTCGTTTTGCATGTAAAAAGAAAAAAAAAGTAATTGTGGCGCTAAGCGTTATACATTGTCATTCAGAAGTTGACAACGTCAACACAATCCAAATGCCAGCGATTATTTTAAATTACAAAAGTAACAAAGGTGTAGTGGACATTACTGACCAAAGTCTCAAGGTCTATTCAACTAAAAGGAGAACCAACAGATGGTCAGCCGCTATTTAATATAACGGTCATCTTGACGCGATTGAAATAATGGGAGGTCACTTAGCTGATGCATTGTTCCGTAGGTAAGCAAAAGATATTGTTTAAAAGACAAACCAGAAACAAACAGTGACAAAGTAAAACAAACTGTGGCTGAAGCACCAGAAACTATCACTATAATAAAGTTTAGTTTTTGCAAATTCTACTTTATAGAAATGGAGAGGTAAAGCGGAAGCATATGATAAATGTACAAGAATGTTGCGTTTAAATAGCATTAGAAAATGGTCTGCGAAACTTCTAACTGGTTGAGGATGATTTTATGTTCATAATTTTCTACTTACTCTCATTTCTTACGCAATTTGCGGGTTGTGGGCTCAAATCTTAATCATCAAAACTATTATCTCATACAAGAGTAGCCCAAATGTTAGCAGAGGATAGCATTACCAGCTGTCTCTCTTCTAGCCTGTCACTGCTAATGTGGAGATGGCTGAATCAGATATTGCTCAAAAAGCTTTCTCAAAACCTGACTCATTTTTCACCACAGTTTATAACTTCAAACATTGAAAATTATTAAGATGTAAATTAAAAATTAATGTAGAAATTAAGATTATTCAAAAACTATGGATTATGCAGCATCTTATATATATATATAAGTGCATAAGATCTACGAAGACTGGCCTGAGACTGACCTAATGTTTAACGTATAGGACAGAGATCTGAGGCCCTTGTATCCAAGATGTTTCGATACGCTGTAAATAAGTTATAAAACTAAAAGTCATTGCCGTT
The DNA here is from genome assembly GCA_011833715.1 of Carcinoscorpius rotundicauda. Lineage (NCBI taxonomy): Eukaryota > Metazoa > Arthropoda > Merostomata > Xiphosura > Limulidae > Carcinoscorpius > Carcinoscorpius rotundicauda. The sequence goes on from CM022393.1 coordinate 31,984,446, forward strand.
ATTCGGTTACACATAGCAGCCGATGATGCTTACTACTTGTCTTTTATGTGATTTGCAAATCAATTAGGGAACAACTATATGTGACCTTTGACCGAGCCGTTTAGCTCACTACTTGCACAAGGTATTATTCATAAGTACAAACAAACAATGTGAGGGATAAGCCGATGATACAAAGACCGAGCGACTTAACTTTACTTTGTCTTTTAAGGTTGTCATAAATAGACTATATATTCGCTTAATACAAAACTTCAAAGCAATTTAAACCTAACATTATCATCCATTTTTATACTGTAATGTATACTTTGCGTGCTGCATATTTTTATCATATATTGATAACTATAATAAAGACACATTGCCTAGAGGGAGCTATGTACGTTACGTTATCTTAGCTTGTTTTTAATATATTTTTACGTTTCCTATTTAAAACTTTAATCATTATAGATAAAACGAACAAATCACAATCCTGTCTTAGGTAAATATGTTTCATGTAATTTATATTCTATCATCGTGATTTTATTTTTAAAATATTTTTACGTTTTAAATCAAAATTATGATTGACGTATACAGTCGTAATAAGACTCTGACACTTGTATAAATTCACATCCGCTCTTTTCTACACACTCTATTTTTCCTCGTATACAAGTTTGTTTGTTTTGTCTGTAGTTTTCAGTACCATGTATTTATTTAAATGGTAAGTTACTGAGCAACGTTTCTTTCCTTTTATAGGTTTGTTTGTAATTAAACACTAAGCTACACAATGGGCAGTCTGTGCTCTGCCCCCTACAGCTATCGAAAATCTGTTTCTAGCATTGTAGGTACGCAGATATACTGATGTGCCAGTCTGTAGGGTGGTGGGTGGGGGGTGGGATGGAACACATTTATAGGGAGTTACCCATAACTAACCGTAAAATATTTAAATGAAACCTTAAGCCATCTAAAACTAAAGCTCAGTTGTTTTTGACATTTTAGTGTTACTTTTTATTTCCTTTCATACCAATTTTTTTTTTAGAATTGTAACTTTTATGCGTAATTGTTTTGGTTTCAAATATTTATAATTGTGTACATGATTTGTTGGTACGAAGCTAAGCACAAAGTTACACAATGGACTGTCTGTGCTCTGCCCACAACGGTTGTCGAAATCCTATTTCTAGCGTTGTAAGCCCATAAATATATCGCTGTGCCACGAGGTGCAAAATATATATAATTGAATAGCATTATGCATATAATTGTATAGATTATTAATTTTCAAGTTCAGAACATTTTTATCTGTAGTTCCTAATGTGTACTGATAAAAACAAAAGATTTATCCAGTACCTTACATTTTGTGAAACCAAACCAGATCAACGGTTTCACGTGTACTGACTTGAGAACAACGAAATGTATTTGTGATATAGATTTAGGATACTCTTTGGGGCGCCATCTATTGATTAGATATGTATTTGTTATTCTAAATCAACAAATGTTTTGAGTTTGTGATGTCGTTGATGACCAAAAGCAGTTAATTAATGTTTTTATTTAGTTTCTGTAAAATATAAACAAATAACTTATATTTTTAAGCTAATATTTTAATTTAAGTATTATCATTCTTTATTTATATTGAATAAGAAAACTAAAGTTTTTATAGCAAAATTAAAAAGTAGACAAAATACATTCCTCTAAACAATGTACAACATCAAACTTTGAATAATAGTTCTGTCAACAGTTTCCTTGTTTCTTTCTAAAATTGTTCTATTTAATAAGAAGACAAACGTTACACAATTCATTAAACGTATTCATTTATTCATTTTTTTTTAAATTCTTCCAGAAATTATAACAGCAACTTTTCGGTCACTGACATGTCCTTTTAAGAAAGAAGTCTCAACCTGTGTCATAGAAGAAGAATTTCTAAGGATTTGAAATTATAAAAGAAGAACAATTTGACATTTTTTAAATTATTTTTTGATAAGGCATTTCGTATTTAATGTGTTACTTTTACTAAAATTGGGGAACAAATCTAAGAGTTCTGTAGATACATAGAAAACTAAAAATGTTACTTGAGAAACTTAGTAACCGAAACGTTATCCGGCCAAATAAGCTATAACACTTTAATAATTACTTATGTCTGTCTCTCCCACTGCATTGTTTTCTCAACAAAAACCTGAACTTAAAATTTATGCGTGCATAATGTAAAACAAACTAAATAAAAAAAAACATGAGCTTAGTTTTCTGATAATAATTCAAAAAACTCGAATGGTCGAAATACAGACGCTGACATTAAACTTAATTGCATTTTCTGTGCTCATTCTAATATAAAATTGATGAAGTAATAATATTACAAAAACCGTGAATACTGGTTAAATGCTTTAGGGTTCTTGGCTATTTATTCACTAAAACCGTCTGTCTTTTGTGAAAAGTAACATTTTCTACATTCTTAACAGTCTTTATTACATATACATGACAACTTGTTTTGCATTAAATGACTCAAGTTCTACATACTAACCGAACAGTACCAACAAATGTGTAACGTTCCGGACCTAACACGGAAAACTAAAACTTCTATTTCAACTCCTTCACTTTATACTGTTTTCCTTAGTAGATCAATACTTTAATGTTTATTTTTTGCTGCTAGGAAGGAAATTCTTTGCTATGGTTTCATTAAAGTTTACTTCTGTACCAATATAACCACCTATTCATCTTAGATACGTTGTTTCTTTTGTAGTTATTATATCATTTTATCCATCAAATACCATAGTATCCCGTCTCAACTTGCTTGTAACATAATTCACATACATATCATACATTTCACCATTATTCTGAGTCCTCCTGTCAAAACACTGACAGTAATAAACTATAATCAAATCATACATTTGTTGGCTTCATCTTCCACCTTTTATACATATATTCCAAAAGGCGGTAATATTATTTACTTTTCCACTGTTTGCCCAAAAATATCGCTTTCAACTGGTACTATTACTTTCATTATTTCATATATATATACTTTTTAGCAAGTAAGCTAAAGCAACAAAATGCAATAAAATCGTATAATTGTTATTTGTGGACTTTGAGATCACTAACGTTGTAATTTAGATATTTTTGTATTGAAATTGTCAGTAGCTCTTATTTAGCTTAAGCCTAATCTCTCTGAAGCACTTTTGAAGCACAATTCTATTTTACATCTTCCCCCCGAATAATAACTAAATTATAACATAGCATCATATACTAAACTAAATTAACCTAAGTACGTGAATAACGTTTATATGCAAAAACGGCTCTTCTGGGCCCAGAAAACACTTCAAATAGAAGAGCGAACAACGTTTCGACCTTCTTCGGTCATCGTCAGGTTCACAAAGAAAGGGTTACTGGTCGGAAGCTGACCACATGTTTGGGAGGGGTTGTATAATTGAGTGTTGCAATGTAGAGGGCGCGGTTTGAATATATAATTTTGTCTATAATATTAATATAGGTATAATGGTGTTCCTTTATATTGGTTTATTTTGGGTTTAAGTTGTTGTATAAGTAAGGCTTCTTTAATTTTTCGTTTGTTTATGTTTGTTTCTTTATTTAGTATTTTAGTGTTTTCTATGGTTATGTTCTGTCCATTTGACTTGCAGTGTTCGAAAACGTGTGAAGGTGACTTTTTATGTTCTTTGAATCTGGTTTCCATTTTTCTACTTGTTTCTCCTATATAGAAGTCGTGGCAGTTATCACATTGTATTTTATAAATAATGTTGGTATGGTGTTTGTCAGTGTAGTTCTTACATAGTATAGACCTTAGTTTTGTGCCTGGTTTTTGAATAAATTTAGTGTTAACTGGAATGTTATATTTTGTTACTAGTTTTTGCCAAATGTTGGTTATTTGTTTGCTGATGTCAGGAATATATGGTATACAGCAGTATATGGTTTCGTGATTTTTTGATTCGTGAGATATATTTACTTTTGTTGGTTGATTTTGCTTTCTGTCTAGGTGTGTGCGTATAATGTTTTCTACGGTTTGTGGAGGAAACTTATTAATGTTGATGAAGTGTTGTTTTATTTTATCTAATTCATCGTTAATTTTATCTGGTGAGCATAGTTTTATGGCTGTGTTTATCTGGTTTCTTAGTATGTTGAGTTTTTGTTTTGTTTCATGTGCTGAGTCCCAAGGATTGTATAGTCCAGTATGGGTGATTTTTCGGTGGATTTCCGTTTTGAATTGTGTGTCGGTTCTTATAATTTTGAGGTTAAGAAATGATATTTGATTGCTTTCTTCCTGTTCACATGTGAAGTTAATGTTGGGATGTATAGAGTTAATGTGAGTGAAAAAGTTAAGTATGTGTTCTGTAGATTCGAATCCCGCAATCGTGTCATCTACATATCTGTACCAGTATAGTGTTGGATGTAATGCTGTATTAATTGCTTGTGTTTCAATTTGTGTCATAAAAATATTGGCTAGAACTGGCGATACTGGGTTGCCCATGCTTAGGCCATTTGTTTGTATATAGTTTTGGTTGTTGAACATGAAGTTTGTCTTTATTGTGGTGAATTCTATGAGGGTTGCTAACTGGTTACTGGGAATGTCTATGATCGGGTTAGGGTCTCGAATATAGAGTTCTAAGGCTATCTTGCAGGCTTCTGTTGTTGGAACTTCTGTGAAGAGGGATATAACATCGAAACTGGCCATTAAGGCTTTATGATTAAGTTGATTTAGATTGGACTTGAAATTAAAAGAGTCTTTGATGAATAACGTTTAAACAAACCTAAATTAATTTAGGTTAGTATACGATGAAGTAAAATGGCCAGAAAAGTCCTCACATATTGTGTACACTTGACCGTAATAAGAGGCTTAATGGCATTTCTTTGGTTTGCTGACGAAAGCTGTACTGGTGAGCTTTGAATAGGTGAAACTGCAGTCCACCGCAGATAATAATGGCCAATCAAAGAAAAAATTAGGTCATTGCATCACAGATTCTGTCCTCACTTTCACATCCAGTGAAAAAATTAAATAAAGTTTTGAGTATAATTAACGGTTCCAATTTTTAAAACATACACAAATATATATTCCAAAAATCCGTGACTTCCTTTCAATCTTCTAACTCCAAAATTACAAATCAGATGATTATGGAATAGCACTTTTAACACGTTGCAACCATCAAAACCGTTGAAAATATTTCTGTACACATTTTGTGTAAAGCAAAAAATTGCATACTAGCGACACGTATTAAACTTCGATTTTAAACACCGAGTACGTACAAAACTAATAAAACTGATGTGTAATGTATGTGATATGAAATGAGAATGTATAAAGTTGTACAACTAGGTGCATCTATCACTTATTTTGCGTATTTTATATAATCTATTTTAAATCGAATCAAACAAGAAGTTTTTACTGTGAATGTTAACACCTCCACACGAAACATTCAACAATATTTTTGAAAACATTTTCCAATCACAACTTTTTAATTCGAACATTTATGTGTTGTAACTATCAATAGCTCTTATCTAACCTAAGCCTAATCTCTCTGTAACACTTGAAGTGCCATCTTGCTTTACATCTTCCACAGTATTGTTTAAATTATAACAACATAAAAATTTGCACCGAATGAAAGACAATTTAAAGACCGAATTCAGAATGTGAGAATACAGATACCAAAATAACAAAAGTCTGGACACTGTCATTCAAAAATAAATGAATCAGTGGAAAGGTTCATCTGGACAACAGAGCGATGTTACTGATTAACAGTCTGATGAATGTTTGATAACACTTTCATGTGTTTCAGGACTCAAAGAAAAATACTGAAACGTGTGTTAAAAATGTTTGAGATATCCGCTGTACGTACATCGACTACAACATTACGATCTCTCTTTTACAAACACCTCGACACGAACACTGGCTACACGTTAAAGAACACAAAGTACAAGGTAGCTTCTGTGTGTAATCAAGTTTACGTTGGTGAAACAGAACGCCCACTTCATGTTCGTTGTAAGGAACACACTTAACCATCTTCCGTACGTGACAGACTATCTGAAAATTGTCTTGATTGTGATCAACTGCCAGCAACAGAGGAACTGAAGAGATTTAATACAAAAAGGGGGTTTGGGGGAGGGAAAATCAAAGAATTTGTTTATGTACAGTGGTTAAAGAACTGAACGGAGATTGTGGTTTAGATCTAAGTTCTATGTATAATTATATTTTTAATGTATGTTTGGTGTTTGTATTTTCGTTTTTATAACTGTTACTGATATTAATTCATACTTTAACAAATATTATTACAATTTATATGTCTGTAAAGTTCTAATTTTAGACGCCGTTTGAAATCTATTTATTGGTGCCTTTAGAAATTCGTTTTGACTATTGTATGCGATTTATGGTTTATCTTGTTAATTTATTACTTTAACTGTCTGCTATTTATTACATTTTTATTTGGCTTAGTCAGGCACTACACTTTAGTTTGTTTTTTTTTCCAACGTTTTACCTTAGGGCTTTCTCAAGAGGTAAACTCCCGACGAAATGTCAGTCCATTCTTAAGACTGTTAATACTGGGCTTGTGTTCAGTGGGGTGTATATTGCCAAGACCATATGTGGTCCTTTTTTGGTTCGATAAAACAATGAAGACAATGAAAGCGGTATATTGAGGTCCCAAATAAACACAACCTTCTATTTCATCGAGGGAAACATAATTTTTCATATGGAACAATTTTTGCCACTTCCGCTGCATTTTTGATTTTGAAAAATTTGACTACAGAACGAAATTACCTAACTAAGACATTAACAAACAGAACAATACAATAGATATCTTAGCCTTCTTCCTTAATAAATACGTGTACAACAGTGTACAATCGGAAGGAATAGAAACGGAAGTTATGTTAAGAAGTAACTGCTTACAAAAATACTTAAAAAAAAATCGACTTCAGAATAAAATATATTTCTCATGATAGACCAGGTGGTTAAGGTACTCGACTCATAATCCGAGGGTCATTCGTCCTTTAAACTGTGGAAGCGTTATAATTTGACGGTCAATCCCATTATTCCTTGGTAAAAGAGTAACTCAAGACTTGGCAGTGGGTGGTGATGACTAGCTGCCTTCCTTCTAATCTTACACTGCTAAATTAGGAATGACTAGCGCAGACAGCCCTGAAGTAGCTTTGTGCAAAATTCAAAACAAACCAAACCAAACATCAACTGAGATGCACACAAATATGAAAATCAAGAACATGTTTTTTGAGACTGTCTTAACGCTAAAAAAGTTTGAAAGTACATAAAATTTGAGTAATTAAAGAAACATTATAGTCTAGCGTCAACTCAATCTGTTCAAAATTTAGAGTTAAATTTTCTTTTACTTATTGAAAATGTCTAAATATACTCACTGATAAGGAGCCTAACCTTTTCTTGGTTAAGTGAAGAACTACTAATGCCCACTTTTAGTCTTTCTTTCAGTAGTAATAGGTGTTGCCATAATTTCCTGGGGAAAACTTTCATTCATCAAGCTGAAAGTAATCTTGTTATGTCCATTCTGTCTGTTGGTAATTATTTTAACATGCTGGGACAAGAAATATTTATTCCGCGAAATTCCTAACACACTAAACATGCGTGTAAATTTATGACAGTGTAATAATATTCTAAGAAACGTGTAGTCCAAAACCATTGAAACATAACAGTAAACGTATAAATTTAAGTCGCAACTTCTTTCTTAGTGTGAACATAATTTTAGTTTTCGCTTATTAAGAGAGTAATTTAAATTAACTTGGTTTTAAAACAAAACTCATAACTTGTAATACATTGATTATAACTCGTGTGTTATACAAAGAAATGTTAAGACACTATACACTGTATTTTATTTTTTCAGTACGAGTGAAATTAGCATTGGTTACAGTAAAAGCAAAACCAAATAATAAGGAGAACAATGCGTTTTAATTCAATAAAACATAAAACCATCATAATATGTTGTTTAAGAGATGGAACATTAAGCATAGATATATCACTAAAAGTATTATATTGAAAGCTGGTGTATATTTTTTCTGACTTTATAAAAAAACTACTCTTAATATTAATATCTAGCAGTTTTACATTAATGGCTACTTGAACTGTTGCTTGCCTTTCTTAAAAGAACATTAAAATACATTTCATTATAAAATGACTGAAATGAATGGGAACAATTTTTTCACATTCAAAATATTGGTTTCATATATCACGAAACTTACAGTCTTACAATATTTCGCTACAATACACAACCGAGCAAATAAATTACACAGTTTGTTAAAGAATAGATGTATAATCTAGTCATTGAATAATTCGTATAATCGATACAAATTCCCTATTGCTATTTTCATTTTAGTTTTTTTCGAATTCAGTTTCTTCACTTTTTCTTTTTATCTTCTCGGCCATCAGTGACTTAAACTCTGTGACGAAGTTTAGTTAATTTGGATATTCGAGGACAACTACACTAGAGTTGCGCTAGACATCCGTAATATTCTAACTGAAAGACCAAAGGGAGGCAATTATCCAACCCTCTTATAACTCTTGATGGCAAGAAACCCACATGAAATAAAAATGTTTATCAGAACGGCTGGTATGGGTATTAACATTTTTATTGATAAGGAGAGAATAACGTTTCGACCTTCCTTAGACTTCTTTAGATGACCTGGGAAGATCAAAACCTTGTTCTCCCCTTATCAATAAAAGTGTTAATACCCATACCAGCCATTCTGAGACACCTTCTTTAACTCGTGGGATTTGAACTTCACTCTGTTGACGACCTCAAAAAGCGGAGAACAACTTTACGACAACAAGATTCACAGTTCGACACAGTTTATATTAGTTTAATTTGTTTGTGTGTGTGCGTGTTTTCTTATAGCAAAACCGCATTAAGATATCTGCTGTGTCCAATAAACCAATGAAGGGAGTGGAAGTCCTCACTTGAGTGTTGTAAATTCGAGGACTTACTGTTGTACCACAAGGAGACATATATAAACTTTAGCCGCGATCCGCAAAATATTTGCGGTATTTTTTGCGCTCTTCGCTTGAATTTTTTTATTCCGCATTTTCACGCACGCCGTTTAAGTTGTTGTTGTTGCTTTGAATTAAGCACAAAGCTACACAATGGGCTATCTGTGCTCTGCCCACCACGGGTATCGAAACCCAGATTTTAGCGTGTAAGTCCGCAGACATACCGCTGAGCCACTGGGAGGCCGCCGTTTAAGCTACTCTTTCTTTCCACAGGTTGGATCGATAAATCCTATCCTACTTGAAAAACTTTTTACGTGGTCAGACAAACCAACTCACTTAGATCTTATTTATTCAATAAAACTACATTTAGAATAAACAGTAAAGTATTAGTGCTTATGATAGCGTACAGAGTACGAAACAGTTTCGAGCAGTCAGTGTGAAACACAATTTTACGAGTGCAAATAAATAAACTCACAAAAATGAAGAATAAAACCCACAGTAAAGAAAAAGAAGCTAAAAGGTGTTTACGAGACGAGCAAGATCTAAATCATTGTAAAGTAAGGTAAAGGTAAAATTTTAATAAAGGTTAACTTAGCTCATGATGCAGAAACGTCTTAATACGTATTAACAAAATGATAAGTATATGGTTTTGAACGAACTGTGCATGCGTATCTTAAACCTAACTAAATTAAAAAAAACCCATAGAAATTACAGTAAGTGTAATGTTTACATTGTATAAAATTGCATGCGGGTTAAGTGTTGTTTGTGTGAAACTTCTTACAAATAAAAAAATCAATAATAAAAACACACTGAGACTTAAATCGAGTGTGCGTATTTTCTTATAGAAAAGACACATCGAGCTATCTGCTGAGTCCAGTGAGGGGATCGAATTCCTTATTTGAGCGTTGTAAATCCGTAGACTTACCATTGTATCAGCGGGAAACGACTGAAATCGACGCCAGTTGTCAAGTGATGGTAATGGTATTATGCCAACATGTACCATACTCGTTGCATGGATTGATTGGTTATTTAAAATTAAACACAAAGCTACACAATGGGCTATCTGTGTTCTGCCCACAAGGAGTATCGAAACTCGGTTGCTAGTAGTATGAGTTTGCAAACAAAGTGCTGTGTCACTGGGGGATCGTTACACTGTTGTTGTTTAGAATTAAGCACAAAGCTACACAATGGGCTACCTGTGCTCTGCCCACCACGGGTATCGAAACCCGGATTTTAGCGTGTAAGTCCGCAGACATACCGCTGTGCCACTGGGGGCTCGTTACACTGACAAGATTGACTAGAAAAAAATAAAAGAAGAAAAAGTAGGTAAGGTGATTTTGAATTAAAAAGCCAATATGTGATCTGGACTTTTCGGGCAAAGACCTTTTTAATGAAAGTGTATGATTGACAATTTTGCAAGAAGCGTTGCGGGTAGAGAAATACAAGCGTATTATTTACACACATATATATTTCTGCGCTACGATCAATCTAATGAGATTATTTAAAAACCGTGAATATCAAAGCCAGTAGTTCACAATTATCTTAACACTTCTTCAAGTATCTTGTGTGAAAACAATAAGCTGCCAAATTATTATATCAAACTAACGCAAGTTTACAATAAATAATATAAGCGATCGTAAAGTCTCGCCATCTTAAGAATAAATATTCACCTTTCGCATTGTAAATCATATTGCTTAGGCACGTGTGACTGTTATGATAAAATATGATATACATCTAACAAAGTGGGTTTATTTCTTTGGCGCAACATCTGTACAGTTGAAATATATATTAGATAACAAATAATAATTTACATCTCCTTCAGACCTGACGTTACTTCAAGTTCCTGATATTCGGTACATATTTATACAGTAAGGAGTTATTATAATGAAATCAACATTTTTATTGTATTTAAAATATTTACCTAAACTGAATTGAATTGTAAATTAATTCAAGAAAACCCATATGTTTACAGTTGGAATTTCTCACAAACACGACTTTTGCGGTGGATAACTTTCAATAAGCTTGTCTGTACAAATATTGAAATATTGGCTACCTCAAAAGCCCAGGCATTAGGAGTGGTCCATTAGATACTCCAGCTCTATAATTACTGTTTAAACTTTGTTTTAATCAGACAAAAAAAAAATCACAGCTTTCAATATATGACAGAACATTGACCATAATAATTTTGTTTCTCGATGGGAAAACGGTTTGCCAATGAGCTTGCAACACTGAGAACTGGGATTTGATATCCTGCGGTGAACGCATCAGATAGCTCAGCGTGGCATTGTTTTAAAATAAATAAACAAGCAAATGGAACAAAATTTAATATGTCATCAGCCATGATATACCGCCAGGTGAGTCTAAGAAAACCTAACTAATGGATAAAACTACTTATAATATTTTGAGTTCGGACAGTTAGCACGTAAAGGGTTAAACCACTTTTTCAAAATAACTTGCTTTCGTAAATTTAATGGCAAATTGGAATTTAACACAACACACTTTCTGTTTCCGACGATTCATTTGGTTCACAGCTGATTCTAGAGCATTCGATAGTGAATGATGCATGAGAAAACAAACGTACGGGTAGAAGTAACAGTTACAGCCCTATCTTGGGAAAAATATTCGTATAGCTAGATCGTATTACAATGTACAAAACAATTCACGCAATGTTTTGGAAAACGAAGGAGATTCAGTGTTTTACGCGACATTTGGAAAACTTGCACACCACATTGCTCAGAAAAGCAAAGAGGTCTGAATCCACATCTCCCACTATACTTCAACTATGTATTCATCCACAAAAGACAATGATTATGAAAGAAGCCCACCACCACCACTGATTCCCCACCCCCCAGAAAAAAATACTGTTTAAGTTGATCTGATCTCTTGGTAGTAATGATTGGACCAGAGGTTGGCTCACAAGGTTTTAGTCGTATATTGCGATTAACAACAGGCTTCATGAAAGGGGTACTCGAATCACAGCAACACTTCATCACGTAACAACAGGCTTCATGAAAGGGGTACTCGAATCACAGCAACACTACTTCATCACGTAACAACAGGCTTCATGAAAGGGGTACTCGAATGACAGCAACACTACTTCATCACGTAACAAGAGGCTTCATGAAAGGGATACTCGAATCACAGCAACACTTCATCACGTAACAACAGGTTTCATGAAAGGGATACTCGAATCACAGCAACACTACTTCATCACGTAACAACAGGCTTCATGAAAGGGATACTCGAATCACAGCAACACTACTTCATCACGTGCTCGTCACTCAATTCAGTTCAAATTTGTTTGTTTGAATTTCGCGCTAAGCTACACGATGGCTATCTGCCCTAGCCGTCCCTAATTTAGCTAATTTAGTAGTGCGAAACTAGAAAAAAGGCAGCTAGTCATCATCACCCACTTCCGACTTTTGGGCTACTCTTTTATCAACGAATAGTGGGATTGATCGTAACATTATAATGCTCCCCACGGCTGAAAGGGCGAGCGTGTTCGGTGAGACGGGAATTCGGACCAGCGACCCTCTAATTACGAGTCGACTCGTGCTTTAACCACCTGGCCATGCCTGGCCGTCAATTCAGTTCAAATATGTTTGTTTCTTTGGGCTACTTGAACATGGTCATGTAAATCGAAGCCTGTATATAGTGAGCATTTATGAAAACTGTCAAAAATTGACCCTGCTGTCTTCTGCGAAAGATTGTTATCATAGAAAATACGATATAAAACAAAAGTCTACTATCATAACCTTTAGCAAGAGCACAAAGAACAGTGAATATTGTTTCCTAGGAAACCACAAGACCTGAAACTTAGTTTCATTATAACTCACTCCAAATATTTGTTTTTATTACTGACGTTTTCTCTATCTGAACCATACTTAATTATGCATCTAAATTAATTTGTCGAATATTGATTGTTTAGTTCTCAAATACCGGGCTTTTCGATTGGATGTAACGTGTTTTTTATAGCAATAAAAACATATATATCTTTTTTACTTTTACATTCGCTGTAAATTTTAATCGTTTCAAAAAATAAAAAGCTTTAGATTTGTGAGTTAATAACAGCAGTCAACGACATGTTGTGGAATGTAATTTTTATCATTCTATTTTATATTTGTCTCATCGCAACACTTTTACTCTGTGAATGAATTCATATTTCTTTAGTTTAAGAACAAATATTTCATATTCGATTTTACAACTTGGTAGAAAAAAAAGTCGACATTGTACGGAATCTCGAGATATAATTCTGTTACCGCCATCTATTATCAATAACGGTTACTATAATGTTCCAAACGATACCTATTTCAAACTGTACTCTTTCTTTGTTTTTTAGAACTGTTGCTAAAGATAGTTCTTATACAACTATATTTCTCAGACTATGATTTACTTTAAAAGGTATATCAAGCGTCATGGTTAAACCACTGGGGTCATAATGAGTTAATTTATACATGAGCAGTCAAAATTTGACTTTCATTACGTGATTAAACATTTCGTTATATTGATATTTTAAACTTACACTTTACATAATGAATTAAAATGAAATAAAACATGTTTTAAAGGTATTTTGGTCGTTTTTAAAATTACACTTATCTCATGGAGTTTTCTGTTGGCTTTTAAATTCAAATTCAGTACTATGTACAAACTTTTTTTACGTGAAAACGTTTGTTCTATTAAAATGAATGCAAGATAATAAAAGTCATTGACCGTTTTCTATGTAAGAAAATGTCAGATATATTATAAACAAATGAAGTTAAGTTAAGTGTAAATATTGCACACCCACAGACAGGGAAATACTGGTTTGACAGTGTTCACATGAACGCACAAATGTTAACATTGAGGATAGAGAGAATTGCCTCATAATGTATTTGAAAAGGCAAAATAAGATCACCTACATGTTGTGTTATGATCGCTTTGACGCCTCTTTATCATTCGCGTTTCGTTTTGTTTTTTTTCGTATATAATTCAACTTTATTTAAATTGTATTTATCCTTATCAGAAATTGACTCGTACCAAGTAAACATACCACGTTGCTGTTCATTACTATTGTTAATAATGCATAGATTCAGAAATAGGGTAATGTAAATTATTTTTTGGAAACCTGATTTATGAAATGTTCCAAACAAGTTAATTTTAGCGCGGCGCCCTCTGTCCTCAAAAGTTTGTAATAATCGACAAGGACTATCTCGTAGTAAGGAGAACATCATGGGTAAATCAAAAACAATGTAGAAAACATTCGACTAATATTACACGTAGTGTGCAATAAGTGAGAAATATATTTTAAAAACTGCTGTTAAGTGGAAATCAGTCTAAAATCATAATTAATAATTTTAATGTAAAACGTTAAATCCCCTGTCAGTTCATTGATAAATATGACAGTTTATAGAGCTAAAAATTGGGTTCTGAGATGGAGAGCAGAGAATATATTACCCATTGTGTATCTTTGTGTCTCATAACAGACAAAGATAGAATATAATCAATAAAACTCTGACTTATTTATATTGTGGAAGAATGACTGAAAGTTTATTTTTTATATTTTAATTCAATGACGTAATTTTACCCTCGAGGTGAGATATAGTAATATAAATGTGATAGAGTTAAACCAATCAATAATCCATCTAGTTAAGTTTAATAATTAAATGTCGACAGTAATTTCGTAGTTACTTATTAGATCATTTCACATTGTATCTTTATTTCTCTTCACATGCTTTTTTTCTCTCGTTGAAACAAAGTTTTACAGTCTACCCAAACGTCTATATTGAGTACTTATATATTTAGCATCTGTAAACACCATAATCTAAGTTCATAGTTCACCATTCAGGATTGGTAAAATATTATTTTGTCAGAGTGTATTTATATACTACTTTCTTCCCTTTACTGTAAAATGTGTAACTTGTCTTCACTTAAGGGTATTTTCTGTGACCATTTAAAGACGAGAAAGAAACTAAGGTAGAGAATGGCTTAAGAGTGAAAGAAATGGAGGAATCGCCATCTTGGATCTAGGGTTTTATTTATGAAAAGTGGCATGTGTACAAATATTCCTAATATGTGATAAGGATGAGGAATTTGAGGGGAGACACTGCAGTTTGTTTTAACACATCTTACACGGATTTCTCTGAAACAACAAGTATGTTTACTGTCCATTTGCTCTCAATAAAATGCCTAGAGTATGAAGGATAAGCCAGTCTTTAAACTGTGGCAGACTGTCAGTATATTGTTTTGAGTGAAAAACAACAACAACAGGAAACATGTCATCCATTTTGGTGGAGATTCAGGAAGATCGTTTGTAAACAATGGCTGTAACTAACACAAGTGGAAAAAATTATTGAAACCTCAGATGGATGTGGCCATTATGTTGGATGTGAGCAACAATTAGTTTGTATCCACAACATTTAAGTTATTTTCGACGTACGGAAATTGCATTACATGCTACATGCCTGTAGCAACATATGACCACAAGGTTGAGTTTATCTTGTAGACTGAAAGAGAAGACTTTATCTAGGGTCTCTGTTTAGCAGACACGTGACATAATAAATGTTGAAAGGCTTGAATATGACTGGAGAGGTGCGTCCCCGAATTCATCTTGGTACTGTTGCTCACTAAACACTGTTTAACTTTGTTTCTTGTCCTGGTTCATTCAAATCTTAAGAATGAACCTAATGATGACGTTGTAAGCCTATTTCACTAGTGAAATTGGTGTGTTTGTAATTCTGGGCGAGAAGAAGAAGAAAGATCCATCTCAAACCAGATTGGATACAAGGACAAAAAACTGAGAAGATGGTTACACCTTAAACTTCCAATCAAAATCACCACTGCAGCACAGGGTTCTAGCCTTGACCCAACTATTTTGCACACTTTACAATTCTTCTTTCTTTGTTTTGCAACTCTCATCATGACTTGTTTTTCTTACTTCTTTTATTTTAGAACGTATTCATTAATGCAACGGTAATATTTCCCGGATGTATCTAGATTCCAAGCCCCCTTATCTTCAGTGTGCACTGTTCTCTTCGCATAGACAACCTCGCCCTGGTTTCATTGTTTCCTTACCTTTGGGACGTGATATATAGCATTTCATTCACTCCCTAGTAACTGTGTCTTAAACTTATTAAACACCATTCCGACGTGATTATTTAACAGTGTCTGATTTACAGTAATAAAATGAACCGCGTGTGTACTATCTAATATTTCACTCCTGAAATATGCATCCTTGTTATTTCTCTGTATGATCATCTAGCATGTGATATATCTCCATCGTAATTCAGTCCAAAATATTCCGTATCAGTCGGTTTTACAGCAAATGGTAATAAATAAACTGAAACATGAGCGATTCTTTCCATCCTCATGTTTGAACAAAGAGAGAAACTCTGAGTGAAACTACTGTATTGACCTTCAACAAGCGCAAATCACTTGCAATCTCAACAGGAAAATGTGGCATGTACGCATTTTCTAGTGGTTGATTAAAATTAATTTGTTTGTTAACAATAAAAGAAAACTGTTAAATACTAAAAGAGTTGCTATAACAGAAAAGTACAGAAATGGAAATCTCAGAATGATGACCAGTCACTGATATGCAAGAACTGTAGCATGTAAGCAGCTTATTTCTTGTAACTAGTGTGTTAACAGATCAGTATTGTAAAATACGAAGTAAATCGGTTGAGTGATGAATGTAAACACGTTAAGCATGCTGTTAAGTTGAAGTTTTGTGCCATCAATGAATTTTTTTAGAACTGGTTTCTCGAGGAATCCGATGTTGATAAACAAACTGACTTTAACAATTAAAGCATAATGTAAACCTTCAAATAGCTGATGAAAATATTGATGCTAATAATACATATCTCACAATCTATGAAAATTTAGTTGAGGGAATGTCTATAGGAAAGTGGTGTAACTGCTTAGATGAATGTTAACTTTGTAATCGCTATGTCTAGAGCTAATTGCTCGGCTAGTAATTTAAGAGTTGTGTGATCGAAACCCGTTGCAGAATATTCTCGTCCCTTCAGCTGTGAAAGCTTTATAATATGAGAATCAATCCTACTTTTCCATTAATTTAAGAGTTGAATTGGCAAACGTTCCTCATCTCTAGTTTATCACTTCAGAAGTAGAGATGCCTAGCATAAAAATTCCTCAAGTAAAAAATATTAAAAACAAAAAAGCTCTTTGGCGGTTGAAGTTGATTAACTGACAAATTAGTGACTTTCAAATGAACTGTGTTAGAATTTCCATAACCAATTGGGTGATCATCATCTTTCTAAAACAGTCATAATGACCAGTTACTTGATAATGCAATAGCAAAAAGAGAGTCATGACCCTTCCTGGGCTATAAAAAATCGTTATGGTATCCTGCTTTAATCACTTGATTTATCCATTGAGTTGAAATGTCATTTTTTGAAGATGAGACTGCATGATGTATTTATATGAACAAAGCCAGGAGAGCTGAAGCTAGATTTATCTCCAGGAACAATGATGGTTAATATTTATTGTTGATGAACGCTAGGAACCCTGACTTTCCGAAAAGTTGAGAAAAAAATTGCAATACCCGGTTTTGCAAGCACTCAACTAAAGTTGTGTTGTGGATGTTGGTTTAATGTAGAAACACCTTTAGTTATCTTGTGTTATGTAAATATCATGTAAATGTTATGTAAACGACAACCATGTCGAGAGTGTTATGTAAACGACAACCATGTCGAGAATGTTATGTAAACGGCAACCATGTCATGTCGTGTTTGCATTCCCATATCTATTATTTATATTCATATTTTCGAGGTTTAAACCAGTGAAATTTAAAATAACATTTTAGAATTAATTAAAATTCATTTAGAATTATTCATGTAGAAATTTTTAAAACTAGGTAGATTGATCACTTGTATTGGCCTGGTGTTTGTACTGTGGAATTCTGGGAAGTTACGCGATTAGTATATAAACAGACGGCGATGCGAAAGAAGGGAATCATCCATTTTTACTCGGGTCAAGAAGTGAATCATCCATTTTACTCGGATCAAGAAGTTTGTCTCGTTTGAGAAAGTTTAAACGTTTACCGTGTGATTATTCAAATTCAATTTGTGAATAGAGCTTGATCGACTAAAGCAGTGAAATTTTTATTCCGTCAATCTTTACAATTCAGTCGGATTACGGATTATACCGAAAGTCAATACGAATTGGACTGTGAATTTTTGTTTGAAATTACCCATTCAAACTTTGAAAATTTTTCCGTGGAACTAAATTCACAACCTAGATTGGAACTTTGGATTTCGGATTTGAACACTCATTCTGGATCATATTATTAAGCACAGGCCAGTACCTTTTTGTATTGTAAGTTGTTTTGAAGGTTGAAACTGGATATCTGTAATTGCTATTGGATAATTTATTTTATGTCTATCACATAAGTAGATCATTATAAAAAATTATACAAGCTGCTATCTGTGTCTTTCTGTTGCGTTCAGTCCGCATAAAAAACGTAACATCTTGCCAGAAACCAACGTTATTCTATGCTTGTGTTTCTCGTTCGTATACCAGATTTCTTGGCGTGCACAGCATAGAAAATTCACTCAAACTATATAAATCTTGATAAAAAGTGTGCATTTTGGTTTGGTTTTGGATTACACGCATAGCTACACGAGAGATATCTTCGCTAGCCATCTCTAATTTAGTAGTGTAAGACCAGAGGGAAGGTAGCTAGTCATCACCACCTACCGCCAATTCTTGGGTCACTCTTTTGCCAATAAATATTGGATTGACCGTAACATTACAATGCCTCCACGGCTGAAAAGGCTTACATGTTTCATGGGATGGGGATTCCACCACTTTTAGGTTGCGAGTCGAGCGCCTCAACCACCCGACCATACTAAGCGCCATGCCATTTTTATAGAATATTCTTTAATGCAGTGAGGTTTTTAGCCCTTAGATGTCACTACGAGCAACACAAATATTTTTTTCAGCTCAGACAAGTTACTTATTTTTTTTAATTTCGCGCAAAGCTACACAAGGGTTATCAGCGCTAGCCGTCTCTAATTTAGCAGTGTAATTCTAGAGGGAAGGCAGCTTGCCATTACTATTCACCGCCAACTCTTGGACTGCTCTTTTACCTACGAATAGTGGGATTGACCGTCACCTTATAACGTCTCCACGGCTGAAAGGGCGAGCATGTTTGGTGTGACGTTAATTCGAACCCGCTAATCTCATATTGCGAGTCGAACACCTTAACCCATCTGGCCATGCCGGGCTTAACTAGTTACTCTTTTTATGATGGCAAAATTAATTTTTGATGAGACCCTTAGACCTTCAACTATGATACTATAAATTTTATTTGTATATTTGAGAAAATATATTGCGTTCTAAATAACAGATTCTAACAGTTGTGATTTTCTTTGCTTATTCTGATGATTCGTACTGAATCAAACCTTAGACATGGTATGTGTACTCCGTGGTTGTCGTAGGTGTCAGACTTGTCATTGTATGGTGATGCCACATACTGTAAATATGTATATATGTATTCCGTAGTTAATAAGTAAAAAAAATCTTTTCAAAAATGAAGTAAATATAAGGATGGTTAACATCAACCCTTCAAAAACAATGTAAACGCAATGGTAGAGACGACATTTGCATTACTTACTTAAGATCACAATCACACAATGTAATATAATGTTAACAGACAAAGATAAAATAAATTCAATTCACTTGTCATTGAATAGTTATATGTTAATTCTTTATATCATGTACAATTTATTTTTATACAAAACGTTATTATTTTAGTTATTAATGTATTTCGAGGTTTATCGTATTTTTATTATATATAAGTGTGTGTGTGGGCCTAATTTTAGTTTTCTTTATCTTTTGATATTTCACCAATCACGTTCCTTGGTTAAAGTCAGTCCAGTTTTATTTAATTCTATTTGTACTGAATTTAATTCTATTTGTACTATGTGCATTTATAGGTTTATGAAACAGTAGCAGTTTATTACAAGATAGGAATAACTAAAAATGCACATGTTTCATGTGTTTAGCCGTTTTGAACTATTGTGTCTTCAGTTTATTCTATTCGTGCAATTGTGGTATTCAATTTACCTTTTTTTTAACTTTCTCAAATATCTGTGTGAAGTGTCTTTCGTTTTTCAACAAGGTCGAAACGTTGTTCGGTTTTCTATGTAAAATATTTTCTCAACCCAAAAGAGCCGTTTTTGCATATATATTTCTCTACAAGTGGGTTTCTCGACATCGCTGAAAGAAAAGAAAACATCTTTAAACGTTATTCTCGTACGTGCAACAAACTTTATATGTCTATATTAAAATTTTTGATATGATTTTTCCAAACGTCTTGTGCACCCTGTATTTTTACCGACCCAGTTCCAACAGCCACATTCTTTAACAAACTAAGAGGTCTATCTAGTAAGTTTAGTAGTTGAATATCAACAGCAAATATTCCATTATTTTTCAACTTTGTTTGACTCTTTTTTTTTGGTTTCTATGTTCGTTTGTTTTCTCTAGTAAGTAGATATTTTCAACTGTTCCCTATTTGCAATACTATTTATTTACGTGTTGGGCACCAGTAGATCTAAAATGATTCCATTCTTTTCACATCTGTGTTGCCATAAGTCTAGATATCACTGTTTCTATATTAGTAGTCGAAACTGTTGAAATGTAAGCGAATCAAAATTCACAAGTCAGTTAATTGGCTTAAAACATCGCAAAGTTGCGTGAACTAATTTGTCAAAGACTGAAGTAATTGGCAAATATGTTAGTGAAGATCTAATCTCAACATCATGACTTTGTCAAAAGCACACTTGAACAGCGTAATGTAATTATCACGTTGACGGATCACTGGACAGATGAATCAGAACATTAGTGGTAAAGTGTACACTTATCATATAAAGTAAACTCTTAGCATTCTATATACACTATGTACACGATATACATGACAAAGAATAATACATGCGTCTGTGTCTTAATTTACATAGTGAGAATATAAAATAGCTAAGCTGCACTTATCACAATGAAGTTATATATAAACTGAAAATATTTAAAAGTAGTGATTAGGAATTTCACAAAGGGTAAGTTTCAAAATAATAAAGTATTTTTAGAGGTTACCAAAACTACATATAAACAGAAAGTCATTTATCGTTTATAGTTATATATTTATTTTAATATTCATGTATGTGTAAGTTAAATTTATATTTATAAATGCATGTAACTTATACTGTTAACTGTGTAGTGCGAAATTCTCGCCTATTCACTAAGTTTGTAGAAAATTTTCGAATTTAAAAATCAACAATATATGTTTTACGAAAGCAATAGCGTATTGTTGGGCCAACTAAAATTTCTAGAACCTCGCCAAATGTTTATAAACGGATGTGCTATGAGACAGTATATATATTGTTGATTTGCTACAGTTAGTATACTATGAACCTCGATAGCTATAACTGTAATTAAAACATAGTGATAGGGAAAACACAGAAATTAAACCAGGAATGTTTGTAGATTTTGAACGTTACAAAACATTTATCTTCAGTGAATTCGCATTAGACATCGATATTTTTATGAAAACATTACATAACTTCAGCGGTGTAAAGTTAGCTTGTAAACAACCTGTGACCAGGGAAAAATATAGAGCTAGCTAGATTCCTGATTCGAGAATTAAATCTACGTTAACTCAGAATTAATTATCTCGTATGAACCATCGAAGAGATATCAAGGGAGTTCCAGACCGACAGAAAGACTTAATATTATTTGAAGATTTGTAAGCCCTTTGTGTGTAAATCGTTATTTGTATTACTATTCATAATAATCAGTACTATAAATTGTATTATTATTTGTGTTAAAAAAGAAAATTGTATATATAATTCTTGTAGACAAATATCACAAGTCTGATACGTATCGACATTTAATTAGCTTTTAAATTTAAATAATAATTTGACTCAGTTTTAGGCTATTTAAAATCGCCTAGAATAGCCAGGTGGGTTAAAGCGTGCAACTAGTAATCTGAGGGTTGCGGATTCGCATCTCCGTCGCACCAAACATGTTCGCATTTTCAGCCGTGGGAACGTTATAACGTTACGGTCAATTCCACTATTCGTTGTAAACATAGTAGCTCAAGAGTTGGAGGTAGGTGGCGATGGCTAGCTCTAGTCTTACACTGTTAAATTAGAGACGGCTAGCGCAGATAGCTCTCGAGTAGCTTTGCGCGAAATTAAACAAAAAAAAACTATTCAAAATTGTAATACGTAACATAATAAATTGAAAGGTCGTCCAAGATAAATTATAACCTGTAACAAAATAAATCAGTATAATGAGAGAAAGACTGTATTTTAAACTGATTTTACTAGCAGTTTTTACTTTGATTAAGTGCGTTATTTTTCGATTAGTTTGATTGGAAAACATGATGTATGAGAATTTTTCGAGATTTAAAAGATTTAAATTTTATGCGCAATTTACAGACATGCCAATTATTTCAAATGGCTGAACGTAATGATTGCAGATAGAGTTCTTTATCATTTGCGGCTACTAGGCCTGACCAATGTCTCTAAGCTGTTTATTATTATACAGGGTGGTCGCTAGAAAAGCGGAAAATTTGAGGGTCAGATGAGATCATGAATAAAATGCGTGCTTACTCATTTCTATTTTGATTTCTTTACATCATGAATAAAATGCATGGTTTTAATAATTTTGAGCATCTGTGAGTGTAATATAACATGTGGCTTTAAAAAACTTTGTAAAAGTTATTCTTTGTAAAAATAAATAGCTGTTTGACAAATTTTCCGCTTTTCTAGCGACTACCCTGTATTATTATTATAACTATTATTATTTATTACTGCGAGAAATTGCTCATTTATAACTGTGTTTAGTGTATTTAATAAATAAATTTTTAAAAATTATTTTCAAATTCTTTTACATATTCTGAATTCTTACTCATAAATGTCGTTATCTGCATCGTTTTTGCTTTTCACCTCAGCCTTCTGTTGGTGAGATGCCGGTTTTGTATGTTTGAAACAATCGTTTATCCCGCCATGCGTCACAGAAAAATCGATGTGACAAACTATACAAAATGCACGACTGTCACTGACTTTTGATGCAATGACCAGATATTTTACACTATACTCTTTCCTAAATTTTTAATTCACAGTTTTAGTCCTTTTATATTTGCCAGAAACAAGACAATCTCTTGAACGATGCCTCTTTTTTCCAACTTGCGAACGATCGCACTGGTGTTTCTATGCCGCTTAGAAAACGAGAAATACCCATCTACGCGAGTGCTGATTGGCTGACAAGCACTGATGACATAACTTTGGATTCTCCCACGTATCCAATATGAAAAAGCACCGTACTCAAACTATTGGTAGACGTCGAAGATACAAATACTTTTTTTTTATTATTTCAAGCACAAACATGATTATCGCAAGTAGCCATTTGAACAACGTCTTATCTATTATCAAAATTTATTTGTATTGTATCTCACTAGAACTTTTCTTTTGACCCATTTCAAGCTTTGTAGGAACAATTTATCACTTTACGGTATAGGCCTATATAATATATAATAATTTGGGAGTTGCAACAAATCCTAATATTTGTTTGTATGAGCATATAGTCGTAATGTATACACAAAAATCGTAATGATTACGCTCAAATCGTAATGGTTGGCATCTCTGTATTCAGTTTATTATATTTTTTAGTAAAAAAACCTGTGAGTATTTGCAAGGGATAAAGTGATTACAGTTTAAATGTATTCTGCAGAAAGCCCCACGAGGGCTATCTGTGTTAGCCGTCCCTAATTTAGCAGTATAAAATAAATTAGAGGGAAGGCAACAAGTTATCACCACTCACCGCTAATTCTTGGGCTACTCTTTTACCAACGAATAGTGGAATTAACCGTCACATTATGATGCCCCCACGGCTAAAAAGGCGATCACGTTTAGTGTGACGGAAATTCGAACCTACGTCCCTCGGATTATGAGTCGAGTGTCTTAATCACTTGGTCATGCCGGGCCGAAAAGCTACGACTGTTGAATCAAACACTCAAAGTAACGTGATGTACCTGTTACTGCAACACGATTACAGATGGTTTTGAAACAGCTTCAAGATTTTCAATGAATATAACGCATGTGATATATATGCTATTCAATATACGAGTTATAGAATGTTATAGATATTCTTCGATATAGCTATAGCGTTCTGAACATGCGTCATGGAGTTAAATATACGAGTGGTATTTTTGTATACACTATGCTAAACATATGTGTTGTATCAGTTTACACTTACCATTAAATCCGTCTATCAGACAGTGTTAAGTTTACGAATTTACAACTCTAAAATTCGGAATCCGGTTTCAGCGAGCCACAGAGAATAACCCATTGTGGCTTTACTCTAAAGCAAACAAACGTTCTATTAAATATACGTGCTAAAACTGCTGTTAATACAAAATCTCTATTATACTTTTATAACTTTAAATACACACGTAAAATTGTTGTGCTTTATTTTCCTGAATATTCTATTGTTTTGGCCATTTATTAAATATACGTATTTTATTATATTCGTTTATTTTGAATTTCGCACAAAGCTACTCGAGAGCAATCTGCGCTAGCCGTCCCTAATTTAGTAGCGTAAGACTAGAGGAAAGGCAGCTAGTCATCACCACCCACCGCCAACTCTTGGGCTACTCTTTTACCAACAAATAGTAAGATTAACCGTCATATTATAAGACCCTCACGGATGAATTGGCGAGCACGTTTTATGCAATAGAGATTAGAATTCATGACCTTCAGATTAGGATTCGAGCACCCTAACCACGTGGCCATGCTGGGCTTGATTCTTCTTAATGCACCAGTCCTATCGCTCTGAACATTATACAGCATCATGAATAATTAAGGAAACGTGTAAGTGATTTGTAAAGAGGAATCACAAAGAATGAATAATCGCAACTAAATAGTTAATTTGTCATCGGTGCAATACATTATTACAGGAAATGATAAACATATAACAATTAATTACTGTAATATAACACAAAAGAAAAGCAAATAAGTATTTTATATTACTATAAACAGAGCTGCACATACACCTTGTTTCTATATTACTAAAATATCACTTTCCACTGTTCAGCCAAATTGATTGGTTGTCATGTGCATGCCAAGGAATTATTCCAATGATCCACTAGCCTTCTTTTTTTTCCTTCTATATGTCGCTTCACGTGTATTTACTCCACACTTACAATCATTACTTTCCTCGAATGTGACTCATTGAACAACAGGTACGAGGAAAAGGCGTAACGAAACAATCATGTTATGGTAAAAATTTCTCATATGGCAAAATTGCTCACAAGATTCAGTAATAAACTTCGGCTTTATTGGCACGAGCGGAAGAGAACAGTAAAAATTTCCCACAGACGGGATTCCAGGCCATCATAGTTAACTCTCAGCTAACATCTGTCGCACACCTGAGCAGACAATTGGAATAAAGAGATTTGCTCAAGAACATCGCAACATGATACGCGCCAGTCTCGAAACGTAATTATGGTTTAAACTAGTAAGATTGCGACTTTTGACTTTGAACTTGGTGTATGAGGTATCCATTTAGGCTCTTCCTCTGACTTCAGCCCTCAGCTTTTAATTTGGTTTAGATTTTGGAGGCTTCTCGACTGTTGATTCATTGCGAGTCGGCGGTAATATAGAAATAAATACAAGACCATTTAATCCTCTTTCAATTGAACTAGCCGGTGATAACAGGCTCAGCATCATAAATCAACGAGAGGACATGCCGGCCGGGGAGTCGGAGACCGGTGTAAAGAATACGGAGGCTCAGACCCAGGGAGCGGACCCGCTTATGCCAGGGACTAAGGGTAAGTCTAGTGACGGTGGCCAAATAGATAAAGCTAATTTAAAGTTGAAGTCTTTAATGTTTATAGCCGAACAAGAGTTAAAATCAAAGTTAACCCCTATAAAAGAAAACTCTATACGGACTAGGAAAAAGAGAAAGTTGGTAAAGGAGGTACCTCCGATACCTGAAGTTAATGTAGATAATAGCACGGATGTAAGTAATAATATGCCATCAACTAGCAGTACAAGCATTCAAACCCCCACCCTGGATATTGCACAAAAACCAATCACAGATAAAGTGGTAGATCTTTCTGACGACGACGGCTTCACGCTTGTGCAGACCCGTAGTCAGAAAAAACAAACCAAACAAAATACAATCACCTCAGACACAGACACACATACACAACGAGTCACAAAAGTACCTAAATTTGGTATTATAATACAAGGAGTTCCTGGTAGTTTCAATCAACCTCAATTGGCCAAAGAGGTCTACAGGTGTAAACCCAATACGAGAATCACTAACATAAAGCGTCTGCCCAGAGGCGATGTTCTAGTTCAGGGTCAGGAATCCGCTGACCTTAACAGCCTATTGAAAGCTTGGCCTGCGGACGCTTTTAAACCCGGAAATATTTCAATACATCTACCAGGAACTAAACCGACACCGAAATCCTTTGTGATACGGGTGTTCACTATACAATAGATATAGAGGACATCAAGGAAGAGTTAAGTAGACAGAACATAATACATATTTCAGTTGAACGAATTATATTAAACATCACAAAAAACCCACCAACTTAATTAAAGTGGTCACAGATAACAGTCAAGACATCACACAACACATAAACAATGGTATCACTATGTGGTATCAAAAGTACACAGTCGAAACAACAAAAACACCGGCAGTGGTTGTCACACAGTGCTACCGATGCCAAAGGTTTGGTCATGTAGCAGCAGCATGCCAAGCAAATGCACGTTGTGTGGGCTGTGGATAGAATCACCACATTACACAATGTTCAAAACAGAACCCCAAGCCCAAATGCTGCAATTGCGGGGAAGAACACACGGCAAACTACAAAGGATGCCAGAAATATAAAACAATTAAAACACACTTGTACGAAATTAAAAATCCTAACACTAACAAGCCGCCGCCACCACGAACAATTAAGGAACCAACACCCATCACTCCAGCACCACAAAGCACAACTACACAAATAAACACTTATGCTGCAGTGGTTAAAAACTCTTCATCCGGAATAGAAAAACCTTTACCACGTGAAGAGGTACAACCCACACCACATAAAAACACACAACCAACAACAATAGAAACCACACTGGCATCTGCCATAACTTCCACTCTCTCGGAAGTAATGACAGAATATACAAACCCCACTAACACAGACAGTCTTACAGACATAATAGTCAAAATTATTTTGAAAAACATTCAGAAATTCTTACCGCAAATTTTAACCTCACTTATAAACACTACTACACATGGATAACTTCACAGTCCTACATATCAATATCCAGGGTGCTCTTGCTTCCAAGAAACATGAGATTGAAGATACAACAAACTCCATAAAACCTGACGTAATTTTAATTAGTGAAACCCTCCTCTATAATTACCATCGATTTAAGTTAAGCGGCTACTCCATTATTAGGCATGACAGGAAGGATAATAAAGATCCAAACAGAGGGATTTTATTATTGTATAAGACTGAACTTATAGTTCAAGAACTTAGTATCCCATCCAGTAATGAATCAATAATTATTAAGGTAAAAACGTTAAATCATACAGATGTTACCGTGGCGGGAATCTATTGCTCGCCTAGTGCAGTGCTAGACGTACATCTACTGAATATATTATATAATAGCAATAGCAATCTTATTATTATTGGCGACCTAAAAAGTAAACATATAGCATTCAACTGTCGCAGTATAAACGCAAATGGCAACCTACTTTATCAATTTTTGGATGATACAAACATGACGTTATTAAACGATGCAACCCCGACACATATATCGTACGCACACGGCACCAGTGAAATACTGGATCTATGCCTGTGTTCGTCAAATATGGGTCACAAATTTGTAAATTTTCATATTGGTCACGATTTAGATAGTGACCACCTCCCAGTCTGGTGTATCTTCAATCTCACCCACCACTTAAACAAAATCATAGCTAAAGACCAACTGAACTACAAAAAGGCTAACTGGCCAGTTTTTAAATCTATTTTAAATGAAACCTTACCTCCTGAGGTACTGCATATAGCCGCGGACGCATCAGATATAGATGCATACTGTCATATCATCTCTGAGTGTCTAAAACATGCAGCAAACAGTTCAATACCGAAACAAAAACACATCACAACATCTCATTCTTGGCAGCCGCATAAAGACATAATACACTTAATTAAAAACAGACGTATACTCCGCAGACAGTACATTCAAAATCGAAACCTCACACTCAAAACTCAGATAAACACAATAAGAAATAAGATACGAAACTTGATCAGACAACAAGAACAAGAAAACTGGGATAACTTCTGTTCCGAACTAAATCACAAATCTGATCCTAAACAATTCTGGACACACTTGAAAAGATTTACAAATACAGGAACAACAAACACAGTTTATCCACCACTGGAACTGGATGGAGAAACAGCATACACTAACACAGAAAAAGCCGAGTTATTTAAAAAACACCTGGTAAACACGTTCAAGACTCATCATGAACCACACATGAACAGGTATTTTTATAATACAGTTACAAACTTTATTGATCAAAACAGAAGCATTTTTACACCTGTATTTCCAGTCAACACAATTACATACCAAGAAAAAGCAAAAGACTGGAGCACTCAACAATTAATAAATCATATCACTGTAACAGAATTCGTAACAGCTATTAAGAACACAAAAAACAAAGCCCCTGGAGAAGATGGTATTCAAGCTATCCTCCTAAAACAAGGCACTCAGAGATGATATGAACACCTAACAGCATTATTTAATCTCTCACTATCAGCTGGATATATCCCCGTTTCTTGGAAGGAAGCAACAATATTAATGTTCCAGAAAGAAGGAAAACCAGCGAATAAACCAAACAACTACCGCCCAATTAGTTTAACCAGTTGCATTGGCAAAGTATTAGAGAGGATAATTAGTAATCGTCTGTCAGTTTACTTAGATGAAAATTCAAAATTACCAGAAATACAAAACGGATTTCGAAAATTCCGTCAAACGACAGACCACCTGATTCGACTAACAGAATCACTTACCGACAGCTTCAATAAAAATGAATGCACTATAGCTTGCTTTCTCGACATTGAGAAAGCATTTGACACAGTGTGGCATAACGGTCTATGACATAGACTACTGGAAATGAAATTACCCCAGGAAACTATTCGCTGGCTCTTCAACTTCCTGGATAACAGAATGTGTAAAGTTAGTGTAAATGGGGCCCACTCTGGGCCCTTTTCACCCAAAGCAGGAGTTCCACAGGGAGGGGTGGTTAGCCCTATTCTATTTATCATGTACGTGAGCAATATGCCTCTGTCGGACCTAAATTTAGGTTATGCATCACAGTTCGCTGACGATGTAGCAGTCTGGAAAAGTGCCCCCACTCCATCGATAGCAGCAACGAACCTGCAGCGAGTTCTAAACAGCATTGAAGAATACTGCCAGTAATACCGAATCAAAATCAATATCCCAAAAACCCAAGTTATATTATTCAGCAGACGGAACAAGCTAAAAAAAGATCCACCAAAACTATATATGAATGGATCACTTTTACTGACTGCTACTTCTGCTAAATTCCTAGGTCTAACCTATGACTCAAAATTAACATGGATACCACACATAAAAAATGTACTGACACGAATCTGGAAAAGAGCAAATTATGTAAGAAGTCTTTCAGGTAAAAACCAAGGAACATCACCAGCAAACATACTTAAAATCTACAAAACGTACATTAGACCAACAACAGAATATGCATCACCTGCATGGATTAACATAGCACCTACACACATACAGAAACTTCAACGTATACAAAATTCAGTACCAACTTCAGCATATAAAGTACCACGTAGCACCTCAACCACATTCTTGCACAAGTATGCAAACATGGACACAATATCTGAAAGACTCCTGCATAATACTCTAAAATACTTCAATAAGAATTGGCAAAAAAATGAATTAATGTGTGATCTCGACAGATATCACGTACATGATGAAAATAGTCCTAAATACCTCTCCCCTTTTAACTTATATTTAAGTAATGTAACTCAAGCTGGCCACTATGCACTAGACTCTTAGTCTTTAATTACTATTTATCATATAATTATTATTATTAACATATTAATATACTTACTCTTATTTGTGTGGGTGTGCGTGCTACTACACGGAGTAGTAGTAGCATTCTTTCTTTAAAAAACAAAACAAAAAAAACTTGTTTCGTCCATGCATGGTCTGAGCCCTGAAATGGGCCTGAGCATCAAGTTATACCTTTACTCTGGCCCAAAGCTATAAAAAAAAATAATAAATAATAATAATAATAACAAAAATTGTAAATTGTTTTGATGCTATGAATGTTCGGGAAGGAGGAAGAGGTCAAATGTACCTGACCCTCCTGGGTATTTAACAACAATACCCAAATACCGACACATCGGAACGTAGTAAGATTGCGTTTAACTTACGGTGCATACGTTGAACTTCAGTCGCTGTATATGGTAGAAGCATTTAAATATTTATTTTTGCACAAGCTATGAATCATGAGTGTCTATTAACTGGTTTTCTGGTGTGAATTTTTATAATACATCTGTACTTCTAATGACCAAACTCCAACAGCCAGGGAGCCACGAATTTTGTGTCGATCTCGATAAACATTGGCTAAGATGTAGCTAACATCTGTTTCCAGCGTACATTTTCGAAATACGCCGTGTACTTCTAATGACCCAACTCCAGAAGTCAGGGCGTCATCAGTTTGGGTCAACCTCAAACAACTTGGCTGAGAAGCAGTTAATGTTTTTATTTTTATCCCAGCATGCTTCACAGTAGATAATAAGCGTTAACTGTGATACGGTTCTCTGCTCTGTCATCCAATAAAATTACAAAAAAACTACCGTTGTTTTCTGTCAAAAATTTCAATTTTTGAAAGAGTAATTCTATCTTGTTTTGTTTATTCCAATAGTTCGATTTTCTCTCACAAGTAGTTGTTTTTGACTAGCTAGGTATGTTCTAAAAATAACATTTACACCTATGCTTACAAGTAGGCCTCTAATATCTCTACTAGATCGTCGTGTATCACAGAAAGAGTGTAGGCTGAGTTACTTAACATCATGTTTGAAGAGTATGCGATTCAGAATTCTACCAGTTCTACTATCAGTAGTACTTCACATGCGGGGCCTGGCATGGCCAGGTGGATTAAGGCGTTCGACTTGTAATCCGAGGGTCGCGGATTCAAATCCCGGTCGCACCAAACATGCTCGTCCTCAGCCGTGGGGGGTTATAATGTGATGGTTAATCCCACTATTCGTTGATAAAAGAGTAGCCCAAAAGTTGGCGGTGGGTGGTGATGACTAGCTGCCTTCCCTCTAGTCTTACACTGTTAAATTAGGGACGGCAAGTGCAGATAGCCCTCGAGTAAATTTGCGCGAAATTCAAAACAAACAAACAAAAAACTTCGCGTACCGTCACAGCGCCTACTTAATGTTCGACTCATAATCTAAGAGTTCCGGGTTCAAATTTCCTTTCCACCAAATATGCTCGCCCTTTCAGCCGTGAAGGCGTTATTATGTGCAACTAATCCCACTATTTATTTGTAAAAGAATAGTCCAAGAGTTGGCGGTGGGTGATGATGACTAGCTGCCTTCCTTTTAATCCTACACTGCTAAACTAAAAATGGCTAACGCAGATAGCCCTCGTGTAGCTTTGCACGAAATTTCAAACACACCAAATATATCTTTAACTGAAATATGAAATTTCGTCCAAATCCGTGAACGTTAAGCAGCTTTTGTCAGCTAAAATTTTTATATTTACAAATTTATGACATGTAATTTATGCACGGGAAGCAGAGGGTGCATTTATCACACGACCATTGCAGAGAACAGTGTTATTGCCTATATTTTATCAGTATTATACTGGTGTGTCACTTACTGTCATAGTGAAAACCAACAGCATGTGACTTTGGTGCGGTTTGTTTATCATTTTGTTATGGTACAGCAATACTATATTATATTGATTCTGTCCCAATTTTACTGACCGTTCCCATAATTATTACCAACACTTTACGTTTTTTAGTATTGTGCACTTTCTTCAAAGTTCAGAAATTTGGCTTTCTTAAGGCAGCTTCATCAAAGAATTCGAACACATTTGACAGTAGAATTAGCTGTTAAAGTGAGGAAAAGGTAGCCACATTTACTGATTGAGGCTAATATTTTTACTGACTAAATACAGCATACCTATACCACCGACACAGAAGTAATTTTCGTATTGAACTGAGAAGGATCGGATTAGATATATGCACATAAATAACCATCAACGTATTGGCGTATCTCATACTCTGTCGAAAAGAACACACATTTGAAAACATATACAGATACATCATTTAGTTCTTCATAAATATAATCCACTTAGCTACTTCATACATTGTTAAATATGCTTTCTTTGGGATGTTTTGAAAACCGAAAATAAAACCATTTCTTTTCCCGACTGCGTATGAATCGAGATTCACCAGGGAGAATGCGGGTTTAATATTGTAATATAACTTCGTTGGAGATGTAACCACCGACTATATATTCTTGTATGTGAAAGAAAAAGAAATTTAAGTAACCGTAGAGTTTCCTGAAGATAATTTTTCATTACCATGCACAGTAAATCTAATAGATTTCAGATTTACCTCAAGTTTTATAATGTACACTTTCTCGAACTCGCATGACTTCATAAATCACACATAACTTATTTATACTGTATGTTCGTTTTCCCTTATCCTGCCGTTGCACACAAAAGAATTAATCATATTTCTTATCCAGATACAATATAATGTTGGAGTACAGATAATTCACCGATAGTCCTTCTGGAGAATATCATGTAAAAAATGTAAATGATAAATACAGAGGGAATTAAAGCTTCAGATGTGGTATATAAATTAGTATACTAAACATATGAAATACGTTTACCTGCTCATTCCATGATATGGAGTATAAACGTTTCATAAATTTCACTTTCTTTTTAACATTCAACTTAATAAGAATCAACTATTGGAAAATACAACAAGTTCCCTACATTTCACACATGAATCAAAATGATTTTAAGAAATTGGAGGCGCGTAATCAAAAGGTCTCCATAACATTTCTGTGTTATTATACTTATTAATAATGTTTATTTCAATAAAGGGATATTTTTGGAGCATTCTTAGCAGACAATTAATGTTATAATCCTTCCAAAAAGCAAACACTTGAAGTGTAACAACAAAGAAAAATAGTTTTGTATAACAGAAATATAATTATTTTGAAACAACTTTATTATATGTTGCAACTATAAACAACATATCTTCCTTAGTGATTACGTAACAACTTAGTCACCTTCCTTGTAATTTGATTAAACACGTTTTCGGTGAACTTGAATGTTTTATCCACCACCACGACTCTCTATCTATTGCTTATTACTCAGAATATTACCCGGAGAATGATCCGGATAATGTTAAATTATTGAATTAATTAGTTTGTCTTATGCTTCCCCTGTAAAACTGTTTCACGTGCATTACTTCTTACGGTTTTGAGAGCACATTTGTGATTCCATTATCTACAGCAGAAAACATTGTAAGTTTTACCATATATAAATGTAATATTTTGTGTGCATGTACAAACTATTTTTAAAAATGAAAATAATGTATTGTATATATTATTAGTAAAAAACAATTACATTAATTAATAGTTTTACTTACGTTTGGAGAATAATCCTTTTTAATGTGATTATAAATAGCGCAAAATTAAAATATATTTCAGTGATAAAAGTGTTTGGATCACGTTAATATCTTAATTAAAAACACTGAGTGTAAGTCGTCAACGTAGTGTGAGCTAAGTTTTAGCTAAAATACTTTGTAATTCTTTGTTCAAGTATCTTCACTATTATAAAACATTAGAGAATATTGACCACCACATCTGGTTTTACTATTAAGATACATTATCATAAAATAGGAACTTAAATTTCATCCATTAAGCTAATATCTCCTTATTTTAATTAAAATATTTTTCTTTAAAATAATTTTGTCCCATTTCACGTTGAACAGTGTTTTTCATATTTCGTATTGATGATTATGGAAAACAAGTTTATAGCTCACTAAAAACTATTTTGACGTTATTGGCTTCAAGTAAAAATAATAAGCAAAATCTGTAGTTTAAAGTTGTTTTATCAGGGATATGAGATTTTCTTGATTTCCAATACATCGCCAGCACTTGGCATTAAAACTACACCTGTGGATTTATCCTGTAACTATGCTCGTAATATTCTCTCCTGTCTTGTTTGCCGGCACCTTCTCACCAAAAAAAAATAAATTTATTTCTTTTCTCAAACTGTGTTAAACAAAAGTAATAGAAAAATTGTGGTTAATTTTGTAACAATCGTAGTATCCCATTGGTACTAGAGAAACAAAGGACGTAAGAGCGTTTCCTATACTCTAACGCGAACATTATAGCTGTTGGCCCATCAGTTACATTGTAATTCTAGTTGTTTCTTAGGGACTCTAGTTTTCTCAACCTTGGTTTTGTTCCCATTTTACAATGTCAGTTTATACATAAAAAATGTTTTGATAAGTTCGTTCTCTTTTAAGAACACAGAATTAGTAATAATAATTTGATAATATTTTAGAAAACTTTATAACAGAAGTTTTCATACGTTGTTGTAGTTCTCTATACAAAGGGTGGTTGAAAATTATATTTCTTATTTTAAAGTTTAATAACTAAATAGCTGAAAACATATAACCACACAGTTTTTAAAATCTTGAAACTCAGCTCAAACAGTTTTTATTGTAATGTTTTTGTTGTTATTTTCACTAACATATGAAGTTAGTTATGTTACATAAATGACAAACAGAAAAGAAAAGACTAAATGTTATGGAGGGAACAATACCGTGGCTTCAGCGTTTACTTGTCGTCACTACAGTATACTTTGGGGATACATTAAAGACATTATTGCATACTTCTAGGAAACATAACGGAGCTAAGCATTAGGCAACGGATGCCATCGCTACAGTAGCTATGGGCATGTTGCAGTGAATGCGGACTGAAACTGAATATGACACTCATGTAGAGGTCTACTGACATGTCAGTAAAAACTACGAGTTGAGCTGCAACATATTGAAAACTGTAATTATTTAATTATTTAATCATATTCATAATGTAATTAAAAAACTAAATGTGGTACAGTCTGTATATTTATGTAATTTCAATAAATATTCATACCGTTAATATGACTGTTTCCCATTACTAAACAATACTGAAATACCATATTGTATTTTGAAATATTCTATTACTTTAGCGCTTATAGCTTTATAGGTGAGCTTGTATACTGCTTTATTCGTTATTAACTGTGTTTCGCTTTATACAAATGCTATCTATGCTTAAAGTAGGAGTTACTAGCTGGGTTTGAATGCTTGTTTGATTAAGATCTATGCTTGAGAATAACTTTAAATTACCGAATATATTTCTCAAGGTGAAGAAAAATGTATTTATTTCGTTGATTATTATCAATGATTATTACTCGATTAACACCCAACATATGAAACGTCGTCTGGTGATATGTGTAATAAATAATTAGATGTACTAGACTCCATAACTAAAGCAAGATCTTTTAAGTGATTTGGTAAAAGAAACAGTACACATTAGAGATAACTTTGCATCGAAATCTTATGAGTTTAGTATACTAAACTAGACTATAAAATCTAACGACAATGACCAATAGGTCAAGATTTGATAATGTTAAGTTAATAGCTGGCCAATTATATTTCACGCAAGTTTTCAGCTGACCAAAATATTATCAGGTGTCAAACCAGCCAAATAATATCATAATAATAATGCATCAGTATTAAGTTGAAATGTTTAAGTTAAATAATGTGTCGAATTAACAAACGTGTAACAATATAGAAAAGAGTTAAATCCTTATCATAAAGCAAATACAAAATCAAAATACATTATAATCTCACTCTCTAAACAGGAGCTTAATACAGCTTCTCAACAAACATCTTTGTAATGGACTACCCAGTTTTTTGAAGTTACCCAACAACTGGTTGGAATTTCAAATGAAAAGGTTCGGTCTTTGTGCAAGATGTGGCCTAATAGTTCATATATTGCTATTTCAATCGTTAGAGCGAACTGGTCAGGGTGGGATCTTTCTGAAGCTCGATCAGATGCAAGCATTTGATCGGGTTGACCATAACTATATATTTCAACTTCTTATGCGTATGGGGTTTGGCTCTACTTTTGTTCATTGGGTTCGTCTTTGCTACACGTCTATATCTAGCTGTGTGAAGTTTAATGGGTTTCTGACTGATGGTTTTGCTGTAACTCGGGGTATTCGACAGGGCTGTCCCATGTCGGCTTTACTGTATGCTCTCAGTGTAGAGCCATTGCACAACATGTTAGCTCAAAATGCTTTTATTACTGGATTAGGGGGTGATGTGTTCCTTAACAAGCCATCCCTTATTTATCAGCACGCTGATGACACCACGTTGACCTTACGGGATGCCTCTTCTTTGCCACACGTATTGAATGTATGCGACTCTTTTGGTAGAGCTACAGGTGGGAGGATTAATTGGATGAAGAGTAAGGGTTTGTGGGTTGGGTGTTTAGCCTCTTCTGCAGACCTTCTCGTGGGAGAATTAAGAATTTCCACGGATCCTATAAGGATTTTGGGCATCGTCTTCTGCTCAGATTTCGATGTCATGCTGCAAGATACGTAGCAAGGTGTTTTGCGCAGAATATCTCGCATTTTAGTGTCGTGGCGATTTCGTTCTTTGTCACTTAAGGGAAAATCTCTTGTGGTGAACTCGTTGGTGGCATCGGTATTGTGGTACCCTTTGCAGATTCTTCCATTGCCAAAACAGTTTGAGGCACGTTTTCGCAAATGTATACTGGATTTTATTTGGCGGGGAGGTATACATAAAGTGGCATATGGTATTCTGATACGCATTATGATTGTGGGGGAATCAACTTGGTTGATGTTAATGCCCGTAAACTTGCTTTCCGTTTGAAATTGTTGCAGCGTTGTTTGGATGTTTCTTGTCCTTCCAACTTGCGACAAATTCTCTCTGGTTTCTTTTCTTGTTATGGGAATCTACATTTGGGTTTTCGGATTTTTCAGTGCCGTATTTTGCCACGTTTTGTGAAATTGTTGCTTTTGTATATTCAGGAAATGTTTCAAGCATGGAAGGTTCTTCTTGGGGATAAAGGGCTCGTTCCAGCACCTCTTTCTTCACATATTTTTGATGAATCTTTGTTTTACAATCCAGCTATTGTTAATGTTCGGCACCGCACGTTAAATTTTCCTGAATTTATCACTGCAGGTTTAACTCAGGTCCGACATTTGTTGTATGAGGTGCTCCCTGGTTTTCTTCCTGTCAAGGCAGTGATAGAAATATGTATAGATGCTGACCCTTCAGCCAATGTCCGCGCTATTACTTCACACTTTAATATGCTTAAGCGGGCGTTGCCTGCAGACTGGTTGGAGTTTTTATCTACCCAGACGGCTCCCTTACCATCGACCTCACGTATAGTGGATTTATACTTTCTGGACCACACTGATACCCAAGTTCATTTTCAGGGGTTATCCCTGAAGCAGTTGGTCTTTCATTTACAGTGTTCACTTGCTACAAATGTTCCTGCTCCATTCTACTGGGGGGATATTGTTCCTCCTGGAGATTGGAAACGCATCAGACAAAACGCTTATTCTTCTTTTGTTGGGTTTCATGTTTGTGATGTGGATTATTTAGTGTGGTTGCGGGCGATAACCACAAATGTTAAGCTGGTACACATGGACAGACATCACACGGGGCTGTGCACTTTCTGTTCACAGGCGCGGGAAACAATAGAACATCTGTTTTTCCTCTGTCCTTTTGTACAGCCTTTGTGGCAATATGTATATCAATTATTGGCGTACTATCTCGGTTGCCCTATCTCTAACTGGGTATGGAGGAGATGCCAATTGGTGGGATCTAGTCCTACGTTACCCAGGAGATGCTGCAACATTTTTCGTTTGTTTACCAGCTTGACAAGAGAGGTTATATGCTCTGCTCGCTCTGTTTGTTTGGCAAGTCATAGGGACATTCATTTACGTTCAGTGTTTAAAGTACGTGTACGCAAATATGTTTATCTCCATTATCATAGATGTTTGTTGCATAACTCGTTAAATGTATTTTATTATATGTATTCTTATGTTGGTACCTTGGTAAACCAAGGTGCCCAGGGTTATTACTTATGTCCTTTGTTAAGATAAGTTATTCTTCTTTAATTGAACTGTCTTTTCATTTTTCTTGCTAATGTTTTATATGTTTTAATTGTCATTTTTAGTAGATTACCTACTGTTCATAATTACAACTTTTAATTTTTACTGACTTTTATTCACTTTGTGGTGAAGTCCAGCATGTAAATCTGTCTAATTTTCATTCCATATTAATCCAATAATTTCTGTTTTATTTGTTGTATTTTTTGTTCATACCCCCTCATTGAGGTGGGATAAATAAAGAGAAAAAAAAATTATGGTGTTGAGTGTTATATGATGCTTACCCTTCCTCTTGTTTGCAATTCAAAATTAGAAAATATTATAAATCAAATAAGTTGACCGCTTAACCCGAGTCGTCAGCTTACTAGGATACATCTGTTAGATATAAGACAGCCAGTATATTAAGTGAGAGTTAAATACGGTTAATAACTTGACACATTTCTAATCTGTTACTTTCTACCTTCCTTTATCATAAATTCCCAATTGTTCTGAATCTTTGTTGTACACTTGCTTTTGTTTTCCAATATTAAACTATTATTCTTTTATCGCAGAACGGCTGGTATGGGTATTAACGCTTTTATTGATAAGAAGAGAACAACGTTTCCATCTTTCTAGGTCATCTTCAGGTCAAGAAAAACTATTATTCTGTTTTCCAGCTATACACCTTCTCGTATAAATATAGGTAGGAAAGGTAATCACCCATAAGAGTTTATTTGAAATACTGCAAATAAAACATCCGTTTAATCTTTTAAATGTCACATGTGTGATACTTTACATTAAATACCTGTTGTTTTAAGTCTACTCTTAAGTGTTACAGCTTAAACTACTATACCAAGTTTTACGGCTGAATC
The DNA here is from genome assembly GCA_011833715.1 of Carcinoscorpius rotundicauda. Lineage (NCBI taxonomy): Eukaryota > Metazoa > Arthropoda > Merostomata > Xiphosura > Limulidae > Carcinoscorpius > Carcinoscorpius rotundicauda. The sequence goes on from CM022393.1 coordinate 32,023,487, forward strand.
TCATTCCGCTCCAGTTTCATGGCTGACAAAGTAGATTTAGTGGTAACGTACCACCACTGCAGCTATTTAGAGGCCATAAAACTAACGACAGTATGTCCTCTGACATTCAGTTCATCTTCGGCTCCTCGTCTTCCTGCTGGAGCTTATTAAATGGTTTCAGCTGCAGCAGATTATATGTATAGGTAGAAATATATATGTATATGTGATGCACGAGAACGTACTTCCGTAGAGACTGTGCGCGCAGTTGGTTCAGGGATACTCTCGAGTTTACTGACCGATATACATGGAGTAGCAGCTAGTAGAGTAACGACAGACGAATATTGTAAGGAAGTATTTCAGCCTTGTCAACAGTGAACACAAACTGTTCTGTCTGTCAGGCGAATCGTTCTTAAAGCTACTGAGATACAGAACACAGCGAGCGGGAATTTAAGACTCCCTGCTTCGGGAAGAAGCTGTTTGTTCGGCCAAGGTAAGGCTAGTGTTGAGCTAATATCTCTACAGTGACTTTCTTTACTCTAATGAGCTTACCAAATCTTTGGAATAAAACTTACATAAACGTAAGATGTATTGTACTTGACCTCCGCAGTATGTTATAACTGAGTTTCTCTAACCTACATTACAAATAATAAATCTATAACAGTCATAAAAACGTCGAATTACCTGAAACCTGTATATAATCTGTGGTTATTTATTAAATGTTACTTAATGTTAGTACTTTAAAAGACGTCTTACTGTGCCATTCCGTGAGGTATGTGAATTATAAAACTGAGTTCCATCTGCTGTCAGAGAAGAAACAAGTTGATATAGTTAATAAGTGAAAGCAATTACTGTAACGTTCTCCTTCTAGAGTTTAATATTGTTGTTATAATTTCTTAAGTGGCGAGGGTTGTAGCTTGGTTTGAAAGCTGCTGCTTTGTTACATTAGTTGCACAATAAACCCTTGTAAAGCTCATAAAATAACTGTTAGTGGCTATAAAAGTTGTGGCTCAAAGGAAACTTGACGCACTCTTATAGATATAAATATATATATACACGACGTTGAAAGGCCTAACAATAAGGTTGTGTTGAATTGTTCTTCTGCAATCGCATACTTGATATGATTCAGTGAATAAAACGTAATCACTGTAATTCTTTCGACACACTTAATAAAGGGTTACTCGTGTGGTAAATTTAGTAATTATCTCAAAAAGAGGCAGTCTTTTCTTCTGGTTAGGACTATTTTAGAAGGTATGTTAGTTTCAATAGAATAAAACATGAGTCTTTCATACACACTCGATTGAATCATACTTGTAAACTTGTCTTCGATGAAAAGATAATAATAATACGACGGTAAATCCTAAATCTGCAAAAAATAACAATAAAAACTCAATAAAGCGGAATTCTAAGAGATCTATTTTTACAATGAATTCTTTTCTGTGTATTCTGCGTATTATTTCACCGACAAAAGATAATAAGAAAGCAAGTCACCAAAAGGTGAAAAAAATATTCTCTACAAAAGCCCGAAATAAAATGATATTCAACTTCATAAAGAATATTTCACATCGTCCAAAACATATCTTCGGATCGGATTGGTTATGCTTTCATGAAGCAGTCAGAGTCTATTTTGCCAAGTTTATCAGTCAGTGTGAAAATAGAGAGCTGGTTTTTGAAATATTTTTCCCGTTCTTTTGACAGTGATGAAAAAAATGTTGATGCAAAAGATTAGTAGTTGGATCAAAGTTATAAAGAGAAGCTTTGTTTTCTCGGCTCTCACTGAAAAACAAAGAAGTACAGCGATAACTCTACGGATTTACAACGATAAAATCGCGGGTTCTATTCCCAGCGGTGGACTCAGCAGATAGTCCGATGTGGCTTTGTTACAAGAAAATAAAGAAAGTGTTTTAATAATCAGTTTGTTTTTGAAATAATTTGAGTCAAATATTTTATTTTTAAAAAAAATTTAATGCAGAAAATATTTTAGACCTCATCTACAATCTAAGAAATTATTGGTTAAGTGATCCTAATTTCATATAATTAACTAGATTTAAAATTAGGTCTATTGAGATATATACCTCAACGCTATTCTATCTGTTACATTGAAATGATCAGCTCGAAAGCAAAAGTTCGCGAAGAATTTCACTTTATAAACTTCAAAGCAGCTTTTCACTGTGAGATAGAAGATAGAAACTCAGTGTCCCCGTAAATCTTATTTCATTTTTTTTTAATATTGAAATATATTAAAAATAGCACATGGGGAAGAAATAATAGCCTGGAGGAGTGACATTGACACCCCTTTGCTACGTCTTGCGATTCCTAAAGGTGCACAGAATTTGAGATTGGTGAAAAAAGAAAACAGGGTCCTTCTAGAAATGATTTCGGTCCTGAATACTGAAATCAACATGTCACTCTCAGAGAATCCCTGAAGTTCCTGACGTTTAATATAGATCAATAAAATAGCTCGGAGAACAATTAAGGTTCCTATGGAGGTGACTAGGAAGGGGAGGTTGAGGTGACTAGGAAGGGGAGGTTGAGGTGATTAGGGAGGAGAAGTTGAGGTGACTAGGAGGGTTTAGAACCGATCGCTAGTCTCATATGCTATTCCTTAAGGTCTTCAAAATACATAAAAAGTTTGACTGAGATAAAAAAAATTGAGAAATAAAAAGTGGGCACTCAGATAGCACTTCTACTTTATATCCAGCCCCCGCTAGTACAGCAGTATGTCTTCGAATTTACAACGCTAAAATAAGGGGTTCGATTCCCCTCGGTGGCCTTAGTACATAGCCGGATGTGGCTTTGTTATAAGAAACACACACTTTATATCCATAAATTACACATTCTATTATATTTTGTTTGTGAAATCAAATTTCATTTAGCATATTTGTGACTAGATTTTTTAATATATATATAAGCCCTCCAGTTGCACAGCGGAATGTCTGCGGACTCACATCGCTGAAAACAGGGTTTCGATACCAGTGGTTAGGCAAAGCACAGATAGGCCATTGTGTAGCTTTGTGCTTAATTCAACACGAACAACAAACAATCAAATTAAAATACCTAAATATCTTTTTATTTTGATACCATAAATGTATCACTAAGATTGTAGGTTTCTAAAACAGTTTTACCATACCTGCACTTACTTGTTAAAGCGGATAGGAAATAAACCATGTTAACATGATTTAAACGGAACTATGACAATCGTAATAAATTTTTATCAATATATATCTTAATTATCTCTCTGTGGACACGAAAACCTCCCACTGCGCTTTAAAATGAACTTGACTGTTATTAGTGAAACATACAAATTAGTTTGCCGTTTTATATAAGAAAATCGATATGGGATCATTTAGCTTGTATATATTTCATCGATTTACGAGATTATTTCGGAATAACTTATTACCTTCAATAGCTATGGTGTGAATATCGAATTAAGAGATAACTTTATAAGATAGTAGCAATACCTTCTACAATAAAAAGTAGAATGACAACAAATAACAAGTGTTATATTAAATATGTAAACTAAAAGTAACTTTCAATTCTAATCTGTTATTCAGTATCTATACGTATTAATATATACGTATTAATCTATACGTATTAATATATACGTATTAATCTATACGTATTAATACGCCTCTTTCGGTTAATTTATCGTTCATTAGAAACACTAAACGTACAGCATCTTGGAAATTATCTTCAAATATTTATGAAAAGTTACAGAAGTTAATTAATATAGAATTATATTTCAAAATATTTTATTTTTTCTTAGGTTTGTCCCCCAGTGGCTCAGCGGTGTGTCTGCGGACTTACACGCTAAAATCCGGGTTTCGATACCCGTGGTGGTCAGAGCACAGATAGCCCATTGTGTAGCTTTGTGCGTAATACAAAATAACAAACAAACAACTCTTAGGTTTAGTTGTTCACGTGCCTGAACAAGTATCGATACTCAAATTTCAGTCTACCAATTTACTACTGGATATTCTCTCTACTCTAAGCTCTGGCCACATTATAAATGTTAGGAGACTCGACTCGTAATTTGAGTGTCAAACTCGTTATTTAATTAACAATGATATTGTAAGAAGCAAGTACTATAAATTAATTTTTTTCAGTGACTATTACATGTAAAATTCTTTATTAATATTATTAGATATTATTATACCAATCAGAACATTTACACAATATGGATTTGTCTATAAAAAATAACTGTTACTTTCAAACATTTCTTATACCAACCAACGAAACTCAGTCTAAGTTATTGGACCAACTGAAAGTAGTTTATGCTTAGACTTTTTTATCTTCTTGCGTGACACTTGTATAAAACCACAGAACTTTAGATGCAACCACGCATGTTCTCAAGCAGAATTATTTCAATAGACCAGCATTGAATTTATGGACGTATACCGCTAAAATCCAGAATTCTATTACTTGTTGTAGACAGAGGTAATTATTGTGTAGCTTTGCGTTAAACCAACCAAACAAACAAACACTCCAGTAAAGAATCCAATTTATACAAGGACACATTGCTGTCACTTGGCAAGTTGTATTTCACCTAACTTCTTGATAAGTTGTAAGTTTATTGGGTTTACGGAATGTGATTGTGTGGTTGCGAACAGCGAACGGACCGAGATGGAGACGTTGCCCATTAGCTAAATAAGTATAGACAGGAAATTTCAATAGAAGCACTAGAAATGAGAATCTGGTATCATTGCCTGATTTATGTTTCTAAGAAATGTTAAAGCGCTGTTTCAAAACTTAAGGAAACTTTACAAAGAAACCGTACTTCCATTTACTGATTAATTAGGTGCAATTTACCTCTTCTATACCTAGACTAAAGCACAAAATCTAATCAATCGAATGAGAACGGATAAATCAGTTTCGGTCATGAAGCTACGTTTCTGATGTATTTTTGGCATCAGGCCAGATGTTAGTTGAAAATATTATAATAAAGGCAGCACACAGATATGTTCCCCGTTATCAAGATAGGATAGCTACAAATAGAGCTGTATTATCTACATAATTTACATGTATAGTTTCGATATTCAATACAAACTAACATACTGCATTTAGAGCAATGGTAATTTTCTACTTAGAGCGTTCCGAACAAAAATAGAAGTATGTAAGATACAGAGACATGTTAAATAAAGCAGAATGTGTGTGTTATATGTTTACGCGAATATTTAACGACACAATAAAAAAGTTTTCATTATGTGTTTTTGTTGCTGAAAGTTAATTAAGATTCCAAATTAAAAAACTCATTTTGAAACCCAGTTGCTGTGTTAATAACTCGAAAAGAACTATTATACATTTTCTACAACAAACAAAATAATTCTTGAACACAGTTAAGTATCGCGACCCACAGTAACTGTGCTACGTTTCTTTCATGAAATATTGAAAATCGTAAAGTATATTATTTCAGTTTTCGTGTATTTTTTAAAGAATGGATATTGATCTTACACTGCCACAAACCACCGTGACATCAGTGTAAAATATGCTATGGTAATAGTAACAATCCTACCACAAGAGCATTCTCGAAAGTGCTTTAATTCAGAATATGTTAGCTTTCTTTCTACTTGGTGGATTATATTTACCTATGATTCCCTTATTTAATAGATAGTGTTGACATGATACAAATTAGTACTCCACTATAGGTCAGTGGTGTGTTTACGGACTTACAATGTTAAAATTTGCGGTTCTATAACCCTCGGAGCAAATAGTGCAGATAGTTTATTGTGTAGTTTTGCGCTAAATTAAATAAAGGAAACTAAAAATCAAGTAAATATAGTGAAGAGGCTTGTTGTGTAAAACCAGAAAACATAGATATACTGCTGTTGGCTACCACTAATCAGTTCAGGTGTTTACACGTATAAATGCTAAAAAACATGAGTACATGTCTTATGTAGCCACTTAAAATATAAATCAACTGTTCTTTTAGTGTTACGTATGTGTATTTAATTTTTCTCTAGATGAGAAAGTATAGTATTAAATGAAATCAATTAATTAATTGCTTTAATAAAAACTATTGATTAATTAATTAATTATGGTAATTTTTACAACTAAACTTATCAATAATTAATTTTGACACCTGCTTTTATTGAATATACTACCTCATGTCCTTACGATTCCTTATCTATAAATTGAGAGAGAAACAAATTTAAAAGGAACTTATGACTCTAGCTTTCTTAAATCTTTTCAAGATTTATATAATCGAAAAGAGATAAACAAAGTATTTACTTCGATTTTTTTATTTTCTAATCAAAACTCTGATTATGTTTTAAAAACTTGATAACATTTTGTTCTCGGCCTATTTCATTCTTTAACAACTTTATGCATAAAAATAAAATAGCATCATCGCATAAAAAGGTGAAATTATAGTCCACGTAAATTACAGAGCTCGAATAAAAGTAAAAATTCTAAAATAAATGTACAAAAATCGAGTACAAAAAATAATTTTTAACATGATCTTTTCAAATTACAAGTTTAATGTGTGTTTTCTTATAGTAAAACCATATTAGGCTATCTACTGAGTCCACCAAAGGGAATCAAACCGCTGATTTTAGCATTATAAATCCGTAGACTTACCGCTCTACCAATGGGGAAAAACAAGTTTAATGTTATTTTCATTTATTTCGAATCATTTTAACTCCACGTGTTATTCGTAAATGATCCTCACCAACAAATTGCTTAAAATTTGCTAACCTCTTTCTCGATCAAATTTCAGACTGACAGAGATCACATATAGCTTCATTCTGAAAATCCACGTTTCTTATGAAAAAATTGATTTTAGTCACTTTTAAGAAAAATGTGTGTGTTTTTTTCATCTTTCACAGGCATTTATTAAACACGATTCATATGTCAGGGCAACCAAGGAGCTCTTAGGTAGCATAACAAATAAGAAAAGTATTCACGTTTTTGTGTAACACGTGCTTCATTTTAAACAGGCTGATACATGGATCTTTGCTGTTCCAATTACAACAAACAGCTTATCATTAACAAGATTCAAAAAAGATCAAAGCAGACACGTACAGACCATGCAAAAATTAATAACACGAGAAAACTGGCAGTACGTTTTTTCCCTATATATTGTTTCTTCCCCTAACTCATTTTTCATTTAGCAACAATTTATGGTAACAGGTTTATGTATTTGTGTATGACCTCAACTTCTGCTCACACACGTGTAGTGTTGTTTGGAGATTCATTAATTAAATAAACTATTGTAACGTTGATCTTCACGTTCTCCGGTATTTTTCTGTATCATTTTAACTAAAGTTTATTTGCTGAATTCATAAAAAAGATATTTCGATAATGTTTGCTTTTACACTCATTTTATCAAGAAAGATACTTTCAAAAGTATGCTGAAAAGTAAAATCAAAACGAAAGATAATGATTTCTTGTTTTTGAATTTCGCGCAAAACTACACAAGGGTTGTCTGCGCTAGTCGTCCCTAATTTTGCAGTGTAAGACTAGAGGGGAGGCAGCTAGTCATCCCCATCCACTACCAACTCTTGGGCTACTCTTTTACCAACGAATAAGGACTGGCCGTCACATTCATTATAAGGCATCTACACCTGAAAGGACGAGCATATTTGGTGCGACGGGGATTCAAACCATTGGATTAAGAGTCGAGCACCTTAACCACCTTGCCATGCCGAGCCAAAGATAATGAATATTTCCCATTAAACGTACGTATTTCTTGCGTTAGTTAAATATTCCACTAAAAATTTTATATTATAAATAAATTTAAGTGCATACAGTAAAAATATTCAATACATAATAACAGGTTCTTTGGATGTTTTACATTAAACATTTTGTGTATGAGTAGTTAAAGGGCTTGGTATATACATATATGCACAGATCTGTTATATCTCTTTTTAAAAAGAGATATAAAAAAATCTTATGGACCATTTTAATCAACACTAACTTCTTTATTGTACTTTATCTTTCGCTATACAGTCAGTGAGAAATGGAAAGACTGCTATGGTTTTCTCTAGTTCCAAGGCTTTTAACTAGTTGTCATAGTACTGAGCTACAATTATCACATTTCCAAAACTTTACACTAGTTTTACTAGTACTGAGCTACGATTATCACTTTTCCAAAACCTACTACATGCCATCCACTTGATATATAATGACATACAAGTATCGAGTTTAACCAATAGATAATCAGTTATAATTATCCTGGTAACAAAGCTTCCTATAATAAGCTATTAAATAGAGATTCACGATCACGTAGTTCCAAGATCTTGTGTCCAGTACCCTTCAGTTACCACGTAGTGTGGTATAGTTTTCATGGTTCATGACCAGCTGCTACACCGTAAGAGAAGTAATCCTGATATTTCCAAGGCTTCCTACCAGATATCAGCAAGATTCTACATAATACGATATAATTATCTAGTTACAGCATATTCTATGAAATGCCAGCCAGACGCTGCGTATTTATGCGAATCATTTATGATTCCCATGACGTGAAATCCAGTAACTCCATAGTAAGCTATCAGCCTCGTAATTCCAAGAGCTTTCATCCCATTAGTTCATTTTCATTGAACTTTGACAAAATGAGAAATTGTCTAATTCAATCATCGATTCTACAATATATATTAAATATGTCGTATATATGGTGCTTTATCATTGATAATAGAAAATTGCACAGTAAAAAATATATCGGATTTTTGATCACCCGCATCTCTATTCTAAACGTCAAATATATTATTAATGAAAACTTTTCAACATGATTAATAAAGTAGAATGTTTGCATGTTATTACATTTGGTATGTATGATATTAACTGCATAATTCTGTACGCTTTATAACCGGTATGAAATTATTTGTAATAAGTTAGAAATATCCTTATAACTACCCTTAACTTCTCAAACCTCGGGCAAGGTCAAGACTGAAACAGAGGCAAAGAACAACAAATACCAAAATACATTTTCACGTTGGCTTAGCCAGAGTAGAACACACAAAAATATTTCTCCTATAAGAAAAGAAATATAAAACCAGTCTCCTGGGGTTTTTTTCCACTCAAATTTTCCTTAACGTAAAGTAGTCGCTGAGGTTCTCAGAGGGATTTTCTTCGAGTTGAGATTCACGGCACCACGTCTTAGCCTTCTGGTAGAAATACTTGATACAGGGGCAAAAATATGTGATGAAAGCTGTAAACCCCTAATAAATCATTCCCTGCTCAAAGTGATATGAATCAGAAGAAAGTGACAGAAGGTCGATTGTGTTGGTGACGGACTGGAGAAATCCTTAAGTATGAGCAGATTTTATTGGCTGTCATAATGGGTACAATTTTTGAATTTTAACACAAATCCTACCGTCATTTTTAATTATATTTGTCAGGAAAGAAATTTCAACCAAATCTGGTAAAGCTCACAAGTGATAAAAATATAAATGTATTTCCTATAGAAAAACTAGGGTTGAATGTTCAATGTTATTGCACGGATAGGTCATGTGATCAATATTAGCAATAAAAATAACGGCTTTCTTTTACAAATTGATGAGTTTCGAAGATCAACAATGAAAATGTATGATTTTTTATGCTGTCATAATTATAAAGACAAAGAAAAACGTTCATCCAATTTGCAGATTCATCAAAGAGAAATATTTTAAACTGGGTTGTTGTTTGTTTGTTTTTAATTTCACGCAAAGCAACACCAAAACTATCTCTCCTACGCGTCCCTAATTTAGCAGTGTAAGATTAGAGAAAAGACAGCTAGTCATCACCCTCCACCGTCAACTCTTAGGCTATTCTTTACTAACGAATAATGGGATTGATCGTCACTTTATAACGCCCCCATGGCTGAAAGGGCGAGCATGTTTGGTGCGACCGGGATTCGAATTTGCGACTGTCAGATTGCGAGTCGAATCCCTTTATCACCTGGCCATAAGTTGAATATATGTCATCTGGAACAGATGAATATAAAGTCGTATGATCTGGTTTTAGCAGTCTTTTTAATCTCATTATTATCTCTGTCAGAAAAAACACAAACATTCTCACTATAAGCTGTTATGAAGAAAGTTTGAACTTTATAACTCGGCCATTATGGGTCTTCACTTTGAAATGCTAATAATTAGTTTAGTCCCCAATTTTATTTCAAAATTTTGAAATGATCACGTTGCAATTATTGTTTTTGTCTTTTCATTTCATTTAAAGTTTTTGAATATAACTTACGTCTGATAGACGTGGCTATTTAGTGGAATCTATTTCCAGAGATAAGTATCTAATTCGAATATATCCTTGTATTCATATTCTGTGGTTTGTCTGTATTCGGCGTAAGCGCTTTATAATAAAGACTTGCATGTGGAAATGAAACGAGTTTACCTTGTTTTTGGCACGTTTACGACCATTTACAAGCACAATGCGACCACGGGGTTCTTTATGGATGGGGAAGGTGTCACACTATTAACAAAAAAAGAACTTTTGTATAGTTAGATTGAAAAATGTTGTACAGTAAAGAACACAACGTTTTGGGAAAATAAACCTTCGATATTTTTATATGCAACAACGGCTCGTTTGGGTTCAGAAAATATTTTAAATAGAAGGTCGAAACGTTGTTCGCTCTTCTATTTAAAATATTTTCTGAACCCAAATGAGCCGTTGTTGCACATAAAATTCTCAACAAGTGGGTTTCTCGACATCATTGAAACCTTCGATATTGCCCATAAAAGCAGAAACACCAACTTATTAAAGTGTATAAGACCATAAAGAAGTTAAAACACGGTTTAAAACTAATCTGAAGCATAGTTCTTGTTGGAAAAATGCAGATTATAGCTACAAAAGAGAACTCACCGACCCACATGTTATGCAATAAATATGGCGTATCTCTGGATACCGTTAAAAACGTAACAAACAAGAATATAAGGCTTACGAAGTCTCTCACAAACCAAACATATTTACAAGCGACTAGTGACATTTCCAAGTCGAAGACTGATTTCACGAGAAAAGTGTCTGAAGTAATCTAATTTAGCCACACCAGTCTAGTCCTTTAATGCAACTCCAAATGATCTTTCTCACTTTGGCCTGCTTAAATGTGGTCTTGAAAGCCGATATTGACCTAAAATGAAAGGCCTGCTTAACGTGTGGTGCGAGGTTGAGATCAATGGAAATCATGGTGTCGGAAATCGTGATCAACAGGATGAGCTTGGTTATCAATGGGGGAAGTATCTCCATTAGGAAAAACTGGATATAGAAGATTACTTTTATAAAACACGATTAGCCCCTAATATATATGTGTGTGTGGGTGTCGCTATTTGTTTTCTGATCCAGTTATTTTAAATTAATATACGTATATGTATTTATAACAAAAGTAGGAAAAGGTTATTGTACTAGGCTATTTTTTATTTGATGTTGAATGAAACGTATATCTCTTATATTATTTGTTTTTTCTACAAAGTTACAATACACAGAAAATGAAAATAAGTTATCAGTTTACTATGAATAGAAAACTAGTCTAAAACAGAAAAAAAATATCAAGGACACCAAGAATTTAGTAAACTAAGTTCACATTTGAGCCTAAATCAACGTTTATCCCGTTCCATGTAGCTCTTTAAATGGAAATACATAATTCAATACTTATAGTGGGTTAATACTTACAGAGATTGTCTTATTTTCTTATCTTACTGAAACATCACTTCTTGAAAGTGAATTACTTCACTTCAAGAACGCTTCTTAGAATTTCACGTTCGTCTTATATTTTGTTACTTATATTTAATGAAAGCTACAATCGCAATCAAAAGTGGTCGAATTTGTCATAAGATATTCAAAGTACGATGTACGATTCTCAGAAAACTTTTATTAACATAGTTATATGAGGTCAAATATTTAAGTATCTCTTCTTAACAAACTTTTCTGAATTATGGTGTAAAACAATTTACACGACAAAGCATTCCACTTAGTAGTAATACGTTTAGTAAGAAGGCATTTCCGTCATACGCTCTTTATTGTATGACAATGTCGATTTAATGCCCGAGCGCATCAGACCAGTTGGATAAACATATAACTTTAGTTGAAACGCTATTATTACCATTAATCCATGAAGGCCAGACTAATGGTGTAGAATGTAGTAGCTGGTGAAAAGGGGTAGTTGAAACGTTATTATACGCTATCCTTGTTGATATCTCAAATTGAGCAAAGAATTAAGTGAGGTTAACCTTGTTTCCAGTTTTATTGTAATTTAACAAACATAGTATCAATTCAATTTGTCATCAAAGGAAAAAGTGTTATACTTAAAACAAAATTATGGTACAAACTTCTGAAGTGATTGTTTATTTGTTTTTGAATTTTGCGCAAAGCTACAAGAGGGCTATCTGCGCTAGCCGTCCCTAATTTAGCAGTATAAGACTAGAGTGAATGCAGCCAGTCATCACCACCTACCACCAATTCTTGGGCTACTCTTTTACCAACCAATAGTGGAATTGATCGTCACATTATAACGCTCCCATGAATGAAAGGGCCAGTAGGTTCGGTGTGATGGGGATTCGAACCCGCGATCCTCAGGTAACGAATCGAGTGCCTTAACCAGCTAGTCATGCCGGGCCCTTCTGTAGTGACTGCTAAATAAACTTACAAGTAAACATACCTACAACCGACGTACAAGTAGTAAGTAAAACTAACCAACAAGAGAAATTTCTGCTTTATTTTCCCAGAATCTATATAAATATATTAGTACTGTCTGTCGTATGTCCATGTAACTACTTCGAAGAATATAGATGAACCTTCACCAAAATTGGTATGGTGGCTCAATCGGTCCATGTGGGAATATAAACAAATTTTCAGTTTTACATTTTGCATTTTACGATTTGTATGCGCGTTTTTTTTACAATCATATGTAAAGGAAGCAGCTCTTTATGTCCTTAGATAACTTTTCTTTAATCACAAATTTACATACCTTTCGTTCGAGGGACGTGTACTTCAGCTTGTATGAAATATGCAAGTTGCTGTTTTGTACTCGTGTTCTTTACCTATGCGAAGAAAAGTGTTCCCCGCTAGTATAGCTGTATGTCTCCGGATTACAACGCTAAAATCAGGGGTTCGATTACCCTCGGTGGGCTGAGCAGATTACCCTTTGTGGCTTTGCTATACGAAAAACTCACACGCGAAGAAAAGTTGACGAATTAAAAACATCGATCGCGAAATAATGATTGACGTTTAGGGCACTTGATTATCAATCTGAAAGTTGTGGGTTCGAATCCCATCACCTTCAAGAGTCTCGGATAATCAGTGATGCCGAGAAAACCTACTTCCAGAGAAAAATATATGTGTAAAAACCAACTCGTTTGGGGTGAGAAATTTTTTTACAAAGAGGAGCGAACAACGTTTCGACCTTCACCGGTCATCGTCAGGTTTACAAAGAAAGAAAGAGGTAATTGACCGGAAGCTGACCACATGTTTGAAGGGGGTTGTGTAACTGAGTGTCGGAATATAGAGGGCGTGCTTAGATGTTTCAATATATAATTTTATATTATTTATTATATTATTTTAATATAGGTATAAAAGTTTCCTTTATATTGGTTTATTTGGGCTTGAGTTGTTGTACAAGTAAGGGTTCTTTAGTTTTGCGTTTGTTTCTTTATTTAGTATTTGAGTTTTTCTATGGATATGTTGTGTTTATTTGACTTGCAGTGTTCGAAAACGTTATTCGCTCCTCCACGTAATAATTTTTTTTAACCAAACGAGCCGTTTTTACATATGTAAGTTTCAGATAAGCCCTTCAAGTATGAAAATCATGGGTTTATAGATTAAAAGTAGACACAGCGGATGGGTTTCGGCCAATCCCAGTGTTTCTCCTGAAAACTGAGAGGAAGGAAGGATAAACAAAACCGTAACATAAAGTTTCATCTTGATTTTTGAGATAGTTTAGCGTTCATGATGGCGACATTAATTCATCCTTTTTCCTCTCCTTTTGTATAAGGGCCAGGTTAATGCGTTCGTCTCGTAATCCGAGGATCGCGGGTTCGAATACTCGTTGCACCAAACATGCTCGCTCTTTCAGCCGAAGGAGCGTTATAACGTGAAGTTCAATCATACTATTCGTTGGTAAAAAAAGTAGACCAAGAGTTGGCAGTTGGTGGTGATGACTAGCTGCCTTCCGTCTATCTAGTTTTACACTGCTAAATTAGGGACTGCTGGTGCATATAGCCCTTTGCGCGAAATTCAAAACAAAACCAAACAAACCAACTGCCGGTGTATACGTGAGGAGTATTTTACAATAATTCCTAGGACTTATAAATAAATATTTGTTGTTTTTTTACGTCTAATACACAATAAACATGCCACACGAATATAAAAGTGAGTGGGTGAGTCTTCTGGTCACAATGAAGTATTTCGTAACGAATCTCATAGAGTGGGTGAGTCTTCTGGTCACAATGAGTATCTCATAACGAATCGCATTTCTAGAAACCAGAACTTACATTTCTGTATCTTTCAAACTCATTAGTTTGCCAAATGAACATAACGATCTTTAATTATAAATTAATGACCCGGCATGACCAAAGGGGTTAAGGCATGCAACTCGTAATCTAAGGGTTGTGGGGTCGCATTCCCGTCGCACCAAACATGCTCGCCCTTTCAGCCGGGGTGCGTTATAAGTTACGATTAATATCCACTATTCATTGGTAAAAGAGTAGCTCAAGAGTTGGCAGTGGGTGGTAATGACTAGCTGCCTTTTCTCTAAATTAGGGACGGCTAGCGCAGATAACCTTCGAGTAGCTTTGCGCGAAATTCAAAAACAAATAAACAACTATAAATAAAGTGATTATTTCAAATATTTTTGTTAACATGTATTATTTTTTCACTTAAAAATTACATAATCCATACATATAAAACTTCAGATGCTATAAGCGTTATAGTTTATAAATGTACTGGATTAGTTTCCATGGAAACAATGCTCATTTAAACTCAATGTCAGCTGTAAATGTATCAAAGATTTGGTTAAAACACTGTGTCGGCCATCATATATTGAGACATTTAACTTTAGATGTGACACATGCAGCCGACACATGAACTCAGGTACTGGTCCCGTGTAACATCTGCAGTTGACTTATATGTTTCTACGTTTACATCACTTAAGAAAGTCGTCGTATGTTGAACACAAGATTGTTGTTGGTTCGTATGAGAGGAATTCCGTTCGTCTCAATAAGTTCATCTGGACGATGTGTGCATGAAACCTGAGGATGTCATCAAACACTGGGTCCACTGAAGAATTTTCTTCTTTTTTCTGAAATGAATAACGCTGTAGTAACAATGCAATGTTATTTTTTGTACGTGTCCAGACAAATGCTCCTTCAAGAAGTTAGACTATATACAGATCTCGGTGTTTTATGTTTTTAAAGTTATATCCAAACCACAAATATTTACAACAGAAAGCAGTAAATGAGAAACAGAAAATTAATTTCTTAGTGTACTATCAAATAATAATAGTATCATGAATACTCATTTGGGCTTCTTTATTGTTATGTAAAGTGCACGAACAGACCACTTTGTTCTACTGACTGTTATGTTTAATAATATACAAAATATGTTCTTGTTCTTCATTGTCAGAGTTAAGGTGTGTTGAACATAACAGATTATTCTGATTGTAAACATAAAAAATTATAAACTGTGATATAAAAAATATAAATTTTCTTGTCTTTCATCGAAGGAAATTTGAAATATACTGAAATAGAATTTCTGATTTGTCACTCAATTTTGTAAAAGTATAGTAGTGGTGATGCGACTAATGAACAGAAAGGAAAACAATAGTTGTAATATTTTACCCTTTAGGTCACTTTTCAGAGAGCTTCTATGCTCTGGATTATATATGCGTAAAAAAATAATAGCCAAACATACCTGAAGACATGGATTACGAAAGCATATCATATGGTGAATAGCTTTAAATCATTTGGTTATAATTAAATCATTTTGGTGAGTGTTCTATTTATTTGGTGTACAAAGATTTGTTTTATTTATGCAGTCATGTGATTGAACATTTAAATATTTTCTAATTACTACGTCATTGGGCCACTGGTATTTTACAAAATAAACATGTTATATTTGTAATGAGGATTCGCACTGAAGAAAGTGACGAATAAAACTGCTGCTCTTCATTTAAAGAAATTTTGTTTAAATGTATGAACCTCGAAGGTCGTTTTCAGGCCTGAGAAAGAGAAAGATATGATTGTACGTATCATTAGAAAACTGACATTCGTGAAGTGTAATCTATTATAAAAGACATATATAGGTCACTATTTCATCAACTAAGATGCTTTCGTGAATAGTAAATTAGTGGATCTGGAAGTTTTATTAACAATTGTTTTAGTATGTGTCATAGTAAGTCTCAGATTTTTCTTAGTTTGTGGATAAATGTTTCAGTATGTGTGTTATTTAGAGTTCGTGACTGTAACCTGAAACATCGATAAACATTTATAATATGTGATAAGAAGCTCTTTGATATCTAAAAATAAAACCACACTATTTCTTGTAGACTGAACGTGTGAGCGAAATTATCAACACTACCCAGAAACAATTATCTCTCTCACCATCCTTTGTATAATGATATCTCATATATTATACATGTTGATGTCTAAGTAGCTAATAAAAGTAGAAGTTACCTGCTCTTTCATTTTAAAAAGTTAAACCAACTGACACAGTCTCAACCTTTGGCTATAGCTGTATGTCAGACTCTGTACTAAGTAGGAAGTGTGCAATAATTGAATGCTAACTGAAATGTGCTATTGAGCACCAAAAAATAAGACATCGTGAATCCACATTTAGTGTTTTGTATCCATGTGTGAAGTGAAAGAACCATGTTTACCGACTTTTATATTTAGTGACGTAAAAAACATTAAATTTATAAAGAAAATTATGGGAGTTTAAAACATTAATCGTCATTGTCCATATAAACACACAGATGGCAACAATATACATAACTGACCTGGTCAACTTTTATTTTAACAAAGGTTTTCTGCCATGTTTATCACCCTCTACTTTTAGTGAAACCCTGAGTCAGACTGAGCGTTCTACATTCAAACAAGTACGTTATCTGATTTATCAAATACTAAAAATCAAAAAGTTTTTCTAAAACTTGATGTACTGCATTGTACATTTGCTAAGCCCAAAGTTTGTCGAGCTGGTAAATGATCTTGAATGTGAAGCACGTGGTTCCTGTTAGGAAGCAAACGAATAGGCTGTATGCTGTAAATAATAAACCACCTCCACCTGACAAAGAGATAACAACAGTAATTGTTATTTACGTAGATTTTTTAAAATTCAACTGACTTCTGAAACTAAACCTAAAAATAAGCATTCTGTCAGGATAAACCATTTGATGTATAACAACTCTGATTTTAATTGTTACTGTAACGTTGTTTCATATGTGTTAATTATATTTTTGAGTCCATGGAAATTATAACATGAGATAATTAAATTCAACCATTGACCAATTGTTGATTATCGTTTATAAGCTGTATAAAATCTTGCATAATGAGTTAGGATTAAAATAATATGTATGAAAGCTAATACAATAAAATGATAATCTATGATATTGTTGACGTACCATCAGTTGTGACTCAATAAGTGCCACTTGAAAGTTGTATCTGTCGACCTTTCTGTTGTTTGCTTTCAATGCCAAAGACGTCAGTTAGAAAAACCCACATACGTTCGGTTATATGTGATTTTACCATGTATGTGTTGCCAGTTACATCTCTACTGCAAAAAAAAGTTTGTCATATTTGTCCTCACAGATTTGTCAGATTTGTCCTCACGAACACTATAATCGGTATGTTAAATCATTCAATGTTTATAAAAACATTAACACTAAGTTAAATGTGATATCCACCTCTATAAAACACCAAAAGAAATATAAATTATGCACATTACAGTCTCGTTTCGGCTAGGCATGGCCAAATGTGTTAAGGCGTTCGACTCGTAATCCGAGGGCCGAGGGTTCGCTTCCCTGTTGCACCAAACATGTTAGCCTTTCCAGCCGTGGGGGTGTTATAATGTTACGGTTAATCCCACTATTCGTTGGTAAGAGAGTAGCCCAAGAGTTGGCGGTGGGTGGTGATGACTAGCTGCCTACCTTCTAGTCTTACACTGCTAAATTTAGGACGGCTAGTGCAGATAGCCCTTGTGTAGCTTTGCGCGAAATTCAAAGGAAAAAAAAGAAAGGCTCTTTTATGTGTTATAATAATACTCTTTGAAAATATGGCATGAGATAATTCAAATAAAAACTGAATTGTTTGTTATATACTAGACTGTTACCATTCCTTGTTTAATAAACTCTCATGCATGCTGAAAAATTATTCTAAGCTAAATCTTCCAAAGTACGTTGTGTTTTTTGTACGTATAAACTAAGTTCATGTGTATGTGTTTGCACGAGTGTTAAGAGGAGGATGGCCATGTGATGACCTTCGTAATTTGTAACAGTGTTTAACGACACTGAATAGAATATGCAATACATTTTTGCTTTAAAGTATAAGAGTTATTCACTACCATATAAAAGCTATGTAAATCTTATATGCTAATTAAAAATGAACATAGTTTGTATGATAATTAATCCAGTAACTTTATAAGCGATGGCGCTTACAGTTCTTAAAGTTTTGTATATATGGACTGTGTAATTCGTAAGTAAAAATATAGTACAAGTTACCAAAAAAATTTCGAAATAATAACTTTGAGATAATTGAAGATTTTTATATTTATTTGGAAAAACTAATAACTTTAAATGAAAAATACAGTAATATAATTTCTGGTTTGTAGAAATGAAAACATTATTTAGTTTAGATGAATACAAGTGGTAAAAAGAAATATTATGTATAGATATTTTTATTATGTTAAATCAATCATAGTTTTACATGTAATTAAATCTAAACATTATTGATGCATAGAGACAATGTGCTCATCATACTCTGTTTAGAGAAACCCTACTATAAAAACAAACTACTGAAACAGTGAGTTCTATATTAAATTATTCAAAGATTTATATAAATGTCCTTTTCAGGATAATAAGGGATATTTATAGATGAAGGTCCATGAAATGTGAAAAAGGTACGACTAAATACAAAAGTAATGAGTTAATGTTTCATACATTTCATACAAGTGACTGCAAATCATAATTAGATCTAGCCATTGAATAAATTTTAAGACATGTATGATGATCTTACGACGAATGTGGTTCCACTTTGTGGAACTATGACGTCATGAAAGTTTGTCATAGCAGCCTAATGACACGCCCCTAATAATGCACCCTCAAGAGATACTTGGTTGAAATATGACATCATCATCTTTACCTCATACCCTTTCTTAACGCCTGGTGGCCTATATTGAGATAGAATCATTTAGGCACAGAGTATTGCCCAAGCTACTTACGATCAACTCACGATTTTAAGGTTAATAAAAATTTATTTGTTTGTAATCGACCACAAAGATACATAATGAGTTATTTGTGTTGTGCTCACTATGGGTATCGAAATCTGATTTCTAACATTTTTAGTCTTGAGACTTTCTGCTGAGTCATAGGGAACGTAAGTAAAAGAGACATAATGAAACTGTGTGTATTAATTCATATAATAACTATTTAACGATTTTACTTTTTAATATATTTTACGGTGTATTTTTATGAAAACAATATGAAAGTAAACTTAATAAATATAAATGCTGTTACTAGAAATTAAACAAATAACATTGAATAAAATAATAAAATAGCGTACATGACCAACGAAAGTACAATACATTCTTATATTTACATATATAGAAACAATAATACCTGTGTGTAAGTCAAAGTTGTGATCATGTAAAAATCACAACTCTTGATCCTACTACCCTAAATGGTTGCTAAGTGAAAAACAAGACTATATATAAAAAAAGAGGAAAACGTTGCCGTGTAAATAAAGTACTTGTTAGGAGATTTTTTAGTTTCTACCACTTTTATAACTTTCAATTTCGGCTCGGCATAGCCAGGTGTTTAAGGTACTCGACACGCAGTCTAAGGGTCGCGAGTTCGAATCCCCTTCGCACCGAACATGGTCGCTCTTTCAACCGTAGGGACGTTACAAGGTGACGATTAATTCAACTACATGTTGGTAAAAGAGTTGGCGGCGGGTGGTGATGACTAGCTGCCTCCCCTCTAGTCTTACACTGCTAAATTAGGGACGGCTTGCACAGATAAACCTCGAGTAGCTTTGTGTTAATTTTAAAACAAACCAAACTTTCAGTTTCATTTATTTTATCTTAACAACTTTTATTTTAACCTTCATTTTTCTCTCACGTGAATTAACTTAAAAATGTTTTCTCTGATGCAGAAGTAATGAAAGATTTCCACTTGACAAAAAATGAAATGCATTTCTTAGACGTCGATCTATTTATTGATCAGGCCGCATCAAGTTTACTCGTTATCAAATGACTTGTTTTACGTAATTACTTTAAATTAGCTTCAATGGATTAGTAATTGGGTGATTTCATTCCTACAAAAGTAGTAAATAAATAAATAGACTTATCGATCTGATTCTACTGTTTACGAGTATTATCCACTCGAAACGCAATCCGAGGGTCGCGAGTTCGAATCCCCTTAACACCAAACATGCTCGCCCTTTCAGCCGTGGAGGATGTTATAATGTTATGGTCAGTCCCATTATACGTTGGGCTACTCTTTGGCCGTGGGTTGTCTTACACTGCCAAATTAGGGACGGCTAGCGCGGATAGCCCCCGTGTAGCTTTGCGCGAAACTCAAAACAAACCAAATGAGTATTATCTTATTTGAGTACCTTCCAAAGTATAGTATTTTTATTTCCTATTAAATCAGCATTATAAATATAAGAAACTAAAATTTATTCTTGTGACACAGTCTTCTCAAATTACACTTAAATGCTTGCGAGAAAGAGAGAAATAAGGAATGAATAATCGTATCTTGAAGTGAATATTGAAGAATTTTATAAAATGTTAACTATCTAAAAATAATCAAAACGATTTATATCTGTAGCTGAAACGTATTAGACAAATTAAAGTTGTGTTTAATTTAATGAAGTATAGCAGAAAGCTAATACAATACAATTTGTTTAGTCAGTGATAAATACAGGCCTACAACACTTACAGAAGCTTCCACTGTTTGGCATGTCATACAGCTGCTTGAGAAAATTTTGAGTCTTTCATAGGAATATGAAATGTGACCATCTAGTATAAAGGTATTAGTAGAACAAGGTGTAAATTTCATGTTATGCAATTTTACTAAAAACAACAAAACTTGTATTTTTTTTACAAACCGAGTAGTTCATATTCGTTCTTTTATCATCTGTTAATTTTCAGGATCGTCGGTATGATTATCAATAATTAGTACAAATAAAAAAGTGATATTTCAAATGTTCACAAAAAATTAATTATTTTAAAAATATTCAGCACAAAGTTGTTTCATATGGTTTTTACACCTTTTATTACGTTCTATGAAAAACAAGGAGCTCTGATGGATTCATATGTGCTTTAAAATATTTCAAGACATCCTTTCGTGGTGATCCTAAGCCTTCCAACAATTTCATGGTGCTTTTGCTGGACCTGCAAACACAAATAAGAAATAATTAACAACGTCATTAAATAAATATACGTTTTCTTTGATGCTTCCCTTACAATTATATATCATATTTCTGTTAATTTCCAGAAAACGATAAAAATGATTTAATTGTCTGTGTATCAGAATCTAAATTTGACGATATTACAAGAAATAAAAACAGTTTTAAAATGATGTTAGATTTGAGCATAAAACAATTTAAACGAAGCTGTATTGTACAAGAAATTAATATTTCAGTTGAAGCAGTTAAAAATAAGATTTAGCTTTTTGGAAATCTTAACTGATGTCTAAAATCGCAAAGGTGATAATTTCTCTAATTAGAGACAATTCCAGTTTAAGTGAAATAAAATATTTGAAAATAGTAGTGCATAGTCGCTGAAGAACTCCAAGCCAAATTGTCTACTGTCAAGAGCTGTATTAGCCCACTGGAAGTAATACGTATAAATATTTTTGGCACACCTTCTTACTAACCCAAACTCTAAAAAAATACTGCATTATTTTTACTGGAACAAAAAAATATAAAAACACAATACATAATAAAATAGTTCTTAAAAATTACAATGTATGTATTGACCTTAGCAACCAATAAGTACACGCTTATCGCAAGGGTATTTTGACTGACAAGAGTTTTGAAACTTTTCTCTCTTTGCTTATAACACAAATGTACGCGTTTGGCCATTTGTGGTCTGTCCATCACAAGTATCAAAACCTTATTTATAGCGTCGTCGTAAGTCCAATGGCTTACCGCTGAACTACTGGGGAAAACAATTTTGAAATGCCTATAAGGTACTGAGTGATATATTTTTGGTTGTATTCATGGAAAATATTGTTTGCAATTCAAACGTGTACAATATTAAAACTGGCAAAAGTCAATATTTAGATGAAAATAATAAAAAATCCCCATTACTTCCGGTCTTTTGAGCTGCAATTGCTTGGTGTGATTATGCCTCTACGATGGCATTCTTTGCAACTTTCATATTATTGTGTGTCTTTTAGAATGATTGTTCAAAGAAATGAAGGGTTACCTGAAAACATGGCTTGTGCATCAAGAGCAACATCTGTCCCAGTTGTTCAAAAAACACAACAATATCTGGAGCAGAACATCAAAGCATGGATGAGGTCACCAAAGGGTGAGGTTAGTTCAATGTTGTGATGTATTTTTGTATAAATGAGGTATCTCAAGCACATTTTATCATCAGATACTTAAATAAAACAACAATCAGTTTGTTTGGTGAACTGCAGCAATTTTTGTCTAATTATGATGGCGTATCGTAGATATATTAAAACTAGACTTAGATCTGGTAATAGTTTTTAAAGTCTTGTTATTTTCATGTTTTATCGCCGATGACAGACGAATATACTTTTAATCGTTTGCATGCTCTGTAAAAAAAGTAGTGTATAATGCTACCAAAATCGTAAAATTGATAATAAAAATAATTAAATGTCTAATTATATGTTTATACAATATTTTAAAGTGTTATTTCATACAAATGTTATATCATTCTAATGATGTGTTATTTTGAGAAAATGCTCCTAAAGTACCTGATTTTTAGGCTTAGCATCAACTCTTAGGACTACTTCCTATATCAATTTATTTTTATTGTCTTATAAATTGGTAAATTAAAAAAACAAAAACTTTCTTTTCAAAATATTAGCAATAGAAACTACTGAGTAATTAATGAGAGAGGATTCTCAAGGAGCGCGGGAGGAGATTAGATCAAAACAATATATTAAGTTATCATTTTATCGTCTGCAGGTCTTTCTGGAAGCTCGCAAGTTATAATGTGTCTTTCATAATCTCATCGATGAGTTGCCATAGTAATAAATAATGTCAATTAAACTGATAATAAAATGAACTAATAAAAAGCAACATGGAAATCACATCCCATTCTAGTTTGCTATTAACTAACCTTGCTGAGTGTGATATTTTGTTACTTCTTAATGAGTTTCTCTGCTGTAATAAAATACGCTAGTTCGTTGTTTGTGGATATTATTATTTGTTATTAAACTTTAACATTTTTAATTTGTTTAAACAGTGAAAACGTCTACTTAAGCAAACTAATTATATATACACCATCTAATCTTTATTGTCACAGTCGTTTTGTGTTCGCTTAAAGGATAGGTGAATAAATCATAAAAATAGAAAACTAGAGAAATATTTAGCCTGAAAAGATTTATATCTGTTTAATTCAAAAAGTAGCATTGTGAGGTAAGAAATTTGAAATATCTGTTTTTTCTAACGCAACACACAGTCTTCCTCAGTTAAGTTAGAAATTTTGGGAAAAAAGGAGGCCAATAAAGAATGAACAATCGCGTATGAAATCGAAACTAAAGACAGTTAAAACATCTTTGAAAGAGTATAATTACTAAGTGTTGGTACAGTTAAATTTATCTTAAATCTAATCAAATACAACAGGAAGTTGACATTGTGCAATCTGCTTAAGCAATGACAAATACGGGATTTGAAACTAATTGAACTTTCTGCTAGTTTGGCATGTCATACAGAACATTAAATCTTTCTTTAGAAGATGAATTTTAATAACCCAATAGTCCCAATCAGGTGGACAAAGCTCCCATAGCTTACTGTGTAGCTTTCCACCATAACTCTGAAAACAAATTAAAAACTTCATTTCTCTTTACTGATCCGCTTTAAAAAGGGCTCAAAGAAAATTACACTTGCTAATCTATTTGTTTTGTTACTCTATTTATTTCACATTTCAACTTAATCTTTTATTTACATATTATCAAGTCTATCTAGCCACTGCTTTTATAACACAATTTTACTAAAATATCTATAATTTGTTGAGAATTATTTTATTTTCGAAAATTATTTTCTTTACTCGAAAATTCAAAATACTGAAATCTTCATTCTGATATTCAACTTTGGTTTTTTAAAAAATCACAGCTTTAATTGTTGTGTTAATTAAAACAAAACTCGCCCAAGTCGCCTGTTAAAATCACGATATTTGAGTTTATTATAATTTACATTTGGATAATCTGACAAGTTTCCAATTCATATCTTGAACACAAATAACAAAAAGTACGTTAATAAGACAGGAAACACTGTCGAAAAATGTCTGAAGTTTCTATTTTCTGTAACTCCAAAGCCACTTTCAAATCTTTCTATCATTTTGAATATAAATGCCTTTGCTAACCGTAAAAGGGTTTTTTAGTCTAATATATTGATACGAAACAACAAATCACAAGAGATAAAACGGTAAAATATCAATATCAAGTTAAGACTTTTCAGTCTGTGAACGTGATTATTAGATTATAGTTTGTATAGCAATGTTTTTGTAACCTGCTTTAAATTTTGTCTAAAAATCATCACCTTCATTAAATACGGGTTTCATTTTTAATACTCGGTAGACATGTAATATCATACACATTCTGAAAATTATTCTATTATATAACGTTTATTGTAATCACTAGTATGTTATGCAAAAGGTATATTTAAATTGTATTTCAATATTGTGCGATGTTTGATACACATCTGTTCATAAAACTAAACGTGTTGACAAAAATGATAAAAAGGAAATGTTTTAGATGTTGGTGAGATTTTCAAACATCAAAACTGCTCTTGACGTTTGGTTTTACATTTTGAAATGTACTGTACTCATAATCGCCCTTCCAGGTGATTAATACCCAATAAAGAAAGGAAATCCACTATCCTTCATATCCAATTAAAGAAAGAGATTAACACACAAATCACTGTTCTTCACACAAAAATATTAATTAAGAATTTCACGTCCAGTTAAGGAAGGAGAACAACCATTCTTCCATGTTCAATTAAAGAAGGAGAAAACCATTCTTCCACGTTCAATTAAAGAAGAAGAACAACCATTCTTTTACGTCCAATTAAGGAAAAAAACAACCATTCTTCCACGTTCAATTAAGGAAGGAGAATAACCATTCTTCCACGTTCAATTAATGAAGGAAAACAACCATTCTTCCACGTTCAATTAAGGAAGGAGAACAACTATTCTTCCACGTTCAATTAAAGAAGAAGAACAACCATTCTTTTACGTCCAATTAAGGAAGGAAACAACCATTCTTCCACGTTCAATTAAGGAAGAAGAACAACCATTATTTTACGTCCAATGAAGGAAGGAGAACAACCATTCTTCCACGTTCAATTAAGGAAGAAGAACAACCATTATTTTACGTCCAATGAAGGAAGGAGAACAACCATTCTTTCACTTTCAATTAAGGAAGAAGAACAACCATTCTTCCACGTCCAATTAAGGATAATTCACTTTTCCGAAAACGCTCAGATTTCTTTAATCAATATTTAACTATTGTTTGTAATTTTACCTGTACCCCAGTACAAACATTTGATTAAAGTAGTCTGGTGAAAGAAAGTTAAAAAAAATCATAGGCAGCTAATTATGTGTTTCTTTCACGTATATGTTTATAAAATCCGATTTATAGCGTTGTAAATCCGAGAACGTACTGCTGTGCCACTACGGAAGAAGGGTGAGTGAACCAAGCCGAAAATTGCTTGGTTTCCCTTTTTTTTTTACATTTTTAATACATATACAAGTTAGTTATATATCTTTAAAAGTTCAAGAAAAGTGACAAATAAGTTAATCGTCAGAACCAGTTTTGTAGCCTCAGCGTCTACCTTTCAGTTAGTTTAATACCCCAACTAGCACAGCCGTAGGTCAATGGACTTATAACGCTAAATACCAGGTTTAGATACCTGTGTTGGAGAGAGCATATACAGTCCGTTGAGTAGCGTTATTTTGATTTAAAAAACAAATATTACTGTTGAAAGACAATATTTTAACACACGTGTGGCATTAGGACACACGCCATGTGAGCTTAACGTTTCAAATCTCACGATAAAAAAAAACAATTACAGTACGATTATGGCGGTTTCAAGTTGTTTTCTTATGACAGTAACTCTGTTAAAAGTAGATAAATAAGATGAACCTTATAATACTCTATGTATAATGAACTTAGAAGTTTTTATTGTCTTACAAATATTGCAATATGAAGTGCGAAATAATTCAGTAATAATTTAGAGGTTTTGACGGTTTTGCTCAAAGATTATGCAAACAGAAGTTCTAAGTTTGCTCATGAAATGTATAAATATAACACTAAATTAAAAAAGTTTATGAAATACAAACAAACCTCAAAGATACTACGTACTAGAAGTAATATCATTTATTGCACAGTCCAATGTATTAGAAGTTATATTTTAAATTCCTGTTACAAATATTTCATGTTTTTATTTAACATGGTTTAATAAAATTACTTACTTATCTTTACCAAGTTAAGTAGGGCCGTGCAGAAATAACTATTGTATTCGTCATATCGTCATTTCAACATAATTAACTATAAGTAGAAATAGAACCAAATAAAGGTAATTTTATAAAGATGTTTTCGCTTAGCGCTTGATTATTTGGATGAAACGTTTATTGTAATGCATCATTTAACAGAAAATAGTTGTTAACGGATGAAAGAATAACTATAAATGATCTTTAATCAATATATTGTCAACCGGATATTGTTTGCAATTAGACCAGCTGCCATGAGCTTTCATCATACAGATAAGCTATTTTAAATTTAATTTAACATTGATAAAACTAGCAGTTTGAATAATGATGCCTACAACTTAACAGGAACACGAAGCCAATGAGAAACTATGGATTAAATTTCAAAAATAATTTCTGAGTTTTATATTTAACTACAAATATAGATATTTTCTCATAAATTACCTCTACGGTATTTTCTCATTTACAGGACGCCAATTGTTAGTCCTTTCACTACTTTTGTGTGTAGCTTACATGTCATTAAAAATAACTTTACGATATTCTGTTTGCATTTTGGTTTGAATTTTGCGCAAAATCTACACGAGGGCTATCTGCGCTAGCCGTCCCTAATTTAGTAGTGTAAGAATAAAGGGTAGGAAACTAGTTATTATCACCCACTGCCAACTCTTGGGCTACTCTTTTACCAACAAATAGTGGGATTGACTGTAACATTATAACCCCCCCGGCTGAAAGGGTAAGAATGTTTAGTGCGATGGGATTAGAACCCCCGACCCTCGGATTACGAGTCGAGTGCCTTAACCACCTGGCCATGCAAAGCCGTGTATGCATTTTGGAAACTTTATACTCACAGTGAAATGTTTCCATTTCTTATCAAAATTACTTTTTACAGCCGTATTAACGACTCAATAAAACTATCACTATAGTTTGAAATAGAGTTTTCATGTATTACAATCATATTATTAATTGAAAAGACCAGTAAAAATATTTCAGACTTTGATAATATCCATTAATGTGTCTGGTACCCTAAAATATATACCACAGCACAGATAATCAGTTTACCTTTTGACGACAGTTGTCAACTCCATGTTTGTAACTTCCATACCATAACATTTACTCAGAGTGTAAATTCTTTACAACAACTTATTTGACATGGCAACTTAAAACAGGAGTTTTAAAGGTGTTTTAATCAGGGTGAAGGCATCATAAACTTAACGTGTTCTGACATCCTTGTTTTAGATTTTTTTTTTTTTTTGGTACCAGTGTTCCTGTTCTTACTAATATTTTCTGCTACGTGGTTGCTTTACTTATTACTAAGTTAAGCAGTGTCTACAAGATAATGAGGATATTAATTATTTGTTTGCAAGTTGTCCACATACTTAAACGTACAATGGATTACGTTACTATGTTATATTATTTTACACACTTTTAAAGTTTTAATTAATGTTCTGAATGGCTCTAACCACTTTCACTGTACCTGTTATGCTTTAATTATCTCCTCAATCGATACTAGAACATCTAGTCAGTTATACAGCATTAAAACAGTGTGGGATTTTTAATGGCCTTATATTATTCAAAGTGATTTTGTAACCAAGAAGGTACTTAAACCAGTAATGAGGTTTAAACTAATTTTGTTTTTCACATCAGACATAACTAATTCCATTAATAACAATAACAACGTTTCGTTAAGAAAACAATTAATGCTAGTTTAAAAATCACAGATGGTAAGGGCTATCTCAGACTCATAAAAATGTTGAATTTATTCTAATCTTTAATATCCAATGATAGCACTAAAGAAGATCAAAAATAAAATAATGACTTAAAAGTAAATCTTTAAGCTTATAGAGCAGTTCAGGCTATAGTCAGAGTTTATTATTTCAGTTGTAAAAATATATTGCACACAAGAAACGAATGATAAAAGCCCTTTTAGTGGAAATAATGATTTTTACTTAATTTTTTAAGGCACATTAAATTGTATAAATGACCCCAAAATAACAAATCAAAGCAGCAAACTGATCGAAATGTTCTGAAAAGTTACAGATAAATGTCATCATAAACATTTCCTTCCTTATTGGTCGAAAGAAAACATTTTGGCAGTTATATATAAATATTTGTCTGATTACACCAGATTTTTGTTATATTTTCCCTTAAAAGGAATGGTGTCACATGTAGTTCAAACTAGCTGTAAGCTGAATAAGAAATCATTTTTAGAATTAGGAATATTTAGTATTTCTTATTGTAGCTACGTTTTGTGCAATGTTGTATAAGATAGTACAACTTTAAGCAGACTTTGTTTTTAAAGTGTAAAATGTTTATCCTTACTAATGTATAATCAACACACATGTGATATTTATATCTACTTTAGCAAACGTATTTTTGTTGTTGTTGTTTTTTTAAATAGTAAATCATAAAATATTTATTTACTAATATTTAACTGTATATTATCGGTGGATTCAGCATATAGCTCAATCTTACTTTGCAATAAGAAAACACAAACAAACTATATATTAATCAAATTATTATGTTTACGCATTATTGTTAAAAACCGCAATTTTGCAAACCAAAGTACCAGGATTGTTTGCATTTTCAAATCTCACCATCGTAACTACATTCCAGCACTGCTATATCAAAGCATAAAGACATGTTTGTACTTAGATATCTGTACTTTACTTAGAGTATTTGATGTTTTCATCAATTACATACAGCTCACGATTGGTTTCTTACCAAGTATGTAACATGAAAACCAAGACCAAGTTAAACTAATCATGCATATGTTACATAAGCAGTTTCTTACTACCTATAAGGTTTAATCAATGCTGACCTAGTTAATAGGCTTAAGTCCTGATAAACAGCCGAGAATAGCTTGTTTGGTTTGTTTTGGAATTTTGCACAAGGCTACTCGAGGGCTATCTGTGCTAGCCGTCCCTAATTTTGCAGTGTAAGACTAGAGGGAAGGCAGCTACTCATCACCACCCACCGTCAACTCTTGGGCTACTCTTTTACCAACGAATAGTGGGATTGATCGTAACATTATACGCCCCCACGGCTGGGAGGGCGAGCATGTTTGGCGCGACTCGGGCGCGAACCCGCGACCCTCAGATTACGAAGCGCACGCCTTATGCGCTTGGCCATGCCAGGCCTCCGAGAATAGCTCAGTGAAATTCAACTAACCACATTGTATATATGATAAAAAATAAATCTTATGGATTAATGGTAGATTTATGAGATAACGTCAATAATATTGTGGGATGAAGACAAATGATTTATAGATAAATCTCTGATATAATATTTTATCTTCTCCCAATAGCACCGTGCTATTGTTTGGATATTATTAACGTTGTAAATAAAATTAATATATTTTAAATACAACTTTATGTTCGTATTTTAAGAACTATTTCTTAGCATTTGGTTTTTAGTATCCACCACTTTAATATTTAAGTTTTCATTTTGACAAAATTGGATTTCTCAATTCTATCAAAAGTATTCTACGAAATGGAATAAAAAGTATGTTATCTGAACTTTTTCGAAAGATCAGAGATCATCATAAAGTATGGGTATTTCAATTTCTTGAAATGTAATGTTAAAATGAACTCCACTATTCTATTTCAAATATGTTTGTCTTAGAAAATATATTGTAATAAGTGTTTGTTTTTCTTAAAACAAAATCTCATACAGCTATATTTTGTGAATATCATAATGAATCGAATTCTTATTTTAATCTTATAAGTCCGTAAACTTACAGTTGTCCCACCAGAAGAAGTGTTGTGAAGTAATAAATTATAAAATTATCTATCATGCCTCGGGGTGTGACGTAAGAATTGATCAGGCCTTTCTTTTTCTCACACGTGAAATCCTCCTTTTCTCTCCGAATTTACACATTTAAATGGGAAAAACAAAATTCCCCGTGAATATACAATGATTATTGTAACTGCTTCAACTAATTAAAATGATAGATATATATTTAAAATAGCAATATTCAGAATGAAACGAACAAACTAGTTATTTAGTTATTACAGACCAAAAACATCATATTACAAGTAACAAATCTACACCAACAGTTCTCAGTTCGTACTACTTTCAGTTTCCCTAACACTACATGATTTTCATTATACCAGACTGGTAGAATGCAAGCATGATGCTACGAATTCAGTTTTATGATGGTGCTTTAAAGATAGCTATTTTCTGGAAGTGTTATTTACTCAAACCTTTCTTGATTATGAAAATGTAAATTTCAAGATGCCAGATTAGAACTGTGTGAGGAACTGAACTTCGAACTTCTTAATTGCTAGTGTTGTATAAGATGTGACACTGAAACTTTTATGGAGAGCTTCTTCCATTTTGATGCCAGTAGGTAACGACGGAGACACCGATTGGAAGATGGCCAACAGATAACATACTCCGGCTGTACTCCTTCGCATTCAACTAGTTTATAGTACATCGTTTAAATCCAATATTACTTGTCTGCCAGGTTTATAATTTTAAGGCTTATGGAGCAATATTAATCGAAAGTTTAACTTAGTAATATAAATAGGCACGACACGCTATTTCTTTTAAATTATTATAGTGTCTTCCCTAAAATGTAAGTCACTGACTAGTGATATTAATATGTTAAACTATACAATTGTATAGAATATTCACCAAATGACATATTCATTCCTTGGACTAAAAGGGCTCCTTTCTATCATGTGGAAAAATATTACGTTTTTTTTTTCTAAACTTCTTTAATACAAATAAGCAACAGTTGTTTTCATTACCATTCTTGTGACTACTATGTAATTAATTTACTCTAAGAAATTTGTTTGATTAAAATAGACTTAAATCACTAGGTTATAAGATGTGTTGAGATTTATACATTAGATATTTCCAAGAGAAACAAATTTCCTTACAAAGAATTTTTAGTATTCAAAATTTTATGATGGAGTGTTTCGAGATCTCAACTATCTCTGCATAGTCCATGCCAAATTTGTTGTAACCAAACGAGGACGCTGTAAACTAATGTTAACAATCATCAGAATCCTAATGTAAATTTCCTTCATATTATTACAGTTAACATAAAGTTATATCGGTTTCTTCCAAATCAGCAAGACAAACTACAACCACATTTCTTACGGGTCGTGGTCATTGATTTTATCCTAAAAGTGAATTTTCGTTCATAGTAATATACTCTACGCTCAACAATATATTCTACTTTCACAACAATATACTCTGCGTTCACAACAATATATATATTTTTTCTTGATATTCCTTTGATCTTGTTGATTCATAATTAAAGGGCATTTCTTTCCCGTTCGAAAACAAAACAAGATAACATATTTCAAACTATAATAATTTTAAGAGTTTCCAAGAAGAATCAACAGTTAAGAAAGGGAAATGTGAAATCTCTTAGTATGTGAAAATTAACAGGAAGAATTTATGTTAAACATGTTTATTACTCACAGTCTTTGAAACTTCTGAAAAAAAGGGTGACTATTTTTAAATCAAATTTTCGTTTTCGTATCCTTAATGAAACTAACACGTTCACTTTATGACCTTACACTTACAGTAATTTATATCTGAAACTATGTTAGGAAAGTGTCCTTTGTTTTACAAAATACGATATCTGGTTTGATTAATGTTTATGTAACAAATAAGACCATTTAATAACACTTATTTCAGTTGTGTTTTTGCCATTTTTTTAAATGTTAACCTTCAAGTCTGATCCATTTTTAACAAATATATAGAAAGGTATTTTTTCAATAAGTTAATAAATTTCTTAACAATGTGTAGAGAAAGAGCAGTCATATATTTTTCAGGTTTTTAATTCGCACGCATCCTAGTAATTGTAACATATAATGTATTTGTTCAGGTTTTCTTTTTCTAAACTTTCTTTTTTTCCTGGAATGTTGTGATATTAAACCTATTTTAGATAATGAGAAAGAAAATTTAAGCTTTATAATACACGATTTTTAAATTTTCTTACATTAAGTGAGAAATTTTAAAATGTTTTATTTCTTTTAAATAGAGAAGTTTTTCATTTGATCTTGTTTGTTGAGAATTTTCTTTCCTTACTCAATCAAGGCCCGGCATGGCCAGGTGGTTAAGACACTTGACTTGTGATCTCAGAGTTGCAGGCTTGAATCCCTGTCGCATCACGCATGCTCACCCTTTCAGTCATGCGGGCGTTATAATGTTACGGTCAATCCCACTATTGGTTGGTAAAAGAGTATCCAAGAGTTGGCGATGGGTAATGATGACTAGCTGCCTTCTTTCTAGTCTTACACTGTTAAATCAGGGACGGGTAGCGCACATAGCCATCGATTAGCTTTGCGCGAAATTCAAAACAAATCAAATGCTTAATGAAAAAAGACGGGGCAAGTACTATCGCTCCCAAAGGATAGTGTACCCTGATCCCTCGTTGGGATAGCGGTAAGTCTTGCGATTTACAACACTAAAATTAGGGGTTTGATTTCTCTCGGTGGACACAGTAGATAGCCTGATGTGGCTTTGCTATAAGAAAAACACAGTCACATACAATATACTCTAACCTCACACTTTGTAGCTAACTGAAATAGATAAAGTTTGCAAAATCATGCTTGACCAACAAAAAGGCAGACAAACTTCTGTAATTTTTTTCTTTCTTGCAAGCCAATCAAAATTAAACATTCATGAAAATAATTCGTGGCGTATTCATAAAATAGCTACTGGCCAAAATCATTTAGATTAATAACTTTTAATATCCAAAAAAGCTAATGCGTTTTGGTAACACTACGTTCCAACAGTGGCTTTTATGCCATGCTGGTTAGCATCAAAAGAATAACCAAATATTGTTGTTTGTCTACTGAAAGTATAAATGAAATTTAAAATTACGATACTTTTGCTCATTGGTTAATTTAGTTGTTGTTAAAAATAAAGCTACATAATGGGTTATATGTTCGCTGTCCACCACGAGTATTAAAACCAGAAGGTTTGCGTCTTCAGCTCGCAGACTTAGCTTTGAGCCAGTAGAGGACTTGGTTCTTTTTTCTTTTTTTTTTGCTATTAAGCACAAAGCTACACAATGGACTACTTTTACTCAGCCCACCACGCGTGTTGAAGCCTGATTTTTTTTCCAATATAATCCCTCAGACGTAACAGCGAGCTTTCTAGAAGTATTAGAACTTTAAGATG
The DNA here is from genome assembly GCA_011833715.1 of Carcinoscorpius rotundicauda. Taxonomy (NCBI): domain Eukaryota; kingdom Metazoa; phylum Arthropoda; class Merostomata; order Xiphosura; family Limulidae; genus Carcinoscorpius; species Carcinoscorpius rotundicauda. The sequence continues at coordinate 32,057,414 of CM022393.1, forward strand.
TTACTGACTGGTTACGTGAAAATATAAGTTAATTCCATGAGGTCTTTTTGGGATGGCAATCGAAATTTTCACCAAAAACTGACAGATCAATGCATTCTTATCATTTACAAAGTAGCGGGTATGTAGACTTACAACCCTATAAATCGGGTTTCAATAGCCGTAGTGGATATAGTACAAATAACAAGTTGTGCAGCTTTGCGCTTAACTACAAACAATAGTAAATATTATAAATATCTGTTTGATGACATTTCATACTCCTAGTTAGATCAGTATACTAAACTAATCACATTAATTATCAGATTAATACTTAGTTTTGATTTACGTTGTGGTCTTTAATTAAAGTTAACAGTTAAATTCCTGGCGAGCTTTCTACAAGGTCATAAGGCAGACGCTTTCGAACTCCGGTTCCAGTGACGTAAAAGGAAAAATTACCCATCAGCTAATAATAAGATTCCGACCACACTGTTGAATAGATGAGAAAGAATGAATTAAAATGTTTTGCTCAATGACATAACAACGAGATTCGAGTCAACCTCGATCTCATAAATATCTGACTATCAAACCAAAATACTAAGTTTTAATTAATTATATTATTTTTTCTAAAATCTATTATATATATATAATAAGACTCCTCGTGCTACTGTGTGTGTAATATTGCGACTTGTAGAAGTGAAAGAGGTCCTTGTAGGTTTTTTCTTTCATACTAAGTGAAATCTACAAAACATCGTAATAGTTACTATTGTGCGTAACAGGTTTGCCGTTATACGTTTATTTTAGTATCTACACTTGTTTTTTCAAGTTTTAATTTTTGCCCGAAATATATATTCTTAACTATGTACTGCGCAAGTTCCGCCTGTCCTCGAAAATAGTAGAACGTTCATGTGCGTAAAAATCAACAATTTTTGTTTGACGAAAGCGTTTGAAAGTATTGTCGAAATTTCTACAAACTTGCATGATTCCTATAAAAGGTGGATAGCAGAGAGACGGGAGAGGAGAATATTATTGGATAGATACAGTCGGTGTGTTATAGATTTAGGAAGCTGTAAGTGTGGTTAACGTCTATTAATCGAAAACTGCAGAATTCTACTAGGAACGTTATAGATTTTGAATATTAGCGATCGTTCAACTTCAATGAATAACTTTGGACGTTAGTATTTCTAAAAATACATTAAATATCTTTATCGGTAAGACGTGAACTTTTAACCTGTGTGAGACTAGCCAAGAAAGACGTCTTTAGTTTGTTTGGCGTGGGCTTGGATCATCGATAAAATATTCGTTTCTAAACTGGATATAAGATGTAAGTTTGTAAAACTGTTGTATATAAACCATCATTAGTAATAACTATGAGTAATAATCGTTATTTTAAATTTTATTGTATTTATGTTTGTATATTAAAATATATTTGTGTTAAAAAAGGAAAATTGTACAAATTAATATTGTTGTCAAATGACATAAATTTAATACATATTAACATTTGATTACCTACTAAGCTCAAATTCAAATTTTCAGTTGTTTGAGATAGTAATACGTAACACGGATATCGTAATAAATCGCAGACTCGTCCGAAATAAAAAATAGTATATAACATGTGTAACCTTCAAGGTGTGCAGAAAAGACGTACATATACAATTATACACACCCATCAAAGTCGATTTGCCCAAGATCTATTTCTCTATATTTATTTTCCAATTAATAATTAAAGGTTAAAATAAGAAATGATGTCTCCTCCGTCTAAATAGTGACGATAACCTTACTATGACATGCTGACGATACTCGAAATTTGTACAAGATGTAATTAAACTATTCATTTTATATTTGATAAATTTATTTTTTTGCAAACTATAAATAATAAATTAAAATGTTTATTTGTTGTTATAATGCACAAAGAATTATTCTGTGTTCTGCCCATGACGGGTATTCAAACCCGGTTTCTAGCGGTTTCAGTATACAGACATAAGTATGCATTCATATAAATAACAAACTTAATCAATATAAGTGTAAATACAAAATATACACAAACAAAAATAAACGTCCAAAGAAATTGTAAAGTCGTAAATGGTATATAACTTTTTATAAATGTGTTGTTGTGAAGTCGTAAACTGTGTTGAAGAAATTTCGTCTCTTTATTTATTGACCAACATGGGTGAAAATGAGTAAAAACATGAAGAAAACTAAAATTAGTCGAATGCTTATACCGATGATGTCCTGAAACAAATAGTCATGGCTGCAATCATCTATAGGAAGAATGTTGTCCACTAATGTTAATTATTATATACATATATATAAGTTAAATACGTTTAAGACTACCTTTTTTCTGTAAATTTGTTTTGTCTTCCCCTCACACACAAAGATATAAACAATTTAACACTTGCTGTCCCTATGGCATGGCCGAGCGCGTTAAGGCGTGCACTCGTAATCCGAGGGTCGCGGGTTCGCGCCCGCGTCGTGCTAAACATGCTCGCCCTCCCAGCCGTGGGGGTGTATAATGTAACGGTCAATCCCACTATTCGTTGGTAAAAGAGTAGCCCAAGAGTTGGCGGTGGGTGGTGATGACTAGAATCCCACTTTTCATTGGGAAAAGAATAGCCCAGAGTTGGCGATGGGTGGTGATGACAAGCTGCCTTCCCTCTAGTCTTACACTGCAAAATTAGGGACGGCTAGCACAGATAGCACTCGAGTAGCTTTGTGCGAAATTCCAAAACAAACAAACCCTCTTATATGTGTATTGCGCCCAGACTAAACACTTCGTGAGCATGGCTATTTAAGTGTTGGGGGTATTGTAAGATTTTTTTTTTTCATGGGTCAGACAACTACAGCGTCAGTGGGAGAAAACTACATTAGTAATTCTAAAAACCAGCCATTCTGAATTATATTAAAATTAATAGAAATAAGATAACCAAAAAATCTACATTACTAAAATAAAATGAATAAATCTGAAATTTCAAGTCTGGTTTGTAACAGATTTAAATAAAATTCATAATAAACATAATTCACTTGCGTAATCTGCATCACAACATAACAGTTGTTACGCATAAAAGTTGATGTTACATATAGAGGGTATTATGTTACATACACAGGGTATTCGAAAAAAGAATGTACCAAAAGTAAGGTTGAATAACTTTATTGTTATTTGAAGTAAAACCTGAATATAAAGAGTAATACCAGGTTTGTAAGTTTCAATTTTAATAATTAATGAACTTCCACACGTCTTCCATAATTCGTTATAATTAATTCAAATCTGAATTCAAATTCTGAGTAAACAGTTTTCAATACAGCAATAGAGATCGGTAAGATAACATCAGGAGTCCGATGTTTAAATTTTTCTGGTCTTATGGTTTGTTATGGTAAATTTTTGTTTTTGTAAAGCTCCGAAAATGAAAATCTAAAGAGGTTAAATCGGACGAACCAGTTGGTCATCTGATATGTTCTTACTTACCAATCCAACACTCTAAGAAAGCTTGGTTTAAAAACAGTTTGAGGAAAGCGAAGTGGTGCTCCAATCTGTTAGAAGTACTTTGTAGCAAGCCAGGAGTTGTGTAGATATGAATTTTCAGTAACAATTCATTTATCAAAGAAACAAGAACAAAACAAAATGTTAGTACTTATCTTTGATAGATTGTTTAGACAGAGTATTCATGATGACCTGATGACTTTCGAAACTTCATTCTCTACACTTGTGTTTCCACAACAAGCACTTGCCGTCCATTCCACAAAGTTTCATCAAAATATTATTACAATAAAACAAAACTTACAAACTTACTAATTATATTCATATTAGCTTTTTGTTGTTATCTCAAGTAACAATAAAGCTATTCAACTTTATTTTTGGTATATTAATATCTGGACATCCTGTATGTGTAATGCTTTGGTTAGAACACTGCTATGTTTAAACTATTTCATGCGGCCTGCATTTGAGTTCCAGTATTGATTGAAATACATGGTTGCTATTGGATATGGAAGATGTAGTCTAATTGACATATTATAACATATTCCCCTTTGCTTTCAGTCATCAGTCCTTAGAATTAATACGTTAAAATACAGTCAGCTCCAAAATATTTAGACTAAATATCATTTAATTTATCGATTTTTTTCTTTTGTAATGAATCATTTTGATTTTATCACGAGAGATTGAGATGTGGAATAGGTTTTTCTCCCTCCCTCTTGAGCAACATTTTTTATGTTGTTTTTTTTTTAGAATTTTTTCACAAAGCTACACACAAAAATAGAATATGTGGTCTTAGCTGTTCCTAATCTTTAACATATAGACCAGGTCACTAGAGAGTTAATAAACAACACCCATCTCGAGCTCTTGAATTATTATTTTATGAATGGATAATCGGATTTTTATCACATATCGTTTCTGAAGGCGTTTTTTCGGATATGGATGCGAGCCACACTAACCGCTAGACTCGTCCTGCTCGTGAATGACAAGACACTTATTTGTTTATTTGAAGTTATGTACAAAGCTACACAGTGGATTACCTGTGCGCTGACTTATACAGTTATTGAAACCCGGTTGATATTGTTGTAAGTGCGCAGACATATGGCGTGCCTCTGGGATACAACTACGTTGTAATAGTGACAGGTGTTTTGTGTACTACATTATTTCCTTTTAGTTCTGAATAACTGAAGAACTAAAGGATAGATTAATAATTTTTTCTGAGGTACGTTTTTTCTACAACCTTTTTTAAAAGTTTTGCTATCGTTTTGAAGTCAATCACCAAAGAAAAAGGATGAATACGTTTAGCTTCAAGGTTGTGAAACACGTTCCGGACCTACTTCAATCAGAAACTTCTATGTTGCTAACAAGCATAAATTCATTTTGTCTAAAAATTAAAAATACGCTTATTGCTTGAGAATTATGATTCATTTCTTTGAATTATATTTGAAAATATTTACTCCGAATAACAAAATAAAATTTAAAAAAACGGAAAAGAAAAAATAGTAACGAGTTTTTGGTGCACCATAGCTTCTTATGGCTAATAGATGGTGATAAATGTCGAGTAATAAAATGTCTCTAAAACACTTGATCTCTTGTATTATTATGCCTCTAATTCTCATATACATATAATAAATATGTTGTTTTAAGAAAAATAAATGTGAAAATAGTCAAATTTCATAACCTGTTATTATAAAGTTCACTTTTTTCAAACATTATTTTTAAGGATTTTTCAAGTTCCAATATAAAATAAAACTACTTTTTTGTTTTAGAATAAAATTAATGCAAAACTTTATTTTAACCGAACATTTAAGTGCTAACATTAGGTTTTGTACAAACATAGTACCGTGTTTTTACTACAAACTTTCATTTTCATGACTGAAACTTTATTGTAACAAGTAACTACACATTCCTTAGTTTGTAAAATTTTTACATTGTCTTCATAATAAAAGTCACACACTTTGTTTGACATTGCCTATAAAAACTTCCCACAATACATTTTACAGACAGTATCCTAAACTAAAAACGTTTCAGATATGAAGAAAATTTGAGAAGAAAAATCGAACTATCTTGAATCAATGCTTTACGCTTTACTGACTCAACTTTCTTCTAAACTTATACACCTGTTGTAAAATATGTCTCACAAACTCGAGAATAAATGATGCAATGTGGTTATTTGACAAGAAAAACAAATATCTAGATTAAAAATAACTTGTTGAACCAAAATGTTAAAGAGAAAAACAAATTGACTAGAGATAAATTGATATGTAAACGGCAGTCATCATCAATTGATGTTGCTACCTACAACAATCCCTCTGTTTAAGAGTTAATCAACACTAGGTTACTTTATCAAACAAAACGAAACTTTAACATCACAATTTCTTTTGTTCTAAACTTCAACGGATACACGTGCACAATACAGTGTGGAAAATTTTAACAATTCCAAGAGGAAATAAACTAAGTTTTGTGTTGTAAGTATTTCACACTGTCATACGAACGTTTTAGTTTTCATTTATTTTTCTGAGCTGAAATTACTTCTATTTTTTATCCCATTGTTTTTCTCATTCCACTAGAAAATAATACAATTCTTTAATTAGGAAGCTTGAGGCATCAACAAGTCGAATATGTGGTCAAGAACGTGGATTGCATTTAATGAGAAAACTCGACGAAGCTGAAAATTGAGGAACGTGTTTGATTTTTTCTTGTCTCATTTGGAGAAGAAATCATTAAAGGTTAGTGAAGCGAACGCAATTTTGATACATTTAATAACACTGTTATTTTTCGTAAGCCTATCCTCCACTTATTTCATCGTCGAAGCACAACTCTTCTTCAAATATTTGTTTCACGATTGTCACTCCATAAATGGATTGTATATATTGTTTATATATAGATATATATAATTTTAGGATACCCAAATACGTGATCTTCAATTACCAAGAGAATATTCTTTTGTGTGATTTTATTTCTTGCAACGGCCTGGCATGGCCTAGCGCGTTAAGGCGTTCGCTTCGTTATCTGAGGGTCGCGGGTTCGCGCCCGAGTCGCGCCAAACATGCTCGCCCTCCCAGCCGTGGGGGCGTTATAATGTGACGGTCAATTCCACTTTTCGTTGGTAAAAGAGTAGCCCAAGAGTTGGTGGTGGGTGGTGATGACTAGCTGCCTTCTATCTAGTCTTACACTGCTAAATTAGGGACGGCTAGCACAGATAGCCCTCGAGTAGCACCACTCAGAATCAATTCTTGGGCTACTTTTTTCCAACGAATAGTGGGATTGACCGTTAGATTATAACACCTTCACGGCTGAAAGGGCTCGCATGTTTGTAATGAAGGGAATTCGAACCCGCGACCCTCCAATTACGAGTAAAACGCCATAGTGTGTAAGATATAGCGCTATGACAGCGTGTCCGAGGGTTCACCGTCCACGTACACAAAAACGCTTTCCAAGGTTTGGGGTCATGTGTAGGCCATAAAAGTGAGAGTTAAATAATAGTAGCCCGAGAGTTGAATGTGGGTGCACTAGCCCCCTTATAGTTTTTACCGAAAGTTCTAAACCTAACGTATCATCTATTTCATTCAGTACTAGGCACTTCTATAAGATTTCTGCTCAATACATGTTTATTAGTTGGTTCGGATATACCTGCTAAAATACAAATATATTTGTAAAAATTGACAGGCGGAAAAAGTAATTCTTTCAATTTGTTAGTACTAGTACATACGTCGTATTTCTACATTTTTTTGTAACTGATATATTCTTAGTTAAGTAAACGCATCGAAAAGAATAGAAGACCAAAAAGTGCAAAAAATTTCTTTGAAGAAAACTGTGAATTGATTAAGAATTTATTTCGACACTAGAACTCATGAGTTCAGTGAATAACCCTGTGTTTAGGAGTTAATAGCAATATATTCGACAACAACATTAATAAACTCTTTACAACACTGTGTGATTGTATCTTCTGCCACTGGGAAGTCTTTACATGTAGATTTCTGAGAACGTATTCAATATCAAAGTATCATTTACTATGGAAAATGAATTTTTCATAGGTAAAAAAAACGTAAGAGCGTTTTACTAAATATGTAACTTTAGGTTTTACAGTTCCAGCTATAACTATTCTTGCATATTTAAGTTTAATGGGCTACAGTTTTAAATTCCATAATTACGTCTGTTCACTGTTCCATTCTACTTTTTAATGAAGCTGCTTCAAACATGTTCTTAACGTATATTAAACATAGCTGATAACCAGTAGTTAAATTGCAATTTTGGAAGAGGTAAAACACCCTTTTATAGCCATTTTGTTGTAGTTATGTGATTTACAGCTTGGTACAACAGGTGACGTTTTTCATTCCAATAGCATGAGCCCTCAAGAGGAGAAGCTTTCTGACTTAATTTAACCCTTACTAGTGACAAAAACATATTTAAATGTTATTAATTCGTCTGCATATAAATTCCCTAAGAATATCTGTTGAAACCAAATATATAGTAGGCTCTGGAGAAAACTGTGAAGTGTCTATATACTTTGTTCCTATCGTTTTTCAAACTTAAGTGTCCACCAGATTTTTCAATAAAGAAACTCAAAATAAAAATAAAATCATCACTTTTAGAGACGTTATATCTGGCCGTTGAATTATATTATATCATATGGTTAATGAAGGTTATGTTTTTCTTTAGGGGTTTTAGGAAACAGTCACAACTCCTGGTGTTATCATAACTCCTCCGATGGATTTCTCGTGTAATGGTGCGAATCACACGCTTACCTGTGAAAACAGTGATTCACCACAGTCAGATAAACAAGAAAACCTAAACCATGAACACAAGTCTCGAATACCATTAAAAAGACATGAGAACGAAACAGGGAATAGTTTTAATCCCAATGTAAGGACACTGCAGAATTTTCAGAGAAGTAAAGGAATGGTCTCCACTAGAATCCCCTCTAGTTGTTCAGTTCCCCATTCTCTGGCTCTCTCTGGGCACTCTCAACGCTCAGTTGTTCAGGAAAGCTCTTACAGCTCCACCTGGCGGGGAAAGCCGAGTTTTGGGAAACCATCTGCTGCAGCTTCTTTTTTTGCGAGGTGAGATTATTGTAGACAATATTAACATTCCAAAATATCGCTGGTTACCTGTGTATGTAGAGCATGATTTTCATAAGAAAATTAAATAAGCCTCTCGTTTCTCACGGTTTTCTTACAATCACGTAACATCTTTTGTACGTTTAAGTTATTCATATTTTTTAAACAATATTTATTTTCAATATCTTCATTTGATGAACTTCATCGTTGCTGTACATGTATTACTACGTTAGGGGAGTATTGTTCTGAAAACTTTATGACGAAATACTACTTACTGGATCAGCTCAAATAAGCATTTTCTCAGGCATGGCTGTGTGTATGTTTTATTATAGCAAAGCCATCTTAGGCTATCTGCTGAGTTTACCAATGAGGGGAGTCGAACCCCTGATTTTAGCGTTGTAAAATCCGTAGACTTATACCAGCCGGGAATTCTCTGATGTGGAAAAAGGGAGAATTAATATTGTTGTATGTGACTTTATGAAATAGTTATATTTACTATTGAAATGATTGTTTTCTATTACGAGAACAATAATGCGCTATGATTAGCGAGCGTGAAATTATAAGACTTGTTATCCGTGCACGTTATTTCACGGCAAACTGTCAGAGCAGATAAAAAAAAAAACTGACTGAGTTATTTCACGGATTCCGAGTAACAATATTTTGCTAACTCTTTAAGATTCCTTTACTGTGTGTACATTTCTAGTCGATGACCAAGAAATTGAAACGTTTTCTCACAAACAAATAAAGGAATTCTGAACAATTAGTCTGACAGTCACATTTGGAAATAGCGTCACCAAGAAACAGATACGACCCTAAAATTTACCATTTTGATAAAAACAGTAAAAACATTGTCGGACCACAAAAAAATCAGTTCCAAATAGTTTCCCGACACACTTAAATATAGTAAAGTATTCGCCCCCCCCACTAGTACAGCGGTAAGTCTAAGGATTTACAACGCTAAAATCAGAGGTTCGATTTCCCTCGGTGGGCTCAGCTGATAGCTCTATGTGGCTATCCTATAAAAACACACACACAAGTAAAGTACTTAGAACATTGCAATCGTAGTATTAAAACAGTGAATGTTTTCTGTGTTCTTTAAAAATAAAAAAATCATGCTATACAAGAATAGTCGTGCATCAGTGTTTTACCAAAATAGGTATTCAAAAAAATTTAAGTTTCTACGATTGAATTTTTATTTAATGGCATTATTTAAAAATATCATTCAGAATGAGAACACTCAATATATTGATTTTTCACCAAATCCACACTTCGAATGTTTTTTTCTTATTATTACTCTTAAAAGCAAATTATAGTTTTTCTTTTCGGTTTGAAATCTTTAAGGTAGAAAACATTGCATCATAATACAACTGACAAATATAAACATTATGATTTTATTACATAACTACTCTTAAGTTATGCGTAAACGTTATTCAGAGCTCAATGCTTCTTTTTATATTTTGTGTTTTATGACAAAACTACAAAGGCTTTCTGTTGCCGTCTCTACTTTTTGACCATTCAACAGCAGCTAACTACAATCCACGTTAAACTATTGTTTGCCACCTTAAAATGCACACAGTTTAAAATGCGAAGAATATAAAACATTATAAACATTAAGAATAATATGTTACTTATACTCATTGGAAATCCAACTTGCACTGCATAATTTTATGGTAAAGCAGTAAAGTAAGCAATGTAGACTATCTAACCCTGGTGGAAACTTCATAATAATAATTTTCAAAGAAGCCTACTGATGACGTGTTAAAACGTCGACAACACAAAAACTATCTACCAGTTACATGCGAAGAAACCTATTTAGAAGATTCAAAATAGACTGAAAATAGTCTGTGAAAATACCTAATAATTCTCGAAGTAACGTACGATAGTAAATAAAGGAGCTTATTACAATACGGTAAGCAACCAGCATAAACAATAGTTTACTGTAAAGACATCCCTATTCGGGGCAGCAGTAAGACTGATAAAACGAGGGACTTGATTCACCTAGGTTAACACAACAGATAGTTCGGTTTTACTATAAAAAGCTCAAAAACGCATACTTAAAACACACCAACACCACATAAAATCGTTTGTTCGACGATAGCCATATCATAGATCCCATTCAGTCGTTCTTATGAGAAGCTAGTTGATAATTATAAAAACAGTTGTGTTGGATAAAATAAACTGAAAAATATGGAGAAATCAACAGAGAAATATATATATTTAAAAACAGCTGGTATGGTTGAGAAAATTTTATGTAGAGAAGCGAACAACGTTTCGACTTTCTTCGGTCAACGCCAGGTTCAAAAAGAAAAAAAAAGAGGTAACTGACCGGAAGTTGACTACATGTTTGAAGGAGGTTGTGTAATTGAGTGTAAGAATGTAGAGGGCGTACGTAGATGCTTGATTTTTTTTTATTAATATAGGTATAAAGGTGTTCATTTGGATTGGTTTATTTTGGGCTTGAGTTGTTGTATAAGTAAAGCTTCTTTTTAATTTTGCGTTTGTTTATGTTTGTTTCTTTATTTAGTATTTGGGTGTTTTTTTATAGTTATGTTGTGTTTATTTGATTTGCAGTTTTGAAAAAAAACGTGTGAAGGTGACTTTTTGTGTTCTGCAAATCTGGTTTCCATTTCTCTACTTGTTTCTTCAATATAGAAGTCGTGGCAGTTATCACATTGTATTTTATAAATAATGTTGATGTGGTATTTGTCAGTGTAGTTTTTACATAGTATAGACCTCAGTTTTGTGCCTGGTTTTTGAATAAATTCAGTATTAACTGGAATGTCATATTTTGTTACTAGTTTTTGGCCAAACTACTGATATCGGGAGGAGTTACACAACATTTATATTTTCTACAATGTTGACAGACAGATAAATAAAGTGAATATAATTTATTATATTAAATGGTAAAGCACTTTTTAAAAAACTATAAACCATTTTATTTAAAGGTTAACACACTTGGAAAGTTTGTTTCTGAATTTCACACAAAGCTACACTAGGGGTATCTGCGCTAGCCGTCTCTAATTTTGCAACGTGAGACTAGAGAGAAGGCAGCTATACATCGCTATCCACTGCCAGCTCTTAGGCTACTCTTTTACCAACGAATAGTGGGATTAACCTTTATATTAGAATGCCCCCGCGGCTAAAAGGGCGAGCACGTTTGATGTGACGGGGATTCGAGTCCATGACCCTAGGAAGTCGAGCGCCTTAACAACCTGGCCATGCGGGCCCACTCGGTAGGGCAGCGGTAAGTTTACGGTTTTGTAGCGCGAAAATCAGAAGTTTTATTCTACTCGTTAGACATAGCAGATAGATAGCCTGATGTGGTTTTGGTAAAAAGCCACATCTATTAATACTTACGTATAAAACACAGCTTTCTAGTTGAAACAATAGTCAACTATCGCATACTTAGCTGGTAGATCTGTATCGTATTTCAAAGTAAAGAGCGCTTATCAGAAAACAGCAAAGAGATATAATGGTAGCTAAATAACTTTATTTGCATAAGCACCTATTAATATGTCTTTATTAACAAAGAATGAAAGATCAAAATGCATTAAAATTTGCTTTACTTTGTTGAAACATGAGAAACCTCTACGTCACCAAGTTTGTGAAAATGGTCTATTTTCACTTTTAGTTTGTTGGCTGTAAATATATCACACGCACTTAATGAGAGGAAATTCCCGATCTCGTTTCAAAAACATACTTTAAACTGGTCCTACATCACCGTGACTGCCTCACTGCTTTACCAATCAATGAGAAAAGCTTTCATCTCGTGAAGACTCAGTGTAACGTTCATGAAGTTTGTTATCCTGCACGTTTAACATTACATTCCATTTCACCTCAGTCGTTAAATACTCTTTGACTTTGATTTCATACGAGAACAGATTTGTACTGGCTATACTAATAGGATTCACTAACAGTGCAGTTAGATATCTTCAACAGTGATATTTATGGAGGAATACCTCATAAAACTGCTCTAAAACTTCATATAATTTAAACACATATTGGATGAAATAGTGAATAGTGCACATAAGTTATGTTATTGTATTTAGTTTTCAAATAAATAGAAAATTCGCTTAATATAAACAAAAGTTCCAAGTGCATTAAAATCGTATGAGACATATTTTCATTCAAATTTTAATGAAACAGTTTTGTTATTTCCAGATAAATAAGTGCATATTCTCCTACTAACTAAGCTAGTTACAAACAAAGTTTTAAATTTTAGTTTGTATAGTAACAAAGATACTACACTGTCTGATGTTTGGAATTATATCTAATTACATTACTGAACTCGTTCTCTGTCGAGGTACGGCTTTCATATTATCTTCCTTTGTGTATAAGTGTATTAAGACAGCAAGGATTTGTTTAGTTTTCTTTACATCTAAACATAAAAACGAATTATTGATTGCTTATTAAGCAGGTTCATTGATGTAGGTAACCGATCCGAATGCACTAAATGTTATCAGAGAATCCTAACCCACTTCACTGTTTCGATTGCTGAGGTGAGAGTATATCTCACACATGCCACACGTTACTATATAATTGTATTTGGAACATATTTTTAACAGCCGATTTTCTCTACCTTTAATACGTCAAACATAAAAGTAAAACTACGCACGTATTTAAGCTTAACTGCGCATTCACGATAAAGTGCAAACAGCATGAAAAATCCCAGTAAAAGAAAACTATAAAATTTGACGGAGAAATACAATGTGTGCATATAGAGATTTATAATAACTGTATTGTATCCAAGTTCTGAATTTAGATGTCTAGTCTAAAGGAAATATAAGCTTCTACAAACGTTATAACATATTATGTGAACTTTAGGTGTGTAGTCTGAAGGATAGAGCTGCTAGAGTCATTAATACACCGTGCGTACTTTTACGACAGAGCTGAGATGACTAGAGAGGGAAAAAATGTAATATAGCTTTAACATGAGATATCTATTAAAAATAAAAGTTGTGTTACAAGAGAAACATTTTGTTTTGCTTTATCAATTTTATTTAAGCTCATAAAACTAAGAGGACATTTTTATGATTGAGGGGTAATTTAACATCATTATATATATAGATATAGATATACATAAAAAGACATTTTTTCTACATCACTGTGAAAGGTTCTGTATCAATGTAAGGTAAGACACTTGTCGGGATACAAAAACGTACCTTCAGATGATGTTAAGTAATAACGTACTTTCATGCACATGATACATTAAACATAACATTGAAACATTAGACTTTAACTAATTAAACCCATGCAGTAAATGTGTTTGTAAATAATTTATCTGCGAAATAGTTTGTGAAATTTAATATCAGATTCCAAAATGAATAATAGTTATCCATAATTTTTCGCTACATTTATGTTAGCGTATCTGACACGTGCAGATAAATGTTAAATATTAAACATATATTTTCACGACATGAAACGTAGTACAGTAAAAGAGAAATTTATGGGTATATCGAAGCGTAATGACATCCTAATGACATTGAAGGGCATTGCTGAACTTCATTTGTATCACTGTTCCTATCAGTAAAGTATGATTCACGGTTAATGAACTTTACGTAGTTTAAGTAAACCAAGATAAAATCTTTTTTTATGTTAATCCATGACTCAGCAGGCAAACTTAAAAAGTGTTACTCATGTTCGTCACGTTGATGAGGAAAGTTTTTTCAAGATTAAAAGTATCCAAGTAAGAATGACCACAGATGATGGCACGTTTTCTTCGAGATATTTTTCAAAACTGGTTGGCGTGACATATAATAAGTTTATATATCAAATCTTATTTTGTTTCCTGGTTGTGAATGGCGGAAACGCGAAACCGATAAGAGTTATTGCATTCTAACATTTTACTGACAAACAAGGGCCTCTATACATCAAATCGTTGGTGCAAGTGAAATATAGGCAGTCACGTGAGAAAGATCACTGTAAACGTTTAGTCAGAGAGAGATTACATCTCCCGTGGTATTTTTTGTAACATAAAATGCTGCCTAATTAGGTAATAAATAATTTTCATAACTTGTTTTTATTAAGTGATGAAATGAAAAACTGATATGCATTTGGTAAACACTCGTTATAATCTTACATCACTTTTGTTCCATTAAAAGTACGTGTTTGTTAAACAAGTGCATAGTATAGTACAAATATAACATTTTTTTGTAAGAAAAAAGCAATTTCTATTCAGGTTTCATGAATAAGTAGAATTCAAGTTTCTAGGACAAGTATTATACATAAAGAGACACTCGCAGACATTATGCACAGTGTTAAATGGAATGTGTAGTACAAACACTGTGCATGAGAGCGGCTTGAGTGTCATTTATAGAGGATCTGAAGTCTGTAAAACATGTATTATGTATGGGAGTGCTCCGATACATAAAACAGTTATTATGTTTGTTGGAGGTCAGTTGTACAAAACAGTATTATGTATAACAATTCATTGCTGTACAGAAAAGTTGTATTTGTTTCATCTTTTTTTTATTATAAAGAATCTTTGTTTTTTACACATTTGCATGGATCTAACGAGGAATTGAACAATATAACAGAAAAACGATGGCTAACATAAAGTTTGGAACGTAGTGTTGTATCCATCACTTCTAACAATACAGGTATATTAAACAATTAAAACTGTATAATTTGTATTAAAAAACAACAACATTAATTCTTGAAATCAATTACAGAATAAATACATATCCGAACGACAAAGAAAAAACAAGCAAACACGAGTAAACAGATAAATTGTCATTATTCACAGGTATGTTTAGATTTTTATTTGTTGACAAACCGTAAGACAGGAGATGGCAGTCAAAATGTGTGTAGCAGGATAGTAAAAAACATGGCATATTTTAATGTCGGACCAAGATACTCTTGCAATATCTAAAAGTCCATAGATTACTTACATTAATGATAATTCCTATTTTAAGTTAAAACTGTTGATTCATGCAAAGTATCTGTAGCTTACCTGTAATGCAAATGTCTTCATTCCGAGAAATCGATAGGATGAGTTGACTAGTTAACTCTCATTGTTAAATTGAAAATGGCTAGTCAGCTCATCCTGTCGCTAGCTCTTGAGCTGCTCTGTTACCAACAAATAGAGTGATTACTCATCGTATTATAATCCCCACTCAGCCGAAACGATGATTGATTCCTATAATTTTATGTGTCTCCTCCATACAGGAAAGAAATCCTCAATCCTGCCAATGGTGTTACCTTGCTGCAGTTTTCCTTATACTTGAAAAACAGGTTTTGAGATAGGCAAGTTTGAGATATGGCACTGTTGGTTGACCAGCGTATATCTACTACATCTGTGCCACTCGATACGGCCTTCAAAGCTGTAGACATCCGTATCTCCGTGCTAATAGAACAGTTGCCTTTTCCCTTCTTCCTGTTGAGAAACTTTAAAGGATACAATTCCTTCTTAGATGGTGCTGTAATTGACGAAAGGGGTCATTCTGTGGAGTGTATGCTCTCTAATCACAACCTTTCTCTCTGAAGTATTTTTTTATATATTTTCATGCACCTAATTAATTTTTTACTGCTATTAATCTATTTTATCTGTCCATCTTCATGTCCTCCTCATTTTTCTAGGAGGGTTGACAGTGATCATTTTCCTATTGCTTTGAGAAAGATTGTCCATAATTGATGCCACCCGACCTGCATTCCTCAGTAAAGGTTGAAACAGGATAACTGTTTCCTCTTCATCACTCTCTTTGAACTTGATCCTGTTGTTGTTAGTTTTCCGTTTATTAACAACCGTGTGAAAGCGGTAACTATGTATAATTCAAGCAGCTATTCGTTCTTTTACCAAAACATCAACACGTTTTCCATGGTTCCCTCGTAAGCACAGAAATATCACAAGCTGGACAGGGACAGCTTTCGCTGGTATCTCACTTTTTCTAACTGTGTTGCTTTTCAAAGGACTCGGACTCATGCTCAACTGGTCAGACGTTAAAGTCAGAACAAGTCTTGGATAAAGTTCACCACCAGTATCTTTTCTAACATGAAGTCGTCTTGGGGGATACTTTCCCCACCTTTCCAGCATTTTTTCTCTTCTCCAGCCTTCACGTACATCATATCTGAGGCTAAGAGATCATCACTCTCTTTTCTGGCACATTTTCTCTACAATTATAATCGTATATTTACACTGGTGGGCTTAAGATTGCACTTTATTGGTTTGATCAAACACCAACCAGCATTAGTGTACAGGTGCTGAACTAGTGAATGTCAGTATGTCTGGCTGGTGTCATCCAATAATATATCCAGTTCAGCCAGCTTTGCCTGAATAAGAAGGCTAAGAGGATTAGATCATAAGACAAGGAGAGTTGCTGAGTTCAATAATCAACCCATCCCGCCATGAATCATTACTATTCCCACCAGTGAGCTTTCTTTGAGTCGTCTGAGGAAGGCAGATACTCCAGATTGAAAGTAACATCTTCTCTTGCCAAACACCTTTTGAGCCATTATTCTCTTTCCATTTTTATGAATGGCTCGAAATTAGATGACACTATGAGCTCTGTCATAGTTTGTTATAACATAGTAATTCTTACAGGATCTCTTTCGTAGTTTCTGTATTCATTGCCTTATTGTTTACCATTTCTCTTGCCATGGATCACAAAGGAGCTGAACATTATACTAGCTGTACTATTTACACAGACACTCTTAGCTCTCTACTGGCCATGAAATCGCTTAATGGCAATTCTTACTTTGCTCTCTTAGATATAAAGAAACGAATGACTGAGTCTTCTCCGTCATTCATAACTAACTGTTTTATTTTTCTGGATAGCTGACCATGTCAGTATTCTAGGAAATAAGTTTCCTGACCGCCGATAAGTCAGTCTTCTCTGGTACTGTCACAGCCGTGCCTATTCCGTAATGGACTATGATCCTGTAAACAAGGTTTCCATTCGCGCGTGCCAGTTTGCAGTCTAATTGGATTGAGACGGCACCATTTCAGAAATGTCTTTCCTAACAATTTACCAATACCGTTTAATAGTGTCATTGGCGACGGTGATATTGTTCAACTTGGTCGTGATTATACATTTTTGTGGACCTTTGGCCTTTTTACTTCTATTTAGGTTTGTTACCTGATTTTTGGACTTTGTTCAGTTTTTACCTTGTTTTCATTTTTATTTTACAATTTATAATATTTGCCCATATTTCTTAGAGCATAGAATGGTTATTTGACTCAAATAGTCTAGTCGCCATAAAGTGTCAAATAACCAACCACCTTGCGTTAGGGTCGCACTCAACCTTTCCTGAAAACGGAATCTACTGGGATGCTTTCGTAAAGATTGGTCGAAAATAATACACACATGCTCAACATACTTCATATATGGTAATTTACCAGACCATGATAGAGTCGTGATGCTTTGACTCTCTTGCCATCTCAAAAAGTTTGCGTTTGCTTATGTCAAAATTCCTTTGTGAGTCAGCGATAACTTTACGGACTTATAACGTTAAAATTGATTCCTTACAGTGGGCAAAGTATGCATAGCTTACTGTATAGCTTTGCACAAAAATAAGAAGAACATCCTATCTTCTCAGTTACATCCCCAGTATGTTTACAAACTTATAACGTTAAAACTGATTCCTTACAGTGGGCAAAGTGTGCATAGCTTATTGTACAGCTTTGCGCCAAAATAAGAAGAATATCCTATCTTCTCCATTAGATCCCCAGGATATTTACAAACTTATAACGTTAAAACTCAAAGGGGTGGTGATTCCTTACGATGACAAGAGAATGGGTATGTGAAACCTCTGTATGTTTGTGCGCATTCTATTATATTTCTATATTGAGTTGTAAATATTTAGCCACTACGTGAGGCTGTTTTGCTCAGCTTTAAGAAAATTATCCCGAAATAAATTTCGTGATTAAACTTTATTAGCATATATATTGAATGTAAAATGTTATTTCGAAAACCTACAAAAAACAGTGCTTTGTTTAGTTCATTAAATGTTTTGATGTTTAAATTCAAGAGATTATGTCCAGCATTAAAGTCCTCATGAGACTGAATATCTCAAATGAAGATTTTACAAAGTTAAACGTTTTCTCTTCATTCTACAATTTCACAAAAGATAACGATCATCTTCTGTCAATGAAATGATTATTCTTATACTCAGGTTTTATATAAAACCCTATGTGCTTGTTTGTTTTAGACATATTACTTATAATAGCCCTCCAGAGGTACAGTGATGTGTTTGCAAATTTACAACGCTAGAAACAGGATTTCGATAACCGTGGTAGGCAGAACGTTGTGCAGCTTCATACTCAGTTACAAATATTTAAAATACAGAAACCCAAATACTATTAATAAAGAAGAAAAGAATCGTTAAGAAAAATAAAATATTGAGGGTAAAATATATAGTGAAGAACACAATGAATAAATACAAAGAGAGAGGAAATAAAAGAAGGAAAAAGCACGATAAAAATAAATTGTAAAAGTAAGTAGAGAAAGATACATCATGCATGAGAGACAGAAAGATAGAAATAATATATAAGGAATGAAACACTTTGTTAGTTTAAAAAACAGAGAAGGAAAATCTAGTAAATGATGTAAAGACAAATCAGAGAATTAAACTATCTCCTGAATAAATAAAACTAACAGGTGGAAGGAAGTCGTATAAATAGAAAGAAATAGAGAAAAACATAGAAGGGAGATAATTGTGTTCAGTATTAACCTCCTCATTCGTTAACATGAATATTAATGTATTCAGTAATCCTTATGGTTTGTATCC
Source organism: Carcinoscorpius rotundicauda (assembly GCA_011833715.1). Lineage (NCBI taxonomy): Eukaryota > Metazoa > Arthropoda > Merostomata > Xiphosura > Limulidae > Carcinoscorpius > Carcinoscorpius rotundicauda. The sequence goes on from CM022393.1 coordinate 32,076,641, forward strand.
TACTAACTCATATAACTAATATCCTGAACAATGTGACTTTAATGTTAATATTCATCTTTATCAGTTTTGCTAGTTTCGATATAATGTCTTCTCATCTGTTTAGTATGCACGTCTTTAAACTGTTTGATTGGTTAAGTGGGCACTTAAATATTCTTATAGATCGGCATAGTTTGACTGATTGGGTAAGTCGTTTAGCATATTATGCACCGGTATATTTCAAATCTACATTTATCTGCTACAGTGTAGACATCTAGACTTTTTTTATTTTTCTCTTTCACAAGATTTAATATTATATTTTTTGTAAATTCAGAACTTACGATTAGAAGTATTTATTTCTCTATAGCAATAAAGACGTTAACAACGACAAAAACTGTTGCCTATATTCTCAATGTTCAAACGGATTGTTGGGAAAGTAATTATATTTTATAAACAGTTTATCCTACGAACATTAAATTTTACAAGAAACACATTGTAAATGAAGTTTAAATCTGGAAAGTTTAGGTACATCAGAGTACATAGGTTTTCCAACTGTTTACTGAAAGTTCGATAAGCTTTCTGTTATTAACAGTTGGCAAAGCAGGCCTAACCCTAAACGAAACCACTACAGGCACCATCTGTTGTGGGCAGTGCACATTAATCTATTTACCACTGAGGGCTCTGATATGCGTTTTATTCAAATCGCTAATCGCGTCTTGTTGAAGTAATCAATAACACAAAAAAAGTATAAAATTAAAGCTACTTTGAGAGGAAAGTACTTTAACTACGCAGAATAATATGGTTTTGAAACACACTATACCATGTTCAGCCTTTCCTGAATGAAACTTCTAATTTTTAATATGCCTCTGATACAATTTCTGTCTCAAGAGTAACTGATGTAAAAACATGGACAATTTAAATATAGATTTTCTTCATAATCGACTAATTATTTTTAAAAAAATTATCTACGTATTTTATTTCATTTTTTCTTGCTCATTCTCGTCTCTTAAATTTAAGTGTTTAAGTGTTATCTCATTTGTACTTGTTTATTTAACGTATGAATAGTACATGATGAAAATGAAGTATTTATTTTTTTAAAGTTTTGATAAAACCGAAATTTCTTTCACGTGACTTTGTAGTCCAATAATATTTTTTCTTATCTTAAAAATTTTAAAACTACAAAACTCTTCCTATAAACAAATCTCATGAAGAAATGAAAGTCATATTAAACAGTTGCAACGTATTATAAATGCTAATTCTACTAACTCTAATATAACAGCAAATATTAGAATGCTTAGTATTCCAATAATATTACTTGTCTAGCAAATGAAATATTTAAACTTATGTTTGTCTGTTTTGTTTCGAAATGTAAATGTTTTATTACCCTGTGAATAAAACTGGAGTTTTGAGATTTAATTCCTTGCATACAAACCTAAAAAAAATCAATTATATCATTCTGGAGATTCAAAATATGAAAGGCTGATTCAAATTAAACTTTAAATTGTCTGTATCCAAGACTCTCCAAAAAGAAAAACACGAACACAATCTTCATGTGATTATAAATGCAAATTTCTGAATCAAAACTAAAGACAGAATTCTTATATTTGTTTACTGTCTCCCTACACCTGTTATTTTCTTCGATCTAGAAGTATTAGCTATAAATACCTATTTCGACTCCACATTTGAAAGCTGCAATATTTATGAAAGTTTTAATAGTGACTTGTTGTTTGAAGAAATAATGTCCACACTGTATCTCAAACTTAAGCTTGTTTGTTTACTTTTTATGATCACATTTTCATTTGATGCTATCCATCTTGTATTTGTATTTTGTTGAAAATCTCTATTCCACCTTAAAAATTAATAATTTTTGACAATCTTGTGGTATAGACTAAAGCTCCCTATCGATAACATATTTTTCGTTTTTTCCGTAATTCTTATAATCGTATTAAATTGTTATCTTTACTTCATTAATTATTGAGAAAAAGTGCCCGTTCATGTATAATTTTTTTCTTAAAAGGCCCAGTATAACCAGGTGGTTAAGATACTCGACTCGTAATCTGAGGGTCACAGGTCCGAATCCCCGTCGCACCAAACATGCTCACAATTACCAGCCGTAGGGGCATTATAATTTGACGGTCAATCCCACTATTCGTTGGTAAAAAAGGAGCCGAAGAGTTGGCGGTTGGTAGTGATGACTAGCTGCCTTCCCTCTCGTCTTACACTGATAAATTAGGGACAGCTAACGCAGATAGTCTTCGTGTAGATTTCACGAAATTCAAAAACAAACAAACAGTGCTCCTTAAATATAAATATTTATTAGCAAATTAAAAAAAATATATCTATCCAGAACTTCGGAACATAGTTTGTACTGGAACGTCTTTTTCCTGATTTGCAAAGAGAAGTTTAATAGTAAGACTTTATCTTCAATAGTTGAAATTAGACAGTTAGTTATGACATTTACCTTTCAATACCATCAAGATCTTCGTACAGAATAAAAAGAAACTAGCTTGAAGCTTCAACTATCATTTATTTGGTACTTAAAATAAGAGCAATAGTTTCAGTTTACGTTTTGTTGTTCACATTTCTAGTATAGAACTCTCTTTCTTTTCACTTCATTTGCTAAAAAATCCGTATAATCTCAGTTATACACTCTGAAAACGTCTTTCAAATTTGTCCAAATTAATTCTTCGTGCAAACATGATAAAAGAGCTTTCTAGGTGGTCGATAAACTTGATTCGTTACAATTGCAACTCTGCCCTCTCGAGAATTCCTGCTGACTTCGGCCTTCAAAAGCTTACGTAATTGGATTTGTTTGTTTTGAACTTCGCGCAAAACTACACGAGGGCTATCTGCGCTAGCCGTTACTAATTTGGAAGTGAAAGACTAGAGGGAAGACAGCTAGTTACATCCACCGACCCGTAACTATGCTAATTGGATGAACCTTCTGAATCTAAATGTTTGGAATATTTAAAGGTTAAACTTTTGACAAGATTGTAAGACACAAGCTTTACAGCTTCAGCATAAGAGCAAAAACAGTAGAGTTGTAGCTTAGTCCGAAAAGGTTTTTGATTGGTTGTTGAAAAGAATAAAATTTTGCAATGGTCAATCTGCAATCTGCCAACTTTTGGAATCATAATCCGATCTTTAACGTCGTAAACGTACAGATCTACCGCTAAGCCACTGTGAAAATGAGGAGACAATGTTTAAAATATTTGGTTTCTGAGAGGTTATATTATAATAGTTATACGAACAATCTGTCTAATAATTTAGTAAAAACATATGCTTGTTTTTGAATTTCGCGCAAAGCTACTTGAGGGCTATCTGCGCTAGCCGTCCCTAATTTATCAGTGTAAGACAATAGGGAAGGCAGCTAGTCATCACCACCCACCGCCAATTCTTAGGCTACTCTTTTACCAACGAATAGTGGGATTGACCGTCACATTATAACACCCCCAACGGCTGAAAAGGCGAGCATGTTTGGTACGACGGAAATTTGAACCCGCGACCTTCAGATTATGAGTTTCACGCCTTAACCCAATTGCTATGCTGAGCCAAAAACATATGTTATGTTACACTTAAGATCACTTTGATATTTGTTGTAAAGACTCATTTATGACTACAATACATCCCACACCACTGTAGTTTCAACTCCGTATCTAAACAGGTTTTTCAGTGAAGTTAGTACGAATTTCACCTTATGTAGTATCAACCATTCTTTTTTTGTGAATATCTTATGTCGTCGTTAGACAAAGAGAGATTTCTCACTGATCAAATGTACTAGAAAACATGGTATATAATTACCTGTAACAAAATTTGTGAATCAATTCTTTACTTGAAAACTGAGTTTAAATAAAACTGTTTACTGTTGGATATCGTCCTATTGATCATCCCTTCGTCATGTTACGTATGAAGTCGCATTTTAAATATAGATACAAACACGTGCAGCAGTGCATGTTCACTTTAACATTTTATTTCACACAGACGAATGTTTATTTATATGATCGAATTGTTCTAGTCCGATATTCGAACAAGCTAAAACTAAGTAAGAAATATTTAAATATTAAAGTTTCAGTGTATGGGCCACTAAGAAGGTTATTATTAGTAGACCGTGATGACAGCTGAACATAAGAAATTAATGTTAACGAATAGATTTCACACGGTGGTGAGGTCAAACTTTAATGGAAGGAAACGTGTAAAATTTGTTGGTTTTATTTTTATTTAAATATGTTGATAAATGTTCGAAAAAAAAGAAGGAATTATGTTAAGGATATAAACAGCAGAAGGAAAAAGACTGATATCTGATCATTTCTTTAAACATTATTACATTTACTATCACCAATAGAGATGGTTGTATTTGACATATTTTTTTAAATGTCAACAATATTAAATTAATGCCCAATAATAGTGTGGAATGTAGTTTCAGTTTAAGGACAATAAATATTCCTGAATTGCGTAGTAACATCGTAATAAGTTTGGATCTTAGCACCAGATAACAATGATGACGACCATCAGTAGAATAGGCTTCATCAAAGTAGCTTGTTATACCATACTGTTAAAACAGTAATCAGTGACAGAACAAAATCTGATTCAGAATTTATCCCATAAATAATATTCATTTGATGGCTTCCACCAATAGGGTGGGGTGTAATCAATTTTTTTTTTACACGAAACACTAATATATCAATGGTATTTTAATATAGTGTGGTCTCATAAAAATATCCTAACACTAGACAGTGTATAAAAAATCTTACGAAGCGGAAAATAAGATGTACACGTTTTATTTATATAATTTTCGTGCTTTAATCTTTCGTAAGACTAAGAAAAAAGATCAAACTTCGGATAACAATTCGATTTGTTCAAAAGGTAAATTTAGATTTGTGTTTTATCTATTATTGTTTCTAATGTGTATTTTCTTTTTAAAAAACATAAACAATTTTTCTGCGTTTAATTATTTGCTCGAATAAAGATATCAGCTGTTACGCCATCTTTTATATTATAATTAATAACAATATGACATGAAACCAAACAGACACGTCGTTTTTACATACACTTGGTCAACCTGCAAATGATAAAGTGAGTTTAAAACTTTTGAGTAAAATTAAATGCTTAAACTTATTCTATTTGTATTTAAATTACTTTAATAAGCCCTTATATAACACTGGCATCTTCATGTAACAACACTATGTGCACGAGGGGAAGTTCAACTGCGCAGGCCACGACCTTTTACAGTGTCATTTATTATGGTATTATGTATTTGTTGTTAATTATTGACTAGCCTTTCTGCCCTACGTTAGTGATTAAGTAACAGTTCATAATAGAGGAGAATAAGTACAATATACAGTAATGCAGAAAAAACTGTAAACCTGCATTTCAGAGGTTTTATAGGTTATTTTAATATAATATACAAACCGTATGATGTACAAAAGTGTATTTATTCTTTACACAAACATCCCCTTACACTCCTTTTAGACCGGTATGGCTAGGCGGGTTAAGGCGTTCGACTCGTAATATGAGAGTCGCGGATTCGAATCTCCGTCACGCCAAACTTGCTCATCCTTTCAGCCGGGGGCGTTACAATGTGACGGTCAATCCTACTATTCGTTGGTAAAAGAATAGCCCAAGAGTTAGCGGGGATGGTGATGAATAGCTGTCTTCCCTCAATTCTTACACAACAGAATTAGAGAAGACTAGCGCAGATAGCTCTCGAATAGCTTTGCGTGAAATTAAAAAACAAACAAACACTCCTTCTTGCCCAAATCTGAATTACACTAACGTCATCAACTCACGGACTCGTCTGTGTACACATATAACACATGACCAATAGAAGGTTTAGTTACAATTTGCCACGATTAGGAATTATAGTCAACATTCCTTCTCAAATATAAATTATATAATGTTACACAATAAAAAGATTTCTGCATATTGTTTGTACGTTTGCAGTTAAACTCGGAGCTTCATAATGGGCTATCTGTGCTGCACCCACCACAGTTATCAAAACTTAGTTTCCAAAGGAATAAGCCTTCAGATTTAGCATCGCAGATACCAGTAGAAATAACGAAGTCAATAATATAACCACTCCCCATCAGTGGCACAATGGTATGTCTGTGGTCTCAAACTGCTAGAAATCAGGTTTGTTTATCCTTGGTGGACAGATCTCAGACAGGTCAGTGTGTATATTTCAAACAATCAGTTAATAACATAAACGGTAATGTACAGGAAAAGCAAAACCTTGGTACCATAATTCTTTACTACCAAGTTCTATCTATATTTAATCGCTTACAGATATCAGTACACCAGTTCTATTCAAAATCAACTCGGCATGGCCAGGTTGTTAAGGCACTCGACTCGTTTCCTGAGGTTCGCGGGTTCGAATCCGGTCGCACCAAACATGCTCGTCATTTCATCCGTGGGGGTCGTTATAAAGTGACGATCAATCCCACTATTCGTTGATAAAAGAGTAACCCAAGAGCTGGCGGTGGGTGGTGATGACTAGCTGCCTTTCCTCCAGTCTTACACTACTAAATTAGAGACGTCTAGCGCAGATAGCCCTGGTGTAGCTTTGCACGAAATTCAAAGACAAGCAAACAAACATCCTTCTTATTATATATACTTACTTAAGCTTCTCGTATTCAGTGCCAAAACATTTATTATTTTTACTGAAACATGTTTTCATTAAAAATATTTGATTACTCACTGAATTGTAATTAATAAAATCTTTGACGTATCGTGAATTTATTTTCCGCTATATTGCCCCAGAAAACACTATCCTACAAAACATTTTCAGTTTCAGGCGTCTCCAATAGTTTTTCCTTTTCATTTTCAGACCCTCTATCCAAGATTGCAACAACCCAATTTTTTAGCTCAGGTTTTGGATTATAAAAATACTAGATATATATTTTTTAATTTACCTTTATAAAATATATGAAAAGAGATTGATTTGTATAGATTTTCGCGCAAAGCTACACCAAGTCTATCTGCTCTGGCCGTCCTTAATTTAGCAGTGTAGGACTAGAGGGAAGGCAGCTAGTTATTATCACCCACCCTCAATTCTTGGGCTACTTTTTACCAACAAATAGTGGGATTGACTGTTACATTACATTATCTCCATGGCTGAAAGGGCGTGCATGTTTCGTGTAAGGGGGATTCGAACCCACGACCCTCAGTTTAAGAGTCGAGTGTCTTAACCATCTGATGATGTTGGACCACGTAAGAACAAGTAACTCAGAGGTAAGATGGAAACGTAGTTTATTTTAATTTTGGATTACTCTAATTTTTCTCAGAAAATAAGTGGAGAAAGAAATTAGGTAGCCTATTCTTTAACTTTGGTATCTCTATTGTCTTTGCAGTTAATTGTAGATTTCTTTTTTGAGAAATTAGGTAACACCTAATTAGAAAATTAAACAGTTTCATAAAGACCCATATTACACGGATTAAACTAACACAACCTAATAGGTATCTTTTTTAATGAAAGTAACATAAGCTACTTTCAGAGAAAGAATAAAATGAACAGAGAACAAAAAGTGGCCGTCATTTGTCATGTACGAGTTATTTATAACTGAATACCCTCAGCTCTACTTGCATAGTTTGTCTCATTTCAAATCCATACTAAAAACGGTTGTTATGACGTAATTACTGTGATGTCAATTTTAATTTCATTTTTGTCGTTGTTTCTCGTTTTTCCAAAATAACTTTTCTCTTGGAACAAGGACCTTCTCAGCTGGACTAGTCAACTTAGTATTCATGCCTATGTTGAACTTAGTGAGTTTCTTATACCTTATTTAGACCCATAAGAAGGCTACTCTTGTTTAACTTCTCACAGCTGGTCTCAAACAGCTGGAAACTGCTTAGGACATACTCATTCATGTGGAGAAGTTCGTGATGTTCAGAACAAAGGATTCCAAGCGGACGTGCAGATGAAATCCTTATATGTGTGCATATATATATACATTATTTCGTTATATATTAAGTGGTAACTTTACATGAATCTCAGCTTAAATGATCATCAATATGTGTATAATGTAATGTATGTTAACGTCAAGTGGCGGAATAAATGCCTGGTTACGTTGTCTTTAATTTTATCCAGGATTTAGGGTACGCGAACAAATTATTGCATTTGACACCACAGCGAGCGATATATACAAGAAAAAAAAGTCCCATCTCATCCTGCTGAATTACTGCTGCCTCATAATCAACTCCAACATAGATAATGAAACTCCTTTGAACGTTATAGCCTCACTTTTTTCCCGCATTGAAGCCCAAAGGACCTGAGTAGAACGTAGTCTTTAATGTTAATCTATATCATCCTAAGCCGTTTTTCTCAGCCAGAGTGACAAACCATTAAAGGGATCGGAAAAGACTAAGTTAGGCTTACGTAGGTCCAGAAAAGACAACATCATTCTATACTAATGGAAGTGGCTGGTGCAGCATTTAAATGATTTGTTTTTGTTTTTATCACAGTAACTTCAACGATACCTTTCAGTAAAAACCATGAATAGCCGTAAACCTGTAACTAAAGAGGATAAAAGGTAAGGTTCTAATGAAAAAAATGTGTGAATACTATGGTACAATTATATGACAGATCAAAACTTATTCATATTAACTTTAAGATTAAGATGTAATTTCGTATAAAAAGCAAAATATTTGATAAGTTGGGAAGGAAGAGATTGTCAGATTTGGTTATCTATCTTCTTGTGTTGTTTAATGTTATTACTTTTTGATATTACTGAAATACTTTAATATAGTTCATGCAGTAAAGTGTATTTCATAAACCTAAGGAAACACTGTTGAAACCCAACATTTACTTAATTCTTTATTTACAAAATAAAGCACTCTTGAACTTTATAAAATTCCATACGCACTTGGTGTTGATTTAAGTATTTGAATATCAGGTTTTAGGTGGTGTGCACACAATAATTTACAAAATAAAGGGCCCGGCATAGCCAGGTGATTAAGGCACTCGAGTCGTAATCTGAAGGTTGAGGGTTCAAATCCTTATCACACGAAACATACTCGCCCTCTCAGCCATGGAGGCATTATAATGTGACGGTCAATCCCACTATTAGTTGGTAAAAAAATAGCCCAAGAGTTGGCTGTTAGTAGTGATGACTAGCTGCTTTCCCTCTAGCCTTATACTGCTAAATTAGGGACGCCTAGCGCAGATAGCCCTCGAGTAACTTTGCGCGAAATTAAAAAACAAAACAAAATAAATAATTCGAGATCGTACACTGTTCAGTGTTTTGAACAAGTGTTTTTAGAGAAAATTATCAAACACAAGTGATATGAAGTAGCTTAATAAACAAATAATACTATTTTAAATATTATTAAAAAATACGTGTTGTTCCTAACAAAATATTTAAATATACTTTCTATCACCGAAAATAATTTCAAGCGACCGGAAACACATTTTTTCAAAGTGAAATTAACCTTTGGTACGAATACATGTATTACCATCGTCGGTGATAGAAAGTATATCTTAATATTTTGTTATTAACAACACGTACACGTACAATAAAGAGAAAGACTGTGGAATATCTATCGAGGTAGGTGTTATAAACTTGACATCACCATTCTTCCCTGAAGCTTGTTACAATAGAAACTGTGGTGGCAGATAATACCACGTGATCATTGTCTCTGAGGGCTACATTTAAGTGAACCAAATGCATAAAAGTTCAATCAGGTGATTTACGTTATATGTCAGGAAGGGCTGGACTAGCAGGAACCCTAACTTTACTCTCCATTATCTTTGTAGAAACGCTCTATCATGATATAGTCACACGTGCTTAGCGTCCTGGTAAATACAATTCATTTTTTTTACATTTTTTCTTTTAATAATAACTGGACTTCATTCAGAAAATTGCTTTGCTTTATACTGTACACATTGCAAGGTTTAAAATATTTAAAGCAATCACAGAGTCGGATGTAAAATTTTCTTTACATTATCTCTACCAAGTTTTAAAAAGTTCAGATCGCTCCGCGGTTCATACAAATGGTTTGTTTCTCACGTACACCCAGGTTTTATTTATTGTTGCAACAAACTTGCATACTTCTAGTGAATTAATTATTTACTACTGTCGTAGTTTTCTTTGCGTCTATTTCGCTACATGAATATCCTTCCTCGGAGGAGCATAAAACACATTTTACATACTTAAATTCAACCGCTTTAACATTGCACTGGAATTTGTTGTGACTTAAATATATAGGTGTTAATCATGATGACAGTTACAGCATAACTATCATCTGTGGTGATATGCCACAGCATTAATTAACACATGCGAATATTAATTGAAAATGAAACTCATCTGCTATATAAACATAAACTTTATTTTAAGTACGACCAGCCTTTCTCGATTAGTGTATAAAATTGTTTATAAGTAGGACTAATCTGATAAATATGTAGAATGTATTGTAAGTAGGACTAATCTGCCTCAATAGATATGTCAACTGTATTGTAAGTAGAACTAGTCTGCCTCGAATAATATGTAAAATTGTTTGTGAGTAGGATTTACCTACCTTGATTAACATGTAATATTTTTGTAAGGACTAATCTGCCTTGATATACACGTAAAACCTGTAAATAGCATACATTTCTCTTTTTAATGGAACTGTTACTATTACACTTGTTTAGAGAATGCGTTGGTTTAATCACTAGAGAAGGAAAACTTTTCTTTTGATCAATCAGGGAAACTTCGTTATTCAATAAACATCTTTCTTGTCAAATGTTGAAAATATATTTTGCCAGTATGTATGGTGTGTGGGTGGTTTAGGTTGTTCATTTAACAATCAATGTTTCCTGTTTTGATATCAGAGCTGTTTAGTAATTTAAAACATCCTATATTTTTTAATTTCACACATTTTTTCGTCATGAAAAGTTCACAGAAACTTTTTTTTACAAATAAACGTCCTTACAGGAGAAGTCGAGTTGTTCTTCAAGGTATTACACACAAGAACGTAGAAATAAAATGTCTTACAATGCCCACTATATAGTTATTTAGATTTATGAAATTTAAAATATAATAAATTTCCACAAAATATCTATGAACTACTGTGACGACATCTGTACAAATTAAACCTTAGCTGATCTTCCAAAATATTCACTTGTTTCTTTGTACATCGAATTTTGCGAAAAGCTGCTTGAGAGATATTTGCGATTTCCGTAATTTTGAAGTGGTTACTAGGGTAACAGCAGCTTATCAACACCACCTACCGTCATATCTTGGGCTGATCTTCTTAAATCGAATAATGGAAGTTGCCCGACACTTATAACACATCTACGACACTAAAGTGCGGGGCGTACGTAATTTATTTCTTTGTGGTAATCGGACTCGAGCCACGGAAACTAATCTCCACAGTTCGGTCCGCTAATCAGTAAGACGTATTCAACCTGAATGTTCATTTGACAAATCCTAAGGTTATATATATATATATAATCTTGTTCTTTCTTATGCAGAAATAGCGAAAGTTCAGCTCGATTATGATATAGCATATTATGCTTTTGCGCAGATAGCCTAGTTTCTTTGCGCCATAAAACGTCAAACCAGCCAACTAACTTTTCTACGAGCAGAAAAAGAAAGTTGAGGAAGTTATTAAGTCGAATAGATTATTCAGTCTTTTGCTTAGTGGCTTCTCTAATTGCTGCCTGTCATATACACAGCGCTTAATTAAGTGGAATATTAATTACTGACAATAAATGTTCTGAGGTGTTGGATTACTTCACTGGTTCTAATTACCACTCCATTTACCTGATTAATTAATATATTTCTTTATGAAGTCTATACACTGCAAGACTGGTTAATCGTGAATGATTCTACATCAGACTTCACTGCAAGACAGGTTAAACGTGAGTGATTCTACATCGTATCAGTTAAATAAAAAAAATAAAAGTTAACAGTACAACATAAACAAACCAATTTTCGCATTAATTGATTTATACTTTACATTTTAACTTAGAATTGAAGTATACGTTATTATAACTAAATTGTGGCTCCAGAATCTGATACTAATGTGAAGTGTGCAACTGTGCATAGTATTAATATTCTCAAGATCGGAATACTTCATTTCTCTTTGGATAAATTTATAATTAGCAAAAAGTACTTTTCCCAAGATTGTAACTCTGCCTTTCAAGAATACACTACATTTACTGCTCTTATTCCTTCAACATCTTTATAATTAATGCAACACACTGTTTTCAAGGTTGTTGTACTTTCCTTCAATGACACACTACAGTTATTTCGCTTGTTCTTATAACGAGTTTATAATCAACTATATTATAAGTAGACATATTACAGACGTATACACATTATTTTGAGACGTGTTTATTTATTATTTTTTACACGATCATCAAGTAACATCAAATTAGACCACTGACTAAACAACATCAAAATTAATCAGACTTTATATGTTTCACTTGTATTTTATTCCCTACAGGTAAAATATAATCTTATAAAATTGGGAGAATATGTGTCATTGATACTACTAATTTATCTCTTCAAATATTCATTAAATAACTATGAATTCCAATTCATCATTCGAGTCACCAGTTGTCACTGAGTTATACCGGTTTCGGGGAATTCCACTCTTTATCAGTTTGGCTTCATCCTTGTTACGAAGTACTTTGCATTTATATTCATCTGACTTCTTAAGCCTCTATGTAAGTTACACAATATTTGCGGTAATGCCATGACAAATGACTACATGAGAAAATATACTTTATACCATGAAATACCCTTATATAACCACGTACATGATTCATAATATATGATAGTACAAGTAGAATTTTACGAATTCATGAGAGCAAAAAAATATGTATATGGCCTCAGTTTTGGACAGTTGGAGTTTCTTGAAAATAAGTTAATTTAATATAGTTAAAATGCTATATTACCCGAAACCTCTTTTCAAATTCTTTGTAAAAGAACATAGTTGAAATTAAAGCCGACATGGGTGTCTTATATAAAAGATTACTTGCTCTCATAGCTAATTGAAATTATTACTATATATTTTTTATATATAGAATTTATTTTAATGACTTAAAACCTGCACTGAAATACTCAGCCGTATACTGTTAAATATAAATTATTCTAAATATGCAATTAAATCTAAAATTTTATGTCTCTTATGTATTAGCTGTAAAGAAAAAAACATTATACTTTACTTTTATTCTGTTCTTTCCATACTTTTTGTTTCTTTCATGCAATAAACATTTAAAAACTGCAAGTTTTTTCATTTGTCTTGCCAGAAAAGATTTTTTTAAATGGCCATTTTTAGGAGTATATTTATTAGTTTCCCGTCGAGAGCTGCTTCGTTCCTATAGTGGATCATATAATGTTTAAAAATAATAACAGTAACGAAGTCGATGTACTGAAACAAATTCAAGTATTTTCTCTGTTGAATATATTAATATGTTCAATAAATGTATATACACTTTGTTTCTGCAACGCTCAGTGTGCTGTATGCTAAAACCGCTAGTGAATTTTATATTCTCAGTTTTGTTTCCATGCCTTGTTAAAACCATCAGAACTATCCACGGTTTATACTTTAAAGTGTATAAGTTCCATACTTGCTGTTGTCAACCAGGTGGTACTGTGTATTTATAGTAACGCAACGTTGTGAACGTGCATAACTTGCATAAAAAAGTTTATTTACGAGGTATGTGAACAATAACGTGTACCAGATATATTTACAAGCGTACTAATGTGTTCTAAATTATACGTTCAGTACACTGACAAAAATCAAAGGTCATGACAGTTCACGTTATTAAAATGTTTTGCATCCCCTATCCGACAGAAAACACCCTTGTTGTTAATTTTCTTAAAATTGTTAACACAAGAGGGCTCTGTATTTTCACTTCAGACATCTCTGTTCACGGTTCACAAATTTCTGCTTGCTTTGACTCGGTTCATAGCGTAATGTGTCATAAAGCCTGGCAGTAAAGTCAATAGAAACCCATTAAGATCAGGTGATTCTTGTGGAAACAGTTTTTCTCTGACAAGTCAGATTTTATCCTTGACTAAAAATTGTCGTGTTTTGTCGCTAAGACTTTTTGGTAAATGCAATTAGATTTTACATTACATAAAAATGTTTATTTTTTTGCTTTTAGTGTTCGCATACTTACTGCTATTTTGTGTTCTAACTATAACGTTTGTTAAGAAGGCAGTGACAAATGATGTATATTCATAAATATTCATCAGTAACTCCTGTAATTCTTACACTTAACTTTTTGACTATAATCATATATTTCTCTTCACATATATATAAATATACGTAACATATTTACCTTTCACATTGCATCGTGTATGCATAAATATGTATGCACCTATCGCAATAATATTTATCATATTTTAATCCACTACTTACAAATAACTTTAGTTAATTAGTATAGAAAATACCATTTCTCAATATAGAGAAATACAAGTCGAAGAGGAGAGACCACATTAAATATACGATCACGTTTAAGAGTTTATGAGATTCCCTTGTTGTGAAGTTGTGTAATAATAAACGAGAAGAAGAGGTTGATTTTATGAGTGAACAAAGAAATTAATACTAATTTTTGTCGCTTATATCGTCCAAACCGTTGTACACCGTGTAATAATGTTTGGTTATTACTTCGGCTAGTTCTTAAACAAGCAATGGACTGAGTTTTGTTAAAGTAGTCATTTCTTTTCTTTCCTCACACTAATAAATACTAAATAATTATCTTTAAACATTTTCTTTTCTTGATCTTTTAGTCACTGCCAATTGTTAACGTCTTTGCTTTCATGTGTCACATACTGGTAATAGGTTGTATTTCATGTATTAACTTGTACCAATTAACCTTCGGTTCTTGTCTTTACGGCTAATTAACGTGCTTTTAGCAGAACATGTCAGTAACAATAATTTCAGATAGCACGTAGGTAGTCTGGTTTTCATACATACGACCATAAAGAATGACCTGCGTGGTAAATATCATTAATATAAAACTGACTGTCGAATTCCACTATGTTTCCGGCATTATTTGGAAGAAATAAAATGTTAGCGATAAAATATGATGGCACATTTAATATCCAATAGCCATGCAAATAATACATCATGTGAATTAACTATTTTTCAAAGAGATTCAAAATGAAGAATATTGTGTGAAGAAGTGATGGAGGTCGGGACTTTTTGTCACACAGCTGATATGAACGAGAAAAATTATTTTCATAACAAAGTTTGTTTTGTTTGTTTGTTTTTGGAATTTCGCACAAAGCTACTCGAGGGCTATCTGTGCTAGCCGTCCCTAATTTAGCAGTGTAAGACTAGAGGGAAGGCAGCTAGTCATCACCACCCACCGCCAACTCTTGGGCTACTCTTTTACCAACGAATAGTGGGATTGACCGTCACATTATACACCCCCACGGCTGGGAGGGCGAGCATGTTTAGCGACCCTCGGATTACGAACGCACGCCCTAACGCGCTCGGCCATGCCAGGCCACATAACAAAGTAAAAGACAGGCTTTAAACTATATGTGTGAGTTCGCAGTTGAAGAAACAAGATTCTCTGACTAAGAGTAGTTCGTACAAATCACACTTTGACTGAAGTATATTTTAACTTCAGTTAGTATGATAATGTATATTTATTGCCTCCCGTGGCTCAGCGATACATTTAAGGGTATGTGACGTAAAAATTCAGTTTGATCACAGTGAAAAAGGGTGGAGGTCATAACAAAGATACCCCATTGTGCAGGTTTATACTTAACAACAATATAAACAAGCAAAACCATTGTATACTACCCTCCCCCTAATAACACAGCGGCATGTCTGCGGCCTTAAAGCTCCATAAATCAGGTTTCAAAACTTATGGTGAGCAGAGCTCAGATAGCCCATTGGATAACTTTGTGCTTAACTTCAAAGAAACAAAACTGTATACGAAAGAAATTCAATAGTCAAAGTACATTACACCACTAAACAAGCTACTACATTCACTATAAAGTTGTCTTGTCTAACAAATAATCATGATATGTCTCTCACTTTACAGTCTTCTTTTCCAACAGTGAAACAAAGTACAATCTTCACTATAAAGTATTCTAGTCTAACAATGAACCATGATATGCCTTTATTTTTCAGTCTCGTTATCTTACAATGAATAAAACATTTTTACAAACCGTTTTTATTTCACACTCTCTTTTGTTTATCTCTGTGTTTTTAAAGAAATAATGGATTGTTTAATTCCTCGCTTCAGACTGGTGGAAAAGCCGTATTCAGGAGTTAGAAGGTATGAAATAAATGATGCATAAGTGATTGAAAATTGAGTTACAGTGAGCGGCGTAAGCAGTTTTGTACGAACGTGATATAATAATATTATTAAGTTAGAAAATACTTGAGGAACGCGAGGGGTATAATTATTACATATTTTATGGCTGTACGTTCACATGAAAATAATAGTGCGCCAAAATAAACGTAGTTATATATATATATATATATTTAGAATAAGTAATTACATAAATATACTTATATATACGATTATGCACATCACTACATATCTATAAGACTATATATATACTATATAATCATACACAAATATTTTTATACACCAAATTAGGTTTTGAAAGCTGTTAGTAGGAAAAGCTGAAAAGCATTTCTGTAAAATGTGCTGTTTTAACTAGTTAGGAGGCCTGTAATCAAACACCATGCGAATATTGTAGAACACTGATAAAGAATTTTAGTTTTGTTCTAGACAACAAGAAAGAACGTGAGTGTTAACATCAAGTTATTTATTAGTTTTTCTGGTACAAAAGTAACAAACCTTTTAATCCTTTTTAACTCTTTTTTTATCCTTATCAGTGATGTGTCCTTCACTTTTTTATATCTGAATCGGTGTGGCTGATTAAAGTGTTGGAGTACAGAAAGTTATCAGTGATGTGTTCTTTACCTTTTTATTTTGAAACGGTGTGCCTGTTTAAAGTGTTAGATTACAGAAAGTTATCAGTAACATGTTCTTCACCTTTTTATATATCTGAAATGGTGTGGCTGATTAAAGTGTTAGGGTACAGATAGTTATCAGCGATGTGTTCTTTACCTTTTTATTTTGAAACGGTGTGCCTGTTTAAAGTGTTAGATTACAGAAAGTTATCAGTAACGTGTTCTTCACCTTTTTATATATCTGAAACGGTGTGGCTGATTAAAGTGTTAGGGTACAGATAGTTATCAGTGATGTATCTTGAGCGAAATTCAAAAACAAACGAACAAACTTCTGATAGTTTTTCTAAAAGCTGACTTCACTTCTCTGATAAGTTACCATTAAGCTTAGAAAACTTACCTCGTAGACTTCCAACAAGTTAGGTAGATTTTCTAACTAACTTCACAAAGTTAAATGAACTCATTAACTAGAGTTCCATTACATTAAGTAAATCCTACTGATAAACATCTATCATGTCAAATAGACTTCTCTGATACGCCCTCTTCACAGCTGAGCAAACTTGAATTAAAATGTTTCAATAGATTTAAACAATGTTGAAAAAAATCTAATTTACATTCACAATGTTTAACAAATATTTCTGATAGATTTTCTATAAATTAATTATTTTTTCCAACATAGATTATCCTACAGTTCCAAGAAATCGTGTAAACTCTTTCTTTTGATTACCAAAAAACAACAAAGTAGAGACACTTTGTAAGGCAGATTAGCTCAAGCTAATTAAATTCTTCTTATAAATTTCCATAAATCTGAAAAACAAATTCTGATGCATTTTAGTCAGATAGAGTTTATTACTAAAGCGGATTTCACAAATCCGAACAAACTCTTCTGGGAGGCATTTACCCAATTTGGATAAAACAACTGATAGACTAAGTGAATTCCATTGTAGCTTCTTGAAATTATAAGCAGTTGTTGTTGTTTTGAATTAAACACAAAGCTACACAATGGGTTATCTGTGCTCTGCTCATCACGGGTATCAAAACAAGGATTTTAGCGTTGTTAGTCCGCAGACATACAGCTGATCCACTGGGGGGAACAATTATAAGTAACATGTTCTGATAATTCTCAAATAGATCGAACAACATGTTCTAAAAACAACTTCTGTCAAGATGAGTGAATGTTTTCTGGTAAACTTCTACAAAATCATAAGTGAACTTCCATGAAACCTACTCGTGTACATTTTCACCACACTGTGTTAGGTATCCATTAAACTGTGTAGAGACTTCTCATACACATTCACAAAGCTAAATAATCACTGTAGATAGACTTCTGTCAAGACATAATTGGTGAGATTACACTAATATATAGTTGATATATATTCATGAAACGGAGTTTACCTGTACTCTCGTTTCCCCTCCTCCACTCCCCAAAACACAATGCTAAATAATCTCATTAGTAGCATTCACCACATGAGCAAACCTCTACAGGTGGTAGACATTCACCACACTGAACAAACCTCTGCTGGTGGTAAACATTCACCACATGAGCAAACCTCTGCTGGTGGTGGACATTCAGCACACTGAACAAACCTCTGCTGGTAATAAACATTCACCACATGAGCAAACCTCTACTAGCAGTCTTCGACCAAACCCAAAATCCTGCTCTCTAAGACTTCTATTAGCCTGAGTACAGGTTAATACTTCTTAAGCTCTGTCATTTAGATCAGTAAACTTTAGTAACTAATTCCAACAAGCCTAGTACTTTCCTAGTACTCTCTTGATTTTGAAGCCAACCCTTTTCTGATCTCTTCGATAACCAAAAAAAAAAATCATTTTTCTGTGGTTGAATAAATTATTAATTAAAACTCAATAATGATAAGAGCATGACGTAACATGATATTTTTATAATTAAACTGTTATTTCTTGAGAAATATCCAAGTAATTAATTAAACATTTAAAGAGGTTTAGCTTTAAAACATCAAAACTTATTTCAGTAATTACAATATACATCCACCAGAGTGTTTAATTAAACAAACAACTGTTAGTATTTAAGGTTTAACTTTAAGTAGCACCTCACTAAACATGAAGTTCACACAAATATTATCATACTTTTCTGAGAAATACATAAAAAACAAATAAGCTTTCGACTTAGTTTTTTCAATGATTTATATTTTTTATTGTTTTAAAAGCATTTTGATTTATATATATATATATACACTATTCATTTTCTTATGACCAGATAATGAAAACTAAAATCGATAGCAGGGTAGTTTGAAAGAAACAGTTTCCAATTGCTCTCTACTTACTAAACATTCAATTTCTTTAAAATTGAAAACTTTGAAACTAAATTCAAATAACTTTATAATAAATAACTGGGACCTAGAAGAGTCTACAGATAAATTACAGAAAGCACGAAACCTCTAAGGTAAACTTCAAAGTAACTACTTGATTATACTCGTGCATTTCGATGGCCAGATCATGAATTGTTTCAGCATGTGTGACTGAGATCTTAAGCAAGAAATGACTATTTGTGTGTAGCTGCAGTCCGATAATTAACAGAATGATTTTTATAACGTTTGTAAATAATTACTTATGAAATAAAGAATTAGTTAATCTTAAATGCGAGTCTAAAATTCTTAGTCAATCGACTGACATGTTCATATAACTTTATTTATTCACATATTTTTCATACGTTGTTAAGGTTTTATCCGGGTTCATTTTTGAAGCTTTATCAAAATAGGTATACTATAAAACTTCTTCGTGATTAATCGGGCAAATTAATAAATAAACTGCTTCACGATCATTTTGTTTAAATTATTTTTAACACAAACTACTTTTGTTGGAAATCTTTTTTGTTATTAAGTTTTTGGTTGAAAATCTTTTTCATCACAAAACGTTTCTGTTTAAAAACTTTTTTTACCGCAAAACATTGGACTGTTGCAATAAATGTATCTAGTATTATCATTACTTGCCAGTTGCTGAATAAATTATTTAACATAAATATAGTTCATCTGTAAGCAACTCACCCCCTGACGACCAGTTCGTACCATGTTATGGATGATTCTTTGTTTCTGAATTTCGCCCAAAGTTACACGATTGCTAACTGCTTTGCCGTCCCTAGCTTAGCAGTGTAAGACAGCTACTCATCACACCTACCGCCAACTCCTGGATTACTCTTTTACCAAAGAATAGTGGTATTGACCGTCACATTATAACGCCTCCACGTCTGAAAGGGCGAGCATGTTGATCTGACGGTGATTCGAACCTGTGACCCTGAGATTGCAAATCCAGCACCTTAGCCCCCTGACCATGTCGGGCCCGTGTGTTACGGAATATTAGTTCTTGTTGTTTATGACGCAAATGTTTTCTCACGAAATCAACTTCAAAGTCCAAGGACTTTAAACATTTAAAATATTAAAATAATTTTGTGTCGAATTTCCCTCACTAATCTTCAGTTGAAAGGATATGAAGAATGCAAAACGCATTTACAGTTATATCTTTTATTTATAACACGTTTATTCCACGAACTAAACGTGATTTAACTTAATGACATCCATACTGATTGAATAATTTCAGTTTGTTCTCTTGAGTATTACAGATGTTCAGACAGTATTGATATATATTAACTTTAGAGACTATTAAGAAGTTTAAAAGGTAGTATGTACACTAAATGCTTGGGTCTATTTCTTTTCACAAATAATTTTTAGCTAAAGTTGGCAGTGAATAATATTTGATTAAGAGATATCAACTTTACTTCAGCGCTTACAATAAGTATCTCTGCATTAAGTTAATAAAATGCCAGTTTCATTTCAACGGATTTGTGAGTACCATTAACATATTGAGTTATTTTTGACAACCAAGAAGTGTTTTCACAAATAAAGTATTTCAACAACACTAACATTTTACATATAGATACAGATATATATACTGAAAGATGGTAAAAAATACATAAATTTATGTATGTTATATCATAATATACACAACATATGAGACAAATAATTTAACACTGAAAAATTAAACTAGGATATAGAGTGAGAGAGATTTATAAACAATTGGACTGTAGGGAGACACTGTCTATCATATTTTTTCCTAGGCTTCAAACGCGAAGTAATTTGAATTTACAGTTAAGAGCGAGTGTGTGTTTACATAGTGAGTCAATATCTTTTTCTAGATAATTATGACTCAAAACGATCACGTAATTCTTTTGCAAGAGCTGTTGTTCCCTGAAGTATCTGTGAGAGTACTTTAATATTCAAATTCACAGTTATATTTGGCTTTAGCATCAGTAGATTTGAATGTTGTTTATGACCTTTAACCTAGCTACATTCGTGTTCAGAAATACTTAATTCTTCAACTCGGCTAAAGCAGAGGTAGCCAAGTTTAAAGTAGTGGATACTACCGTCATTAAATTGTACAATCAAATCATACTTTATTCTCAGAATGAGGTAATAAATATTGATTGTTAAATTTAATAATTAGATACGACATTAATTTAAGATAAAACACTTGTAAACATGGGTAGATACTTACTTTGTTCATGATTACAGTTTATTTTCCATTCAATGAAGAATGTAAAATACCCGTAGACATGAACATGGTTTAGAACCAAAGAGACGGGAAAAGCTTTGTTCAAAGCTCAGTTTATTAATAGCAAACTTAAATATTCTTTGTATTATTTCATGGAGCATTCTGTTGTACAGTAATGTGATTTTGTAATTTTGCATTTTAAGTAAACTGTAATAATATTTTGTAATAAATGTTGATTAAACTTTCCTTTATGTTAGAATCTTCAACAATTAATAAGTATATAGAGGCCCAATTTACCTACTATAGGAATGTCATATATATAAATACATAAAGCACAAAAAATATGTGTCTGTCTGTTTGTTCCTTACCTAACTACTTTTAGGTTGCTCAGCCAATATCAATCACACTTTTTGCAATGATAGTTTGAAACAAGAGGCATGTTATTGGGTGTTTACATCTCCCACCACCTTCAATATTGGTATGATAGAACATTTATTATTTTTGATGTAAGTTAGCCTTAACTAGATTTGCAGATGGTGCCACGTCCTTATGTCAAAAAACTTATATATCTCAGAGAACGCACTGATACTCTAATCATTACTTCTATGCCATATTTTAAGTATTTACATTGTAAGTTTTTTAAGAACGGGTGGTACCACAGCTTGTACATATACACTGCTGGCCAAACTTTAAGGCCAATGAACAAAAAGAAAAAATAATTTTGCGTTGTTAGACTCGGCCACTTACTTGAGTAGAGCTTCGAAAGATGAAGATAAGGAAAGGAAAATTAAAATAAAAACCGTTTTAGCATTTTACATTTAATCATTTCAATGTGTTTTTTCTATAACTTTGTAAATGAATTAAAATATAAACTAACTTTGCACTGAAAATTATTATTATTATACAAAGCGATTATTGATTTGCTGTAATTTGTGACATTAATATTCTTGGTTTGTCCATTCGATTTAGCCAGTTTGATTATTTGTTGTGTCCACCATGAAGAATTGATCCCTAATTGTTTAGCATTTTAGCTCCTAGATTCACTTATGCTCTACTGAGGGACAAGTCTGTTTGTTGTTGCTTTTTTTGAAATGCATAATGTTTTCATAAAAGGTTCATTATAAATTATCTAGGACCGATGGAGATGTGGAATTGGTAAAAAATATATGTATTTAGGAACAATGATATATATGTATAAAGACAGATAGCTAAATGATTATAAATACATATATAATTATATTAGGTACCATTTCAATACGTATTTAAACAGTCAAAGAAAGTATAAAACTAAAAAGAAGTAGACAAAAAGTTTTCCACTTTTTTATGTCGTTTCAAAAGAAACGTTATGACAGTTTTATTTCTCTTATGGATTCCAGATTTATTATATTTATATAATACACAAATTTCCAGTAATTCTCTTATTTTGTTCAGGTCTTTGCGAGAGCTACATTAATGTGTATTTATTAATGTGATAACAATACGAATTTTTTATGATAAATGTAGTGTAATAATACACATTCATTACACATGTGCACTTTAAGTTTTTGAAAATTTCAGTGTTACAATTACGAACTAACTGTTAACTGGTTTACATTTTATTAGATTATATCATGATCTTTCACAATGACTCTTTGCTCTCGTGTACTGTAACTATCTACACCAACTAGCAAGTCAAAGATTTTGTATTTGTTTCGAAACTATTAATGCTTGCTTATTTTAAACTTATCTTGAGAAATTATTAATTTGTTTTTCTGTAAATGTTAAATCAACTAATTTCCTGCAACATATCGTTACATACACATTTGTTGATCGTGTGGAAACAAATATAAATAGGCTCCGACAATAAACAGAGTATAGCACACAGTCAAATTGTTTGCACATCACCAATAACTAGTGACATATATAATTCAAGTTAATTAACTGAATTAGCAATGAATATAGAGTCAACAACCTGTAATGTAACCAAGGAAACAAATTATCAGTTGTTTTAGGAACTACATTAAGTCTGTCACGCATCGAAGTGAACAATAATGTTGTGTATATATTTTCAAGTCGGTTGTATAGTGACAAAGATTTGTAAATACTTCATTAATTTTCCATAGATTGATCTTTTAATTCATAATAAAATTTATTTTAGAGAAACAAATACTCTTTATTTCAATTAGTTAAATACCTCACCTGGTAAGAAATATAATTCTACATTAGTTAAAATTATTTCATTATTTTTATTTTTCTATATAATTTGAAATTGAAGAGCATTTGCATCCCAAATTTAACCGATGTGTAAATTATGAAAAAAACTGGTAAAAAATATGGTACTAATAATACCCAGATTTTTTTACTATATTTTCAGCATGCTACGTTAATATTTGCTATTATGATTTACCATGAAAAAATACATTTGTTTCAAAATAATCTATTCAGGATTTTATTTATTTTCATTGTTTGTTTAATTTAAAAAGACGGGTTTAATTGGTTTTATTTGTCAAACTGATACAAGGCAAGACCAAAGAAAGTTGAAATGCACACAGTAAGAAATGTAAGTACATTAGCGAGAGTGAAGAACAAACACTAGTTCATTATATTTACTATCTGTATGGTATTTTCCATTATTGAAAAATTAAGCAAAGCTCGACTCTCTCTCATTGAGATCTAGCTGGAGTCCTACTAATGGAGTGAAATTTTCTTATTCTCCTACGACTTTGGGCAACTACTGATTGAAATCTTAGAATGAACAGGAAACCCATTATAAATTTATAATCACTTGATTGGTTACTCAATATTTTACTTAAAAGCTAATGAAAACCTACTTCTGTTGCTTATTTTAGCACATGTATTAAAAAAAACACAATAAGGCTTTTACGAGGTTTTTTATTAAAATGTATGTACCAAAAACACTATGAATTTTATATGCAAAAACGGCTCGTTTGGGTTCTGAACCCAAACGAGCCGTTTTTGAATATAAAATTCTCAACAAGTGGGTTTCTCGACATCACTCACAGAAACACTATGGTTTTAGGCTCTGCTTTATATTTTTAAAGTTTCTGTTATTGCTTGTCTGGAGGAAGTTTCTACCCAAACGTGATGAGCGTTCAACATAATAACTAGAGTTTATTGAAACGATTTGAATGACGTAAAATATACTAGTTTATAATTTACTTCTTGATATATCAATAATTTCGTTACAGGTATTGATTGATTGTTAAGTTTGGGGTTTGTCAGTTCGTTGAAACAAAATATACTAGCTTATAGTTGGATTTTTGATATATTAGTGAATCTGTTACAGGTATTGATTGATTTTTAGTTTGGGGTTTGTTTCGTGAAAGCTGAATTTGTATTTCGACGAACAAATAGAGATACAAGTACCATATATACGAAAAAATTAGCAAGTGTGTTTGCATTACATGTAAAGTTAGGCTTACAACACTACTACCATGTCCCTCAAAGATGTTATTTTTTTATTGGTTACATTTATTTTCTATGCATTGAAGCTGTGATTCAAGATTCTTGTATGAACTGCAACAGATCACGCCAGCATTATCTGGCTACAATATTTAACGAGGAGACATCGATAAATACTTATAACATCATTTCAGAATATAAAACTAATCATATAACCTACATTAAATTAAATTTTAATTTCAATTTAAGTTGATTCTATGAAATAACTGGATAAATTTGTTACATTTATTATCCAATCAAATGTAATCTGGTTGTGTCCTGGTCTTTATAAGCTGTGACGTAAATCAACCAGAAATAGGTTGATATTTAGACCTTGAAACGTTTGACTGTCGTAAGTAAAATAAGTATATCGCGCTTAAAAGGTAAAAAACAACAACATCAATAACATAAACCACTGGGCATGACGTCTCCCCACCAATAATTCCTGTTGTTAATTAATTATTCTTGATTATCCTGTTTGAACATGTAAAAGATAAATTAAAAGCTGATAGAAAAGGGAGTGAGAACACACAACCTAATTTTTCAGTTTCATTGAGAGCTAAGTGGAACATTTTGTTACTTTAGATCAGAAGTGGGTGGAAAAGTAAACGTTTATATTTACAAAAGTAACAATAAGATAAGGATAATAATAATAAGATGCATCTGAGTTGATATTTCATTGAATGCTGTAGGACAAGTTAGCGTGAAGATAGAACTTTAACTGCAACATATAGTTTTGTAACTCAACTATCCTATGCTTAAATTTTTGTCATTGAGCACAGTGCTACACTTTGAGTCTTCTGTGCTGTGCCCATCACGAGTATCGAAACCAAGTACGCTCTGCTTCTGATGTGTATCCATCCAGTCAGGCGGATCTCCGTCTAATTAATCTTCTATTGTATGTAAAGCCTGGGAATAAAGTGACACAAAGTTGCAAAGGCTTTTGTTTTCAATGAGAAAGAGGCTGTTTCTTAGTTCGTCTCAATGGGAGCGTTATTATACGTTGCTATACGAGATAAACTTAGCATATGTGTGAGCCTAAAGAATGCGACTGAGAAAAGGCTGACTCTAATCCTGCATCCTCTGAGTGTTTTTCTTTTTATATGTATCTTTAGTCTTGGTGTTAATGGAAGGTGTGATAGGCATTTCCGGGGAAGAAAAGAGAAAGTAGTGGACGTTGAAACCAAACAGGAACAATGGGACGTTAAATGTAACAAACTGTGTGTCTTGGCATTTGTTTATTTGCCTCAGTATGTTGTGAAAAACGACGCAAGTCATCTGTCCATAACCGTTTCTAAAATTGAGCTAATAAACTATAGCGAAAACATCTTGTCAGTAACACTCACCAACTCTTAGACTCCTCTTGCCTTAAAAAATAGTGAGTTTTCGGTTACAATTCTTGTAACACATGCATGACACCAAAACATTAAGCGCTCTTTTTTTAAAAACAACAATACGGGTACTATAAATCATTGAATTCGTGATCTAGATACATTAACCTTGATGTTTTTGTGTAGCCTCCTAGTGGCTCGTCAATATTTCTATGAACTTACACGCTATAAATAGGATTAAGATACCTGTTTTGTTGCTTTGTGTTTAACTAAAAATATACTTTTCTGGTTGATATAGATTATTAAGAATTTGTTCCTCTGGTACAACTATTATCCTTAGAAAACAAATAATTTTTCGGAAAAATTAAAAACAGAATATAAAATTGCATTTAGATGGTTGCAGTCATTACTACATACTTAATCTTAAACATTTTTCACTCACTTTAACCTCGTAACTTATTTATAAGCATTGTTCATTCTCATTATGATGCAAATGACTCCAACTGTCTTACATATTCGTGTCTATGACAGTCTTTAACCAGTTCAAAAAGAATACTACAGAAATTCTGTTTCAGTCGTAACTCCTTGTCTTATTTTGAAGAGCCACTTTATGTTCCAGAGAAACTTTATTGTCTTCTTTCAATACAATGTTGTAACTTTTTCATAATAAAGGCATTGTTATATCAATTCACATGCTACATACTTATAGTTTGTATAAGTTTAGAAAAATACAAACTTTTATGTAACTGTAAGGACTACTGCAGTTCAAATTTATCTTGCTTTACACTGGCTAAGTTGTTCATTCAGGCAACCATTATATTTTCTTCCAGTGATGGAGGATAAAAAGAAATAACCAACAAAGGATGTGTTACTGGAAGACATAACAAGTTTCATCACACAAAGAAAAAAAGCACTTTAAGTTAATCAATTAAAGATATCTGAATAGCACATCATCTTCAAGATGTGTCTCATTTCGTAAGAAAACCGAGCATGACAATTTGAATAACAAACATTCTATTAAACTTTTCTGGCAATGACTGATGTGTCCGTTAAATGTTCTGTAGGCCCGGCACGGCCAGGTGGGTTAAGGCGTTCGACTCGTAATCTGAGAGTTGCGGGTTCGAATCCCCGTCACACTAAACATGCGCGACCTTCAGCCGTTGGGGCGTTATAATGTGAAAGTCAATCCCACTATTCATTGGTAAAAGAGTAACCCAAGAGTTGGCGGTGGGTAGTGATAACTAGCTGCCTTCCCTCTCGTCTTACACTAATAAATTAGGGACGGCTAGCGTAGATAGCCCTCGTGTAGCTTTGAGCGAAATTCAAAACAAACAAACAAATGTTCTGTTGCAAAACGCATTTATTAGTTACTCATTATTTTGTTTTCACAACAGAAATTTGTTTAATCCAGGATAACAATATTATAAGGTGTTAAATGAGATATTCTGAAACAAATTGTAAATATTCTATTGCTTAAGTATACGAGTGATATCGTAGAATGAACCAGCGCACCTGGCCTACAAAGACACTACTTTCATTTTAAGGCAGTGTGTAACTGTAACAGTGTATAATACTAAATAAGTATACATATCACAGACCTACAAATTTCAACTTCATAGAAGTTAGTTTTCTTTTAATATCAGTTTTCTCATAATCCCATTACATAGCTTTTCAAAATAATATTATTTTTTCTATGGCCTCAGGAGTTTTTTTACAAATAAATAAAAATGAAAAATACGGAAAATATATAACTCTTACTTTGACCAATGTATTATTTCCTTTACTACCATAAATATTTTTATTATTATGCTGTTAACAAAAATACAAACAAAAATAACATGAAAGACATTGATGTCAAACGAATATATATCCTAATTCATCTTGATTTTGTTTTTTTAAATCTACGTCCTTTAGTCTCAAAATTACGTATTGTGGTATTTCTTTTATGTGTTGTATATGCCTTTTTTAAAAAAATCTGTACGTTATGGATAAAAATAGATACCATTTTCGGATTCAGAAGACAGGAATTGCTGTAGAACATGTAAAAATTTCAAGACAATAAAGCCATTACAGTTCTGTGTATAATCATAAGACTTTGGAATCCTGTAATAAAACAATAATCATGAGAACTTTGGAATCCTGTAACAAAAACTAATCATAAGACTTTGGAATTCCGTAATAAAACAATAATTATGAGATTTTTACAGTCGTGTAACAACACAATAATCATAAGACTTTGGAATTCTGTAACAAAACAATGTACGTAACTATCTATCTCTTATTTCGCTCTGATACAGTTTTAACCTTGTAGTAAACTTTTTTCACCAAGTCTTCATTAATACATGATTCATTATTTTACTACATTTATAATTAATTATTAAAACTAATGCTGATTTATTAGGCTTTTCGTGCATTACAAAAGACGGTTACATTGAAGGTAATTAAAAATTACAACAGTGAGAACCAACGACTTCGTCATACTTAGAGTTCTTGAAATTATTTAGTATATTTAATATTTTAAAACTACGTATCATAAAAATATGATAATTATCATTAATACTCACTCGCTAACGCAGAAATGTTAAAAACACAAACACTAGCTTGGATCTAGTAAAATGTGTAAACATTTTTAATATGACATGTAACTAAGATTACGAGTTTTTGTGTCAAAAGTGAAAGTTAATGTGACATAAGCTGAATCAAAGTCAATTCTTATGAGACTTCTTTTGGTGGTTAAGATTTTAAAGTTCTTTATAGTATTATTTATTTATCGTAGTTATTTATTATTTATCGTATTCTTATAGCTGAGATTGGTATAGGAACAACTATACCGAATTATCAATCGTTTCCCTCTTACTACACCTATTCGCTAAATAGTTTAAAGAGTTAATGTAGTTGTTAAACCTAAAAATATGTATATACGTTTTTATTGTTGTCTCTGCTCGGTATTCATCAAAATCTCTGGATAGCCGTTTCAATCATCACAGAATAACCTTTGCAAGTAAGCAAGTAACATAAATCATTGTACTATTGCATGTGTGAAACTTTATTGTTATTAATAAAATATATGTTTCTACTTAAATAACAACAAAAAATGTGTCGAATTTCCTCGGTATTTTCCACTATTTGAACTATTAATACAATTGTATGGAAGTAGAAGCTTCTTTAACACTCCTTCAAAATAATGGTAAATTCGGATCTAAAATCGAATATTTCGTTTCAAGAGTCTCTTTTCAAATGATTATAACAGTCATCTTATTATCTGAAGACCCACTTGTTATTGAAAAATACTTTCGCGAAGTATTTAATTTTAGCTGATTATGTGTTATTAAAAAGGCTAAAGTTAAGTATGTCAGTTACATGCATTGTTGTCAACTATGTTACCGAAACATTTGGTACAACACATACCAACCCACTGTACTGAATTTTCACACTGATACTATCGATTTAAAGATACCGAACTATAAATCGTAGTGTTTTGAAAAATAGAAGCTAAACACATGAGAAATATTACCCAAAGTAAATCATTTATCAGTCATACGAAATTTTAAACGTATTGTGAAACAAAACTGCACGTCTAGGGTTAAGCTCACCAACTTAGACATTAACTGAAGACTGCAAACTAGTTCACCTATTACGCTATAAAAAGTACGTCGCTAGATTTTATGGACGTTTGCAGCCCACAAGACACTCACTCGTCTCAGTCTTGGTGGAAACTCGCGACTCTCGTGATATCTATAACTTCAAAATTACAAAGAAGAAGAATAAAAAGTACTGTGTGACGCTACTCAGAGTTTTCTATGTACTTTTTATCATGTGTTTGACAGACTGAAGATCGCTTTGGAAATTACTGTCTCAACTATAGCGCTGCGAGTGTCCTAAGCCTTGTTCGAGTTGGTTCACTCTATATAGGGAATACTTGATTGTAACGTTCCGGAGAATACTGCTTTGCTTACATTGTTGGATGTTTCAAAAATGAATCATAGCTCTTTCAACATGTTAATATACATTTTATACCGCAGAAATATCTAGCAATAATTAGTAAAGTTCGGTTTTACCAGTAAAGTGTTACCATTTAAATCTACATGAAATACTGTGGATTTTTAATGCAGTCTAAAAGAGTAAAAAAGATGCTACTTCTAAACTCTCCAAACATAAAACTGTTTTGAAGTGTTTTTCACCAAATATATTGATGTAATGTTGTTAGTGTAATATGTAGGTTCACTGGTGTCTAACGAATAAGCATCAAGAAATAGAGATGTTTTATAAAGAATAAGTCAAATTAACATCAAATGTTTAGTTTGGTTTAGATATTCATGCAGAGTTACATTAGAAAGCTACCCATGCTAGCTATCCCTAATTTTCTATTGGTAGACTAGAGATAAGACAATTTGTCATAGCTTTCATTGGTTCTTTTGGATTTCCATATTCAGACAGTAAGATTTGATAATCATTTTTTAAATGTACCAACAACTTCGATTGGTGTTTTTGGCGACAGTGAGAGACAAACCATGGACCCTTGGGTCCATAGACTACAACACTAACAACTAGATATCGTTCAATTCAATAACAAACGAAAGAAGACTGATATTCTCACGTGATAAAAAACATAAATATTTATTCCTCAATAATCAAAACGATGGAAGTTCTGAGATCTTATTATAACTGACCATTTCAAGTATAAAAATTAACTGGTCTAATTATTCGATCAGGTAAGAAACTGAGACTTCGTCACCCTACAAATGGCAAAAATTGTATCTGTTCCACTATTTAACGTATGCTAAAAGCAATAGTGTGGTATCCAACAATCCTATATTGCCTAGGTCAGCTGACATTTCCATTATTTTCAAGGTGGGTTAGCCTTCAGTTCATACACACTTATTAAAGCCTCTTTACAATCTATCCACTTGGATATGGCCGTCATCCCAAAAACGTGATGATGCAGAAGAATGACCAAGTTTGTTTGTTTCTAGTTAAGCGCAAAGCTGCACAATTAGTTATATGTGTTCTGACCACAAAGGGTATTGAAACCCAGTTTCTAGTGGTAGAAGTCCGCAAGCATACCATTGTGTCACTATGAGGCGTATAGTCGAGTAAGTATCAGCCCTTGAAGCTATACTTTTATTTTC
Source organism: Carcinoscorpius rotundicauda (assembly GCA_011833715.1). Taxonomy (NCBI): domain Eukaryota; kingdom Metazoa; phylum Arthropoda; class Merostomata; order Xiphosura; family Limulidae; genus Carcinoscorpius; species Carcinoscorpius rotundicauda. The sequence continues at coordinate 32,107,911 of CM022393.1, forward strand.
TATTCAAAACTACTTATTACATTCTTGAAATCCTAAATGCATCACAAGAAATATAAGAACACTAGGATGAATATAATTATTCATTAAAAACTGATAACTATTCAAATCATATTGAGCAGAAATTTAGTATCTATTTTACTGTGGGTTCTATATCACAAGCTTACTGTGTAAAAGATCAACATACTAAAATATGTCTGTGCACCGAAGGAAATCAAGTAAGCTAAGCTTACGAAAACAAGCTTCGTAAGAAATAACTTCTTCCTCTCACCAATATCAACCCTTGCAAAAGTAGTTGACACTGACACAAACAGACTGGTTGATTCTTTCCAGACTTTGACAGCTGTCACGTGATAATTTAGAGACACTCATGGCAGAGATTCTATTCTAGTCCAAGAACTTAACAGAATGACATCATCATTGTTCATCTTGTGTGAGTACAATCATGCATTCTTTTTATTTCTGGCTTGAGACGTTAATTGTAATTAAAGAAATAAAGCCGTGAAAATGTCATCACGCAAGTTATTTCGTGTTTCAGCTTTAAAAAGGGTTTATTTTAAGATAATGAAATTTTAAACATTATACAAGTAAGCCTGCTAAATTTTATCTTTGTTTCATAAAAAGAAGCAATTACTTTCTTAAAATACAGATACGAGTTATGAATTTCTGCCTCAGTGTTAATGTAATTGATACGAAGGTGATTATAAAATCTCAGAAAACATTCTCTCTTCCTTGTAGCATATGCCATTTGTTTACAATATTTTCAATATTCTCACTAAAAGCTTCATAGTTTAATTAACGTTTCCTTTGATTACATTATTTTAGCCATTCTATCACATTCTACTCACTGCCAGTAGCAATTATTGGTCAATTAAATGTTATGTGTATCTTAAATGGTGAATTTTTTCAGAGTATTCTGTCTGTTGTTGAAAAATCGTTTTGATTTAATGTTTTTGCGATTTTAAAACTGTAAATGCTTACGAAAATATAAATGTTATCGAATAATGATATTCTAAATAATAATACTTTAGAACATTAATTTTTTTCCGTTTTATAGCTAACTAATAAAACATCTATAAGTAAATTACGGTGAATATTTTCCTGAACAATCGTGTTACTGTTGAAATTGTAATTTCTCATAAACCAGATGTAAGAAGGGCCGACACAGAACATTCACTTTATATAATAACACTACGTAACACAGAGTGCTATTCTGAGCTGTATAATAAAATTTAGAAATTAACCTTTTTTTTCTATGTAAAAACGGGCAAATTTGCACATATTCATTTACATAAGGTCTGAATAAAACAGCATACAAATCAAGATTTACATGTATTTATACCAAAGTTATACAAATATGAACAAAAATCCTTAAAAGTGAGTAGTTTTTTGGAATTTACCACTGTAATGTAAATTACTTTAACGTGTCAGCCCCCAAATATAGTCTCTCATCATGTTTTAGTTATACGCTCCTTGGTAGCGGCGCTCAAAGTCCAGTATACACTGCTGGCCAAAATCCTAAGGTCAATGAACAAAAAGAAAAAATATGCATTTTGCGTTGTTAGACCACTTATTTGAGTAGAGCTTCGAAATATGAAAATAAGAGAAGGGAAAATAAAAATAAAAACCTTTTTTTAGCATTTAACAGGAAAATGTGAAAAATAAGAAAGAATGGTATGCCTTTGACATGATAGCCTAAAGGTGTAGTATTTTGCGATTAAAATTACGCTGTTTTATATCAGATTTGATTAATGTAACAAGTAAATGAGTATGAGCATATGAGCTGGTTTAATTTTTCAGAGAGTGATACTTAGCAACCACGACCATTTTATAAGATTAGTTTAAATATTTTACGGTGTTTAAAAATTTTTGCAAGTTCAACGTACTAGATTCACACCAACATCCTTAAAATATTCCCATAAACGTGATTTATGTTTTTAATGCCCTAAACCGACCCAAACTAATTACAGGTACACTGAAATTAAATGACGGTATATTGAAACAAACAAATAGCATTGAAATAGTAGTGGTTGATGTAGGTTTCTTCAGGTAAAATTCGATATTTTCTTATTCGAATGAACACACATACACTGTTGGCCAAAATCTTAAGGCCAATGAACATAGAGAAAAAATATGCATTTTGCGTTGTTAGACTCGACCACTTTTTTTTAGTAGAGCTTCAAAAGATGAAAATAAAAAAAGGGAAAATAAAAGTAAAAACCTTTTTTTAACATTTAATAGGGAAAATGTGAACTCTATGAGATTAGCCTAAATACCAGCTGGTCAAAAATTTAAGACCATACAGAAACGACGCGTTAATCGGTAAACACGAAACGAAATTTAGTCATTTATGTTCAAGCATTAGCGTTGTCAACATCTCCCACTGATATCTTCTGTGTCACAGAGGGTAAAAACATAGCAAAGGCTAAAAATTTGACAGAGTCTGAACGTGGCAGAATTGTCGAGCTGAAAAAACAAGGTATTATTCAAAGTTCCATCGTTGGTGAGATTGGGCGGAGTAAAACTGCTGTTGCAAATTTCTTAAAAGACGACACGGAACGATAATTTCAAGTGGTCGGCCCAAGAAAAGTTTGCTGACGTTGAGCAGGAGGTACATTGCCATATTGGAGAGAGCATCCTTATTGACTGAATGCCCTTCCTTGTGTGGAAATGACTAGATCTTTCAGCAGGACAATGCTGCAATCCAAAATGTCAACAGGACAAAGAACTTTTTCATGGCGAATAACTTGATTCTTTTGGACCATCCAGCGTGTTTGCCCAAACTGAACCCCATTAAAAATGTTTGGTTGTACATGGCAAGGGTAGTCTGTAGAAATGGACATCAATTCCAAACAGTGCTTAAAGCCATCTTCACCACTTGACATTCCAGTCAGCCTTCTGCAAACGCTTATATCGACCATGCCAAAGCAAATATTTCCAGTTATTTGCAGGTCTCAGCCGTGCAACTCACTACTGAGACTTCTTGTTGGGCATTTATTTTCTACCCTGTTTAGGACTTCTATTTGGTATTGTCTTAAACTTTTAATCAGCTCGTATTTAGGGTAATTTCATAGTGTTCATATTTTTCCTATTAAATGCTAATTTTTTTTATTTTCTCTTTATTATTATCATCTTTCGAAGCTCTACTCAAATAAGTGGTTGAGTCTAACAATGCAAAATGTATATTTTTTCTTTATGTTTATTGGCCTTAAGATTTTGGCCAGCAGTGTATCTTGGTGAAAGCGCTCGCCTTATTCCTCTGAGTATGCTCCCATGTTCTCCTTGAATTTATCAAGATGAGCGTCAAGGATATGGACTTTCAGGGATATCCTGCAGCCCATTTTGTCGTAGTTCTTCACCAGAGCTTCAACCAGTTACACATGACTTTCGGCCTTGTGATTGCCAAAGTTCCGAACCACTGCGATAAAGCTGCCCCAAGCTTCTTTTTCCTTCCTACTGAGCTTCTTAGGGATTTCTATGCACTCCAGGATCTTCTTTATTTGTAGTTCATCAAAGACACCAGCTTTGGCTGTCTCAGACAGCTTAGGGAAAAGTCTCAAAGGTATTTGAAGGCTGCACACTCCTTGTCAAAGGCTGTGACAAATTGTTTCATAAGACTCAATTTTATGTGCAATGGTGAAAACGACACCTTCTATAAGTCCGCTAGTGGCTCACACTTGACATTGTGCCTCCCCACAGAGAACATAGTTCCGTTGTGGCCAGTGCTTCCTGTTGTAGTACGCTGCGGTGTCCTTGCAGTCCAAAAGGTAAAAATAACAAGTAAACTTGTTAAAGCCTCCTTGAAGACTCATCAGGAATGTCACAATTTTGAAGTCTCCGATAACCTCCCAGCCATACTCATCATACTTCAAGGCTTCTAGCAAGGTTTTGACACTGTTGTATTCCTCCTTGAGGTACACCAAATGAGCCAAGGTGATAAATGGATACCTATTCCCGTTATGGAACAGCACAGCTTTGAGGCTTTTGGATGAGCTATCAGTGAAGAGACGCCACTCGTTCGGGTTACAGGCAATTCCACTTGTCTCGCACAGACCGGATACAATGTGACAAAAGCAGAGCCCATTTGATGAGTGAAGAAGCTTGAAAAATGTCTGTGACGCTTCTTCTGACTTGCGACTTGCACACTTTCGTTCTTGAAAATTCTGGCAAATTCTACAACATTCTACTACTCAGCACTGAATTTACCTGGAATGCTCTAGAGAATGGGTAAATTTGAAAATTTTATTACCCAGGTCACAAAAGCAAAGATTGAAGAGAAAAATAGGTAATTTTCATTTACTTTAGGCATAAGCAACTGGGAAATAACACTTTCTGTCCAGAAACATGAAAAAGTAAAAATTTTCTTACACAGTGTAATAAACACTCTACTATATGCATTATAAAAAATGTGGTGGGAAATTTTTCTTTTAATTTCTCTCTTGAAATTTTCGATATTGAACAAATAATATGTATTTGAGAAATACATTTTGGTAAGTTATAAATGAGCACGTTACATAGAAGTGGTATTGTACATTTGAGAAACCAATAAAATAATGGTTTATATAATTTTTTATCTGGAAGAAGTTGTATGTATATTAAGTAATTATACAGATTTGTTACCTATACGTCCTAATGTATAATACGAGGTTAATTATTCCATGAGCGTTATACTTTCTTGGTTGTTTCCTTATTGTATTATCCTCATTCCAAGGTGTGATACGAATACTTGTACAAGTTAATATGATTTATGATTGAATTATTTTTATTGATGCACATTGACTTGATTTCTAATTTATTACCTTGTATAAATTGGAAGCTTTTAATCATGCGTGTCCCGACATGGCCAGGTGGGTTAAGGCGTTCGACTTGTAATCCGAGGGTCGCGGGTTCGAACCTCGGTCGCACCAAATATGCTCGCCCTTTCAGCCATGAGGGCGTTATAATGTGACAGTCAATCTCATTATACGTTGATAAAAGAGTAGTCCAAGAGTTGGAGGTGGGTGGTGATGATTAGCTGCTCTCCCTCTAGTCTTACACTGTTAAATTAGTGACGGCTAGCGTAGATAGCCCTCTCGTAGTTTTGCGCAAAATTCAAGAGCGAAACAAACAAAAGTTGAAACTTGTAATTATTTTACTGTATTTTTAATTTCTAAACTTTCTTTGATATTATTTGTTTAAACTCGATGTTAGAGGTTTTGGTTTTTGTTTTCTTGGGTACCGTTTGTTGTACTCGTGTACTTGTCATGGCGTCATGCGTGTGCAATATCTGAAAAAATCCGAAATGTAACTTTTATTCTAAAACATCTCATTAGAGAACAAAAATATGTGTCAAAGCTAAATTATCCAGTCACTATTCCGAATGCTACATATCTTACTCCTCTTATTCGAATAGTAATAATATTATTTGACTGCTTACAGGCTTTTATCCGAAAATTTATTTTTCTAGTGTTTACATCGTTTCTCCAAACGATTGATATCTCTCATGTTAAAATTTTAATCACATTTCCCGTTTCGACAAACTTTGAGTTTTTTCTTATAAACAGCGAAAACAACGACGTGAGCATTTGTCGCTGGTAGATCGATAGAAAAATAATAATAGAAGTTTCAAAGAAATATAAACTGTGTTAATTAACCGACCCCATGTTTTCTTTTATTGTTTGCACATTTCTTGTTGTTTTTGTGGGTGGGAGAACTTTGTTATTTTTTGCTGATTTGTTATTTTTTTCATTAGGTTTATAGCAACCTATTTTATATGTTGTGTAATCAGTTTGAGCTCTATAACAATTTAATGTAATTTTATAAAATTCCTATTAAGTTTCATATCCCTTCCTGCTTCTATTAAAGTATGAAATTAATACTTCTGTAAATGGTATTTTATTCTAATTTTTTGTATTATATTTAATTTGTAAAACGAATTTCAGCAAGTGCAGGTTTAATTTTTATCAGTGGCAATAGCTCTTGATTTCTTATATTCAATTCGTGTTCTCCTACTAAGCGATCATCTTAAATATTTACATAAAAGATAACCCTTGAGGTTTCATCGTACTCGTTGGCTAAAGTTACAATTACATTTTCGATCATCTTATACATAGCCATATATAATGTATATATATATATACAGTTAATTACAATTTTATATGAGCGACCAATTGCTCTATTCCCAATAGATTGCTGTTAAATTTGATTTCTAATTAAATAAGTTAAAGATCGTACACGTTGAATTTCAAAAACAAATTATTCAAATATTTATATTATTTCTTTAGTAAGGAATTCGTAAGCTGAAATTAAAGTTATCTTAACTATATACCTTCCAACAACACAGCGGCATGTCTTCGGACTTACAACGCTGTAAACCGGGTTTCGATACCTATGGTGGGCAGAGCACACATAGTTCGTTGTGATGCTTTGTGTTTCACGCCAAACAAAAAAACCTTAACAATTTTTTTCTCTGTAATAGCAAATACTTATCTATTTTTTTTCTAATGTCATCAGAGTTGGTGAATATACTGAGCAAGTAACAATGGTTTCGCTCTTTCAAAATATCTTTGAGTTATTTAGGTAAATATGGGGTTGAAATCTGATATGTATGTTAATATCTAGTTTCAAATTAGTTAGAAAGAGAGAAATAAACTTTCTTTAACCTCTTTATTTCCTGAATTATGAAGATGAATTGTACTGAATAATTATCACTATTGAAGTAAAATATTTTTCTCTAGATTATTTTAAAAAATTTAACCATAAATTAAGTATATATATATATATATATATATATATATGACCAAGTTTTTCCAAAGACGTATTTCTAATCCTGTTTTACCTAAGTATATAGATATGATCAATTTTATCCAAAGATTTATCTCTAATCCCGTTTTACCTTTTGTTCTACGATTTTAAACGTCCTTTATTTTATGGTATGTTTCATCTGTTATTAATTATATAAAAGTAACTTTTAAGAACAATGATAATGATTTATAATTAATTAAAGTTAAAACATTTATATTATTTGACTGTTTTAGAAGATCTTACTAGAATATCAGATGAAGTTAGCGATTCTGCTTTTTTTCTCTGAATATTCTGTAATTGTTTTCAAAGCGAGTTACTGTTTAAGATTGCAGTATGAACCTCATTAAATAAATGTATTTGACATATCACGGCTTGTAATTGGTTTCAACCTATCTTGCCAGGTTGCACATATCAGTATCTTAAAACTTATTTTCATTCTACTGCAAGAGGAGTTATTAACAAGAAAACTGTAAAATCAGAAATCACTAGAAGTTTCTTAGACTTACAAGCTTTCTACACAAAAGCGATGAAGTAGGGGTGTTATTAACAGTGTTGAATGAAAAGGCCGTGTGTGACATATTGAATGTAATTCTATAAACTACTAACGGTTATACTCCAGCGTTGTCAGGTTTTTATATATATAACTGGAAGTTTGATTAATTATTCAGGACATTTCAACCAAACATTGATATACGCTTAATGAACATTACCTCCATTGTACATATTTTTGCTTTGGAAACTAATGTCGTCATAAAGTATATATCTTAAAAAAAAAATTAGCACATGATCACAGTTATAAAGGTTATTATACCCCATTAAGACAGTTATAGGCATAACAAAATTTCACAAATAGCAATTAGGATTTCTGTAAATTTTGATTTCGATGGAAATGTTAATTATTCAGAATTTGGCTGTAAAAGTTTTGCTCAGAATTTGGCTGTGGGACAATTTATTGTTCAGAATTTGACTGTGTGAAAGTTTATTGTTCAAAATTTGGCTGTGTGACAGTTTTTGTTCAGAATTTGGCTGTGTGACAGTTTTTGTTCAGAATTTGGCCGTGTGACAGTTTATTTTTCAGAATTTGACTGTGTGACAGTTTTTGTTCAGAATTTGACTGTGTGACAGTTTTTGTTCACAATTTGGCTATGTGACAATTTTTCCTCAAAATTGGGCTGTGTGACAGTTTTTGCTCAGAATTTGGCTGTGTAATAGTTTTTGTTTTTATTTTGTCCTTTTCCATGTTCTTTTTAAAAAAAAATTGATTCGTATAATACCATACATTTCTTGATTATAAGAATTATGATTAAAAAGAGAAAAACACTTTTATATTTATATGAAACAATATGTGCTTCAGGAAAACTAAAAATGCTGAGCAACTAAGAGAAGCTACCTGTTTTATTTAATCCATATAACTATATCTTATTTTTGTTGATTTCTACAAGGGATCGCGAACTTATTGGACATTTCACGATGTTAGTTAATTTAGAAATGTTCTCAAACGTAGTCATTATTTTGACTAAAGATAAATGGAACGAAAGTTTGTTGTTACAAAATTTAATGATTTTATGATTACACCAAGTTAAATTTACTGTTTAGTTTAATTATAACTATTTAGCTTCAAGAAGTTAATCATTTTGTTTTCTAATACCACTTTATTCAATACCAAGATGTTTATTGAGGTACAAAGCTGCCTAAGTTTGTCTAAATACAGCTCACACAGACAAACACATTATGCTCTATTATTTAAGTTTTTATCATATTTCATTTGGTTGTTACTTCAGTATTTTAAGTTGAAATGATATATATATATATATTATCTCTCAAGTTTTTAGCAAAATCTCGTACTTCGTTTCGGTTAAAATTTTAACAGTTAACAAAAGAACGGGAGTAACGTGAAATAATGGAGAATATATATCTTAAACCACGTATTAATAAGGCCCGACATAGCTAAGTGGTTAAGGCACTTGGCTCGTAATACGAGGGTCGCAGGTTTGTATCCCAGTCACACCAAATACGTTTGCCCTTTTAGAGGTAGGACGTTATAATGTGACGTTCAGTCCCGCTATTCATTGGTAAAAAGAGTAGTCCAAGAGTTTCCAATAGGTGGCGTTGACTAGCTGCCTTCTCTCTTGTCTTATACTGCTGTGTTATATACGGCTAGTGCAGATAGCCCTCGTCTTTTGTATATTTTTTTGTTTCTAATTTATTAGCTTTGTGGTAATTTTCAGCATGATAATCTGTAGAGTTATTGATACATGATAATTTATTAACTTGTGTTTTAATTGTTGTATTTCTGTGTATACCCCCTCGTTGAGGTGGGATAAATAAAGAGAAAAAAAAAAAGATAACCCTTGTATAGCTTTGCGAGAAATTCAAAACAAACCAAAACTTATTAATAAAATAAAGACAATAAAAAATATTAAAGCACAACCAATAGCTAATATATTAAATAACTCTTTTTGCGTAGCATCTTTTCTATAAACAAAATTAAAATTTGAATTCACTGTCACAGAATTACCAGTTTCGGTTTAATTGGAAATGCTTGTTTTCGGTTATTCATTGTTTGTTTCTTTTTTAGTTTTATCGTGATATTTTTTTAAATAGAAAGATCTCTGTTATTCTGTGCTCTGAAGAGGATCTAGAAGTGATGGTTTGTCCATGTTTTGTCGATACAGTGTTTTAGCGTTTACACATCTCAAACTAAGATGCTCGTTAATTAGTTTTTCTAGTCTCCTTTTTGTCAATAGTATGTACTCTTCTTGCTTGTAACTGAAGCAGTCATATACGGGTTATGTAAACAGTTGATTTGATCTTTGAACGAAAGAAGTATTTTTGTCTGATATCTTAAAACACAACACAGAGTTTAATATACGGATACATTCTGTTCATCAGTTTATAAATTACAGATGATACATAGCAATTAAAGTAAGTAATGACTTTGGTAAAGGCTAGATTACAATACAAGCTGACTCTGTTACTGAAAGGTATTATACCTGAGGTAATGTACACGTTTATATACTGTTTAACAATAATATAATCCTTGATCTTTTATGAAAGTTAAATTAGCTAAATATGGGTCCTTCCTCCCACCAAGTTGTTTTGTTGAAAAATAAACGAGATTGTACTTTGACAAGGTTTAACATATTTTTGAAAAAAAAATCTCCAGTACTCTATAGTTTAAATTTCAGTATAATTCTATGTTTTCATTAAATGGTACATCGGTGAATAAACACTAGACGTCAAAGCTAGCATAGGAAACGTATCTACCAAACTGTAGTTCTCTGAGGTCATTAATGAGATGAGATGGATTTAGAAAGTGGCCCCAGTAATACCTTATTTAAAAAGTGCCTCGTTCTTCATTTAAAGGAAACTAATGGCCAGAGTATATGAATTATACTTTATATGATAGAAATAGATAAAATTCCCCTGAACGGAAAAAAAGATCTATGTTAGATGATGAGACAATCTGAATAAGGCAGGAAAAACGAACAACCGTATTTTTGAACGAATAACGTCGACTATCCTGATGTGCATGTTTAACTCACATCAGTTGGTCATCCCATAATTAAAGAATAGGAAGGATTAGGCAGGTATTTCTACAACTGTATACATTTGTGGGAAAGTTTAGAAATGAAAAAGGAAAGTATACCTGTATAATACGTTACTAACACAAATAATAAATTCACTACAACAAGAACATGTTTCTCTGTATTTGTTTGTGTTCACACACACACTTCATTTTTTAAGCTAAAATATTGATGAATCGAGTGTTTGTCCAAATACAGTAATACCACAAAATAAGCAATATCACAAAATATAAGTGGTATCAAAAAAGTATAAAATCAAAAGTCATGTCTTCAAAATGTTACTTTGTCAAATATATGAGCAGGTAATAAAACTGCAAGAAAAAGAATGTAGCTGGAAATTTCTTAACGTTCACTGCTAGAACTTTTTTCAATATAAATATTTCAAACCCCAAAAACAATGTATTCTTGTACAGGTAATAATTCAACTCGGTAGACAGGAATTTATACAGACAGTAAAATATTGTGGTGTTTTACGTGGAGAAATATGATTTACATATGTGTAGATTTAACTAAACTCGAAACTGACATATTATTTGGTGTGCCTATCTTTTATTTATTACTAATATGGAATGTATTTATCTTTCCGTTGGTCTGTTAACCTTTTTGACATATTTGACCTGACTTTCCTGTGGGAAAGTAGAGCAGTGTTATTCAGACCAGCAAAAATGTAATTGAATGAGGTAAATGAGAGCATAATGTTGATAATAGACTATATTTAAACTTGCAAAGAAAGACTTATTCTCACAGTGTGACATGTACACACGTCATATATTTACCGCCATTTTTTTAAAATATAATGTTTTTTTGTTTGTTTTTGGAATTTCGCGCAAAGCTACACGAGGGCTATCTGTGCTAGCCGTCCCTAATTTAGCAGTGTAAGACTAGAGGGAAAGCAGCTAGTCATCACCACCCACCGCCAACTCTTGGGCTACTCTTTTACTAACAAATAGTGGGATTGGCTGTCACATTATATAAGGGCTAGCATGTTTGGTGCGAACGGGATTCGAACCCTCGACCTTTGGATTACGAATCGAACGCCTTAACACGCTTATCCATGCTAAGCCTTTTGTCAATAGTGTTTGTATGCTGAAAGTTAAAAGTTAATAATCCGTGTTAGTCTTTTTAATAGTTAACTGTTATAATTCTTTTCCCTGCTTTGATTTCTGTTGTGTGTCTGTGTGAAGTTTTTTGTCAGTTTGAACATTTTATGACTAAACTCAGATCTATTATTTCTCAAATGTGATGTTTTTTTGAATTATTCCATTTTCCACTAAATATCATTCTGATTAAATACTGCAAACCTCCATCTTCAGTAAGGCTTGTCTTGGTCCTATTGGTTTAACATAGAACACCAAACAAATGATAAACTAAGCTACGCAGTTAAATGAAAGTTAAAACTAAATGAATCGATATTAATTATATTAATTTTATATTAAAATGATTATTTAATAAACACGTAATTTACGTTTAATATTAACTTTTTCGACCAGGTGGTTAAGGAACTCAACTCGTAAACCAAAGGTCATGGGTTTAAATCTGACCAAACTTGTTCGCCCTTTCAACGGTAGGGGCATTATAAAGTGATGATCAATCCCACTATTCGTCGATAAAAAAGTATCCCAAAAGTCAGCAGTAGGTGGTGATGACTAGCTGCCTTCTCAAACCCAAAGTTCGTGGGTTTGAATCCCTTTAGCACCAAACTTGTTCGCCCTTTCAACCGTAGAGGAGTTATAATGTGATGATCAATCCCACTATTCGTCAATAAAAAAGTATCCCAAAAGTCGGCAGTGGGTGGTGATGACTAGCTGTCTTCTCTCTAGTTTTATACTGCTAAATTATGGATTGCTAGCGCAGATAGCACTAGTGTAGCTTTGTTCGAATTAAAAAAAACAGAAAAAACACTGCTGTCACGTGATCTCTTATCTTTTTGTGACTGTTTTTACTGATGCCGTTCTCTGATAATAGAGAGTAATGCGACTTTCAGGTCACATAATATCGATATTGTCGTGCCGTCAAACCTTAATATTTGATAATCTATGCTACTAAATTACACAAGTTATGCAATTGACTGAAAGCTATTTAAATGACAGTGGTGTAATGCACAGCTTGAATTTCCTGGTTTAAAAAAACAAACTTAATCTTTCCAACCGTATCACTTCTAATATCTAAGAAGAAATATCATTCATTTACATTTTATCAGAATTTCCGAAAACCCTACATCTTTGACTTTTAAAGCATATCTTCACTTTTAGTTTATAGCATATCAATTTCCCATTGTAGTCAATATTGGTTTTCTTATTTTTAGCTCACTGCTGATAAGCATACTTGAATTCTTCATATATGTACTGTCTAATACTCATGAGACATTGTTTTTATAGTGTTCTCCTTTTATCCCAATGTAGACTGTCTTGAATTCTCTATATATGTACTGTCTAATACATATGAAACATTGTTTTTTCTAGTGTTCTTCTTTTATTCTATTGTTCATTTTGATCCTTCATGTATATTTCTACTATCTCAGAATCTCAATTCTGGTCACCTTAATATGTTTTCCTAATACCATCTCACTGAGTTATTCTTGCTTGTATGAAATTACTACCGGAAAACACAAATATATAAAATATCTAATCTATGGAATCAATTTAATGGCGCATGTTATGTCTGTTAATAGCAGTTAAGTAAGCAAAAACTGTATAAAGGACGATTTTAAGTAATCAGTGATGTCGAGAAACCCACTTGTTGAGAATTTTATATGCAAAAACGGCTCGTTTAGGTTGAGAAAATATTTTAAATAGATTCCCGCTCTCTACATTGCGACACTCAGTTACACAACCCCTTCCAAACATGTGGTCAGCTTCCGGTCAGTTATCTCTTTCTTTGTGAACTGACGATGACCGAAGAAGGTCGAAACGTTGTTCGCTCTTCTATTTAAAATATTTTCTCAACCCAAACGAGCCGTTTTTGCATTAAAAAAAGATTTTAAGTAATGTTTCCCTTCCTTCGTTCATTTGTTATTAAACAATTAACGAGCTAGTTAGGCGCTAGTTGTACATCCTGCTTTGTGGAAAGCAAATTAATGATTAAGTTAACAGTTAAAGTATTTGTGTCCGATGCAAGCTCTCTTTATTAACCTGAAGATGACCTAAGAAGGTCGAAACTTTGTTCTGTACTTTATTTTAATTAAAGTTTTAATACCCTTACCAACCATCTTCAAAATACAAAGTATTTGTCTCCTTAACTTCAAATCCCAAAGTCTACAGAAAAGAAAAATATGCCCTATTTAGGGTTATTTTTATTCTCATTCTCAGGCAAAAATTCTGAAACAAAATAGTTCTTGCAACGTTGAGGGGCTTATGGGTTATCATACCACAGAATTACAGTAATCTGGCCAACCCTGAATGATGGATGTTAACACACGCATATACAGAAATATAATAGAACATATTTACAGTAAGGTTTTGTTATATAGACGGGTTTTATAACTATTATTTTATTAAAAACTATAAATCACAGATTCCTGTTATGGATATTTGTCTAAATCTTCAATATTCCTAGATACTCTACAATAGTGATTTGGCACTAAAACATTAGAAATATCATATTCTGCTATAATAAGGTTACATACGCCAATATTTCAATAAAAGTTACATAAAATTAATATTATGCTCTAATAATGTCATGCACGCAAATAACTGAATATAAGTTTCATAAAATTCTTTCTTCAGCGACAGTTCAGCATGTACATGTCATCGTTTCATCATTCACTAATTGTTTTTAGGGCAGCTCAAAGACTTAACTTACAGGCAACAAGAAAGAAGAGAAAACAAGTGCCAGGAAGATCGTCATTTTACCATACGAGCTTCGGCGATCTTGTGAAGCTGTCTCCACCACCTCTTCCACCAGGACTGACCAGAATGTCCAGCAAGAGAGCGACTCTTGGCTTAGGAAAGGTAAGTAGAAACAACACTTAGCAACAAACAAGCAGTATTTTTTTTCTATTATTTAAATAAATGTTAGCTTGTTTTCAAATTTTACGCAAAGCTACACTAGGGCTATCTGTGCTAGTCGTCCCTAATTTAGCAGTGCAAAACTAGAGAAAAAGCAACTAGTTATCACCACCTACCGCCAATCCTACGGATTTATTTTACCGGGGAATAGTGGGATTCACCGTCACATTATAAACCCCCCACGGCTGAAAGGGCGTGTGTGTGTGGTGTGACGAGGATTCGAAGCCACGATCCTTAGGTTACGAGTCTATCACCTTAACCACCTGCTATGCCAAACCGGTTTAAAAACATTTCATTTTTGATTAACATCAACTTGTTGAATTCCGAGTAGAATTTTTTGTTTTTTTTTAACAGTATAATCTACAGACGTTTATATCTCATTAATTCGTTTTCATTTGGAGTTTAAACGATATTTAATTGAGGCAAATAAATCAGTATATATTAAAGATATTGATATGTTTGTTGTAATATTATATTAAAAATTAATATTTAACCCCGAAATCTCAAGTGAGAGGAAGTAAAAAACTAGTTCACTAGCATTTGAAAGTAAAATTTATTTCTGTTGTTTTGTATTCGATTTATACAGAATTAATTTATGAATATTGAAAAAAAGACAATTAGGTGAACAGCTATTGTTATCATACATAGTAAATAATCTTTTAAATTGTATTGTTTTTATATTTTCATTTTATTTTTTCCCACATTACAACGCCTCCGAGTGGCACAACAGCATGTTTGCGGACTTATACCACTACAAACCGTGTTTTAATACTACCCTTAGTCGGCAGAATACGGATAGCCCATTGTGCAATTTTGTTCTTAACTAGAAAAAAATACTTCAGTTTTTATTACTGTTGTCTCAATTTATAATTTATGTGTAAGATAGGTTTAACTGTTTAAAGAGGTTCTTTAACCTGTTCAGTGCCGTAGACGAGATAACTCGTCCAAGCCAATCGGTAACACAGTGCCACGGACGAGTTAATTCGTTCTCAATAATTCCTAACTTCAATGCTAGATGTCAGCACCATACATTCATTCGAGCTATTTACGAATTGTTTCACTTTCGATCCAAAATGGCGTCACGAGAAAAGTTACAAAATGAAGAAGCATTAGAGTTGTATTGTAACAGCTTAAATACTTTGCAGTCAACAGGTTAAACTTCCATACAGGGAGAATAGAATCAGAATATAATATATATATATTTGTTTAACTGACTTTCTTTTAAGACTAGGGTTAAAAGTTTGCTTTGAAGTTTTTACAACTATACTTTCTCGCACCACCAAATATACCGTTTAACAGTTATCATCTTTAGTATCAAATTAAAACTAATAATTAATAATGATGATAAATTAATTTACAATAATCTGTCAAAACAACAACACTGAACATTTACACCAACTCATTAGTTAACTGAAAATTCCACTGGATCACATCGGAAACGGCCCGGCATGGCCAAGCGTGTAAAGGTGTGCGACTCGTAATCTGAGGGTCGCGAGTTCGAATCTCCGTCACACCAAACATGCTCGCCTTTTCAGCCGTGGGGGCGTTATAATGTGACGGTCATTCCCACTATTCGCTGGTAAAAGAGTAGCCCAATAATTGGCGATGGGTAATGATGACTAGCTGCTTTCTTTCTAATCTTACACTGCTAAATTAGGGACGGCTAGTGCAGATAGCCTTCGAATAGCTTTACGCGAAATTCAAAAACAAAAACAAACAAAACACATCGGAAACTAAACTTCAAAGGTATTTTCTGTGATTCAGCTTCTTTTACAAAATCTACGTTATTATATTTAGTGGTTCAATTTTACACGTAGTGGTTGATGTTTCAAAGGTATGAACAGCTAGGTCTAAGTGCTAGGACTATATTTAAATCTCAGTGTTACACGTACAGCTCATATGCACATAAAGTTTCGGTCAAAGTTAAAAATCAATACTGTTTTCTCACATTCTTATGCCTGTAAATATAGCGTATAAAATATTTTCGAGTTCATACACCACAGCCAAGCAAATGAGAAAAAAGTTTGTTTTTTTTCTTTGTTCCTTCGGTGGTGTGTAACATCTTTTGAATTGTTATTATCGTGATAAGACCAATACATCACAAGTTTTTAAATGATTGTAGGTTTTACTGTTTTTGCGTTGTATAAGAATGTGTGCAATTTTTGTGCTTTTTATAGATCATGCAACTAAAATATTCAACACGAATAATGTGTATTGAAATGAAATCAATAACTTAGTCTTGACTTTTTTCTTGTAAATATTAGTAAATATTTCCGATAAACTACTCACAGAAACTGTAATAGTACTATTCATCTGCTAGCGATAAACCTTACTTTGTATGAAAAGTAAACTCAAATCAATCTTTACTCCAGTTACAGTAACTCAACTAAAAACGTAAGTTCAATAACTCATAATTGAAAAATCAAAATGAGTATGAAGTTTAAAACTATTTTTATTATATTTTAGTTTCTTCACAAAAATATTTTAATTGTTCTTTTTTTTCCTTCTTTCTTTTTTTTTTGAAAAATTAAAGAATTAATAATTGTTGCGGTTTCGTAATAACATGAAATAATGAATATAATCACTTAAGAAAATAAACTTGAAAATTAAGTTTCATTAAATTTATATGACCACCTATTAAAACTTACAGCAAAAAATATGAATTTTCTTATAAGGAATTAATAAAGACAAGGATCGAATAAAATTATTTATTACTGTTTTAAAAATAAGATACGAATCATAAGTATCTTGTTTAATGAGACTTGCTTGTTTCTTTAGAATTAAATATCAAGCTACACAATGGGATGTCTGTGCTCTACGCACCGAGGGTATCAAAACCCGGTTTATAGCAGTGTGAGTCCGCAGATATCCTGCTGTGCCATTGGGGGGCATTGAGGAGACTTAGCGAAACAAGTAAACCATCCCTAATTTATCACTGTAAGAATGGTGTGATTGACCTTCACTTTATAACTCCTCCACCTGGCTTGTGGTAAATGAAACATGCATATTCTAACGACCAACCTGTACTTGTTACGTTTTTAATTCATTAATAGCTAGAAAAATTAAAATACAATATTTATTAATGTATTGAAAAGCAACAAGTCGTTTGGTTCACATCTTGTGCAATGTTGTGTCACTGGAGTTCCGAAGAAACATTTCTCTAACACGGGCAGTTTAAAGATATAAATTAGTGACGAGTGGAAAGTCGTGATGTAAAGATTTGAAACATTTATGATGTGCTTGCGTTTTAAAAGCCTTATCTTTAACGGTAGATCTTCCCATACTCTCATACTCCACATTAAGCTCCACGAGAAAATTGAAGCTTTGAAAAGTTGCTCCTCTCTTCAGTTTCTCATCCAAAACAGTTTCAAATAGTTTTTTTTTCCTCGGTCGGTTTGAAGTACCAATCGTAAAACTCCCATCACACTAACCTTGCTTATCTACAAGAAGCAATTTTTGCTCCCTGCTAACTACGTCATTTTCCTGCTTGGAATACAGTTATGAAGTGCCCTTGACTGCCTATTTGCTAAGGAAATGGGGCATAAAATGATGTGGCGAGGAAAAATTGACAATTCGTTATCCTAAATTCTCTATTATAACGGAATACCAGAAAAGTGTATTAATGGTGAAGTGATCAAATACAAGAATTCATGTACTAAACAATATCTAAATAACTACAAAAAATACATTTGGTGAAGCATATGGAAACCTTTTCTCTCTGTGGCCTAAATTAACTATATTAAACATTTACCTACCTTTCTGATATTTCCAAGGGAAAACTCGTTTCATGAACAAACACGCTATTAATTAACAAAACAAAACATTGTATTCACACTTTATCACCGGTTACAATTACACTAAATTTTCATAGTTTAAATAAATTCAATAGTATTAATTACGAACTAATGACTCTCAAAATAATTCTTGATTAGTTTGGTTTTAACTTTGTGCAGAACTACACAACAACTAATTACGCTATTCGTCGCTAATTTAGTAATGATAAACTGGAGGGAAGGTAACTACCCGACTCTTAAGCTTAAAATTCGAGTCGAGCACCTTAATCACAAGGCCTCCGTTGATCAGTGTATGTTTAATAAAGAATGTTTGTTTTTAAATTTCGCACAAAGCTACTCGAGGGCTATCTGCGCTAGCCGTCCCTAATTTAGCAGTGTAAGACTAGAGGAAAGGCTACTAGTCATCACCACCCACCGCCAACTCTTGGGCTACTCTTTTACCAACGACTAGTGGGATTGACCGTCGCATCATAACGCCTTTACGGCTGAAAGGGCGAGCATATTTGGTGCGATCTGGATTCGAACCCGCGACCTTTGAATTACAAGTGGAACGCCTTAACACGCTTGGTCATGACGGGCCCTGTTTAATAAAAAATACCGTTCACTATTCTATAAAATGTAAATTCATAATTTCGCTAATTCAGTTAATTCAACCACAATCCTTTACATCACTTTCTGCTTCTGTCCATTATAAGCTACATTCGGAATCTAAATATTTGTTGTGAACATTTTCAACATTTAACTGCAGAAGAAATAATTCTGAAGATTTGTTTGTTTGTTTGTTTTTTAATTTCGCTCAAAGTTACACGATGGTTATCTACGTTATTATATGCTGGCCATCCCTAACTTAGCGGTGTAAGACTAAATGGAAGGCAGCTAGACATTACCACCCACTGCCAACTATTGAACTACTTTTTACCATCGAACAGTGGGATTGATCGTAACATTATAACTCTCTCACGGCTGAAAGGGCGAGCATGTATGGTGTGACGGAAATTCGAACCTGTGATCCTCATCTTACTAGTCAAGTGCCTTAACCACCTGGCCATGCCGGGCCAGTTGTCAAGAAGATGACTCAGAGCATTTGAGAAGTCCTTATCCGACACTGTTATGGTTCCCCTATGAATAATTTCGTGAATCTCACAGCATATTGTAGACGGTAGACTGTCATTTTGTATTGTAACTCCATCCCCCATTTGAAAAATTATGTAACTATTTTAATTAAATAAAATATTTATTTTCTACTTGTTTACAAACGATTCAACATTGTACGAAGGTAAAGAAAATCACCTATTTAACTTCAATGATTCTACTCTTATGTCTAAAATCGAATAATTTCCATTTTCATGTAGTTGGAAACGTAACCTTCTTTCAACTTCAAATCCAATTCCCCTTCACCAATAACTACAATAAATTCCTTATACATCATATTACCAGTTTCCAACGTCTTTCTCAAACTTCTTTTGACAGACTGTCATTTTTTCAAAAAAAAAATGTTCTCCACATGAATCCTTCTCCAAATTAATTTCATACAGTTATAGGTAAGCAACAGTTCATTTTATGGTATTAATCAGAGTCAGAAACTTCTTAGACGTTAAATTTCAGTGTTAGTCTTTTATTGAAAATAAACTTCGAAGGTTTCTGACCCCACATTTCTGAATAGTCTGTTCATGTGCAAAATCCACTGATAATGTTCTTGTCAAACAGTATATATATATATACGCAAGCTAATTACACATTATTTATTTCATTTTCACTCTCACTTCTCTTAGTAGTCTAACAAAATGCACAGAAACGTAAATGAATGAGAGGACATCCAGTTATTCTGAGCTCTGGCACGCGGAGAGCAGCAGCTCTCAGAATATATATGAGAGATATATTCTTCCCGACCTTATGTATCACCTACACTATTTCTCTACCTTATTGTAGTTAGTGTGTTCTTAATACTACTATATTATACCTTATCATAGCAGACTTTAATAACGAATGACATTACAACATGGTCAAGAAGGAAAGACGTTTCTTGACACAAGGCAATGCAGCATTAAATATTCTTTAATGAAATACTTCTGCACCCCTAAGCTTTTTTATCTACCTTTTTGATTTGATTTTAAAATTTTCAGAACATTAACATTTTCTCAATAATCTAACAGCAAAAGTGTTTTCTTATATCAAAGGTACAGCGGGTTATCTGCGTAGCCCGCCGGGAGGAATCGAACCCCTGATTGTAGCGTTGTAAATTCGAAGACATACCGCTGTACTAGTAGGACGCTACCCAATAACACGAATAATCCAGCTTTGCTACTCTCTTCATCTATTTCTGATGAAACCTTTGTTTCTTCCGTAAAAATTGTCCCTTCGTTCTGTCTTTATTTAGTTATTTACAGAACTGAAGTCTGGCACAAAAGCTCTCTTTAAGTTACAATCTATGATTGAACATGATATTATAACAAATTATGCAAGAGAAATTTCCCCATTGAATCGCACCAGCAATAAAAAAATGTAACTGTATATGTTTATATATCTATTTAAATAAGTAAAAAATCTTAACAATTGACATGCATAAAAAGGAAAGATAGCTTGAGCACACCATATCCAAACCTTAGAACAAATATATTTAAAATTTAGTTTTCTATATGTGAAAAAGAAACAGATATGGATGTTTAAACCCACAACATCCATATTCTACACATTTTTTACTGATGTCTCAGCTTTTATTTGTCTCCAGATTTACAATGCTTAAGTCAGTGGTTCGATTCCCCTCAGTGGGCTCAGCAGATAGCCCGATGTGACTTTTACTATAAAAAAACAAACACACACACATAAATTTCATTTTAGTATAGCTCCTAGAAACCGAATTATGTTTAATTTTCAAAATAACTATGCGAAGCATTCAATTATTAGTGTTATAAAATAGATATTTTATATTTAATTACGAAAAACATGAATTATTTTCGAACACTTAATCATTCTTCACATTATCCTCCAAGTTGATTTATAGTATGAATATTATTACGTGATTAACAAAATGAAAAATAGATTATCTTTCAATAATTTATATGAATTCATATTCATAAAACACAGGAAAAATGTATTAATGAGCCTGTGTAAACGTTTTTGTGCCCAAATTTTAATAAAATAGGATAAATGCCACATAAACATTTCAAATGTAAAACAAGCCTAAATTATTTAGCATTATAGTGTCTGAATAATAATATATATAAGCTGCACAAATCCCTCATCAAATTTCTCTTTATTTCTAGTTCAATAAATACTAATGAAATAAGCCACAATAATAAAAAGCAAATTACTGAACCAGTTATTTGTTGAAATACAACAAAACATAAATAATATAATAAACATAATTTTCAATAATGAGAAATAATAAGCAAATATAATTTAAGCGTATGATTTAATTTTTTATTTATTAACCTATCTATAACAGTAAAAAATCGATTTTTACTGTTAATAATAGTAAAAGAAATATATCTAGTTTTTGTTCATATGATAAGGCCCGGCATGGCCAAGCGTGTTAAGGTGTGCGACTCGTAATTTGAGGGTCCGCTAAACATGCTAGCCTTTTCAGCCGTGGGGGCGTTATGACATGACAGTCAATCCCACTATTCATTGGTGAAAGAGTAACCCAAGAGTTGGCGATAGATGGTGACGACTAGCTGTCCTCCCTCTGGACTTTAAACGCTAAACCAGAGAAGACCAGCGCAGATAGCTCTCGAGTAGTTTTGCGCAAAATTCAAAAACAAACATTAATAAATGTGTTATTATCATAAAAATAGATTTTTGTATAATTTTACAAATCGAGATTTAATTTCCTTAACGTATAGAAATATATATTGATGATCTAATCGGTATCAATAATCCAAGTAAATTTTAATATCAAAGATACTTCCATATGAGACAATAAATAATATTATTTAGATTTTAGTATTTCCAACATTTGTAATTATAGTAATATTAACATTTTTATAAAATAAATGATTTCTCATAGCAAATATGTGGGCTATCCAGATAGTATTGTTCCAAAACACCTATCATCCATTCATAATATTTTAGATCTTGTAAAATTTGCAGTGATGTGTAATAAAGACTTATTAGTCCAAATAATGAATTTTCTTTGGTTCTGATTTTACAATTAACTCTTCATTAAATATTTACAGAAGTTCCAAAGTTATGACATAAATGGATTGAGTATATCTACAATAAAAATAATTTTTAAATTTTTAATACGAAAAAAAAATAATTAGAATTACTCATATAGACATTTTTTGCATCTTATATAGGTGTATTAATGTAAGTGTATCGAATTATGCAAAACCTTGCTAGTGAGTGGTTCTTTTTAGAACCATTCAGGAGTTAGTTGCTGAGAAGATCCAGGAAGAGTGAACGATAGAAACAATTCCAAAAGAAGATATAAAACTTAGTATATTGCTACCATAAATTAAGACCTTTGTTTTAATGTCTAACCATCATATTGAGGCTTCGGTGTTAAATAAAAGAACATTTTTTCTGACTTCCCCAATTATGTATAGTACTCTGTTTTTTATTACTGTTATTAATGTTCTTACTTAAGCATAATAAAAGAACAAATATTTTACACTTCTGAGCAGAAAAATTATTAAACATGTGAGTTTCAGCATCCCTATCTGATTTTTATTTTATATAGAAGATTAAATTTAAGTATTTATATACATGTGTGCACAACATAAAATTAAAATATTAAGTTAAATTGCTCAAAATATATTTAATGTATTTCTTTATTTTAGATTTTTTTTTAGCAAAACTAAGCAACCCGTAATCATCTACAGCCTCGAAATGGAAAGTAGCTTGTCCACAGCACCCACTGACAATTCTTGGGGTAATTTTCTCAGACCAATAATGGTGTTTGTCTCGCTCTTATAGTATGGCTGCTGTCCCAAATTGTAAAGTAAATGTTTGTAGCAACGAACTCCGTCACGAAACCTTAGATTTATAGTCTAAGCACGTTGATCACTAAATCATAGCTGGCTTAATATAAAAGATAACAAAAATTAGTTTTGTTTCTGCTTGATGCCATTGTACGTTAATAATTCAACCACGAACTTGTTCATTCAAGTAAGCAAAAGTGTATCGTATCCCGCTATCATTTTCTTTTATTATTATAATTTTTATCAAACACAATATACTGGGCAACATTTTACAAAATTAGCTGGATATTATGGACAGTGCACAAAATAGTAGTCTTGAAAAGCACATTCGCATAATTATGACCTCTTATAAGACAGGAACAATCTTCTGTGAGTCATTTTCATTGAAAATTATGATTTCAAGGAACATTTAATAGTTTAACAAAAAAAACATTAATTTGTAATTTTAGATTAATCTCAAATTTAAAAAGAAACCACACTTCAGTTTTTCAGTAAATAAACTCATTCAGGTTGTTTAACACAACATTCAGAAACTAAACACACACTCAAACAACATAATTTTTATAAATCATATTCTCTGTTTACAAGTCGCAAAATTCTACTTTGACGTTTTTCACTTTACTTTTCTTTTGTTTTTTACTTAAGCGACATTGCAAGCGTATGATGAGTCAAAAGACCATGCAAAGTCGCTTCAAAAGTCTCCAACTGTGAACAAGAGAGAAGAAAACCAGTCATGAGCTTCCAACGCCTAAAGCAGTAGAATCTTGAATGAATGGCAGTATTGACTGTCACTTTTAAAACATACTGCTGAAAATGCAAAGCATATTAAATAGCACCATGTCTCGAAATTGAGACCTTCAGGTCACCAGCCAATAAGCTTAGTACTTGGCCTTAATTGGGTTAATTTTTTTACAAAAAACGAAAGCAATTGCAGTAGCAAAAGTTTTGTAGTTTAAGGCTTCACACGTTAAACACAAAGGAACAAAATGCAGTTATAAGCAAAACAAACAATAGATAGGTGGAAAAATCCAATTATTAGATTAAATATGGATTTCGCAATTATACCGGTATGGGCTTTAAACAAAACAGAGACCTCTCGATTTCAACCATTCTGTTTAACTCTCATCTTTGAATGTGTGTGTTTTTTCTTATAGCAAAGCCATATCGGGCTATCTGCTGAGCCGATCGAGGGGAATTGAATCCCTAATTGTAGCGTTGTAAATCCGTAGACTTACCACTGTACTAGCGTAGGGGGGGCTCTCGTGTTTGAAAGTAGAAAAAAAAGCAAGAAATTTTACATTTTAATAACCTGAGATTGTCTTACATTAAAATTATTTATCTTACTTGTGTCACCCCCCCTTTGGTACAGCGGTAAGTCTACGAACTTACAACGCTAAAATCAGGGTTTCGATAGCCCAATATGGCTTTGCTCAAAGAAAAACACAGACACTTACTCCTGCTACCTTTAAATTGGACAATATAATAATCAAAGGACTTCAAATATACAAGAAACAAAACTAAGCATATTTATCACATTTGTAATAAAGAATATTCAGCATGAAATACTTTATGATACAATTAAAATATGGTATTTTATGGATCTGAATAAAAGAAAAACCACAGCCATTTCCTGACACGATTTTGAGTATTTTCATCGAAATCTCGCTCTATCAGTTGTGGAAATACAATAAAATCAACCCAGTTTTCGTTGGTAAAAGAACGGGTACCCCAGGAGTTGTTGGTAGACGCTGTCGACGAGCTGTTTTCCCTCTAGTCCATAACTTCAAAGTTATTGACGATTATTAGTTAAATTCCAAAAATAAACAAAGAATCATTTTGAAATTCAAATATCAGTAAACCTATGCTGTACATTCGTTTCGTAACTTTTTAATTTTCCAAAAAATCATGCGCGATGAAACTGGAGATTGACTTCAACTCTACTTCTGTCTGCTGACTAGAGTCGATGTGTTGTTGCATACGATAAGCTTCCTCTACCTTTTTGCGTGATTTATTATCTTTTATTTGGTTATTTATATTTCAGTCAAAATTTTCTACATCATCATTTCCGCTCCATCAGTCTGTTAAGTTGCCTTGGCAAACTGATGGAGAGAATTATCTCCAACCGTCTCCTACATTTTTGTGAATCAAACAACATCCTTCCAGAATTTCAAAATGCCTCCAGAAAAAATAGACAAACAACAGATCACCTCACGCGACTCACCGAATCAATCTACAAAGCTTACAACAACAATCAAGTAACCATCGGGGTATTCCTAGATGTCAAAAAAGCATTCGACAGCGTATGGCACAACGCCATTATATATAAACTAAATCACCTACAAATAAATCCCACGATAGTCAAATGGATCTCAAATTTCTTAACAAATAGAACAGCACAAGTAAAAGTCAACAAAACTATATCCAAATTATTTAATATAGCGGCAGGAGTACCCCAAGGATCAGTCCTCTCTCCACTTCTATACATAATTTTCGTCAGAGACATACTTTTTCCAAATCTAACATACACACACAATTCACAATACGCAGACGACATCGCAATCTGGAGCACCTCCAGAAACCCAGTAATAGCCATGTCCCGCGTACAAGAATCATTAAACAACGTCACAACATGGAGCAACAAGTGGAGAGTTGTGTTAAACCCAACAAAAACACAAGCAATTACTTTCTATAGGTTTCCTAAGAAGCAAAGAAAAAATCTAGAAAAAATAAAATTATCACTTGGAAACACAACCATTAACATGAGTAAAAACATCACATTCCTTGGCGTCACTTTCGACACAAAACTAACATGGAAAAAACATATAAACAATATACACTCATCCATCAGAAAAAGGACTTCATATCTAAAGACCATAACCGGCAAACAATCGAAACGCGCACCGAACACCATTATACAAATATACAAGGCTAGTTCGCTCTTCTATTTAAAAAATATTTTCTGAACCCAAAAGAGCCGTTTTTGCATATAAAAAGGCTTACATCCGTCCACTAATAGAGTACGGATGTCAAGTAACATACAACATGTCAAAT
This sequence comes from Carcinoscorpius rotundicauda, assembly GCA_011833715.1. NCBI lineage: Eukaryota > Metazoa > Arthropoda > Merostomata > Xiphosura > Limulidae > Carcinoscorpius > Carcinoscorpius rotundicauda. The sequence continues at coordinate 32,134,052 of CM022393.1, forward strand.
AACATTCTCCAGAAAATCCAAGTACAGCAAAACAGAATATTAAAATCCGCATTTGGCCTACCGTCATTTACGCCAACAAACTATCTACACCAAATTAGTAATTTACCAACGATAAGAGATAGAATAACAGAACTCTCTCTCAAATATTATCTAAAAGCAGAAAAAAGAAACAAACTAACGGCATCACTACACAAATTATCAAGTGCACCAACAAAATACATTTCACCGTACAACATATTTCAAGAATCACATTCTACTTAACAAAGAATCTAAACAAATACAATCCACGTCACTAACACGAATTCCTTTTTTTTCTCTCTCTCTCTTTCTTTCCTTTTCAGATACAGGGCACACGACAGGCAAAACTTTCGGGGCCTGTCCTGTGAAAGTGGGTTTTCTCGGGGCACTCCTGTTTCCCCCACATCAAAATCTTCAGGCATTGGATTTATAGATCCCAGCCCAGCCCAGGGAAAAGCAACAGGTTTTAAAAAAAACATGGAAATAATGGTAAAAAATTACCAAGAAAAAATTTGTTTTGAATTTCGCACAAAGCTACTCGAGGGCTATCTGTGCTAGCCGTCCCTAATTTAGCAGTGTAAGACTAGAGGGAAGGCAGCTAGTCATCACCACCCACCGCCAACTTTTGGGCTACTCTTTTACCAACGAATAGTGGGATTGACCGCAACATTATACGCCCCCATGGCTGGGAGGGCGAGCATGTTTAGCGCGACGAGGGCGCGAACCCGCGACCCTCGGATTACGAGTTGCACGCCTTACTCGCTTGGCCATACCGGGCCCTATTTCAGGTGGATTAAGGCGTTCGACTCGTAATCTAAGGGCCGCGGGTTCAAATCCCGTTACACCAAACATTCTACCCTATCAGCCGTGGGGGCGTTATAACGCGACAGTCAATTCCACTGTTCGTTGGTAAAAAAGCAGCCCAATGGTGTGAGTGGTGATGACTAGCTACCTTCTCTCTAGTCTTATACTGCTAAATTATGGAAGACTTGCACAGATAGCCCTAGTGTAGCTTTGCGCGAAATTAAAAAAAACAAACCCTTGATAAAGTGAGTCTTCGTATAAGCTCTGATGTTACCATACTCTATACACCCTTATCCATTCCTGCCAGATATAGCAGAATTAAAACAATACTGTCACGAGTGTAAAAGGGAGTAACATGCACTCTAATCATAAAGTGATTGCTCCTGAACCAAGACACTGCATAACGAAAAGAAACAGCTTTCAGTTTTAATATTTGTCAAACATTATCAGTATTGCATGTATAGTAACATTTTCATCATTCATCAAGACATTTTGTCACTGAAGTTGTTTGTAAACTTCTTGACTGGAAGATTAGATGTTATATCACAATGTTGTAATAATACTACTTTGTCGTATGTCATTGGTCAAGCCAATATCACGAACGTGACAATGGGTTGTCTTATCAAACTGTAAGAGCTGGCCTGTTTGCGAAACATTCTGTTGGCGGTGGGTGGTGATGACTAGTTGCCTTTCCTCTAGTCTTACACTGCTAAATTAGGCACGTCTAGCGCGGATAGTTATCGAGTAGCTTTGCACGAAATTCATAAACAAACAAACGATATCAACCATACGTCTCACATAGGAAACACTACAGAATTTACATAATGGACTCTCTTCTTACCAACATTCTGGTTGTTCACAATCTACCAGCTAAAAAGTTGGAGTAGCAACTCCACCGACAGATAACACACCAGTCATGAAGAAGAAAAGTAGCTGGTGGAGGAGTGTTAAATGCCCCATTAGAGTCTAAATAGTAACTAAGCTATAACCAAACTTTTCATGTAAGAGAGAAGTAATGTGCCTTCATCTTATTTAGATTATATTTTTTATTAGATAAAGATCCATTTTCACTCTGTTTACATTGTGTTTGGTCTCTTTCTTTAAACTCAATTCAAATTCTACGTAACATTTTCTGTATTTTTTTTCTGTTATCTGGAGTTGTTTTATTTAATCATAAATTTAATTACTGTACTTGATAGCATCACAGCAACATTTAACCTAACGTAAGAATAAAGAAGTAAAAATCTTGATAAACCCAGTATATAGTGCCAGCTGCCCTTTTCATGAATATCAGAAAACAAAGAAACAATGATATATTTAAATTTCTTGACACATTGGCAGAAATACTCAAAGACAATGAATGTGACAACTTAATGATACACAAACGTAATTATAATGAAAAGTAACACATATGTAAAATTATAATGACAAAAAGAGAAACAAAATTAAACTGATTATAATAAAAATAGCGGTGGAGTTACAAGTAATATCAATATATTAAATAAACTCCATTGGTTTATGTGCTACAACAATAATGTTATATGCTGCAACAATAATGTTTTGGAGAGTAAACGTCAATAACTTATCATCTTTATTTTCTGTAGGTGAAGGTTATGATACGAATAAGTGAATCGTGTGGTACCGCGAGCTGTCTAACAGTTAACACCAGAAAGAAACAAGTTGCTGTTTACGATCCACCTAATTTCTCATCACAGAGTGCAATTCCCACCTCTCTCCCCCATCAAGCTGGAATTACCCCACCCAAGATGTTTGCTTTTGATGCTGTATTTACTCCTGAAGACAGCCAGGTGTGTAGAAGAAATCTTGTTAGTTTGTGAAACTTGAGTAGATTAGTAAGTAAATAAGACAGACATGTCCCTACTAAGAATCAGTGCGTTAAAACAGTCAAAACGTTTTGTTTTGTACATACACTATTAAGATCCCAGGGTATGAAAAATTAAAACATACTTATCGAAGCCTTTCAAGATACAATTCTTTCTGGTGAATACTTTTAAAGCTGTTTCTATGGAATATATTACAACTAGGCTGCATAAGTTTACACTTTTATCGTTTTCATTGAAAAAATACCTACCTTAACGAATGGTGATTGTATTTTGTTTTGTTTTCCATACTCTAATTATTAGCGTTTCTGGAACATTTTTGATAAAATACCTAAAACAAGGAAGTTCTATTTTTTAGAAATTAATATCGTTAAAAAAACCTATATATTCAATGAAACAATACTGCAAAGTATAAGTAAGGAAACTAGAAATTAAGTATAAGTAATTCATTTTCTCCAACGATTCTTCCTTTTTTGAAACAAAAGTTTTCAGTTTTATTCTTCATATAAAAAGTTTTTTAAAACTTCAAAATGTTTCTCTTTTAGGAAACAAATAAAATAAAACTAAATATAAATTAATAATAATTATAAATATAAATTAATAATAAAAATTCCGTTAAATAAAAGAAATTGAAATACTAAAGAAATAACAACTTACTCAAATCCGATATTCCCATGTATACAGAACACACTGTTTCTAAAGAATTATATTATTACGTTTTATGTTTCTGTTTTGCTTTAGTCGGAAATTTGTGCTACGGTTTTGATGGATATTCTTCCTGCTGTTGTCAGTGGTACAAATGGTTGTGTGTTCTCCTACGGTTACTCTGGACTAGGTAAGTCAGATACTTTATTGTCTTTTCTAACTTACCACTAATTTTAGCTAGCCTCTTTATTTTTAAGCGCAAAAAGTACATGTTATAATATCTGTGTTTTGACCACCATGGGTATCTAAACTCAATTTTAGTGTTATAAGCCCTCGTACTTACCGCTGATCATTCGCACGCCATTTATGTTAATAGTCGTTAATTGGATTTCGAGACTAAACCGTCAAATACTGTGGCATATAGTAAACTTATTTGAAACAAACTTATACCTTTTATTATTGTTTCATTATTTCCATGTTGGTAGGAGTGTTATATACTTAACACACCTAATAAAAATTAGAAAATACTTAATACTCTAAGCTCAGTTTGGTACTTTGGTAAATAGATATTTTTTTCAGTCAAATAAAAATTGTCTCAGTTAGAAGTTTCTGATGAAGCATGAGAAAAAATAGTCTCAGTCTATTACTTAATTGTAACTTCTAATAGCTCTGTACAAAATATCGTCAAAATATTTATGTAGACAGTTAATTCGAAGATACTTACCAATACTTGTGTTGTGTGAAGGTAACACCAGGAAACTTTGCAATAACTTCTTTGGGAATTCCCTAAAAAATATTGGGATGGAGTCTTGTGAGACTATTTCTATCTAATAAAAAATATGTGAAAAAAGGTGCTGGTTAAAAAGGATTCGGCTTCCGTCTTAAATAATTTTTTTTTTAATTTAAGCACAAAACACATGGTCCATCTAACTAATGAATTAATATTAGCTGCAAAATCGTCATCAGTGCTGTAAGTGTAGCTGTAAGTTTGGTCTCCATTTTCTTCTTCATTCCCTTGTGCTACATTCTGAGTCCTTTTTTATTTTTTGGCCTACCTTTTTTCACACCTAAAATATTTTTAATTAGATATCGTAACTTTTTATCAATACACCCACTAATAACCTACATCAAAAAATGACACTCAAAGAAACCCACATTTAATTTAGGATCGCAACCCTATTATTTGGAACAGACCACATTTTAAAAAAAAAATATAGTAATAGTTTCCTCTCTACAACAGTGTTAATAGCTTCTTTTATCGTAACACCGCGGAATTTAGATTAGGTTTCTTGTCATCACCCTTATGCATGCGGTACAGCCGTATCAAGCATCATTATTTACGCTAATTGTTTAAACTAGTGTCATGTGACGAAAAGGTCTCTTTAATTAGGCTAACTCTATAAATCTTATTAAATTTGTTCTGAAAAGTTAGCAATGAGTTATCAGTAATAACCGTCCCCCTGTAGGATTCTTTTGGAAACTTATGCCAGAAACTGCTAATTTAGTTTGCTTGGCTTAACCAATAGTTATGTATCTGCACGTCCTTTCACGTTATAGTTTTGCTGCTCAAATTAGTTGTCTTTAATAAGAATGACAAAAAACTTAAAACTGTCCACCTTTACTCTTCGTTGAAATCGTAGTAAAAATGCTAGACCCATAGCTCTTGTGACCTTTTACGTAGGAATGCACAAAACGTTTTACTAAATGTGTTTTTTTGATGAATAGCTTTGCACATGTGGGTTGTGCTTACGTCAAATGAGACTCCGAAATGTTGGTTGAAAAGATCTATCAGTGCACTAAATTTGAAAAACAGCCATAACAGTTAAGTTTTTTTTATGAATTAAAGTTTCCATACTTTTGATGAGACGAGAAAAAGAAGGATAAGATTCAATAAAAGTTGAAGACGTTATACCTCAGTAATTTCTTAATGGGTTGTTTTGAAATTTAGGTTGTGACATAAGAGTCCAGTAAATCAGATCCACTGAAAATATGTGGTATTTTGAATTATCAAAGTCTGAGATACAGAAGGTGTAAAACCACTAAACTGTCACTTCTGTTATTAACACCCAATGTGTCCTGCAGGTTGGTGGGTTTTTTTAGGCTCAGTAGCATCTAAATTACTTCGCAATAAATCTAGCGAGTATTTATATGTTGTTTTGTTGTTGTTTTGAATTAAGCACAAAGCTACATAATGGGCAATCTGTGCTCTGCCCACCACGGGTATCAAAACCCAGATTTTATCGTGTAAGTCCGCAGACATACCGCTGAGCCACTGGGGGGCATATTTATATGTAAGTCTAAGTTAGTGAAGAAGACAAATATCTTTCTTTAAGTTAAGCTATGAGACACTTTGCGAGTCTTTACTGTGCAATATCTGAATAAATCGAAGACGTTTGTTTGTTTTGAATTTCACGCAAAACTACACGAGAGCTATCTACGCTAGCCGTCCCTAATTTAAAAGTGTAAAACTCGAGGGAAGGCAACTAGTCGTCATCACCCACTGCCGACTGTTGAGCTTCCCTTTTACCAACAAAGAGTGAATTGACCATCATATAATAACGCTCCCATAGCTGAAAGGGCGAGCATGTTTGGTGGGACGGGGATTTGACCCCGCAACCCTCAGATTACGAGTCAAACGCTCTAACCACGTGGCCATGCTGGTTCCTTAAGTCGAAGACACCTCACAAAAAGTAATATTAGAAGACATCTCACAAAGACTGTTTGCAACGGAACCTTTTGGGCTTATGAAATCGAAGTAAGTGCACATAATATGATTTTTGTTGTTGTTTTGTCATGTCCGTGACAACATAATATTGGAGCAGATTCATCGTTTAACTTTCATCTCACCCTCGTATTAGTGAACAACTAAGCGCAACTGGTATTTTCATCATGACCTGAGATTTGTCAATGATTCTCTTTGACTTGACTGCTTAAGTATTCGCATCTGATTTATGTAACACTGGAACGAGTACGCGATCGCCTTATTGAAATAACAAACATAAATAAATGTTACAGCGTCTTCAAATTCCGTCCTCCCACAAATCATCCCTGTGTGGAAACAGCTGTAGCTACTGGAGTCGGCCCACTTTAGCGTCTTTGTTCCGAAGTACTGAATGTAGAGAGTAGTGTTGGGACGAGAATTTACTGGTAAATGAATTTACTCGACTGATGTGAGATAGAAATATGGCAGTTACTGAAGAACGAGTCGTGTTCAGTTGATTACCAAGTTTGTGAATAACAGAGCATATTTCTGATATTTATGGGCAATAAACAACAGAACCACAAGCTGTTGCAAGTTATTGATTGTTTTAGAAAACGATCTTGTTGTCAAAGATATGTCACATGTAATTCTGGTTTTTTTAATCTCTTGTTTAAGTTAAACTTGAAACCAGCCGTCAGTCAAACTTCCTGTAGTAACGATAGTATAGAAGTAACTGAGAAAAACGAAAAAACTTGTTTGCTGGGATATCATCATTCTTATAAAAGTGTTATCAAGTAATTTATGAGAACATTTATAATAAAGCATCTATCAGGAATTTACACTATGGTTGTTTGTCAGAGATTTGTGTAATGTGTTTGTCAGAGAGAAATGGAAGATCTTCCGGAAGTTAATTTCAAGACCTTTCTTGTACAGAATGGCACAGATGGTGTTAGTAAGTAAAACTATGACTAACAAAAAAGTGTTAAGATTCGTAGTATGAGAATGTCGAAAGGATTTACGCCCCCTTGTGGATCAGCCATAATTTTGCAGACTTGAGACGCTAAAATTCAGGTTCGATTCCTCGCGATGAACAAAACAAAAATATCCCATAATACTAATCCCACTATTTTACGTTAACAAAACTATAGCAACTACATCGAAGAGATGTGTTTGCAAAAGAATTAACCGAAAACAGATAGCAAAGACTAGATGCTTTAATCATATGGTTTTAACCGGATGACTTATGTAGCTTTGAGTTCAATTACCTCTGGCACGGTAGACCCAGAATTAAAGACTTTTGTCTTCAAAGCCCGAAAATGTTTTGTCTACACCATACTTTTAAATGAAACCAGAGCAAATATCTAGTGCGGTGTCGTGCAATCCTAGATTACCTGCACCAGTGATCATTCTCATTACACAAATTCAAGAGAATATTAGCACACAACTCGTATAAACTTGTTCAACACCCCTTTATTTAGATATGACCCAAATCCCAAGCGAGAGAGGCGATGGGGAAGCCTAGGCAAGCTAATACAAGCTCATCTGGATGAACAAGGATGAAAAAAGCGGCACATAACTTTAGCCTTAGGTAATAATTAAAGAAATTTCACGAATATTTATATCCTGTTGACAACATTGATAACAAAATGAACTCGCTGACAAAAATTTGAAGAAAAAATTCTTGAACGAACCGAAATAAAACTAAATAATTTTTCTCGTTAAAAATATAATAAATCTTTGAATATCTTAACTGTTGTATGACAGTTTAAGTGGATATTTAGTGACTTTTATTTTATTCTCGCCTGATGAAATCTGGTCCTTATAAATCTAATATACTCGAAGTTTACACTAAAAGTTTTTTATTTTGTCAAAAACTTGGGTTGATCTTTATGAATTGCAAAACAATAATCCCACTATTTTACAAGCAAGATCTGGCACTTCTGTACGTATTAAGTTAAAAGTGCTCACTGTTACCTCAATGTAAATAACTTTCACGTATCAGCCCCCATATATAATCTCCCATCTTAGTGAAAGCGCTCGTCTTACTCCTCTGCGTATGCTTCCATGTTCTCCTTGAATTTATCAAGATTAGTGTCAAGGATATGGACTTTCAGGGATATCCTGCAGCCCATTTTACCATATTTTTTCACCAGATACTCAACCAGTTCCACATAATTTTCGTTTGTGTGATTGCCCAAGAAGCCCCGAACCACTGCGGCAAAGCTGCCCCGAGCTTTTTTCCCTTCCTACTGAGCTTCTTGGGGAATTCTGTATACTCCAGGATCTTCTTTATTTGTTATTCAGTGAAGACATCAGCTTTGGCCTTTTTTCTTAGACAGCTTAGGGAAGAAGTTTCGAAGGTACTTGATGGCTGCAGACTCCTTATCAAGAGCTGTGACAAATTGTTTCATAAAACCAAATTTTATGTGCAGTGCTGAGAACAACACCTTCTGGAGGTCCACTAGTGGCTCACACTTAACATTGTGCCTCCCAACAGAGAACTCGGTCCGTTATGGCCAGTTCTTCCTGTTGTAGTGCGGTGCGGTGTCCTTGCTGTCCAAAAGGTAAAGATACAGGTAAACTTGGGAAAACCTCTTTGGACAGGTCTATGTATTCACCTAGGCAGCTAAAACTAAACTGAAATTGTGAGTGGTGAGACCCTGTATATATATATTACTTTGGAAAGTTCTAAAAAAATTCTAAAAGTTCTTGAAAATTCTTGTAATTTCGAGAAAATTCTCCATCAGCACTGAATCTACCTGGAATGTTCTGAAAACTGGGTAAATTTGAAAATTTCATTACTCAGGTCACAAAAGCAAAGTTTGAAAAGAAAAATAAGTATTTTCCTTTCACTTTAGGTATAAGCAATTGGGAAATAACACTTTTTGTCCAGGAACAAGAAAAATAAATATTTTGTTACATTGTGTTATCCTTTTATGGTATAAAATACATAAGACAGAGCAGAGAACTTGAATATAAAACATGTATTTAGGGATAAATACTTTGAAAATATTTTACTGAGAATAGGTTTAATCGTTTTAATAAAAGACATAATGTGGAGTTAAAGATAAATGATTGATTATTTTACAAAATTATAAGATAGCTCCCAGCGTAGTTTCAACATACTATTACCTGACTGATACTTCTTCCTTGAAGTTTTGTATTTCAGTTATCGGCAAATGAAGCATAACAAACGATTATATTCTGTTTGTACTGACTACAAGTTAGAGAAAACTTAACTGGTACAAATAAAACGTGCGTGGAATTCTTCACAAAACGTCATGGATAACGTCTGCCTATTATAATTTATTAAAATGACTGTTTTTCTCATTTTACTGACAAGGTTTCAACCCGTTCTCAAGATTTTATCAGGCCCTGGGTGACATTTTAACACAACTTTCAATGAAGTTAATACTGTGTTGATACTTACATGAATTAAGTAGAACTGCCTGATGGAATGTTCGAACATTTACCAAGTTTGCGTTTCCTGACAGCCAGCCTTTAGTAGCTGTACAATACAAGGTCTGTGACAAGTCTAAAACCACAGGCATTTCAACAAGTGTTTCAAAATGTATTCCACATACTGTTCTTGTAATTAGAAACAAGTTCTTAAATAACAACAGGATTAACTAGAAGTTTTCATGTTTTGAAAGCGTCATAACCAGACACGTCTCTGAAATTAAGAAAATCTGTATATTAAGTTTAGTTCTAGACTTTACGGGTACCTTGTAGTTCACCAGCTACCTTTCGTGTTACCGGATCGAAGTTTGTGCAACTAAATCATTAATAACTAAAGACTGGATAACACACGTTAAAGTATCAAAGTCATATACATATGTATCATAAACGACAACATTTTTTGAGTCACTATATTTCAATATTTAAAATTCCTCTGTTTTTCATCTCAGAGATTTAGCACTGCTCTGATAGATCTGTATAGGTGAAACTTTGAATATTAAAAAATCCGCACTCACTGGCGACTAACTGTTCGTTTCTGATGCAAAAAATTACTTATTTTAATATTATTTTACCTTTGTTGATCAATGTTCATCTTTCTTGAAATTTGTCAAAATGACTGGTTTTTAATTGGTCCAAAGCAACTTTTCCGACATATTCGTTTATTTCTAGTACTAAAATATTACTTCAGTTTTCAAAATTCCGTGTGTTTTTTGTTATTGTTGTTGTTAAGCACAAAGCTTAACAATAAATTATCCGTATTTTTCCCACCACGGATTTCGAAACGCTGTTTCTAGTGTTAAAAGCGTACTGCGACGCCAATAAGAGAGAAGTTAAAATTCTATGAATTTTTGTTGTTGTTTTAAATTAAGCACAAAGCTACACAATGGGCTATCTGTGCTCTGCCCCCCATGGGTATCGAAACCCGGATTTTAGTGTGTAAGTCCGCAGACATACCGCTGAGCTACTGGGGGCATGAATTGTTGTTAATATATCTATGTCACGAACATATACTATAAACAAATAAACAAAATTAAATGACATGGACCTATTTTTAAGTGATATAAGTAGAACAATACTGGAAAGATCTTAATTTTAAAATAAAAAAGAACATTGAAATTATCAAAACAATAATGAATAGAGACATATTTGCAAAACAAAAACTAATGTTTTATCCAGTAGCTTTTGAAAACCTTATTAAAAATTATTTCTATTCATTAACAGCGACAAATCGGTTTATTGTATGGATTTTCACAAATAGTGAGATTCATTACTGTAAGAACAAGCGTCGACACTCAAAATACACCAAAATTTGTCCTAATGTCCAGCATTTTCAATGTACACTGACCATTTTCGACAAAAGAATAAAAAATAATATTCTACACATATTCACCAAATTTTATCAAAATCCGATTATTATTGGCTGAGTTATAAAGCAAAAATAGTGTGTAAAATCGGTTTGTTTATTTAAAACTTTACAATCTGTGCTGTACCCAATGATACCCAGTTTCTAGTATATCTCTAAACGGCCGGTATGGGTATCAACACTTTTATTGATAAGGAGAGAACAACGTTTCGACCTACCTAGGTCATGTTTATGTTAAGAAACAGAAAGTTTGCAAATGACCATTGCAGAACACATGTCTTGCGTACGGGATTGTAGGTGCCATGGTAGGTGAATGTTAGGTTGATTGTTGATTGATTGATTGTTTTGGAAATTCGCACAAAGCTACTCGAGGGCTATCTGTGCTAGCCGTCTCTAATTTAGCAGCGTAAGACTAGAGAAGGCGACTAGTCATCACCACCCATCGCCAACTCTTGGGCTACTCTTTTACCAACGAATAGTGGGATTGACTGTCACATTATACGCTCCCACAGTTGGGAGGGCGAGCATGTTTGACGCGACTCGGGCGCGAACCCACGACCCTCAGATTACAAAGCACACGCCTTAACGCGCTAGGCCATGCCAGGCGCACAGGATGTTAGGTATAAAGACGTTCCTTTAAATTGGTTTCATTTTTGTTTTAGTATTTTGCTATAAGTTTTTTCTAATGTTGGTTATTATTTTGTTGATGTGGGGAACATACAGTATGCATCAGTGTAAAGTTTTGTAGTTTGTTGTATCATGGAATTTATTGCTCTTTGTTTGTTGTTGGTTTAGGTGTGTGCGTATAATTTTTTCCACATTTTTTTGAGGAAATTTGTTGATGTTGATGAAGTATTGTTTTATTTTGTTGATTTCATCGTTAATTTTATCTAGTGAAGATAATTTTGTGGCTGTGTTTATTTGGTTTCTTAATATGTTGAGTTTTGTTTCATGTGCTGAGTCCCAGGGAGTGTATAATCCAGTATGGGTGATTTTTCTGTGGATTTTTGTTTTGAATTGTATATCAGTTTTAATGATTTTGAGGTCAAGAAATGCTTTTTACCTATACTAATTAATCACCTAACATCTACCTACATCGCCCCTACAATCCCGTACACATTTATTCTAACGTTCTTAAGACATGTGTCTCTCAACGGTTACATTCAAACTCAGTGGCGGCACCAGGATATTTTCATTGGAGGGCTGAGAGGGGTTGAGGTAAACTGTGGAGGGGCTTCCCAAAATGCCGTCAGTATGATGTACAGATGGTAAATTATAATAATGTAAATACCAAGGTACATTTCAGAAAGGTGTGCTGTTTTGAACTGTGTTTTCAATGCAGTTTTCATTAGAAACTCATACTTTTAAAATAATCTGTTTAAGAAAATATGCGTATATGTAAAAGAGGAAGCTCACTTAAGTTCCACCCAATGTAATACATAATAATAAAGAAAATCAAGACTAGTTTAGATTGAACATTTAATATACCATTAAGAGTAAAGCTACAAATCAAAAGAAATATAACATAAGGACATAGTTTACATAGCAGAAACAAATTATCCCATGTGAAATTAATACACTCTGAGGAAAAGTAAGGTCACTATCAGGCTAACTATCTTTCATCATGTTGTGTTTATAGTCAATATTACTTTAAAACAATGCGCCTGTTCTGGCTGATACACAATGCAAAATGATCTCACAGAGGACACAACACCGGCTAAATGCTTCACAGTTTTAGCCTATACACAATACACTTATACATACATGCTATGTTTTACTTTTCAATAAAAGATAAATGAAATTAACAGACAAATACCTGTGAAACCTTCGGTTTATCAAGTAAAATCCCTGTAGATCTGTTTTAACTTGAAATCAACGTGGTTGTCTAATCTTCGTCAAAGCTCAAGATAGAATGGCATTACACAAAGAGTGGTAATACAGCGTATGAGTTTCAGTACATTCAGTACGTTGCTATGGGATGCATGACACATACTTCCGTCTTAACAAAGACGTTGAGTTCTACAGCTCTATGTCTCTTTGATGTTAATTGTTAAGCAACAACGATGATTGTGTTTTCCATATTTTATGAATATATGTAGGTAATAATATTAGGGAGCTCAAGCCCCCCTTGGCGCCGCCACTGTTCAAACTCTTTCTTTCTTAACCAAAAAATAACCTAGAAAGGTCGAAACGTTGTTCTCTCCTTATCAATAAAATTGTTAATACCCATACCAGCCGTTCTGAGATACATTTCTATTTCAAGTGAGTTTTCCTTCATCAAGAATAGGTCTCCGTGCTAACAGATAAGGATTTTTGGCTTTTCATGTCTTTGCTGTAGCCTTGTACCTCCAAAAACTATTCTCTTCTAAGTTTCGTCACAGTTCAAACGTATACTAACTTTCGCCCAAATCCGTTCTGCCAATTTAGAGAAGTCTTGTTCTCACAGGGTGAAAACATAACCTCCGTCTACCTTCGATGGCGAAAATAATTATTATTTGGATTAACTTGTCGTTATGTTATTAAGACAGGTAAGCTCTTTCTGATAAAAGAAAGAAATGTTAAATATATTATTATATTTAAAATGTTAAACGATGTTTCTAGAGAAAGTATGAACAAATGTTTCATAGATATCAAAAGAGTCGACGGAACCATTAGTTGTGATTACCTTAAGTAACGGTTTTAATGTGTTTAGTCCCTTAGGAGTAATTAATTTGCATATTTCTCTGTAATCAGTCGATGTAACTTTCAGTTTTGATGTCCTTAAGTCGTAGTTTTATTGCATTTTGTCATTAGGAGTAATTAAAAAATTGAATCGATAACATAAATACTAATTACAAACTAATCCATGATTTGAAATGTAAATGACTTCTGTCTTACGCATAACTACAATTCAACTGAAAACAGTAAAAAAACAGTAATTCTATTTATTGTCCTATTTTAGTTGTTTTTTTAACAACTGCTTTACAGCAAATGAAACATAGTTTGTTTCATTGGAAAAATTTAATATATATATATATTTCTCAAAAAAAAAGTGTTTATGCACTAATATAAAGAAAATATTGTACACTTCTATTTCAAATCAAAAGGGACAGACAGATAGGTTGATAGGTTTATAAAACTATAAGAGACAGATAAGTTGATAGGATTATAAAACTATAAGGAATAGACAGATAGGTTGATAGGAATATAAAACTGTAAGGGACAGACAGATAGGTTGATAGGATTATATAACTGTAGGGGATAGACAGATAGATTATAGGTTTATAAAACTGTAAGAAACAGACAGATAGATTGATAGGATTATAAAACTGTAATCGACAGTCATTCCCCGTCTGGATTCTATTAACTATGTAGGCGATTTTTCCACACTTCTGAAGGCAAAACGGAAACGATGCTTGGACAGGGCCGTGGTTCTCAAGACGTGGGGATTATTCCCTGTGCGATCAGCTGGCTTTTCCAGCTGATCAGTGACCAGAAAGATAAATCTGGTTCTCGGTTCTCTGTTCGTGTGTCGGCTGTGGAAGTAGCAGGAAAAGAACAAACAATAAGAGACTTGCTTGCCTCAGGTTAGTAACAGACGGAGTTCAGTAACTAATTCGAAATAATAATTTATTTATTTAATAATTTAATAATTTATTTACATAGTTCTTTTATGTTAGCACCTAACAACTGACCTGTGCACGAATAAATGTTAACGTAATCTTGAAAGGACTTAATTACACTATTTCTCACAGATAATTAACCGTGAAACTCACCAGTCTAACATCAGAGCCACGGAATAATTGTTAACTAGTCTTTTTCGTAACTCACTCAAATATAAATAACACTTCCTCGTGCTGTGTTGATCCATTTAAATCAGTTGTTACAGCTTTTGAAGCTCAAATGCTACATGAAATGTTTCATGTTAACACTACGAAACGCAGGTGTGCAACATATACATAAAGATTTATATGTAATTACAAAGACACACTTTGATAAGAAACAAATTAAACTCCTTTTTAATGACAAAATAACATTTACTTGATAAACAAAAAAGAATTTTTTTAGCTAAATAAATTATCATCTATAGATATCTTCTTATACACATTACTATACTTCCCGATGCTAAACTTTGCTAGTTTTAAAAGTCTATGTGAGGTAAAAATAACGATGCAGCACAGCACCTTTTGGTACCAACTTTTACATCAGTGTAGTTTATTGATAAAAAGCGACTACTAATTATATTGTAGATGGCATTTCCACATAATATTTTGAAATATTTTTCAATGAACCAAAGTTTCGTTAATGTGTAAAAAAATATGTTAAACTGTTTATTAAAATTTATATCACCACCAGTTGGTGTCCGCAGAAACAACATAACAATAATTTTCCTGAGATAGTAGTGATTAAAAATAGAATGCAATATGGTTGTTTAGGGAGCCATTTATAACCGTCTCGTATAATTTTATATGTTATTTCGATAAAGAACATTGCATTGCATTGTTTTTAAGCAAAATAACTAATTGCAATGCTTTGTTAGTAAAAATGTTTGGGTTCGATGTAATGGATGTGTCTAACACAATAGAGCGCTCAGGTTTACTAATAAGCCACTAGGATATCTTTCACTGGAAGTCTCAGTACCTTGTCATTTTTTCTGATCACAAGAAAAAACACTACCAAAATGAATGGTTTGAAAAAGTTATCATTTCTTTAAAAAATCTCAAAGAAAAGATGTTCAATTCATATAAACTTATTCGATAATGTACAGTTTGGTTTTTGGAATTTCGCACAAAGCTACTCGAGGGCTATCTGTGCTAGCCGTCCCTAACTTAGCAGTGTAAGACTAGAGGGAAAGCAGCTAGTCATCACCACCCACCGCCAACTGTTGGGCTACTCTTTTACCAACGAATAGTGGGATTGACCGTCACATTATAACGCCCCCTCGGCTGGTAGGACAAGCATGTTTGGCACGACTCGGGCGCGACCCTCAGATCATGAAGCGCACGCCTTAACGCGCTAGGCCATGCCAGGCCCAATAATGTACACTAAAATGATGCATGTATTCAGTGCTAACATGAAACTATATGGATACATATATAAACTGAAAAAATACTGTTATGTAAATGTCGTGTAAATATTTTGTAAACGACAACATGTCGTGTTGTGTTTTAATTTTCATTTCTATTATTCATTTTTCCATATTTATATTATTGTTTCGAAGTTTAAACTAATATGTTGTTATTCATTTAGGGTAACATTTAGAATTCTCTTGAATTAAGTAGACCAATCATATGTTTGTAAATGAAGTGCTGGCGACTACATGTCTAGACGTGTAGTCTCGTGCAAGAACGGACATGCGCGGATTGCTCTGGAGATCTGTATAAAGTTCGCGGTTATTCGAGGGGTCTAGGCCTACAATATATAAACAGACGAAGATGCGAGAGACAAGAGAGATTCAGACGTCAGTTTTTATTCGAAGAAAAAGAAGAGAGTCAGTTATTTGAGAAAGATTAAGTGTTTGCTGTGATTATTCAACTTGGATTTGTGACTGAAGTTAGATCTACGGAAGCTGTGATTTTATTTCGTCAATCTCTACGATTCATCTGAATTACTGCTTGTGCTGAGAGTCGGCGAATTTATTGAACTGTGAACCGTTTCTGAACTTCTTCATTTAAGCTTCGGAATTTCTTCGTGGGACCAAATTCACACCCAAGACTGGAATTTGAGACTTTCATTTTAGATCATTATATTAGATACAGGCCAGTACCATTTTGTATTGTGATTAATTTTGAAGTTTGAAACTAGTATTATTTTGTTTTGTAATTAATTTCGAATGTTGTAATTTAATATCTGTCATTGTTATCATATAATTTATGTTATATTTGTTATATTTGTTACTAGTTTAGTGTAATAAATTATACAAGCTGTTATCTGTGTTTTTCTGTTGCGTTTAGTCTACGAAAAACATAAAACATAAAAAATACGTAACAATACAAATATCTACTTAAATATGTCCTCTTTACATACGTTTCTTACGTTTATGCTTCTCTCTCCGAAATATTTTTCAACCCGTCATCCGTTTGTTTTTGTAATTTTTTCATAAAAAAGAAAGTTTTGTTCTAAAGTTGTTGTTTTTTCTCAAATTGACCATTCAGCTTACACTAAGACTTTGGAATCGATACTGATATCAACAGGACGTGTCACAAATTGTACAGAATTAATAACTTTCGTGTAGTTATCTCTTGAAAAGAAACATTCCGATGTATAATTTTTTCTAATATTAACTGTTAAGGAGATACAGAAATTCAGAAAGAGGCATTCGGTTTATAGGACTTGTTAAACATCACTTACAAAATTCGTTCACTCAGAGAAAAATACATCCGGAGTTCTTTACACGAACTAACACTTTGAGAAGTAATGATTATTAACGCGTTAACACCAACAGTATATAAATACGTATGTATATATATAGTATAGAATTTCGCCAACGATTGGATCAACAATCGACTGCTGTCTTTGTCAATCACACAAGCAAATTTTGTTTCAAATAAAATTTAAAGATTTCAGACTCGTAAGTAACAGTGCAACAAAGAATTACAGATATCTTTTCGATAATATTGTACATAAAGGTTAATAACACCACAAGACAGGAGTTTAACAAAATTAACACAATTTAAATTCACTGCACTATTTGATTATTCTTTTAACAGTATAATGTCGTAGACTGAAATTCATGTAGTTGCTTGCCATCGCCATGAATCCTGATAATTACCTCTGTAATATATATTGTTTCTAGCTACTGAAGGTGATGGAAAATCGAAAGATTCCTTTTTACAAGATGATGCCCAATTAGTTCCCCAACTGGCAAACCTCTGTGCGTTACAAGTTCCGTCTGCAGAAAAGACTGCATACTTACTTGATGTGGCGCTAAGTGCTCGTCAAAAACAAGGTTAGTAAATCCAACCTTACACAAAATGTGAACAATTAAAAACAAAACTTAAAATTAGAATAATGAGCTCTTCTTTGTCTAAACGATAACCCCATACCAATTTTATTTAAAATATTACCAACTTATTGTAAAGAATAAAACAAAACCAATATGGTAAGTAATTACTTTTTGTCGTCAATTCATGCTTCAAGACTTTAAAAGCAAAAGGTATTATTGAAAAGAAACAGATTTGTAAATATATCAAACTTTACATCACGCTCACTGACAATATAATACGCCTTTTTTACATACGACAATATAAAAATGTGTGATTTTGATAACTTTAAGAACTTTGTTTTCTTTAATAACTCTTTGAAGCATGTGAAAATGTTTTGTTTCTTAATATATTATTTTATCTATTTCCATTTCTACTTTTTTTGTAAAGGACTTTTATTGGTTTTAATCAGTAACTCACTTTTCTAAAGATATAGTTTTTGATGAAAAGCTTACTATTATATATACACACACACATTATATATATACATATATACTTGTAATCAAAAGTGTCTTTTTTTAGAGATGTATCACAAATTTCTTGAATCCTCACTCTTAAATACCTCATTCCTTTTTCTGCTACATTTCATTTGGTGAATCGTTTCCTTGTGTAGCCCTCAACTGCTCAGTAACGGTAAACGTTCTCAACTATTCCTGTTGCTTTGCCACCTCTTGCGACAATAATAGCATTTTGTTACAAAAAATAAGTTAACTACATAAGTTTCCTACACTCCTCATAATTCGTCCACAGCGACTCGAAATAAGAAGTGTGTAAGAAAATAACCAAAACATTTCATTCTATCTTTGTCACAATATTACTCTCACTTTTAACTGCAAAACAAATGATGCACCAACACTACAATTCCCTTCACAATCTTAAACACCTCAATCAGATCCCCCAATTTTTCTTTTTTTAAGAATAAATATTCTAAGATGTTTGAAACTCTCCTCGTATACAACCCCTTTATCCCTCTCCAACAATTCAATGTTCTTCCTAAAGTAAGGAACCCAAGATAGAACACAATATTCCAAATGTGTCCTAATCAGTGACATGTAAAATGAAATTAAAACTTCTTTAGATTTTTATTTAATATTTCTGTAGACACAACTTAAAATCCTATTTGATCTACTACTAGCAACAGCACACTGCTTAAATGGCTGTAGAGACTGATCGACCATTACACCAAGATCTCTTTACTTCACAACACAGTTAATGTTAATCCCACCTTATAATTCAAATTATGATAATCCACATGCATTGTCTTCAATTTATTATAATTAAAACCCATCTGCCATTTATTTGCCCAACTCACTAAATAATCTAAACCCTTTTGTAAATCAGCAGCATCCTCTTCACAACCAGCAATACCAAAGACCTTACTATCATCTGCGACTTTAATTAATTTATTGACAATTCCTTCGTGTATGTCATTGATGTAAACCAAAAAAAGTATCAAAGATCATAATATTTAGCCCCGAGGTACCCCATGTGTGATATTGAATCAGTTTGACTGAACTCTATTTGTAACAACCCTTTGTTTCTCCTTCCGACCACTCTTCTATCGAGTTTACCAACTTATCCTCCAAATCTGTAGAGATCTTTTACAAGCCTTTTATGTGGCACCTTGTAAAATGTTTTCTGAAAATCCAGATATGTCAAATCCACACCCTTACCCTCACCTACATAAGCAGAAATCGTTTCAAATGATGTCCAAAGATTAGTAACGCAATTTTTTTCTCAGTAAAACCAATGTGGCTATCCAATAAAATTCTAAACTTTATTAAATGACTTTGCAAAGCATTTTTAATAGACTTTAGAAAACATTTCTCACAACTGTTGTAAGACTAATGGGTCTGTAATTACTGGGACAATTTTTATCACCTTTCTTGAAAAGAGAAGTTATATTAGTTAGTCCCCTGGTACCTGCTTACTGTTCACAAACTGACAAAATGTAGTAGTAAGCAGCTCACATATCCAATCTTTAACCTTTTTCAAAACTCTTAGGAAAATGCCTTCTGGACCCAATTCTTTCTTCACCAGCTCAGGATTAATGCAATCACCTTATTTCATCTCGTTTTTATTTATCAAGAGTTGAAGATGTGGAATACTGCTTAAGCCTTCATTAGTAAAAACCGAGGAAAGAGCAAAATTTAATAACCCAGTTATCTCATGATCATCGGGTACTAACCTTCCTTTATCATCCCTCGAGATTTCTACCCCCAATCTAACATTTTGTTTACCCTTAATGCATTTAAGGAAATCATTGTTGTTAATTTTTACATCTTCAACCAACCTTTTTCTTTTGGATGTCCAGTTTCACTAGCTTTCGTGATCTTCTATAATATTTTAAATCTCCTGTCATATCAGTCAGTTTAAATTTCTAAGTGTCATTATTTCAGGTTTCTTAAAACGCTTAATATTATTCACAGTCGTCTAGAATAATTGTTTTACAGTATTGGACTACATCTTCCTAAAAATCTTTATGTGGGACCAAATTGATGAACAACTTCAAAACTGGTTTGTTTTGTTTCTTTGTTTTTTGTTTTGTTTTTGAATTTCGCGCAACGCTACTCGAGGGCTTTCTGCTTTTGCCCGTTCTTAATTTTGCAGTGTAAGACTAGAGGGAAGGCAGCTAGTCATCACCATTCACCACTAACTATTGGGTTACTTTTTTATCAACGAATAGTGGAATTGACCGTCACATTATAATGTCTCCACGGCTGAAAGGGCAAGCATATTTGGTGTGACGAGGATTCGAACCCGCAACTATGAGATTACGAGTCGAGTGCCTTAACCACCTGGCCATGCCGGGCCAACTTCAAAATTAAAACAGTGTTTTTTCTCTGATGATTCAAACAATGATGAGTTATAATGATAAACATTATTTTCAGTAAAATAATGAAAAATTTGTCATTTTTTTCTGCAACCCAAAAATTAAATGTATTTTTCTGCAATCAAGAAAGATAACGGCCAAGCATGACCAAGCGTGTTAAGGCGTTCGACTCGTAATCCGAGGGTCGTGGGTTAGAATCCCCTTGGGGGCGTTATAATGTTACGGTCAACCCCACTATTCGTTGGTAAAAGAATAGCCCAAGTGTTGGCGGTGGGTGATGATGACTAGCTACCTTCCCTCTAGTCTTACACTGCAAAATTGGGGACGGCTAGCGCAGATAGCTTTCGAGTAGCTTTGCGCGAAATTCAAAACAAACAAGAAAAATAATATAATATTTTCCAACAGTCAGTAAGAATTAATTGTAAATTTTCTACAGCCAATAAGAAGAATATGATATGTTTCGTCAAAAAGTAAAATAAACTGCATATTTGTCTACATACTTTAAAAAATCCAAAGTATTTCTAAAATTAAAATTTCTCTCAGTGTATATTTAAGCATAACTTTGTATTTACAGTGTCAGAATAGCAAAATGTTTTCCTTCTTTAAAAATAAATGATTTTCTTTATTCAGAATAATTCGATGTGTTGCTTTCAAAATAAGTTATAACAATAACTAGACGTATTAATTTAACTTAATAGACTTTACTTGCTTTAAACTACATTCTACTGAACTGATTGTATTTACTTGTGGTTTTAATTGTAAAAATTTTGTGTTTTTTTTCAATTAATACACATGAAACATTTCAATCTTGTTGCTAGATTCTAATACCACTTCACATACGTGTATGCTAGAATATCTTTAAATCATGTTGTTGTTTTTCTTGGAGCTACTTTATCTATATATTTATTTTGCAGCTTCTGACGAAGACAGTTTATATTCCCACTTTTGTTTTGTACTTCATGTTTACCAGTATCGAGCTGAAAAGGGTTGTAAAGTAGGAGGTAAGGTTCGGACAAAAAATTGGGACTACGGTAATTGACTAACTAACCAAAGACTGCAAGATTCAGGAGGGAAATTTCCTTGCATTAACGGTTTGAATATCATGAAATAAGCTTGCTTCATTTAACTGCATAAACTTTTGTTTGAGGATTGGATCGTGTATGCCACGTTTATTGGTGCTTATAAAATTCAAAAATACTAAAGTTCTAAATTAACATCACGTTTAATCTAAATATAACAAAGTTTTCGCATATGTTAAACAGTTTTACAACAACTATTATTTGTGGCTCTCAATAATACATAATATTACTTTCGTCTTTTTTACACCCACTGTAAATTATGCTGAAGTTTAAAGAGCACGTGAAAATGATAGTGTACTAAAATATAAACTGCTATTATAAAAAGAAGACAGATCTTTAAAATATACGTGTCACGAGATCTACAACTTTTTATTATTTTGAAAAGAATGCTCCTTCTCAAGAAATACATAAATAGGAAAATGACACCTTGATACATAATTATCTGAAGGAACTTTCAAACAAGAATGTGGCATTTCTTGTCTTTTTTTTTTAGATTTTATATAATACGAAAATTAGAAATTTGTTCTCGATCCAAAGTTAACATTTTGGTATCTTCCATCTGGTTTTTGATTTTAATGATTTACCAGTTTTTTTTTTACCATATAGAAGATGTTATTGTTGTTTAG
Source organism: Carcinoscorpius rotundicauda (assembly GCA_011833715.1). Taxonomy (NCBI): domain Eukaryota; kingdom Metazoa; phylum Arthropoda; class Merostomata; order Xiphosura; family Limulidae; genus Carcinoscorpius; species Carcinoscorpius rotundicauda. The sequence continues at coordinate 32,156,383 of CM022393.1, forward strand.
AATTAAGCACAAAGCTGCACAATGGGCTATCTGTGCTCTGCCCACCACGGATATCGAAACCCGGATTTTAGCGTGTAAGTCCGCAGACAAACCGCTGAGCCACTAGGGGGCACATATAGAAGAATAAAGTAATCTGATCAAGGAAAATTTTACCTTATACAAAACCAAACAACACTGAAGGATGATTGATAGTCTAAATCTTCATGATGTACATCATATTAAAAATTCATCATAATTCAGAAAGAATTAAACAGTTTTAAACTATTAAACAACTACAAAAGTTTCTTAAAATAACACACGTAAAAATTATTTGGCCAAATATCAAAAATCAGTTCTGGAAAAAATCTCGATAAAATTAAGAGCATCAATTTAGAACTGTAAAAAAAAACAATCATAAAATGTAAGTCTATGTATACTTGAAGCTGATAAGAGCATAAAAGACTGCGTGTCATTGTCATTTGCATTTGTCTGACAAACATAATTGTGCAAGCCAAGTGACATTATGACAAAACATCGTTATCAGTGGTACGTTAGTGTAGATAACGTTATGGGTTTGAGTTGTTCACTTGTGATGTTACACTTTGTTAGTACTGTACAGCAAACTCGCAAATAGAAATATTTTCTGCTGTTTTTATCGGTTTTAACTACATATCCGTAATGACTCCTGAAATGTTTTACTTGTTCACTTTCCACATTAAAAGGGGTAAGGTTTCATTTGTATTTTATCAACTAAAAGAAAATAAATTACGTAACTAAGAGTAAATTGGTATATCGCATTTACTTTAGATTTTGAGACCATAATAAATGTACAATTACCTACAATTCAGAAGCAAATTGGACAAGTTTCTAATCGTTAGTCTCGAACTAGCTTCATGCAACTGTTTACACGTGCATATAAATAAAAGAAATGTATATCTCAGTTGTATGTTTTTTAATACCGCCATCGAATGTTTGAGCATCGAATTCATATATCACATTTTTTAAAACTAATCACAATAATTACTTATTTTTAAAACAATTAAATTATATGAATTTATTGAATTACATAATGATACTTTATAGCAAATTCACCGATAATTTTTTTAAGTCAAGTATTTATTGACACTCAATATGTACAAACGATTATATTTTGCTAGTACTTCTTTGTAGTCAATATTGCGATTTGTTTAAGTAACGTAATTAAGTTGTAATCTCAGTGGCGGTTTATAAAGGGGGTGGAAGATGCAACAATAGAAGTAAAAGGTAATGAATTGATAATGAGGTCAAAAATGTCAAATAATAATTTAATTAGCGCGTCATTCTCGACTTGAAATCTTTAGTCAGCTGGATTTAAGCATTAAGTTCGTTCTGTGTTCTATTTATATTATAATAATGTATGATCAAATTAAATAATAATCTGTTATGAAGTGAACGTAATTGTAATTAAATAACTAAACTTTAAGTTATTGTATTATCAAAAGTATTTGGTGATAATCTAAATGAAGATGTTTCAAAACTTGTGTCTTGTCAATAATTACTTGAAAACAATTTTAGTGATATTTCAAAACTTGTGTGGAACTAATTCGAACTTAGCCATAAGTTAGCTGCCCTATTTTGAAACTTTTCTGTTGTTGTATAGAAACTTTACATGATTTAGAAAATAGTATTTTAAAACTATTCTACTAATAACAGTGACATGAGAGGATCAGCGGTAAGTTTACCAACTTATGACGCTAAAATTCTGAGTTCGTTTTCCTGCGGTGCACAAGCACAGATATTGTATGATATTCTGCATTAAAACAAACAAAACGTTTATAAAACGGCCAAATTTCAAATTCGCTGTAATTTCAATAATAACCTGACCTTAATTTAAGCGACAGTTTACAGTAACTGCAGTGGTTTTAACTACGATTTATTTTAAAACACGTGAATAAATAATAGTGAACAGTGCGAATATTAGGTGAATTTATTTCAAAATACCTGCAGTGTGAAGTGTGGTTAAGTGTATTTAAAAACATTTTTAACCTATTTAATGTAATTAAAAATAATCTTTCGGTGCATTCAATGTAACGAAATATAATTTTTACATCTTTTTAATTTTCAGTTTTATTCATCAAATAAACTGAATGTTAAAGCTGCATGTTCTATTTTCTGATGTCTTTGATGCTGCTTTAACTGATACCTATCCATCCTTTAACACTTTACTATCCATACAGCTATAAATATTCTTTGCCACAATTCTTGTATTTTTTTCTACATTTTAGTTACTGGAGGCTGGAGTCATCTGTATTTATTTGACTTTGAAAGCTTTGATAAACATTTTAAACCACGAGATAGAACCGTATCCCAAACTTTGTCACTACCAGGCTTAGGAAGTGTATTTTTAGCCCTCTTCAATGGTCAAAAACACGTGCCTTACAGGTTAGTCAGAAAAGGTGGTATCATATTAATTAAAATTATTATACACTGACTCAGTTCCTGCACATACTCGTTTTATATGCAATAACATAAAAATCGTATTTATATATGTGGAGATGTATGTGTATATACCTAGCTTATTTTAAATAGAGATTTAATATTTTTGTTTAATGAGGAAGAGAGAAAATAGCTACATATATCTTTTAAATTCAAATATTAACTAATTTGAAAGTTCATATTGCGCTTATATAGAAATAGGAAATAACTACTGATTTACGATTTATATTTATTGTAAATGATTTAATTTATTTTTAAATAGGTATTTCTTTGACACTGTTTATTTTTTCTTGAACGCAAAGATATGCAATGGGCTATCTTTAATATGCCAGCCATGTATTGAAACTTTTTTTATTTAGTTTGTTTGTTTCTTTTGAATTTCGAGCAAAGCTACACGAGGGCTATCTACGCTAGCTGTCCCTAAGTTAAGACTAGAGAAAAGGCAGCTACTCATTACCACTCACCGCCAAATTTTGGGCTACTCTTTTACCAACGAATAGTGGGGTTTAACGTCACTATACAACGCCCCCACGTGTGAAATGGCGACCATGTTTGGTGTTACGGGGAATCGAACCCACGACCCTCGGATTACGAGTCGAATCCCTTAACAACCTTACCATTTATTTAAAGTTATAAGCATCTAGACTTGCAAACGAGCTAGCCACTGGAAGGAGGTACTTGGCATTGTCAATGATTTTCAAGTTACAAGTGACCGAAATAAACACAGAAAAGCGTGAACGGATAAACATAATTCTCCACATTAAAAAAATGTTTTAAACAGGGTTGCAACTAAAATATGTCCAAAAAAATCAGGCTTTTGGTCACAACTGTTACAGTTGTTGCCTTAGTCAAGCAATGTGTCTGCGGATATACGTGCATTAAAGTGTATAATGTTTGTAGAAGACGTCCCCTCCATCAACTTCTTGTGAATATCTCATTCATACAAGTTGTATCTTGGCTACACACTTGACCAGTAAATAACTATGATGCCCAGTACATCAATACTATATGTCTACTGTTAAAACTGCTACTTCTCACATGTTTATATCATTTTATCTCTGTCTAGATGTTATAGAAGTAGAATCTATACCAATGCAACTTCATCCAAAGCTCGGGCTGAGTAACAGTTTTTAAATGAACTTGTGTGTCACACTGTATGGAGATAATTTGTAGCTAATAATCCATATTTTAACATTATATAAGTTTTCAGTTCTTAAACTCATAATATTAATAAAAATCGTAATTTCCCTCTGTGTAAAAAAATTACACTTTTTTCTCTAGACATCCTATGTTTTCTACTCCTTCGATAAGTATGAAATTTAATAAGATCATCGCTCATATAGAGCGTAATTTTCCTAGCCATCAAATAGAAAAATCTGTCTTTCAGAATTTGTTAATAATTCTCACATTTAATACTGTATTATTTATAACAATTAGAAGACCAAGGTTATCACCTACAAATGACGTATTGTATTAAGCTGTTTTCTGTACAGTAAATTGAACTAGCTTTGTTCCCACTGAAAAAAATATCCACTAGTTTGGATGAATTTGTAACGACTTTTGTTGCATAATTAGAAAGCCAGAAAAAAAAACTGTTATAATTATTAAAATTGTCTGCTTTTTGCATATTATTATCCTATGTTTTTTGGTACATTATATATAAATAAAAATAATTTAGTGCATTATTATCATTAGTATAAAAAAGTAACGTTAAGAATCGTAGACAGTGATCAGTAAGAAAAGAATTCCCAGAAGTAAACACTTTATTTCTTGATTTCCCTGTGTTTTATTTATTTATTACTATAAAAGTAACCAAAATGTAAAAATAGAAAACTCTCCAAGTTAGTTTAGTTAGGTAAAATAAATAATAATACAATAAAAACAAATGAGCTGGATTAAATTGAATTTTAAGAACTCATCGAGGGCCGGATAAAACCACTTCACGTGCAGGTCTGGAGCCGCACGTTGCACATGCCCGATCTTTACTAATTAAAAGTTAAAAAAAATAAACTGAAGTAGTTTCATACACAGACAATGAATTGTGATCAACAACATGTAAATAATGTTTTAAAACTTCTGACCATGAGATTCTATTAGCACAAACATATTATCTCTTTGCGACTTCCAGTTTTCATGCAAGCTAACCACAATCCAGAACGAGTATAAAATAGTGCCAAAAGAGGCGTTATTGTGTGCACATCACCCTCTTCCAAATATAAAAGTTAAGAAAATCTCAAAGAGAAACCGTATTATTGAGAAATATTTCAACCTGGATCAAATGAAATACTGCTGAAGCAACACCTTGTAACGTAAGAAAAGTGTAATTATGTATTTATACTCTTTACCAACTTGATTTTTAGTTTTCTCAATGTAGGTGGCTTTCTCTGTTAGAAGTTGATAATATGATTGAGTTGACCAAACTTAGGTTTGGCATGACGTATAAACTACTTTCTTTTCATTTCGCGTCAACATATAACTTCACGCCTTCATGAATATTTCAATTTGATCTAACTGAACATTTCCTCCGCCATCACTTCAAGTACCAGGTGAAATATTATTTCCTTCAGATATAGTGTAAAATAACTCATTACTCTTATTTCTTCAATAAAATAATCCGCTAATATTTCAGTGTTCAAACTGAAAATATTTTTCCACCTTCATCAGTTTCACATATCTTCCACTATTGCTTCACAGGCCGGTATTTACAGTTTCACCTCATATACTGCACTCTTAGCATTTAGACAGTATTGTTTATTGAATTTATATGACGCCTAACGTGTGTATATTTTTGAATCACCACACTCATATAATCGTATAAGGCACTCAACTCGTAATTCGAGGGTTGTGGGTTCGAATCCCATCACATCAAACATGCTCGCCTTTTAGCCGTGGGGGCGTTATAATGTTACAGTCAAAACCACTTTTCGTTGGTAAAAGAGTAGCCCAACAGTTGGCGGTACGTGGTGATGACTAGCCTTTCCTCTAGTCTTACACTGCTAAATTAGGGACGGATAGCGCAAATAGTCCTCGTATAGCTTTCCGCGAAACCAAAACGAACCAGACCATATTGACAAACTGCCTCAGGAGAAACCAGTTGTTACTTGTGTCATCTATCGCTTAATAGCTGCTATACTTCTAGTAATTCCAATAATCTTATTAATTCCAGCAGATCATATATCAATATAAACTCAAACCAAAACAAACTAAATACAATGTTGATAATAAATTGCAGTTACTGTTTGATATAATTTGCTACGAACACCAATTTCCATTCACTTTGACACCGCAGTGCCATCTATGAATTAATCTACTCACTACAGTCAATATCAAAGAAAAATGCAGGCAAAGCTAACCAAAGCAAGTACGTTTCAAATAAGATTTATCGTAGCGTAATTTATATTCTGTCCTAATTAGGATAAAGCGCTATCTTCTCTTTTGCATTTTTCTTCAATTTATAACTATTCATGGTAATATTTGACAAATAGAACAACACACAGTTCTTTCTTTATTGTGTATTTTTTGTCATCAGGAGCTCTCATTATATGACTATCATATGCAATTAAACAACCCACTTCATGCTGTATCTGCAATAATGCCACTCCACTTCCATTATTTCCAGCATTAATATTCAACAGGAATAGGCAATTTATTCTGGGATACAGTAAAACTAAAGATTTGAATAAAACAGCTTTAATGATAGAAACTCAGGTCAGATATAGAAAGAGCAAATAATGGTAAGCAATGTTGGACAAATATAGGCATGAATCATCAATAATATAACCCAAAATTTAGAAAACTGTTAAACTATATATTTCATTTTTTACACGTTTCATTGAAACTTCAACCCTTCTCACAGTGGGAATGTATGTACTTCTGGCTTCATTTCCAATCTACTTTTCTTAATTGCCGAAGAATCACAAATATTAGAGTCTATTCAAACCATCTTAAGTAATGAAACCAATTTTGGACAAGTTATCATAATCCAGGTAAATTTACCAGATCCATAATCTAGATCTAAAGTGTTTAACCAAAAAAAAGAATCAACATGGATCACTACTTTCATTGGATTTTTGTGGGCTTCATTTTTTTATGAAAAATCACTTTCTGAAAGGCCAATGTTTCCACCTGTTAGTGTCTGGTGTATTTTGGTTCTTACTATATCCCTGCACGAAGCGGCCTCCACGGGATGTTTTTGTATTGTATTTATGTGGTAATGAGTTACTAGTGGCTGACCCAAATGAATGTTTGCTCTCACAAACACAGTGACATATTAAGCCACTCAACTATTAAGTTGACAGGACCACCAGGGAGCGACCTAAATGTGAAATACCCTGTGTCACTACTCTTCAAGGTGCTGTAGGTAGAACAATGCGAGAAATCCAGGGAAGTATAATATATGAAGTCAGATTAGTGCATGTCTGATTTAGTTGAAATCTGTATAAGTGTGTAGTCCTGAAAAGTGGATACAAAAATAACACTTCTGTTTTACGTATATTAAGAAATTAATCAACGATATCGAAAAATCGTTTAACAATAAGTACTGCACTTTGAAAACTAATACGTTAATAAGGTTTTGCCAAATATATTTTCGCTTTAAATCTATAATAATCAAATAATAACATAATCATCTTCAGTATTTCAAAGCTGTGTTTCTTGAAGCAAGCTTCAAACATTTTAGGCTTAATATATCATAACAACTGCAAGTAATATTCAATTGAAATGTTCTTAATAGCTGTTACAAATAGAAAGAAATTTACGATTTTATTTTAAACGACATTCAAGAATAAGATATTTTTCTTTCCCTGTATTAATATAAGTTTTAGGTATACCCAACTGTGTACACTTTATTCCAAAAGAGGATTAGGGGTTACTCAGTTATTCATCTAAATTCATTACTCAGGATTTCCTTACATTTTAGAAGAGGTGAATTTTTAAGCGAAAATGCATAGCGTGATAATTACCAAGGCCGGGTTGTGGATGCAGTAGTTAATAATTCATTACCTTTTGTAGCAAAAATTCATCTTGCATTTTAGAGCCCTACGTGTGTGACCTCTATCATTGATCTTTTCTAGATGCTGGGAGTCGATGTTGCTTAAAGATATAGTCCTCAGCTGATCAAAATGAAAATTTTGTTGCCTAAAATACTTTTATATGCATTCAAAACACAAGGTCCTTGTATTATTTCCATTAAGAACATAAAACTATGCTCCAAATAAAATAGTAAATCATATACACTTGGTAATAAGTCTTTTAAACATGTTTTTGTTTTCTACCAAAACACGATTTTAAAGTCATTTCAAATGTTTAAAAAGCACAATTAGATCAACACCTTAAGTTATAAATTAAAATTCAGTTGAACTACAACATTTCTTCTTCTTCACTTGATAAAAAGCATTCAAAAATATAATGAAGTTTGTACTTCAAATGGCCTTAAGTGCTAGTCTGATTATTTTTCACAATTCACGTCTTGTATTTATGTATTGTAGAAACGAAAACCTCACAAAACTTGTCACCGTGGCCCTGGGAACCCTAAATTGCCGAGCAGTCATGATGGTGCATATTTCGCCATCTGTAGAACGTTTTGCCGAAACACTTTTTATTGTCCAACTTGCTTCTAGATTGCACCGTCTTAGACAAAAAAAGTTGAAAGTGAGTTACAATTAACTGATTTTTATGTGATTAATATATATGTGTGTGTGTATATATATAATACGAGCTATAAATCTTAAGGATATTTTTATTCAATTTTTTAATAAAAGAAAACTAACATAATTATTTTCAAACAATAAATTTATGAGTGAAACATTTTCGATACATTGACAGCAAATGTCTCGACTTTAGAACCTGCTCTGAACATCTAGTTAAAGTTAAGTATTTTCGTTTCCACTATGAAAATTTTATACTGAAATAAAGACAGGACACTATATTACCAAAGTACTGGGACAACATCTCCAAATATAAAATTAGCCTTTTATACCTGAATTTGTATATTTTAACAAACTGAAAAGCTGTACGTGTTTTTAAAATGTGTGCAGCAGGTTTTAAGTAAGGCACCATGAGGTAAAGTACTGATTGCCCTTCAATATGAAATAATTATTCAGTGACAGAAAGGAGTTTGCATTTTTACATAATTTAAGTCACATTGAGGCTTCTCAAGTCAATAATGTGCAATTTATTTAGAAAATATAATTCGATATACAACTGCTATTTTGTAAAGTTATCGCTACAGGCATTCAGTAAAATGTATTATGGGTTTCTTATATAAATATAAAACTAGTGAATTTAAGGCACTGGAGAGAATCGTGAAGATCTGGTTTCAGAACGAAACCCATTTTATGGAGAATAAATTTGGAGTAAAAAGTGCAATTATTTAAATAGTTACATGACTAACTCATCTAAAGATTGTACATAATAAGCGAAGTGTAGTTTGAACTCCTAAAGTTTCATAACGTTTTCAATCATATACATGTAATTAAACCTTAAGCTACATCAGTTCATATAGTAATTTTTTAAATATTTTATCTTCTCTATATCCCACAGTTTATGTTTTTTCTAATTTGCAGTATCATCCTTGGCACTAAAATACTATTATAAAATATATACTGTATTAGATATTGTATGTTTAACTTTGGAAAAATATCAATGTCTCTTGAAACTAACAGTTAATTTTTGTTCAGTTTGTTTAAAAGCTCAGTATATTTGATAGTGATGTCTATAGTAAGACTACTATTCGTTTGACGATAATGCTATTAATAAAATCTCTCTAATTTATTCTTGTCCAGCAATATTTTTACCAAACATCTGGGAAATTGGAGAGTAAGGACGTGTGTCAGCCTTGTGTCAAATCTGATGCAGTTAGTGAAGATGAAACAGCGTCCAGAGTCAGTGACTCTGATTATACTTCAGGCAGTGAACAATCTTGTATAACGGCCATCTTTGTAGGAAACACAGACATCTCAAGAAGGGAGAGATGTTCACTAAACAAAGAAAAGTTTCAGAGAGTCCAGAAATACTTTTCCAAACCATCAAAATCCCAGACAACAACAAATGGAGCAGATCCACAGCTTTTTACAGTTGATACTAAAAAACTAGGGGTTTCAGGACGAAAGGGGCCTCTTTCCAAATTATCATCTTCTTCCTCTTCCGGTCTTAAAGTTCGAAATCAAAAGAAGTTTCCGAATAGTGCTATTTTGATTCAACAAGTACCAAACCAAAATCAAGTCAAATATTCTGTGGGTTCTTTGTCCAATAGCCACTCGACAAATACACAGTATTTTGAAGTTAGCTTTAATCAAAGTCCACACAAAGTTAGCATCAAACAACATCACGAGACGACCAAACAAAATCACCCTGGTCCTAGCTGTCCTTCAACTTTGACAAAAATACCGATGAGTAAAAGAGAGCAAAATATCCCAAGTGATGAGTTATGGATTGATGGACCAAGATTCACAAAACCAAAATTTGACTCCAAAACACTTCAACATCTTCAGAAAGAGCAGTGGGTTGATGGGCCCGCAATGTGTGAGCCATGTGATGAAATCAAGAGGAGCATGATAAGACGTTGGGTTAGAGAGCATTCATCTTCTCTACATCTTGACCCAGGAGAGGCACAGCAAGAGGTATGGATTGACCTTCCTGAGACCAGTGCTTCAGAAGACAGAGTTCTGCTTTATTCTCGGTCGTCTGATGCAAATAGCAAACGCTCACTTGTGACAGATACAAAGAATCAGTTTAACTCTATAAAACCAACTATATCAAATGTCAAGAAAGATCAAGCACAGTTAGAGTGCGAATCTAATAATAAAACATACCTGAAAAGTGAAAATTATTCAAGAAATGTACTCATGGATAAAGACTGTATTAAAGAAAACAATGGCTTATTTATGAGCAGTCAAGCAAAATATGCTATGGATGGTCTTTACGATATTTTCAATACACAAATAAACTCCAAAGATCTTACTAACACATGTTCATGTAAGGAAGAATGTAGCAACACTGCCATTACTGACAGTGGAAACAGAATGAGTGAATTCAGTAGATCTGAAGTTACAGATATTAGTTTGAGTGACGATGAAAATGATGAAAGCAATGAATTGATCCAAGTATTTCAGTCTCTCCACTCAGTCTCGTATGATTCTCTTGAAACATCTAATCTGAATGACCTGGAAGAAGAAACAGAGATGCAAGACTCGTCTGTTCAGGTATCAGAAGAAGATATATTAGATGCCTGCAAAGACACTCGTTCTTCATTTTCTGAAAATCCACTTCCTGAAGTTGACCAACTACAGTTTACTGGAAGATCTTATCCGTTGCGTATTTACAGCGAGGACAATATACACTTTCAAAATGAAGAGCAAGAAATTATAGAAATTAGTGAGAAATTAGAAAGTCTAAGCCTTCCAGATGAATATAAAAGTGATTATGATAATTCATATGTGTCCTTATTAGAGCCAGGATGTGGTCAAGCATTTTACAGTGATGGTCTGAGACAAAGGAAAGAAGGAGGATGCTGTTTCTCTGTCCGCAGTAATGCCCTACCTTTTAAGTTAAAACGGCTAACTGAGTTACGAGAGCAATCACAGCAAATAAGGAAGAAAATTTCTGGTCTAGATTTAGAACCTTTAAAAAATACCAAGGAAAAATGGTCTACAATGCCTAGTTGGTTATCTCGACCATTAATATCACATACTTTCAACCATAACTGCACATCAAGCGATGAAAATCTAATCAGTGAAGATGCATTAAGTGTAAAAAGTGAACCAGTGGAAGCTACGATGTCTGCTAATCCAATGAATCGATTACAGCTAGAAACATTCTATGAAGAACTTCATCGCATGCATTCATTCCCACGTTTTATCTCTTCCTTTGTAAATTCACCAAGGGAAACAAAAAACAACGAACAGCTAAAGGAAGTGAGTTTAACAACTAGTCATGAACAAATGTGTGAAATAAGACATAACAATCAGTTTTTCGACTTAAACAGTGAACAGGATGTGGAGAACTTAAATGGATTTGATAAACAGCAACTACTTGAAACATTGAGTTATTCAGATGAAAATTCTACAACACGTCTCAATACGACTGATAAAGGCAGAGATTATCGTCAAGATTTATTGGCTAATTTTCCTAGAAGAAGTGAAAGTTTGGATACAGGACTAGCTGATTGTTATTATAGGAATAAGATTTATTCTTCACAAGAGTATAACTGTGGTGATTTGTCCAGCCTCGACACATTTAACAGCTCTTATTCTGTTCAGCAACCTTTTATTATTAAACCTTCCCCACTGCTTAATGTTCTCACTAAAAACAAGTCTGTTTCTGACGACTTGTCAGTAAATGATTCCAGGTCACTCTTTGATCGAGAACAGAACACTAATTTTGATACAGATTTGGTGAAGAACCGAGTGCATAAAAACAGAGCCTTCCACTTAAACAACGACAGTTTAGCAGATATTAATAGTTCTTCGTCACATAAATTTCCCAAGAAATTGCACCAAAAGTTTGTGAAAGAGCTTTCAGGGAGCAAGAAAACTCCAGAAAAGGAAGAGATCCACGATAAGATACCAGGCTATACTAGTGGGTTAGTAAATGAGAGTTGTATACGACGTAGCGTCTCCTCGACAAACTGTGATATTTCGAAGATTTTTGCTAGTCTGCAGAACTCAGACAAATCCGCAATTTCGTGGAATCCATCATTTCCTTCCTCGTATTCTAAAGTGACTAAAGCTAGAGGAGCACATTGTTTAAGTGACTATAGTGGTGATGATGTTGCTTGTCAAGTCAGTGAGAACACAGAAACGAAACTCATTAGTAAAGAACACCACTACTCAGGAACAAGTAGTGGTTACGAGAGTATGGTTCGTGAAAGCGAAGATACATCTTGTAGTCCAGAATTTGAAAGTGAACGGGCAGGAGCTCATCATGGAAGAATAAAAATGAACCATGTGAAGAATGTTTTTGGTATGGCTGTTCAGTAGAGTTTAGTTTACTTTCAGTTTTCAAATTGGAAATAATATAATTTAAATCTGTTTATATAGAAACTTTTTTCGGGTTAAAGACTTGATCTTGAAACTGAAGAAAACTACAGTTTACACATAACAAAACATCAATAATTGTCTATCAGTTGCTGTATTATACTAGCAATGCTCTAATTATTCGAGATGTCAATATCCAACTGCTCTACGTTACAACAAACAGTGTAGTAATTATTAGTACTTTCAATACTTAAATGTTTAATTATTTAAACAGTGTGATAATGTTTTTGTCTAACGGTATTCGTCTGTCTATTGTATTAAAACATGTAATGTTGTAACTATTCATGACCCCATAAGCCCCCGCTGGTATAGCGGTAAGTCTACGGATTTACAACGCTAAAATCAGGGGTTAGATTTCCCCTCAGTGGGAAAGCGTAATACATACCCAATTATTTTTTTTTATTTTAAGACCATTATGGCTATTTGTCTTCAAGTGCCAATCAGTACAATTGGCTAAATGTATTGTGTACACTGTAAGAATCCAGCCCAGAATGTTGGTGTTGTAAATCCTCAGTCTTGTCGCTGAGCCACCACATGGCTAACAATAATGGAAAGATAGAATGACTGATTATATTGTGTATGTAATAAAAACTTACATTTACTTCTGGGGCTTCTTTTCAAACTTCTTTTAATCAGAAAGTAAGGACTCTGAATATTCACATTATAAAGATACACAATATAATTATTGTAATAAATGGTGATAGGTTGCACAAGACTTTACTTCTGAAACTTTGTGTAATAAAATTACAGTACTGTATTTTGTCTTTTAAACCTAGTATTAATAAAGTTGGGCCTGGCATGGCCTAGCGCGTTAAGACGTGCGCTTTGTGATCTGAGAGTCGCGCCAAACATGCTCGCCCTCCCAGACGTGGGGGTGTATAATGTAACGGTCAATCCCACTTTTCGTTGATAAAAGAGTAGCCCAAGAGTTGGCGGTGGGTGGTGATGACTAGCTGCCTTCCCTCTATTATTACACTGCTAAATTAGGGACGGCTAGCACAGATAGCCCTCGAGTAGCTTTGTGCGAAATTCCAAAACAAACAAACAAATTAATAAGGTTAAAACAAGGAAGGAATTTTCTATTCTTGTTTGAGTGCTGAAAGCTTATGGATCATACTAGTGAGTCTACTGTAGAAACACGATAAACCGTCCGTCTTTCATGGTAATATCTTGACCGTTGCGGTACCGATTGGCATGCAAATTTAACAAAACAATAGCGCTTTCTGCCTCAACAATCAAGTTTGTATTTTTAAAGTTCTTCCAGCCATGTATATGAGAAACGGACGATGGCTACTTTGGGCACATATTTACATTTAAGGTAGGTTCATAAAGATCGTGATAAGTAATAAAAATCGAATCAGGTATACACGCTTGCTGTTGCTGGCACACAAAACTTATAATCACTGATTGAAATTCCCCATTAGGTTTGTTTCGCTGTCAAGGAGACCCATTGACGCAACATTATCAAATTGTGTCTAATTGGAACACTCGGCTACAACTCCATAATAACTCGCATGGTTTACCCGCAGCACATTTAAATTTTGAGAATGTCTAAATTAAAACGAGATTCTTCAGCTCAGCAGGATAATAAACAAAGACCCAAAAAATCACAATAAGATTCACTGCCTTCACCATCACAGTTAATAATTAACAGGGTCATATTATTGACCAAATAGAAATATGTCTTTGAGAATAAGTTTTCTTCTCGTGTTTCAATTTATAAAGATATCTCAAGAAATTTTTGGCATAACTTAAAATGTTATTCAGCTAATACACTGAGGTGATGATCATGTGTACATTAAAAATGTTTAAATCAGATACTAAAAATAGCAATGTCATTTTTATAAAATATTTATTTAAATATAATTTATCATAATCATTATTTCCCAGTTGTATGACGAACATTCAGCTTGTCTTTGAGGAAAATAATTTTTAAATAGTAATATACAGGCGAAATTTAAAAAAAGCATTAAAAATCCAGCTAAAATAATTGCAACACCTTTCATGCAGGATCATACCACAGAAGTCGGTCTGCACCAGCACGTGCCGTAGCGTTTAATGATAGTGGACGGTCACAAAGTCCCTCACCAGTAAGTTATCAGCCTCATCCAATCAGTGAGCAGTCTAGACAGAGTCAAAACAGTAGAACTGGTGATGAAGATATATCTTGCACTGGTCTGTTTTGCTATAGAATGATGGATCTGTACTGAACTCTACAAATAACTGTGAAATATATTGTCATATGTGTTTGTTCTTTTAAAACGAACTAAAACTACATTTCGTGAGTGATGTAAAGAAATTGTTTAAATACATACAAACAATATCATTGTAAGTGCTCAGTTATCTTCTACAAAACTTCGTTTGCTTGTTTCAAAATGAATAAGAAACCTTCTGCAGATATATTTTCTCCCACAAACTGCAAGTAAAAGTATAAATATAATGGAAAATCTTTTAACAGACACGTACAACTAGACCAACGAGATGTGACTTATATATTTGGGTAAAATCTCCGATAGATTGTAATCTCACAAAATATTTTTCAAATTCGCTTCTAGTTTAATGTTCAATAAGCACTATAAACTTAAGAATAAAGCATCCTTAAGGTTATCCAAACTCATATTTTTTGGAATAATTCAATAGTTAGTAATCTACAAGTGATGTAAGCAAATTGTTTTAAAATTATTTTTGCCTTCTTGTTTTGACAAAACACACCTTAGATTAATTAAGGTATAATTTATATCCACAATGTTTATAACTATTGATCTAAATATCCGAGTGTTCTTAAGCAAATATTTTGATACAGCAAAGTTTTGTCGACACTTATTTAAGACTTACCTTCTCGCTTCCCTTTAGTTAAAACACATTTTAGGGTAACTTGCTTGATTTATAGTTTGTATCATCATTTCATTCACCAGCATTTTCTTCCATTTCTTGATTGAGACAAATTTTATGTTATTATTCGATTAAGACACTTTATGCCACCACATTGAAACATATTCTCTAATACAACTTCATTAAACTATTTTTTTTCCCTTTTGTATAAAACGTACTCTCTAGTGCAACTATTTTAAGATACACAGTTTACCCATTGAGGTTTTTTTTTCCTTTTATTCGAAACATACTCTTCATTGTAATTTTGTTGAGATATACATCTTGCTGTGCCACTAGCTAGTAGCGATAAACTCCTGAGATCGTTTTGACATGCAAGGTGACTCTAGTAGATTGATGTATTTTTTGTTGAATCATAATTCGTGTTACCACTTGATTCAGACATACCTTGTTCGTCCCTTTCTTATTGTTTCTACTTTCATAGGAACATATTCGTCTTCATCTACAACACTGACATGTTAATTTCGAATTTTGTACCACCACGAACACATAGTACTCTCTTTCGAAATTGCCACAGCTTCAACCAAGTAATGAAATAGTAAGATATGTGCCATTTTTCTTCCTCTTCATTGTACAGGGTGTTCGGAAAGTCACTGTGCAGTTTTGTAATCATATTTCATTCAGTCTATTTCAAGCCAGCAGCTGATAGCGGTGTTTAGAAACAAAATAAGAAGGATCCAGGCCTGTATTGATGCCAACGGTGATCACTTTCAACACTGTTTATAATATTGTATTTATATTGAAATATGTCTGTTAATAAATATGTAAGTGCATAGTGACTTTCCAAACACCCTGTATATCCACAAATAAGCCTCACATTGCCAAAGTTGTTTATTTATAAGTGTGGCAGTGAAAGGGCTAAGATAAATTCTGTACCTTATAACACTGTTTAATGGAAACTTTTTTTTCCGCTTTTAATTGGTCGTGATATATATTTTGTTGCTTTGCTTCACTGAGAGAAATTCCTGGAAGTTTTTGGCTAACATATACTTTTAATCACCAATTGAATGAAGCAAACTTTTTCATGTAATTTGGAGAGATATGATTCATTGAAGGTCTTAGTGACAAGTTTGCATAAAATACAAATTTTTAGATAATCACATAATCCAAACACATACCTTAAACAGATGTCAAAAATTACTTGCAAGTTAGGATTCATAAAATTATATATCGCACATGACCATGCAATAATAAGTTCTAATTTACTTTATTAATGAAAGAAACGGCTACATTTATGAAAACACAATGTCTTTAAAAGTTCGTGAATATTCCATTCTCACATACAAGTCCTTGACATTACTAATCAGTCTCGGTTATCCGGCATGTAAAAGATTCAATCTTATATATTTTATTATTACAGAAACAAAAAATTGTGTTTTAAGAAATTACACTTATAACAGTAAGGTGTTAAGTAAAATATTTTATTATTTCGATTTAAGATATCATTAAAAATATATATATATATATTTGATTTCTTACGTTTTTGTTATTATTATTTAGATAGAACTGGAACTTTACTAAGTTTCTGTACTACATCAAAGTCTCGATGCCACTGTTTCTCAAATACAAATTGTTAATCATTGTACTCTACTAACGTAAGATACATTAGTACGAAGTCAATACGCACAGTTTCATGTTGTCCTTCGTCTTTCAGAAATCCTAAAAATGAAATATACATAAAATCACGGTATCCCTACCTCTGTCCAAAGAACTAGTGTGTGTATAACGTTATAGTGTTCGCTCTTTTACCAGAAAAAATCTACGAGTATAGAGGGTAAATAACATCATGATGTCCTCTTTACTAGCGGAAATATAAACTTTGAATAATTAAGGTAAATCAAATAAAATATTAATATCTCGTAATAAATTTCAATTTACCTAAAACAAAGTTTATTATAATCGTACTCAAAATAATTTTGCCTTAAGTTCTGATATACAAAAAATTCTGAAAAAGATAAAGAATGAAATGGATGTGGAAAATAGAGTAGATAGAAGTGAACAAATGACATTTTTTATTCCCAGTAGAAAAGTACAGTCTCTAATTTAGTAAATGGTTTCTGGTTTTCAGTTGAACTCGAACTGGTTGTTGGGAGAAAGTACACAAGAAATAGATAACAACCAGACGAAGACAAATCACGAGTAATGCAATTCCACACTGTTGAATCAAATCAGTGTCTTAGATCAGTATCACGCAATCCTATAATTATAATAATGAACTATAATTTCCACTAAACATATTCAAGTATGTTGTATCCCTAATTTGTAATATACCTTTTGGAATAAGTGTAGTCCCATTCCATTGCGTCAGACAGACATAGTCAAATAAAAATGAGGTTATGCAGTACGCAGTCTTTCTTAAAGATACAAGATTATCGCAGAGATATATATTTTATATATCATACCTTCAATACAAGAAGCCTACAGTACTTGGATTTGCATATTATGTTAGCTTCTCTGTTAATCAAATAAAATATTCATCTTATAGCAGGTGCGTAGATCCTTGGAGGGATGGAGGGGATACATCCCCCTTCATTTTAGGTGGGAGGTATGGTGCATACATTCATCTCCCCCTACAGTTTTGTCTGTTGAATTGTTTTATTGCCTCACAGGCCTACAAATTGGGTATTTGTTCTTATGATTCTCGTGTTCTTACCAATCAAATTACATAATTAGGCCTAGATGTAGGCTTTTTCAGTAGCCGAAATGTACATCTTTAATATAGGCGTGCTTCGAAGCTTTTCGATCTAAGCGATAGTTCGTAAGTATCAGTCACTAGGCCTAAGTATACATGCAAGTATCGTGGCAACAAGATTACTCTGTGACTGCATGTTTACAGTTTCCAGGTTCACGTAATCAGAGATTACGAATTTGCAAACTGAACAGTTCACATAAGTTGTTGCAAAAATCATACTCCCCATCGGTGTAAAAAATCTACGCCCCTGTCTTATAGTCATCTTTTGTTATCCTAAATGCCTAAAAGGGCATAGAATACACAGTTTAATGATAACCATTAACCATTTTCTTCTTAAGATCTTAGAGAGACAGCTCATCAAAGTAATCAAATGGTATTTCAAAGGAATCTTGGGATCCTTCCCAGGTTTAGGAAAAGGTACAATAGCATAGCACCAAGCATCGGGAAAAACATTCTCCTGCCAGATCCGATTAAAAACAATCAAAAGAACAGCAAAAGACGCAAGAGAGATGGCGCACCATCTCGTAATTAATATCATCACGTTCAACTGATGTACTGCCAGACCAATGAAGAGCAAGTTTAAGTTCCAGCAGTGTAAGGGGTTAATTATTTGTCACAGAGACGATCAGCCTGAAAGGAAAGAGGCGTTCGTTCTGCCCGCGTTTTGATGGCTAACAAGATGAAGCAGAAGTATTAGATGGATGAGAAAAGCTTTCGACAAGTGTATCGGAGATGCTTTGAGTATCAACAACTTCCTGGCCAGAAAAAAATATTGAAAGGGGGCAGAAGTATACTGGCCACTAACCTTTCGAATTTTGTCTCATACGACTTTGGAACTGGTGGTAAAAGAAATGCTCAAGATGTATTTAATCTAAGATTCCTTCTGGTTTTGACGTCTGACCTGCAGAACATGTACACGGGCCTGGTGAAATACAATGCAGTTTAAAAGTGTGGGATATCTACAAAAGGTATCCCAAGTCCGTTTTTGTGCTTTTCTTGTCATGTGGCAAGTAAGATTCCACCAAGGACAAGAATACTGTGGGAAACGTGTCGAGGTTTTAGGAATATACTGAGTAGCTGTCTGAACAATACCGTCATCTATTGATGGGTTGCACACTGGCTAGATCAAGTTCTGAGAGAGTGGTGAAAGAAGGCCAGTTAACCTGGTCCAACTTCCACTGAGGATCGCGGGTCGGATGGCAACGACCACGGTCAGTCTCTCCCAAAATTATAGGAAATTTATCACTGCCCCGTGATTATTGTCGACTCTTCAGGAAAAGTAGGTGAAAAGTAAAGGTAAGTTGAGAGAAAGATCTATAGCAGTAAAAAATTGACTAGGCACATGAAAGTAACTATAAGAACCAGTACTGAAGAGAGACAGGTTGTGGTCCAAGAACACATGCTCTATAGCACGACCCCTACCATCAGTACTATAACCCCCTCAATGAGATTATGCCCATTAAAATCCCCAATAATAAAAAATAAATAAAAAAGGGATAGTAACTTCTCAATGAAGGCATCAAGGTCTGGCTGATTATAGACCTCTTCAGAAGACAGGTAGAGAAAACAAGTAATGATGGTATGACCCAACAAAACATGGATGGCTACAGCCTCCAAGGGTGTATCAAGTGACAAGGACAGTGGGCACATGCTGATCAACCAGCAATACCACTCCACCATGCATTCATCAATCACATGGCCTGTCGTTTCTATACAAGGAAAATTGCCGAAGGGTAACTGTATTAACAGGTTTCAGAAACGTTTCCTGTATGGAGATGCACACGGGATGGTAAGAAACAATCAAAATCCTTAATTCCATCTAAATTTGATCGAAAACCTTGACAGTTACACTACATCAGAAAGGCCATTGTTATTTACGTGGAAGAAAATGTGGCAGGGAAATCTGTTTGCAACGTTTTTTCTTCATTGGATGAAGATTTATCAATCTCAATGGATTCCACCCTGGGATATATAGACAAAGATTTCAATGACTAAGGACATGAACAAATGGTCGACTTACTTTTCAGGACTGCAGAAGAGACTGGAACCGAGGAAACATTTGATCCTAAAGGAAGTGAAATTGGGCAGTCACTGGAAGGAGTGGTAAGGACAGAGATGGAAGTAGACATAGATGAGTCAACTTTTTAATTATGGAGGGCACAATATTCTTAAGCTGTTTTAGAAACAACTCTGTTGAAGGCACGAAAAGATCTGTCTGCACTCCTATGGTAATGAAATGGAGTACAGCAATATGGGTCTGAGATAGAGTTGAAGACAATAATTTCCGAGCTTCTGAGTAAGTTACAATATTAACAGTATTTAATCATTATACCTCTTTTTCTTCTACCCATTGAGAGCAAGAAATAGAATACGGGGGGTGTAGGCCACTTCAGTTAACACAGTGTGGTTTCACACTGCACTTGTAAGCATTGTGGCCTTTAACACTACAACATGCACATGAAGATGTTTGCACCGAATTGTCTACAGATCACAATTTCTTTACTAACTTTGGGGAGCCAGCAAGTTCCTCTAATCCCTTCAGAATGAAAAATAGAGACATCTGCCCTCAGGATTTCTCAGATAAGGAATGAAAAATGAGAAATTGAGGTGTAGAATTTGGCTATAACATTGACTGTATGACAAAATCGTCCATGCGTGGTCGTTTTCCAATGATGTTTCTTTACCAATTTCTTCATTTTTATTTTGCTAAAAAGAGGGGTTTCCATAACAAAAAAGCTACATTTCAGTGCCCACTGACCCAACTAACCATGGAGCCCTACAAGGGGATGTACTACACTGCTAAATAAGGCTGCCCATTTACTGGAATTCAAGGTCAAAGTGACATGTTAGAGTTGGATCCCTGAACTACCAGGATTTTCTCATCATCATAGATCACCATGCACAGCAAACATATGGGTGGATGTTTAGATCCCAGAAGAGGTAAACTAAAAGAACAGAACCTTCCCTTAGAGGTCCCCTCATCATGTACGAGTTTTTGCATGTGACATATATTATTGAGTGTATATTGCACAAGTCCCACCTGTTCTCAAAATTTGTAGAAGATCCTTCAGTGTAAGAATCAACAATTTACCAGGGTACCAGGTATACATGTAATACTGGTGACTGACAGTACTGTTACCAAGCAAACTTTGATAAATGTTCTAGAATCTGATTCACACCAAAAAAACCAGTATCCACTAATCTGCAAAAGCCAGGTTTGGCCACATGCTTGAAAAACAGTTAGAGCATTTTTAACACACAAACAAGTAATAATATGTATAAGATTTCAAAGCCTTTTAAGCTGGAAGAATCTGTAGTCACTCCTCTGATTTGTAAAAGAACAAACTATTTTTTTTCCAAATTTTTTATTGTATAAAAATATTTACAATAACTATGTACTTACCAGTCCTATCTATAGAACTGGTCATTCAATGACCGAAAGTCAGACAAGCAAACAGACATCTCAAGAATAATATGCCTACAGATATCCAAATATTCAATACTGTTATAAACAAGAATGAAAATTATATTTCTAACACAAACATAAACTGATATTTAATAAAACAGTTTAAATGTATACATGGAAAGAACTGAAAATCTTAATATTGTTTTAGATGAATGTTTTTGTACTATACTCATATTGTTGCCCACTGAAACTCAGTACTGTGGTAATGTCTTCGAAAAAAAATGTCAAATTACTGAGGCAATTTGAGTACTGAATTCTATTAAATATTCAAAAATACCACAAAGAAACACAAAAATATGTACAATCCATAAATTCCATCTTTGTCACTTCTTTATAATCACACACATTTTAAACCAACATAATGTTAGAAAATTCCTTTCAGATTGTTTTCATAAACTATCTTAAAAGTACATTTAGGTTTTTTTACAAACTTAATACACTTCACCTGCATAAAAAAATTTGAATCTCAAAAAGGCAAACAGAATTATAAACATGTCATTAATTTACTTCAATATTTTACTTCTTTATTCCATATTCTACAAACTAACTGTACACATTATTAATATTTATGTGTATATGGTAACTGATAAAGAAACAAAAGGAAAAAATTGAACACTACTAATTGAATCACTAATAATGTCTAGTAAATTGTGACTAACAACTTATACTTTTGTAAATTAAAAATTTACAAGAAGTTTATGGCAAACCTACCAGTCATACGTGCTCTTATCACCTTTGCCAGACTTCACCTACACGTACATGTGTACGTTTATACATTTCGACGAACATCAACATCCACTTGCATTAAGTTAAAAAGAACAGCATTAATAACAGTAATAAACACAACTGTTCTTCTCATCACAATCCAAAACTTTAGATATTTTGCATGTTCAGAAGAAATGTAATCAACATGGCCAGGATTTAAATATAATGTTACAACTGAACAGTTTTTTATTTTGTTTGTGTCCACATTACTAGGTTTAAGAAAAACCACAACTCAAGCATTAGATCCTTGTAAATAACTAAAATGTGCTTTTATCAGTACTACCAGACTTAAGGCACATGTTTAATTCAAACATGCCTTTATCTACTTTATCAACATTAAAATACATGAAAAAAATTTGTATTTTTATCCACGCTTCTAGGGTAATATTTCAATATGTTCTCATCCATATGGTTAGGCTTGACACCACTCACAATTTCAATGTGCTTTCACCCACACTGTAAAAACTGACATGTGCATAAAGTTCAAATGCTATTAACATGAAAATAAAATGTTTTGAAAAAAAAGTAAACCATATTTCTTAAAGAAAAACATAGGAAACATTAAGAATGATGAAAATAATGTGTGCACATATAGAAAGGATTGAAAATTTTAACATTATTGTACATTACTAATGTGACTACTGGAAAAGTTGCAACACTGCAACTTCAATGAATTGCAGTAATTCTCACAAACTTAAAAAATCATAATGGAGAATTCTATGCTCATTTTCTGCAAAAAATAATATAGAATACACAAGGCTTGAACAGAAAGATCTGGACAAAACAAATGATGAACAATGCTTTTGATAAATTACATCACAGAATTAAAGGATAAATTATGTACTACATGTACAAATTCAAACAAGTTATTAAAAATCTTCTTAGGAAAAAAATTTAATGTATTAAAATTACTCTCCACTTTCATCTTCCTGGCTCTGTCTGGAGCGATATTTCCTGGAAAGGTGAGCCTTTTGATGAATCCTTTTAAAAGCTACAGATGGTTGCAAATCACAGTTTGGGGACTCTTGGTTACTGGGACTCTTGCCATGTTCTTGAAGGGGCATTTCTGCTAACAGTGTATTATTCTGAAAACAACACAGTGATGAGTTTGTCTTGGACGAAGACATTTCTAAACAATATTTAGATGAACATCCTGAAGTTTCCATATCAGAAACTAATTGAGACACAGATGGTTCTTCGGAAAATTTATTTTCTACAACATTACAACTACTAACTACGCAATTATTCTGCATTGAATAAGATGTCTGTGGTAAAACATTTCTAACTTCAATTGCCCTAAGATTCTCACTATAAACTGGCTGTTGAATGGAACCATTAAATGTGTTGTTACATAAATTGCCATTATTTGGGATTCTTCCTTCTTCTGAATCAGAACTGGAAACACTATCTGACAAGTCTTGAAGAATTCTGGCTCTTTTCTTTCTCAGTATCTTTCTGTTATCACTCTTACCTGATAATTTCTGTTCATCCTGTGGATCAGAGTCACGAGCCCTACAAGTTCTGATAAAAGTCTGCTGGGATTTCAAAACATTACTTGCAGTGGAGAATTTCTTATCTTCCTTTATCTTTCCAGCTGTTTTTGTTGTTCTTCTTAAGGAAGACCTAGCAGTTTGCAAGATCTGCCTGTGCCGTTTTCTAGCTATCAATTCAGAAATAGGATCAGATACAGCATCAAAGTCTTTACTTTTTTGTTCCTCATTATCATCATCCAAGAGGATTTGATTACCTTTTATTCTACTGGCCAATGTACTAAGATAAAAATTATTCTGAGGACTATAGCTTCCATCCCTTTTATCGCTCTTCTGCTTTTCCTCATCTGAGGAGGATGACAAAGGTGATGATAATGAACCAGAACTTTCAAAGTTTAACACATTGGACTGGTCTTCCAAACCAGCAGGTAACAATTCTATGTTTGTGAGCTGGTCATTAGATTCTGATGAGCAACTTTCAATATCTTGTTGAACCTGTAATGATTCAGAAAGTCACTATTCACCAAGTGAAGGTTAAAAATGTTAAACAATTTGAATAGACAATGGTTATTAAAGTGTAGGACCATTTTGTAATGGTCCTATAATTACGTATCTCAATTATAGATGAGTAACTAAGACTATATATATTCTAAAAAACAACCAGTCAAATTTATTAGGTGCAAACTAATAAATACTAATTTTTGTGTTGCAGAAGCATTTCAAATATACAAAGCATTTAGTTCCCATCAGAGCACACATGTCCATAAAATCTATTTTATGTACAATTGAAAGTAAATCTTAGATGGAAAGTTACGTGTCCTCAAAACTCTACATGTGGATTCCTCAGCTTAATAGTGATACTTACAATAAAATGGGGTCAGATCACATATAACATATCACTCTAGGAGTAAAAAAGAGAATTAGATACCATTCTGAGTATGATTTCTGGAACATACATTCTGGCATTAAACATATTGTATCAAGAGGACCACATTTTAAAATATAAAAACATGGAGTACTTACACTTGCTATACTGTGTCATTAACCTGTGTGTGCTCTGATTGGCTGAACTGTTGACTTTATTATTACTTTCAGTAGAAATACAACAAAGAAAATATTAGGATACAAATCTACCACAGGAGGATTATTAACATGAAAACTTGAAATTCTTCTATTTACTAATGAATAAAAAATCTACTCTAACCCAATAATTATAGTCCAAAACTTCTTTCACAATAAACCTCAATACTATGAAATTCTATCATGAATGATAAAAAGTTAATGAAATAATTCAAAATGAGCCTGGCCTGGCCAAGCGTGTTAAGGCATTCGACTCGTAATCCGAGGGTCACGGGTTCAAATCCCAGGCACACCAAACATGCTTGCCCTTTTAGCCATGGGGGCATTATAATGTGATGGTCAATCCCACTACTCGTGGATAAAAGATTGGTCCAAGTGTTGGCGAGGGGTGGTGATGACAAGCTGCCTTCCCTCTAGTCTTACACTGCTAAATGAAGATGGTTTGCACAGATAACCCTCGAGTAGCTTTGCGCAAAATTTTAATCCAAATGTAGCAAATGGACAAAAAGAAAATTGGAGAAGTATGTCTGCCATTCCTTCATACAACTATAAATACAATTCTCATAAATATATTGCAAATATTTACTAAGCAGTTCAAAAATTGTCTTGGTTACACTAGTATGAGTTTCATTTTTCCACAATAACTCATGAATTAGATTTTAAGCTTAATTTTCAAGGAAAATAGCATTTTCTAACTTCAATAAATATACAACTTTTGTGTAGAAAATGAGTTATTTATATTCTAAATTAAATATATGTTTATCATGTTTTCAAAATACTCATAATGGTTGTTTGCACAATGCTCTTTTATCAACTGTTTCACTTCTTATAAAAAGCCTTTTGCATTGTAAATTTGAAAAGAATGAAGTAATTTCACGGAGATACCATTAAAGTACCATTTCCAAAATTATCATAAATTATACTAATGTATAGGATCAAAATACTGAACCACAATGTGAAAGCAAAAAGCAAACTTTTAAGAGTAAACAAATAAATAAAACACAACCAAAACAGTTAAAAAAAAAAGTTGTATAGAATACAGATTACCTGTCACCATTCTACACAATAAAAACATTAACCTAACTGGTCATTTGCAACTGATACTGAAACAAACAATCTGGTCTTAGCTTTATCACTTAAAATTAATTACCTAGATATGTCTCTAACTAAAAATTCAAATATTTCAAAGTTAATGTTTGTTCTTAAGCTTTCAGAGTTTTGTGTCTTAATACAATAATAATAGTTAAACATCCACATTGCACACAATATGCTGAAGAAATAATTACTGTACTTACCTAATGAACTTTAAGTAGTGATAAGAAAATAAACCTTCTATATGTTTTTTTTTTGTTTTTTTCAAATTCCATTATTGAAAGTTTTCTATTACTGCTACATGAATGAAGTTTAATGAGAACCAAGGAAAGAAATCAAAATTTACAGTCATTAGCTCACACATTCTCATTTTAAAAATAAGAAAATGGTACAAGTAAGTACCAGCTATGTTAAAAAGTCAGAAAACTTACCACACTGAATTATCAACACACTAACTGCCAGCTTTACCACTGCAACTAACCTGTGACCCGTCACATAAATATAAATGCCAAACTAGTTTATCTTCATGGTAAACAATACAAATATGTAGTATCCGAAACAAGAATTTTTAATAAAGCATTTATATTATAAATTTGTCTGTGAATTTCTGATGCCCTTAATAAGTCAATCCAAAGGGATGGTGATTTTCATAAAAATAAGTAGTTTCATCTTAGAATTTTCATATTTCATTTGTATAACCTCTAGAACCTTATAAATGGATATAAAGTTTTTCTGGCATGAAAGTTTACATTTTATCTGTTATTTTCCCTGCTCAACAATTAACTGTAGTTAATCTAACAATATACAATAAAATTTAGAAAATTATGAAATGAGCATCTTTATTATTTTTTAATGATTATATATCTTACCACATTACCAATCTTATTACCTTCAGAAGTTCATTTACTTTTTCCACATATATTTTAGTTAATTTTATAGTTTCATTATCTGGCTTACAACAAATTTTGTTTTTCATGTCTGAAGAGTAGCACATCACACTGGGAACATCAGCAGGTTTCTACTCCCCTACATATAGGGGCAGATCAGGTTTGGACAGGTACAACTGTCGATATCTAAGCTGTAATATTTTTTTCTTTCTCTGCATTTGTTGACATAAAAGTTAATTTACCTTTCAAATATGCATTTCAAAATATAAAAATTGCACAAACCACTGAAACAGATTAACCAAAACCTAATTACTTGCAAGTTAACTGGTTTTCTAACTAAGCTATTAAAGGTAAAAATGTTCCATTAAATGCTTGAACATTAACTTGTATATCTATACAAAAATCTATCATTTATCAGCTTCAATTTAAAAGGACCATTAAAAGTTTCACACTGAAAATAAATTCCTTCTGTTGGTTCTAAACTTGTTTGTCAAACAAGAATATATGGTTTTGAAAACAGGTTTTAAAGTTAAGGATAGATGTTTAGGGCTTCTATCTAACATTTACTGCTATCTTACTAAAGGGAGCAGGGTTAAGAAGTTGAAACTATACACAAGACTTTGGAATTATTTATAGATTTTGTCTATGAGAAATCAAACAGTGTAATGGCTATAATACTAACGTTATAAAAGTTAAAACAGGAAGATTCAGAACAAGACACATCATGTGACAGAGATGATCAAGATCTTTTTTAAAGTATCTTTTTTTGAAATTAAGAAAGTGAAACTTAGACAATTAGAAGCTTAAATAATGGTTTACTTGAATATATTTGTCCATAACTTTAGAGATTTAGCAGCAAGATTTTAATTAAGAAAAATGAACATTTACCTTTTAAATCTATATTAAATAGAAAAATATCCAAACAAACACATTTTTCAAATTTTTGAATTATAATCTTTGACTCACCAATGAATCAAAAAAAGCAATCATGAGTGGGTCCTCCTTTACTGAGTGATGACTGTAGTCATGTGTCATGAACTGTCCACTCTCAAGGGCCAGATTGTTATAATCTTCACGAGAGTAAACCTTCCGAAATTCAGTATTTCCGCTTCTATTCAAACTTCCTGACCAGTCAGGAAGTGGAAACATACCCCACAACTAGAATTAAAATTTTTTATAACTGAACAATTCAAAATGTCATGTTGATAACAAATTTGAGCAAATGTTGTAATGCACACACACATTAATTCACTATTCCTAGAATTTTAACAAATACTGCTTAGCACTTCATTTACTATGTACTTGTGATCAATATATATCTTTTGACAAAAACTCACTTCTGAAAGCTACTCAGTCAAAACTATCCTTTCTTTTCAACAAAATTAATAAATTTTTATCTGATTCAAAATAATAAAATCCAGTTAGTAGCCATCAGATAGATTATAAAATCATGTCAATATACATGATTTATCAATATATCAATGTGCCATTGCTGGTGAGATTGGGCTTAGTAAAACTGCTGTTGTAAATTTTTTAAAAGACCCTGAGAAATACAGAACAAGAATTTTAAGTGGTCAGTCCAAAAAAATTTCATTGACATTGAGCAGGAGGATTCAAGACACCAGCTAAATGTCGAACCAGATTAAGGCCCTTACAGACACAGAATGCAGCTCCAGAACAATAAAACACCATCTAAGAGAGAAATGCTTTAAAAACCATAAACATCTTCAAAGGACACACCATGAAACAGCTCTGTTAAACTTTGCTGAAAAGCACCAAACATGGGACATAGAAAAGTGGAAGATTTTGTTCTCTGATGAGAAAATATTTAACCTGGATGGTTCAGATTATTCCCAATGTTACAAGAACAATAAAGATATCCCACTGGAGACATTTTCTACACAACACAGTTGAGGAGGTTCCATCATGATCTGGGGTGCTTTCTCCTTCAATGGAACAATAGAGCTTCAGGTTATACAGGGGCATCAAAAAGTAGCTGGCTACACTGGTATGTTCGAGAGAGCATCCTTATTGACTGAAGGCCCTAGTTCATGTGAAAATGACTGGATCTTTTGGATCATCCAACATGTTTGCCCAAACTAGACTCCATTAAAAATGTTTGAGGGTGGATGGCAAGGGAAGTCTATAGAAATGGATGTCAATTCAAAACTGTGCATGATCTTCTTGAAGCCATCATCACCACTTGGAATAACATTCCAACCAGCCTTCTGTAAACGCTTATATCGACCATGCCAAGGAGAATGTTTGCAGTTATTTGCAATGACGCCATTGCATTTCCTACCAGGTTTAGGACTTCTTTTTCGTATGGTCTTGAACTTTTGACCAGCTAGTATTTAGGCTAATTTTACAGCATTCATTTTCCCTATTAAATGCTAAAAAAGTTTATCTTTATTTTCCCTTTTGTTATTTTCATCTTTTGAAGCTCTACTCAAACAAGTGGTTGAGTCTAACAATGCAAAATGCATTTTTTTCTTTATGTTCATTAACCTTAAGATTTTGACCAGCAGTGTATATAATGTGTATACTACATAATACTAGTCCATTAAAACACAGCCAAAACAGGGAATACTAAAGGTCAGTTTTATATTACTGGATACGAAACAAGAGTGCACATGCATCTCGTCAATGCAAGTTATGTGATGTTAGCTGGGCATGAATGGAAGATTAATATAATAATATATAGCATTATGAGACTTAAACTACTTGGACTAAACATTTCTATTTTAATGTTATAATAAGTCATCATTCTAGCACAAAAAAGCACAACTTATATTTATTTATTTTTCTTCAATGATGGTTAAAAGGTTGATCACATGACAGACCTCACATGGTTGAGGTATGGAAAATAACACAAAATATAGTCTTACTGAAAACAAACATTTGAAATGTATTTATGAGATTTTTATAGAATATGCAAATATCACAGAGAACAGTTTTTAATCATATCATGAAATCACTTTGCATTCGGACTAGTAAAAAACAGACTCAATATTTTCACAAACACATCTTTATTAAAATATTTTTATTAAAAATCTGATCTTCTGTATACAAAAAACTTGTAATCTCTACTAAAAGTCTATCGAATGTTGTGATATAGATGTGCTATATCAAATGTTATAGAGCAAATACTTAACATGATAAATTGTGTAGATAAATTCAAATATATCACACTGAGCCCATAGCGAAAAGGTTTTAGTAACTAAATGATTTAAACTTGTTCTTTTCCTTGTTTCAACTGCCTTATAAAAAAAACATTTTTGAAATATCTTTTTACTACTGATTACTAAATTAAAAACGTTGTTCTTTTCTTAATTTCAACTGCCTTATTAAACAAAACATACTTTTTGAATTGTCATTTTACTGCTGATTACTAAATAAAAACATTCTCACAATTTCCCAAGAAACCAACTTTATGGTTAAATTACCTTGATTACTTTCTCAACTCCAGATGATACTACCAGTGACCTCATGGTGTTGTAGCGTACCTGGTTCACAATTGACCTGTGACCTCGAAGTACCATATGAGCCTTATTATTCCACAGACCTAAAGCAGAATTATACATATTTCCAATAAATATTGAGCTGCTTTTCTCCATTATCACATATTTTATCCATTTATGTATCTACAAACATTACGCTTGTTCCCACAAACCAACTACGTCTGTACAGTTAATAAACAGAATACAGGTTAAATTGAGAAAAATGCAACTACTCAGAAACAAACATATCCTCATACATAAGGCACAGATATTTTCTCTTTCCTCTCTTAATAACAGTAAAAATTAAATATTATTAATACATCTAATATTAAACAGGTTTCATTAGCATTGCATTTCTATTAAGTTGCAACGTTTCTAGCACAAACAGTGCTTGCCACTATAAAAAAAAAAAGTAGAATTGTTTTGCTAAAGGAAACAATTTGGCAGAATTAACTGAAAAATTACATGGTTCTATTTTGTAAATTTAATAATGAAGATTACCAATACTTGTACAATTACAGATGGAATATTACATTAAATATAACTGTCACATGTTAAATGATATAGGACCATATGATTCAAAACGTAAATGTTTGAACACAATATTTTCTAATTTTGTATGACTTCTTTGCACCATGAAACACTTGTAAAGCATAAGTCCAAACCCTTGATTCTTTTAATTATTATTTCACCATAAAAAATTTTAAATACAAAGTTATATTTTAGCATTGTTCATATATGCAACACAGAAATCATTCTTGTGTTTATCCAATTATTGTGTATTTGCAATTATACTACATGGGTTTCTTACACACAAGAAATAATTTAAAGACCTTACTTTTGTTATGACCTGTGCTATCAGGTACTTTCCACACATATAATCTGAAGTCATCAGACCCAGAGAGAACATACTGTAAGAAACCAATAATTACAATATGAAGGTTACTTCAAACCCTTGGTTTGAAAAGCTTGGGAAACTAACATTTTTCTTAGCTACAATATCTTTTTCACGTTTTTTTTACTTAAAAAACAAGATATTAAAACATTAAAACACAACAAAAAAGGCTTAATGCCTTAAGTCAAACAATTCCCTACAATTATTTTGTAAAATAATTTTTTTTTGAGCAATCAGTACTTACGTAATCTACGTAGGAACTGGAAAAATGGTATT
Source organism: Carcinoscorpius rotundicauda (assembly GCA_011833715.1). Taxonomy (NCBI): domain Eukaryota; kingdom Metazoa; phylum Arthropoda; class Merostomata; order Xiphosura; family Limulidae; genus Carcinoscorpius; species Carcinoscorpius rotundicauda. The sequence continues at coordinate 32,187,903 of CM022393.1, forward strand.
TTGTCACATACACAGTTCAAGTGAATTAATGAGTAGATAAAGGAAAAGATTAATATCATTGCTCAGAAAATTAAAATTAGTATTTTGAAATACACATACAATAAAAGTTGAAGTTCTTGTTTAATAATATGTGAAAACTGAATAGTAATAACCATACAGTTTTCACACATTTGTTATTACAATGGCTAATAAAACAAATTTTTAAAACACCAATTCATAATTTCTTTTTTATTGCAAAATCAACATAATACGTATAACATACTTTTTTAAACAATAAAACTGTATTTCAGTGAAAACGTGTTCAACGTATAAAAAGTTATGATCACATGGTACAAATTAGTTTATGTACAGACTTAACTATAGAATTGCATGTTTTATGAAGTATGGGTGAACAAGTAACATGAAACAGGTGAGAAAATTCACTTGGATAAAAAAACACATGAGCTGGATACTAAATAAACGTACAACATACTGTTGGACATTGGAACAAAAAATAATTAATTACTTCAGAGTTAATACTAAAGGAATTTTCATATAATGGAAGCCCACCTGATCACTATCTCCACCAAAGCTACAACTCTTCATTGTGCAAGAGTTATAGTACCCTGGATGATCAAACTCAGCAACAGGAAAGGAGGAATGAACATTATACAGAACAGGAGGGAGACGACGACGCAAGGCAATCAACTGAGAACCAGAACTATTAAAACGAACACTCATTGCACCCTGTGCACACAGTTTACCACCATACTGCAATAGGACACTGAAAAACAGCACAACTATATATTATATGAGAATTTCTTGAAATACACATTGAAAAAGTTACAGTATCTAGCATTCTCCTAAATAGTCAGTAATAAAAAATAATCATAATTATTCCACTCAATTTAGATAAGAATATTTCATTTTACAGTTTTCTTGCAATTTCATTAAACAGAATTTAGTAGGTTAGAAATATGGACCTAAAATGGCATACAGGTGTTCAGATATACACTTGTAATTTTGCAAATTCTTATTATATAATAATTTTAATTTTATGACAGTCGTATAGAGCTTGGGTTTAACTATTTATCTTAAACCTTGTATTTCCATGTAAGTTGTATGTTTTACTTAGTTCATCTAATTATAAAATTCTGTATACTTTTTTACTTGCAACTTAATTCTGGAATAAAGAAGAGTTGTTAGCTTGATTAAGCATCATTTGTAAGTGAAATAATACTTATAAGCAATTGTTGGTGCTTAACACTGAAAACGTTTTAATTGACAGATTATGGAGAATTGAGGAAATTATGAATAAACAAGGGAAAATGGGTAGCAACTGCTTAGCTCAGAGTAAAACTTGTAGAGAAAATCTTGAAGCATTAACCTAGAAAGTAGCTCTGGTAGAAAAGATGACATTTCAAAAGCATTCAGTCTTTCACCCTCCAGTCAGCTTAGTCTCAGTTTATATAATGTAAAGTTTTGGGACAACATGGGAGCTATTGGTTCACCTCAGCTGTTCCAGCCTCAAAACTAAACAAAAACTATTAATAAATATATTTTTTTAAATCTTACATATACATATCACACATATATTTATCAAGTTTTTTCTTAAATGCACTTAAAACATCTGAAGGCAACCTGTTCCAAAAGTTAACCACCCTGTTAGAAAAATGAAACTGTCTTAACCCTTCTCGAAATGGGTCATGAATCAAAGTGCGTGTCATCATGTTCCTTGACTTGTATTCAAAATTTTATTAAACTACTATTTGATGAACTTATGTCTATGAGACTGGAATCAAGTAGTAGATAAAACTTCAAACTTTAATATTATACATGAGACAATTTAAGTTAAAAGAACACACCAAAAGTCATGTGGTATGTTGAATGCAGCACTGTTTAAAATTGAATGTTTGTGATGTCAAAATACTAAGTCTATAATTTCAAACAAATTAGGAACTCAAATTACCAATACTGAAAAGCTAGAAATAACATAAGAACTTTATTTTTGCTGATATATGACTATATACTGAATCAAACAGTGGCTCCATTCACCTCTTTCCATTTTTAGAAACTGTCACTTGTATACTCTTAATACAAAAGGTGAAATACGATTACCTGATTCACAGCTTAGAATGTCCACAGAGTGATTTTTCAGCTATTTTATTCTGTGAAAAAGCTACCATGTTATTTTCAACCAAGATTTCAAGAATTGAGGTTGTGTCTTTAGTCTGTTTGAAGTTTCATATCACTTTAAACCTAAATACATCTTAGTTACTAAGCTTAACAAATTATAGTGGAATTCTATGATAGCAGTGTAGTTATTTACGATTTTTTGTACATTTAACTGTATATATAAAACCTAAAAACACAAAATCTTTATTTGTTATCCTCCATGTGTGAAATTTTAAAAGGCTTAACAAACTATATCCATCAGCAAACAAATTCAAAGGTTAATGTTGCAAGAAATAATTGTTTGGTTTACATCTGTATTTATTGTTCTATAATATAAGAAAAATTGTGTACTGATTTATTTCTAAATAGTAATAATATAATGTATAACAATTGAAATGAGACTGTAGATTACAAAGTACTAGTCCACTAAAACAAAGCCAAGATAGAGTTTGGTTTGTTTCGAATTTTGCACAAACCTACACGAGGGCTATCTGCACTAGCCATCCAAAATCTTAAGGTGTAAAACTACAGTGAAGACAGTTAGTAATTACTACACACCACCAACTCTTGGGCTACTTTTTTTACCAATGAATAGTGGGTTTGACTGTCATGTTATAAAGCTCCCATGGCTGAAAGAGCGAGCATATTTGATTGGACAGTGATGTGAACTCGCAACCCTCAGATTACAAGTTGAGTGCCTTAACCACCTGGCCATACTGTGCCAGCCAAGGCAGGGAAAGTAAGGGTCAGTTTTATATTACTGGAAGCACAAGTTCATATACCCTGCACGAATGCAAGTTATGCAATGTTGGCTGGGCATGACTGGAAGATCAATATGATAAAAAATAATTATGTGGCATTATGAGACTTAAGCTACTTAAACTAAACATTTCTATTTTAGTGTTATAATATGTAGTCATTCTAGCACAAATAACAATTTATATTTATTTACTTATGTTACCACGTTGGTTAAATGTACAGACCTCACATGGTCGGGGTATGGAAAATACCATACAATATAGTCTTACTGAAAAAAAACATTTGAAATGTATTAGGAGGTTTTAGAGACTATGCAAATATTATACAAGATTTTTGGAATGAAGAATAGTTTTTGAATTAAAGCACATCTTTACCCAAAATATTTCGTTAATAAAATCTGATTTTTTGTCTACAAAAAAAACTTGTAAACTTTACTAAACGTCTACCAAAGATGCACATGCTATATCAAAAAGAATAAAGCAAACACTTAACTTATACAAATGTGAAGATGAACTCATGTGTATTGTACTGAACCAATTAAGAACAGGTTAACCAAAGATGACTCCTAACCTACAACAATTTATATTTTTGTTCCCTTGTTCTCACTGTTAAATGTTATCTGTAGGATTGAAATAGACATGACATAATTGGTTGAAAGTTCATGTAAGGTTAATGGAGGAACAAGTGATTATTTGACCAATGGTACTCAAAAACTGCTAATGTCTAACACTGAGTCTCCATTTAGGGATGATCTCATGATGTTATTAATGGAGGTTTTATTTAATTTTTTTGTCTTCCAGGATTTACCTGATTCAATGTATATATAAAAAATAATCAATGTATATATAAAAAATTATTTGTGTAATTACTTCAACACTGTACATCTTTTAAATGTATGTATATACTGTGTACGTATCATTTTAGATTAGTTAATACTTAATATCATGGAAACCTGACTTAAAAAAAAAAAAAGACTGCATCATAAGTAAGAGTATTGTATAAAAATACTAAATATCAAAGAAAATTGATCCAGAAAAACAACTTTACACTGCAGCTCTGCAAAAGGTTATTTAACCAGAAAAAGGTGAATATCAAATACAAGAAAATGGGTATCACAGAAAGTGAATCAGATAAAAGAACATAGTATATACATACCAGAAAAAAAAGGCTGCAGTTATATAAAAAGACTCAACTAAAATAAAAATGAAAATAAGTAAATAGTAGATCAAATGTCACAGAATATTTTCAACTCATGTAAAAAGATTGAAACAGTCTTACACTTGAGGTTTTCTGACATCCCATAAACCAACGCCTTCTTTGGAGTTAGCAGTAGCAAGTAATCTTGGTTCCACTGGATTATACATCACAGCATGGAAAGCTGACATGTAACCAGCAACCATAAATGGATCTAACAAATAAAAGACAATCATATGGAAATAAACATATTCAGTATCATCCTAAACAAAGAAACATCATGTGTATAATTCAGATAAAAATAATTACTGTTCACTTCATAGAATATTGACCTTCACAAAAATGGAATACTAAAACATAAGTACTGTCTTACGAACTATAAGATGAAGATAACCCATTTCTTAAAATTGTTTTTCACTTCCTTTCAAATCTTATCTTACAGTCAAAATATATTATTTTTGTGGAAACCACGTTTAGGCCAAAAACTTGTATAAAAAAATAAATAATATTCCAAAGTTCAGCATTATTATTTTAAGAGACCAACCCCTTTCAAGAAGCAATCATTTCCAGGAATATATGATCACTCAAATGAAAAAAAAAAAAAAGGCATTTTATATAACCATCTCCTACAATGACACATATTGCTAAAATTCTAATTTTTTCATTAAAAATTTATTCAGATACTCAAATTAACAGATTTATATGCAAAAACTCTTTACATAGGTTTTCATATTTGTGATATATGTTGAATCTCATTACTTATCAAAAAAATTCCAATGTTTTGTGTTTTATCAAAATATGCATTTTAAGCCATTAATTTTCCCAAATCTTTTAAAAAAGACAATCATTCATGGACAGTTCACTAACATACAAAATAAGCTTAGATGACATTAATAATTCCTTCTAGTCACTCTCAGTTAACCATAAATACCTGAAGAGCTAGGTTCCCTAGAATCCCATATGAGGATACGACCATCATTACAAGCAGTTGCAAAAACACAATCATTTGTTGGTTCCACTGAGATCCCATAAACTGCATCTTCATGGGAGAAAATATCTAAAGCTGTACCCCTGCCAAGAAAGATTAATAATAATTAATAATTCAGATTTGATTAACAAACTCAAATTACAGCATGTGTAATATAGATAGAAAACTATTAGTTACGTCTGTATTCCCTGCTTTCACAACATGTGTATAAAATTTTTCAAGATTGCTATAAAAACAATGATTACATTTCATTGTAACTGTCTAGATAAAACATTAGTTAAAAATAACTTTAGAGAAATTAGTATTTACATTCACATTATCACCATTTTCAACAAAGTAATTGTACATTTACTGTATTTACCTTCTGATAACTGATTGGTCAGAAGTATCCAAAAAAAAAACCTCAAACACTTAAGAAAATAAAACAATCTACAGCAGACGTGAAGTCATCACAAAGACAGCATGAAAAATGAACTGTGTAAAAATATACATATTTATGTATTTTTACATTACTAAATTTTATTTGTTTCTTCTGGTAAATCTTTTATCAACACTTAACTTAATTATCAACATCTTAATATATCTCTTTTTAATGATTGATTTAGTGTTTTATGGCACAAAGCAACAAGGCTACCTGCGCCAAACAACCGGTAAAAATGTAGTAAAAGACATAAATAGAAATGAAGGTAAAACAAAAAAAGTATAAAACCAATGTTGACACCTAGTCTACAAGGTTAAGATAGAAGGCAGAGTGTAAAAAGTTGTAAGGTATTTACTCTAGCAAAAAAGTATAATCATAACCCACCAGGAAGACTAACAGGCAGGTTCAAGACCCACCGTCAGTCACCTGAAGTTGGTCTTTCCAGTCCTGGTTCTGGGTTATGTGTCACAGCAACCAGTATCAAAATGTAAAAAAATAGAAGTATTAAAAGACACACAGTAAAATCACAACAATGAGTAGCCAAATGTTCAGTAAAAAGAGAAAAGTCACGTAAATGGAGTAAAATTTGTAAAAGTAAATGAAGGTAATAACAAAACAGCAATTAAAACAGAAAATGGTGTAAAAACCAATGGTGACATCCAGTCTTCAAAGTTATAAACTATTTACTCTAGCATAATAATAATGATCATAACCCGCCAGGAAGACTAATGAGTAAGTTCAAGAACCACCGTCAGTCACCTGAAGTTGGCCTTTCCAGTCCTGGTTCCGGGTTATGTGTCATAGTAGCTATTATCAAAATGTAATGGAATAAAAGTTTTAAAAGACACTCAGCAAAATCGTAATAAAGAGTAGCCAAATGTCCAGTAAAAAGATAAAAGTCAAGTAAATGGAGTAAAATGTGTAAAGGTAATTGAAGATAAAAGCAAAATGGCAATTAAAACAGGAAATGGTGCAAAAACCAATGTCGACATCCAGTCAACAAAGTTGTAAAGGACAACCTGTAGCAGAATGGGAATGATCATAACCCGCCAGGAAGACTAACAGGTAGTATATAAACCACCGTCAGCCACCTGAAGTTGGTCTTTCCAACCTGGTTCCGGGTTACGAGTCAATATGGCCAGTACAAAAAGGTTGTAAAAGTGTGAAATGATATGCAGCGAAAGTATAATAGTAACTCGCCAGGAAGACTAAAGAGTAGTTCAAACAGAAGAGTTAGTCACCTGAAGTTCGCCTTTCCATTCCTGGTGTCGAGTTATTTAATGTTCTGGCCATTGTTTAATGTCACACTGAATGAGAGAGAATAAAACTGTAAAAAAGGAGCCACAATTAAAAAGGTGTAATGAATAAATATACCACACTTAAATGAGATTAAAAAGATTAATGGCCATTAAAAAATTAAAAACGTTATCAAGGTGGACAGAGTCACCATCACCGATAACTCTGTCCAATGTTACAGACTGACCCTGGGAAATAATATGTTTAAAGTATTGCCGTCTTTGAGAATTGTAACAATGGCAAGAAAGTAAAACGTGGCTGATAGTGATTTCAGTGTTACACAAACCACACATTGGTGCCTCAGTTCCAGATAAAAGAAAATCATGAATTAAAAAACTGTGACCAATGCATAGCCTAGTGAGAACAACTTCTTCCCTCCGAACTTTATGGAAGCTAGATGGCCAAACTCCAATTTTGGGTTTGATTTGAAAAAGTTTATTGTCGAGTTGTTCACTCCAAGTGGACTGCCAACTGGCGCGGAGCCGAGCCTTCAAGACAACACCATAGTCCATGTACAGAATAGGCATAAAGGTGATGGTGCTGAAGCAGACATATTTAGCTGCCATGTCTGCAAGCTCATTCCCACGAATACCAACATGGCCTGGTATCCAGAAAAACTGTATTGAAGTAGCTGCTAATGAGAAATGGGTCAGTCGGCTTCGAATATCTGCGAGAATAGGATGTGAGCTAATGTGATGCGATTCCAAGGCAAGTATAGAACTAAGCGAGTCAGTATAAATAGTGCAGTTGGAGTGCTGCTCAGCTGCAATATGATCAAGGGCAAGAGATATGGCATACAGTTCAAAAGTGAACACAGAAGCTGTAGAGGGGATTCTGCATTCAACTACTGACCCATAGCAAACCATAGCAGAGCCCCCTGAATTACCTGATTTGAAACCATCTGTATAAATGGGAACTGAATGACTGTTTGAAAGATATTCATTGAATAAAAGACGGTACTTCCAGTCTGGAGTATCCGCCTTTTTTAGGTGACTGAAAGAAAGGTCACACTTGGGGGCTGTAATAAGCCATGGTGGGATGCGTCGACCTGTGGAATCTGCAATGTTATCCAAGGACAGACCCAATTCATCCAATTGCGCCCGGATGCGAAGGCCAAACGGAGCAATGACAGATCGTCTGTTCTGAAAAAGTACTGCCCACTGAGGAAGGAAAACACATTCCCAGGTGGGATGCTTTGGTAAGGAACGAAGTTTCGAAGTATATTGTAAAGACAGTTGCAAATGGCGAATGTGTAGAGGAGGTTCATGAGATTCAATGTATATGCTTTGAACTGGAGAGGTACGGAAAGCCCCAGTGCAGAGTCGAAGTCCTTGGTGACGAATGGGGTCCAGCATCTTTAAGGCCGAGGGTCTGGCAGAGCCATAGACCATTGATCCATAGTCAAGTTTCGATCTAATAAGTGCATGATATATCTTTAACATTGAACAGTGATCTGCCCCCCAACTGGTAAAAGAGAGGACACGGAGGATGTTCAGTGCTCTTGTGCATTTGACCCGAAGCTGCTTTAAGTGTGGTATAAAGGTCAGTTTATGATCAAAGATAAGCCCCAAGAACTTTGTCTCCGGGACCACTGACAGCAAAACTTCACCGATATAAAGTTCAGGATCAGGGTGAATACCTCATCAACGGCAAAAGTGCATGCATACAGTTTTGTAAAGAGAGAAATTAAAGCCATTTGCCAGAGTCCACTTCCGTACACGATTGAGGGCAGTTTGTAGTTGCCGCTCAATATATCTCATGTTTGACGACTGACATGAGATGTGAAAGTCGTCGACATACAGCCCATTTGCAACAGTGAGAGGGAGTTGTTCAGTGATGGCATTTATCTTTATACTGAAGAGTGTGACACTCAATACACAGCCTTGAGGGACTCCAAGTTCCTGTACAAAACAACGTGAAAGTGCCGAACCTACACGAACTTGGAATCTCCTGTCCATTAAAAAATTTTTGATAAACATGGGTAGATGGCCACGTAACCCATATGTATGGAGGTCTCGCAAAACGCCATACCTCCATGTTGTGTCGTAAGCCTTCTCTATGTCAAAGAATATCGATACAAGATGTTGGCGGTTGAGAAAGGCCTCTCTGATAGATGTTTCAAGACGAATTAGGTGGTCTGTGGTAGAGTGCTGTCAACGGAACCCACACTGGGTGGGCGAGAGGAGGTTGTTTGATTCAAGGAACCAAACAAGACGAGCATTAACCATCCTTTCTAAGGTCTTACAGAGACAGCTCGTCAGAGCAATTGGACGATAGTTTGAAGGAATCTTCGGATCTTTCCCTGACTTAGAGAAAGGTAAAATAATAGCCTGGTGCCAGGCATCAGGAAAAACATTCTCCTGCCAAATCCGGTTGAAGATAATCAGAAGGACATCAAGAGAAGCAGGAAATAGATGGTGCAGCGTGTCATAATGAATATCATCAGGTCCAACAGATGTACTGGCAGACCGATGAAGGGCCATTTTTAGTTCCACCAGGGTAAAGGGACTATTATAGTCAAAGAAAAAGTCAGTTTGAAAGGAAAGAGGTGATCACTCTGCCCAAGTCTTGATGGCCAGGAAGGTGGAGGAACAAGCAGAAGTGCTAGATACCTGGCAAAAGCTTTCACCTAGAGTGTTAGCGATGGTCCGGACATCAGTCACCTCCTGACCATCAGAGAGTAAGATTGAGAGGGGAACAGAATTGTAGTGCCCATTAACCTTTCGAATCTTGTCCCATATGATCTTGAAACTGGTGGTAGAAGATATGCTGGTTGTGAACTTAATCCAAGATTCCTTCTGGCTTTGACGTCTTACCCACCTAGCATGTGCTCGGGCCCGTTGGAAAGCAACCCAATTTGAAAGTGTAGGATATCTACGAAAAGTATCCCAGGCCCGTTTTTGAGCCTTCCGTGCTAAGTGGCAAGCAGAATTCCACCATGGACGAGGATATCGTGGGAAACGTGTCGAGGTTTTAGGAATACACTGAGCAGCTGCATGTATAATACAATCAGTTACCGCTGCAACACAGTCGTCTATTGATGGCAGGATCAAGTTCTGCGAGAGCAGTGAAAGCGGACCAGTCTGCCTGATCCAGCTTCCACTGGGGCACGCGGGTAGGGTGGCATCAACCACGGCCAGTCTCTCTCAAAAGGATCGGAAAATGATCACTGCCTAGTGGATTACTGTCAACCCTCCATGAAAAATGGGAGAATAATGAAGGGGAGCAAACTGAGAAATCAATAGCAGTAAAGGATTGACTTGGTGCATGAAAATAAGTGGAAGAACCAGTACTGAAAAGAGAAAGATTGTGATCAAAGAGCATCTGCTCTACAGATCGACCCCTCCCATCAATAACAGCATTTCCCCAGAGGAGATGGTGTTCATTAAAATCCCCCAGGATTAGAAATGGAGATGGCAACTGTTCAATGAGAGCATCCAGGTCTGATTGATATATGTCTCTCCAGGGGACAGGTACAGAGAACAAACAGTGATGGTACGACCCAAGGAAACATGGATGGCTATGGCCTCCAAAGGTGTGTTGAGTGACAAAGACAGGGTGGGCACATGTTGATCAACCAACAGTGCCACCCCTCCATGTACTCGACCATCACACAACTTGTCATTTCTGTACAGAGAAAACTGACAAATGGAGACTGTATCAGCAGATTTGAGAAATGTTTCTTGTAAAGAAAGACAAACAGGCTGGTAGGAAGCAATCAGCATTTTGATATCATCCAGATTAGAACGTAAACCTCGACAGTTCCATTGTATCAAGGTGGCCATTTTTAAGGACGGGTAGGTGAAGTGGCTGGAGAACCCTTCAGTTTATGACCACGTCTTTTTTCTTTACTGTCTTTCTTCGGAGGAGGTCTATCAACCTCCATGGATCCTGCTCTGGGTCGAGTGGGCAGGTTTTTGTTATTGGAAGAGGAATCCAGTGACTGAGGATGCGGACGAATAATTGTTTTGTTTATTGTGGTGGGAGAAAATAATGTATCAGAAGAAATGCCTGTATATGAAACTGAAGGACATGGATCTTGAGGTTTGTTGGAAGATATGGGAGGAACAGAGATGGGTGTGGAAGTCGATTCATCTACTTTTTTAACCACGGAGGTCAAAAGGCTTTTCATTTGTTTTGAAAACGATTCTCTAGAAGGCACAGAGAGATCTGTCTGCACTTCCACTGTAGTTGTGGAATGGAGTGCAGCAGCATATGTCCGAGATGGGATTGTGGACAGCAATTTCCGAGCCTCAGGATAACTAATGTTATGTGTCATTTTCAAACTCTGCACCTCTTTTTCCTCCAACCATTTTGGGCAAGAATGAAAGTAAGATGGGTGAGAACCATTGCAGTTGAAGCAATGTGGGTTTATGTCACAATCATAGGCATTGTGGTCCTTGCCTCCACAAAGAGCACATGTCAGGGAACTACGACAAGATGTCTTTGAGTGGCCGAATCTCTGACATTGGAAACATCGAAGAGGGTTTGGAATGTATGGCCGAACCCTGCAAATGAGATAACCTGCTTTGATGGTGGCGGTTGCACGTGGTGAAGTAAATGTTAAAATGAGGATATTTGTTGGCAGTGTAACTCCATCTTTGCGAGTGGAGATGTGCCTCACTGCAGAAACTCCTTGAGTGGAGAGACCAGCGAGAATCTCTGATTCGGGAACATTCTTCAAATCCCTTTCAACAATAACTCCTCGTGGAGAATTCAAAGTGGCATGGGGTGTAACCTCAATAGGTATATTGCCTTTGATTTCAAGAGGAGTTCACTGTGTTGGGATGTGGATGTTTCAACCAATATGTCACCAGATCGAAGCTTCTTTACTGACTTTGGAGAGCCAGTAGTCCCTCTAGTCCCTTTTGAATAAAAAAAGGGGACATTTGCCCTGAAGGTTTTTCCGAAAGAGAATGCAATATCAGAAAATGAGGTACGTGTGTTACTGATGTTGGAGATTGCTGTTCAGAGTATTCAAGACGTGGTCGCTTACCCATTGACTGTTTTTCTACAATTTTATTTAAATTTTTTGTAGGATCCATAGGAAAGAGAAAAAGTTTCGGTACTCACTGACCCCACCCACCATGGAGCCCTACAAGGGGACGCACTGCAAAGTCATGCAAGGACAATGCAGCAACGCCAGGGTTTCGTGAGCACTATACCCAAACACCAGCATCAGGCACAATGTCCACAACACCCGTTGAGAACTTCCAACACTGGTACTTGGTTGGCTCTAGCCCAGATGGACCAGCCGATTGACCCAAGGGGGGCCACCCAAGGAATTCGAGGTCAAAGTGGTTTGTTAGGGTTGGACCCCTCAACCACCAAGATCCTCTCCTCCCCTTCACGTGTCGCCACGCACGGCAAACACGTGGGTGGATGTTTAGATCCCAGAGAAGGTAACCAGACAGAACAAAACCTTCCCTGGGAGGTCCCCTCACCCCGTACAGGAATCCACTCCGAGGGGATATCTCTTTTTAAAACCATTTCTTTAGTTTAGACTAATTGGTAAGATAATGCTAAAGGAAAGGCAACAATATTCTATTAAGACTAGTGAGTGCATATTTTTATATCCCTATGGTATGAGAGCATTTTAAATAAGCAAAAATAAATCATTAAAACATAACATATCATATCTTACATGAACTTGCTAAAATGCCACAACTCCAATACATGACAACAGCATTGTATGCTTTATAAAAAATATTGCACAATGTACAAATTCTATCAACTATGTACTTAAGTGCCAAGAATGATGCTAGAAATAAAACAAAGTTTGATGTAAAAATAGTTTTAAAGATTAAATTGTAATAGCTATTTTAAACAAAATATCTGAAAGCTATGACAGGCAAAAGTATTTAATTTTTTGCATTGAGGAGCTGGTAATAAATAGATGTAGATGAGTGTTTAAAAAAGTAAAATATACCTTAATGATAAAACCAGCAAAATATTTACTTACGTATGTGGATCATGCACAACCACTTGCTCATCATTTCCTGAAAACAAAAAAACAATTCAACACAGTTTCAAATATTTATTTAGTGGAAACAAGATTACCTAAAATTGAAAGATAAAACATACCATTGCTGATGACACACATGTATATAAAATAGTAATGCACAGCCCACAATGAAATTAAAAGTGCACAAGTACATTTTGTGATATAAACATAATCATTCATTCTCTATTTCAATCTGTAGACAATTTGTTCTTGGAATCAACCAAGAATTTTACACACTATAGAACACTGAACCTTTGTCATTTATATTTTATATGGTTCTCACACTTCTGGTTGAAGAAAAATAAAGAACATTTCTAGGACCATTAAGCAATTTGTAAGGTCCTTGTACAGTTGCTCCAAACCAAAATAAACAGTTTATGCATAATTATCGAAAACTGTAATGAATGAACTGTTCATTCAAATCTTAAATAATTGGACCTATTTGACTGAACAAATTTACACTTAAACATGTTCCATTAGTCACCTGTTACTTAAAGCAGTTGATTCAATTTTTTTTCTTTGTTAAGAGCATTAAAGACCTCACAAATCGATGATAGAAAGCATTTAGTTATTCAAGTAGTGGTTCACTTCGAAATATGTTCAAAAGTAGTGTTGCACATAAATCATCTACAAAGTGTTACAAACAAATAATGTATTTCTCATAGTTATGACAACAACAAAATAAATATGTGATGTTTTGCAATACCACTGGCAGAGATCGACTGGCAATAGTTGCAATTCACTTTTGCAATAACCACAAGTAAATTGTAATGACTCAAAATGCAATTTATATTTTTAAGCACCAATGTTAACATTTTAAATATATTAAAAATTTTGAAGTTTTGGAAATTACAAAGAATTTCCGTAAGACTCATGAGTTAGATATTAAAGACGTTGAAAGCACTAGCTTTATTTTTTTTAACATATCACTGACTAGTTGGAGTACCCATCCAATGGAAGGATAAAATAAAAACTAATTTGTAATAAAGGAAATGAAATTGTACTTTTTTTTTTTTTTTTAACATAATAAACATTAAAATTGCCATAAATATACATGAGGTACTAATACTGAAAAGAAAGACATTGTTTTCAAGAATTCTATAAATAAGAAGTTAGATGTAAGTCCAATCCCCCTTATGACCTTACTCATGTTATTCTGTATCACTCTGTCAAGTTATGCTGATCTATTACTTTTTTTTTCCAAAATTAGATGCCCACTTCCCCTCAAAATCTTTCTTATTTCATCCAATATCATGTAACAAGTTTATGGAAACAAATAAGAACAGGTATGATAAACAACCATGATTTTTTTTCCTGGACACCCTTTGCTTTATATATAGTAGATAACAAACAAAACCTAGTATGTTCTCTTCCTACAGTATTTATAAACTTACTAAGATACAAAACTGTGATTTAAGATACTCAAGGAGTGGGTTAAGTGAGTGACATAGTGAAATAATGGTTTGTAGAATTTCTTTTCTGGTTTCACAGCAAAGAAATGAAATTTGAGGGCCTCAACAGGCCCAAAACAGACAAATTATATGTTTCTGTACTTTAGTAGATTTACTGTAAAGCAACAACATTTGTTTTAAACCTTAAAATATAATAAGTTTGGCTTCTAATTAAAGACAAAAAATATCTTTCAAGAACCACAATACTGCATGAATGCCTGTACATTAAAACTGTTCATTTGTGATGGTGTATGACAGCTAAAAAGAAATAGATAAAATTCAAATCTGTGTTAAAAATGCATACTGTTAAATTCTAGGATATATATTATACTAAAATACAAAATCATTTTATCAATACTTTTCTACATTATTCAATATAAGTCACTTTTAAACATTATTTTTTCTTTCCATGAGGAAGTATTTTTTTAAATTTCATCAATCATTTTTTCATACATGTTGGTTCAAAGTTTAACAATTATGTGCATCATATCTGAAGCAAATACTTGAAACTATTAAAGTTGATACAAGGAAGGGCACATGTATTACATTTGGACTTAAACATTTTAAACACTCAAACTTTTTGAATTGAGTTAAATATTTATAGCATGAGCCCATTTCCTCTTACAGATGCACCTACCTGCAGAAAAAAGTTTAGTGTGCTTTATATCAAAACACAAGCAGAATATGTTACTGTTGTGTTCTGCTTTCATAGCTTCAGGTTTATTCTTTCCTGTCATTGTTCTTTCCACATTCCATAGTAAAACCCTTCTGTCATCTCCACCTATGGAAATAAGGTAAAATTTCATGTCAAGTTAATAATATTACCTGCATAAAAATATATCTGTGATTGTTCCACAACTTCCTGTTGATAACACAGTGTGAGACAACCTTGAGAACAAAAATACAGTAGATAAAAAAAAATTTCTGAAATAATTTATTTAAACAAAACCAATTTAAGAAACATACATACACCATTCTCCCCCCTCCTGAACAAGACAGTTTTACATTTTAATTTATTCTATCTCAGTTTAACATCTATGTACAATACTCTAAGATGCATGTTCTTTCTCATTATTGTAGCATATGTACATGTTTAAATATGCTATGGAAGTGTACATTGTTTATTTTGCATAATTAAATCATTACTCTTCCACAAAAATGCAAAGTTGATTATACCAGAAATACCAGAACTAGTCAAGTTTGAAGCTGTTCTAACTCTTCCTGTTATAGGAGCCATACTGACAGTTGATGGCACCTTGGTAAAGTTATAAATTCTGCACTACTCCTCAAAAAAAAAAAGCAAGATCATATAATTTTACACATCTTATAAACTACACATCATACATTAAAACTGCATGCATATATTATTACATGTTAATTAAATGGGATCAACCTATTGTTGCAAACACACCACTCAAAAAAATCACAACACATCAGAAACTAACTTAAAGCAATACCTATTTATCATTATAAATCTTACAGAAAGCTTATTGAAATGCACCAATCCTACAAAATACCTTTAATTATTCAATATTTGTGACATTTCCTGGAAAACTTACTACCATGAGAAGAGTAAATAAAATATATTTGATATATAGAATTTGTATACAAAGTAAACAAAACATCTTGAAGTTAGTGGGAAAAAACAGACAATGATTTAGTTATAATTACTTATAAAACCTGATAATGAATGTTTACAAGTAAAAAAAAATAAATGGAGAAAATAAATTGTATAGTTCTATTTATAGAAAATTTTAAGTTGAAAGCGAAAAAAAAATTATTGTAATGTACAATTTCCATTGCTACAAGGGTTCTGTTTGATGATTCAGTGAAAAAAAATAAAACTGAAAAGTCCAATTCACTTAGTGATGTAATAAGTTTTATTTCTTCAAGACCTAGGTTAGTGAAAATTCCACAATCTTACTTAATTAGCAATAAGCCTAACTTCACAAATGAACAAATTTTTAAAAAAATTCAGTTTACTAATTTAGCATTTCATCAACTTGACTTCACTTAAATGAAAACCTAAAATATATGGTGCTAAGCTAAATAAATGGCTTACAACAGCAGATAAATTGACTAAATCATGCACTGATTACTTGATAAATGATTAAGAAAATCATCATAGGGCAAGAGAAATAGCATACAGTTCAACAGTGAACATAAAAGCTGTAGAGGGGATTCTGCATGCAACCACTGAACCACAACAAACCATGGCAGAGCCCACATAGTCATCTGGTTTCGAACCAACTGTATAAAAAAAGAATGGAAGGATGGTTCGAAAGATGTTCAGCAAATAGCAGAAAGTATTTCCAATCAGGAATGTTTGCTTTTCTCAGATGACTTAAATATAGGTCACAATTGGGGACTGAAAGAAGCTATGGTGGGATGAGCTGACCAGTGGATACAGCAATGTTATCCAAGGACAGAGCCAATTCATCCAACTGCACCTGGATACGAAGGCCAAAAGGAACAATGGCAGACCATCTATTCTGAAAAAGCATGGCCCATTGAGGAAGGAAAACACAACCCCAGGTGGGATGCTTTGGTAAGGAATGAAGTTTCAAAGCAAAAAGTAAAGATAGTTGCAAACAGCAGAGGTGCAAAGAAGGTTCATGATACTAAGTACAAGCTCTGAACTGGGGATGTGCGAAACCCCAATGCAGAGCTGAAGTCATTGATGATGAATAGGATCTAGCATTTTTAAGGCCAATGGTCTGGCAGAATCACAGACCAATGATCCATAGTCAAGTTTCAATTGAATAAGAGCACGATATATCATTAGCATAGAACGTCAATCCACTCACCAAGTGGTAGAAGAGAGGACACGGAGGATGTTCAGTGCTCTTATACGTTTGACTCATAGCTGTGTGGTATAAAGACCAGCTCACAATCAAAGATAAGCCCCAAGCACTTGGTTTCAGGGACCACAGGCAACACAACTTCATCAATACAAAGTTCAGGATCATGGGGAATACCCCATTGGCAGCAAAAGTGCAGGCAAACAGTTTTAGAGAGAGAGAAGTTAAAGCTATTTGCTGTGGTCCACTTCAGTAAATGACTGAGGGAAGTCTGTAACTGCCACTCAATATACCTCATGTTTGCCGGCCAACATGAGATGTGAAAGTCCAGGACAGGCATAGATCACATTTGCAATAACGAGTTGTTCAGTGATGGCATTAATTTTTATACTGAAAAGTGTGACACTCAGAACAGCCCTTAGGCACTCCAAGTTCCTGCAGAAAAGAAGAGAAAGTGTGGAACCCACACAAACTTGGAATCTCCTGTCCATTAAAATATTAACAAATATGGGCAAATAGCCAAGTTACCCATATATATGGAGGTCTCACAAAATGCTATACATTCATGTTGTATCATAAGCCTTCTCAATGTCAAAGAACATTGATACAAGATGTTGTCGTTTGAGAAAAGCCTCTCTGATTGACATTTCAAGTGGAATCAGGTGATCCATGGGGAGGCTCTGTCATCGGAACTCACATTGGGTGGACGAGAGGTTGTTTGATTTGAAGAATCAAACAAGACGAGCATTAACCATCCTCTCTAAGTTCTTATAGACAGCTTGTCAAAGCAATTGGATGGTAGTTTAAGCGAATATTGGGATCCTTCCCAGGCTAAGAAAAAGGCACAAGGCATCAGGGAAAACGTTCTCTGTTTTATCCATCATACGAAGATTTTTTTTAAATCAGAAAAGAAAAAATTCTTACTTAAACCAAATTATTATTTTGTTTACCACAATGAACATTTATTGTTTGTTGACAAAAATACAAAATAAAGAGAAAAAAAAGAACACTGATGTGAAATGAACATGCATCCTCATTCATCATGATTTTGTATGATTGCTATACCTTTTAGTCTCAAAGCTGTGTGTTGTGGTCTTTCTTTTATGTACTGCATCTGAAGCATCTCATTTAAATGACCCACAGTAAACAGCCATTATGATGATGTTCAACCTTCCCTGATTCTTCACTTTCATTTCGCTTGTTCTTCATTAACAACACCAAGATTTTCAGGAAAAGTCTATATACAAGTGTAACAAATGAGCTTTCAAGTTCACATCATAGCTCTTTTAATGTATCGAATATGGTATTCACAGTATTTTCATAATTTGCCAATGACATATTTAAAGACAATCCACATTTCTTTTTCAACTTTTATCTTTTCATACAGTTCATCTGAAGTCAATTTCCTAATCTGACATCCAACAAAAATCTTTTCTTTAAGCTTTGCTTCTGAAAGAGCTGGAAATTGTCCAGTTAATTACAACAGTCACCTCTTTGTCTAAGGCCTTTAAAAACTGCTTCATTAAACTCAGTTATATGTGAAAGCAACAGGATTTTCTATGTGTCAAACTTTCACGCTCACTGTTTTCAATCCTGGTATCAGGCTAACTTTGCAAGACAAATGTTTGTTTATCAAGTTTTAGTTTTATGCTTTGATGTCCCATTCATACAAAAAAACACACAATTTGTAAAACCAATTTATTTACCTAACAACATACAAAGGACACAAGTCTCCACAACATATTCGACCATATTTGTTGTATTTGACCTCATCAGAAAGTTTGAAATTTTTGTACATTTCCTTCAAGAGAACCTAATGAGCAACAGGAACAGATGTATATGTGTTACTACCTAAAATGAGTAAATCTTTTAGACTTCTTTAGAAGTAATCAATGAACAATACCCAGTTACTTGGTTCACAGACCACAGCTCCTACTATTAGTATTAATTCAGCAATATTATTGCACTAAACCAGTGAACCATCTTTTGGAAAACATGGTATAAACTCTTTCTGATTTCTGTATACTAGTGACATCCTTGAAGAAAGTAAGGTTTAGCCTAAAGTCTAAGCCCCGAAATTTTTGTTGAATCCTTTGGAAAGTCTAAATCTCTCACCAAATCATTAATTTCACCTTGTGTGAAAAACTGCAATTCACTAGACATTTCAGGCTGAAAACAATCCGTATCATAATTTTTATTGGCATCAGATTCAGAATCAGATAAACTATATATCAACAGTCTAGTGGAATAGATATAGGTACATCAGATCCATGAGAAACAGGTCTTATAGCAGACTAAGTTCAGAGAAGAAATTTCCTTTTTATTTTGAGAGTTGTATCCTTGTATATTGCAAGATCAAAAAAAGCAGTCACATCCATGATTCCTGGGGTCACACCAGACCACTGGAATTCCAAAAGGCAAATACTTTTTTCACCTTTAGTCCATTATCTCATCTATTTGACACAAATGGTGCAAACTTTGTGCAGAGCCAATGATTTGTATTGGTCCCTAAGCTTTATTTCAAACTATGTGTAATACATTTTTTGACAAATTCTATAATGTTTTGCCTTCGCTTCTTTACAAAAAATTCACCACAAATAGAATGTTTTTGGGTCATTTACACAACCTTTTGTTGCTATAGCAACAAATAAATAATGCTGAAATGAAAAGGTATATCAAAGTGCACACATACAAAAAACACTATCCAGAAATAAAACATCAAGTGGCCTTTTAACCATTTAAATGCTAGTGACAAGATTCTTACGAGTTCTAGAATGATGAACAAGACTTGTAATGATTGGTCTACAGTAACCTACAAGTAGTACTTTGCAACATTTCAGCACAAGAAAATGTGGCCCAATTTCAATGATTCACTTATGTAAATGTATATACAATGTTTTGTGAAAAATCTAAATGTGATGAACAAAATTTTTGTTTTTTTATTCATCTTACAGGAGTTACTACAGAACTTGAAAATTAAGATCATAAAACCACTGCAAGCCTACTTAATGTACACCTTTTTAAGGTTTTGTTTTCAGAGGTACTGGTTACATTCAGAATCAATTATAAGACAAAGAGGCATTTTTATTTTGTTCATGCATGAAACTACATATATTTAACAGCTACACAATCCACAAGTAAAACATTAAACAAAGCTTACCTTTGACTGAACACTTTATAGAATAATGTACTGTACAAAAACAGGTAATACACAAGTTTTCAAAGCAAATGTATGTAAAACAGTTATCAGGATAAATTAACATTTATTTATAAAGTTGCATGTTCAGTTGGTTCTATATGAGCAGGACCTTCTAATAAATTAGACACAGACACTTATTAAATACAAAGTAACTTAACAACCACATTTATATCATAGTAATTTCAAAAACTTGTATTATCATTAACATAACAGTACTTAATTATATGTAAACAGACACTTACCAAGAAGTGTTTTAGTTATTTCACCTATAGCATCAAAACATAAGTGTTCCACATACAAAGAAACAAAACATAATCAGGTAAATAAGCAGAATGCACCTAAGCAATTACTTTTTCACTTCAATTTTGAAATTACACATTAGAATGTCAGATTTCTTCATACCTCAAAAGGTGTAAATTTAAAACTATTTTTATTAACTTTTTGATTCTTAGCTATTCATGCATAAAAAAGAATGAACTTTAAAATCATAATATAATGTTTGATATGTATTACTTACAAATATTAAACACTTAACAATTTCAGAAGATAATTATGCAAGATGATAAACATAAATTCAGAAAACCTAAAGGTAAATATCATCTGTATAAGCACCTGACATACATTTATATGTGAGTATATGCACTAGCTTATTGTGCCTGTAACATTATCTCTATAATACACTATATTAGAAAGCATTTAACCTTGTTAGCACTATTTTGGCATGTATAACATCATTCTTGATAACAATTATCTTGACAAGCATGTAATATTATATTATACTATCTTAAAAAGTACACCCTATTACTTTCATAAGCACAATGAACACTATTTCGACATGCATACAATAGTGTCCTTGTTGGCACTATCCTGACATGCATATAATAGTATGCATGTCAAAACTGATCTCTACCATTATTCTTGTCAATAGTATACTGTTGCTCTACATGCAGAAAACAACAAAACTGATTACACTGCCATACTCTTAGCTTATCAAGCCTCTTGACTCCGAGTGAATCAATAATATGAGAATGGCTCTTAATACAGCTGTTCCTGGTTCAATAAGACTACTCATAGTCTTTAGTACACTATTATATCATAAATATCCCTGTCTCAACTGTAGCTTCCTCCTCTCCAGTGAACATTCTGCATGGTCTTAGACAGTGTAATGTTTTAACATTATTTACAAACATTATAGCACTAACATCACACTGAAAGATAATACACTTAATGTTAACAAATCTGACCACAACACTGAAATGTAGCTTGGTAACTCTTGGCTGTGATATCAACCACATTGATATCAATCTACCAGAAGGTATTTTGCAGCTGCAAAACATGTTACGGAGATATCACATGGAGAATATTTTCAATTGTGGACAGCCAAAGATGGAACCAAAATTTAAAAACAAATCATATTTATTCACGTTGTAATGGGTATGTTTTACTTTCAACTAGCCAATTTGTCTTTCTAAACAAGTCTGTTAGATATTAGGTGAGAAGCAGGTCGTAAACTATAAAGGTCTGCACAAGGCTAAAGCAGAAACAAGAATGTAAAAATAAAACAATGAGGTCAGAATGAGGCTCTCAGGTTAACTACATCAAAAATAATTCCTAAAAAACGTTAAAAAATACAAACTCTGAAATCATACTAATATGTACAACTCTCTGTACCACATCATGGATTAAGTATGACCTTGTTCTAGAAAGCATAACACAAAAACAAGTGCAAGCACCAGGTAACAATCATGTGTAAAGTAGCCTTCATCTAAACTAGAGTATTGGAGCAAGTGTATGCTATTTATACATCCTATTTAAAATAATTTTATTAGCACAGCAGCTACACAAAAATTTAGAACAGCTTACTTAAATACACCTAAATAAAAAATGTATTTTGCACTAGTTATGGACAAGTAAATATATATATATATATATATATTTACAGGTCATCGTAATGACGCATTTTATCCATCTCTATATCATTCCAAAATATAGTGCATTTAACATAACTGAATATCCAGTTAGAACACTTACTAGCTTCTCTAGAAAAATCTTAAAGGGTTAGTTGTAAAATCTGACCAATTCTATTATAAAAATATTAGCTTTCATTAAATATCACACAATAAATGTTTGCTTGGTTTTTAATACTATTACTGCACTTCATATTTTACACACATCTTAGAAAAGCATGAGGGTTATGAAAACCCTTTATTATAAGTACCTTTACAAGATATGGTAATTTTACAATTTATTTATAATATATTGCAATTTTCAATACCAGCTTTAAATAATTCCATTGAATAAATATACACACTCACATACCTTACATTTTTCATATTCAAATATTTTTAACAACTAACTCAAAAATTAAAACACAACAAATTGTGGAATGTTTTTTAGACCTACACTAAAAATAAAAATTGGTAAATGGATGGTTGCAAAAATCAGCCAAGAATAAGCAACACTATTTCTAATTTTATAGAAGACTTAATTTGCAAAAGCTTTTCATTGTTATTCTTGTTTTACAGTTTCTCTAGTGCAATGAATTTTTTTACACAAGTTTTCATCACCTCAAAGCAATCATCATACATCATGAAACATACATATTAAAAGTAACCTACTATGAGTGAATGTAGGGAAAAGCAACAGGTTTTAAAAAAAACATGGAAATAATGGTAAAAAATTACCAAGAAAAAATTTGTTTTGAATTTCGCACAAAGCTACTCGAGCGCTATCTGTGCTAGCCATTCCTAATTTAGCAGTGTAAGACCAGAGGGAAGGCAGCTAGTCATCACCACCCACTGCCAACTCTTGGGCTACTCTTTTACCAACAAGATTAACTAACTTTATAGCACCCCCATGGCTGATAGGGCAAGCATGTTTGGTGCGACAAGGAAGCAAACCCGCAACCCTCAGATTATGAGGTGCACCCCTTAACGTGCTTAGCCATGCCAGGACACTAGGAAAAGGAATAGAATTTGTGGTCACAATTTGTCTTAATTTTCATTATTTCCCAATGTTTAAAGAAGATAAAGGTAACTTCCAAGCTATAAGTAATTTCTGTCTCCAAGCTTAAAAAAATAAATTGTTGAAGTTCTTATGACTACCATATCTATGAAATATCCAATCCTAGAAAACATAACTTTATTCAATACAAGTCCAAGATTTATATTATGTTACTCTGGTTATTTGTTTTTGAATATTAATTTACTTTTATTTTTCATGTTACTTTAACTTTTATTCAAAATTGATGCCAAGTTATTACTTTAAATAAAGAAGAAATACAATTAATATTTCAACTTATAATTTAACAACTACAAAAAGCCTAACAATGTCAAAGTTTCTCAAAAAAATAAACTGAAGTTATTGTTAGTACACAGTTCCATAATGAAGTCTGTGGATTGAAATTCAGGTGACTGAAGCTTGAAACTAGTTTCTCTGTGGATAAACATCAGGAAACTACAGTGAGTTAGATATCACAAATTCCATCCAGTCAAGAAAGGTTAGTTTTTTAATATTTCACGCTGTTAAAAGTTACTGCCTGAACAAATTCAATATATAAATAAAATTACTTTGAGAAACAGAAGTGAAAGGCAAATATACAGGAATAAAATGCAATATTAGTAAAAAGTAGGATTTCCTGTACAACTCGTGGAAAGGTTGGGGTTTATATTAAAATAACAACAGCATAGTTTGTCACTTACAAAAGGAACTCAAGTTTTGATTACTAATTTAGTGGAGTAATGATATCAAGACACTGTTGTAGATCAAAATATCTGCCTTTAAGATGTAAATTAATTAACAGTTAAACAGGAACATGTACTTATCTAATTCATCTTCAACATACCAATGTAATTTGTCAGTATCACAAGAGAACATAATACACTCTCAGAGTTAGTACAACTGTAAAAGGGTAAATGCAGAACACTTTCCATAATCTTTAATAAGTTAATATCAATCCCAGACTTTGGAGGCTGTGGAAAAAATACTTTTCATTCAGAAATAGCCTTTAATATGCAAGCATGCACACACCTTTGCTACAGTTTGTAAAAACATAGAATAACTTTAACATATGAATCATATGAACCATCAGTGACTTTTCACACCTACCCTTAGAAAAAGTAAGAATGTATGCTCGTCCTTTATCATGAAATAATTCCTCACAGGAACTCCTGTAAAATACTAGCCTATAATTTACAGGGAAACTTCTATCACACCCTCTAGAAATATAAGCAGCACAAGCTTTCAGCCCTTCAGCATCTGCCAAAAATGGTGACAGTCTATTAGTGCAAGAGCCCATTACTCCAAAGATGTGTTTGTTTAAAGATGTAATTTGTTTTTTAAGTTAAAACGTTAAACTGATTGTCTGGTTAAATTTGTAAATTTTATAACAAAACACCCCAGTATATGACCAAAAAGATTTCAATTTCTCGTGAATGGATGTATAATGTTTATCATCATCTCACTGACATTATTTTTTGTATACATGTATGGTGATATCTGCATCACCTGTACATTTATACATCAGAATTGGATTTCAGAATCTAGCTCTTCTGAGAGAATGGGCATTTAAGATTTTTATTCCATGATGCTGTGGCAATAAATGTTATATCTCCAACTCATTAAATATATTGAAAACTTCTAGTCAGTCACATTATCTTGACACCAAGCCAATACAATGAACTACAAACTACAATGTTGATTCATATATTTCTGTTGTATTTAAAATGAGAGTAGGCCAACAAGTACAGCTGGTCCCCCAAACTCCCCATCAAGTTGTATCCTTTAAACTTTTCATTTCAAATTGCATTAATCTATTATGAACCTTCGATCTTCTTTATTCATTAAATTTAAAGTTTTGCAAAAGTAAAAATCTGATTATCGGCCCTTCAGAGTATTGGTTAATCACATCAAAAATGAGGGAAAGGCTCACATATCCAACCACTGGCATCTTTTAAAAAACATTGAGAAAAACCATGTCCAATCCTGTTTCTTTAACACCTTTTAATCTCCCAATCCTCAACCTATTCCAACCAGCAATTGGGCTACTCTTTTACCAACTAATAATGGGTTTGGCTATCACATTATAATGCCCCTATGGCAGAAATGTGAGCATGTTTGGTGTAACAGGGATTCAAACCCACAATCTTTGGGTTACAAGTCGAGCACCTTAACACTTTGCCATGCCAGACACGAATATTGTGCTGGAAGCCTTAACATTTAATTTTGATAATTACATATCTGTGGTACTAAAGTTTTGAAACTAACTACCGTATACCTTGTAAGTTTATAGGCTAACAATGCTAAAATCCAGCTTTCTATTTTCCACTGCAGATGCATAAGATAGCTTAACTTAACTTTGTTCTAAAACAAACAATACTCTTGGGTCACTATTTTACACAAATAGTGGAATTGATCATAGCTTTATAATGGCCCCATGGCTGAAAGGTCAAGCATGATTGATGAGACAGGGCTTCAAATCCATGACTTTCAGATTGTGAGTCAAGAGTTCTAATCACCTGTCCATGATTGGCCAAAGACTTATTCAAAGTTGTTGGATACAGATTCCCAAATATTTTTTGTATCCAAGTTTAACATAAACAAGACAGGATGATTTGGTCCAAGAATGCTGTTCTTGTACAGTCATGCACAAGAAAAGAAGAGTAGATTTACTCACTCTAGTTTTCAGGAAATCCTTGATTCTCTTTGTAAATTTTTCACTGAAGCTCATTCTATAAACTGATTATCTTGTTAAAAGATAAAATTGACATACTAGGGTTTAGCCTCTATTTTCTAAATTATAAACTTGTACGTTTTTATCCTATTGTTTTTGGACTCCAGCACCAAGTCAAAGGGATAACCTAGATAACATTTTTGTATTTCAATAGACCAGCTCTTACTCCTTTTTTCTTCAAGGTAAAATAAGTTAAAATATTATAATTTATCATTGTATTGTAACACTTTCATTCTTGCAGACACTATAGCAAGCCCTCTTTGACCTCTTTTTCAATAACACACAATGTTCATATGAGGGACCTGTTGATCTATCAAGGTCATCTCATTCACTTCAAAATAAAACACTCAAAGCCAAACCTTATCATTTGGCTATTTATCAAGCTTTCATTTAACCTCCCTTAAATGTACTCCATTTAAAAGCAACCCATCCAAATAAGTAAAGCCTTAGAAGATGATTCATACCTACCAAAATGTACATGTGTTTCTAAGTCCTACCATTTCTATCATAAAGTCAACATAAGTTATGGAATTATTTGGTCAGATAGTTATGGAGATTTTGAGACAAAAAACTATCAGTAGTGTTCTATGCTCAGCCTAACTAATGATTTATGTAAAGAAATAATTACTTCTTTCTTTGTAATAAACAGGCTCTAATATTGCATTGTCTTTATTGCTAGTGCTAGCAATAGAGCATTTCTTCTACTTCTACGGCGTGAGGGACTGAAATTAAGACGAGCTGAATTTACCAGTTGATCAACGCTATCATTTAGTACCACAAAATCCTTAATCAAACTAAAAATACCCAAGATTTTAATGCCAACAAATTTAAATAATGTAAATAAGAAAATGTAAAGGCCAAAGCACTGATTTTTTGAGTCATACTACTGATAGCTAAGATTCAGTTTTACTTGGTTCTTTTAATAACTTTTTACTTTATCATATTTAACCTCAATGTAATTTTTTTTCAACCCAATCAATTGTAAATTTATTTCATCACTTTCTCAAAAACCTCTAGAAAATCAAAATAAAATAAGTACAAATTATGTCCATCCAAATAACAAGTAATTTCTCCCAGAAAAGTGTTATTTGGACAGTACTGTAGTTAGAATGGCTGGTTATCTTATAAGAATAGATTAGGGTCTCATAACTATTTTTTCTCATGAAAAGAAGGATAAAACTTGACAAGGTGATCTCAAGAAAATTCACAAGATGACCTGGAGTATCAGCAACATAAAAGTCTTTTGATTCCTTTACAGAGACAGGAAAGCATAAGCTTAAGTTTTGGAAATGGCCGAGGTTATGCAATAATCACTCTTACTGATTTAACCCTCACTTCAGCTTGGGGAAACCACATCTATGTCAATGTTTTTTCAATAAATTTAATGTGGAATACTTTCGGACTAGCTATGTGATCATTTGGTTTAAAAAATCATTCTGAATAACTGAAAATATTATGAGTATTTCCCCTCTATTATTATTATTATTATAGGGGTTTCCTCTATATTTTTATAAAAATGAATATTCCATCTAATTTTTTGGGCTATGTCTTTACTCTGAGGTTAGTCAAAGGTAAAAACATGGTTAATAATAATAAACAGTGTGAAAACAAACCATTAATTTGATGGCTGGCTCCAGAGCAATAAAAAAAATAACTATTTGTTGATGCTAAGCCTTACCTCTGCTGATTGTTGAACTTTATAAATACCATCTTCTGTTTTATATTCAGATATTAGCAGCACTTTGGCATTAAGAATTCTGTGGTAAATATTGAAAAATAGCTTTGCACAAAATTGAAACCAAAATGAACAAATCCTGTATCTACAAGCAATTTTATAAATTGTTTGGTGAAATGTTTAAAATCAGACACAGTCCATATCCTATCAATAAATCTACAGCCAAAATGTTCTTCAAATCTAATTTATGATCTATTGCCTCATGTCCAACATCCTCCTTTCAGAAACTAATCTGTCCAATTACATGTGCAACAAACACTGAAGACATAGTAACAACGATATTAGTATAAAAATATCACAGTCAGATAGTTCTTCACTAATTTTTTTACACTTTTAACGTTGTGTTTAAACTTCCATGCTAATTTTAAGTGATAGAAATATAATTTATATCAACAGAACTTGCACAAAAAACTCGGTGACTATCACAGAGTCGATCGGGCGATTGAAGTCTATAGCAGAATGGAGACGAGTTTTGCACTAACTCAAATGCTGTCTAAATAATATTATTTTCTGAGTTTCTGATTTAATATGTGTAATAATATTTTGAACTTGTCCGTACATATATTAATGGTACTGGCACTGTTACAAAATTACAGTACTTTTCACTTTAATTCAGGAACTTCCCTCACAATACAGCGATCTAGACGCATTATGAAGTTAGTACTAGATATGTAACTGGTGTTATAATTTACCTGAAGCTAACCATTCACCATCATGTGAAAACTCAATAGCGTTAACACAGCCGTAATGAGCAAAAAGATCTCTTGTATAAAGATTACTTGCTGTGGCAAAACGTTGACGAAGAACCGGTACTGCCGCAGTAATGTGAGACCCATTAAACTGTCGCTGAGTTAAATACTCAAATATAAAGTTTTTCCTCTCCATCTTATACGCTCTAGTACTTAACACTTTCATTTTACCAATACACAACGAATCACACTAGAACGATTACAGCGCTCTGAAGTGTTGAATAGCTTTGTTCAAACACAGAAACTACAAATTAACATTATTTCAACTGTCGGCGAGTACTATTTTATTTCAGATAATACTTACGAGTAACAATAAAAATATTTATTTGCGAATTGTCATTACTTAATGCTGCTAAAATGATTCTTAGAAAATATGGTAAATGAAAATTATTCCAGTTGAATATTTTTTTTATTATGCTATGATTATATAGGCTAATTTTTTTGTTTTGAAAGCAAAGCTGTCTAATTGAATATTAGCACTTTGTTCAACACAGGATATCAAACATCGGATTTTAGCATAGAAAATTATAAATCTTACCGGTGACTCACAAAGGAACGAGTTTAAAGTAGTATTACAAAAAAGTGGCATTCATATGGGAAAAAAGTTGACCCATAGAAATGGGTCAGATGAGCAATATGTCTAATAGAATTTAAATTCTCAAACACGTTGCAAACAAAACTTTCCAAGTATTTTATACACATGATTGAGTAGTAAACAAATAAACTGCAGAGTAACAAGTTACTAAAGCGCTTGAGAAAGTCGATAAAGCAAAAAATAAGGAGTTAAAAAATGTTGTTGGAAAAGAATTGCTCTTTCCTGCCTTCACCTTGTGCAAATCTAAATGCACATCATTGAATTACGCTACTATATCTAAAGCGTTTTTCTTAATTTTACTTATAACATGGTAATAGCAAATGATAATAATAATTATTCTTCAACATTATTAACCAACTAACAGTACACTAGTAGCCATATACTACTATTCCAAGCACGTTCTGTGAGTTGCCAAGTAACAACCCACCTTTATATCCGTGTCATTGCATAACTACTAATTATACGCACGTGCTAAGTGATCAGTCTGCAGCTATATCAGATTGATCAGATGTGCATTCTAACTGTGATAAAACATTTGACAACAAAGTTTTCAGTTCTATGTATCTCACTAGAGTGTTTTGTGTTAAACAAAGTAATTCTATTACAGCAGTTGATGCCTAAGATATGAGTCTCCTAAGTGAAGACAAGCACTACCGCCCCCCAGTGGCTCAGCGGTATGTCTGCGGACTTGCACGCTAAAATCCGGGTTTCGATACCCGTGGTGGGCAGAGCACAGATAGCCCATTGTGTAGCTTTGTGCTTAATTCAAAACAAACAAACAAGCACTACCACAGCAAAAGTCTGACACTGTTTTGCTCAAACAGGAAAGATAGGCTCAGAGCTCAGTTATTCTTGAGTTTTAGTAGCTATGGAGAAAAGTATAAAAATTTAAATAAATAATCAGGAAGAAAGAATGGAAGCACCAAAAAGTAAATAAATAAGGTAATAGGCAGATAACATTACAACTCTTTGTGAATGTTGGCACAGTGCACCCATAAAATGGGTGTGGCTATCGTTTTCACCACTACTACTTTGTTTGCTTTTTTTAACTTAGCAATTGTATAAACTCAAAGAAAAGTCTACATAGCAAAGTTTCTCTGTTGTAAACTTTGTTACAGCAATCAAGTACAGATATATACTTAATATATATTGGATAGTTTCTTTAATTTGATAGTTAGCCTACTGAGGAGCTCATGGTTCCTGTTTACAGTACAGACTCCACTAAAAAACCTATCAAGGAAAAAATCCCTCAGCAACAGAACAAAAAGCAGAAGAGAAAAATACTCGGTGAATGAAATGGACATTTTTATTATGTTTTAAAAATTGCTCAAAATTCTTTATAATTCATTGAAAAGAAAGTCTTGTAAGTCATATTTTCAATATCTTAATTTAAACATTAGCTGAAGGGAACTGCGAATAAAGATAATATACTGATTGAGAAATATTGTAAAATACCGAAAAATAAGGATGTAGCTAGAAATATGAGAAAGTTGTGAATTAAAATGAGCCAGTTAAGTCACTGCCAGTAAAAATAAGGTATTCGCTTGACAAAATATTGAATGAGTACTCAGTAAAAGATCATGTGTTTGCGATACTTTTCAGGTAATTGGTGAGTTATCTATATGATTATATAAGGAAATTAAGTATCAAATTAAGCTTTTGACTCAGTTTATGATGAAACGTTGCATTTGAAGTTAGTGTTGAAATATCATTTGTGCAGTTAGACTTACAACTTGCTAATGAACGTTTTTATACAAATGTCATTGTGACAAAGAAAAAACAAACTAATTTATTAATGTTACTTGAACTAGATTTCGTATTGTTTTATCAATAATTTTAAAACAGTCCGCCAAATAATAGAACGTATAGAAACAAGACCATGTGTTTTCTACTTTCTTGTTTCGGCCCGACATGGCCAGGTGGTTAAGGCATTTGATTCGTAAACTGAGGGTCGCGGGTTTGAATCTCCATCCCACCAAACTTGCTCGTCCTTTCAGCCGTGGAGGCGTTATAATGTGACGGTCAATCCCACTATTCGTTGCTAAAAAGAGTAGCCCAAGAGTTGGCGGTGGGCGGTGATGACTAGCTTCTTTCCCTCTAGTCTTAAACTGCTAAATTAGGGATGATTAGTGCAGAGCGCCCTCGTGTAGCTTTGCGCGAAATTGAGAGAACAAACAAACAATATATTTTTTTTAATTTGATGTTGTCATTTGTTATTAAGCACAAAACTACACAAAGGGCTCTTTCCCTCTTCCACCACAGGTATCAAAGATTGGTTTATAGCAGTATAAGTTTTCAAACATACCACTGTGCCCCCACGGGGGCTTTAAATTTGTTATTTATGAAAGTATATATACAGTTTCCACATAACATTTTTTTTCCATCACGTTATTAACTTATTTTTGCTTTAACTTTCTATTTTTGTTTTGTGAGTGTGTCATTCACCTTTTATTTTTCCCATAAGAAAAATAACTGTAAAGATGTATATAGTATGTGAAGTTAAATATCAGCTATTTTAACTGGTGATCGGGCAATGTTAAGAGGTTGTAACCTTCAGGTGTTTCAATGGAAATGACCTGTCATGTAGGTTGAGCTAGATGCTCTCGATAAACGTGGTGTTACAAATTTTGCTAAGTAGCATAGTATTTATTCAGTCTCTATACAAGATCTCCATTGAGAAAATTTGAGGCAGATCTTGAAAGAAAACCAGAAAAGGTGTAGTAAGTAAAATGCACATGCACTGTGAAAATGATAACAATTGTTTATTCTGGTTATATACTTGTGTCCAAACAATTTAATTCTTAAGAATTTCTTGCAGAACTCTTCTCATTATTGGTGAAAATCAGTATTACTTGAGATTACCGCATAGTAAGTAGGAAGGAAGAAATGTTAATGCCGTGATTACAGGATATTTCTGCAGAAATTTGAACATTTTTTTCTGATGTGTGTATTGCCTTTTATTTGAACTCTTGTGTCTTTAACTTTTAGAAAGATTCGTTTTAAAAAATTGAATTTTCTTAACTTGAAGGACCTAGGATCAAAAATAAAAGTTAATTACCAAAGGGTTATTTGAAAATTTGATGGGTCCTGGGGGAATCATCTCTTGAATGTAAGACATTCAATGATGCTACAAAGGTATATTATTTTTTAATTTTACAGTCTACAACAAGAATTACCAGCTTGAGGTGTACCCACATCAACCAAATGAACTCGTCCGAATTCATTATCTTCATTGTGAAGGGAGCATTAATAAAAGTGGTAGGGTAAGTATATGACAGTATGAGGCAGTCTTTATAGGACTCCCAGTATAATATGTTATAAAATAATATGAAAACTATTGTATTTGCATCTATTAGGTCTTAAATTAGGTTTTTCAGTGAACATTAGTTTAGCTAACATGTGGAATCTATATTCAATGAATTAAATGCTTTTATTAAAATTAAGTTACCTGAACTTTGTATTTTTATTCTTCGCCAAATAGTTCAAAGATACCTGTCTACAATAAGAGACCATTCAGAACTAATGACAGGAATGGGCTTATTTTCGTAAAAATAAAACAGAATCTAAGCTAAACTTCACTGTGACATCCTGTGCTCAAAGTAAGACAGATGTACTTGCGATAAGTAATGAAATCAAAAGGAGTACCAAAGAATGCGAATGAAGCAAAGAAGTAATACTTGACATTGATCAACGAAACCATGAGAAATGTCTTAGGATTTCTATATGAACTGAAGTTCTTTAACATTAGGTATCTGTGTCTTAGTGGCGATAAATATGAGCAATAAACAATAAATTTAGTTTCGAATAATATACTCAAAACAAATCAATTCTTTACACTATAGGATATCACAGTTATATCTAAAACTCTAAATAATTCTCTTTTTTTCGTAAAAAGTCCATACAGATTGATTCAGGTATTTTAGAACCGAATTGACAAAAGTTATTTTCCTATCTGTTGTTACTTTACAGCTGTGAAACCCATTATAGTATAGAAATCGTCCCATTCAGGTTAATCGCATTTTCTGGCTTTTTTCTGACTGAACTTCAATTGACTTTCGCTCACTTGGTCGCCTACATATATATATATATACATACTTTTCCAACCGAAGCTTAGAACTTTTGATAAACTACGAGACTATATGATGTAGCAATATTCATACAAGGAGAAATTTCAGAGAAGTCAAGAAAGACGACGACAATGATACCACAATAATCGAACTACATACACAACTTACGACTCTTATCGAATTTTGTAATGACATTTGTTATAATTATCACCTTTAAAGTAATTAGCTTATTCACTCTTGTTAAAAAAAAAAAAATCGTTATATATATTAGATCACCTATAACGCTTGAAACAGGGTGAACGTCCCAGTACAAAAGTTAGGTAGGACAAAAGGAAATTAACAACCATTCTGACTGATGTTCTATGTTAAAACTACCTTCGCCTGAATTAATTAAAATTGTAAAACATTCTATATTAAAACAAGAGGGTAACAAACACGTGATATATCTGCATACTACAATGGTTTATTCGAGTTTTCTATTATGCAGTTTGTCTGTGTAATGCACCTATAACTTTTGAAAGGAAAATGGAGCTTGTTTTTTGTTTTTTTATTTCGCGCAAAGCTACACGAGGATTATCTGCGTTATCCGTCCCTAATTAAGCAGTGTAAGACAATAGAGAAGGCAGATAGTCATCAGCACCTACCGCTAACTCTTCGGCTACTATTTTACCAACGAATAGTGATGTTGACCGACACATTATAACGCCCCCAGGGCTGAAAGAGCGAATATGTTTGGTGTGAATGGCATTAGAACCTGCGGCCCTTGGATTACGAGTCGAGTGCCTAAAATAAAGCTTATGCTGAAGATGATGTGCCAAAATAAATACTTAGTTTATATCTAGAACTTAACTTAAAAATTATCAAGACATCTGGTTTGGATATTAGCATCTTAATTAAAGTAAAGTACAGAACAACTTTTCGACTTATTTAGGTCATCTTCAGGTTAGCCTTTTAAAGAAGTCTTAGTTGTTAACAACACTGAGATCACTAGTTGAGAACTATTCAAACAATTTTGGTTCAACAAAACAGAAGAAGCACATTAGCCTGTTGGTTGAACATACCAGATGTATGAATTAATTAAATAAAGATAACTGTTCACCACATACATAAAAACAATATATGTCCAAGACTAGAAGGGATAACAAGTAGTCATCATCACCCACCGCCAACTCTAGGACTACACCTTTACCAGCAAATAGTGGGATTGACCATGACATTATAACGCCTCCATAGCTGAAAGGTCATGCATGTTTGGTGTGACATAAATTCGAACTCACGACCCTCAGGTTACGAGTCGAGAGCCTTAGTCACCTGGCCATTGCCGGGCATCGTTTATCAAGAGAAACATTTTAACGTAACCTAAAATATATAGAACTCAAAATGCCCTTCAAACATTACTTAAAGGAGATGACTAAATACTCATAAAAATATTATTTTCGTGAAATATGAGAAATAGAATAGTTACTCTTCATACATATATTTTTACGAGATTATAATAAATTTTTAGAAAACATGTTCATAAAACATTTATTTGGATATAATTTTCACGAAAAATTAATCATTATTTCCCGTCATATTACTGATTCAGCTTATATGTAAATATGTTTTCAAATATCAATACAATTTAAGAACTTAAAAATTTCGTTATTATTCACAAACAAAAACCACTTCCATCACAGTCTGATTAACTCAGTTTCGTGTGTCGAGAGTTGATTGTGGAATGGTAGTTATGTGTTACCTTAATATTAATGTGTACGACATGGAGCCTAAGTACATAAACAGTTTCATAATATTTCCTATTTATTCCATACCCTGCAATATAAATCCATAATGAATATAGTCATTAACCTTGGTAACATCACAGACAGGAAGAACGGTACATGAAATGGGTGGAGTTAAAAAAAAGACAGTTACAAAATATGTCAATCATGTCAGTATATAAAGAACGTTTCGAATATAAAATGTTACATGTAAGTTCTCCTATAAAAGCTACAGTACTTCGAACTTGTCTACAAGTGGTTATTTTATTGTTATATCTTTAATAGCATTCAGAGTGCCATCACTTGTTTTTGCTGACTTAAGAATACGCAGACTCTTCATAAGGAATTTATTGTTAACAATACAGAAATTAAGATCAGTTTTTACTGTTTCACTCATGGCATCTGTTTTCTCTTGTTAACATGTGATGCTGCCATTGCAAGTCCTAATTGATTAATTTAGCTTTTAAGGAAATTGAAATTTTTGTGGTAAGTAGCATATTTTTTATTTTATGCCAATACTTTAAATAGAACTATGCAAGATCAAACAGCTTATTTAGTCTGATAACCTCCATTTACTGTGATATCATAACATAAGTTTGATTTAAGTTTTTGGTCTTGCGTCTTGCAAATAAATTACGAACTAATTATGAAAAATAACTCGAAGTTTCGAGTGATGTGTTTTCAAATGTTTTAAAAAGTTTTGCAGGAAAATGTATTTTATCCCATTTATCTCGAACTATAAATCTTACATACGACGAAAGGCCTGGCATGGCCGAACGCGTAAGGCGTTTGACTCGTAATCCGAGGGTCGCGGGTTCGCGTCCGCGTCGCGCTAAAACATGCTCACCCTCACACAGCCGTGGGGGTGTATAATGTGACGGGCAATCCCACTATTCGTTGGTAAAAGAGTAGCCCAAGAGTTGGCGGTGGGTGGTGATGACTAGCTGCCTTCCCTCTAGTCTTACACTGCTAAATTAGGGACGGCTAACACAGATAGCCCTCGAGTAGCTTTGTGCGAATTTCAAAAACAAACAAATACATACGACGACGAAAAGTTAACTTTTCTTAGGCTCTGTTCTTATACTCGTTTCAATAAATTGTTATGTAAAATTATTTTTGTTGTCGTCCTGGCGTGTAACGTGAAATGGTACTTTTGATGTTTTTTTTAGTCTAAAGTTAATAAAATGTATTATACGAAGTGGCATTAACGTGCAAAGACTCGCATATCGGTGTCATTAATTTATTGCCTACTGGCAACTGAATAAGTTGTTTTAATATTTTATAACATTTAAAGAGACTTCTTAAAGTAGGTTTTCTTCCTAATTCCTGTATTTGAATAAACTTAAATAAACATCCTTACTCACAATAATGTGCTCTTTGCTTCTAGGAAGTTACTTTGGCTATCGAAATCAATACAGTTGTTCCATTTTGGAACGAGTTCATGATCTAATTAATCTTTTTGCATTGTTACTTACTGAAGAGTCGCGTACCATATTCCTAACCATCGCTACAAAAAATTACTCCAAATCTTAGATGTGTCGGAAAGTTCTTTTAAGTTAAAGATGAGTGTGTGTGTGTGTTTGTGTTTTTTTTATAGCAAAGCCATCTGCTGAACCAACCTAGGAGTATCGAACCTCTGATTTTAGCGTTGTAAATCCGTAGACTTACCCACTGTACTATCGCGGGGAGGTGTTAAAGGTGAGTACAGCTATTTGAACGTGCAGGGAAGTCATTATTGGCATTTCCTATGTAACATCTAATAGTGGCATATGTTTATGTGTATTTTTTGCTGGAATATATATTATTCAGTTTAATTAATTCAGCATGATTAAACGAAGTTCATAAATTTACCAAATAAACTCACGTCAATTTTTTCAGTTTACAGATATGAATATTGTAATCAACTTCAGGAAGAAAGAAGTTCACAACTGACAATGATGATGGAAGATGCTTCCCCAAAGTACTTGTTTGTTCTCGAGAAACTTCAACATGAATGAAGAACATATCTTCAACAATGAAAAAAGTGTCATTGAAGGGAGTATGTGGTTTGTCGTTCCGAAAAGTGACCTTATAATGCACGTCATTTTTCAGTTATTTTGCGGCATTCTTTGTGGAGTGTTGTCTGTATTGCTGAGGGACTTAGGCCCAGTTCAAGTGATGGGAATAAGATGTTTGTTCCAGGCAATTTTTCTTATTCCAATACTCCTTTTATTAAAAATCAGGGTGTTCTATGACGGATTGGCTGCAGCAATGCTAACTCTAAGAACTATATGGGGCACCATCACATTAATAATGTTTTACGCTGGATTTTATTTTCTGTCGATAGAAGAAGTTTTTTTCATCTACTTAACCCAACCAATCTATGCCAGTATTATGAGCTGTCTTGTCTTAGACGAAGACTGTACTATCTCCCATATATTCGTAATTCTTGTAAATCTTGTTGGGATTTTAGTGATTTTGTCACCACTTCAAGTTGTAAACGATTATCAGAACTTCACAAGTGAAGCAGGTAAAGTAAACCATTACGTTGCTGTTATTATTGGAATGTTAGTGTCTTCAATCGGAGAAGGTGTTATCAGGTTAATATTACATAGGTTACAAGAAGTCGATACAACAGCTGTCATCTTCTGGTGGTCACTCACGGCTGGATCGTCTATCTTGCTGTTCACTGCTCTAAATGAAACTTGGGAAACAAAATGCACTGAGTTTGAATTCCTCGCTATCTTTTTAATGGGCGTATTAGTTTTAATGAGCCACACATCGTTAACTGTTGCTATTTTGTTCAATCAAACGGCTGCAATCACAGTGGCAACTTCAACTGAAACCGTAGTTGTTTACATTCTTCGTGCTACACTATTTAAACAGCCCCTGAAGTTAATTTATAAATTTTAATAACATCAAATTGTTGAATAGTTTGTATGATTTGCAACTAAATCTACTCATTTGAAATGTAATTTCCAACCTGAATACCACTCAAATTAAAGTATAACTGTCATTAATTTTCAACTACTAAAGGAGGGCAGTCAACCAATAGAAACTTTCACCAAAACTGCTTTGTCTGGCTCTTTGAACCGAGTAGCAAGACTGACTTCGCAAGATTAAAAGTTTGGAGAATGTTCTGATGCACGATGTCTGGACCTTTCGCTCAGAAGCCTGGCACGTCAACAACTAGGCTACGCCCAATTTAATCTACTTATTGATTAAATACTCAACACTTGAATACAATACTAAAAACTTTAAACTAAATTTTAAAGTATTAATCTGAAGGTAGTTAATTAAATCTTCAAGTCTTCTTGGAGTCTAGAGTACCAGTGAAAATGCTACGTAAGAATGAAGTTTCATCCGGAATCTTCAAGCAATAAATCAAAACACATTTTATTAATTTTGAAAGAACTGTCAGATAATTATTCCTATCTCAAGATTTTACTAAGTTGCAACGCTTAAAATGTTCGCGCAAAGCAACGCAGAAAATTATCGTCGAAAAGATTGCCTTGTTGCCCGGCATGGCCGAGTGGGTTAAGGCGTTCGACTCGTAATCCGAGGGTCGCGGGCTCGAGTCCCGGTCACACTAAACATGCTGGCCCTTTCAGCCGTAAGAGCGTTATAATGTGACCGTCAGTCCCACTATTCGTTTTGGTAAAAGAGTAGCCCAAGAGTTGTTGGTGGGTGGTGATAACTAGCTGCCTTCCCTCTAGTCTTACACTGCTAAATTAGGGACAGCTAGCGCAAATAGTCCTCAAGTAATTTTGCGCGAAATTCAAAAACAAACAAACAAACAATAGTTGCCCTTAATATTGAATGATAATCAGCAAAACCTCATTAACCATTGGGTTACTTGTTTAATCGAATAGTGGGACTTGACAGTGTTCGAATTTTTGAAGTGCATTTCTGTTGGCAATGAGCTGTGAATCATAAATCCTGGTCCAAAATTTATTTGAATATTTGTTTTAATATTTATCTGATCGTCCATACAATTGAAAGAAAATGTTTTAAATTTTAGTTGAGATGTTTTTATTATCAATAACACAGTTCATTGACTAAATTATTATAAAAATCACCGTGGCATATTCTTTTGTATCGTAATTGGCTTTTGTTATCTAAAATATTGCAAAGTTTAAAACAATAGTGTCTTAGTTGATTCTTATCTTAACTACTGACAATAATAATTAAAAGCTACCTATTATCTCTCCTATCACCTACAAAGCTCAATTATGCAAATATTATGATTTATATATAAACACTGTATATTACGTGGCCTGAAACAGAAAACTGTGTAGAAATAGCTACTAGTTTCCTACTGCAATGAGCAAAATAAGTGTTTAATGCATTATGAAATATGAAAAAAAGAGTTTTTTTAAGAAATTGAGGTAAATGATGAATATTGTGTTTAATTGTTTTGACTAAGGGATGTGGTTTATCTTTTCCTAATACGTTTTTAGTTGGCTTTGACAAGCAATTAGCTTTATTAGGTGAGAATAAATTGCTTGTAATGTGGCCTTCAGTAATTTTCTAAACAAAATACCCATCAACCTCTCAGAAATATCAACGAGGTACAAATCTTTTGTCCTTAACAGTTTAGGAGGCTTTTTGTCAAAAATGCACGAAACGTTTCTTTTCAACAATTTATGAAAATATGTAAGCCTTTATGCAACCATTTCTTCTGGACTGGTATAATAAAATTACAGTTAAAGTAAGTTAATTTATCATATTACAGTAAAAAGATGTGAGCTTCAAATACTATTGTAAATTAAGACTTCAAGATATGTATTGATTTTCATTGGAAGGTAAACATTTTATAATATAGACAATTTTCAGTTTTAAAGAGTAGTCTTACGTTTTAAGTTCAGTTGAACTGATCTTCATACGTTGTTGTTGTTGTATTATTAGGACGTGGTATGAGTAAAACGTAGAGTTTAACATGTAAACTAAATCTTATTAAGCCACTGTTCATGAATAATATTTTAATACACGATAAACCTGTTGTAACGTAAAGGTTAAAAGTCTGTTTTACCAACAACTACAAATACATTTAATGTGGTTTGTAATATACACACATATTTATAATCATTCGTTACTAAAGTTCATCTTTAAAGTAAAGTTAGTGCTAGATTCGTGTCAGTTTAATGTAGGGCAAGTTCTAATATGGAAACGTGCAAACCCACATCAGATTAAAAAAAATCTTCGAATAAGCTGGGAACTATAGTTTCAAGCAACGTCAGCTCTCATTAACTGAACAACATCTCTGATAAGTTCACGTAAGGAAGCTTTATACAACTTTGGCGTGTGAGAGATAACTCAGTGTACTTCTAAAATCGCACACACACCTTCATGATTTTTGAAGTTTATTCACGCCTAAAGCTATATACAACTCTGTTTCGTAGCTGTATGTATCATAGACGTAACTAAGATGATGTGAGTTGACTTCAAAGCTGTCATTTTGAGCTGGTTACGATAGGAATTTTGTTACCTAAATTGAGCATATTTATTTTTATATTAAAATTGGTAAAAGGTATTTTCAGTTCTCAATGTAGAATATTTTATGTAGTAATTTCTATATGAACTGTCCAAACCATATTTCACACCATCCCTGCTTACAGGAACTTGAAGTGAATACTTTTAAAACAAACAAAAAAATGAGATAAACGAATTTCTGGTATTATAAATATGGTGTTTTTCTTGTTAAACCAATTGACAAAGGTTTTTTTTGTTATAACTACATATATCATAATAACATCAAATACAACAATTTTTAATTAGATATTTCCTATTTCCCTTTCCTAACATTTCATGCAGTAATAGGCAAACAATGCTATCTTCCTGTAGTTCATTTACTTATTGTTAATCACAAAGCTGAATCGTCAGCTATCTGTGATATTTTTATCGCGGGTATCGAATCACAATTTGTAGTGTTACAAGCCCTCAGATAGACTGTTGAGCCATCGGGGAGGGGCTTATACAACAAAAACGTAAGTCATTCATTTCACACATTTAATTAAAATGGCACTTTCTTTGTAATTTTACTCTTTCTCAGATTCAATTTACCCTGAAGAAAGTGTATATTAAAAAACAAAATGATGTCAATATGTTTGCATGATATCAAAACAAACATGGTTACTCGATTACAGCTGTTCCTCCTGAAAATAGCGACAACAAATAAAAAACAGTCAAGTGGTAAAATGATACCAGTGTAAGAGCGTCTATTATTATTTAGAAAAATAATAGAATAAAAATGAACATAATAAGTGCAAAGTTAAACAATAGGCTATGTGTGCTCTGCCCACCGTGTGTAACAAAACCTGATTTATTGCTTGAAATCCCCAGACGTACCCCTAAGCGATAGGGAGATGAAACATTTACTACATGTTATATGTGACTGCATGAACACAAACGTTATGTCGTGGTTTTAAGCTGTGCTAGCTTTACATTAAACTCAAGTTCGTAATTTAAAGTTGTAAACATGTAAGACTGGACGTTTACTCCTTATAAAGTTGCGTGTAAATTAACTGTTGTTCTTCATGAATGTTTTGATGGTTTTAGAACTAAAGTAACATAAAAGACAAGCGTCTTTACTGCCTATAAATTCATACAATACTAACAAGCTTGTACCTTAAAATTTATTTGCGAGGTGTAATCATTGGTGAGTTGGAAAGAAACTGAAGTCCACACGCACCAATAATTATCCCATTAGCCAATTAACTTATCTGTTTCAGTCTTCATCTTACCTCTCATTTGAGTTTAACTTCAATTCTGTTTACCATTTATAAATACCGTATATACTCGTTTTACCGCCCGATCTTGATTAAAGGCCCGTTTGAATAGCCGCCCGTGTGAACAGAACATAAAAATAAATAAGGGCCCGTGCTTGAATACCCGCCCGGGCCCTAATCATAACTTTTAGGAAACTTTGTTTTTCAGTATGAAGATGTCAATTTATGATAATGAATCACACACGATATTAAAGCATATCTTCTTAGCTTTCATTTGACACATCGCTCGTTAAAATCCAATTTGGGGAAGCTGAGAACGACAGCCCGAAATTTTCCCATTATTTTCGCCTATCATCGCTGTAACAGTTTAATTGTTGACTCATTTGGCTACACCCGCTTGCACTTGGCCACACATCCTGTGACGAAACCCTCGTATCACCTGACAATTGCACGCGTGCGCGTCTTGATTCGAATCTGTAGTGCAGCGCAGTGTATGGCCGCGCGCGCGTGCAGTTGTCGGATGATACGAGGGTTTGGTCACCGGGTGTGTTGTCAAGTGCAAGCGGGTGTAGATGATATGGCGAGCAGGTAGACAATAGGAAATAAGAAGCAGCTACGAAGCGCTCGTGCCACAACGAAATATTTGTCTTCAACGATAATTTTTGTGCATACCTAATTTTAATTTGAAAATAACAAGCGCCCGTGCTTGAATAAGAGCCCGTTTGAATAAGGGCCTGGTATTGAGTTTGGTTGAAAAAAATAAGGGCCCGGGCTATAAAACAAGTAAATACGGTATTTAACATTTTTTGTCACAGATCATAATAATTACTCATGAAATTATTTTTAACATCTGTAGGGAAAAAGAAAGTTAGTTTACCCAAGAAAAATAGTTCATATTTGTTTTTAATTCTACATATTTTCATAACTTGTTTACAACTTACGTTCGTAACTCAATAAGTGAATAAAGCCACATCAGTTAACACCGACTATGTTTTCACGAGATATACCGTAAGAACTTCAAAGCGTATGACCTTAAAAATATCTTCTGTGAGTGAAAAAGTCGTCATTAAGCTGTACTAAATACCATTAGATTGTAAACATTAGACTAAGAGAGTTAGACGTAGATGTACTCTGAACTTGAACCATTTGCTTTGACAAAATTAAGTAGACATACTATTCACTGTTACAAGAAATTATACATTGTACAGAATTGCTTCGCTATATATCGTATATTCACTCATTAAGTAATTTGAAATTATAATTTAGTTAGTCAACTAGAATGCTACCTCTTCCACCGTGTATCAAAATTGGAAATTACACACACTCCAAGATTTCTATACCTTTCACTGGTCAAGACACGTTACAATTATTTCTGGAGATAAAGGTGCACATAGTATGACTATTATATAACTCCAAATGGCACGAAAATGTAAGGGAAGAATATCTTCAATCTTCTTCAAGGAAACAAAAACAATTTGCACAATATTGTAAGATTGTTTTGCCGGTAAATTCTAAAAGGACATACACTTAAAACATTGGTTATCTGAAAGGCAAATATCACGCACCAAATCGTTCTATAGCTCTATTGGAGTATAAAGAAAATACAATTCTTAATTATTTTTCTGAATTCTAGATTTGTGCCCGGAAATTAATTAATAGCCAGGAGTCAAATTTAACTTTCGATTCCCATCTCCAGCTTGATCTTTAACAATAAATTGGAAAGTTTATTTGTGGCACACATGATCTCAGTGTAAAGAAGTTACTCTTTTTATATCTCTAACATGGGTTGCATACATAACAAAATTTCAAAGAGTTCTGCTTGTGACTGATCATTATAGAGCAATTGTTTTAGTTATTCAAGATATTTAAC
This sequence comes from Carcinoscorpius rotundicauda, assembly GCA_011833715.1. Classification (NCBI taxonomy): domain Eukaryota; kingdom Metazoa; phylum Arthropoda; class Merostomata; order Xiphosura; family Limulidae; genus Carcinoscorpius; species Carcinoscorpius rotundicauda. Next base: position 32,231,384 of record CM022393.1, read on the forward strand.
TTAAAACTTGAATGTGACAAGATTTAGATTAGAATGCTGTTCAGTTCGTTGTTGTTGCTGTTTTCAGTTTTCTTCAATTTATCACTATATTTTCAATCTGTTAATCTATATTTCATTAATTTAATTTTTACGTACTTGTTATTGCTGATAAAAATATTTATTTAGCTTATTTCATTTGCTATTGACGTGTATTTTTCGTAAGACAGCATTGTGTCTTATAACAAAATCATTGTTTTGAGCTAGATATTCTGGTGATATGATCAGGACTCTCTTTGAGCAAAGTCAATGACTAAATTATCTCTCTCTATTTACTCTTAAAATTAGTTTTGATGCTTACAAATTAAATATTTTCTAAAAACATCGCAAGACAATAGTCATATCTATGACAAAAAAAGACGAAATTTGCAATGATCTTTGAACAAGTTTAGAGGGCCTGGTAAGTTCAGTGGAGCCACGTCTTGGATGTGAAGCATTTTCCATTACTTTTCCGAGCTCTTAAAAACATTTTGGTCTTGTAATAATCGAAGCAGATTGAACTGTAGGATCAAAGTAATTTTCGTTACTGACACTGTCAATCATAGAAGAAAGCAGCTGATAAAAAGTTTTTGATCTCACATAAGCTGATATTCAGCACGTGCATGATTGATAGTTGCCTAAATCTTCCAGTCACCATTATGCCATGAATGCGACGTGTTTTCGATCAACCAGAAGAGATGATAGAGTGTTGTTTAAGACTTATAACTGAGGTAAATTATCATGTAGAATTATGCACATTACAACACTTTTATATTCGAGCTTTTAGCTTTTTTTTTTTTTTAGGAATAAATGTGCTGAGCGGCAAACTGGAAATCAAGTATTACACGATACAAAGCTATATTGTCGCAGTGCAGGTAAAATAGTTATGTGCTGCACAAATGATCACAGAAATATGGTCAGTTGAAGCCACAAGTTTTTCTCAAACGTTTGAAAAACAATGGCTGGGCCAACAAGTAGAACCATTTAGCTTTAGATGATTTACCAAAGGAAATAGAAAGAGTACTTAAACAATCCATCTGCTCATAAGAACGACTGAGAAGGTGAAATCAACTTTTCAATTAATATGGACATGATTAAATGAAATTAATCAATGTTTAGGATGATTTTGAAACCTGAAACTGAATTAGAACTAGCACCTATTATTTTTTGAATTCCACGAATGAATTCTATAGAAGATGGTGGTATTATTTTTAACATGCAGGTACCTTTTATAGTACATAGACTAAATGGTCAAGGTAGTGACCAATTTTTATTCAGATATATATGATCAGAAATAAGGTAACTATTCAGTACCTGGAACTGAATTATGGTACCGAATGTTATTTTTATAATATGTCTAAGCTGAAAGGGCATATTGCGTTTAGTAACATGTTTTATTCAACACTGGACCCTCTGACTTATGCATATCATCGTAACCATCAAAACAAAGCCCAGCATTATTGGACAGTTATGGTAATATTATATGAGATCCAACAGGTAATGACAACTAAAATAATAGCAATATTTAAATCACCTACTACTGAAAGTAGTTTACACCCTGTGGTCTTTGAACATGCAAACGAAGCGTAGCGTTGAACGCTTAGTTTTAATTAACATGAGAAATACAAGTTACTTATGCAGTTATATAGAGACTGAACACATCTGCATAAGCAGACGTTGAGATATATATATATATATATATATATATAACTATGTTGGTGTTCATATATTCCATTAATTAATCTCATCTTAATTTGAAATATTTGATGAAAAAAGTACAAAATAATTGATATTTTACAGTTTAAGTTATCGTTGTGAGTTGCTTATCCTTGTTTATGCTGAGAAAATTTGATTGATTTTTCATAGTTTCTACTGATATATCAGTAAATGTCTATATATGCACGATTAATGGCTCCTAGTATGTCTAACCGATATTCTATTTCAGTCCATATTTGCTACAAAATGTCCACAGTTACAGTAACAATGGCATGCGTTATCTTCGTCTTTGTTCTCCATGGCTTTTGCAATAGATGTGTAATACGGGATCCCCTTAACATATCCCTTATGAATTGGCCCATCCCAATTAATATATTGCAGTGAGTTTTTTCTTGCATGTTTTCCATTTTAGGAGTTAACTTCACTCATTAGGCTGAAAAACACGTCAATAAAACTGTCTGAGTTAGATTATAAGGTTTTGAAAACTTCGTAGTTGTATTCAATTAATTATTAAATTTTAAAATAGAAAAATAATTCTGATTCACCCTGCATATTTTCACTACTGTTCTCCTATTATGTTTAAATTCACTATTAAGATTCATATTATAAAATTATTCAAATGTAAACAGTTTCGCATTATGGTATAGAAATATGTAGATCAGAACTCTGAAGTAAGATGTTGTCCAGCAGAAGCAGGTCAACTTCTAAAGAGCAAAGGTTATCCAATTAAATACCAAACATTAGCAAATCTTCACTATCCACTAAACCTCGTCATCTCAGGCACAGCCTATACCATTTTGCACCATCACAATAGCAGTTAGTGAAATAAAAAGAAATTGATGAAATTTGGCAGATTCCTGTTAAAGGGATGACACTGACTTAGATACATGGGAATGATCTTTAGAAGACACCTTGAAAAGTATTATGGCTTCTATTAACTGAGAGGTTTATTTTTAAACTAACGAAGCATAAAACCACTGGGAAACTCTTTTGTAGTTCTAACAAAATCCCCCCTTTGCTAAAAGTAAAATCCACACCTTAAATTACATACACCGAAAAGCATGTTAATAGTGATTAGTGCCATTGCTACAAAAAATGCACTGCCAAATGAATGCAGGATTAAGAGTTTATTTAATTTGAAGAAAGCTACCGTAAGGAGACCAAAATGAGAGAGATTCAATGGTATTTACCAAATTCTGCCTGTACCAAAAACCACTGTGAAAATGTGAACAATATGTAGTATACACGTAGAATATGATACAGACAAAGATGATAAAGCTGGTATTGACCAAACACCTCTACTTTTCATGGCACAGACAAAATAGAGACCTGTAATGAAAGTTGAAATGAAATATTGACTAGATAACAAAACAATAGTTAGAATATCAAATTACTAGCTTGTGTTACATGTTAACAATGTGGATATTCTACAAAATATATACCTTTGTGTATATATGACTACGACTTGCAACACATCACTTTTTGTGTAGCTTATATGCAAAAGAAGTTGTCATATCAGTTGTTTGGAATATAGATATACAGTTAATAAGTTTTTATATGTACATGCATATCTATACATTTTAGATACCATGAACACATTTTCCAATTTGCACTGCTATCTGTAATGGAGGATGACTTGAGAAGAAGACGTTTGACTCTTGTACTAACAATTCTGCTATGTTTCACAATATGAGGTTTATCATAGCTCCAAATAATATTTTATTTTCTATGTTGTGATTGTTTATACATTGATTTAGTTCTTTGTTTAATGCAGTAGATTTAATAAAAGTTTTTTATTATAAAAAGTTTGTTTTTTTAATTTCGCACAAAGCTACACGAGAGCTACCTGCGCAAGCCGAACCCTAATTTAGCAGTGTAAGACTAGAGGGAAAGCAGCTAGTCATCATCATCCACCGTCAACTATTAAGCTACTCTTTTACAAACGAATAAGAAGATTGGGCATCACATTATAACGCCCCCATGGCTAAAAAGGTGAGCGTGTTTGGCGTGACGAGGATCGAATGCCTTAACCACCTAGCTATGCCAGGCCTTTAATAAAGGAACTCAATCTTCAGACAAAGTCTACTTCAGTTGTTAACATTTGCAGACTAGTTTAATTAAGGTATTTGCGTTTCTAGACTACATCCAATGTAGGTACACATTCTTTAAAAATATATATTCAATGTACTCACTTTTCCATAATAGTTGAAATTAAATAACTCGTTTTTGAGACTAGATGCACTTTAAGTGTTCAGTTCTGTGCCAGCTCCAAGCTAGATCCATTTAAGTTACTCCCTTTCCCAGACAATTTTGGATAACACGCTCACCTCTCCAGTTTAGTTTCAAATGAAGTACTCATCTTTTCCAAACTAAATACTGTTGATTTATTACATTTTTTCAGACTAAATTCACTTGAGATATTAATGCCTCCAAATTAATCTTAAATAACATACTTATGTTTCCAGACTATATTCAAATATTTGAAGTACACACTTTTCCAAGAAAAAAACTTAATAAGGCACTCATGTTTTCATTCTATCTCCAGTTAAGTATCATATAGTTTTCAAATATTCACTTAACCATATTAGTTTTACATTGAATAATCGCTTTTATAGAATAATTTCAACCGATGTATCAGTACTTTTAAGATTAAATCCAGTTGACACAGGCTTTAATGAATTACACCACAAATTCACCTATGTGAATAAACGAATGATGAATAAAACAAACTATTCAAAACTCAGTGGTGAAGCCAATAGTAAGAAATGATTCACTTACACGGACAATTAAAGGACTTTGCATTGAAAGTATTCCTGTGAATGTATCCTGTTGGTTTTTAGGTACTCACCAAATTCATTTTGGAGCTACTTCGTTAGTCTAAAGAATATTTTATTTCTTATTTAGCACACTCTGTACCAATATAATTCAAAATGATCATCTAAGCAGAGGGAGAAACAAGGAGCAACAGGAACTGCACTGCAGACAAATTCTAATACAATTTCTAAAGTTTTGATAGCCTTCGAAACACAGAATAAGCATCAGCAACTTTGCATCAGATGCCATCACAGTTTTACAAGAAACAAATGAATTCCCAAGCCCGACTCTCACATTGCACCACAAATAAATTGGGCTCTTTAAAGTATCAAGAAAGTGAGAAAAGGAGGTAGCACTTTAACTGAGACCGAGTCACTGGTTTTGTAAATGTATATATAACTTACCCTCTGACAGAACGTAAGACAAGAGTACCATTAAGGTTGTTAGTGCAACAAATACAGAAACGTTGATGACGAATTATGTCTGCAACTTGTTTAAACTAGTGTAGCCTAAGTTGAATTTTATTGACAGTTTGAAAAAAATGCAATAGTCAATTTTATTTAGCATTCAAGCTGTTTGACACAGTATAAATTATATTAAATCCAATATATTGTTTGATTCACTGCTTTTTACTTAGCTATACAAACCTTGAGGAATTTCAACCGTCACCGGTAACCCTGAAATAAATATAACTCCATAACAAGTGAATAGAATAATTAATTAGGCTTCATACATATAATATACACAATAGAAAATCTAGTCTTGTTTTGCTTTTATTCGCCTTTGACAACAGTTGCTAATGTGGTGTGTAATACCTGAAACAGGTATCGTTAAAAAATGTTTGTTTGTGTTTAACCAAATGTGCAAGAGTTAGGTTCACTGAACAGATCACATGTTGGAGAAGAAATATTGATAATAATTCCGAACTTACAAAGTGTATCTACACGAAATGTGGCACGCTCTTAGTAACACGTACAAATCTCTTGTTTGTTTTTGAATTTCGCACGAAGCTACTCGAGGGCTATCTATGCTAGCTGTCCCTAATTTAGCAGAGTAAGACTAGAGGGAAGGCAGCTAGTCATCACCACCCACCGCCAACTCTTGAGCTACTTTTTTACCAACAAATAGTGAGATTGGACGTAACATAACGCTCCCACGGCTGAAAGGGCGAGTATGTTTGGCGCGACGGGGATGCGAACCCGCGACCCTGAGATTACGCCTTAACACGCTTGGCCATGCCGGGCCATACATATCTTGTATACAAAATGTCAGACGTGTTATAAACGTATTTGTTTTCCAGATATGTCTGTGCATTGAGACAGTCGTCCGAATCTGATCTCTGACAAGTCTTCAAGGAGATAATCATTTGAAGTATAAAAATGCTTTTATCCATTGTACAGTTTGGATATTGCATTTGCATAACCTATAGAACCTCCAAAATGTACTTCTACAAATTCTTTCTAATATCCCTACATTTATTATTCATGATATGTACTTTCCTTTATCATGAACTGTCGCTAAATGAACAATGTAAGGAAATGAATAGTTCATAACATGGTGTAATTAATATCATATTGAATAACACTATGCAGAATATCGTGGTATATGCACCTTGATTACACTCGTGCACATAAGGGTACACGTAAAGTTACATAATAGATTACCAGCAATGTACCCGTAACAGGTTTCTAAGCCCGATGTTTAGCAAGTAATCCATCATTTTTACCATTCAGTGATCGGGGGAGAGAAACTTAATAACAAGTGACGAAACAAATAATAGACCACACTCCATATTTAGTATACTGTATTAAACAGCTGAATAATTCAAAAGACTAAAATCCCAGGCTAAATGCACTTTGTTGATTATATTTTAATATTTAAAACTTTTGTTAATAACATTGGACAATAAGTTGTCAGATTACCTTGAGTTCAAGAAATGCTGAAGCGAAGAATTCTCAATGTCACGACCAAGTGTTCAGGATTTTTTGGTGATGATAAGAAACATCACAAACCAGATTTCGTGTTTCTTAATACCAGATTAAAATACTAGTATTCACCAGAATGCTGTTATTAGCTCCATCTTCAATTTAAATTTACTCATCTTTGTAAAATGTAAACTGTTTCAAGTGTACCGGAAAAACTTTCTCAGCCATCAATCACATTATTTTTTCTTTCTTTTTTTTTTCAATTTCGTGCAAAGCTACTCGAGTACTATAGGTGCCGAACACATTCTTATAGCTCAGCAGTAAGTCCGAGAGCTTATAACACTAAAATTCGAGCTTAGATACCTGTGGATAAAGCAGAGATTGTACAGCCTTGTGTTTAACAGGAGTCAAGCGATCTTTAGCAACTTGTCGAACTTTAAAAAGTTTCATATTTTGTCAATTTTTAAGAAAAACGTCTAAGTCACACTCAACATAAATTTTCTTTGGCCTGCACACATTATAGTCATTACGTTTTCTTTTACATACGAGTAGTTGTAGATGAATTTGATACCAATAATATTCTTTCAAACTAACGAACTATCCTCTGATGCTTTCAAGCAAAAAATACTGTTGTTTTGCTAATTGATAATCACATTTACAAAATCGCATTCCCCCAGTGACACAGTGGAATGTCTACGGACTCACACTGCTAGAAACAGCGGTTCGATACCCGTTGTGGGCGGAGCACAGATAACCCATTGTGTAACAAATAAATTAATAAAAATCTCAAAACTGGTGAAGTTCATACGTATTTGTTTTGATTTTCTCCACGAGTTTGACATATTAAAAGTTATATGAGTAATGACGTGTCTAATGGAAGAGTTTGTGTTAGTTTTTGATGCCAGTTGGATATCTCTGTATAGTTGTTCCGATTGCAGGTAATAACATCCACTTCAACCGGATGAGTAGCTGTCGAAAACCTCTACAAATCTCTTTGCTTAGGCAAAGGTTAGATACTACAACATTCGTACATAGAGCGTCGTCAAACTTGGATCTTTTTATATATCAGAATTATATAGGATCGAACTTATTCCAAATAGTTACGAGCTGGAATTTATTTTTGCGGTCTTACTATAAAACTGAAACATCTATACAACTCTTTCTCTTTTCTAAGCCTTAAATCTCATCTTGTAGAAATATTTAAAAAAAACTCTCCTACCCTAGTAGCCATCGAAAAACCAGAACAGAAAACAGAAATAGACCATTTTGTTTCAAATTAGTCACTATTGTGAAAATAGCATTTTGTCTTATTTATTCGCTTGTGTTTGATTTTGTTTATTTTCCTTTATTGTTCGAATTTGTTTTATAGCTCTCTACGTAATATTTTTGAACATCAGTTTTGTGAAGACTTATTAACATTGTTATCCCTGAATACCACGCTAGTAGAAATCTTCTTGCACGAACTCGAAAGTAATGTTTCGTGTAAATGGAGGCGACATTGAATTGTCACCATGTAAAAATGTGATTTATCGTCCGATAGGTCTATCCTAGTTTTCCTGATGTACAATAATGAAATTATCTTGTAACACGACATAATAATTTGGCAGAATTGTACAAATCAGGCAAAAAAATTATTATTTTGTTACACTTTTGCCTGAGTTATTTTTGTATTTATATGATGTACTGGATTTTTCATATCCTTAGATATCTATATGACAGTAATAATGGGACAGATATGACAAACTAGACCAAAATGTTATATTATGGAGGTGAAAGTTTAGTTAAATATTTGGATAATCACTGCAGTTTAAAAATAGCATCGTGATCAAACAATCCGTAGCATGTAACAAGTGTTAAGATCATTTACTTGTGTCGTCAAACATACCTACAACTGAAACTATTCAGAAATTGTAAAAGTGAAACAGAACATAACGTACTTATGCACATATATATATAATTACGCTATGTTCTATTTTACTTTAAATAAACAAGGAAACGTAATTCCATTCAAAAATGGAGCTGCATAAGCTACGGATATCCTGTTTGCTTTAATTATTCACTTCCTGACACCAGTGCTTTATCATATTTTCAACTATTTGGGACCAAACTATATATATATTCATCACCTGCAGTAAGACATATAGATCATCTTCTGTTTCTCTTTGAATTCACTCTAAGATAATCACTACAATCTTTATTAAACATAGCACATCGTAATATTCCAGTATTTATTTGCCTGAAAATGTTGGGTTTTTATTCACATTTTTCTCGTATAATGATAAATATACACAAAATGCATCATATAGATACATACAGATAACGGAAAACACGCCTATACTTTTGCACTCAAATATTTACAAAGCAGACTTGCAGTACAATAACGTCACCGTTCAACAGCTACGTAACTTGGTTCCGTGCTACCGACATCAGTGTCAATCATTTTTTCCAGGTAAACAAAAGCATTCAGAAGAGCATCCAAGTGACACACTCTTTCAACTCGAGTGATACTAGGAAAGTAGAAGCATTTACAAGAAATGACTTGTTCCTACTTTAAAATCCATCCACATCACATTTTGTATCGTCTACAAGAAAACACAGATATTCACACTCAGTGTAACATAGTAGAAGCACGAGAACCACAGCAAACTTATTGTGTTTAAATAACATGAACAGCAGTCAGAATCACAATATTTGTAGCATGAGTGTTTTCATATAGGGGTCGATAAAATTCGTATATGAGATAACAAAGAATGAAAACTAATAAAAATCTAAAAAAATTAAGCATGCTTTTCATCGTTCATACAACTTTTTTATATTCTCTCGTGCTATCTTAGAGCACAGCTTCTTTACTGCACTTCATTAAGATTGGAATAGTTTGTCACACCATTACATATAATCTCGCATAGTGAAACAACACAAGGTCATCTTGACTTATTTTCAAAAATACCAAGTTTACTTATAAAATTTCTACAGCAAACATCCACCAACTTTCACAAGAAATGTATTCTATGTACTTAAAAATATTATTTTAAAAGTCTTTTCGGCATATTTGTTTATCTGTGTACTCCAACAATTTGGAGCAGCCCTCAATTTCCTAAGGTTTTATCTAATAGTCCCATTTATTCTTACTGTATACTTAGCTAATTCGCACAATCTGTTCCGCAGAAATTCAGCTATAACTCAGATAAATTCAATGATTATCATAAGACATTAGACCAATGTCTCACTAAGGCAGATACTTTGGGAACTAGAGCAGTAAGGGTCATACTGCCCTTTTAGCTGCTGATCTTTCAACCGATCAACTATCTTAAATGTATTGTACTACACAACGACATAACATTTTACTACAAACCATTGCTCGATATCTCACACAGCAAGAAATATTTCGGACAACTGATTGTTCTGGCTGCTCCGAATTTTTCTCTCATTTGCTATTGTTTTAACCCAGGAATATTTAACTGTTTGAATTTACCACAATAATTAAAGCATAATGCAGAATTGTACCTCCTTTCAGCTCCTCCACCCTTGTGTAAATGACTGGTTGTGTGTATTTTTCTTGAATTGTTTCACAAAGTATATACTGATTAAAATAAATAGTGTGAATTCTGATAAAACTGTTTAGGATAAGCATAGATACGACTAGAAATTGCACATCTGACAAGTGGTTTAATGGTTGTTCACCAAACCTCCATATGGTCGAACTAAAACCACACGTTTTGATGTTTCTAATGCACGTTCCTTCAACTGGTTCATATGTGCAGCAGTGGCCGTAAGAATATCTATAATAGCCGTATTCTGCAACACTTAAGACACGTGGGTTTTTATACCCATGGTGGGTGGAGCATATATTTGTATCCATTATGCAGCTTTGTTCTTAACTTCAAACAAACAACAAAAATCCTAATATCGTTAAAGTCGATAAATACAGTTAATAGAAAAAGATTTAAGTTTTTTCACCTTTAAGATGGGAAGAGATTAATTAAATAGTTCCTGATATATGTGTTGTTCGAAAATTTCATGGTCAACATCTTTAATAACAAGATACTTTTTAACTCGGAATTCAAAAAACACAGAATAAAAAAAGCATCAAGAGATCATTTATGAATCATAATTTTGGAGTCTAAAGGATTGAGACATTTTTTTACCAGGTTCCTTTAGTTAATACTGACACAAAGCAAGTAAAAATTGAAATAAACAAGTGTGGAGTTGAGGGAGTCATAAAATGGAGAAGTTAAAATTCTGACACCTCAATGATGAAAAACGGAGAAGGAAGTTCGACAGGGTTATGAGAGATAAGAGTTTCTCTGAAGTTTTGTTTATAAATGAAGTATTAAACTTTAAAAGTTATTGTTTAGACGCCAAACGCTAACAGTAAATCTAGCTTTCAGAATAGAAATGTAGCAAAATGCAAATTTTTTCCTTGTTTGTTTTTTACATTTCTCTTCATTTGTCTATTTTGGATTCTAAATTATAAATATATAAAGTTAACGTATCAGATACATCTTTTGTCACCCACAAATCACTACCCATAAGGATTCATAGACAGTGAAATTCATCAGTTAGGCTAGACGATGAAGACAAAAGCGTTTCTGAAATAACATATATCTATGTAGAACAAGACTTTAAACATTTCATTTTAAGTGTTTGAAGCTGGAAAATATTGGATACCAGCTGATGTATTGCAAAAAGCAATCTAGCCATTTTTAGTAATAAAGTATCTTTTGTTAGATATATTGTTTACATATTGTTCTGTTACTGGCAAGTTTTGTGTCAAAAATAATTCAAAGTCCACGTAAATTATAACAAATTTAATTCCTCCTTGACATTTTTTATTACAAGCTTGCACGGTGTGAAACTTCTGGGCTATATTTACAAATACCTTTGAATGCACTATACTAACGTAAAGAAAAAGCTTATTTGCACCACTTTACAGTTTAAAGGAAAACATACTAACTAGTCCGCACGAACGAAACTCCAGCCTATTAAATAGACGACTAATCACACGTGTCGGTCGATCTTCTTAGAGGAACAAGCGGCGTTTAGCCGCACGAGACAAAGCAATAACAGGTCTGTGATACCCTAAGATGTCCGGGGCCGCACGCGCGCTACACTGAAGGAATCAGCGTGTGATTGCCCCTGCTCGATAGGACTGGGTAACCCGTTCAATCTCCTTCGTGATAGGAATAGGGGCTTGTAATTATTCCCCTTGAACGAGGAATTCTAGATTTTCAAACGTTCAAGCCAGCAAATTTACAATGTTTCCTTGTTCTTCTTGTTTTTTATGTCTCTTTATGGACTGTTGGGGTGCAGTTGTTTGGAGATTTATTCAACCACTGTGTTGTCAATGGGACAGATCCCAACCATGTCACTTTGAATGACCTAGCCATTCCCGATACTTACTGTTCCAAAAACCCAGACTTTGGTTATCAGTGTCCTGAAGGAATGGTATGTTTGGAATTGAACCTTGCCAAAAATGTATCTGGATACAAAGGTTTTGATGAATTTGCGCACAGTTTCTTTACTGTTTATCAAGCAGCTTCTCAGGAGAGCTGGTCTCATCTGATGTACATGGCTTCTGATAGTCTTCCAGCATGGAGAGCTACCTTTATTTCACAACTATGATATTTTTCTTGGCATGGTTAGTGAAAAATGTATTCATTGCTATCATCACTGAGACCTTAATTCTAGAGCTAATACATGCAACAAAGCTCCGACCTCACGGTACGAGCGCATTTATTAGACCAAGACCAATCGGACCTCGGCCCGCAAATGATGGTGACTCTGGATAACTTTTAGCTGATCGCACGGTCTAGCACCAGCGACGCATCTTTCAAGTGTCTGCCTTATCAACTGTAAGTACATGCCAGAGTATATACCCCGGAGCGGGTGCAAGGCCCATGGATGCCGGTGCCGTCGACGGAGGTCTTCTCTCTGGAGTCGAGTTGCTTGACAGTGCAGCCCAAAGTGGGTGGTAAACTCCACCTAAGGCTAAATACGTCCACAAAACCGATAGTAAACAAGTACCGTGAGGGAAAGTTGAAAAGAACTTTGAAGAGAGAGTTCAGACCCTGATTCGGGTCGTTTGAGTCCATGTTCACATTTATCTTGACTTCTGCCTTTCGGGACGGGAACTGGCCATTTTCTCTGGTGCTGCCTTTGCCTCGGTCTAGGATAACTTTAAGAGTGAGCTCCTTGACCCAAAAAAAGAGTAAAAAATTATTTAACAAATAAATAAATATAACTAGACCTAATAACCTTTCACGAAAGGGGACGAAGAGGAACCACAACGTTCCTGAACACCCCAGTTGGGGAGAGAATTCTTTCTCTCTAAACTAAACCCCTGCCACGTTAGTTTGCGTTTTAGTCCACATTGCGACTCGAAGTAATTTTACTGTATCCTCGATGCTTCTCTGAACTTCATGTTTATTATTTGTAATCTTGTCTAGAAATAGGAAATTTGCTGTCAAAATCTAGAATATACTATAAGCTTATTTTAGATTAGCACCATGCAACATCTAACTGACAAACGCATTGATTGAAAGGATAATAAAAAAATTCAACTTTCATTGTGTGATTAAAACTGCGTTATAATTGGCTTATTTGGTTATGCGTTAAATTGTTGTGTTATGGTCCAGATAACTTAAAATATCTCTACTTTTTCGTAAGGTGTGTTCACTGTTTTTTTATATGTAATTATGTCTTCTTACGCTGGTTTTTAACGACATTTCATTTTATATGTTTAACTTATTTTCAGTATTGATTCCATTTTACGTATGTAAAATGGTTAGGGTGCTCGACTTGTAATCTGAGGGTCGCAAGTTTGATTCCTCGTCACATCAAACATACTTGCCCTTTCTGCCTTACGCGTTATAATTCCACGATCAATCCCACTATTCATTGGTAAAAGAGTTGGCAGTGGGTGGTGATGAATAGCTGCTTTCCCTCTCTTCTTACACCGCTAAATTAAAGACGACTAGAAAAGAAAGTTCTCGTGCGGCTTTGCGCGAAATTTAAAATAAACACACGTAAACATTTTTTCAAAAATATTTTTGATTTGCTTAGAAGTTTACCGCTCTTTTCACCAACAATTAAAGAAATAGTTAAAGATCTACAAATAATTTTTGTTTTTCTTTATTTATCATATAAAAATATCCTTCGTCGCTTTGCCATCAAACTTTTATATATTGGACTTTGAACTGGAATGTTATGGTTTTTTATTCTGGTTAGCAATGGATATTTTGTGGGAAAAAAAAACGTTTACTTACGAAAATAAACTTTTTAAGAATTATAACTTTTAATATGATTTTCTTTTCACTAGGTGTCGAGGTGTACTCGTGTGGAATATGTTAGTCTTAATATAAATGTGGATGGTGTTAAGTGTATTACAATTTATTTAGAATTAAGTTGACGAGAAGAAAGGTGAATTTTCATTAATATTGAAATATTTTCATCAGCTATTAAAATGGTAGGTTACCAATATCAATATACATAAATACTACTGCATAAAGTAATTCAAAAGATTTACGGTAATAGCGTAAGTTATATTACTAGTGCCAGTGTATGCAATAAATTTGATCTTTCAACGGTACTAGCTGTACATGTTAGGTGTAGACTTGTTCAAATGGCTGTGTATATAAGATGAACATTCGATGTTTATGGGATGTATATATATAATATCCCATATTAGAGCCTGTACCCAGGATTTTGGAGATGACCAAAGAACTGAGACCCACATTGCGGTGGAGATCCACCGCCAATCAGTCTTAACCTCCGTTCTCCAGTCCTACATAAGAAATAAGATAAAGGGGTAAAATTAAAGGAATAGCAATATAAATTAGGAGGGCGAGATCTGGTGCTTAGCCCACAATCTCTTGCATCTGTATCATCCTTCACTGCCTGCATCCATATTTTGTTCTCCTAATTTTTGTTTTTATTCCTTTAGTTTATTTCTTTATGTAAGACTGGTGAATGGAGGTTAAAACTGATGGATGATTTAACCTCACTGCCACATGTGTCCCACTTCCACAGTCACATTATGTTTTGGTCAATTTTGAAATAAACTGAATATACAAGAGCAGATTGTGTTCCTTCTGCATTTTCTGAACCTGTTTATGACAAGTAGGACTATGATACTTTTTTCAGCAATTTCCAGCTATCTGAGGCCCATTTAATAATGTTGTAAAACTACTGAAAACACAAGTGTGCACATACCAACAACCTATTTATGAACACCTTCACATTTTTACCAATAAAACAGAGCCCATAATTTCATTGGTCATACTTATTCCGTTTGCTGACTATATTTCACTGCTGTGGGTTTGAAGCACTTGATTAAGCAAATTGCCATAAACAATGCTTATAAATTTTTGAAACAACTTCATATCTTGCACAGCATTGCTCCAACATACCCTCAATGCAATCATGACATGAATGTAGTGTGTGAACAAATTTCAGAATGGTATTTTGTACCAAATTAATTACTTTCTAGGGGGAGATTAGTTATTTTATACCACTAAAGAATGAGAAAGTGCAGTTTTTAATTGTGTACACTTACAACAAGGTTGGGACCCTTGATAAATTTAAGAACCTGAATAACTGGGGATTGTTGTTTTTCTTTCTTCCTGCCTATGCCATTCTATCTCATGCATCTCCCATGAAATTTGTGGTCGGGTGGTTAAGGCACTTGACTCACAATCTGACGGTTGCAGGTTTGAATCCTAGTCATGCCAAACGTGCTCACCCTTTCAACTATGAGGGCATTATAATGTGACGGTCATTCTCACTATTCATTGGCAAAAAGAGTAGCCCAAGAGTTGGCAGTGGGTAGTGATGACTAACTGCCTTCCCTCTAGCTAAATTAGGGACAGTTAGCACAGGTAGCTCTTGTGTATCTTTGCGCAAAACTCCAAACAAACCAAACCTATGAAATTTACTAGGAGTAACTCTGCTTTTTGGACATGCTTTATGGAGTATGTTTCATTTTCTTGCTTTCACAGTTTTTTCTCCTCCCCCCATGCCGCTCTTCATTGGGGTCTTCTATTTTCAAAACGGCTGGTATGGTTTATCTGAAGATGACCTAAGAAGAGTAAAACATTATGTATTTCATTTTAATTAAAGTGTTAATACCCATATCACCCATCCTGAGAATGCATTTTTACTTCAAATGGGTTTCTCGTCATCACAAATTAAGGTCTCTTGTTTTACTTTCTCTGACATGAGGGCTCATGCTGAACACTTCATATCTCAGTTGAGGGCTAGTATGAGCATACCTCATTCTCCATGGACTTCTGTTCTTTATGCTCTGGCTTACTAGAACCTGCTCAACTTTTTCTCAATTCTCAGCAGTTAGTTTTTGCTCATGTGAGATGCTGTCCCACTTCCTCTTTTCCACCTTTTTCATTCCTCTACAGCTCTTCTATAGTACTTGTCCAACATACATCATCTGTCTGAGGTGCTCCACAACTTTTCTGAGGGGATTTTCAGGGGGATACACTTTCCCACTCTATTTCTCATTGGTGCTACTGTCATTTGTAGCCCTATCCCTTCACACATGGTTTTTTGCTGTTGGTATCCTATTGGTAAGGAGTTTGTTTTTCTCACAGGTTCATTTGTCTTCCTTCCAATTGTGTTTGTAACTTCTGGATGGCTCCACTTTCTAATATGTTTGTTTTGGGAGGTTTTCCAGGGTCATTGGATTCATGTGAAATCTGTGATTGAGCACCTTTTCTTCTGTCTGGAGTTTCACCTCCATGATCCATTGAAAGAAACTATTCAGTCAGACATGTGGCCTTCACTCCATATGTTCATCTTTATTGGTCAGCTGTTTTATCTCATTGGGGTACTGCCTTCTGACTTTTGCCATCCTTCAAACTTTTGTACTTACCTGTTAGTCTTTCTGATGAGGTATGATAATTGTAATTATGCTACAGAAAGTTTTTTACAACTTGTATTACTGTAGTTTTTCTCTTAACTTTGTGAACTAGATGTAAATGTTGGTTTATGCTATTTGTTTTTTTAACTATGTTTTGTTTCACCATAATTTTCTTTAATGAATTTTACTAAATTTACTTTAAATTTAACTTTTTACTAGATGTTTGGTGCAGATAGACTAGTTGCTTTGTGTCATAAAACACCAAATCAACCAACCTTCAAACTTTGGACAAGTTATCAATATAGGTTTTCTCTCCATAGGCATGTCCCACTTCAGATTTGGATCTCACTTAGTAGTGAACATTGCCTATCAAGGTATGCTGTTTTATGTTTCCAATCCACACAGTATGTCCATGATGTATACTGTAACCTATAATTCACACTTTTGAGATGGAGTATTTCACAAGATTGCTAATAAGTTTTCCTCACAGCATATTTGCTTCATTAATATATCTGTTCTGAATCATACTAATCCATGTGGTGTTCTGCTTTTCATAACAGTGTTTTCATGGTCACTCATAGCATTGTCCCCAGTGTTGCCATTCTTCCAGACTTCACCATGTTTCATTCCCTTTGTTCTTGTAGTGGAGTATGGGAGTTCCATGGAGGATTCCTGAATGTTTGCTTCCATTCAGTAGAGAGGTGTGTGGTAGTGTTTCATTGGTGTAGATGGTGTTCGATCTTCCAATCATGCATCCCACCTCCATGTAGTAGGTCTCAGAGGTTGTTGCTCTTTGCTTATGTACGATTGTATCCAGGGGATTAGTTTGCTAATGTTTTCTAGATGCAATTCACATCCATGTGGTAGGACACAGAGGGTGGTGTTGAGCTTCAACTTCTGTGTGGTCTTATCTGGAGAATGATCTTGTGTAGAAATAAATATGCTCTACCTCTATATGGTGGGTTCTGGAGGCATAGGTTGCATACATCTTCTGTGAAGTTCTGTCTGGCAGATAAGGTTGGTTATATTTAATAGTTGAAATCAACTTCTGTTGCACTCCAGCCTTTGTGTGGTTCTATCCAGACAATGATGTTTCTTGTAATAGATCCAACACCTTGCAATTCACCTCATCAATTGGAATTGCTCATCTTACCATCACCTGAATGTCAATTCTTATTGAATTGTTTCAGATTAAAGCTGAACCAATCAACACAAAGCCTCACAAATATTGGTTGTGTTTCCTTTTCTTCACTCAGCTTGCCTTAAGATTTCCACCTCTGTGCAGTGGATCCCAGAAGTGGATGTTATAGGCAACTTTTGTGCAGTTGTATCTGGAGGATACAGTTATTATATATTTCTAGAGGTAGCCCATTTCCATTTGGTGGGATCCATAGGGTGTTGTAGTTGGTAGTTTAAAATGATATTTTCAACAATTGTAAATACAAATGCATTTTTAGTTATTCAAATAGTATTGTATAAAAATGAGAAATATTAGTTTTTTCCTTTCCTTGTTTTCAGTATTTACTATTCACATTATCAATCTGGAAACTTTCACTAAAGTACTTCATTACATTTGTTATTCTTACTATCTTGTTTACATAGATCTAAATATACTATATTTAGGAAACTTCTGTTCAAAAACATTTAAGAAGACAAAATCTTAGTCACTACCCTTTGGAGCACATCCATTTTATCTATTCTCACATTCCTGTTTGGAGATAGTTTTCTGACTGACTGTCTTCTACGTGATTGAGATTCCAATATATTGTCATTTGTATTCCAACTCAAATAACTTTCTCTTTGTTTTTGGTTGTGCTTTTCTCACTTTCCATTTGTGTATGCAACACCTGTTTTCCTACTGGGTGCTGAGTATATCTTGTACAGAAGTGGTTCTTTATAGCTCAGTTCTTGAGCATGACCTTTTAGTCAGTTACTTTAATGATGTTAATAGATTCATAATTAGTTAATTTTGTAAATGACATTAACCCTCACAGTACCATTAGCTGTATTAAGGTATTATATAAACTTGTCAGTTGGTAAGTGGAAAAACAATACAAAATGATAGACCACATACATGCCTATGGCCTCAAGTGGTCTCATGTCTTTTGAATTTTGAGTGGTTTGTTTCTGTCATGTTCTGCCAAGTTGAAGTGTAAACATAAAGCCAAAATCTTATTTAAATGCTTGGAATCCATGATACAATTTAAAGGTATATCTGTATATATATATGACATGAGTATCTTACTGTAAACAATTCATGCAGTTTTATATGTGTTGCTTTAAAGTTATTTTAATAAGAATAGTACTGTAATGATAAAAAAAGCAGATTGTTCTAAGTGCTTCTTTCATCTTAACACAACTTTTGCAGAAAAGAATACTACATTTACACCAAAATTTCTTTTGGTAATTCAAATCATTTTTCACAAATAGTATTTCAAAAAAAAAGTTCATAGTGCTTTCAGTAAGTACTGTAGTGTCTCATTAAGAGTCACATTAGTTGATATCTTAGTGCAGTTGAAGCAGTGTATCAGTGTTGATGCCACAGTTTCATTGTTTTACTGATTTATTTGGATGTTTTGTATAAACTGAACTCAGGCATTATATTTTTGGGAAGCTGTAACAGTTGTTAATTTTTCTACAATTCTCACAGCCTAAAGTGAAAAAGATAAAGTTTGCTCGAATGAAGAGGATGATAAATCTTCGAGACACAAGAATGTAAGTAGCAACTTGAGCTAAAGACATTGGTGTTCACATGTATGTCCTCAGCATCAGATGAATTTAAACTTGTCATTGATTCAACATGACTTAACAGCTATTTACTTAATAATTTGTTTGCTTTTAAACTTCTTCATAACTAAAGGATTTTGAAGTACTTTTATAATGTAAAGTGTGATATAAAGTTATTTTAATGTTTTAAAAATAAGGCTCTTCAAGTTCATTATCATGGTGTCATAGATGTGAAAATAACTACAATACAAATATTCTGCTGTATTTAAAACTGTATTATTCAGTAACTAGTAACAAAGTTTGTCAAAATTAGTTTCATATTTAATGTAATGCCCTGTCATTTCTGTAAAGCAGTGTGTTCATAATTGCAGTTTAGTCATAGTCTCAATAAAAAGCTATTGCACTACCTCTAAAACTGCATATACAGATGTATTGAAAATAATTATAACAATTTTTAAACTTGAATACCACATCATTATAAATATAGTCCTACAAAGTATTTTGAATATATTTTATTCTTAATTTACTAGATGCTTTTTTCTTTTATAATGGGCCTTTGTTTTATTAACTTACAGAAAATGAAAAAAATAATAGGTCATTTCAATTTAAACAAAAAATATTTTGTACTTGTATGTAGTTATGAATTATTTGAAACAAAATTTGTGCATATTATAAATAATTGGCAAAGAGCATTCATATGAATGTTAGATTATAAACGTTTTTGTACAAATAGGTTGTTTTTATTTTGTTTCCTAGTAAGGAAAAAGACCGTTTACAGCCAAAAAGGGTTAAAATTCCTGACTCGAATCAAGTAAATATTAAAGAAGTGTAAGTATGAGTATTTAAAAAAATAATTTTTAATCTATACATTTGTTTTGTGTCAGTAGTTATTAAACATGCTGCTGTTGTGTTGCTATTAATTTGTTTTTTTAATTATCTGGTGAAAATAATTTAATATCCAGTCCATGTACTAATCATAAGTTTGTTTATTTTCCCTGATAAAATATCTACTACATTGAATAATTGTATATTGTTATATGTTGTTGCAGTCTTGTATTTAAAATGACATTGAAAATCACAAATAACTTAGAAATAAAGTTGAATTAAATCAACTTCATTGTGCAATAAAACCTCTAACTAACCCAGGTATCAGTTTTAACAGTTGTTCAAACAACTAAACATTTCACAAACAACCAACTTAAACCAAACCTCTGTGTTTTCTAGTGGAAAACATAATTATTGGTAAACACCCTCACTACAAACTTGAGCATTTGAACTCCACCCAAAAATCTTTAGTCCATCTTTTATTTAAAAACATTGTAATTTGTGGCAGAGAAATGTCTTTAAAATTATCAAAAGTGGCTGAATACATTAGGAAAAGCTCACTAGTGTGATTGGCTAATAATGCCATTTTCTTCACCAAACTTTATGTTGTGGAAAAAATTGTGCTGCTGTATGCATATAAATTTTGTATAGAGTTCAACTGGGTGTTTTGGTGCAGAGCCAACTGATTTTGCTGTAGTCTTTTGAAACAATAATAATAGCTCAACATCACTGACTAATAATAATAATAATAATAATATGAACAAATGGGAAAATTTTGATTTTATCTAACCATTGTGAAATCACTTATTTTGTTTATTATGAATGTTTAGGTGGTTTTAACTGATGAGAAAGGAATTTTTGAGTGTTGTTTCAAGAACAAGTATGCTTTTTATGAGGGTTTTTTCTCAAATGTTTTGTAAGAGTTTTCAGCAAACTCCTCTGCAATCCCTATTACAAACCACTATTACAGTTCATAATATTTCACAGTTGGTGGAGTTGACTGTATATGGTAGGCATCATCCTTTTAATACTTTCTGTCAAGCACCTGGAATAATAGCTTAGAGCTAATCCTTGTGTCATACCTGGGAATTGGAGTGATTCTTAATTCACTGGTTCTCAGATTTAAGGTGAAGATGGTATGATCCTCATCCTATCCTCAAGCATACATTGGTAACTCACAAAGAAGCTTTGGATGCAGTTGACTTACCAACTATAGTATGCAGTGCCTTAATCCCTCTATACCCAGGGGTGCATCCTTGTTTACCCACTATTTTCACTGTGGGATTGAAATACAATATTTTTCTCTAGTTAGGATCACTTTCCCACTACATTCTCTCCCACTCAAATGTGTTCCTCTCATTTTTCACCCTGATATCTTACACACACCACACATAGGCAAAGAGCACACCTGGCTCAAAAGTGGTGCAGTTCCCTTCTTCAGACCTTCTGGTCTGAATCTCTCATCTACGGAAGTATCCTTCAGATGTTTTCTGGGGGTATGTCTTTTCTCCTTTCACCTAAGCAATGTGGGATCCCATCTAATCTTGTGAGAGGAGGGAAGTACAATATCAGAAACACATTTTTAATATAGGAAAATTATAACCTCAACAAATATCCACAGTTCTGATAATCAGTAGGGTACAACTAACTTGTCACTCTCATTTTCTGTTCTTTATAGCTTTTTTGTCTCTAAATTGTGGAATGTTGGCAACTGTTTCAAATGTCTTAGTTTCTCGGGTCAAATATCTTGTTTATTTAATAATTCTCTAATAAAAAGAAAAAAATAAAGATTATTCTCATAAACTTATTTTATTTGGATGGTGAAAAATCAACCTGAATGGTGATCATACTTATAGTATGTAGCCTTATAAAAGAACAGTGGCAAGAGATAGCTTCTATTCTTGGGTTTAAAGTCCAGGATTTGGAGTGCATTTTCACTTATCAGCATTTTCATGTTTTTTGGGTGTTTTTCTATCATTTCTGACTTCTCCAGGTCTTCCTATTATAAATATTAATGTTGAAACTTACAAAAAGTGATTTTTTATGTTTACCTTCCTTATTGTTCTCGCTTGTGAAATCACAAAGTTTCTAAATTCATACATTTATATCTTTTTATATTTCATATCCACAGTTATTCATGTGTATGTAATATTTTGATTGTCATGTATTTTATCAATTTCTATTTGTGTTTGTAGAATTATTTAGTATTTGTTTCTAAAGTATACTTAGCTATGGTCATTTACTAAGGTATTTAGATGTAACGTAGGATTTAAAATAAGTTTTTCGTTTGTCACAATCTCAAGAATTAAAAACTTCAGTAAATTGATATGAGTAATCATTTTAGTGAAGTTGTTGTAAAAATGTCAATAATTTTACTTGAATTTTACTGTTTATAGTCATGTAATAAATAAGGACCTGATTAATGTTTATTAAATTAACTTTTTCCTTCTATGAACTCTAACAGGCCTCAGTATTCTTCTGCTCTCTTCTTCAAGTATAACACCCAGTTAGGTCCACCATTTCATGTACTCATGGATACCAACTTCATTAACTTTTCCATTAAAAATAAACTGGATATTATACAGTCTATGATGGATTGCTTATATGCTAAATGTAAGTAATTTTCATGTGTATATGCTTATTGTGCTCTTAAAATTGAAATGTTTGTATAGTTTTACAAAGGACTCTTTGTATAATAGTGCATTTTTGTAAATTATTCTGGAAATATAAAACAATATATTGTACAGTTTGTTTTTGTGGCAATAGAAGATTATGTTAATTCATTATTTTTATAAATTCTTAAAACAAGGAATTTATTTGTTTAATGTTATGTACTTTTTTGAAAGTAGGAAAAGCAAGTTTATTAGTTTGAGTTCTGTCAAAGAAAAGTCTGAAGAATTTAATTTGTGTACTATTCTTAACTATATATAACTTTTAACCATGATATAGCAGCTTATAGAATAAGGTTTTGTTGTTTTTTCAAGTACAAATGTTTAGTGCATAGCTCAGTTATCTCTTGATCCACTTGATAACTAACTTCAGTTTTGGACTCAGGAGGTCAAACCCTTGCAGTTGATGTATTTGACCATGCTGAAGATCTTGTAGCTTTACTTACACTGCCTAAAAGAATTTCATTTTGAGGTTAGGCTGATAGAGATCCTAATGACCAAAGGAATCATATTACACCTTTGTGGAAATTAATTGAAACAAGATGGAAAATTACAATTTTTTCAATTTTTTGCATTTTATTTCTGAGAATCCAAAAACTACTCACAAATTAATACATGATATTTTTCAGAATATCATAATTTACTTTGGCATTGAGTCCATGAGTTGACTGCAATCTTTACTAATTTTTGGGTTGTGGTACCACACCTTAATTATGGCCTCAATTAGCTTATCTTTCATAATACAGTCTTTTCCTCGAAGTCTTTCTTTACAAATTCCCCAAAGAATTTCAATAGAATTTAATTCAGGAGAGTTTCCAGGCCAGTTCAGCACCTTTATTCATGATGTAATTATAAAATTCTTCACAAGTTTCAGTGTGTGGCATGGAGCAAGATCTTGCTGAAAAATGCCAGATCCATCTGGAACGACTCTTCTTTGCAAAATTTCGATGTACTGTGGCCCTCACATCATACCTTCTATGATATGTAAGCCTTCGACGCCATAGTAGCTGAAAAAGCCCCAAAATATCTTCTTCAATGGATGTTTTTCAAACTGATGTGAGATTCTCAAAATTTCTCACCTGGAGATTTGCGAACGTGCAGACTTCTTTAACCCTGTATGAAAAAATGAGTCTTCTCACTGAATAACAGCTTTCTCCATTGTTCTTACATCCAGTTCTTGTATTTCAGACCCCATTGATACCGTTTTTTCTTCATTGAGTTGGAAATAAGTTGTTTTTTGACTAGTCTCCTTGCTCTTCTAACACAATTTTGAATGACGTAATATTCCTCAAAATTTTGTCATATATCCTAAAAATAGGTTGACTGTACTGCAGAACACAGCTAATGACACCGTCTGTGTGTAGAAATGACTATTAAAGGAAATCAGCAGGTCCAACGAGCCTACATCAGCCACCATACTAAAAATATTATAAAATGGCCATTTGTTTCAGTTAATTTGCACAAGGGTGTTGGTGTACATGCACCTCATATTTGATATTTATGGCACGCACACACACAAAACAAACAAAAATGGAGAAAAAGGTTTCATAGATTAATTTAATTTTTTTTTAAATGATTTAGCTGCTGAGGTTTTTTTCTCTTATTTTCTAAAGGAGCAGTCATTTCACATTTGTAGTTTATATTTTTTTGCATGTTAGGATAATTTAAGAAAGTTTACATATGATTGTGGGTAATACAAGTTAGATAAGTTTATTTTTGTATACTCTTCATAATAATTATTGTAATTATACTTTTGTTGTTTTGTATTTTACTCTGACTATGAGCAGTTTAGTTCACATTCATATTTTAAACATCATACAGAAATTTAATTAGTTTGTCGTATTCCATGGGATGGGTGTAGTGTTCTGTTTATTCTGATGCACTGTGAATGTGAAGGCCATTGTTCACATTCTGTTGCTACAAGATTCTTCTGTGTACTTTGAGGTTTTAGTTTTGTTAGAAGAATTACAATGAATCCTCATTATTTGATTAGAGTAACCCAAAATTTGACTAGTTGTCTTTCTTCTCGCTAGTTGGTTCAATATTAGAGATGGCTAGTGCAGATAAATGTTGTGTAGCTTTTTGCAGATATCCAAAATAAAAATTGTATTTTATTTTATACCTAACAGGAAACATTACGAAAGATGGTTTATATATAATATTCATTTAATTACGCTTATTGTTTACAATAAATAAATTATGTTAAGAAAGCTGTTTTGTAATTTATACATAATATAAATAGTTAATCAAGTTTATTGTTTTGTATTATATTTCTTGTAGTAAAATTTAAATGAGTTTGTTTTGAATAAAATGTCTATTATAGAAAACGTAATGGCATCTACTGTTTGTATTTCATCCAGTGTAGGAGAGTTAATTGTTTTATTTATTTTTATTCAATGTATTATTCACCGTAACAATTTATTAATTGGCTCATATATTATTCATTTGTTTGTTTGTTTGTTTTGGAATTTCGCACAAAGCTACTCGAGGTCTATCTGTGCTAGCCGTCCATAATTTTGCAGTGTAAGACTAGAGGGAAGGCAGCTAGTCATCACCACCCACCGCCAACTCTTGGGCTACTCTTTTACAAACGAATAGTGGGATTGACCGTCACATTATACACCCCCACGGCTGGGAGGGCGAGCATATTTAGCGCGACGCGGGCTCGAACCCGCAACCCTCGGATTACGAGTGCACGCCTTAACACGCTCGGCCATGCCAGGCCTATATTATTCATAAAATTAAAATAAAATGAAGATTCTTGTTTTGTATTTTAGTCTGAAGAGGATAAACCATTTTATCTTACTGTTTTATATATAGATTATAATAAGAAAAAAAATAGTAAGTTTCTTATTTTAAATTTATTTTGAGTAGAAAGAAAACTTAATTTGATTTGCCTTGTATGTTACCCATGACAAGAAAAATGTAACTAAAGTTGGATACAGTCATCCAAACACTGTGTGTGTAGTTGCCTTTTTGTAGAATATCGAGTATTTTGAAATATTTTTTCATTTTAGTTTTTTTATCTAACTTAATGAGTCTGTAATGTTCACATTTTATTGGCTTTTATGATAAGAAATATAAAAAAATTGTACATAGAAACTTAATACTTTTGCCATTGGTGAAAAGTTCTCTAAACAAACTTTTTTGTGATGTTCTTTTCATGTTTTTTTAAATATTCATTTCAGAATACAAACAGCTATAATTTAACTAATCTTTTGAATAAGCTATCTCAGATACAATTACTACATTCAGGTAACAATGGAAACCATAGATAACAAAAAGTAATGTTTTATGGAATTCAAACCCAGCTGAATAGAAGAGAGACCAGTAACAGTAGTAAATTATAAGTAAAAATAAATTGTTACTTCTATCTTAAACAAATCAAAGCATGGCCTAGGGAAGGCACTATACTCTGAATTATCTAAAGTTCTGAAAGAGCTTGTTACTATATTCAAAAGCAGAAATGGTATCTCTCTCATACTTCATTCACTGTCAACATTGCATACTTCTGTAGTGACATTGACTGTGGGGTAGTTTGGGTGACAGAAAAAATAATTATAAGTCTGTATATGACAAATGCACACTGAAAAATACTAACATTTTAAGCTAAACTCAGACTATTTTTAAGAGTTAGAAGAAGAAACAGTAAAGTATTTTATTAGATACAACAGTATTCCTAAATAACTTAATTATATTAAGACCAAGTGCCTGTATTGACTGAAGGAATTGTGTATAGTCACCATCATGGTACCAGAAACATTGCTTGGACATACAAGTGTTGTTGAGATTTTTACTGTCACTTTGGAGAAGTCTTTGTTTGCAATAAAGCATTATGGGATAGACTTGATTAGTAAAACCTTTATGCTAAATTCTAGATTCTATTCATTCTTTTTACTCACAATAACATTTCTCTCATTATATCACCTCTAGCATCATGTATTCTTAGATTAGTATGGGTAAGATAAAATTTCTTGTGACATTTTTCTTTGCTGTTACTTTTTTATTAGTATTAGTATTATTAGAAACAAATCATCAGACCAATTTACACATTTGTGATCATTCATTGTTGAACTGATTTTGCCGTAAGCACCCGTAAATACATTTCTCTTATGAGAAAAGTAATGTTTAGTTCACTGTTTGGCTGATGTTTGACACTTGATATAATTTTCTTCACCTGGTACAATTTGAAAGTAATCATTAGGGTGACAGTTTATTGTTTGTTTTCAACAGTTTTATCCAGTAATTTTCCTACAATCCATTATCAGTGTTTAGCAGCCAGATTTTGTACATGTCAGTTCACACTCTTAATAGACTGATAACAAAGGGCTGAACAGATGGTCACAGAAATGGTTTTAATTAATAACATTCCTGATATAGGAATATATTTTGTTTTGCAGAGTAATATGAACTGTTTTTGCACAATGCTTAAGAGTAATATCATGCAAGTATTTAGAGTGCTAAGTTTCCTAATGAAATGACCAGTTAATATAATTGAAAAATGTATAGGTTTATTGTTCTAAATTTTACTCTGGGTAGTAGGATTTAATACATTTTTTGTTGTTGTACAATTTGATAATCATTATGAAAACATTAATTGTTATGAAGAGGGAAAGTGAATTCACTTTACTACTTTGTTATGACGATTATAGAAGGTAGGTTCAGTGCAAAGTTTTTTACTGTAAATTGTTATCTGGTGAGAAGAAGTTAATTTAGTTTATTGTTTCCTGTTTTATTCATAGTAGGAAAATGTAATTATCTTTACTGTTTGGTATTCATAATTTTTATATCATACTCTGGGAATATGATATTAATTTAGCATATTGAATGAACTTAATTTGTTGTATTACTGCATATTTGTAATTCCTTGTAATTGTGTTATGAAATAAATTGTTTACTATTTTCAGGTATTCCCTATGTGACTGATTGTGTTTTGGGTGAACTTGAAAAACTAGGAAGCAAGTACAGAGTTGCTCTCAAGTATGTAGACCTTATGATATAATTCAGTTAGTTTTTATTTTAGTAAATTTTTTAAAATTGACTTCTATATTTTTGGTGGCATTTAATGGCATGTCTTATGATTCAAAATATAAAACTTGCTTAATGGCTTCAGTATATTTATATAAGACATTCATAAACCTATTGGTGGTAACAATATCCAATTCAAAAACATTTTGTCTATTATATTTGAGTGTATGATAACAGAACTGCATAATTCTGAAATAAAAGTGTATATCATAGAACACTTTGAATTCTAAGGTAGAATGTGTTTTATGTACTTGCAAAGAATTTAAATTAACTGAACAGTACTAATTTATGTCAATATATTATTCCTGAATTTCATTTGCAAAAAAAGTCATATTGCACATTATTTAAATTTTGTTTTTTGGTATGCAGAATATAACCTGTTCTAGAGTTTCTTGCATCTTTTAGCTTAGTAATTTTCTTGTGCTTTAGGATAAAAGCCTAAAAAAAATGAAACAGTTAGTCAGAAAGGAATAAATATTTTTTTATTCTTTATAAGTTTTTGTATAACAGTAAAAATGTGTCAGTAGTTGAAAAACTGTAGAGCTTTTGAAGCTCATTAATGTTATTTCAACAAAACTGTGTCATTTACAATAAGGAGTTAATTACAAGAAAATAGAATTTCCTTTAATTTTTCTAGTAGATGATATAAAAATAGCAAAAAGGTAAAAAGTTAGAAAATAGCATTATTTAAATATATTTGTATCAAATTTATGAGTAAGTTGTTATATAGTTTTAATGATTCAGCTGTTATTTGCACAGACTTGCAATGGTTTCATTGTTGTGATTGTTTTACATGTTCTGTGAGTAATTCCTGTATACTGAATCTTAAAATGATGTCTATTTTTCTCCATACTTTCAGAGTTTTTACAAAACATCATATCTACTTTCACATAAGTGAATCATTTTCAGTGCAACCGGATCACATTTTGTTATGCTTAAAATGTTGACAATCACTAACTATAGATTGCTGTAGACCAATTATAATAAGAAAGTCTAATTGATTGTCCTACAAATCACAAGAAATGCACTGCTATTATATAAACAGTTAACAGGCTGTATGATGTGTTATTTCTGGATAGTATTTGTTTATGCATGCACTTTGACACTTTTTCATCACTATAGCAACAAGAAATTCTTTAAATTACCCAAACATATTCTGTTACACTTATGGTAAATTTGATACAAGTAAGAGTTTGTCTCCCCTAGTTTGTAAAAAAAATCCTTTTGTGATACAAACAAAATTAATATTCTTTTGAAATATGTGTAGCCGAATTGTAGATAATCTGTTATTAAAACTAAAACAGCTTTTATGAAGTTTAAATTCACAGGCATGTGTTATGAAAGGCCATAATAGAACTTTTATAAAAAACAATGATGGTAAATTGGACTAGTGAATATTTTGTTTGAGAAAAGAATTGTAAAAAGTGACTGAAAAATCACATCTGTATTAAATATTATAAAAGTAAGCCTATTTAGAATATGAAACTACTAAATTATTTTTAAGAAATGTTCTTAACTTATAAATAATTACTGGTTAACAGAATAGCTAAAGATCCAAGATTTGAGAGGTTGCCATGCCTTCATAAAGGAACTTATGCAGATGACTGTCTTGTTCAAAGGGTAACTCAAGTAAGTTCATTGTTACCTCACTGGCTTTTAGATTAAGTGTTGTAGGATAAGAAGATAAGTTCAAAATCTGAACATAAAAGTGTAGTAAGAAGCATATGGAAGTGCATTTTAACATGGTTAATAAAATATACAAGTGTTACAGCAATAATGAAATAATTATTTTTGCTTAAGTCGTAATCTATGAACTTCAAGTAATATTTTGTGGCATATTTGATATAGTCAGTGCCTTTCAGTTATTTGATAAAACAGTATTGAGCTCATTTTTGTTTAAATAATTGCTGTTTTACTTTTTGGTTATAAGCATTTTTCTAATAAAATTTACAAGTGTTTTCTACTCGGTTGTATTAAATTTATATAGCACTACCCACTTTACCTGTACTTCCTGAGGATGTGACAACTACATTGTTTGCTTGGGTGACATAATACATCATGTAGCAACTTTACCTTAACAGTAAATTCATGTGATGAATGGGCCCGGCCTGGCCAAGCGCATAAGGCACGCAACTCGTATTACGAGGGTCACAGTTTCGTGCCCGCGTCTCGCCAAACATGCTTGCCCTTTCAGCCATGGTGGAGTTTTAATGTGACGGTCAATCCCACTATTTGTTGGTAAAAGAGTAGCCCAAGAGTTGGCAGTGGGTGGTGATGACTAGCTGCCTTCCCTCTAGTCTTACACTGCAAAATTAGGGATGGCTAGCACAGATAGCCCTCGAGTAGTTTTGTGCGAAATTCAGAAACAAATGAATGAATAATGTCATGCACTAGTAAATTTTAGTTAAGCAATTAAAACTAACATAAATACATTATATACACATGTGCACAGTCTTACTGTATGTTATTGAAAACATTACCTTACTGCTCCTTTAAGATCAGATAAAAAATAAATTTTAACTTATTAGTATTGTGTCTTTGTAAAGAAAACCTGAAAAGATTGAGTGTGTTGTTTAAATCACATGAAATTAAAAAAGAAATTCTCACACATTCTGTATTTATTCAGTCACTGTTATCTAAATCTGAAGTTTATAAACCAGACAGTTTAATTATAGTTGTTTTATGAGTTATGATTGGTATTTTTAAAATGTTCCTGTGGTGATGGGTGATTTTTCAGGGGATTTTGCAATAACATAGTTCTTGTATTAACAAGACCGTATTATTCGGTATGTTAAATAGCGCAAGAGAGACAGTGTGTAGAATTTTATTCTTACCTGATAAATTTCTTTAAAGATATTTTATACTGTAATGAATTATATTCTCTTTTATTGCTTTTGGTTTACATGATATTTTTTTAATCTAGTATTTACCAGGAAAGAGAATAATATTATTAATTGTGTTCTGTTAGCACAAATGTTACATTGTTGCTACATGTGACAAAGATTTGAAGAGAAGAATACGAAAAATTCCAGGAGTTCCAATTATGTATTTATATCAACACAGGTATGTGAATTGAAAGCTCTCTTTTAAAGGATATAATGACAAGTAGATATGTGGTATAAATGGATAATGCTTTGGGTCTTGTGATAACAGTGATGGGCCATTTTGTGTATGTACATGTTTATTGGTATTTTTGTAACTTCTCAAGTATTATATGGGCAGTGGTAGTTTTTCTTTAAGTTTTCATTGCTGTAGTTATAGAAGTATATATATAACTTGGTATTCTCAAGGTGTACCAATTTTGAACAAACAGTGGCCCAAGTTTCAAGGTATATGTTTACAGAAGAAAACAATTGAATGATTTCATCAGTTTATGTTACTAGAGAGTAAATGCTATCTGTTGAGGATATTTACATAAAACAAGCAGCTTCTCAATGTAGAGTCTATGTCACATCTAAGAGAATGTTAGCTATGTTAGAGCTGGGAGTACTTATTGAGGATATTTACGTGAAACAAGCAGCTTCTCAATGCAGAGTGTATGTCATATCATATAACAGAATGTTAGCTATGTTAGAGCTGGATATACTTGTTGATAATATTTACATTAAACAAGTTTCTCAGTTTTAAGTGTGTGTCACATCATTTAATACAAATATCTATTTTTATTTTGTCATGTATTTGCAGTCATAAAACCTAAAACAAAAGATTTTGTCACACGTGAACTTTTATGAGTTTGTAAGTTGGGATAAATTTTTTAAACAGGACATTTTACTAGAAATTTTTGAACTTGTAAGTCTCTAGATTTACAAGTCTGACTTACAGAGTTCACTGTATAAAAATCACTAACGTTAATGGAATTAATCAGTAATTTTGTATGGAATAATATTTAACATAATATTTTACATAGAGATATAAATTTCTTCATCATTTCTGTTGATGTTATCTCTTTCCAACTGATAACATATAAAAAATATAGCTAATTCTGCTAATATATATTGTGTTTATACATATATATATGAGAAAGTTTTAATTCTTGCAGATTTTCCATTGAAAGGATGCCAGATGCATATGGAGCTCCAAAACTGTAATATTAACATGCCCCCTAGAACAACACTATGTATGACAGGAGTTAAATAAAAATTCAGCAAACTTTTATTTTTTTAAAGAACAGTTGTTAAGGAAAGATCACTTAAAATTCCTGTGTGAAATTATATAAAGTACTCGCATGTTTTGCTGTTGTACGTCAGTCATTCTCAAAATGGAGTAAAATTACATGAACAACATTGACAAAATAAAAATTTGCACAATAAATAAAGTAATAGCATCATTGAGAATTACACACATGTCAGAAGACATCGCTTTTCAATGTTCAAAGCATCTGTTTGTGAGACTTTTATTGGTTGGGGTCCAGAGTATTTGTCAACTCAGTTACCAAGTTTATTAATCTGTTTACTTCTTTTTTTTGTTATAAAAATGGATTGTTTTCTTTTGTTTATAAATGAGAATTACAGCAACACATTTTCTCACATTAATTTATACATAAGGAACTCTGTACTAACACAGTACCACAATAAATTTGTATGCACTTCATACAACATCAGTAACGTAGTTGACAGTTTGGTAAAAAAGTTCGGCATTTGTTGACATAAACAGGAAATAATTTCCTCAAAACGGACCACATAAACAAAAGTGATGCAACATATAATTGGATTTTGAAAGATCATGAAAAATTCTAAATCAAGAACAAAGTAATACAGTATGCTGTATGTTACACAGTTGACAATATTATTTGCATAGTCATATCATTGTAGTATCTCTATCAAATACCTTTCATGTAATCACATTAATACAACAAGCTTCTTTTGTTTAATTTGGAACATGTCAAGTATGAAATGTCATATCTTTAATGTGTAAAGAAAATAAAACAGTTGACAAAATATCTCATTGGTTTAAACGTTTAAATTAAATACCATCTTGGCCTTCACATTAAAGTGTAACCTTGATTATCCATATCAAATTTTAAAATGTCA
The DNA here is from genome assembly GCA_011833715.1 of Carcinoscorpius rotundicauda. NCBI lineage: Eukaryota > Metazoa > Arthropoda > Merostomata > Xiphosura > Limulidae > Carcinoscorpius > Carcinoscorpius rotundicauda. The sequence continues at coordinate 32,264,004 of CM022393.1, forward strand.
TTCAAGAGTGTTAATGGTATTTTGACATATGCTTCAGTATATCTTTCCATATTTTAGAATCAATTTCACAATGGCAACTTCCCACACAGTGGTTTGGGAATTATGGCAAGAACATTTTCATTTGCATACCAACACACATCCTCAATTGGCCTGGGCCAGTAAAATTGTGTCCAATTTTGTGTTTACATTTAATGAACACCTCTTGTTCATCAAAATCCAGGACTATTCCTAGGTATGGCACACCATCATATGACACAACATGTTCGCTCAATAATGTTTCTCTATCCACTTTCTTTTCCAGTATTCCATATTTAACTAAACATTCTGGTCCCTGCTGCTTCTGGTTTGTGTCCTGTTTTGTCTGCTGTTGCTGGTATGTTTCCTGTCTTTTCTCATTCTTATATAATTCACAAGTACCATTCTTACTTCTTATAGACACACTTTTATTTTTGTTGAAAGGTAATACAATAAATTTTGTCAACAATGTTACTAAATCTATAAACTCTGACTATTTAAGGTAATATAGCTGACCATAACAGCATTGACATATTTATTGTTAGCATGACTACACATACATACACCATTCCTATTGTTGCTCAAACATGTGTACAACTTTATCAGGATCTTCAGCAAAATGCGTAATTGAAAATTATATTTACAAGCCCTATTCTTTCAGCACGTTACTGTGTTAACAATGTTGACTTGAATTTGTGAAATATACCAAAGTGAATTCTTGCACAATTCTTCGAGTGAATGCTTGACTGTTAATTGAGAGTCCCCTCAAAATGTCTAGCATTGACTCTGATAACACCAAATGGGGACCACTCACTTGTTCCTGTAATTTATGTTCAGGCGTCTTTTCTAACAGTAACATGGTTGACACAGAAAATATTTTTTTACTGCATTTTAATAAAAACAATATATATAAACAAACAATTAAAACATCTGTTCCTTATGCCAAATCTTTATTAGTCAACAATGCAAACTGTTAAAGGAAATATGATAAGGGACATTTTAAAATGTCAAAACTTCAAGAATGAACAAGAAGTAGTTTCTTAAACAAGTAAATTTGATCTGGAACAGTTAGTTTAATTGTATGAAATGTGAACAAGTCAGTTATTAAAGAATGTCTTATAAGGTTAGGTTGTGGTTCTCACTTTAGTCATAGTGACACTGTTCATATAGTAATTCTAAGAATAACCTGTGGAGTTTGTTAACAACTACTTTTCAGTGTCAGTATATTAACATGCAGTCATGCATCACACCTCAAATATAGTGTACACTTTAACCCTTTCATGATGGGCTCAGCTCATAACATATACGAGTTCATTTACACATTTGCATGTGTTAAGTATTTGCACTATAATGTTTGATACAACATGTGTATATTCACAGATTTTAGTAGTTTGAATAAAGATTTCATGTTTTTGTGCACAAAAAATCATTTTTAATGAAATGCTTTTATTAAAGATTTGTTTGTGAAAATTTTGTTACTAGTCTGACTGCAAAGTGATTTTATATTATGATTAAAAACTATTCTTTGTCCCAAACATCTATATTCTTTGCTTAATCTCTAAAACCTTCTAAACACATTTCAAACATTTGTTTTCAGTAATACTTTATACTTTTGTTATTTGCTATACTCTAATTATGTGGGGTCTGTCACTTGACCAACCTCATAACTGTCACACAAAAATAAGGAAATATAAATTATTTTTTTTTTCATGCTGGCACGATTACGTAACATAATATTAAAATAAGTGTTTAGTCTAAGTTGGTTAAGTTTCATAACACTATATTTACATAGATATTTATTATTTTTTATTGTATTGACCTTCCCGTCATGCCTGGCTATTATTACATAACTTGCACTGACACAGTACATATGCACTCATGATAAATATCCAATAATATAAAACTCACATCCAACATTGACTGCATTTTAGTGGACTAGTATTTTGAAATATGCAGTCACTTTTCAATTATTATGTATACATGTATAAATTAAACATATTTTCCATAAAATATAAAAAAATAAATCAAGAAGTAAAGCAAACAACTATCTCTTCTCACTGTGACCATCTTTACTTGGTTGCTGCTGGATATAGGTTGCTAAGCCTTTTAACATTTTTCATATGGAGGATACCAAACAAAATTTCTTGTTTTATATATATTATTGAATAACCAAAGAATCAAATAGTTACACTGATACCATAGAATTCCCCCACAATTTATTAAACTTACTAAATGATAATTATATAGGTTTTAAAGAATATAAAACTTCAAACTGACTAAAGACATAACCTATCCTGAAAACTTTTATTGAAAGAATGTGATAGCTTTTTCAAAGATTAAAATAGTTGAGAAAACCACCCTAGAAACATTCTAAGCTGTTGAATGGTTATTCGCATGTCATGTACTGTAGTAATAGTATATATAACTGACAGTTTGAAAAATGGAAAGAGATGAATGGCGCCTCTGTGTTTGGTTCAGTATATAAGCCATATCTCATCAAAATATAAAGATATGAGATGTTATGTTCTAGTTTGTCAATATTAATAATTTGAGTTCCTAATTTCTATGAAATTACAGACTTTGTATTTGGACATCACAAACATCAAATTTTAAAGTGCTACATTCAACATACCACATGAGCACCAAAATCTATATTTAAATGTATTTTTTTAATATTTACTTTTACATTAAGAAATTAACTTGTATATAGTATTAAAGTTTGAATTATAGTCTACTATTTGATTCCAAACCTATTGACATAAATTCATAAAATAGTAGTTCAATAAAATTTTTAATGCAAGTCAAATCTGATGGTATGGCCTTTGAACCCTGACCTGTTGCAAAAGGGTTAAAATCAATAAATAATTTTCCATTGTTAACTGCACACTTGTATATCAATTTTAAGTAAAACAAGAGTAGTTAGAATTATTTCAAAATTTTTAAAGATGTATTTAATAAATTTAAAAACTTGTTTAGTGTTATCTACAAAGAAGTTTTATAAGTGTTTAAACTTTCAAATTTGCATATCTCCAGTGGCATTCACTTGTAAAACAACTCATTTATACATGGGTATGGGTTTATGTTTACTCAGAAAAATCATCTTTTAGAGTGATTTATGTTTCATTTTTCAAGTGTGGAAAGATAGTGAATATGGTAAGCTGGAAGTCCTGCAATGTTAGACAAATCAAATGACACAAGTTTTTTTTTCATTTGTGAGTTAGTAAAGTTACTGTTATGCAAACAACACTTGCAAGTAGAAATGTATCTCAGTGAAAACAAATAATAATTGCTGGAAATATATTAAGCTTGGTCAAGAGTATACAAAGAAGAAAATTGTCTTTTTCACTTTATATGCAGGATAGAAGAGGTGCAAGTTGTGTGTTTATCAAAGTGTTTATTATTTATAGTACATTGTAGTTTACTATTTATCACTGACAGGAACTCAAAAATAGTCAACACTTGGATAAAATTTGCCACCAAACAAATTTCTTTTTGACATCAAATTTACCCTAAAACCCAGCATTAAACTAAATTCATTATTAAACAAAAATTACATAGAATCCTACAATTTTAATGTCACTTGTAAAATAACATTAACTGTCCAGAATTTTATGCTGGAGAAACAGGCAGAAAATTGGAAACCAAATTCATTGAATGTAATCAAAAACCCTTCCATGTTTACCACCATTGCCACTCAAAAAAAACAAAAAAAAAACATGGTTTATCCATACAAAAAGCTGTGAATTTGAACAAACAACCTAACATGAATAAATGCAAAATTAAAGAAACTATTTTAATTGACAAAAACAGCCACACCCTAAATCAATCCACTGGGATACCAAGATACCTCTATTAGACTGTGAAGCAATATCCAGTCATGTAATCCAAGGGAAACCTTGGATGATGTATGAGGGCTGTTAAAAAAAATACACAGACTGACGTCATAAAACAAAATATACTTTATTTAGAAGTTGCAGGTCTTGGCCCCCATCAAAGTACTCTCCTCCTCAAAACACACAGTGTTTCTACTTGTTGAAACCGTCCTGGTATGCTTCTTTTGTAATGTCCTCCAGCTCCTTCATCGCATTTGCCTTAATCTCAGGAATCATCTCAAATCTTCTTCCTTTCAAGGCTCTTTTGAGTTTGGGGAACAAGAAAAAATCCCAAGGAGCAAGGTCAGGTGAGTAGGAGGTGGGGAAGAACAGTGATTGAGTGTTTGGCCAAAAACTCACGAGTTCTGAGGCACAAATTTTGCAGCAACGCGGTGCATCTTCAATTTTTCTGTCAAAATCTCATAACAAGATCCAACTGATATCCCACGCTCTTCAGCAAGCTCCCTGACACTCAGACGTCGATTTGCCTGCACCAGACGTGTGGGTCGTCAGTTGACGTGGAAGGACGTCCAGGAATCTCATCATCTTCAATGGACTGTCGACCATCCTTAAAACGTTCATGCCACTTGAAACATGCTGTACGCTTCATAGAAACATTACCTTAAGCCGTGTTAAGCATAGCAAAAGTTTCAGTTGCAGATTTTCCAAGTTTAACACAAAATTTCACAGCAAGTCGTTGCTCCTTCATTCTGAAATCTGCCAAACGAAAAATTCGCACTTCACTTAAAACAGTGTAGCTAATACACAAATGAAGATATCTGCAATCGGGAAATAGCGTCGTAATCAGCTGATCTGTGCAAACCAAGCGACACCAAGCAGATTTCTCTGGAACCAACTGGAGCCGTACAATTCAAACAGTCCGTGTATTTTTTTTAACAGACCTCGTATAATGTCAACGTTCAAAAGTATTTTATCAAGATGTTGGGAAGTCTTGGATGATGTATCACATCAATGTCGGAGTATTCTATCCAGATGTCAAGGAACCTCAGGTAATGTGTCATATCAATGAATATTCTATTTAGATGCTGGGGTAACCTCAATGGCCAGGGATATCAGTGGCAGAATATTTTACCCAGATAAAAGTTACATCCAGATGTGTGTCATATTAAATATATATATTTATTGAGGTGGTGAAGAACTTTGGATGACATTTCATATGGTAGAAAATTTTTATATGAAGATATCTGAGAACTTAAAATGATATACATCCAACTCACACAATTCTAACATCCATTATCTGCTTTTATTAGAAATTATTGAGAAAATAATACATTAATTCAACATAGCAGTAATTTGCAGAATACTAATGTGACATCAATCACAACATCCATATTTATTCTGTATGTTAAATCAGAAAGAAAACAAACTCCAGCAAACTAAACTAGATTCTGAACTGTTGAATACTGAGAGATAAACAAAATACCTGAAAAAAGTTTCAAATATTGTGTTTATTAAGACTACATGTTTATTTTATTCAAAGTTACAAGGATTACCTTTTTTTTCAATTGTATCTTCAAGTACTTGCTTATTTTAATTACTGAAATAACTAAGAATCCACAGGCATAGAAGTGCACAAAGTTGAAATAGTCAATAAACGGCATAGTGTTTACAATACACAATGTGTTGTGGGAATCTTTGCAGAGGATAAAAGAACGTTAAGAAGTGTGATATTTATTCAATTTTTTAGACAAAAAATACATCACCTTTAAAACTGCTTTATTTAAATTTCTGTGTTGATTTTCATGTTTACAGTAGTTGCTCAATGAAAATTACTGTTGCCAAGTAATTAATAAGCTTATGGTTTAAGTTGACATTCATGTCATATATAAATTCATGTTTTACATTTAAACATGGTTTATGCTGCTATTTAAAATTTAAGCTAATGGGTCTGGTTTTTAACCATATTTATATATAAACTGTTGGTTTTAGGTGACACTTTTAAGGTGATATTAATGGTTTAAGTTATTCCCCTCAACTTCACACAACAATACTAATTATGATTTTACCACATTTTGTAACTGCTATTCATTAAAAGTTCATTTTTCTTCCTTTACACAAGCATTAGTTTCAGATTCAAAATTTTAAAAGCGAAACCTGTAAGTATTTAACAATAACTTATTAGATACTGATCAAATGAAGTGAAGAATATGGACTATGAGGGTCTGGCATTTTCTTGTGTGATATTAATGTTTTACAAACGTAAATCTCTCTAACATTAAAAGAAAACAAACACCATAATGGACTTCATCACATTGCTAAACCTTCAAACCTGTTCAAAATACTGTGACTTCATGCTTTTTCATGGCTATGAGGTGATGTAATAATAATTAATTATAAAAGCAATTTTTACACTTGGTTCAAGCACAAAAATCTATTTCTTTGATATCTAAAATTGAAAAGGCAGAACAACTGTCTATACTTCAGTGCCACCTAAGGATGATGATTGTTGGAGGTTGTTTCTCACAGTCACATTAATACCTTTAAAACTCACTTTAGCAGAATTGTTAGCTTTACTGTTCAAATTATCAGAATAACAATTCATTTTTGTCTTCAGAAAAGGTGTGTCTGCTAGTTTCTGTTCCCGAGCTTTTTTGATATTGTTCTTATTCTCTTCTTCATACAAATGTTTTTCTTGGTTTTGTGATTTTCTTCGTCTCATGACAATAACAACAATTGTAATTAAGAGCAGCAGTAAAATCAATGGCACAAAAACAGCAACAAAATTAGTATCTCCTGCATCAGGGTCTGCAAGAACTTCAAAGTTAGACATGTTTAGATAAAGAGCTTTCATGTTTGTTCCATTCTTCTCGGGTATGCCAGGTTGGGCATGCAGGGTGGTTAAAGAGTTTGGAAATCTTAATGTAGCAGAACGTTGAACTCGCCGATGTCCATCAGATGGACCAATAGTATACATGACTTGGAGATACCATTGATGACCAGAATTAACCTGGTTATAATGAAATCCGATAATGATTACTTTTGTTTAAAACTAAAAAAATAATAGTAAAACACTCACCAACTTTATTAATGAATATTAAAACAATGTTTTTAGCAATAATCCTTTATCAGATTTCCAGCAAGGACAAAAGTGCAGGAAACTTTTCAGTAAAACAGGTTAGATGGATATTGAAAATCAAGAAAGCTAATGACTAATAACTGTAGAACTTTGTGACAAATGTTCAGTACTGAAAACTTACTCAGCACTTTTTCTGATTCATGAAATATTTAGCTGCAAATGTAGAGTAGACGTTAGAGGTAACCAGCAATCACCAAATCTTTTCAAGGAAAAAGTTTTTAATACAGATATATGATACATCTCAAAGTAAGAATTTTGAATGCACTTGCCCCTATACTGCAAATACACACTTATCTCGAGCATCAGAAACTGTCTGGATCATAGTTTCCAAGTGAAAGAGCTAGTATTAATTCGTTAACCATACCTTTGACTGCACCAACCCCTGAAAACAGCTTACAGGCTATACAAACAGACATCTCACACACAGGTTACATTCTTTCAACACTATCTAGTTTATAAAACAGAGAGCTAATCAATATGTAAAGGGAGGAAGGAATTTTAAACTAAACACTTTATAAGAAATGACTAAGAGTTTTAATATTGTTTGTTTTGTTGTCTTAAATAAATAAAACCATACCTTATTTCACAAATAAGTCAATATTTATATTTGGAAAGCAAGTGAAAAATTATCTAATAGAACCACAAACAAAACAATAACTAAATTGTTCAGAAATGATATAAAGAAAACATTTGGTCACATTTACAAAATATTGAAAAACTTTCTAAATCAAAACTACTATAAATGCACACCAGTCCAAATCTAAAATAAGAAATATATGTGTTATCACACAAACATACACAGTAAAGTCCTTTTAGACTCTTGTTTTATCAGGATTTAATTATCTCAAAGAGTTGAAATCAATCATAAATAGTCTAAAATCTTATCCTGGATAAACGAAAAGCATTGATAAATATAAACCAACAGTGTTTTTGTTGTTTTTTTATTAAAATGCATCACCAGGGTCTGTAATGCATACTCGCATTATGTTCCTATATAAAGTAGATACTGGTGTGGCTATTTAAGAGCATTTGGTTACAAAGTCAACAGTACAATGTGAAACCTATAAAAGCTGCAAGTTTCTTGTTCAGTCTCAATGTACTTCCATTCCTACCCCTTATGTGGCCAAGAAACTCCACTTTTGCCTGTTTCTCTGCAAACTTTCCTGGTTGCAAATGCAAACCTACATTGTTGATATGCTAAAATATCCTCAAGCTCACTTAAGAGGCCTGAAATGCACAACTATGAATGGAAAATATAATTTAAATTGATAGAGAAAAACGTGAGGCAATAGGTTAAAAGTTTTAGGGTTTGATCATTTTTTACAATTTAATTCACACTGAAAAGCCATCTCTTCCTTTATAGTTCTCTAAGTTCTATTAGCTTTTCAAAAGTAACAGGTGTGATACACAATGTGAGTAAGTGACCTATAATACTTTTCTACTGCCAAAGGAAGTTTTAGGTCCACAACAATCTAATCTGTCAGTAGATGAATACCAAATCTAGTGTGCTAAAACTATGAATTTTATCATGTGTATACAGAGCTAAATCCATCAACAGCAAAGAAAATAATCAACAAGTCTCTGCATTCACTCACCTCAAATTCATACAGAACCTAAAAGTACTCTTCTTTTTTCTTAAAAGAACAGTTGCAGACAATCACTCTGAATGTTGTATTATTCTACCATGTAAAATATATCTGATTTCAGAGTTGGTAACATCTTGATATTCCAAGAAAGCCTGTTTTATCAGATGTGTTTCACCTGTACCTATGTGATAACACGTTAATGTTGTTCTACATTCTTTAGAAATATGCCAATACAGAAAAAGAATATGTAGTAATACTCAGAAAAAGCCTTTCAGCACTTTTAAAAAGACCATGATGAATAGTTACCTGCCATCATAGCCACAGATGATTCATATATCAAAGACAGCAAAAAGATCTGGATTCACATCCACTGTCTTGCACAGTAACACCTTTCTGCATAAAGCTGATGGAGCATTCGAGTTTCTCACAAGCATCAAAGTGTATGGAACTGGAAGCCATAGAGCAAGCTATACTCTTAATTGTTTAAAGTAAATATACTGCCACAAACATAATAGCTGCTACTGTTTCACAGTCAATACTGCATAAAGTCTGGAGTGGTTGGTCTCCAGATGGAAGCAGCCCAAAAGAATATATGTGCTAACATATGCAGGAATAAAGCTACAAGAAAAATAAGAACTATTATGACAAAATATCAATCTCCTCTGCCCTAGTAAAATGAAAAAAGTAACCATAATATTTTTACCAACATTCAGAGAAAATTACACTCCTAGAAAACAAGACATAGTATAGTGTAATTAGCGAATGCAAAAGATGAGAGAGCCATATCACAGTCTATGATTAGAAGGCCACTGGTAACATCAGTAAAGAAACTCTTTATTTACCTCCTGCAAGGCAGCTGATCAACATATAAAGTGTCAATGCCTGTTTGTACAAACCAAGGGATTGCCACCTGGTCCTCAAATAAACAACTGATTCTTTACACACAGCACAAAATTCCATGAGAAAGTCACCAAACTCTTATTTCCATTTAGTGAAATCAGTTTAGCAGCACAATGCTCAACAAGTGACCTCATTACAGCTAAAGTTACATGTCTGGTTTGTGTTACTTCCTCTTTCATTAATTTGCTGATGGTTATCCTAGATAGCAGCTGAATAGTAGTATGTTCATAATTAGAGACCAGGGCTGACACAACACCTGTACAGTAGGATAAAGAACTATTCAAACTAGTTCATGGACAGAAAGCTATGAGTTACGTTTCTGCATCATATGGTGACTATGCATAAGACTGCATCCATGAGATTTCATTTGGACATTCAAATACTACAATCTCTTTCTCTATATGCAGTCCAATGTTTTTTGGCCTAAATCAGTAATTACTAGTAGATGCTTTCTTATTTTTTATTTTCTTTTACATACTAGTAGTTCACCTGTTTCACAAGCAAAAATAACAAAATAACCACATAGATCCATTTCTAAGACAACAGTATGTAAATCACGATTGATGAGAAAACTTACAAAAACTAAGAGAAAGATACATGCCTCTTAACTTACCATTACTATGATAAAGTTTGTCCTTACAGGTCAGAGCAATAATTCACTTAGAGTGCCTCATACTAATATGAGTAATACTCTGGTTTTTCCAGTACTAATTAGAAACTAAACCTTCCACTCATTCATCTTCACTAGCAAATATCATATGAAGACAAGTTCAAAGTCGTATAATCTGGCAACCAAGCTGTTAGGTACAAGAAAGTTAGTAGATCTACTTCAGGTTCTACTGGTTTAAATAAGCTGAATCAGTTACAGCCATGGCTTGTTGACAACCCTCCTAAACATGTTAAGGTGTCAGCTGGAACAGAACTTGTGCATCCCACATCCAATAGTTCAGTAAGCAAAACTTGGAACAGGTGCCATGTCCTTTAAACTCTAACTCCTGGCACAGATGATGCAGCCATGGCATCTAAATAAGTGAAGCATCATAACAATTTGCAAGACCTATAACATTATTGGTGAGAATTTCATTGTGATTAATAGTTGATGTTCAGGAATGTCCCCCCATGTAGTCTTCTTAAATCATATACCTCAGTGCCCAAGAACTCACGAGGCTGAAGCTTTTGCATAAATTTGGAATTTGGTCTTAAATATCTTGTTCTCAACATTGTCAGACTTCTGGCAATTAAATCACAACCTTGTTCTAGTTGTCTAGTTGATCCTCACCCAAATGCTCTAAGATGTTGATCGTTTAGACTAACTAGACCAAGCATTAGATGTTGCACCATCAGTTTCAAGTTACAACCTGACTTTATGAAATGTTCAAAACTTTCTTTTGCCATCAATTTAAACAGTGGCAGGTTAACTTGCTTTATTTCATTGTAAAATGACAACTCAAAAGGTTACCAGCTTTTCTAGAACAATGTTGCTGAAACAGTGATGTGCTTAAAACACTCTCCTTAAACCTTAAGATGTTCATACTAACAAATGATGTGTCATAAGGTGATGCCAACAACAAAATGCCAAAATGTGGAGGGATACTTATTATCGTTATGATCTGCACAATCCTAAATTGCTGGACTGGGTCTCAAAGCACTTTCAGCATTTTTCATAAACAAGAAGACTCCTAACTGCCTTATGGTATCTGCAGAATCATAGCTAAATGTTTGCTGATCCGCCTAACAATGTAGCAACTCTTCATCTCAGACTCTGTCCACCATTTGGTCACTGATGGCTTACATAGTATAAAGTGATATACCTCAGGTAGTCAGTATGGAAGATTCAAAAAGATAATCTCAATTAGTCTTGGTATATCCAGAATACCACATGAACTGTTTTTGTCACTGTATATCATAGATACTTAAAAGAGAGTGAGCTTTCCACCTTGGATTGTTCCTATTCATCCCTCAACTTCTTGCTCCCAAGGACAAATCAATAATGCATGTGTAGTTCTAACCATGGCTGATAAATGCCATTAATTCAAAAATGGTCAAATATTAGTTATTGCTGTACAGTCATATTGAGTTCATGTCGCCTACCTGAAACTATACATGGTGTCATATGTTCTTCCTTAATCATGACTTATAAACTTCAAAGTAATCATAGAATAAAAAAAAACATTAAAAAACAACTCCAAGAATAAACCAAAATGCAACTGAGTAAACTAAAATAAGTATTAATATCTTCCATAACTCAAAAGTTAAGGAAAGTTTCAATGAGAACGAAGAAAAAACATCAACAGAAAAACAAACTTTTATTTAAATAAAAAGACAAATGTTTAATAGCTTATAAATTAACTGGTTCAACTGTCAATACAGGTAGGAATAGCAAATTCATTCAAAAAAGGACAGAAGAATTGTCTTCTTTACAAAAGAAAGCAGGATTATGTTCATAACACAATGTTAAGTTAGACATAAAGTCCTACTGCAGCATTTCACAGTTCTAGGTTGTCAACATAATTTATTATATCCATTATACCCATTTAAAGGGAATTTAACTCAAATAATACTAACCTGTAGAAACCTTTACACACACAACCCCCTTTGGATATGACCTATACCCCAAAAGGACAATGGCACAAAAGCATGGCTAAGTATGTATACACTATATGAAACAGTCATGGTGCATGTAACTCTAGTAAAAGGCTAATACTTATGGCAATGCATACAATATATAGAAAAATGTCTGAAAAATAAACATTAATTTCTACATTATAGTATAACAATGTTTTGGGACCTCTTGGCCCATTTTGACTACCCCATCCTTCAAGACAAATTAAAGCTATTAAATAAAGAAATTTAAAGCCAACTCTTTTCATTCATATATTTATCAAACTTTTTTTTAAACTCATTCATATTTACTACCTCCACAAAACTGAGGGCAACCCATTCCCTAGTCTAACAACCATATTTGAAAAATAAAACTGTCTTTGCTGAAGACAGCTTCTACCTTGCCTAAATCTATATTTATGTCCCCCAGTTCTATAATTCTCACTGTTAAGAATGAACATTATTGATGCATCAGCATTACCAATTCCTTTTACAATCCTTAAATACCTCAATAAGATGCCCTCTGACTCTTAATGTAAGGAACCTAAGACTGAACACAATAATCAAACTGTGGCCTAACCAATGACCTATAAATTGAAATAATAACTTATTATGACAATCCCGCCATTCAAACTACCATGTTGGTAACCATTCTCTGAACCCTTTGCAGCAATCCAATGTGTTTCCTCAGGTAAGGAACCTAAGACTGAACACAATAATCTAACTGTGGCCTATCTAGTGGCCTATAAAATGAAATAATAACTTATTTACACTTGTATTCAATATTTCTGTGTATATAACTTAAAATCCTATTTACCCTATCATTAGTAACAGCACATTGTTTTAGCAGCTAAAGAGACTGATCAATCATCACACCAAGATCCTTTTCTTTCATAACACTCATAAGTTCATTCCAATCTAAATTATACTTGCAATAAAAATTATGATAATCTGCATGCAGTATCTTGAATTTATTATAATTAAAACCCATCTGCCATGTCCTGATGACAATAAACCCACTTGAAATAAAAATGTACCTCAGAATGGCTGGTATGGGTATTAATAAAGCTGAGAACAACATTTCAACCTTCCTAGGTCATTAACCTGAAGATGAGATACACCATCTTCTATTTATTTGCCTAACTCACTAAATGATTTGAATCTTTTTGTAAAGCAGCAGTATTCTCTTCACAACCAGTAACACTCATGACTTTAATATCATTAGTAAATTTAAATAATTTATTGACTGTGTAATTAAGTAATTTATTCATCTGTGTCATTAATGTAAATCGAAAAGAGCAACTGTCCTAAGACTCAGCCCTGAGATACACCACTTATAAGATTATACCAGTTTGACTGAACTCCACTTATAACAACTCTTAGCTTTGTTCCATAAACCACTCTTCTATCCAATTAGTTAACTTATTCCCAACTCTTAGAGAAATAAATTTCTTTACAAGCCTTTTATGTGGCACTTTGAAAAATGCTTTCTCAAAATCCAGATACACAAAATCTACACCCTTACTCTCATCTACCTGTGTAATAGCACTTCCAAAGCATTTTAAAAGATTTGTAATGCATGATTTTTCCCTAGTGAAATCATGTTGACTATCCTATAAAATTCTAAACTTTGTTAAATTATTTTGCAATGTCTTTTATCATACTTTCTAAAACTTTTCTTATAACTGATCTAAGGCTACTTGGCCTATAATTATTTGAACAACTTTTATTACCTTCCTTTAAAATAGAAGTGACATTAATTAATCTCCAATCTGTTGGTACTTGTCCACTATTCAAAAGCTTACAAAAAATTGTGGCAAGTTGCTCACATATCCAATCCTTGATCTCCTTTAAAACCCTCAGGGAAATATTATCTGATCCAGGAGTGTTATAACTCCTTTAACTTTCCAATTATATTTTTAAAATACAATAGACTAAAATATGTAACAGTTTTCTAGTTGCTACAGTATTAACAAATTTCTAATGAAATAGCTATATAAACATTTAAAAAAATGGAAATCTAGAATTTATAAATACTGAGACTAAAAAAATAAAGTATCAAAGGAGTAACGAGATACCAAAGAAAACAAAAGTTATCTCAGGATGAACATTAAATTATAAATCACCTGCATTTTATTGTATGAGAAAAATGTATATCACTGGTATAACATAAAACACACAGATTAACAACAAATGATTAAATTACAATGATAAGTAAAACAAACCTTATATAAGGCATCCACTTTCAACAAGAATCCATCCACACCAGGAAGCTGCGCCAATGATTTAAATGCAGAATCATCACTGGCAAATATAGCTTCAAATGGAATGTCATGAAAGTGTTTATCTACAGCTCCTGGATTGTTTCGGTCCTATAATAGCATAAAAGAATTACTTAACACACTTTGAAGTGCTCATACAAATGAAACTGCAGACACTAAAAAGAATAATAGTAAATAAGACATTGTTTTATTTAATATTAAGATTTTTATTTAAACTGTTAAAAAGAAATAAAGAATAAAAAATATACATAAGGCATTAACACAGCATCATCACATGCAAAACATGTGGCACAAATGGTATTACAAATTTCTAAATGTTACAATAAGATAGTAATATCAGCAATAAAAAATGAATTAATACAACCCAGTAAAATAATATCTAGTTATATACTCAATTTAATTGATACAAAAGATTTACAACTGCAATAATTACCCTTTCAAAAAGTAAAATATCTGCTCATACTTTGATTACTATTACCTATGTATGAAATCACATTAATACAACAGTAATGTCACAAGAAAAGGCCTCCCGCTAGTACAATGGTAAGTCTACAGATTTACAACATTAAAATCAGGGATTCAATTTCCCTCAGTGGACTCATTAGATAGCCCGATGTGGCCTTGCAATTAGAAAATACACACACAAGTGATGAATTATAAACATAATCAAAATAATGCTGTGTAGAGAAATACTACGTTTCAAGATAATATTGACCTGTTCATAAAATAATCTTTTTTTTATGCCTGTAAATCATTATTATTAATTTATTATATGAATACCTTTAATATTACTAACTAATGGCACAGTCTCTTTGTAGAATAAAACTCTAAAGAGGGTAAAAACTATAATTGGAAGGCATGATGTAAAAGTCTTTAATATAAAATGAAATTGCACATGAAAAATTAATGTTAATTGAAAAATAAATACTGTAAACTAAAAGTTAACTTGTGTAAGTAATATATTGTTGAAATAAACTCAAATAAAGGTCTAAACTGTAGGTATATGTCGCACTGAACCAGGTCCTTCATATATTATCTAAAACTTCCTTATTATGATTAAAATCAAGTTTTAGTATTTAAAAATAAATTTACTTCTGTCAATAATATTGCAGCTAAAGTTTCTTGGTACTTATACAACAAAATCCTATTTAAATTTGGCTGGAAATGGTACATAAATCTACATTAGTCTTAAGTAACAAATTTAAATTAAGTGTTAATGTTGGTCAAAGCAATAAAAATTGATATTTATCATACATATTACCTGATAAGTATCATTCTCATGTGAATGTTTTGAAAAATAAGTTAAAAACAAAATATTTAACAAGTGTATTTTTTATATACTTTGTAATTTTATAAGTTAAATATTCAAGAGAAATTTAAAGGAACTGGAACAGAATGTGTGTGCTTGGAAATCATTAAATTAAGTTCCATGATACTTTTCATTTGAAAATGGCTACAAGTCTCTATGCCCAGCTAGAATTCCACACTTTTTATATTAGTTGTTATACTGACATAATTTGCCAAATCAATAAAAACTTTACCAAGATCAGAAACCGATGTTTCAAGTTTTTGTTTGGCTGAATACAGCCAAATTGTAAACCTTCATTGTATTCTTCTCCTGTTGGATCATATGTCGGAATATAGCCATCTCTGCCAGTGCACATGTAAAGTCTTTCAATTTGAAGTTTGTAAGCAGATTCTAAATCTTGTTCTGGGTTCCATAACACTCTCCCATAAACAGTCTGTCCTGTAGAGGCACACACCATACATTACAGTACAGGCAAAGTTTGTTTTACCTAAATGGTATCTTGCAGCATTATAATTACATAAAAATAAATAAAAAATGAAAATCTAAAATTTATAAATACTGAGACTCAAAACTACTTAAAAAAAATAAAATATCAAAGGAATAAATATTATATCAAATAAACAAATCCACACCATTTAACATGACTGGATCAGAAAGGGAATGATATGATATCAAATAAATCCACACCATTTAACATGACTGGATCAGAAAGCTGTCTTCATTCTAATCCATTTGATCTAAATGATTTATAGTGATAAAAAATGCTTAAATTCACTTAGATTAAACATCTTTAACAACTTTCATAAAATCTACTGATATTAATTGTTTGTAGCAACGTGATTTTGGTTTTTTTAATTTTAAATTGATTAAATTTGTAACAAATTAAAGTAACAGATAAAGTAAAAAAGTCCATAACTTTCTTATTCTGATGTGTTTCCAAGATGTTTTAACTACAACATTTTTTTCATAGGTGCAATAAATCAAAACTACCGTGATTTTTAAAATAATTTTTTTTTCACTTTGTAGTGTAAATTTTTATTAACTTAATTTCTTACTTTATGTCTTCATGAACATCAGTTTATTTGCTGTACTATGTTACTATCTGACTTATAGTGAAACTAATGTGTGAAATCAATTAACCTCAGATGTTATGCTACTTAGGATTACTCGCTTTGAGCCATTCAAGAGCACATGTTACTAGATGCTGTTAGGAGGGATAATATGAAGTTTGCTTATACTGGTGTCATATTATTCAAAAGAAAAGAGTTGAATGATAGTTCACGATACAAAAAATATGTTTTCATGTGTTTCATTAGAAGTATGTAAATACAATGAGAATCCTTAAAAATTGCAGTCTAATAAAAATAATTTGTTAAGCTTAACATTATTGTCATGATTTCTACATTATTAGATCTATCAACAGTAAGAAAGGAAAACTATCTAGTCATTAAGAATGCTTATAATGCTAAAAAGTGGGTTTTGATACTTGTTGGTACAGCATAGATAGCACATACTGTAGTTTTGTTCTTTACAAAAACTAACAAATCTAGAGTCAAATATATAAAAATTATTAATTTTTTCCATAACTATACCAGATGTCTTATTTAACTCTCCTACAGTTAGACTACACCAGACAAGCTAAAGTCACATTGGTGTTAGGTTATCCCAAAGCCTAACTTCATATTGAAACTTTATAAAATAAATGAAGTGAAAATTTGGCAACCTATTTTATGCATTATGCCTTTCTACTCACAGATATATTCAAACTCTTAACCTTAAAAACTGTAATTTCACAAACTCTAACTCATTTTAAGATTTGTTATAGTGAGATGTTAAAATCATTTATTCGTGTTTACAATTTTATAGAAAGTAAAACATTTGTGCACTCTTTACCTTTCGAAAAGGTTCCTTTATAATCAATATCCTGAAGACTGGTTTTGACTTCTGTTGGTGGCATTAGAAACATTTTTTGGTTGTTGAGAAGCTGAAAAATGGTGTTCAAAGAATAGATGACAGGAACTGGTCTGTTAGTCTGCTGGAAAGCAATAGGAACTTCAAACCTGCAAAAACAAGTTATTCTTTACACAAAAATGTCTAAATTAAAAACTTTATCCTTAAAAGTATTATATTAATAATTTATAATCAAAATCTTGAATAACAAGGAATCTTTCAAAGTACTTTTTACATTATCAATATTCTCGAAGAAGTTGAAGGACTGAAGCATTGTTTGGTTAAGTAAGTTGTATATAATAAGAAGTTTATATATCTACAAATTCATCAATTGACAGCTTGTCTTTTCAACAGCCAGTGTGAATAATTATGAGGAAAAGTTACCTTTCTGGAAGATGTGCAGTGCAAACAAGTGGTTTATCTGGAAATGAAGCATAAGATTGGGTGGGTTTTACAGTACAAGGAATCAACTGGATAATGTACTGTCCAGTATAATCCTGTAAAACAGTGAACAATGCATTGCTGTTAATTAGAACAAGATTATGTAGAATTATATCTTGAGAATAAGTATAAAGCTGGGTATATTTTACATTAATTCAAATAAATACTGTAGATCTTCTAAAATAAAAATCATCAACTATCTTCTACTGATAATTATATAATTGGATAGGTTTAATTACAAAAGACTCAAATAAATGATGTTATGGCTAGTTCTAAGACAACAGTTAAATCCAATATGTAAGCTATCTGACCACAATAATATAAGATTTGAGTTAAATTGCTATGCAAGATATGAATTAAGGATGACTTGAATAAAAATAGGATGAGTGAAACAAACGTTTTCAAATGAAACAAAATAAAAGTTATTTATCACAAAGAAGCTGGGACATGAAATACTTGAGATAATTTCAAACTGCTTTCTCCACAACTGTAAACTACACAGAAATGCAGTAAAAAGACCATGATAATTACTTACAGATTTATGAGACAAGAACCAAGATGTGTTTGAAAGTTTTGATTTACTTAGAGTTAAGATACAATGTCTAAGCTCTGTTTTAAGTCCCATTTGCAATTAAAACAAGAACAAAACTCTAATTAAACATTACATTTAAACTGATATAAAAAAGTAAACAAAGATTCACAAAAGGTAAATTGAAGTAAAGTGTTGAATACGAATAACATCTATAAACAGCTAAGTTACTGTGAAGTGTAAAATTTATAGAAAGGCACTTAATGCAGGCACTCTGCTTTTCTTTCAATTTTCTGGCTACCAGGATTGATCCCCAAGAAACCAGCAATGACTTTTATTTCTGTTGAATGGTTTCACTCCATTGTGCAACCTATGCATAAGACTGAAAAATCCAATGCACCTGTCTCAGTGTCAAGATTCACTTGAATGATTTTGAGCACAGAAACTAATCACCACAACATAGCCTGGCAGATGTGCTTTATTGTTTAGCTGGAAGAGACATTATGGCTTAAATTTAGTTGATTTTTATTGTTGATTTTGGGACTCCTTATGATGATTTGTTTTAGTACTTGGGTATTTTGGTCCTGAGTAAACTTTCTTAAGTTTATGTGTGTAAACATATATATATAAAATTATTTGTGCACCTTAACATGCTGCATCTTTAAGAAAACATTTCACTAGTAGCTAACAATGGTATTTCTGGCAGCCTTGGTTCTGGTTCTTCTGCAGTGATAATAGGTAAAACACCACTCAGTAGTATAACAGTTTGTAGAAGTTCTGATAAATGATATTGTCTCAATAACAAGTGCACAAATCTTGATGAGAGACACATCAGGTATTGGGTCCTTCTCCCCTATTTGAAATATTGTTATTTGACACTTAAGGAGGTTCTCAGTTTCATTGTCCAATGATAGGCTGTTGTAAACACAGAATCTCTCTTTTACAAAATCAAGCAATGTTCAGTGATGTAAGACAAACAGGTGATAAGAATGGTTAAGAACTTGTATTCTGTAAGAAAGGCATGATTCAACAATAATCACTTAGTATCTAATAAGTTTTTGTACAAACAAATGCCTTGCTACAAAAAAATTGATGAAATCAGGCTGTCTAAGTCTCCCTGTTGGATCACTGCTGGTTATCATTGCAGAGCACTACTCATATAACATGATGAACTACAGACATAAAGTCGATGGTTTTTCAAGCATTCCCCCTATCCCCACCCTTTAGCCCTGGTATCTTAATGAATATTCAACAGTACTTATGAGAGCTTATTAATATATCAATTAACACATGGGATATATTATGCTCCAATTTAGTGTGACAGAATGTAATAATCAACAATTTCACTTATTTAAATAAATCAGTAAGCTCATTAATATCTTAAATCTCCCAAACACACTCTATACCAACACCAATAAAAACATGCAATACATCATATACTCTTGATGTTGGGTAAACTAAAACAACAGTATTATTTTATCTAATAAGAAGAAACATTATTTGGCAACACCAATAACAACATACATTACATGCATGTTCATTAACTTGTAACAGTGATTTAAGAATATTTTATTATCATACATATGCAATTAATATACACACCTATTACAAATATCTAACTGAGCAATAATTAGCACAGAACACAACAGTAATTTGTATCATGTTTTTAGATACAATACCATTACCTAAGACTCAAAAAAACCCTCTATTGATATTACAGAACAATAATAAAGATGAATCTAAAACAATTCATGCATGTGCTTTGCAAGACCTAATCATTATGTTTACTGTCTGTAACTGCATCACAATCGATGTATATAAAAAAGCAACTTATTTCTACTGACATGTGAGAAAAAAAAAACACACAGAAAAGGTAACAAAACTTCAAACAGAATTTTCCATTGATTTACCACTGTCTGGGTTATTTCTCAAGCAGTTTAGACACAGTTTCAACACTGTGTAGCTAGAAAACAGACCTGTATCACTTTTAGGTACCCCTTATGTATACCAATTACATATTAGTGTACAGTGTTCCCTCACCACTTCGCGGGCACGGCCGACCCCCCCCCCCCATATATATATGTGTATGTATAAAATAATAAACATTAAATCTAAAATATAGCATTAAATACCATTAAAATATTAAAAATAAATATAATTAATAGTGTAAAGAAAGAAAAACAGGTATATTTTGAGATATAAACATATATTTGAGTTTATAACAGTATAAAAATGGAAACAGAACCAACATGTACGCATTGTGCGTCTGCGAAGGCTACGTGAGATCAGCTTCATGGCGTAGCGATGTGCAAGACGGGCTATGATTGATGCAGAAATGAAAGACGGCCAATAACAGCTACCCATTTTGATTGCCTGTGATTGGTGCTGTCATTATTCATGTCTGGCCTGTGATTGGTGATTTCATCAACGGCAGCATCTTTGAACTTTTGTGTGTGTTTAAAGCCCCTGCAATGGCTCCCAAACGTGCTAATACTTCTAAGGATGCTTTTACGCCTAAACGGTCACAGAAAATGATGACCATCGCCGAAAAGGTGAAGATATTGGATATGGTAAAAGAAGGAAACTCTTATGCGTCCATAGCTCGCCATTACGGAGTGAACGAATCCACCATTCACTACACCAAGAAGGACGAAGTTAATATTAGGAAGACTGCTGCTATTACTTTTAATACAACGGCTATGAGGGTTGTAACATCTTGTAATAAGAGTATCGTTCGGATGGAAGCTGCTTTGGCCATATGGATAGCTGATTGCCCTTGGATTCTAACATTATCACAACGAAGGCTAAGATGTTGTATGATAATTTCGCGGAAAAGGATGACGATGAAGAAGACGTAGACAACCCACAGACAGGAACGTCCAGCCAAAGAAACCGCTTTCTGCAAGCAAAGGCTGGTTTCAGAAATTTCAGCAACGATACGGCCTGAAAAACGTATCGTTACATGGAGAGGCTGCTTCGGCTAACAAGGAGGCTGTTGAAGCTTACGTTTGGGACACTTTTAAAGAAATAATCACTGAAGGGGATGCCTTCCCGAACGTTCCTGTTTAAAGATAAGAAAAAAGCCCCTGATTTTAAAGCTCATAAAGACCGGTTCACCCTCTTAATGACTGGTAATGCTGCTGGTTTTATGTTGAAGCCGACATTAATTTACAAGTCTAAAAACCCGAGAGCTTTAAAGAATAAGAACATGAACTTGCTACCGGTCCATTGGATGCACACTCCAACTGCCTGGATAATAAAGCCTCTGAGCTCTGATTGGTTCCATCAGAGTTTCATTCCTCAAGTTAAGCTTTATTTATTAGAGAAGGGCTTGCCATTCAATGTCCTCCTTCTTTTGGATAACGCCGGTGGCCACGCAAGAAATCTTTCGTATGAAGGCGTTAGGGTTGAATTCCTGCCAGCCAGCACTACGTCCCTTATACAACCGATGGACCAGGGAGTTATCAGGGCTTTCAAGGCCTCATACAACCTCATGGAATACCATGTCCAACCTCGTACGTAGCCTTGATAATGCCACCGAAACCGAAGCCGAAAACGACACGTTCACCCTGAAGGAGTACTGGAAGTCTTTCACCATTGCTACATGTCTTCAAAATGTTCATAAGGCATTGCAAGAGATGAAGCCCTGCACCGTTAATGCAAGCTGGAAGAAGTTGTGGCCTGAGGTTGTGCACGACGACAAGGAATTCACGCCTGAAGAAATCCAACACTCGGCTGTTCAAAAAGCTGTGCAATTAGCTTCGTTAATCAAAGGTGAATGATTTGCCGATATGACGAAGGAAGACGTAGATGAACTGATTGACTTAGAATCTGAACCACTCGCCGACAAAGACTTAGAAGCACTGACGAAGACGACGAAGAGGAAACACCGAAAGAAGCCGAGGAAACAATCGAGCAAAGTGGATGGTCGTTGGAGAGATTAAGTAAACTAATGAAACTAATTAACGAAGGAAAGGAGTGCTCACAGGAATGGGACAACGATATGGTTCGATCAGTACAATTTTGCAATAAAATAGAAGAACTGATGACTCCTTATCAAATCATTTTCGATAGGCTAAAGAGGCAGAGTAAACAACTGCCAATAACAATGTTTTTCCAGCCGAGCAAGAAAGAAAGGGTACCGGTGGCAAGTACTGTTCCTGAAGTTGTAACGACCGATGAAGAAATTGCCGATTCACCTTCCACAGAAGAGGAAGTGGTGTCCCCCGAAAAGACACCACCTGCTGAAGATATGTAATTTTTAATTTTAAGGCTTAATATCTTAATAATTGTTCTTATTATTTCAGCAATAATGAACAGTATTGTTATGGGAGGGTTAAATAGTTGTACAGGGAGGGTTTTAAAAGTCTAAATGCACATAAATATATACGTAAAAATCGGCGATCCCACTTCGAGGAAAATCTCCTTTCTCGGGGGGTTTTGGAACGCATATACCGCGATACACAAGGGAACACTGTATGCCAATGTGATAAATCACAGAAACAGACACTAAAGCAATCTCAAGTGACAATAAAGAATGTTCACTATAAAGCAAGCATTGCAAACTCATTCATCTATCATATGCCATGTACTTTAACTAGCTACATTAACTATTTGAGAACTGTTAATGTTCTAGGTCGTGTATCTAACACCACCAACAATCCTTGCTGTTACGCTACAGTGATTTCTACATATTTCTTTGTCAATAACCAATGAACAAATTCAGAATAAAGTTAAAGATAAAATTGATTTAATGGAAAAAACTGATACGTACAAATTATGTAAAAGTAAATTTGCTTAAACAGAACAAACTAGAAACAATTTAAAATTGAAAATGAATGAACATAAAAGAAGAATTAACAATAATATTACTTTTTCATTTTTAGCAGAACATATCAGTGAAACTAAAACACAATTCAATGGGAAAAAATGTTATTTCAGCATAACCTGGAAATTTAATTAGTATGAATATAGATTAATCTACAGAGATAATTAAATGTAAAAAAGGGTAAATTGAAATTATTAAAGGATAATGTAACTACTGTCAGTAGATGGCATTAAATTCTTTAATATACAAATTTATTCTATAAATAAAGGTTATTTTTGCTAAACATTATATTCCCGAGGATGATGCACTAATACACATTGGAACATTGTGTTTTCCATTCTTACCATGTTTTTACTGATTTTAATCTTCTATAGTAAGTTACTGGTATTTTATTATAATCTTGGCACTAGAAACTGTCTTACTTTCAGAATTGTGTAAATTAATTGTTGTTTTTGAAAAAACTGAAATTTTTAAAAGATATTACATATTTTTAAATTACAGAACACAAATTCCACGAACTACTTAAAAAGTGACTGACACATTACAGAGAAACATTTGACATGATAAGAATTCATAATTAATTTCTAATGCTGAAAGTACTTTGTTAATTTTATAAGCAAATTTAACAAACTCAACATTCGTGCATGATAATAAGCATGTCCTTGAATGAAACTTAGTTTTACCATACATGGAATAACTAAATGATATATTAACAAGAATAATGGTGAAAAGGTAATAAATAAACAAGATTTGTTACTAACTAAAGTAAAATTTGGTAGAGCTTACTGTATTTAAAATCATGTGAATAAAGTATTTGCCTTCTTTGATGTATAGTCCTATATCAAATATTAACTATATTTTTTTAAATTGATATAACTATTAAACACGTGTGATAACAAATACAAGCAGAATTAGTAGAATCTCACCTTTAAGTTATAGTTGCTTGTGGCCCTCCACAGTTGTGATGGGCCATCAAACGTAGACTCAGTCCAAATAAGCTCCAAATCAAAAGTAATAACTAATGTATCTGGTGGTAGAACACCACTTTCCACACCAGGTAATGTATGGTGTTTCATGACAAACTGGCCTATAAAATTCAAGAACATTATTATTGCAATGTATTAATAATTTGTGAAGAAAATACATCTCATTACAGATTAAATAGCAATTTTTTCTTGACTGTGTATAATATGTTGCTTTTTGTGATCTACTTGGTTCAGGTGTTGCCTGAGAAAGGGTTTACCTATGAGTAACTTTCAAGAGACATACCGTATTTACTTGTTTTATAGCCCGGGGCCTCTTATTTTTTTCAACCAAACTCAATACCAGGCCCTTATTCAAACGGTCTCTTATTCAAGCACGGGCGCTTGTTATTTTCAAAGTAAAATTAGGTATGCACAAAAATTATCGTTGAAGACAAATATTTCACGACATTAATCTTTTTCAATTGGGAAGTATATGGCCTTTGATCGCAAATTTTTCCATGACGAATTATTAATAAATATGTCTATATATGTCTATCTGTACCCTTTGCTTTTGGTGGGAAAGTCTGCTGTCATTGGCTATGAACAATGCTATCTGCTATGCAATTGGACGCCTAAGGCGTGAGTGTTATCGACCAGCACATAAAATTCGATAGCGTGCAATTGTCAGGTGATACGAGGGTTTCGTCACAGGATGTGTGGCCAAGTGCAAGCGGGTGTAGCCAAATGAGTCAACAATTAAACTGTTACAGCGATGATAGGCGAAAATAATGGGAAAATTTCGGGCTGTCGTTCTCAGCTTCCCCAAATTGGATTTTAACGAGCGATGTGTCAAATGAAAGCTAAGAAGATATGCTTTAATATCGTGTGTGATTCATTATCATAAATTGACATCTTCATACTGAAAAACAAAGTTTCCCAAAAGTTATGATTAGGGCCCGGGCGGGTATTCAAGCACGGGCCCTTATTTATTTTTATGTTCTGTTCACACGGGCGGCTATTCAAACGGGCCTTTAATTAAGATCGGGCAGTAAAACGAGTATATACGGTATTTAAAAAGATGAGTGTGTGTGTGGAAGGTAAACAAAAATTGTTAAAGTTTGTAGGCAAAAACTCTTTGCTGCCAAAACTGTTTAGTAGCAGTCGTTAATGTACAAAACTATCGCTACGCAATGGATGTGTTAGACTAAAAATGAAGAGGTACTTCCACACACAGGAGTAGACTGTTTCTTAACTAACATATTTGAATATAGATTATTATCTGCTTATATTCAAGCCAAGATGGTGACTACTGTATATAACTAATTACTATTTTCTACTGCAATTTAATTCTAATATATCCAATTTGAACATGAAAAATAAAGAAGCAAACTTCCAATTTCTCACAGATTCCTCTTTTTGAAAGCTAGCACCTGAGCAAACAGATAAAAAAATGTATTACTCTTCATAGTTTTTAAGTTCTTACATTACTTTAAAATCACATCATTAATCATTTTGATTAACTTATAAATCTATGCGATTAAAAATTTTTCCCTCATTCCTACTTCAAGGTAACAAATGGATGCTAAGTGAGAAAAAAAACATATCCAAAGTGTACAATACAATACAATACATATTAGTGTTTGTAAAAACATTGTATGATAAATTAAAAGATATATTCACTTAGAAACATCATTGTCACTTTCTTCTGTCTCCATGATAGCTTTGCATACCTGGTTTACCTTATTAATCTCCAACTAAGCCATATTCATAGTTTATTACCAACTATCATATTGGCACTTTTTCTGATGACCAGAATACTATTTCATGACAATGCTACACTATTTAAAAATGAAAAATTATTACATAAACCTTATAGTATGTAAATACATATCTCACTCATCAGAACATGTATTTTATGTCTAAAAAAAATCTGTCTCCAAATTGATTTTGTTTTTTATATTGGTGTAACATAAAATGCAGCCTACTTTGTTCCCCATTTATTTACTCACCAAATTATGGAAAAATCTAAATATAAATATTTAAGGGGTTGCTCATTTTCTGATGAGACAATAACATCCTCACTAACTGAGAAAAGAAACTTTGTTGGAAATATGCATTTTGTTGCATAGAAACCATTCAAAGGCTGACTACAAACAAAATCTACAATATTAAATAACATGACCTTTCTAAATATTGTGCATCTTAATTTGTAATGGATATGAATTAATATTAATGATATAAATTCATACGATAAATGGTATTACTTAATCTTGCTTAATTATATGCAAACAAATTAAGACCTCATATTAGATTGTATAAAGCAATTAACAATTATTTTATAATCATTGTCATTTGAAATATGAACAAATTTCAATTAATATTACTATAAAATACAAAAGTAACTTGGAAAAAGAGTAAAGCCACTTGGCATTTCATCATTTAAACACATGGAAAACATTTCACCATTGAGTATCAGCTCTTTAGTAAACATTTCCAAACTGTATACCAAGTATAATTTTCACATTAATTCAAAGATGTGCACGTATTTTCAAATATCATGAAATAGTTGTAATACAATTAACTATAAAGAAGGAAATAAAAAGTGTTTTATGTGGTATCATCCTTTTAATTACATAAAATCAAGCTGGATGATGGACGTTTAAAACTAGTGACCAGTATGGTCAGAAAATCTTCACTGAAACATATGTAGAGAGAAGATCATAACATGAGACTACTACAGTATTGACTATTGATAAACAGACTACGTACGAGTACAAAAAGTAGCAAAAAAAAGCCTTTACGATGAATTATTGTTAAACTACAACAGATGCAGTTCTCAGATTCATGTTCAATGCCACTGTGATAGCTCTATAACTAACCATCTGAACAACACTAGAAGTCAACTTAGCCAATACAAACTGAGATTAAATGATAGAGACTCATGAAAACTAATAATGACTTGATACTGACATACAAGAATTGGTTGATAATCCAGCATTAACAAGCCAATTGAGCTGACAACAATAAAAGTATTGTGTAGCATAAACAGCATGCATGCACATGCACACACAAACTATTAAGTTAATTACATTACATGCCAAAATTACTAACAGTACCCCTTGCAAAAATATATATTTTGCCTGTTTCATTTGTATAGAACTGTTAGAAAGATGGCACTACCTTAGAACACGTTATTTATATATATTTCACTTACAAATAGTGGCTCACTACATATGAATTTTATATGTTTACTCTGTCCTGCATATCAATATGGGATAGAAAACAAATAACAGTATAATTTCATTGAATCTAATTAACAGGATTAATATCATTTTCTCTGTTTTTCCTGAGGAAATAATGAACCCTTTAGTATTTCTAAGTAAGCAAAGGATTTTGTTTTTGTACTAGCAAAATAATAAATATTTTTAAGAATACTAATAATCAGAGACGTATTTAGGATTTCGGCGCCCCTAGGCACAAGGTTAGGTTGATACTTTTGCCGCCCCCCCTCCACAACTTGCACCAAGCATCACCATCACAAGAACAGACAAACACAGTTGTTATCATTCAAAATCAACACAACGTTTATTTTCCAACACAATAAAAAATGAAACATCAAAATCAATTATTACTAAATATTATTCTGCGGCTGAATATACAGGCTTTCTCCTGGCCTTCTGTTCCGAAAACATGTTTATTGCATCGTCATAGTTTATTCTACAAACAATATCACTTACAATGGCGAGGAGTGACAGGGCATTTAGTTTATCTTCTGCCATTCTTGATCTCAAGTAATTTTTCACACGTTTGAGAGCCAAGAAAGATCTCTCTGATGTACAATTAGTTGCACAGAAACATGTGCATAGAAATATCCAGGTTTGGATATACAGTTTGACGTCCCTTAGCTCGCAGATTTCTGTATACTGCTAACGCAGAAGAGTCATCATTTTGCACTTTCATACTCACAAGATGTGCGCGGAAATGTAGACACTCATCTACGAAGCTCACTTTCAAATCATTGGGGTAGAGTTTCAACAGTGTTCCAGCTTGACTAATGACATCAGTGGGTTCAAGATTTGTTATCTTGAACAAATATCCAAACCTTGCGTGGATTTCTACATAAGTGGTTTGTCTTCCCTGTAGTTCTGAGCAAAGTCTGTCAATGATCACACTGAAAACATTTACTCTAAATGCCTCTCTGCCTTCTTCCACTGCCTGGGTGTCACCATCTGAAAATGTTTGCTTCCTTTTTCGCTTAATTTCCTACGTCTTTATGCTGGACTTCAACATTGCCTTGTCTTCAAAATGATCAAACAGTTCTCTTGAATCTTTCACAAACTGCAGCAAGGAAGCATAAAGCTCAACTACGAGTACGATGTCCATATCAGCACTTTGCAACTTTTTACTGGCAGCATTGAATCTTTCCAGTATTGTTCCCCAAACTGTGGACAAAATAGCTGTTTCTAGCGTTCCTAATTTGGAAAGAAGTCCAGCGGCCTCATTCCTAGCGGCTGGTTTTTCCATAGCATTTCCCTCCATGGTGGTGAGGGCATCAAACACTTGTTGCCAGTTTCTGTTGAGGCTTTGACAAGCATTTTCACGAGCGGACCACCTAGTGTCACTGAGTTTCTTCAAAGAGAGACTTTCTTTATTTGCAGACAGATGTTTTTGTAGAATTTTCCAACGATGGGTTGAAGCATTGAAGAAAACATAGAGACTTTGTAGGAGTTCAAAGAATGAACATGCTTCTCTGCAACATTCAGCAGCACACGTTCCTACAAAATTTAATGAATGTACTGAACAAGGGATATACACAGCTAAAGGATTTTTCTCCATGATACGAGCCTGGAGACCACTGTACTGACCAGACATGTTGCTGGCATTGTCGTAAGACTGTCCACGACATTCAGAAATGTCAAGCTCATATGACTGAAGCAGGCTAAGTACAACTTCTGCCAGCTGTTCAGCTTTGTGGCCCGGATTGGGTATAAAAGTCAGGAAACGTTCCATAGATGAACGATCACTGTTCACGTACCTGATGATGAATGCCAACTGGTCAACATGGGATATATCTGGCGTCGAGTCCACGCTGATTGAGAAATATTTTGCAGTTTTGATGTCCTTTAAAATGTTCTTTAGAACAAGGTCTGCCATAAGCTGGATGAATTCGTCGCAAGTACTGAAAGACAGGTAAGACGTGGATCCCTTGCCAGCATTGCCATATCGGTGAATGTGATCAGCGAGGAAGGGGTCAAACTCCGCAACTAGTTCTAACGACATCATAAAGTTGACGTTGTGTACTGAGCCAAACTTATCATCCTGACCTCTGAACGGAAGCCCATGTGAAGCCAATCTTTTCATTACAGCTACCACACGAGTGAGTACATTTCTCCAGTATTTGATTTCGTCGTGCAGCTGTATGGCCATCTGGAGATCTATATGTCCCAACATGTTGCCCCTTGCTACTAGAGATAAAACTGAAGACCGATGCTCAGGAGAGTTTTCATGCTTATTCAGCCGGACAGTAGCATTTTTCCAGTCATCAAAGCCTTCGTCAGGCAGTTTGGATTTTTTTCCAAAATCAAATAAACGACAAGGAGCACAAAACAGTCTACCTTTGCTCTCTGAATAAACCAAATATGTCCGCTTACTTTTTTCATCATTTTGCAGTTTTCTTTCAAACATGCCTTTGGTTACAGATCTGATTTTCTCCCAGTCCTTTTTCACAGAGTTCTTGAAATCCGAGTCATCGTTTTGAAGGATGGCATGTGTGGCAATATAATCTTTTGTGTAATCATCTATTATCCACTCTGCTGGATCTGAACTTACTTTGTCTGAAAAACTTGCTGGAACCATTAACATTTCATGCACGCAACCGGCAGATCTTACTAGGCCTGCTGCAGTTCGATATATTTGGGTCGTTCAGATTGTTCAAAACTGCTACTGCTAGGCCCGTCATGTGTATTCCCTCCATCGCTGTTGGTTTGAACATCATCGTTAGTAGGCTGTTCTTGCCTTTGTTTAGCAAAAAAGGCCTCAATCGTCGGTGTCTTATCCAAAACATCACGTGTGTTTTCATTTTTTAACTTTGCTTTCTTCCTATAAGCTGCTCCACTCAATTTTCGGCGTATGTTACTCATGACGATATCACTAGAATCCACTGATCATATATTGAGTATTGACAGTGAATTTGTTACTTTCACATCTCAGATCATCAGGATCTGAGTCATTTTCGAGGGATCGAGCTATTTATGGCAGCCGCGCGAACCTCACAGAGATCCGTGAGCCGTTTGACCCCCAGTGACCCAGTGGAGGTTTGGACACTGACAACACGATATAATTTACAGTAAGATATTGGGTGACGGAGGAATAAGTAAAAGCATAACAAACTCTACATTTTGACACCAATATCGCTTACCACGTTATTATCTATATTGTCGATTATATTGTAAATATGTTGGTGAACCATATATTCATCCGGCAGATAATGAGTTTTATGGTAGTTGGTAAAACAATTAGACTTGCAACCATAAGTCCATAACAAAATATACACGAAAAAGGGCAGCTTCTGCACTACTGATTTATATTACTGCCGATGTATCCATGGTAACGGGTGCTGGGCTATTGACAATCAAATTATAAATTCTAACACACTTTACTATTTCAAATTCTATACTACCAGTAACAAATACCTGTATCGCCCAAAACTATCCAGACCCCGTGCGGTACAACCGCGTCTCCTGGGAGTCAACTTCATTAATAGAGCACTGTCGGCGGCCTGCAAAAACGATTATGCGTGACACCCACAGCCGATTCCGCCGACGCTCACCTGCTCCAGTGACTGTGCACCTTTCTGTTCTGGTATTCTGGAGTCTGCCACTACCCCTTCTTTATTCTAACAAATGCTTATAATTGCTAGGGAATTTGAAGGAACTATTCTGTAAGGACTACATTGGAATCTAGACAAGCGCATATTCAATCAATCAATTAAGCTAAACTGTGAATGATGAGGAAGAATATTTCAAAATATATTTTTCCAGATAATAGCCTGAACCAACCGAAAATCCGAATTTTCGTATATGCAATTTCACAAAACAAAATACGTTATTAGGCCATGATAAAATATTTTTTCTGTAGGCGTAGCACACTGAGCAGCAGGTAATTCATTGTTTGGTGTGTCAAGGAGTAAAAATGATGTTGGGGGTTTTGAAAAACACAAATAAATAACTGAGGTGAAGGCGGATGGGTTGATGATGTGGGGGGGCGAGGAGTATTAGGTGGGACTCAGAGAGGGAAGGTTAGAAATCTTTTAAACTTGAAGCGACCGACCCAACAGTGTGGTGGAATAGTGAGTGTGTGTGTGTGTGTGTGTGTGGGGGGGGTCCAGATTCAAGAGGTTATTGGGGCGGCATAAATGTAATAACCAGGGACTACATTTTAAAATGGTGTCCATTCTTTTTCTTTTGGTCAAAATTTGCCGCCCCAGGCATGTGCCTCGTGTGCCTATGCGTTAATACATCCCTGCTAATAATATATATATTTTGTTTGAATAGATATCAAACATTGACATTTACTATTATAATATACTTAAAGGAGGCAGTAGCATATTTATCATTTAATATTTTAAAGACTAAACTTTCTCCTTACCTCTAAATTTAGCTTCAGTTTTGAACTCTAGGATCAACCGGCCATCAGCTCCAACTGATATACGCAAAATTTGCAATCTGGCTCTTAAAATGCCATCTGTTTCTAAACCAGTACGCCAAAGAACAGTATCATAAAAGAAAGAAAATGCCATTTCTGTACGATGTTCTATAGAGGCCCAGCCAGTAGGTGCTGTTGCATAAATGTATGATACGTGAAATGGAAGTTCCACTGTCAGATAACTCTGTGCTGAATCTCGCATCTATATTAGTTGTAAAAGATAAAAGAATTCCTTTACACTTGGACAAAACCAAATCATGTACAAAATTAGTAATAAAGTATACGCTAGAAGTCACAGACTGCTCAGTTTATAGGACTGAGACAACCAATAAGTTTAGTTTTGTACTAAAAGCAATAATACCTTAGCAATGAGAAAAAAATAACTACACTATTTCAGGTATTTTGTATATTTTTAATGAAGAATGACATAAAATGTTTGAGCTTTAAAAAATTGTAACAAATGTAACATGCATACCGTTCTTTCAGTAAAAAAGGTGTAATTGGAAATAAAAATACTTGCAAAATAAATTTAAAATTTTGGGATAAGCTTTTTACAATATGAACCTTGATTTTATACCTTATGTCTACATATGCTTAACAATGAAATGGTTCATTTACCAAATGTCTTCTACACATTGTTAACTTTAAGGAGTTAAATAATATTAATATGACTATTAAAGGAGATTACAGAAGTTGGGTTTTTAGTTAGTGAAACATGTAGCACATAAAATACTTGCCTGAAAGTCTGATGTTACAGAGCCTCCACACAGGTCTATCAGTTCGGTCATGTGATACCAAGCATCAAAAGTCCACACACAACTTTTCAGATCTAAGTGTTGGTATAGAGACAGGCTTTTTGCTTCTCGTACATTCTGATCAAACTGATATGGTCTGTTGAATCCAGGGCCTTGAAGCTGTTTGTTTTTATATGCTTAAGAAAACAAAAAGTACTTAATACAGATCATCACAGTAACAATTGAAATGAATTTATCATTTACCTTCAGGATGACCTTAAACCCAACATCAAAGGTAAGAGGTAACCTACTTCAGTAATAATGAACTCTTAAGGGAAGAAAAAATTTAGTATTTAAAATACTCTCATTATTTGTTATCAAACAGTAAAATTAACATCTCTTCATTAATACAACTTTCCAAACCAATAAACTTAAAAGTGGAAATAATATTTACATTAAATTCCAATAATAAATTTTAATACATTATTTTTTTTTAAATCCAGCATTGATCTTAATATAAGAAAGTTATTCATAAAGCAATACCACAAGCTAATGTGCATATTATAAAAACTCAACTAGTTCAGAATGAAATAAATGTGTGTGTGTGTATATATATATATATATATTACCTTCCTAAAACCACTGACGAAAATTATCACTTTATGAGTTGATTCTTGTCCTGTTTTTCATAACTACATAACTCCATGATGTGGTTGTCCTCCAATATCCAATATGAGCAAACAAGTTGGAGAAGTATCTCGCTTTTGCAACAGTTCATTTTATAAGCCACACAAATTGGCATATGAATTTTAATGGTTTGACATTACATTCTTTTTTAAAGTTGAGATCGCTACTTTTCTTTAATATAGGTTTAAGTCCTGTTACTTCATTTGATGTAAAGGTTAAAGGTGTCACTAGCATATGTTGGATGTTATTATTTTTGTTAGATGTGTATTCAGATTGATAATCCAGTGTAATTTGATATTCAAATGACAACAAAAGCATGTAACGGTGAATAGAAACACATTTAAGGCCATTCTGAAAAACAAACTCATGTTACCATTATTCTAGTTACCAACTAATTAGTTTTGTTGTCTTCTATGGTATTTTAAAATTAAAATGATAAGTATTATTGAAGAAATACAATATTATTAACACTATAATAAACATTAACCATAACTACCTGTTGAAAAGCTGGTCAGCAAGTGTCATTCATATGACACTTCCAAACAATTTGTGGACTTTTTGTTTTTCATACATTGGGCTTTAACCTTGCCTGTTGTGATCTTCATCAATGAATTTGTGAATAAGCTGCCCCTATCAACTATGTGACAAAAAACTAAGTTTGTACAAGCATGAAGTTTTAGTTCTATCTTCAAGATACCAGCTGAAATGGGCCTGACATGGCCAGGTGGATAAAGGCACTAGACCCATAATCTGAGGTCACGGATTCGAATCCCCATTACACCAAATATGCTCGCCCTTTCAGCCACGAGGGTATTATAATGTTATGGTGAGTCCCACTATTCATTGGTAAAAGAGTTGCCTAAGAGTTGGCAGTTGGTGGTGATGACTAATTGCCTTCTCTCTTGTCTTACACAGCAAAATAAGGAATGGGTAGTACAGATAGCCCTCATGTAGCTTTGCGTGAAATTCTAAGCAAACCAAAGGATTAGCTGAAATACCAACCTTGAGTTCTCTGTTACAATTGAAATATTGACAAACACCAGTAGGTTATCTATGTGTACAAGACTTTTTTTTCCATTGTATACCAGTGTAACATGAATTCTATCAGCTGCTTAATAGTAGCTGTAATATTACATAGGTTGAATAACACAATGAAAATTTAATACAATGCATTCCAAGTACTATATTCATCTATTTCTATTTGCCAGATACAAAGGTCAATGATGTTGAGATAGAGTAGCCCTAGCTCTAAAACTTCCAAACTTTTATCTGTTTGAAGAAGTGGAAACAACCTGACTTGCATTTTATAATCACCTTCCAAAAATAAGCACAGAAATTTTGCAAACCTTCTTTGAATTTGTTGTCAAAATTCACTACTGATGAAAACCAAAGAATTTTCATACAATTACATATCTCAATAAATGATACAGACTATCAGGATGCAAAGTTTGCTGAGATGTTTGCAGATTATGGCACAACAAGTGCAATTTATTACCATATTATATGTATGTATATATAATTATTATAGCAGAACTTTCCAGGGGTATATAACTTGATAAAAAAAAAAGGAGAATGAAATTGTTCCTGATGTTACCTTAATGAATAACATTTTGCAGTCCATGCTTACACCCATTACAACGTGTGATCAAGTTATGTATATCTTTCTCACCTAGCTGTATCACAAAATAGAGTAAACGGGTGTTTGTAATTCACAACATGACATTCAGTTATGGAAGTGTGTGCTTAACTATTAAAAAAATGTCTAGAGTAAGACTACAACAGGGTAGCTTTATAATTACAAAATATAAATGACTCTCATATAAACATTAACAAAATGATGTTTCATGATTTAAGCCACCTAGTAACAATAAACATATGCAAGTTAAATAACCCTATAATAAACTTCAATAAAGACTAGTACCTTAGCACTGTAATTATTTAGTGTCTGAAAAAATATGCCTTATTTAAAGAATCTTCAGACAAACTACTAAAGCAAAGAAGGATATAAAGGTTACTCACCCAATGGCTCCAAAAATCCATAATTTAATGAACCTTCTTGTTCATTATTTTGTAAAACAGGTATAAGAAGGTTGGAGCAGACATGCTGTTGTCGATAAACTGGTTCTGTTAGCAAAAATCGAATATTGTGGAGTGGAAGAGTTGAAATTAGAGGTAGCATACCATCCTAGATAAAAAAAAAAAAAAAGAACTACTGTTAATTTAAAATACTAATTTATAAATATTCCCATATAGTTTTATATAAAAGTGACTTGAATAAAGAATATAGAAACTAAAATTGAAATACACAAGCATACATTGTTTCTGTGAATGAGAACAAACTTTCATCACAAAAAAGTAAAAACCGATTCAACAAGAAAGAGAAGGACCTCAACATAAACATTTAAAAACTGTTTATATGAGTGAAAACAAAACTTCATTATGAACAAGAAGAAACTATTTTCATGAGTGAAAACATGGTCTCACCATGGGCAAGCAGATAATGTTTCTATGAATGAGAAAAATGTATACTTTGTTTTTTTCTAATTTGTAATGAATTAAAAATGTTTTTGTTTTTTTTTCAATTTGTAGCATTATATCAAAGATGTATAATTTCTTTTTGTAATATAATACGTAATGTTTTGTTCAATGACATTGAATAAATAGTATTACTTCTCACTTATTTTTGCAAATGAATATATTGAAAGTGTTCTGAGTGAAGCTGAAATATATAAACAAGATACTAAAATGAAGTAGAAAGCAATAGAAGGTAGTATCAAGTTGTCAGAAAGGTAATGGGTATAGTAACAGGAATGTACCATGTTGGTATTTTATCTTATGAAATTGGTTGTATATTGGCAGTCACATTGTGTGATATTACTACATGGTAACAATGTCTCCACTAGTCCATACTTTTAAGTAAAAGTTATGCAAATTAACTGTGTAATTACAACCAAACCACTATTATTAATACATATTTTTGCTACGAAATCACTCAGCAGATGTGTAGCTCAAAATGACTGTATTGAATGATAATGTTTGAGCTGCTTGCAAGCATACCTAATGCCAAAGTTTTTTTCTCATAATCTTACCTATTCTAACCTTACTTAACCTAATAATTTTCTAATTCTTACATTTCAGTTACTTTTATAATAGTAAATAAGAGAATATCCATAACAATAAAAAATATAACACTTACTACTGACCTCCTGTTTTTTGATGTTCATTGCTGATGGAACTTAAGCTTGCTTATTTACACTTATTGTACTAGTGTACCAAATAATTTTTTATTTACTTAAATAAAGGACCCAAGAAAACAGAACAATAACATGGACAAAACAAAACATGTCTTACAGCTATCATAATATAATTGGTTTTTTACCTATATCATTAAAGCCTTAAATTTATTCCCCAAACTTCTCAATCTAAACACCTCAAAAGAAACTTTCAAACTGAAGGCAAAACATACAACACTCTGTACAAAAATGTAATATGTCTGTTTGCTTGGAACTAAGCATAAGCTTACACGATGCGCTATCTGTGCTTTGCCCACCATGGGTATTGAAACCTGGTTTCTAGGTGTAAGGCCACAGCCATACTGCTGTGCCACTGTAGGACATGCAATATGTAAGTTTATAGATGAAAATTTTATCTTTCTCTTGGTTATAATTAATTTGATATAAAACTTTAGAAATTGGCAATTTCTAAAAAAAAAAAGAATGTGGAAGATGGATATGATTTTCTAGTTTATGACTCTATAAATAAATACGATTGAAGGTTATAAAAATTAGACTTTGACTTAGTGATGCTTATTTTACAATGTGTAATTTACAAAGAATTCTGGATTCAGAGAGAGGTGATAAATAAATTAGAGTACAAGATTCACAATTCTCTTACTACAATAGAGTAAGAATTCAGATATTTCCTCATATACATTTAAAAATTAAAATGTACATAATGTTAACATCTGATGTATTACCTACATATTGATGCCATATTTATTCAAGTACTTTAATTAAATTTTAAATGTAACCTTTCAAAACTTGTGGCATGCATACTTCTAATCTCCTCACAGTAGGAAGGTTGACAGAAAAAAAAAGTTCATTTTTTCTAGAAATAAAGTATTTTTAGCTAGCAAAAACCACTTCATAACATTTGTTTTTTGATGAGTCATATCTTCAAATATTATACATGCCACATTTATATAAACATGTGCACCTCTGGGACTATGATTCATTAAATCAGTATCTATTAGAAATTACAGCTTACAAAACTTTTTCAAAAAGTTGTTGACTGTGTGAAATGTTCAAAATCTTTCCTCTGACTTAAGAAACTCCTTAAATAGCCAATACAGTGAGAACAAGAACTGTTCAACATCCCATACACAAACCTCACAGTCACTGTTTGAATAAATTACATACAACATGTAGCCCACTGTTGCCAACATTCAACAGTTGGTATACAGCTCCTTTTCAGTGTCCAGAATCAACAATTCAACATATTTTAAGATCACACTGGACCAATATGTAGACATCTAGAGCAGACAGTTTAGTTTTTCACATTGCTTCATTCTTTGCTAATACTGTCATAAATATTCTCATGAAATAAACAGCATAGTATCTCAATATCACCTCTAAATATTGGTATGAGTGTAAGAAAATGATCACTTATTTAGACTGGAGGTGATTATTGATATTTTTCTTGAATATATGCATATATTAATTTCCTTTTTCAAATTGACAAACCTGATGAGGAATTTCCACATGAATGTGAAGGCGATTAGGATGGTGTTTTTGTGAAGAATTAACATAACGCAGCGTAGCTACAAATGACTGGGACTGGAGTCCTTGGTAAGGCTGGCCTGCAGCTATTGGTGTGTGACAAATACCTAAAAGAAATTTAATTAAATACTTTTAAATTTACCATCTCTTCATCTTCATATATATTTTTTATTTCACTGTATTAACTACCACAAATACTAAAACATATTTTGATACCGTTTTTCATTATAGTTCTAAAGATCAATTTACAAAATTTTATTACAGAAAATTCTGAAACATAGTTTTTATAAGATGGTAGTAAAAACAAATAAATATTGATACAGAAGTAACTATAAAAAAAATGTAGACTGCTAAAAACATTTGAAAATACCAGTATTTATTTAATACTAAAACACATACATAATTCCACATTTTTAAAATGTAGATTAATCATTATCAAAAGAGAATGTCTCTTAAGACCTGTTACACAGTAATACACTAAAATATATTGTAATCTTAAAGTTTACTTTATATAAATATGAACTATTACAATGTTTGATTCAATGTTATAAAAATTGTGAAATTTATGACAAAATCTGAACTGTTATAAGATGAACTATTTTAGTGTTTGTTTCCCTATAAATGTGTAGAAGAAATATTATAATGTTTTATCCACTATAAAGCAAAGAATATATTTTTAAAACATAATTGATTCTATGAAATAAGAAATATTTCAATTTTTGTGTCATTCAGTAGCAAAACAATTTTATGGTGTAAGACTTACTGTTATGATAATTTATACTTTTTGTCCTATAAAGGTCATGACATAATTCTTCAAAGTAATTACTCACCATTATCTATACCAATCTGAACAATGTTACTTCGTAGGGGTACTCCCAAATGACCAGTAGCATCCTTTGGTTGAGCTGAGCATCGAACTAGGAAACGGCGACTAAAATAAATGCTATCAAGCACCTTTAAAGAAAATTAGGACACAATCTATTTATTATCATCTATTAAGAAAACATTGAAAGAAATTAAAACAAATTATTTCAGGTGAATAGAGTAAAAAAAAAATCCAGAGTAAGTTCACATTACCACAAAACAATTAAAACCCACAACACATTAACAATACTTGTGACAAATAAATAAACACAATGTTTCAAGTGTTCAGAATCAAATTAAAGTCAACTATCACTTATGATTGCAAAAAACAAATTAAAACCTATATGAATTTAATTGATGAAAACAACAACTAAAATGCATAATACATTGAGATACTTCAAGTGATTTCAGGTGATTACAATAAAAATTAAAACCCAAAATTTATTTAGATTAACAAAAATAAATTAAAATATTTATAAATTCAGGTCATTTAAAAAACTAAACCCAGGATGAATTCAAAAGGTTTGAAAAAAAATACATCTAGAAGACCTTTATTAAAGCAAACTAAAATTGCAATTAATTAAAACAATGAAAAATTAAAATGCAATTCAAGAGGTTAGATAAAAATAACAATATAATTTGGTTGATTAGAAAACAGTCTACAGTGTGAATCTTGAAAAAAAATGTGTGAAATATTTTGCATGTAAACAAAAAGAATCATGGAAAGTGCATTTCACTAGTATCTTGAAATGGCATTAAGAAAACATTCATAAGAACTGTTTAATATTTTTGTAATAATGTTAGGTTACTTCAACTATATTCACAATGGGATTAGTTATACATAAATCTCTGTTACAATGGCATCCTTCATTCAGAAGGAATGAGCTGAAAGTGCAATAACCAGATGGAAATAGTAGTAGTAGCTGAGAACCTAGTCCTCAAAGAGCTGCATAAGCTTTACCATATGTTGGATACTTGATGGGATAGTGTGTGATATATTAAACATTATATTAAAGTTCAATGACTCATGATGGAGTTAACACTTCTGGTTCAATGGAGCTTTTGAATCATCTGCTAATGGAAAAAACTATATGTTATACATTACTAATATCTTCTACTAGTCATGTAGTAAGCCCAGAGTTATTACTACTATTTTCATGATGTAGCTTTGCCAATATAAGCTATTATTTAAACTTAATATTTTATTGTCTTTCACTGCTAACAGCAAAATAACAATTGTCTGTCCTATCCTTGTTTATTTATTATTACTTTCATTAACAGTATTAGTTATACTGAACTTTGTACTAGTATCTTACTAGTAAATTACTTTTTATTTTGACTTACTGCTTATTTTTAAACTTTTGTTACAAATATTTTTTTATGTTCTTAGTTTAAATTATGTATTTTGGACTGATATAAATTTCTTAAGTTGGACAAATCTCATGAGATATTGTTCAAATTATGGCTAAAAATATCATTAACAATGAAGCAATCCTTTCTAATCTTTACATATAGAAACATAAGAAATGGAAAAAAAAATTAGCTATGCTGATTATTATGTTGATTTTTTTTCAGTTTAACTCTAAGCACAAAGCTTACGTCAATCATTAGTTATTATTATTTAAGTACAACCATACACGATGCATCCACATGCATTTACAGATTAATACACTTCCTGTTGTTCCTTTTAGAAATAAAATATTTTTGTTTATGTTAGAGTTTTCCTAAAAACTGTTTCAAACATTAACTTTTCAACTACCAAGTAAATTAGAAACCAAAATGAGATTAGGTAATTAAAAACCAGAATGAGTTAAGATGATTAGAAGATAATTAAAAGCCATAATGAGTTTAAAAAATTACATAAAAGTAGGTCAACCAAAACTTTTATCTTTAATACCATATTATGAGCCGAAGTGAAAAGAGTAGAATCCCTGACTGCTTCAAAAGGTGGTCGAGAGCCATCAACGTCTGTGGGAAAAGCCACTTCCCAGTTAAAATGAATAGCAGAATGATTAATCCCTGCATCTTTACACATTGATCCAGTTAAAGTGTAACCAGGATAGTGAGGGTCACAAGGCTAGGAATAAGTAAAAGGAAATAAGTTAATTTCATAGCATCTTAAGTATTTTGTTCAGATAAAAGTAAGAATCACAAATGTTTGTAAATATTGTAAAAAAAAAAACATCAAAATGTTCAAGATAATGTATAACAGCAAACATTTTAAAAGGCTATATACAAATATAAAAGGCTGGTAATAATTTAAAAAAAAATTAAGGTATATAAAATTTTTTTGGACAGCCTCAAATTATAAAATACATTTCAGCCAATAGTAAATATAAGATCAGAGAGACTGTTTTCACTGACACAACCACAATGACTTAAGATAAACACAATGAATTAATTGGCTATTTATAAAACTGACATTAATAATTTAAGCTTTTCAAAATTCAGTGTCATTTATAGCATGACAAATTAATATTTTTTTTATAAATTAAAAGAGAACCAGAGAAATGGTGAGTAAGTCACCATAAATTCAGTTTAAGGTATGACAAAACACTTACTGTAACACAAATAACAGGATAGCCTGGAGAGGGATCAATCTTGGCTCCTTCTTCCACATTATCATAGTGAAGCAATGAAACAACCTAAATGGCAAAAATTACCTTATAAAACTTAAGTTAAAATTAGAAAAAAATGTATCTACAATTGGTTAAGTAACTAAAAATAAATCTTAATATAAAAATAAAACCTTGATAAAAATGAAAAACAAGATACAAAGAAATAAGTAATTAACTTTCTCTCTAATGTTAAATTAAACAGCAGAAAACAAACACTTGCCAAATTAAAATAAGTTTATTGATGAATAAAAAAGTATTCCCTTCACTGATAAAGAGCCTTGTTCAAAATGTTGTTTCTGTATATATTGTCAACCTTAATTGAGTGAGTTTTCCAGCTAGTTTGTTTTCTTCTAAATTTTGTAGTTTTATCATCAATACAAGAACACATTGAATTAAACAGGTTCAAGTACACTTTATAAAAAGTAAGAATTTTCTTTACAATAAATTAACAGTATTTCAGTAAACTTTATTAATAACAGTCACCTTTTTAAAGAATCTAAAAAATATAATCAGTAATGAAAAATATCTTGCACTGAATGAAACTAGTTTGGTAACCTTGTTCCTAAAACAATTAGCTTTATAGAAATTCTAAAATGCTTTAATAATCTTCCTCTTAAACTACAAGCTGACTGTAATATAGAAGCATACAACTTTTTAAGGCCTTGACATATTTAATACTTTTTTTACACAGTGTGACACTCCAGGTTAATATGTAGCATTGCTTATTAATACCAGTTTCAGAAACTCCATTAATGGATACACAATGAAATACCCTTATATTCTCCAGAAATAATGTCCAGTTATCCTGTTATGCAAATACTGACACAAGCACAATACAAGGTTCAACAGTTATGTACTGCTCAAACCAAATTATTCCAAGTAGTTAAATCACATACTGCAGAATTAAAGTACAGAGAACTCTCCCTAGCTGTGTTAGAAACATACTTTATAGTCTCTTGATGTGTGACACATGACCACAACACCAGCTTAAATAAATAATCACATTACCTTGGAATTATACAGTAAAATGATTATTTACTCAAAAGACAACACAATATATAGTAGCTTTGCATTTATTCCAACCATTTTTAGGGTAAAATAGCAAAATATTCTTATCAGCATAATGCAAACAAAAATAATACCATACATGATAAAATATTATTATTATATACCTTATTGTAGGTTGTAAATGTGACACAATGACTTGTTGTTGTTCAAGGATCTGATAATTATGGTATGATAGTAATGAAATAGTAATAACGATACTAATGGTGGAAATGGATGATCTATACATAATTGTTATTCTTGATCTTGACAGTAATAATAAAATGCCACAATGTCTTAAAACATAAGGCTATGAAGCCATACTTGTCAATACATAATCAAACCTGTAACAACTGATTTATGCCATTAGATTTTAACACCTTTCTCTTTTGTGATGTCAATAACTTAACATAAATTGCATTTATAAATACATAAAAAATCAATATTCTGATAAAACTATTAACAATTTAAATGTTAAGGAACAATAAAATAATTTACATCATTTGAACATGTATACACACACACACACACACACACACACACTGCATGTATAGTTATAAAATGACAATTTTAGAACTATCTCTAAGCAAGTTAACTGGTAGGATGTTGCGTATATTCCAAGATCATTCTATACATGCTTGAATGAATTGAAGTCGATTTGCATATACGGTGAATAATTCCATCTTCTTAAAAAAACATGTATTAATCAGTTTAGTAAGTAACACTAGGGGTGTGTTATTATTGATTAAGTTTAGTTGGGGCATCACCACATAACAGTATAAAGAAATAAAGGTTCCTGAAATACCATTTTACAGGATGTATGTGTTTATTAATGCTTATTTCTTCCAACACTATA
The DNA here is from genome assembly GCA_011833715.1 of Carcinoscorpius rotundicauda. NCBI lineage: Eukaryota > Metazoa > Arthropoda > Merostomata > Xiphosura > Limulidae > Carcinoscorpius > Carcinoscorpius rotundicauda. The sequence continues at coordinate 32,307,664 of CM022393.1, forward strand.
TTTTCATTATTATCATCTGAAAATGGGATTTTGTTCCAGAATATATCTGGTTGTAGTATGAAGTACAACTCTCTTTGAGAAAGAAAAATGTTCCACAAGTCAATAGTCCAATGATTATACCTTAGTACTATTGCTGGTAATCTGTTATGTGTCTCATTAAGAATGCAAAACAACTCAATGAACACCTGGCATGTAAGCTGGTTTCGTGAAATCTGTTCCAAATTGGTTTTGGCTGCAAATACTTGAATTTATCTGATGGCAGATGTCCTATAAATGTCACAAATCAAAATCAGACAGATTCACCTACTTGTATATTGGATGTTGACATGACCTGTCCAGGTGTATGCAACAGTTTCACTGGTTTATTTACGATTCCACATTCTGCTAAAAACATGTTTTGACACTTAGTTCATTAATAATACTTAGTGGCTCTCCACATAAGCAAATGATCTAAATGTGTCTTTAACTGAACAATACAAAGCATTTAAACACTGGAATTCATTTCAAGGTGATATCTGAATCAAGACTGTAAAACCATTTTATATATCACAAGCTGAGTTAATAACAATCAGACATGTGACTTGCATAACAATGAACTGAAGGCATTTTCCTTGTCATAACTATAACTTCATACAGGGTGGGTCACCTTTTACTGTTTTGTGCAGTTTATTTACAAAAATACAATAGTTTGAGGATAGATTTAATCACAAACATTTTAGAAGTGAGAACTTGAAACTTTTAACAATGATTTTTACATATTTGGTTACAGTATGCTGTGGCTGATTCTGTAGAAAACAGTAACACTATCAACTGATTCTTATTAAAGAAATATTTGTTCCTTTTCCACTGTAGAAAATATCATAAATGACTCTTACAGCAAAAACTTTTTTAATTAAAATATTTCAAACTTTTATTAAATGAAGTATTACTTCTATATGTAAAAAATCAGTTGTCCGAGATCACCAATATCATTTACAGCAATATTTAATAAATATGTAAAATAGAAATATTCATTACATTTTATCAAGCCTAAGCCACTGAAACATCTTGTGAGTATCAAAGTTCTGTTGTTCACTGTATTTCGTGCTAATATAAAATGATTTCAGATTTTCAGGAAAGAACACACACATACAGGTTTTAATTCAAGTATATTGGAGATTTGTATCACAGTTACTTTGAAAATGCAGCCTGTCACAATGAAAACATGTTGATTAAACAAAGCAAATCAAACTTATGCAAATTTTAAACTAATTAATGCACATTTATCTCATGCTACCAAATATTCTAACTATAGTAGTCTTGAATGAAAAACTGATGTTGAATATCAACCTCTCTCCACTCCTCTTACATTTATGTCACCACTAAGTTATTTGTTGATGAACAGAAAAATTGAGTAAAATTATTATGATAACAGTACTTGTAATCTTTACATCAACAGTTGTCACACAAACATGGATGACTGAAATAAAAAAATAATTGATTTTTTCATACAAAATATTTTTACTGAAATGTTTAGAATAATATTAATGGATGCAAAAACAAGAGTGATGAAAATAATCAAAAACTTATTTGTATTATATGTCTTAATTTGTAAAAGAAATACTATATATTATTATTATTATTATTAAAATTTTTCCAAACTAACAATGTAGTTCCAGTAATATTTATCTCCTCTGGCAACATAGTTATTTCTCAATCTCCAAATTTCCACTCTTTGCTCATATAAAGATTGAAAACGCTTGTTCCAGTCTTTTTTACTCAAATATCTTAGGCAAATGCTAATTTGCAAAATTCTCCACCAACTTCAATTCACCTTCTATCTAGATGCTGTATATAAAAACCTCATTCCAAAAATGTGATCACTTTTTCAAGACATAAACCAGGTTTCAGTGGGGAGGTAGGGCAGGAGAGTGTCAGCAGAGGAAAGGATTATTAAAAATACATTTTTCAGTTTAGGAAAGTGTTAACTTCCAAAATATACTTACCATCTGTTAAATATACAGCCAAAATCCCACACTGAGAAGGTGGAAAGGCCAGTGCAGGCATAATCCATACAGAAAGTGTCTGTATAGAAGTGTTGTAACAAGATAAAATTAGTGCAAGAGTGAAGAAACCACACTAAATCCCTAACAAATATGCTCTTCACCTGGAACTTACTTTCTATATCAAATGTGCAATGAAATATGAGTAATCATCGATATAGGCCAGCTCCAACCAGACAGCAGAGGTTCTATAATTAGGGTCAACCAAGGACCTAGGTAGGGTAACTTTTCATTCATAAAAATGAGGAGACATGAACCTCCTTCAAGAAACAATATAGGAAATCAACATTGATCAAAGAGAAGGACCATATACCTCTCAACTGGATAGCTTTGTGTCAAATATAAACCAGAATCACGAGTAGGCTCCCTTGTAGGCTGGTGTCACTCCTAATGACGCCTGGGAAAATATCCAGGGAAGCAAGTAGGAGAGAGCCAAACTCTGCCTTCTTTTCCAAGAATGGAGGAACACACTTCAACACTCTGAACAGTTTCTCTCCACCACGCCAACAACTGGAAACTGGATGGTAAGGACTCGAGCTCCATTAGTAAAGTCTGGGGATGTAATATGCATTGGAGGGTCCTGAGCAGCAGTGACCTGAAAAATATGTAATAGGTAAACCAAGTTCTCTACATTTTTAAAAACAAACTGATTCTGATTTATTCAACCTCCTCATCACAGTAATGGGATAGTCAAAAGAAACAGAAGGGTCTCAATGAATGAACAATTGGTTCCTAGTACCTTGAAATGAGTTAGTGTGAGCAACATAACACTTGAGAACCATGATCAGGATTGAAGCAGTCACAATGGTGAAAAATGGCTGGCAAAGCGATTGGTGGCAATGATCCTTCCCCTTTCCTGACTGCCAAGAAAAAACAAAGATCTATGAGGGTAAAGTAAGACAAATGTGAAATGATAGAGTCCAGTCCTAAGCACATGGATTGCAAACAACTCCAACCAACAATGTCTATAAGCTAAAAATAAAAAAATACAACTTAAGAAAAAGATGAAACAAAGAACAAGAAGCTAAGAGCTCAATGGGAGGATGAGACAATGCATGTAAAACAACTGTAAAATCCCAATTTAATAATTGAAAAGTCCTTTAGACCAAAGAATACTAAAGGAGTTTAGTAGACCTGATAGAATAGTGATTCAAAAACTTTCCAATATTTGGAATACTTAAAAATATTGAACAAATATGTCTTATATAGAGCCACTATAGACAAGTAAGACCCTTCTCAATTATCCAAGTCATATAACAGAATAAGGTAAATAGATTTGGATGAAAAGGGTTTAAATTCCTTTCACCACTGATGATAAATATTCTATTTTCATTGATAAATTGTCATGTTTGACCAACAGAGAGATTTAGTCAAATACAGAGAGACCTTACAAGTTAAACCCTCATGTTTCTCAAAGGACACAATAACTTTGATCATCTGCATAGAGAATATCTGACTTTGATTGTGTCAATAGAAACTGCCAATGTGGAAGAGATAGAGGAGAACATTTCTACAAATATTAAAGAAGCAGAAATCACAATTGAACTGGTCAATATGGTGTGACCAAGGGAACATTACAGGGAGTATAACAAATCATTATCAGTACCCAGGTAAATAGCCTAATCGGGGAGAAAACCACAGAGATGTAAACATATCCAATCCTGCCTTAATGCATCTACTGCCAATACTTAAGGATGAGGTATGAAATACCAAAACAACTACAAATGAGAATTCCAATGAGTTGCAAATCTACTGAAAAACTTTATAATGTTGCATCCGTTCTATTTAAAAAAATCCAGTTGGAGAGAGACAAGTGGCCTGCAATTAAAATTCATCACTCCTGGAACATGACATGCTATAAGACTGATACAATGGGAATGAGATCAGTAGAAAATATTGAAGGTACAAAAACAAAGCTTTCAAGAATGTACACCTCCTTGCCAAGAAATCTGAGATGCCAATGTGAAACTGTCAGAATGTATCATAATAATATTTCCCTTCAAGAGAGACAGGCCTTGAACTATTACCCAGCGTACTGCCAAAAGTTCAAGAATATTAATATAGAGAAGAGACTCATCCTATGTTCAAGTATCCTGGGACTCTTAACCTTGAAAATAAGGTCCCCATCCCTGAAAAGACATGTGAATAGATGGATCTAGAGATGAGGTGATGGAATGGGTACTCCAATAGTAGTGTTACTCTGATACAATCATTCCAAACTGATGATGTTGTAACTGAATAATAAGACAGAAGGACCCAAAATATCAAAATGCATCAAAGAAATGTGAAGCTTGAGAGATGACTGCATCCTCAAGATTGAGAGAAACCATCAATGCAGTAGGAGAAGAAGATAGATGTAAAAGTCTGATGACTCTTTATTTGGCTTGAAGCCTATTGGGGGTTAGTTGACTTAAGTGAGTATTAAAAAACACACCCAGTTGAATGAGATATTACATTGGTGACAAACAACAATTTCTCCAGATAAAGAAGCCTGCTTTCATGGCTTATGAAAGGAGAATTTGATAGTGTTGTTCTGCTAATTAACAGAATGGAGCCAGTCATCCATATAATGATATTTGCTCAGGCTCAAGAAGTACAAGTTACAATTAAAACATTTCTGTAGGAGACATAAGGTGGTGATATAAGACCAAAATGTAGAGCTCTGATCATTGTGCATAAACTTAAAAAACCGAGGAATATGGAGCAAAGAATCCGTAACGTTGAATTTGATCATCCAGAACTCTGGTGCAAAATGCCATTGTAAGTTGAGAAAATATTCCATTGTAGAGTGAGGAGGATCTAAAAATTGGTTGAGTCAAGAACAGAATAATGACTGGACATCCATCTCCTATCTTCTTGGGTATAATGAATAAATGGGAATAAAATCAAGAACAGGATTTTGACTAGCAACTCTCTTATGGCGTGAAAAAGAAGCTCCACTCACCACAGGTTAGTTGGAGGTGAAAAAACAATAGGTTGAGCAGACAATGGTGAAGGTGATTTTAAATTAAATGACCAACCTTGAAGCCAAAACATGAGTGCCCACAGATACCTGGTCAAACAGCTTTAGATGTCCAGGAAGTAATGTAATCATGCTTCCAAATCTTTCTGCCCACAGGATAGTCACTAATGCTATTGTCATCAGTCTGCCCTAGCCAAAGATCCCTAAGAAAATGAACAGACCCTTTTATAGGAACCAATAGATCTAGCAACCAAAGAAGGGGGTCAGGAACCAATACAATTTGATATTCCTAAATTATTTTCAGAAAGACGAGAAGCCAGTGATGATAAAGAAGAATGTAAATGGGCAGTATCAAATAGGGATTTTAACAACTTTGAAACTCCTGCAAATTATGTGGGATTGAGAAACAATATTTCTGGTAACTCCATGAGAACTTAAGAAGATAAATGAAACCTTTCTAACAAAACATCTATACCCTATATATCCCAACAACAAAATAGTCAGGAAACAAAAGAGAGGGTTTATTTGTAGTTAAGCACAAAGCTACACAAAGGGCCATCTTTGCTTTGCCCACAATGGGTAGTGTTGTAAGCCTAGAGACATACCTCTGTCCCACTTGGGGCTGGAAACCAAAGAAGGAAGTAGAGGAGACAATCTAACTGATTTAGACATCAGCAAAATCCCCAACTCATCCTCAGATTGCTGAGAAGAATACTGATATGCTTCAGACAAAAGTTGAATTTTAAAATAAATACCTCAGAACAGTCATGAGAATAACACAAACCCGAGAAATTGTGATTAATCTGTTTAAAGTGATCACAGGTTCAAAAGTGGGTCCATCTATTGAGAATCTAAATAGACCTCCTCCTGGCTTAAGTATAGTGATCCAATAAACATGGGGAACCAGGCACAGCTATCCCATTAAATAATTGAGTAGCAAATCTCCCAGTATGAGCAGCAATAAAGAAGAGAAGGAAAAAACAAGCAGTCATTTATCATCCTTTCTAGTAACAAGGAAGGAGTAAAGTCAAATAGAATAGAGATCCCAAAAACCTCACAAACACAAGTAAACAACTGAAGAAATGAAGCTGGAAGTGGCTGATCAACATAATCATTTGTTGAGGCTAACCTAGTACAAGAATGAGCCAGAAAAAGTGAGTCTAAATTCTCACCTGTCATTCCTGAGTCATTTGCAAAAGCCACTTCATGATTCCCTGGAGAGACACCCTTTGTCTATGTATACATTTCCATCTTGCAATGGATCACATCACAGATAACTTTGACTAAGAATGGCCCATCCCCTGGTTGTTGATAAACATCAGATAGTACAGGTGGAAGAAAAGAGGACTGGTTGAGTTTGTAGTAGAAACATTAGCCTAGGAATTTATACCTGTTGGTGTTTTTTGTGAAGTCATTTATAACTATAAATGAAAAGATACTATCAGAAATGCCAATCATGTTCAAAATCACAATGTTCCTGTTGATAGAGACTCATACAAATGCTTTATCAATGAAAAAATGGTTATATTATCTGAATGAGGTGGTTGCATACAGTGCCTAAACAGAAGATGTATTGAAGTTGGTGAAGAATTTTGCAAATCAGAATCTGCTTAAAGTATTCAAATGAGGGTATGCTCAGGTGAGCAAAGAGTGGAAACCCTGGAGATGAAAAGTATGTTTTGGAAATAGTTTTTCTTTCAACAAAACATTTCTTAAACAAGGAAAAATTGTTGTGATACATGACTTTAAGTATTCAAACAAGTTACCAAAATCAAGCTTTGAGTTCAGTAAACCTTATCTATTCTATCCTTCAATGAATCAAAGAAGTTTTGAAATTCCAGCACTTTACAAACCTTAGCTATTCTTTGGTAAATTAAATAAGTGACCAAGATCGAGCACTAAGTTGAGTAAACTATCTCTTCTTTGGTGAATCAAACATATTTAATACTCCATTAATAAACATAAATATTATCACAAATGCTTACTATAGGAGAAGCAGGTAGCACACCACTTCCTGCTGCTTCATGGTCTGATATTGTAACAGTTGCAACAGAGATTTCTCCAATCTCAGCATTAACAGGTTCATCTGGCCCCAGTACAACTGTGAACATTTTGTGCCACTCACGTTCTTTGTTATAAAGAACCTCCACTTCAAACATCTGCTCATATGCTCCTGTTAATGTTATAATTTACAAAAAAACAACAACAATTGATATGTATGAAAAGTATCTTTTGATACACAATATTAAAATTATTATAACTCAGGATTATGATTGTAAATAAACACCATATAACAAACAGGAATAATATCATCTCAGTAACTAAATGTCCACTAAAGTCACGTATACCTTTGGGATAAGGTGTTAAGTTAAAAAAATACATTAAATATAAATTCATGATTTATATTTATGAAATAGCAAATTCATGAGTACATTATAAATAAAATGTTTCCACGAGATTTATGAATAAATTTGAAAAAAAATGTTTCACGAAAAAGTTGTGAATACAATATGAACATTATGTCCAGTAAAATATGAACACATTGGATCCAAAACATTCTAGTTATACTCTGAATGCTTCACATACAACCCTGTAAAATTGTTAATACACTGGATCCAAAGCACCTAGTAAAACTATGAATATATTGGATATAAGCTGTCTGCCTCCCCATTGATACAGTAATATGTCTATAGACTTACAATGTTAGAAACTGGCTTTCAGTACCAATGGTGGGCAGAGCACAAGTAGCCAATTGTATAGATTTGTGCTTAATAACATACATACAAACAACCATACAAGTATCCAGTACAGTTATTGACATATTAGACATAATGTGTCTAATAAAATTTTCTATATATTAAATGCAGTGCATCCAGTAAAATGATTAATATATTAGATATGGTGTCTCTCCAGTTAAAATATTAATATGTCAGATACAGTGTGTTCAGGTAAAGTATAAGTATGTTAAAAGAAACATGCCAAGTAAACTCATGAATATTTTATATACTATGTATACTAATGAGATAGCCTTTCTATGTGATAACTTAATCAACATTTAAGCAGAGAACAAAAGACTGTCCAGTAATGCAAAAATGCTGTGGCTAGTAACCAGTTATGAAAAACAAATTTTACACAAGCCCCATCAACATCCAATTCAGGCATTAATTTACAAACCAAAAGATAAACAAAATGGAAGTGAAATAATTGATATAGCATTACAGTAATGTGCAAGCCAATGAGAATGTTCAATACAAAATGATGTCACAAACTTGAAAGACTGTGACTGCATTAACCAGCTCAAACAAGATTCAGTCATCGAAAATGTACAACTTTAAAAGCAAAGTACAAATCTTCAACTCAAGTGTTATTTCCATCTTAATATATGGATGTGCCTTAGATTAGAAAAATATTTCAGGTACTGAAAAGAATGAATTTATAACAAATGTTGAAATTCTTCAGAGAGTTCAAAACCTCCTCATCTCCAAACTCATCTAGTAAAAAAGATGTAAATGTAAATTTTAGAGAATAAAGTCAGAATGCCTACCACAGAAGACAAGCCACTGAGCAGTTGAAGATGTATATAAAAGGGTCTAACCACAAGATAGTACAGAAAAGGTAAAATAAATAGCCAGGCTGGAAAGGGGGTAACTTGTCTATGCCTTAAAAATGTTTGATGGTGAATGAAGATTTCAGTCGTCTGACACAAGAGATACCAAAAGTAATCTCTGGTCAAAAGACATTCATCATACCTTTCAGTAAATTTAAATGAGTTGCAATGCCTCTAAAAACATTTATATGTAATTTATTACTACATTATAAAGAGCATTTAAATTGCTGCTACCATATCTACTGTTGGGTAATATAATAAAAATACTTTAACATGTTGTGCTCTCTTTTCTAGGCTATCTGTACATAAGCATAGATTTGAGACAAATTTCATATTGAAGGAATCATTATTCATACAACTGTAAAAAAATAACTTACCTGGAGGAAACATCAGAAGTTTACTTTTTGCATGATAATCAACTCCTGAGGTGGCAGATCCATCTCGAGTGCTAACTCTGACTCTACACGTCTGATTATTATCTCCTTTTCGTACAATTTTCAATATAACCTTAGCAATCTGATCTGGTTTACTTGGTTCTTGCACTGTATAAGTGGACTGGTCAAGGTTGAGAGTTGACACTATATAAGCATTAAGTTATATTACTTTCAACAGAACTGAAAAGAAAGTTATTTTCTGTGCAATTAAATCATACAAATTAATCAGAAATAACTTTACCAGAAAATTTAGACTGCATAAATAAAAAATTATACTTCACAATAGGATGTAGAAAATATATATGTGGTGTCAGTGATAAGTCTAAGTCCAGAAAGTAAATACAAGCTATAAAACGTTCCAAGAAGGAGAACCACCATTAGTAAAGTATTAATTGTATCTTTCTGTCATATAACTGTAATTAAAACAATCTCTCCTAACATAACAGCACACCAACTACAAGAAATCTCTAAATATGGGTTTGGTATATTGACATGTATATTAATGATAATACGTTGTTGTTTCTCACACCTACTTTTATCTGAATTAAATACAGTATCAGAATAATACAAATACTTCCTGTCTTTAAAAAAAAAAAAAAAAACTGTAAAAAGTTAAAAAAATATATAACTTGGAATTAAACAGTCTTAAAAGATGAGTTGCTGTTGTGCAAAATAAAAACTCATTAGTATATTACTCAAAAATCTTACCTTTGATCCTTGTCTATAATATGTTTTGTTTGTTTGTTTGTTTTTGAAGAAATTTCATTATGCAGGTGGGGTGTGATCTTATAAGACAAATCATTCATTTGACAAAAAATTCTTAACATACTTGATAAAGATAGGTAAAGCAAAATTCGTCCAAAATGTTCTATGGTATAACTGAAATAACTATTGCAAGTACCCTAGTCATTTACATTTACTACTTTATTATTATTTTTATAACTGCCAAAATGTTTGTTTGTGGTAAGTTTCATTAAAAGCTACACAACAACAATCTACACTAGCTGCCCCTAATTTATCAGTAATAACTTGAGGAAGGCAGCTAATCTTCATCACCCACAGCCAACTTTTGAGCTACTGTTTTACCAACAATGAATAATGGGATTGACTATTACATTATAATGCCCCTTGGATGAAAAGGTGTGCATATTTGTTGAGATGGGGATTCAAACTCACAACCATCAGATTACAAGTCAAGCACCCTAACCACCTGGCCATACAGGGACCTGTCAAAGCAAACCATCACAGTAACTTGACTGAACATACCACAAATGTAAAGTGTGTTGTAGGATTGAGTATTTTCATTTAATATATTTTATTAAACCTGATACATTCACAAGTTTTACTTTTAATTACTTCTATGACAAAAAAAAAAAAAAAATATACATTAAAAACAAGAAACTTGATACTTCCATAGAGGTCTTGTACTTTCCTGTTATTGAAGTCTCTTTTTCTATAGTTTCAAAACTATTAATATAACTGGCTTTCTAACTATAATATATGTGCACTGAAATATTTTCCTTACTTAGTCAAAGCAAACCATGAAATGAACAAAGAATAAGTCATAATCAATCATAAGAACTACTTAACCTCAAAAGGAAAACAGTAATTTAAAATCTTCTTTCTCTGTTGGTTGTAAATAATACAAAAGTAAATGTCTCAGAAAATTATCCAGATTTTCTGAAGGTGGGATGTTCTACTAGCAGAGTGTTACGTGAATTTCAGGACATAACTCATTTAAGCAAGAACTATAGATGCTATAAATTTACGTTACCTTGGCGATATCTAACATACAAATATGTAAGTTCTCAGGAACTTAGGAAATAAATAACAAATCGAAAGAAATTGTAAAATAAGCAATTTAGAGCAAAAAAGTTATTTGATACAAAAATGTGAAGTCTGAGAATTTATATAAAAATTTTAGTAAATTAAAACTGATATGATATTTAAGTTTCTACAATAAACTATATTTTAATGACAAGTTTATTGATATATATTGACAATAAAGTAGTTTAATTAAACTTTGAGTGTTAATTCTGTAAAAGAAGTTCTGACATGTGCATTCTGACCTACCCATATCAAAATGGTTAGTGTATCCTAAAATCAGAAATAATAACAAGATTCAGAAAATGGTGTGGGTAGTTCCTGGTTATTTTGGTAAGGGATCATTCAGCTGGTAAAAGCACCTAATTAACTAATAAATTGGGTTTGAAAAAAGCTTTGAATTGGAATTAGTAGCATTTTATAATGAAATGTTATGAGTCTGGCTACTTCTGTAACTACCATCACTAAAATTTTCCATGACTTGTAAATTTTAAACTGTTTGACCCAGAAACTTTACATGTAACACTTTCTCAGAGTTACTACGAATATTAAAATCAGGTATGTTCAATAAAGAAACTTACCTAAATAGTATTTCAGCTATTTAAAAATTAATTCAAAGCATTCCCCAAAATACATGGAAAATATAAAATGTGTATGGAATAAAAAGCAGAAATAGACCTTATAATGACTGCAAGAAAGTGGTTTAAGAAGATGAAAGCCTAGCAATCCATATGTTTGAAATGGTATAATGCTTAAAATTTTGTAAACAATCACAAAACAAGGGAAGAACATATACATTGAACAATGTACTATGAGTTAAAAATTAATGAAACAAAGACTGAGATCTGTGAAACATCTTGTTGTTGTTTTTAATATGGTTATACAACTGTCAGAATTTTAAGGATAAGTGTTTAAGTGAAACAGCTAATGAAATATTCAAAAGTGTCTGTAATTATGTGAGAATGATTTTTTTTTTTGCTGCAGGAGAGAGAGAATTGGTGGTAATATGAAGAAAAAAACATATTACAATATTTTGACTCATCACACAGTACCTAGTGGATGACAGTTTAATTGGCACTGAATTTAAGAAGGACAATGACCAAAACATGTCATTCTGCTGAATAAGAAATACCAGGAGAAACAGAAAAGAGCTGATGGCATAAAAGTTATGAAGTGGTTAGAGTCAAATTCTGTTGCTAATCAAAACAAAAACTTGTGACACTCATAGAAATATATATAATTAGGAGCTACCATTCTATATGTACATATAAAATAGTATCTGTGTAAGCCAAGCTAGTATGTACCATCTTCCTGATTTGTGATTGTAACCCGTACTGTGTCTATAGATCCAATAACAGCTCCTCCAGCAGAATCAGTCCATAGATTGCCGAGTTTCAGGAGAAAATATTCATTGTCTTCAAACCTTGCATCATCAACAACTGATACTACACAGTTTTTACTCTGTGTGTACAAATGAAAAAATACTTGTTTCAACTTTATATATTAATTATTTTAAACAGCATAAACCTTCTTATAAATATTCATGAATAAATATATTTCAAATGAATTAATTTGCACACTAAACTTATTAACAAATTGTGGAACACAGAAGTGATAAGTTTATTAGTACATTTCATATTTTTTTATCTGAATAAATAAATTTAAAGCTCTACATTTACTCATCTTGAAAATTGGCATTTGATTTTTCATAAAAGATTATATTTCTTTAGCTTTAAAGCACTTATCCTAAATGAACTGACCTTTTCACCTGGAAAGAAAGTTATTTTTGACAAATCACTTTTTGGACGTTCTTCAAAATCTTCTCTGACATAGGCTGTCTTTTGTACAGTGTAGCATAACACAGACAACTTGCTTGACAAGTCACCAGTCCTAATGACTGGGACCTGTAAAGTTCCACTATTTTCTTTAATTACAACCTTCTCTACTTGAAATTGTATGACAGGAACTGGAATATAAAAATAATTACAGATGATACAACTTTAAACGGAATTAATTACCGTCTTTATTCAGCCATATTATTGATTTCTTAGAAATTCCTGATAAGAGAGAAAATAAACAGAAATATTCTCCTATTTCTGTTTATCTAAAAATATTAACTATGTAATAAATTTAATATCACAACAAACTTACGATCAGATAAGGAGTCACTGATGATAACAGAAGCTTTGCCTGGATCAGCTAGTGAACTTCCTATAGGCGTACTTAGAAAGACTACAAATGTCTCATTTCCTTCAACTTTAGGACTGGATAGATCATCAAGTATGGAAATTGGACAACCCTAATAAAAACGTAATTACTGTTTAACACTTAAAAATTATTGCAACACAACACACAAAAAACTACTACTAATAACATTTAGAAACTTAAATTTATAAGCATGATAACTACATTAACGTAACTTGTATGTAAAGTTATAAGATTTTAACTTATAGATGTGTTTCACTCTCAGTATGTTTGAATGGCAACTGAAATACACTAATAACAGCTAGAATCTCATATTGTGTTATTAACTACTTGTGCACCCCAAAATCAACCACTTTTGTAAAGGCTACAATTTTATGATGTAATAAAAAATTCTAAATTACCCAAACAAAACAAGACTTTCCAGTGTTTCTATTTCTAGTCAGCATCTGTTAAGAAATAACTAGCTAAGCAAATGATATAATTTGATTTATATCCATATAACTATTATATTTGCACCTAATACCAACATATATACATAATACAATATATTAAACAACACTTTAAAAAATGTTGAAAAGTCAGAATTGGATTAGCAATTGCATAAAGTTTTCAATTAGAAAATATTTTTCAATTCTCCTTAATCTACTGAATATGCTGGACAAGAGCAAGTCAGTGTTTACTGTAGCAGATCTTAAAACTGAGGTTCTTTGTTTGCATTACATTACAGGTAAAAAAATATATCCATATGTATATATGCTTCATACACTGGGACAAAGGATGTGTTATAAGATAATGGTAAAATCCTATGACACAGAGTGACAAAAGTAGAGTTGCCAGTGGGTGGATGGTTGGTGCAGACATCCCTAATGCAGTTTCATGTAAAATCAAACAAACTTTTGTAAAACAATTCAATAAAAAAGGATAGATAAAAAACTTCTTATGCAGTTGGTTAATACGAAAAATTTACGAAGAGCTTTAACAATTTTAAAGCCACAAACTTAAGTATTGTAGTTATTCCTGACTTGCAAGCAATCATTACACACCTGATAACTAAAGTAAATATAGATTTTATATTTGACAACAATGGATTATCAATCAATGTTATATTTCTCAGTGATTCTAACAGAATTTAAATAATAACCTATAGTATGGAAAACCTAGTTCCAGAAGTGTCTTTATTTTGTACAATAAGTACTGGGGAGTTGCTTACTAATAAGAATATTATCTCTTTTGTCATCTATACAGTTTTTATTTTACTTCTATGAATCAAAGACACTCAGTACAGAGAATGAAGAGGGAATAATGCATGCCAGTATCAATACTATGTAAAAAAAAGCCCTAATTATCTTCACAAAGATTTTTATGGCAATTTTATTGAAACAAAAAACAAATGGAATTTTTATATAAGACATTTCATAAAAGTTTTGGGTAATTGCCTAAGCTGACTTTAATGTATACATCGAAAAAAGTTGAATCTTTTAAAATTAATGTGCAAAAATTATGTTCAAAAGACAAAAGAAACTCATTCCTAATAATAAATAAAGTTATTAACAACAAATCCAAGTAATATCTTCCTAACTTCAATTTCACTAAAAACTTAACTCTCCCTTACAGATGTCAATGAAGCTCTTTATTCTACAAATGAGTAACAAAAAAGCTAAAGCAAATTAATAACTCAAAGCACATCTACAGTATTCATAAAACAATTTATCTTAATTTGAATAATACTGCAAAACAGGAAGTCACCATCATTACTTATTTGAATTATTCCTATAAAATTAAAAAAGAAATTTTTTTTCATGGACAATACCTCTTATTATTCACTTATTCCTATATAGTTGTTTCTCTCCTATAAATTCTTTTATTGTATGTTAAGATGTTTAAAATAAGGTTTTTCTTTAAACTGAGAATTATCACAAGTGCCACACAAAGAAAAATCACTAAGAAAAAAATTTAACAAAAATTAACACAGTCAGAGGAAAAAAATTAGGATTTGACCTTAAAATAGAAAACACTTTGTGAATAATGAATTAAATCCTAAAGAGTGCAAGGAGAGGAAGCATAATGTAAATCACTTTTACACATATCTGTCATATGATCTATAAGAAATGATATCTATTAATTTCTGTTAACAGATGGTTTAGACATATTTTTAAAGTATCCTAACAACTGAACTACATAACATTCATCATATTAGTATGACAAAAAAAAAAGATAAAACTTGGAATGAAATTAGTCCACATGAGGTGTGTCCTTCATGTGAGAAAACTACTGAACTAATTACCATCCTCAAAAGAAAAAAATATATATACTGTAACAGGAATGCATACTATTACCATGCAATTATTTTAACTCAGTTAAAACAGACACATTCTTTTAACTATATATCAAAGAAAATCCCAAAATAATGTTTTTCTGTGGATGAAACATCTTCTCAAAGCAATTCTTCTTTTGTTCTTAAACATTTTATTTTTATCTTGATCTTTAAGAATTGTTTTTCAATATATTTATAACATCTATGAAACTTACAAAACTCAGTAGAAAGAACAATAGATGTTCTTGAATTATTTATTATGATTTTCATTGGTTGAGCATTGACCAATCATATCTAAAACTGTCAATCACTGAATGATCTAGTATTATGGAAATGGATACAATAAAAAGAATAAAGTATTTCATTCTTACTGTTCCTTATGACTTGCAATTTTCTTTTCCTCTTTCAACTGGGTTGTAACATTTTTAGGTAATCTCTCTTTCTGATCACTATAACTTCAATACAAATCCCCATTATTATTTTATCCACAAAGATAAAAGATACACCTTCTAATCTTATACTTGCAACTAAGACTAGAATATCTGAAGCATCTATCTATTCTCCCAGTCTATATTGATTCTGGTACTAAAAACAGATATTCTACAGGTAAATTAGTATGCAAAAGGCAACAGACTTTTGCCAAAACCTTGATATTTAAGAGGGGGGGAAAGAGTACTGGACCACTGTATATAATAATGAAAGTAATAAACTTGACCAAAGGTAGATGTTGTACATATATAAAATGTATCCACGTTGGCAGTCTAAAGGTTAATAATAATTTTCCATATTACTTGGATCGAGGTAGCATTCCTTTAAAAAAACTAAGTATAAAGAATTGAAGGTTTTTGTGCTTTCATAAAACTATACGGTTATCTTGTGATGAATAAAACTAGTAAGATACACTGTTTTAGTATATTAATAATGTGTTCAGTGTGGATTTTTTATATTCATCAACCTCTGTAATGTATATTTATGAAAGAATAAAGATAAATAATGCATTTAAGAAACAGCTAGAGTTCTTCCCTGTATAAAAAATAAGCTCAAAAACAAATATTTTTAGAACTAACAAACCCATATTTCAGTATAATCTTTTTCTTTATGCAACAATGTATAGTATAATATTTACTGCTATTGCCTTAGTAGCAATATAGAACACATTTTATCAAACTCTTGTGTTTGATCAGGCAACAGTATACAAGGTAACTAGTATGACAAGTATTTCCTTAATAATACTTGCAATGAACATAAATAGTACTGATATTTTCAACCTGCACAGTACCTTAAAAGCAAATGAGCTAAAAAAAGAGAGTTTGGTTATATCTATCTCTAATTTTGTTCTATTGACCAGAGACAAGAGAGCAAGCCAGAAGCAGCTGCTGACATAATAGACAGCTATATCTGACTTTATATGAAATACTGGATTGAAGTAATCCATATAACATGCCTACAATCATAAAAAAAGCATCAACCTGTTCAGTGCCATAGACAAAATAACTCGTCCAAGCCGATTGGCAACACAGTGCCATGGACAAGTTAATTCATTCTCAATAATACCTAACTTCAATGCTAGATGTCAGCACCATACATACATTTGACCTACAAAGAAGCATTAAAGTTGTATTGTAGCAGCTGAAATACTTGGCAGTCAACAAGTTAAGGCTTGAACCTTGAAACTACAGACTCACAGCCCAGCATGATGACAACATTTGATTACTCTGTTTCATCAGCACAGAATAGCTGGCAAAATCTATTGTTCTTTTCACCCAAACATGAAACATTTTGCAGTAAAACCTGTCTAAGCCAGAAACTGTATAGGGCAGAAACCTGTACAAGCCAGAAATATCGAAATTTTGCAGCATTATCTTAAGATTCCTCTTATAACAGACCCTCTATATGGTGGAACCTGCATAAAGCAGACAGAAAACTATTTTTCACCTAACTCATCTATCAACAAATAGTATTAGAACCTGAGTAAGCCAGAAATGTTTTGGATTAAATATTAATTTCTTATTTAATTAATAATCTGTTTAAATATTAATAAATCCTCAGACATTTTGTTACAGTAAGTATTGGTTAAATATATTCTGTTCTCTTTTCTGCCGCCATTATGCCAAAGGTTGCCATCAGAAAGAACAACTGACTGTACTTTTGGTCGCATTTGCCAATGGAAAACTAGACAAACCATGGTTAATAAGTGAAAGTGAAAATCAGAGCTGTTTCAAAAATTTAAGGAAGAATGAACTTCCTATGGATGGAAAGCCAATTATAAAGCATGGATGACAAGAGCTATATTTAAAGATTTTTTTTGAACAAATTAAATAAAAGAATGGAACAAAAAGAAAGGAATATTCAACTTTTCTCAGATAATACAACTTGTTACCCAAAAGTTCAACTTTAAAATGTTCATTTAGTCTTTCTACCTCCATGTACAACACCAGTTTTACAGCCACTAGATAATGAAATTATACAGTGTATAAAACTGAAATACAGAGAAGTGATGATTCAGCATATTATTGCTAACACAGACAACTGTAAGAGAGCATCTGAAATAACCATGAAAATTGATGTGTTAGATGTAATTGCATTTTTTAAATCATTTAATCAAATGCGTAAACGATGAATACATAATAAATTACTTTCAAAACTGCGGATTTATTCTTCATAATGGCAGAGATTGTGGAGAGATTTATGACAATTCTCGCAAAATCCAAACTCTGATTGAGAAGATTGATGCAGATGATTATGTGAACAAAAAATTTGGTGAACATTGACAAGAAGTTTTAACAGAAACTGATGAAATTGATTTAAAATCTATAATAGGATCACAAGGTTGTAACAGTGTGAGAGATTCAAAAAAAGAACAAAACAGAAGAGATATGAAGAAATTGAAATTCCTACTCTATTGCAAGTGCTAAGTTATATTAATGCTATCAAATTGTATGCCAAAATGAAAGGGGAAAATGAACTTCATTAAAAGGCCATAGAATTGGTGTTCTCTTTTAACCACACGAGAAAGCCCATTAAAAAATGAAACAGTTAAAACTGGACACTTTCTTCAAATAAATTTCATTCAGAGATTGTGTAGTTATGTATATTTTGAATGTCTATTTTTGTTCTTATTCTAATAAATATAGCATAAACAGTGTAATAACTTTATTCGCAAACATCTTACCTCCCTTTAGTCAAGCAAGTATAACATTCCACTCAAAAATTATATATAATTAAGGAAATGCACGTTTACTGCCTAAACCAGAAATCCTGCCAAAGCTGAAAATTTTACTCGGTCCTGTGCGATTTGGCCTTAGACAGGTTTTATTGTAACAATTTAGTACTTCTTAATCAATAATTAATGAACAGAATAATTTTTAAAATGTTAAAGTTAATTGAAATTGACACTCACTGCTGAAGTCTGGCCTGCTCCAAAAGTTATTTGAATGGAACTTGGAACATAGTCCTGTCCAGGTAAGGCTGACAAAGGTTCAGAAGTGCGAGTTCCACACCAAACTATTGTTGGTTGGGAAAGATCTGGACCTTCACGAATTACTTCTATTTCAACCTCTCCTGCTTCTTCATTAAACAGAAAGACACTTTGTGCCAGGTAAACTAAGGATTCTGAAATAAACAAATATTTTCAGGATCTAAAATAACTTTTCATAATTGTTTTCATGTTTAAAAGGGAACTGTTGTTTCAGAGATTTGGAATAATATATAGAAATGCTGTTTTAATCACTTATTACAGTAAACAAAAGTATTTTTATACCTCACTCAACATAAAGGAAATTACTTAACATACCTTTTCAGTAAAAAAGAAAGATACAGAGAAGGAAAAAAGTAAAAATCCTAACCATATCTTCCTGGGTATCACAAGGTTTTAGTGGCTCACGTTCAAAGGTTTATTAAACTACTACTTGGATACAAGTTTTAAATTTTTAATTTTATCAGGCAATATTTTAGAAAATTTTGGATTTCTCCTATTGTGAGAAAGATGAACAATATTAAGTAAGCGTCCCATCTTTTCTACTTACACCACTCCTCCAATCAATAAGAAAAAAAAAATTGAAATGTATTTAGGAGGTTTGAGAGATTGCATAAATAAAGTTTTAGATTTTTGAGATGTGGTATTTTTAATAATTTTAATCGACCATTTCAAAACAAATACTCAATATATTCACTGACAAATCTTTTTTTTTAATAATATTAAAAATATTTTACATATGAAAGACGTATAATGAAAAACTGAGAAATTTCAAGAAGATATACACACTACATTAAAAGTTTGTAGTATCATATCTATAAAGACTTTGCCCAAGTAAAAAAAAAAGGTCACATGATCAGTCATATTGAGAGAGTTAATGTATAATTTAGTCAGTGATTGTTTACAAATGTTTAATATGCTTATTAATTTGATATATATTTTAATACAGCATAAAATTGTTTTGATAATGAAGAGTTATACTTGTAATGTTTACCATCATTAGGCCCATCTATTACAACAATAGCTTTTGTTATATTCCCTATACGAGCCTTAGATGATGGACTGGTGAGAATGATTTCAAATTCTTCTTTATTCTCAAAGAGGCTATCATCAATAATCTAGGAAAGAAAGTAAATTTACATTACATTAATTATTTATGAAAATGGCAAAAAATAACTGCACAAGTATTTTTCATTCAAGTAACTAATCAGAGTTATTCATAAGAATAATAATATACCTTACACAAACTGTAATTAATATGAAAAGGACAATGAATAACTATGAATAATTTCTACACATGGGAGTTCTAAGTTAATAATAAATAATTTATTAAGCAATAATGAAATGCTCCTTTGTTTTATTAAATTTCACCCAAAGTTACTATATCCATCCTCAATTTAGAAGTGAAAGACTAATCTAAAGAAAACACCACCTACAACCAACTTTTGGGCTACTCTAATCAAATATTGAGATTCATCATCACGTAATGATTTTACAGATGAAAGAGCAAACATGTTCAGATGGAATCATGAGTGTCAGCAGAACCTTTTGTTTGGGGGAAGAGGACAGAGTTGTGTGAAATTGTGAAAGGAATTAAATATTTATATACACATACACAGATGCTGAATAAATAGCTAAATAATTATGTTTCTCAATACTGTTAGATATGAGCTATTAAAAACTTTCAGCATTTACTTAAGTCCAAGATTATTCTGTAGCAGAAAATAATCTTAATGCTAGCACAACACATCTCCTTTCAAAGTTTTTAAATTTGTTTGGAATTCTTATTTTAACTTCAGTCGAAGCTGTATGTTAATTCACACTAGATGTTAATTTCTACAGTAAAATTTAGTCAAAGAAGCTATCTAAATGATTGGTCAGCTACAAAGAAAATGTAAATCATTACAATGTTGTTATATTTTCAGTAAGATTCGTTTTTTATACTTCACGAAAGAGTTAAACTTCACTTGAAAATGTTTTGTTCATGTTCATTCTGCTGATCATATACTTGTACTTTTTCTTTTAAATGATTAGCCAAACAGTTGATTTCAAAAGTGAAGCTTAATTTGATCTTATTTCATTTTATTAAATGAAATTTGTTACTTATATTAAATTAAAGATAGTATATCATTTTAATAGGTCATTTCAATGCTCTTTTAATTTTCACAAAAATGCAACAGATAAATGAAAAGTAAACTGAATAAAAAGCTAATCCTCTGAATAAAGTTTCCATTGTTTTTCAACTTCCTTCATTCCACTTACAACAAAACATTTGTACTTCCATATTAAATCCTGAAATCTCTCACTAGTATACCATGTGAGGATTGTACATTATTCTTTTAATATTAGAAAAGCAATATTTAGCTTGTAGTAAATGCAATTTTCTAATTATAGCAAAATAAATTTGTTTTTGATGTAATTCATCCTATAACATAGAACAGCTTTTATGTCTATATCAAATATGATTAATCCCACTAGAGAACAACACTGAACTCAGTTTTGACAAGTAATTTATCACAGAGACAAATACCTCATACAATTTAAAATACACATTGTTACATGTCTCAGATGAGTCTGATTTATTTTATGTACATTGTATATTACAATTTCAAATAACTGGAAATTTTAATTTTAATTTATTAGTTAACTGAATGTTAATATGTATCAAATTTATATTTGCCAAGATTAATACACACAATAATCTTTCTAAAAAAATATATTTTATTATACAAACAACAATTCAGTTTATAATTTTCAAATAATGATTTACATACAAAAGTTTTACAAGCTCGCAAACAATATTCAGTCCTCTATCTGGTTTGGAACTAAATATTTTATCAATAGACCACATTCATGATGATGAAATAATTTTGAGTTGATATTGTTACATTTCTCTAATCAGGAAAACTTGCTAGCTCTATTCTTGATTAGCCTCACATGTTTTATGAGCTCACTTTTTACTGAAGATATCTAATGCCCTCATCATAACATCTAAAGTTAATTCTCTGACGTTGCATGGTTTATAATGTTTGAAACCTATAAACGATCCTGGTCACATATCTGTAGGTTTAAGCAATTTCAGTTGGCCCAACAATATACAACATACATCGTTGTTTCATGTGATTGCGTGTCTGTCTGTCTGTCTGTGTGTGTGATTGCGTGTCTGTCTGTCTGTCTGTGTGTGTGTGTTTGCGTGTCTGCGTGCGTGCGTGTGTGTGATTATGGTGATAACGCACTAATTAGTAGCCCAGTTACCTCAACTAACTAATATAACTCAAAATCACCACCAATTAAGCCGACTGTAACTAACAAGTTTCATAGTCTAAACAAGCCTTTACATGCAGTAAAGTGTTCATCCACATAAAGGAGTGCTAAGTTGTTTAATCACCTTACTGACAACTAAATATAGTTGTCAGAAAGTTAATTCATTAATTCCGTAACATATTAATTTTTGTATCAATACTTCAATGTTAACAATAAAATAATGTAATTATTACAAATCTTACAAAATCTGATTAACTGTGAAGTTATTACGCTTATAACAGAAGGGCATGGTGCATTACTATTAAAAGAGGATAAGCCTTATATTGGAAAAGTAATATAAATATTTTTGATAAAATTATCAATTATTTTAATTTATAAATCTAAATAATGTATCCTAACACCTTCATGCCAATGCTTGTGAAAAACATCACAAGTGTTCTAATGGTCTGAAAAAACTATTTAGTTAAATATCACATGCCACACATCACTTCAAAAAGAAAATGGCTTCATCACATACACTACAAGTTACCCAAGAATAACACAGCTTCTTCACATGTGCTACAAATTATCTATAAAGAATATAAACATTGCTTTATCACAAGAACCATAATTTTTCAGGCAAATTATTTCACTGAGAATAATATATCTTCATCAAATGTGCCAAAGGTTACTCTAAGAGTAACATAATTTTATCACGTTATCAATTACCCAAGATGTACATAACTTCATTCCATACAGAATAACAAAACTTCATCAAAAGTGTCACAGGTTATCCTTAGGACAACATAATTTTATTACATGCTGCAGCAAATTATCAAGGAAGAATACTGCTTTACCCCCTCTAGCTCTGCACCACCCAGTAGGAACATAACACACTTTTTGTCACTTTAGTGAAAAATGCTGTAATAACACAGTTGATCCATCCCATCTCTAAAACAAACCCTTATATTAACAACTATCTGTACTATCTCTGGGAATATCATTAAATATTACAAGTGATTTATGACATCCTTGAGGGATATACACTGCTGTCCAAAATTTTTAGACCAATGAACATAAAAATGTTCTGTTCATAAAAAACAGAAAAAACATGCATTTTGCATTGTTAGACTCAACCACTTATTTGAGTAGAACTTCAAAAGATGAAAATAAGAAAGAGGAAAATAAAAGTAAGAAATTTTTTTAGCATTCAATAGGGAAAATGTGAACACTGTTGAATTACTCGAAATACTAGCTAGTCAAAAGTTTAAGACCATACCAAAATGCCCAACAAGAAATCTCAATAGTGAGTTGCAAGCCATCATTGCAAATAACTTCAAACATTGACTTTCACATGGTCAATATAATCGTTTGCAGAAGGCTGGCTGGAATGTTTTTCCAAGTGGTGATGATGGCTTCGCGAAGATCATGCACCGTTTGGAATTGACGTCAATTTCTATAAACTTCCTTTGCCATCTACCTCCAAACATTTTCAATGGGATTCAGTTCGAGTAAACACGTTAAATGATCCAAAAGAATCACGTATTTGCCATGAAAAAGTCCTTTATCCTGCAGGCATTGTGGAGTGCATTGTTGTCCTGCTGAAAAATCCAGTCATTTCCACACAAGCAAGGGCCTTCAGTCAATAAGTGTGCTTTCTCCAACATGCCAATGTAGCAAGCTGCTGTTTGATACACCTGTGTAACCTGAAGGTCCATTGTTCCATGGAAGGAAAAAGCACACCAGATCATGATGGAACCACCTTCACTGTGTCATGCAGAAAATGTCTCTGGTGTAGTGGGATATCCTTATCATGCCAGTAACGTTAAAAACCATCTGGACCATCCAGGTTAAATTTTTTCTCATCAGAAAACAAAATCTTCGTCAATTTTTCTACGTCCCATGTTTGATGCTTTACAGCAAAGTTTAACTGAGCTATTTCGTATTGTGGAAGGAGATGTGGCCTTTGAAAATTTTTGGTTTTTAAAGTCTTTCTCTCTTAAATGCCGACTTATGGTTATTTAGCTGTATTCTGTGTCCGTAAGGGCATTAAACTAGTTCAACAATTGGCTGGTGTCTTGCCAGACAACCAGTCGCATCCTCCTGCTCAACACTGGCGAAATTTTCATAGGCCGACCTCTTGAAATTCTCATTCCATACCCCTCTAGGTCTTTCAAGAAATTTGCAACAGCAATTTTTACTACGCCCAATCTCCCCAGCAATAGCCTTTGAAGACATTTATGGTTTTTAAAGCCTTTCTCTTGTAAATGCTGCATTATTGTTGTTGAGCTGCATTCTGCATCTGTAAGGGCCTCAATCTGGTTCAGCAATCAGCTGGTGTCTTGCTGGACAACCCATCGAATCCTACTGCTCAACGCTGGTAAAATTCTCTTGGACAAACCACTTAAAATTCTTCTTCTGTATCCCTCAGGGTCTTTTAAGAAATTTACAACAGCAGTTTTACTATGCCCAATCTCACCAGCAATGGCTCATTGAGAGAGACCTTGCTTTCTTAGCTCAAAAATTCTGTCACGTTCAAACTCTGTCAACCTTTACCCTTTACTATTTTTTTACCCAATGTAACACAAAAGATGTTGACAATGCTAAAGCTTGAACATAAATGACTTAATTTCTTTACATGTTTACCAATTAATGCTGTGTTTCAGTTTGGTCTTACACTTTTGACCAACTAGTATCTAGGGTAATTTTATAATGTTCACATTTTTCCCATTAAATGCTAAAAAAGTTTTTTATTTTAATATTCCCTTTTCTTATTTTCATCTTTTGAAGCTCTACTCAAATAAGTGGTTGAGTCTAACAATGCAAAATGCATATTTTTTTCTTTATATTCATTCACCTTTACGATTTTGGCCAGCAGTGTATTTACTTGTAGTATCATAGGTACTCTGTGTAATAACTCTACAAGAAATGCTTTAACATCATATGCATTTCATTTCACAACTGAGGAATAAATAGGCATAGTGGGTTCAGTATGTAACCCTTATAATAGAAATATTTACTATAACATTACAAATACTGAGAAAAACAGATCTAGCAAAATTGATAAACAGTGTAACCAAATAACAAATGCTTACCTTAACGTCACAAGAGCTTCTTGTCACTCCTGAGGGAAATACCACCCTGGACACTTCGTTGTTAGGTCGTGATCTGAAATCAGCCCCAGAATCCAGTTTATCAGCCTGGCTGCCATCTGCTGTTAGAGCGTTTGTGTAGCAAATAGCTGATATAGCATGGCTTACATCCCCTAAAAAGGATTCTTTACTTAGATTAAGTAAAATGTACTACACACTGTTCAAAAACACTCCACTGAAAATATGTTCATATTAGCACTTTGTTATGATGTTTCTAGTATTTTCATGTTGTCAAAGACAGAAACTAATCTACCCCTTATTTGAGGAATTCCTGTTTTGCACTGGTTTTCTCCAAGCAAACTTGCTCTAGATCTATTACTAAAACATGGGTTGCACTGTCACCTCTCTCTTCACACCTGCATTTTTTGTTTTCCATGTACTTGGTCTTGACTAGCTGCCTTCCCTCTAATCTTACACACTGCTAAATTAGGGGCACCTAGCACAAATAGCCCTCATGTTGCATTGCATGAAATTCAAAACAGACCACACAATCCTGAATAAATTAATAAGTGTCATGAAACATTTTACCGAATAATTGTTTTTTTTCATTTCTGTAATTAATAAGCCAAAACTCTAACATGTAATATGAAAAAAATGAGTTCCCTATTCCATACAAAACAGCAATGTTTAAAATAAAGTGACATTGCCTTTAGAGAATTACTTCATTGGCATTGTTTACTATAACATACTGTAGGAATTACTGATGCAAAACCTTATTAAAATATTTAAGAATAATACACTGACAACGATTTTAAAACACAATGTTTCTTCACTAGTATTCACAGCCAAACAGCTAACTACAAAATGTACCGTTAATAGTATTCAGAGTCAAATAGCTACGTGTAAAATGTTCCATTAATAGTATTCACAGTCAAATAGCTACCTGCAAAATGTTCCATTAATGGTATTCACAGCCAAACAGCTAACTACAAAATGTACCGTTAATAGTATTCAGAGTCAAATAGCTACGTGTAAAATGTTCCATTAATAGTATTCACAGTCAAATAGCTACCTGCAAAATGTTCCATTAATGGTATTCACAGTCAAATAGCTACCTGCAAAATGTTCTAATAGTACTCACAACATGACTACAGTATGTAAACTATAAAAGTGAGATAGATGAACAGTAATTACTCAGTAGTGCTCAAAATACCGTATAAAGAGTTTCTTGATTGCTAAACTTAGTTTCCTTTGTAATATTCACAATAATATAAATTAACAGTACATAAACTACACAATACTTAAAAGTAATGATCATAATAATTTACAACAACAGTATGTTAATTGCAAAGCAAAATCTTATTCGTAATGTTACAAAATAAAACACAGTAATAGTACATGAACTATAAGTTTTACAAATAACATATATAACACTATATTGACACTAAGTTACATAAAACTAAGTAATGTCACTTGTAACAAAAACCGAGGAAAGAATTACATGAAAGAACCTTTCAAAATTAAAAGCTATTCTGTAATAATATGCAAATAATGATATGAATGAGCACATGAGCCATGCCATTGTTAAACTCCCATATTTATTAAACCCATACAAAGAAGGAATACTTTAATTAGTTGCTTTCAAGACATCAGTAAAAATTAATCATGATCAGTAAAAAGTAGGTATGTAAGATCTCCTTGAATGAAACACATGACACCATTCACTCAAAACAAAACAAGTTCAGAGCAAAAAATGCTCTTTCGACTGATGTGAAAATAGAAACAGATATAGAAAATTAAGGGCAGCAAAACATAAAAAATAAAATTGTTTAAATTAAATTAAATTAAGATAATATTTAAAATAGTTGTATATGTTTCTCGTAATTCAAACTCTGAAGACTGAATCCATTACTAGTAGTTGAGTAAATGACAAAAACTGTTTAGTATAATAAATATTTTACCAGTTCGTCTCACATGAGCAAATAAGTAGCTGTCAGTTTCGTTGATGTGATAAACTTGTTCCTCAAAGCTGATCAATGGTTCTGTAAGATTTAAAAATTTTGGGTTTAGTTTCATAAGAAATTGTTTATTATGATTTTTTAGTTGAATACAATGGCTGAAACAATATTTTAAATTTTTAAAGAGAAGATTATTTTTTTCCATCTTTTTTACATTATTATGCAAAATCTAAAAATGGTAATCTCGAGAAAAATAATTCTTCCACTAATAATGAAAATAAATTCCTTAATGTCTTTACTTTTAAACAGAGATATTTCACTTACATTCACAAAATACTATTCTATTTTTACATAAACTACATAATTTGAATACCAAGAATACTAGCTTTGCATAGCATACACAACATTGTGTATGCTATGAAATAATGTTCAAGATTATTCACTCAGTACAGTATTAATCACTGATGCATTTTCTGAATTCTAATTTACAAACAAGTGTGCAGAGAAACAATAATTAAATATAAATTTCTACAAATAACATCTATCTTTACCATCTTCAACGTCATCAATGAAAACTTTAGCCACACTTGGTTGTCCCAGCAATGCATATGATGGACTACTTAACTCCACTGTGAAATCTTCTACTCCTTCATACACTGAATCATCATTGATGAAGATGGTACAAAACTTTTCATCCTCCCATTCTTCAAACTGCACCTGTAATCACCCACCAAACTTTTTCATTCAGATGTTTCATTTCAAAGATTTCTCAAATACTAAATGGATTGTATATGTAGTCAAATCAGACTTATAAAAATCAATCATTTTTAATTATTACTTTATGATCACAAAAACGTTTAACACTAAACAAATATTTGAAATTTTAAAAGATTTAAACAGATTTTCTTCTTGTATTTTTTGTGATAAAATGATAAGACTTGAGTTACTGACTGAAAATATACCCTTATAAATGAAATTGGCTTATATTTTAGAAAAAGAATCTGTGCTCAGAACAAGAATCACAGATAAAAACACCAATATCAATTTAATTAATTTTGGCAGTTAAAAATACCTTTTATTTTAAATAGAAACACAATATAATTTGGTTGTTTCTTTGTAATTAAGTACAAAGCTAGATAATGTACCATCTGTGCTCTGCCCACCATAGGTATCAAAACTAGGTTTTTAGCATTTTAAGTCTGCAAGCAAACTGCTGTGCCACCAGGTGTGACCACAATATGGTAATCATATCTTATTGGTAATAATTTCTTCACACTATAATGGAAACACACCTGTCCTGAGTAAGGTACAAAATCTTGAGTGTTGGAATGATGGTTAAATTTGAAGTTCGCTGTACCATCTCTAGTTGCACACTGGACAATAGAATACTGTAAAAATACATTACAAACAGGTCTGAAGTTGAAATTTTGATATCAGTGTTACACTATTCAATTGATATATATATCTCCTAATGCATATAACTTTCCCAAAGAGTAAAAAAAAACGTTTTAGATAGTTTGAGTCATATGTGATAATATATTTAACCAAAGATTAATAGATGATAAAGTGCAAAAGAAAAACCAAAATACATAGCATATGAAATAAATGTAGTACTTCTGATAACAATAATAATCAAATTTTAAGACAGATATCATTTTTAATGTTATTTTATCTAATAGACACATACTTAATTTTATATTATGAATTTTGGGGAGCCAAAATGAATATGTCTCAATGGTTGTTGTTTAAATTTAGTTTAATACATTAACTGCTGTGAAGGCATCATCTAAAAAAGTGCTGATAAAAATTTAATACAATATCATTTTGTTTTAGAATTTAAACAACAGAAATATTAACATTTCTAAAACATATAATCTTTCCATATTTATATTTAAGATGCACATGTACATTGTTAAAAAATGCACAAAAATGTAAGACATGCACATTTGCAATCTCAGCAGTGAATACTATAACCATATCTTTGTTCGCAATATCATTCTGCCCATACAAACTGTTCTGAACTGTGAAAGAAAAAAACTACATAAAGTGACTGATTGTGACATCTAAACTTACCTGTTTCAGATTTCCTGATCTCTTTACTTTCAGTTGTACCATTCTTGAGCTCTCACTTATATTATAGGTCTGTTTTGAAAAACTAATCCTTGCCCAACGTACATGGAAAACATTATCACTGATAACATTTGGTTTAGCATCTTCCACATTAAAAACAAACTTGTCACTTGTTACATTACTTGCATCAGTTAAAACGTAGCGTAACATGCCAGTGTTGATATCATCTATCAGTTGAAAAAAAAATTCAAGATATATTTTCCTTAATGATAGGTATTTCACATAATTAAAAAATTAAATGCTATACATAGCACTACTATTTATCCACAAAGTTTTTGACAGTACCTTGTTGTTAATATTTATTAACTATGCAACTTAAATGCTCAACAGGAAAACTGAATCAGCAAATAATATAAAAACTTTCTTTATTGAAATATACATAAGAAATATTTAGATTTGAAACAAGAACAAAGTATAAACTGACTTTGTGAGAACAGTAAGACTGGAGAACCAGGATTGCTAGCATGCTCTATGTGGCCATGGACAGGAGATTGAGTCACTGTATACAAAAGATCCTCTGGCCTAGTGTCAGCATCTTCAGTTAGTAGATCTCTCTTAGAAATAGCATTCATAGGCTGCTCAAAAACAAAATTATACCTTCATGTAAAACTTACACGATATCTTCTATATCATAAATATCAACATTTTTTGCTTTTTGTTTTTTCTTGCAAATACAAACTAGTCACAGCCATTTTTCTTTTCAAACATTTCTAAATACTCCTGAATTATGTCTTGGAAGAGTACATCAAAAAATTAGTGAATAAAACTACCTTTCCTTCAAATATTTCCAAGTATTGAATCCCAAGGTTAGCTGTCAATATTGGAGTTCCATCATCTACAGGTAATACATTAATGGAGAAGACCTATAGGAAAACTTTTTTTAGTAATTGCAAACACTATACAGTAAAATCATCCCTAATATATATAATTCAGTAAAACAAATAAGCAGTTTTAATACTTTTAGACTCCAGTGACAGTGGTGAAAATGTTTTATGGAAAACATTTTCCAATTATTTATTTCTTTATTTAAAAAGTGAAATAGGTTTAAAGTACGAGAAAAAATGGCTTTGGTAAATTCTGATAATTTGAATTTGCCTTCAGTTTTTTTATTTACTAGACTCTCATAACTACTGGTCCAGTTCAGCTTTACTGTTTCTGACAAGGTTGCTAAATGTGGCATTTATATTTTGTATAAACATGTAGCTTGTGACAAAATAAGTCCTTAGATGTTTCAGGAATATGTCATTCTTAACAAGTGGTCAACTATCAAAAAGTGGAACTTAAATGATGGCATCCATAAAATTAAATAAAAAATCCCAACTTATATTCCAAAAGTAAATATAACATCTTTTTTTAATAAGCTACAACTGTTGTCCTACACGAGATACCAATTTTTTGTTAGTTTCTCATGAGCGTCAGACTCCAGAAGTGGACAGTTTATTTAACAATTCAATGAAATAACTGTCAATGAAACAATTCTTAAATTAATTACATTAAAAAAAAATTTACAGAAGTTATCTCTCCAAATAACAAAGAATAACTGTTTTTGGTCCTGAATGAAAAACTTCATATAAATGTTTTTAAGAGCATTCTCATTAAGTGGTGTAAAAACAAAATTACTGAAATAAGTATTTATATAAATGCAAAAACTAACGAGTTGGATAAATGCTAAAGTGCTCAAAATAAAATATATTTCATATCTATATTCAACAATATGTTTTATGTTTTGGTGTTTAATGTTTAAATGTTCAGGTATTTATTATCATAATCTGTGACAAAATGGCAAATATGTTATGATACTTGCCATTTTGTACCAATTATGTATGAAAACACCAGACCATTCTACACTTCACAACAGAAAACCAAATATTATTCCTACACTTATGAATAACATTAATGATTTTAAATACAGATTTACAATACCACCTAAATATCAAAGAGCTGAAATTTTAATGGACTATTCTTGTTATGAAAACAACCAGAAGAATCCATACAAAGTATCTTCCGAGATTCTCCTAATTTTAAATTATGAACTTGTCCAAAAGTATACAACTAACTTGTTGCATCTTCATTGCCTACAATAAAATAATGCAGACACTACTCATTTAAGTATGAATATCTAAATTTTTTTTTGGACTGCAACAATTATAAAACTTTTCTGGTCAGAAAATAATATGTACCATTGTAATCAGTACATTCTTGATCCTTCATAAAAATATCACCTGTCTCCTAATGTAACTACAAAATATAAAATTTGGAAGAAATATGCATAGAAACAAACTCATTATATTAGGAAACAAAAACACAAACTCAAAACATAAACAAGTGATTTCTTTTAATAATGTTGAAAGACTACATCAGAACTAGCTGCATGCATATTCTAAAAACTTCATAATCTACAGATACTCAAATCAACTTGTCTTTCATAATTAATTCATTATTTATGTATCAATAAAAGAATATTACTTAATCTAAAACTTAAGAATTTTTGGTTGTAAATCCAATACCTGAGACTACTAGTCTTAAAGTGCATGACAATTTACAAATTTTAGAATAGAAAGCACATACATTATTCCAGCATGAAAAGTAACTGATCTAATCTATGAAAACTTTTCTATACAATTTTCACTTTAACTGTAACTTATTTCCAGAAGAATATAACAATGTTTTAGGGCAACATGGAATTTACTGATCCATCTTAATAATTTTAGTGTAGTTCAAAGGATGAAACAGCTAAGAATGTAGCAAAAATCTTAAAAATAGCCCTAATTGTTCATAAATATAACAATCTTTCCCTAAAACTCGCTTAAATTTACTTCTTCCACAACATTCAAAGGCAACTCATTCCAAAGGCCAACTACCCTATTGGAAAAAGATGGCTCCTACTCTGCAAAAATTCTTTATTTGTGTCCATAGTCTTACTATTTCCATTGTTAAGTATGAAAAAAGATGATACATCAACACTATTGATTCCTCTTACAATCTTAAACACTTCAAACAGATCTTCGTAATTATTCTTCTTTTAAGAGGAAACAATTTAAGAGATTCAGTCTCTATTAATATGACAACCCCTCCCTCCCAGAAACCATTCTAGTAATCCTTCTCTGAACCATTTCCAACAATTCAGTGTCTTTCCTAAGGTAATAATCCCAAGACTGAAAACAGTATTCCAAATTTGGCCTAAACATAACCTTTACAATGAATTTATAACCTCTTTATACTGGTATTCAATATTTCTGTAGATACAACCTAAAAATCCTATTTGGTCTACTACTAGCAACAGCATACTGCTTGAATGGCTTTAGAGACTGACAAACTATTATACCAAGATGCCTTTCTCTCATGACACTGCTAAGGTTATTTCCAACCAAATTAAATTTATAATTCAAAATTATGATAACCCACATGCATTACTATGCATTTACTGTATATAAAATCCATTTGTAATTTATCTGCTAACTCATTAAATGATCGAAATCCTTCTGCAAAGCAGCAGCATCTTCTTCACAGTCAGCATCACCCAAGACCTTAATATCATCTGAAATTGTAAGTAATTTATTGATCATTCTTTCATCTATGTCATTGACGTAAATAAAAAAGAGAGTTCCTAAAACTGAGCCCTGAGGTACCCCACTTGTGACATTAATCCAGTCTGACTGAACTGCATTTGTAACAACCATCTGTTTTTCTTCCATCCAGCCATTATTCTATCAAATTTGTTAATTTATCCCCCAAAGCTATAGACATATTTTTCAATACAAGGCTTCTAAGTGGCATCTTGTTAAGTGCTTTATGAAAACCCAAATATACCAAATCTGCACATTCACCCTTATCTACATAAGCATTAACCTTTTCAGAGAATATGAAAAGATTTATAAGGCAAAATTTTCCCTTAGTGAAACCATGTTGACTATCCAATAAGATTCTAAACTTTGTTAAATGACTTTGCAAAGCATCTTTTATCAAACTTTCCCTACAACTGTTGTAGGGCTGATAGGTCCATAATTACTAGGTCAATTTTAATCACCTCCCTTGTGAAGAAGAGTTGCATTAGTTAACTTCCAATCCTCTGGTACCTACCCACTATTCAAGGATTGATAAAAAAATAGTGGGAAGTAGCTCAGATATCCAATCTTTACCTTCTCCAAAAACCATAGGAAAATATTATCTGGCCTAGGAGCATTACTGGTCTGTAAATTTCTCAAATTTTCCTAACCAGCTCAAGATTAATGCAAAAATCTTGTTTGATTCTGTTTCAATCTATAAACAGCTCAAGATGTGGGAAACTGCTTAAACCTTCATTGGTTAAAATTGAAAATAAAAGCAAAATTTACTAAATCAGCTATCACCTAATCATTAAATATGAGCCTTCCTTCATCATCCCTCATGAGTCCAACCCCCATCAAAACATTTTATTTACTCTTAACATATTTAAAAAATTCTTAGTGTTAATTTTTACATTTTCAGCCAACCTTTTCTCATATATTCTTTTTGATGTCTTAATTTCCTGTTTCAACAACTTTCTTGATCCTCTATAACCTTCTAAATTGCATGTCATACCAGCCAATTAAAGTTTCTTATATTTGTGATGTTTTTCTTTAGCTTTATACCTCATAATATTTGTGAGCCAACCTGTTTTTTTTACTTTCAACTATCCTTTTTTTCTATAAAAAATAAATTTACCTTGAATACTTAAAACTTTATCCTTCAAAATTTTCTTCATCTGATCAGTCTCCAAATAACTCAACTGCAAAATTTATTTTGCATTTATTTCTTGTCGCATCCCTTCAAAACTTGCTTTTATGAAATTTGTAACCAAAATGTTCTTGACAATCAAAGTCAAGAAAAAAAAGATTGGTTGAGTACTTTATTTTTTATTTTTCAGGTTTATTCTTTACTAATCATTACCAAATAAACTAAAATGTAAAAAGAGGGACCTTTTTAAGTTAGTTTAGATTAGATTAGATAAAATAAATAATATATGTTCCATGAGGCTTCACTTGTCTCAAATGATTTACAACTTAGTTAGACATGGTTCAAAAAGCAATCAAAAGGGCAATAAAAATAAACTTCAATTATGAGTAGACATATACTGTTACAAGCTTAAGGTTACTTAGGATAAATCAGTGCAGTTTCATGTTGCAATATCAAGTTATTCTAGAAAGAAGAAAGGTAATATAGATTTATTTCAATTTTTTTTGGCAATTACAAGGTCAATTGAATTGTCTGATCCAGTTATGAGTTAGGGTATAGAAAATAATATATGGAAAGTTTCACTGGAAAAAATTCATTTGAAATATATTTACAAAATTTAAGGGATTACACAAAGAAAATATGAGATGTGAAAAAGTACTTTTTATCTTAACATGAAAATTACTCTGCACATGGATTATTCAAATCAAGTGCTCAATATATTCAAAAATAAGTCTTTATTTTAGTTTATTAAAACATTTCACTGAGAAATATGATAGTTTGTATTTGAAAGACTCATAGCATTATCTAAAAGACTGCCAAATTTTGTGAAAATGTATATATGTTGAAAGTTAGTAATATGAAATCTATAATCACCTTAAATGAGTACAATGGTCAGATGGTCAATCAAATTGACTAATCCCTTGTTGAAAGAGCTAATCTTACTCATTGGTACTTATCTAGTTGAAATATTACCACAGTAGCATAAGTATGTCCTCACAATTACAAGGGGATCCAAAGAGCCTTAAAAACTTAAAAATTGCTAATTTGAGGAATAAATGTAAGTGGGCCCCATTACTTTTAAGGCAGGTGTAGATCATCTTTTCCAGTTATGCCACTGCCTCACCATGACATAATTATACACAAAATCTTAAATTTAGAAACCTAAAGTTACTCACTGATAATTTTCTATGCCATGGTAAAGTTTTTTAGTTATTACACATAAAACCTTAGCTACACAAGCTTAACTTTACGAGCTAATCAGTATCCAATAGAGACCTTGCCATGAGACAGATATAAAACCTTAAAACATTACAATTCCATCTAATATGCAAAAGGTACTTCATAGTAATCTATTAACCCAACCTCAGCTAATGATGTGGTTGAAACAATGTCTACCACATAAACTTCTTTTAAAAAAAAGAAACTGTGCTTGTTCATAGTTATTTCTTCACGAGCAAGATTTATTCTGGTTAGTGTTTATAACCATAGCAAAAAAGCAGAAGAGATAAATGATCCCAAATGAAGAATCTGAAATCAATTGTACAGTATGCCCATCAAAGAAAAAAACCATAACAACATTTTTATAGAGTTACAAATGTTATTTATATTAGTAATAAACATGACTATTAAATTAAGGGCACATGGTTTATATATCTACTCTGGAAAACTTCACTGGTGCATTTCTAAAATTTATATTATAACTTTTAAATATCTACTATTTGTGTTTCTAACTGATTGGACACTAAAACTCATAACAGGAGAGAAAGAAAGTCTGTAAATAACAACTCTGAATGCAAATGTGTCACATGCCATAGAGAAGTGAAGGCTAAAAATTTATCTAAACGTCTTTTTGAAATTTAGATAGAAAACTTCGATTATATAAAACGTGAATTATGAACTAAGTTTTGATATCAAATTTATTGGCTTACATTAATAATGAAGTTGTTTAATTAAATTTGGAATATAAACTTTACAAAAGGATGTAGAATGCACACCCCAAACAATCCAAGAAGCAGAGTGTGTAGGGTTAAAGATGAAATTTTAATGAAGAATAATTAGATTAAATTAAGTGAATAAATTGCACCTAATCAGCAGTAAGGATGAAACAAGAATGAAGAAAGAACTTCATCAGCTGGTCATCACCTCTTAGACAAAAGACAACACAACCTGAAAACTGTATTTGCAAAGCACTTTCTCACTGTAGCTAAATAATAAATAACAGACAAATAAAAAGAATATAGGCATATCTCTGTTTTGTGTATGTAAACTTGACTGTCACACATGACAAAGTAAAGCACAAAGCAACTATCCCAAAGAGCAAAAGACAAGCTTCTTGACTGACAGGCAACAGAAAGTGACACCTGTGGATGAATTGTGAAAAGGATCTCAGCCAGGATTACCTAACTTTAAATACATAACTTGGAAAATATTTTAAATTTTGAAGAGATGAAATATACACTATAAGAGTAAAGTACATACCACTTCCATACTATAACTTTGTTAAGCATCCTTAATAACAGTTTTGAATTATCTAGTTTTATTAAAAGTCTTGAGTTTCAATAGAAATTTTACTTGGGTATTTCTGGTGATCTCTCATTTTACACTAACATACCACTGAATAAAAGAATAAACTTAGCTATAAAGGTATAATTTTTCTGTACTGAAAACGAATTTCTGATAGATACTTCCTTCCTCTCAAAAGACTAGCTATTCTCATTCACTCCTGCCTCATATATGAATAATTTTTCTTTACACATGCCACACACCTTTTGCATTCCCCTTTAAAATTAAATGATTTCATTGTGTTACTCTTGTATATTATCATGTATCACCTTTCCACCAATAGGAGCAGAGTACACTCACATATTTAAATTTAAAACATCACACAAGAACTTAAAAATCAAACAACTTTTCATGAATATGCTAATTACAAGACCTCATAAGGGTTCATATGCTGATTGCTAATATAAACCCACATTTCAATACTGGTTTGTAATTATATTTTTAGTGTTTTTCTTCCTAGCTTCTTTAAACAAAATATGATGACTGTCTTAATTACTAGAACTTAAAAGATTGTCAGTCCTGTTTTTAACTCGGACGTAATTAGTATGAAGAAGATTTTATCAGAAAATGAATATCCTGCTTGGCTTGAAGATATAGTAATAAGGAAGTCTGTTTCAGAACTTATAAAGATGAGGAAACAGGTAAATATATAAACTATAGAAGATAAATATGCAGCCATTTCTCTGTCCTATACTGGTGAACCATCAATCCATATTCAATAAGCCTCAAAAACCTAGTTGATTCTTGTTTCCTGCATGTTTCAGTTCATGCCAATTTTTTCAATAACTTCAGGTCACGATCTCTATCAAAGATTATTAATAGGACAAAAAAAATCTGTTGCTAATTGGTATTACACCATTACAGGTGTCATTGTGTGTGGTACAGAATGCCTTTCACAATGGCACTTGAATAACAATGTGAATACATTTAATGGCCAAAATTTCATCTAATAATTTCGTAACTGTTTCTTCAGATTGTAGTGGGTAAAAGTTAATGATA
This sequence comes from Carcinoscorpius rotundicauda, assembly GCA_011833715.1. Classification (NCBI taxonomy): domain Eukaryota; kingdom Metazoa; phylum Arthropoda; class Merostomata; order Xiphosura; family Limulidae; genus Carcinoscorpius; species Carcinoscorpius rotundicauda. Next base: position 32,345,206 of record CM022393.1, read on the forward strand.
CAGAAAACTGTCATCATGGAGAATATTAAAATCTTCCCTCAATAAAAAGAAAAACTTTAAGGAACTTTTCTAAACTACAGGGCTTACACTAAAACTTTCTTCTACAAAAAATATTTGTTACTTACTTTTAAGTCTCTAGCAGTGATTTTTCAATAGCATCATTACATATTCTTGCACTCTTATAAATGTAGTCTAAGCATCACTGTAGATTTACTATTTTTATAATTGTAATCAAAGCATCATCATATATTCCCATATTTTTATAAATACAATCCAAACGTTTACCTTAACAAACAAAACTATTTACAAATGAGTTTCAAATAGCTGCCTTAACAACACTTCTTTATATGCACAGTTTTAACTATACACAAGTTACTTACTGATGGATCTCCTGTAGTGACCTTATCACCATTCTTCTGAATTGTATAAAGAGGATTAATGCCATCAGACACCGTAAAATAAAATTCATCCTTAAGACTGTTTGAACCATCATGCTGATAGCTGACAAGATTTTCATATATGTCATCCATCGAGAAGGCTGAGGTGGGACTATATGTTCCTGCTAAGCCTTGTAACTCTATAGTGCCATGTTTTGGAAGTTTAACAATACTGAACATGATATCAGTGTCCTGAAATTCAATATCCTTTAATTTTAGACAAAAATTGTGAAAAAAAAAGCTTGCTCATAAGTAGAAATAACACTTCAAAAACGTGTACTATAAAAAATGCCACTTACTACAAGTAAAATAATATCACAGTTTTCAGTAAAAACATGGAAAAAACATTCCATGCATTCTACTATAAGTTAAACAAAGGATTAATGAAATTAGAAAACAATATAGGTGAAAAGCATTAGGTATAGTGCATATTGTGAGCTCAACCAAGTTCTAAATATTCACTAATCTGAATATACTTTTTTCATAACATAAATCTTAAAAATATTTACTAAATTAATAAATGTTCTTAATGGTATTGGATTTTGTAAGTTGTTTAATGAAACTTAAAGCATACCACACCTTTGAATCTAAGTCAACAGCTTTGAGTTCAAATTCTGTGATGAGTTTCCTAACCCCTTCCTGAACCCTCAGCCCACTTGTTGTTACTAGAGGAAGAGTATCATCAATAGGGGTGATGGTAATATGAAAGGTATGTGTTGCCTTGGAGAAAAATTAAACTATTTTATAAAGTTCTGAGGAAAAAAGGTGTAATATAGAACTTGAACCCTGATGCATATCCTATGAATAAGAATTAAGTTTCTAATGTACAAAATAATTCATTAAATCATATAAAAGTAGAAAATAGTTAATCTCCTTTAAAAACACTTGAAAACATTGAAGAGAAAAAGAGTAAAGTTTAACATAAAACAATTCAAAGAATAGAAGAAAGAATAACAGTTTAACTTATAACATTTCAAGACATCAAAACTGGCTGTGAAATTAAGGCAGGGCTGAAAAATAGAAAGTTTTACAAAACTTTAAAGACTGGACATTAAATTTGATATAGCATTTCAAAGCATCAAGGTAACTATAACATTTTATGACATTTCACAAATAATGCAAAATTTTAAAAGTCAACATATGAAGACATCAGAAAAAATTAAATACAGAATTTAACAAACCAACACTTCAATATATTTGAAAAGTTTTATAGAACAGCATTTTAGAATGCTGGAGAAAAAAAGGAGTTAAATTTAAATACATTATTTACAAAATTCAAAGATTGAAGGTAAAATGTTAACATCCACCAAATTATTCTTCTAGGTTATATGAAAGAAATAAGCATTTAATATCATCATTTTCAAAACAAAGTAATGATAAAGACACTACAGGTGTAAATTTAAATGTCACAAGGTTCAAGTTTAAATATAATAGCTGATAACTACTGTTACTGACACAGTAAAAAAAAACTTGTGAATAAAGAAATTAAAAATTTACAATTTTGAGATAAAAGTAACAGAAATAAATAAATAAGAAATCCAATTATTCATGCCATATAGAGTATAGTATAGTATGACTAACATCACTGAAAATATAAAGATGGAAGAATAGATAATAAGGTTGATAATTTATACTAATAAATAATAACACTGGCAAAAATAAAAAAGGAGTCACTAACATTGTTCACACCATCAGACACAGTAAATGTGAAAGAATCCATTTTGTTCTCAGCATCAATACTGTGAATATAAATCAGTCTACCAGAAGCTAGATCTGCCTGCAAGAAGCTAGTAACAGAAATCATGGGCTGCCCAAGCATTTCAAGAACTCCTTCTGTTGGTGGTACTATAATATCATACTGTAAGAGAGCTGGCTCACTATCAGAATCAACTGCTGCAAGTTCATTGGTTGTTATCTGTTTGGCTGTTCCTTCTGGAAGTGTAATTCCAGTATTCGTAGTAACCACAGGTGGAATTTTGTCCTCTAATAAACATTACAGTGATCAAGGTGAGGCTCTGTTATATTATGAGAAACAACATGAAAAATTATAGAAATCTTATCACAATAAAGATGGAATTTGGTCATCTAAACTGAAGTAATAAAAATAAGTAATTCATATGTTACTGTAACTGAAAGGAAATCTTATCCTCTAATATGTAACACATATAAATTACACAAGTGGTACTTTAATCAAACTGAAAGGTTTGATCAGCCTCAGTATGATAGAAAGCACCTTAACCTGATATTAAGATTAACCTAAAAGTATTAAAAACATTGTTCAACCAAAGTTTTATCTCTGTTTAAAATTAGTGAAAGATTAATATTTGTGACTACAAAGATTATACAAGTATTTTGAGTTTGACCTGTTTTACTGTAGGATAGATTTCTCAATTTGTTAGATTGACCAAACTCTTATTTTACTCCGTTGAGGTGTTTACGGTTGTGAAGGAAATTAAGTGACAGTGTTGATGCATTAACTTTTTCATATTTAATGGTGAGTGTATGTGTGTTTTCTTATAGCCAAGTCACATCAAGCCATCTGCTGAGTCCACCAAGGGGATTTAAACCCTTAATTTTATTGTTGTAAATCTGTAGACTTACCAGTGTACAAGCAAGGGACGTTAATGGTGAGAGTAATAAGACTATGAGACACAAACAGAGAAGAAATCATCTTGATAAAAAGTTTTACAATAAGAACTGGGATTGAGAATTTATTGGTTTGATTTAATGGATAGGAAAATGGATCAAAAATACCCTTGATGTTATGTGAAGACAATAAAGAAGTATGATCAATTTAACTGTCTCGTATGATAAACAATCTTAACATTTTACAGAGGCTTAGCCTAAAAACACATTTAAAAATATATATTAACTAGCATAAATTTAATCTAAGAGTATGGTCACTTTTGACTGTTTAAAGAGCTCAACCAAAAAAATGACAAAATATAAGATATCAATATTTAATCAATAAAATCATTACCTTCTATTAAGCTTAACTGAAGAGTATTAAGAAACGTTTGATTAACTTTGTAATAAAAAATAGACATTTTATAATGCTTAAAAGTGTGACCAACCAGAATGTTATAAGTACAATACAAAAACTTAAATATTTTAATATTTTATTGAGTTAAACAAAACAGAATAAAAAAAGTTTGGTCAGACCAAATATTACTTGTATTAATAAACTATAATTTTTTACAACTAATAACAAAAAACAGACAAATTATCTGTTCAATAAAAAAATTGAGTTTTTAATAACTCCACTTCTAGAATATAAAAGAAAAGAGATTGTGACCTAATACATTATTTATATGATGAAAATCTTGACTTTAACTAACCTTATTCCAAGGCTAGTTGGTGCAAAGTAATAAGGCTATTTGCCCCAAACACCAGCAAAAAAGATAAGTAAAATTATTTTTGAAAATAAAAATAAATCACATTATAACCAAACAAATGTCCAAAATTCAGGTAAAAATACAAATAGTATTAGAAAGTCCAATAGTCCACAAAATTGAAAACTACAAGGAAGCTGTACAGTGTTATCATCACGAACGACACTGTCCAATGTCAGGGGTAAACCCACAGAACAGACATGTCAAAAATGATGCCATTACTCATGGTTGTAATGATGGCATAACAATAAAATGTGGGCTACTGTGACTTCAGTATCCAAGATAAAAGAAAACAATGAGTTAAAAACTGACTAATATGTAGCCTAGGTTGGACAACTTCCTTCCAATCCTTATGGAAATAAGATGACTAAAGAGCAACAGAAGGTTTGATCTGTACAATGTTGTTCACTCCAAGTCACAAGCAGTTAAATTAATAGCAAACTACTAACCTATGACCATAATCACAAAGGTCTGGTCCATCAATAAGTTACCAATGGGGTCAGACACTTGGAAACGAAATGGGATGGTGCCAGTTGGTTCTCCACTTTTATGAACATAATGAACATTTCCTAATTCTATATCCTGTTGATTAAAACTAGCAACTGGTCCCCTTGATGACAAAGGAATTTGTTTGTCTTTATGTCTTAAAACAAGTTTGCCAGTTGGTGGATCCTGGGTTATGGTATAATGCAAATGTTTATCTTCCGAGTCTAAATCTGAAGCCAACAATTCGTGTGGAGTTATCACTGCTGTAGAGCCTAAATTAAAGTAAATGGTATGAATATCAACTAACAACATTCTTTCTGTACATATTTATTTTTGGTTTGTACAAATTTTAAACAAGATTCAAGTACATATGAAGACACTTAATAATTAAAAAATGCCACAGAAGTTTTAAAAATCATTAAAATAATTTCTTGTCATTGTCATACTGTAACAAGTTCAAAGAATTTCAGCAATACCAAGAAACCTCATATTCCTTAAAAGAAATTAGTGATGACAATTAAAACTTTGAATGACCTTAGAAAAAAAGAGAAAGGTATTATCATTACTTTGTTATTATACACCAAGAAGGATGCTTAATCAGCCTTGTGATTTTAAAAACAGAATTATCATCTTTGATTAATCAAGTTACACAAAACAAGTGACAAACAACCTGGTAGTTTTAAAAATGAAACTAAGATATATCTACAATTAACACCTCCTCACAATACAAACTATCACAAAGTTTGGTGATTTAAGAGTTAAAAAATAAAATAGTTCAAAGAGCTTGTATAATTTCGAATAAAAAAAAGAAAAAGATTCTTTGGTGTATATCTATATTTGATTTTAAGTATTTCATTTGATACTGTTAATGTATTATACATTGTTTGTCCAATTACTAATAATTAAAATTTCTGAGAAACATCAGCTTTTATGATATTTATATTATCATAGGGTAAGCTCAAAGCATCTTATTCCATACTACCAACAATTATTTTGTCATAAAATCCACATTTCCAAGTTAATTGCCTGTCTATGAATTTCTGAATCACCTCGAATATTTACAAATATACAACCACACTTCTACAAATTTAAATCACAGTTAATGCTTAAAAAATGAAAACAGCAAAAGTAAACAATTACTTTGTTACAGTTTCTAAGTAAATGATGAAAAATACTAGTAATACTCACTTTATAATTTTTCACAACTGTACATTACAAACAAAAGTACTAGTAATTGTTTAGTTGTAGTTTTATTGACTAGTGTCTAATTACTATGTGCTATAAAACTGGTGATTATTTCACAACAAATTTAAGCCTCATGTTTAATCAACATAAGGAAATAAAAAAATATGGTAATTATTTTTCAATGCAGCTTTTCAGTGTGTAACAAATATAAAGAAATAACAAGAGCACTGATAATTTTATACAGTACTTTTTGTATAACCAATACAAGAAGCTAACAAAAGCTCTGGTTATAACTTCATTGTTGATATAAACTATTTTTTTCTTACCTGCCTGCAGTTTCATACCACGATTAACAATCATGCGAGGTGTTTCTGTATCATCTGATGTGACAACAATTTCTAATGTTTTTGTGTCAAAGAAATGACCATCAGACAAGGTTAAAGTGAAACTGTCCCCATTTGAATTCTTGTTCCCATCATGAATGTACACCAATAACTCTTCAAGGACTTCCTGTGATGAAAGATAAGTTTTAATTTAAAATATTTTCTAGTGTAGAAAATTTATGGAAAGTGAGATTACACAGCCCATAAATTAATACAACTTCAAATTTATCTTCACATGCTCATGAGTAATCTCAGTATTATCAAGAAAATTTTAAAATAATAGCTTAAATAACATTTTTCAAGAACAACTGGTAGGAAATGAAAATACAAAAAAAATATATTTATTAAATTGTAACTACTTTCAAGGTATTCAAAGTATATCTCAATACCTCAACATCAGAAAGGGTGTAAATGGTTCATTAACATTAGAAGTCCATAAAGAAAAACCGTTGAATAATTTCAGTAATACAAAAAAAAAAAGCCAAAACCATAGTCAACATCTTATAACCACAAAAGTGTCAATAACACTAAACTCCAGGGAAGGTTTAAGAGCCAATCCTTAAACATTAGAAACTGGGTCAATTCTCAGTAATCTCACAGATTATGAAAAGATTTAATTTTTGAATAACTTCAAACTTGGATATAAACTCAAACTGTCATGACTATTATAAAAGATGAAAAATAAAACTTATACATCAACAAGTTTAAGTCATATCTTAATAAGTAAATATACCAAAAGAAAATTAAAACATACACCAATAAAATAATACATTAAAGAATGATTATACTCATCTTTATAAACTCGTGTATTAGAGAAGGATGAAATATTCCTAAAGTGTACAATAAACAAAGTTCAAATAATCTCATAAATAAAAGAAGTTGCAAGCATACCTAAATACACTATTATACATCACGAAAACTTCAAGTACACCTCAGTGAGTTTGTATGTTTCAGATTATAAACAGACTTTAAAATCTTGTACATCAAAAAACAGTTGAAGTGTATATTAATAATCTCGTAAATCAAAGAAAATTCAGATGTTCCCGAATAAACTTAGTGTCCAAAGAAGATTCGCATGTGTTTGAATATATATACAAAGATAGTTAAAATGAGTTTCAGCAATCTTCAAACACAAAGGAAAGCTACAAATATATTTGTGGTGCTTAGCATATGAACCAGTATTACCTCATAAGTAAAGGCATCTTTCAGTGTGAGAATTGAGCCTTTATGAGGAGGCTGGCTAGGTGTTTGAAGAAGGCGTAAGGTACCTGTCAGAGAAATAGAGTGCAGTATCATAGAAACAATCATACCAAAATCAAATAAAAAGGTGTCACAATAAGTTGATAAAAACTACTATACAATCTTTGGTTTGTTCAAAACTTTATTTGCATTCCTTTTGTCAATTTTTATCTTGAAGAGCTTTGAAATGTCTCTTTTTTAAAGTATGAACTCATTCTTCACATCAAAGATTTTTAGTATTTGAGGAGTAATATTTCAGATATTTATCTGAAACATTTAGCAATAAAAAGTTTCAACATTTTCCATGATAGTTTTATCACTGAAAGTATGTAAAAAAATCCAGTTCACATTATATATGCTAAGTAGAGTAACAACATGGTATAAAATATAAAATTAAAGATAATTTCTCTTTTTTTTTCACATTAATATATTTCTTTTGGATGACTATTAAACTACATTATTTTTTGCTAATTATACCAATAATAAAAAGTCTGAGCAATGTAAAAGAAGAAAAAGGAAGGAAATGAAATTTTACCAAATATACATATTATGATAAACGATATTTTATGATGATATTAACAAATTTCTCACCATATTTAGGTGGGTTAACTAGGGTAAACAAAAGGTCTTCAGAAGATGAGTCAATATCACCAGCATATAAAGACGAATTGCGGACAACTACAAACCCCTTGCGAACAACTGGAAGAGGCTCAACAAGGATCACAGGAGGTTCATCATTTTCCAGTTGAATAGAAACATTGATACGAGAAATGGGTGATTTCAGTTGGCCATCAGTAACATGAAAGAGAAATGCATCTTCTGTTGGTTCTTTATTACGATGATCTATCTGGTTGTAGCGAATGTAGTTATTCATAACATCTTCCATGGAAAAGGATGTAACTGGAATTCCTGCTGCCTGCAATTCCTGACCATGATCATCTAAAAATTAAAATATGTTATTTCAAAAGAAGCAGAATACAAGAATACTTAATGACTTCAGCAAACCCTCTGATAAAGAAAAATGAAATTTTGAGTAATATAACACTTTTTCATAATTAAGCTGAATTTCATGTTCACTGAATCAGTCTTTCATTACAGATTTTTAAAGTTTTGTCCATATTTAATCATGTAAGCATTCCCACATGGAAAAGTTGCTTGGAATACAAGAGAATACTTGTAACAACTTATCACAGAGAAAGCTTTATAATGCACTTCTTGTAAGTAACTTATCAGAGAGACAGCTTTATAATACACTATTTTAATTAACTTACTACAGTGGCAGGCTTATAACAAACTTTTTGTAACTAAGTTATCAGAATGACAGATTTATAATACACTCTCTGTAACCAGCATATAACAGTGACAAGTTTATAATTCACCTTTTGTAGCTAACTAACATATAACAGTGACAAATTTATAACAAATAACTTGTGAGTAATTTACCCTAATGGTAGGCTTATAGTAGACTATTTTTAACCAAAGTATCACAGTAGCAGATTCATAATAAAGGCTTTGCAGCATAATAATAAATCATTTGTAACTAACTTACTATAGTGACAGATTTATAATATATTACTTTTAACCACCTTATCACAGTAATAAGTTTATAATACACTACTTGTAACTAGTTTAACACAGAGACAAAATCAGAATACATTAATTATAAAGGCACATATTACCAAACTGGTAGTTTATGTTACCTGTTAACAAGTTTGTTACAGACTAGTTGTAAGTGACTTACCACAGTGACAGATTTGTAGCAGGTTGGTTGTTATTGATTTACCACTGTGGCAAGTTTAAAACAGGCTAGTTGTAATTGACTTACCATAATGGAAAATTTATGACTGTAATTGTCAATAACTTAACAAATTGGTCTCAAGCTGATCTACAAGCAACTTGGAGGAGGTCTAGCCAACAGACATACGACATACAAGCCCACCAGTATGTGGACATAGCCATGAGCCAAATCCCTCAGCTATAGAAAAACAGTTCTACTACCCTATGAACATTTCTGGAAAGAAAAAGGCTAAGGGAGTAAATCATGACAGAAAATGCAGAGTAGAGACCCTAAAGTGGTGTGATAACAAACTCTGTCACCATTCTGATGGCTCCTGTGTCTTGACTCATCTTCCAGTCTATCTGGATGAGGTCTTGCCACTTGTGCCTGATGTGTCCAGACAAGGAAATGAGGCTGACACTGCACAACTTTCCTTCACTTTAACACAATCCACATGCAAGTCATCTCCAATAACCTTCATTTACCAAAGTGATGTATAAGCAATGAAGCAGCAGATGCAGATTCAGTGGCAGCTGTAACCTTAAGCTTGCATGCAGACAGCTCACTCATGACATAGGGTCGTACCTCATTGAATAAAGCAGCAGTGGTATGTGGAAGCTGTGTAAGTGACTTGTTAGTCCATTTTAGAATTGTACTGCTCACCTCTACAAGACAAGGAAGGGGTTAGAAAAGTTGGCTTAAAACTGCATACTTCACACAACCTGGGCAGCTTATTGTGGCTGGAAAGGATCCTATACCATCAGTCAAAACAAAAAACTAAAGTCAAAGTGATTCCTGTTACCCTTGGCACAAGGAATATGTGAACTTTGATGGATGATGCCTGAGCTGACAGATCACAGAAAAGAACTTCTCTGGTCAGTACAGAGTTCACAAGATACAGCATTGATAAATAGCAAGACAAGATCCATGACACCATGATCCTAAACACCTTTGATATGCCAAAAATTAATATCCTGCTGAGAAAGACACAACTCCACTGGGCTGGCCATGTTGTCAAAATGGCATAGAATTGCAACTGCCTCTCCAAACTTACCTTCTTTTGTGACCTACTGATCAGAGTATGGTTCCAAAGTAGCCTGAAGAAGCACTAAAAAGACACACTCAAGTTTGAACTAAAAGACTGTGACATCAATCCTAATATGTGGGAAACTTTTACCCAAATCCACCAGGCCTAGAGGAGTGCTGGGACAAAGGAAGCAGCCAGGTATAAACAATATCACATCTTAACAGCCCAGAACAAGTGTACAGCATGTAAAGTAATAGGAAGCAAGTATCAGAACCCACCAGCATCACTGTTGCTTTGCTCTCATTACATTTTTAATCTATGATAAGAATAATCAGTCATCTTCAAACACATAAAATTAATGAATGATGATGAAGAGGGTCCTCTTCAAGTATGAAGAATAAACATATAAGTATGTGAAAGACAATATGAGTAGGCTTAGTGACATGATAATGAAAGACTATATCTAATACATTTAGCATTGTCAAAGTTTCTAGAGAAATTATTTAGTTTAAAGCTTGACTAAATGTTTAACACAGCATGCTGCAATTAATGTTTGACTTTGAAATAAGTTTTATAACCTGCATAAAAAGCAAATTCTAAATTTACTTGAAAATGTACATTATCTTTACACGCATGGGATTAAACGGAGTCCCATCCTACATATAAAATGTTTGTATCAAATTGTTTGATGATGTGGTACCAAACAGACAAACAAATAAAAATGTACAACTTTTTATTTAAGAAAGCTTCCCTACACTTAAATATCAACTGAAATTAAATAATAACTCCAAAACAAAAATTACTGAAAAACTGATACATAACAACTGAGCTGGAATTGATTAGCTTATATTTCTATCAAAATTAATTTGCTACTGTTGTTAAGCTACAGACATGGCAAAAGTGCCAAATTTCAGACAGTAAAACTCATAACTTTTTTGAATCTTTAATAAGTTTGAAAATATATGCTCTTTAATCTTCATAAAAATATTATTCCAGAGATAATTAAACTAACCTTTATTAGAAAAGTAATGACATGTGCTCATATTAAAAGCAAGATAATCTTATACAGCTTTAAATACAAAAACTTACTTGACTTAGAACTATCTATATACCCAAAGGTTGGTTCTATGTCAATTACAACAGTTAAATTGCCCAGAGGAGAATCGTGATCTAATACTGAGAACAAATCAGGAGAAATGAGGACTGATCCACCTTCAGTCACCTGAGAAATAAAACAAAAGTTAAAAGTAAAGTATGTTAATAAAATTAAGAAACTTTAAATTAACAAATAAAAAATAGAAATATTAACACACAAGTAAACACTAAAATTATAATATAACAAAGCAACATGGAATTACAGTGCAAAGTTTGATCCAAAAGAAAAATAACAAAGAATTTAAATATCCCATACATATAATTGCTTGTGAATATATACTATCGTATATGATAAACCATGTTTATTTTATACATAGTCATTAGAATATGAACACTAAGAGGAAAATGAGATACAAATATCATACAGAAAAGTGTTTACAGACTATGATAACAACACCTAAGCCTTATAGCCCCTTCTTTCATCATTGATAGTCCTAGTTATAGCCTATTGTCTTGCAATACAATTCCAACTGCAGGAAAATTTTACCACTACATGAAGATTAATATTTCCCTATTCCTTTCATATCCATCAACCATGTACAAGTAATAAGTTGAAGGGTCTGATTTAGCAACACAAAGCACATAAAGTCATGACTAATGTTTTAAAATTTAGCATGAATTTTCATCACTACTTGGATCTTGCAAAGAAATTGGTAGTAGCTGGATAATCTCTCTTATTGGCATCTACTCTATACAAGAGAGTATTTCCTTGTTATATAGTGATGTCCACATGTTAACTTAACAGCATGAAAAATTCCCCAAAGGTTTAACCTGCAGCCACTGTAAATCCTTCTGAGAAATGTTTACGACAAATTCAATATAATTTTCTAAATATTATATTACCAACAGGATGATATTAAATTTTCCAAACTTTTGCAGACACTTAGTAAGCCACTGTTTTTTCTTGTCAAAATCCTACCATTCTTTGTTCTACCAAAACAACTCAACACTACAAATACCCCTTCGCCTGAAACATTTCTGGCATCTTCTGATAATTGCAACAAATACAATTTTTACCTTAGAAAGTTTTGTCATATGATTCTTCCAAACCAGAGTAAGTTTTTGAAACTCTCTCTTCTTCCAAATTATCACATTTCACTTCAACTAAATGGCAACAAGTGTCAGGACTTTTAAACTGTGTAATTGCAACGACAAGTAAGAACAAAATGGTTGGAAAATTCTTAAAGATATGTGACCAATAATGTGTTCTAACTTTTATCTATGAATGTAAAAGACTTATAAACATTGCAAATTAATAAACAAATATTATCTCACCTGAATATTTTTTTTAACCATTACATGGGGTGCCTGACTATTTACAGGTGTTACTGATATAGAAAGTGCTTGGTATGGTTTCACATTTCCTTTGATATCGGTTACATTGAAATATATCAACTCATTAGCAGGAGACACACCAATTTCTGGATTAGAAACAAATCTGAAACACATACATTAGATTTCTTATCATGAAAAAAGAAAGAAACATCTAAATTATATGATTAGTAAAAGTAAATGAGTGCATATAAATCTTAAAGTTTTATTCACATTACACTCATTTGGAAATACAAAATACAGAAGCAATGTTTCTAAGGTAAGCAGTAATTTCACCATAGATTTTAAACAGAATTGTTCAGTTGCTTGCCATGTATGTAAAACTTATTTCCAGTTAAGATGAAAACTTGACTAAAAATCTCATAATGACCGACTAATTATATTTTCCTATATTCTATATACATTCATTCATATTTGTAAATGTAATCAAAAAGAGTCTGATGAAATATCTTACATAGATTCACTGATTTCACCTACATGCAATTAAGTATCATTTTAAAGACAAGTAGAAAACCTGACCATATTTCAATTTCCAACAAAGACGTTTCATGACAGCCACAATAGAAAATGATAAATATATAAACATGGACAACTACTAAGACATCTGAATGATATGTATATGTCTGTGTGTCTTATTTCCGTGTTTCTTGAGACAATAAGTCCAAATATTAGTTTTGAAATAACTGTTTATTCAACTATGACCTTGAATACTACATTATTACTAAATTTGTAAGTAATTTTAATCCAGCTCAAATGAAACACAAATGGAAAAAAATATTAAATTAGATTGGCTAGCATAGAAGGATATAGCACCAGGAACTCTTGCTGGTTAAAACAGCTTTCAAAGCAAAGCCAATTCAAAAGTTAATGTTGAAACAATAAATGCTACAAAGTATATTATGGGTGCATGGTAACTTCACACTTAAATCTAGCATACAACTAATAATGTATTGCAACAACTACAAACTTAAGAATTTAACACAAAGAAGAAAAATTATAATACATTCTTGTGTCAAAGAAAGGAAGAGCAAAAACATGTGAATTATTTAGTGTTTTATTATTGAAGATGAACGCAGGATTGCTGGTAATTGAAAGGTACAATAAAATAATAAAAATTAAAAATTCTCAGAAAATAAACTTTATTTAATTTAAGAAAATAAAATCAAACTTTCACAGATAAGTAGTTGAAATTCAAGAATGGTAAAAATATGAAGTATGACAAAGATGGAACTTCACAAAAAAGTTGGGTGTCTCATACGAGTCCTTTCCTCTATCACTTCAAAAAAGAATTTGTCCAAAACTGACAAAATTGTATTCACAAAGCATCTTTTTCTGTCTGTAGCTGACCAAAAAGACTTACTGTAAAACTGGATGTTAAGAACACGTTTCTGAATGGAAAACCACCATGGAATTTATTTCTTAAGCTATCACTTAAGTAAAAAAAAAAATTGGCAGACAGAGGTCAACATGACTTATCCACAAATATTGTGGATAATCACTGTATATTAAAAACACTAGGTTAGAAGATCAACCATCCAACTTATTCATTTCTTTTTTTGTGTACTTTTGACTCTAATACACATTCATTGTCACACAGTGAGATTGTTAGGCACTGTCTGGCAGCAATAGCAAATATAACATGAAAAGTGTTGGAGCTTCAAGTAAAGAAGAGAATTCTCAATAACAATTAGCTGGCCTACTCTAATGTCCAAACCCTTAAACTAATCAACAGAGAACTGTAATATTTGGTAAATGTACAAATGACGTGATGGTATAACATCTCTAAAGACAAACATAATTATCCTCACAGAACACAGCAAATCATGAAAGTTGCAACATTTAACATCTTAATAATGTTCAATGTGACCACATTTACGTCTAGAATTCTTTAAACTGTCCAAGAAAAAGATAAAACAGTTGAATTATACTGACTTCCAATAATTTTTATATGACATTTGAGGCCATCTCATTTCTTTGAATTACTGTGATATGCACACTTCCTGAAATATTACATGATATCAGCAATGCCTTGACAGCTTTTCAAATTAAAGGTGAAGGCCTTTCCTACGTGAATACTCTTTTTCTCAATTTTTTTTTCTGGAGTGTATGAATGATAACATGTTCTAAGTTATATAAACAATAAAATCTCTTTTGTTTGAAATTGTCAAAAAGCTATCCATATCCTTCACTACTTTATTGTCTTCTCCATTCACCATTTTCATCTCAACATCACCTTTTTAAGAAACATATATAGTTCAAAAATAAATTGCAAGGAGTAGTTTCTAATGGCAGAATAGCTTATGACATTTTTAATGTTGTTTTTACACAGTTACCCACTCTTGAGCATCTCCTAGTGAAAATTAGTTTTGATACTGGAATTACCTTTCCCAACAATTCCTTAACTCATATATTTTGGTTCTCTGATTATCCAGTTTCATGATTTTAACAACAGAATGAGCTAGCTAACTTTAAAATAAGAGTGTATCACACTCTCTTCTATTATACTAGAAAGACAACCAGCATCTGAAATACTAAGCTCAAAAAGTAATGCTTCAATGAAGATGTATACTACACCCTTCCATATTTTGAACTATAGCACACAAACCATACATCTTGTGCAAAGGTAACTGCACTATGCATGTCATTAAACATTAGTTTCCCTTGATGTTGGTTTCATATATCTTGATACTTCCCTCTGTGGCTACTTGAGGCTTCATTTATAGCATTAAGATGGCAACACTGGTTGCCAAACTGAAATCATTCATCCAATTGCTTAACCAATTAAACTGAATGTGTGATAGTGAAAAGGAATATCCTCCTGATTTTTCTAACAAATTGCAAGCAGTTTCTGACAACTTATAACAACAGCCACAAAGAAAACTCTACACATACATATAAATAATTCATATCTGCAAAATTTACAATGTCTAATTTATGATTTTAGTATCAGAATTTCCACTCAAGGTTTTGTGCTAAATGCAACTTAATATATTACTCTCTGTGTCAGGGTTTAATCACACAAACTATCTACTGTTTCATGTGCAACTTAATATATTACTCTCTGTGTCAGGGTTTAATCACACAAACTATCTACTGTTTCATGTGGTAGTTTTATTGTGTTCTATTCACCTTGTATAGAAATGGTTGCTCTACAGTTGACACACAGAAACATGAGATTCTTTATAAATTCTTGTGATCCAATTTTCTTTTTGATGAGCAGTAGAAAAAATAGAGTATGAGTGCAGGTTTTTAAGATTTATCTGCCTTGATCTTACAGGAGACAAGATTTACTGTACAAGTTATGTCTTAATGATCTGCATCCTTCAGTCTACTAATAATGAGTTTCCATTTAAATTGTTCATTTTCAAGTAATCTTCATATTCATTTGCTTTTATTCAGATATAAAATGACTTATCAGTTAAATAAAGGTAATTATTTAAATATTTTTAACTAATTTATATTATGCACAATAGCTGTTTTTTATTTATCCAATAAATAACATTTTATTTTTATTTCAACTTTACACCATGTATTCACTCTTTTATATCACCACTATAAGCTACAGTACCTTTTCTTCCATATGTCAGGTTCTCTAGTTGCTATGAGGATTGAATAAATGTGTATTTACCCTTGAAATAATCACACATCAATTTATTTAAAATACATTTATGTATGAGTGTCATTACTTTTAAAGTTAGTAGTAAACTAAAAAGACTCATGTAAATCCACCTCACTTAATATACGTACATGTGAATACATATGCATCACTTTGAAGGTCTGACAGAACCAAGTATTATAGAAACACTTATTAGGTTCATATTAACAAGCTGGTTATGTTGCACAAAAACTTATTTTATGTATATCTACCAAAATGCTTATACACAAACTATTCTACAGTAAAAACCAATTAAAAGTAGTTAATGTTTTAAATGTATAATAAACAGAACAAAAAAATAAGTGTAACACAGTGAACTTTTGAGTAGGTTAAACTAGCCCTATTAAATACATTAGTTTCAAATATAATATCGCTCTTCATTTCTAAATATTTTAAGCAGACAATTTAATAAAGTACATAAAAAGTAGTTGTCAAAAGAATTTATTTGTTGGATTGTTTTTCAGCAAAAGTTACACAACAGTCTAAAAGTATTAGAAGGAAAATGATCTCCAGAAATATGAGATCTGTTCAAAAAATACACAGACTGTTTGAATTGCACGGCTCCAGTTGTTGCCAGGAGAATCCACTTGGTGTCGCTAGGTTTGCAAAAATCGGCTGATTATGACGCCATTTCCCGATTGCATATATCTTCATTTGTGTATTAGCTACGTGGTTTTAAGTAAAGTGCGATTTTTTTCGTCTGACGGATTTCAGAATGAATGACCTGAAGGAGCAACAACTTGCTGTGAAATTTTGTGTTAACTTTGGAAAATCTGCAAATGAAACTTTTGCTACATTTAACACGGCTTATGGTGATGTTGACAGTCCAATGAAGATGATGAGCGTCCTGGACGTCCTTCCATGTCAACTGATGATCCACACGTCGACAAAATCAACACTCTGGTGTGGACAAATCGATGTCTGACTGTCAGGGAGCTTGCTGAAGAGTGTGGGATATCAGTTGGACCTTGTTACGAGATTTTGACCGAAAAATTGAAGATGCACTGCATTGCTACGAAATTTGTGCCTCAGAACTCGTGAGTTTTTGGCCAAACACTCGATCACTGTTCTTCCCCACTCCCCCTACTCACCTGACCTTGCTCCTTGCAAATTTTTCTTGTTCCCCAAACTCAAAAGACCCTTGAAAGGAAGAAGATTTGAGACGATTCTCAAGATTAAGGCAAATGCAATGAAGGAGCTGGAGGACATTACAAAAGAAGTGTACCAGGACTGTTTCAACAAGTGGAAACACCATTAGGATAAGTGTGTGCGTTGGGGAGGAGAGTACTTTGGAGGTGTCCCAGACCTGTAACTTCTAAATAAAGTGCATTTTGTTTTATGACGTCAGTCCACATATTTTTTTAACAGCCCTCGTAGTATTATAAGCCAAGAAAGTTAACTGTCGACTCAGTAAAAAACACAAGAGAAATGCCTTAAGGATTTTTATTACTTATAATCAACTTTGTCAATACTAACATTATTTTTAATACCAGTGACAAGTTTTTTTTGATAACTTACATATTTGTAGTATAAGTTTTTAATAAAGTAATAAAACACAAACCTCACTGATAAGTTATTAATTTCTTGCTGGGTTAAATTGTATCCCTCTTTGAGGGTAATGAAAGTACCATCTGGAACCAGTTTCTCCAAATTTCCAAGTTGTGGTGTTGTGGTTAAAGTGAATAAAAGTTGGCTATCAGGAGAATCCTTACCCTCATAAGCAAGATGTCTTCTCTGCAATATAATGGATTGACCTTGCAAAAGAATAATATTTAACCAAATTAACTTGAATAGATCAAGAGGTGTGTTTTTTTGGGTTTTTTTCAATGTATCAGTTATTTTATTAAGAAACAATTCAAGCAGTAGATGGCATTAGTTTAAATGGAAAAAACAGTAATGTTAATTAACATCAATGTTAATTTTTCTATATACCAAGCAACTCTGATAATGATAAATGCATTACTGATGAAAAGGAAACATTTTAAGGCAAGTTGTGTAGTCCACATTAATTCAATTGTGGTAAATATCTGATTGGAACAAAACAATAAGTTAAATTAAAGCTGATCATTTTTCTAAACACAACTAGAAAATTTGCCAACAACAAGATAAATTTGTATTTTATTACATGAAAAGAAATTATTAATTGCTTGAGTAATATGGGAGATAAAAAAAGTGTATAATGCATTTAAAATGCGAGCAAATTTGTTTAGTTGTTTTAGTACAATGGATTATCTGCCAATCTGTTCTTCACAAGACCTAAACCTTAATGTTGACCCATCAAAGACAGACAAAAGTGCTTTCAAGAAGCTAATTTATGTAATTTAAAAGGGGGCTTTAAGGAAAAAACAAGACATTACAGTGATCTGATTTTGTGAAAATATGGTTTAATAGCAAGTTCTTTTATGCACCATAGTTATTTTATAGTAAAAACTAGTCAAAAATGGTTTAAAATTAATTTAAATAGAATAAATGATCTCTGAGTAGTTGAATACGTTATTCTCATGAATAATTTAAAGTAATAAGTGTAAAACAAATTAATCTAGTGAAAAAAGTTTAAAGGACACAGTTTGTGTGTGAAATTTAAATAGAACAATAGAGTAGTGTGTTTGTTATATTCCTATCTTTTTCTAAACCTACAAAAAATAGAAATTATTTGATAGATTGTTTAGGCTGAGTATTCATGATGAAACTTTGTAGAATGGACGGAACTGTCTGTTGCAGAGACAAAAGTGTACAGGACAATGTTTCAAAAGTCTTCTGCCTTTCATCTTCAGGTCTTGAATGCGAAAGGTGAAAGAACTTTCACAACATCGTCCTCTACACTTTAGTTTTCACAACATGCAGTTGCCATCCATTCTACAAAGTTACAAATGGAAATATTGATGCGATTTCCTACAAAGCCTTTTAGTTTTTCAGATCTGGAATGCTTCATAAAAAAATATTGAATATTTTCCATAGTTTAAAGATTTAGGTAGTGAAAAACAAAATAAATTAAAATACAACAAAGATACTTTTTTACTTACCATTAAAAATAAATAAACTATCCCACTGTGTACAGTAGTACAAAAGTGTCATTACTTATACTAAGTACATTGTTTCAAAAAGAAGTGTTACAAAAATAATGCATTCTTCAACAAAGTCATCTGCAGAAGTTACACAAATTATAGAGTAATACAACTTGTACATGTAAACATACCTTCAGGTACAGTTAATGCTAAAGAAGCTGAATCCAAGACTGCTGGGTTGTCTGTGTCAACTGGTAAAACTGTTACACCAATTGTCATGCTTGAAGAATGTTTGCCATCAGATACAGATATTATTAGTTCATCCTGATAATTTTGAGAGCTATCATGGGCATAAGAAAATTGGTTCTTTACGGTATCTTTATATGGGATTGATTCTCCTGAAAGAATTAAAATCATTTTCAAAACTGTCATAAAAATACAATACATTTTGTACAATGTATTGACACTCAAATGAAACTTTGTATATTAAAATGTGGACAAATTATTTCAATATTACATAATAAAATTGATGGAAAGTGTTTCTGTTCTGATATTCAAATAATGTATAAGCAAATTATACTGTTTATATAACATTATTTTAAGTTAAATTCTAGACTTTTGTCATTATGTATTCAACTTCAATGATCCTTTTCATGGAATCTTTACACAGATTACACATTTTGGTATAATATGAAGTAAGGTCTACTCCTATGGACAGAATCTATCAGATATACAAAATAGACTCTATTCAGACAAGTTTAAAGAAAATAAACTACGCTCAACACTTCCATTAACAACTTGAAATAACAACATAAAGCAGTCTGAACTAAAAATTAAAATTAAGTTACTTGGGTGAAATCATCAATTAAAATAATGTCTTTCAATGAGCCGTGGCACTTAGAAATTTCTTATTTCATACTGCCGTTAAGATAAGAATAACCTGTTCAAATAAACATCCTTAGCCGACTTCTCTTAATAACAGTAAGTAATGTCAGTAGTCAAAGTACAAATTCCCTCATGGAACAAACATCTCAACTAACAAAGAGACCAATAACACTGCACAACAAATTTTTTGAAATGTTTTTGCTGATTGTGACAGGTACCTGGTGGGTATACACAAATATAGTTTTGGTTTGCTTCATCACATAGAAACTCTGAAAAATAGACAATTAACTGTTTACTGGCAATAACAAATTTAACTGCATTTATGTTTCTAATATGCTATTAAGTTCAGCATAATTAAAAGTGTTTTGCTCCTGATTTTCGTTTGTATTCAATGTCCTGTGCATCATGTTGCAGTGTCCAACAATAGTCAGCAAACATTGACAGATTCCAGTTGCCCTGATATTGTTTTTCCATTGTAGCGATGTCCTGGTGAAATAATGTAACCAACTTGACCTTTAATATCCAACTTCAGAACATTCATGATGATAGAAAACACTGGTTCAAGAAGTCTTGATAGAAATTAATAAAAACCCTCTAACCCAAGGACTTCTGAAAACCCCTGAAGATGAAAGTCCCATCTTATAAAAGCACTTAAGTTATAAAATTTTTATCAAATTCAGGACATGAAGATTTGAAATAGGAGATCAGGTGAGTGGAAGCTTCTGAACAAGTCGCTGAAATTATAGTTACGTTTTTTCATCTCATACAGTTACAAAATCATTTGGAGGTTATAAAATTAAACAAGTGCTTTGTGGTTCAAACTGAATTCTGACAGGGTAATTCATGGATAAACCTCTCATGATGACAAGTTGAAACATCAATGGAATATTCCTAAACCCAGAAAACAAAAATGTCCAAGAACAGACAAAACAAATCACTTGACCAAGTAAATTTTGGATACTGATACAGAGTAACTAACAAAATTACTAAGATTACTAACAAAATTAGAAGACAAATAAATAATTGAGACTGTTAAAGATTTAAAAGAAAATGAGACTTTGAGTAAAAACAAAATATGTGAAAAGCTCTACAAATGTTCACACTGTTCTCTTTTAAGCACAAGAAAACACAAAGAGTCACTTAATGGCCAGTATTGTACCTTTCCATTCTATCAAGAAACAGAAGTCACAAATGAAAGTTAAAAAACTGTAACAGAACAACATTGTCACATGCAATAAAAAACATTTCACACATTTGCAAGTATCTACTGAATGTCCCTGTAATCATTATGTTCTACCTGTATAATACACTCAGTGGTGATAATATCCCCAGGAGCATTCAACCACAAACATGATATAATAAAAGAGGACAAAACAGACTACATCTTCCAACCAAAATGATGTTTCAAAGGATATTTGAATCTAAACAAAGTATTGAAAAGTAGGTCTCAGTGAACAAGTAATTTCAGTATGATATGACTTAAAATTCAACATGAATTGTAGCATTTACAGTATGCTATATATATACATGTAGACTTTTCACTTTAGCAAGCAGGAGATAAGCAATAAGATAGGCAAAAGAACTACTTGAGAAATAAGAATGAAGCTATAAGTAACAATAGTATTGCTACATTTCTAAACAATTTATAAAGACAATGGAAATTTCCTTGGTAGAGGTTTTTGTAACTCAGAAACATGAATTTAAAAGGTAGATTATAGAAAAAAAGAAAGTATCTTGGAAAAGGTAAAGAAAATATTTAGAAAGAGACAGTAAAAGTATTAACTACACTTAATGAAATGTACAAATACATAATAAAAATAGTCTTTTACATAAAAAATCTTGTTAAAATTATGGCAAAAGTTAAGCTCTAGTTCCTAACAAAAATTATGATAGGAGATTGTCTATAATCATCTTTTAATAATTGTCAAACAGATTATACCTAAAACAATATATTGCCTTAAAAAGATATAGTGACATTTGTGAATCACAAGTTTATTAAAGATAAGATTTTATTTTTAATAATTAATAAGGAAATTTAATATTTACAATACTCATTAATACCTATATATATTAACTCAAAAACAATCTGGCAATTGTTATAAATTATAATGTTAGTACAAAGTAGTATACCTTCCAAAACAGGAACTTTCTTCCCATCTATATGTTTCAACAAAACTCCATGCTCAGGTTCTTTAGTCAAAGACACTTCTAATTTCTCAAGAGATGTGTCTGGATCCTTTGCAGAAAAAACTGACTGAGGTATTAGGACAAAAGCTCCCAGATTTACTCTGAGCTCTAACTTATGTTTTTCAAATATTGGAGGTTCTTTGTCTTTTGAAATCACCTTCACTGTAAAAGTCTGCTCAGGAAGAAGTTTATTTCCTCCTCTGTCAGATACTTAAAACAAAAAAGTGTGCATAATATTTACTGTAATTCTAACAAACTGAATGAAATACATTTTTTAAAAAAGCTCACTACAACTGGCAGTATACTACCAGAAAAATAAAGATTTGTTATGTGGTTGCTATGAGAATTTATACTGTTACTTCTATATTAAAGTTACACCACATCTATTATTTACGTTTTGAGTTATACTGTTATACTCTAGACTGTTTATATAATATTTATTTACCAAAAAAATTAAAACTAAAGGACTCTTCCTTTGGTCCAATATCTCTTTCAGGAGGTCGATATATAATCTTCATATCATCAATGTCACCCTGAGTAAACTGACCAATAGGTTGACCAAGGTAATCTATGTGTTCAAGTGTTCCTTGTCCTGGAGCTAAGTGTTTGGTAATGTGATAGACAACATCATGAGGTTCAAAATTTCTAGGAATGAATGACAACTGAGAGTTTGAAATTGTCATTGCATGGTGTTCCATCACCTAATAAAAAATTAAAATTATTTAACTTTAAATGTTATTTTCACCTGTAATGCTGAGTCTATTTTTTTATGTTAACATCGCAATTATGATTTTGTGTAAATGTGGTCAGATAAAGGAAAAAGTACTATATTAATGAGAAACTAAAAAATGGAAATACTTTAGGCAATGAATTTTCATTTCAAATGAAAAATTAATATTCTTGTTTTATCGATAATACAAAATAACACTAGTCATTGCCATCCATTATCTATTTTTGGTTTACTCTTTTACTAAAGAACAGTGAAATTTATCATCATAATATAATGCCCCAATGGCTGAATGGGCAAATAAATTTGGTGGATTGGGGATTCAAACCCTAAATTCTTAGATTGCAAATCAAATGCCCTAACCATCTGGCCATGCCAAACCACCACCAAGGTATTATAATTAAATATTTTAACACATAATTATTTAACCAATCAATGTTAAAGTAAAATAAGGTTTAAAAGTCCAAAATAAATAGTGAAATATTAAAACACTTTAAAACAGCTTTATAGCTCTCTGAAAATATAACATGATTTACAACTACTAATTTAAACTGATGAAGAATTATACAACAAAACATACATTAGTCGTTTAAGAAGTATAAAAACAAATACTGAAATATTTAGAATGCTTTTAAAACAGTTATTATTTGTGATAAATACAGCAATACTACTAAATGCTAATGTGATTTGAGGAAGAATAATGTAGACTGCTTTAACAGTTTAATAGGTATATGTTTTGATATTCCTCAGATTTATTCAACAATGATTTGTTAGTGTCTGGCATGGCTTAATAGTTAGGAAGTTCAACTCACAATCTGTGGGTCACAAGTTTGAATCTGCTCACCAAATATGCTTGTCCTTTCAGGTGTGGGGGCATTATAATATAATGGTAAATCTCACTATTTGTTGGTAAAGAAGTAGCCTAGCAGTTGATGGTGGATGGTTTTCACAAGCTTTCTTTCTAGTCCATCACTTCAAAATTAAGGACTGCTAGCACAGACAGCCCCTAAGTAGGTATGCACAAAACTCATAAACAAACATACAAAGCTATGCTGTTTAATTCTGAATTAATTAAAAGTTTTAATTGATGTTCAAATTAAACTAGGCATCTGATTATTTGAGCATATTATTATACTTACAAAACAGCTTACAAGTACTGTTATTATTAAATATAAAAGAATGTCACAGTCAATATAACTGATAATTTCACCCTTTTTTAAGTAACATAGAATATATGTGCAACAAACTATATTTAATAAATTTTCCTAACTTTCTATGGAGGTTATCTGCACATAGTAATGACATTCTTTTTAACTGGATGTCAAAACGTCATAAACAAATATTTCTTTCACAAAGGTAAAGGTTACACATTGCAGACTTTGTTCATAATTCTCAAACTAAACTGTGCATGTTTTATTACAGACTTTCAGTTCATCTGTTCATACAGGTAATGAATAAACCTGTATAAAATGGATTATGCTGGTGTTATGTAAATGTCATGTAAATGTTTTGTAAACGACAACATGTCGTGTTGTGTTTGGATTTTCATATCTATTATTTATATTTCCATATTTATATTATTGTTTCAAAGTTTAACTAATAAAATATGTTGTTATTCATTTAGGGTAACATTTAGAATTTTCTAGAATTAAGTAGACCAATCATATGTATGTAAATGAAATATTAGCGGCCTCGTGTCTAGACGTTGAGTCTCGTGCAAGAATGGATATGCGTGGATTGCTCTGGAGTTCTATGGAAGTTTCGCGATTGTTTGAGAAGTAGGCCTACTGGTATAAAAGGACGGTGACGCGAGAAGAGAAAAAAGTCAGACATTAGTTTTTATTCAAAGAAAAAAGAGAAGAGTCAGACATTAGTTTTGTTCAAGAAAAGAGAGTCAGTCATTCGTTTGAGAAAGTTTAAGTGTTTGCTGTGAGTTTATTCAACTTGGATTTGTGACTGAAGTTAGATATACGGAAGCTGTGATTTTACTTCGTCAATCTCTAGGATTCATTCAAATTAGTGGTTATACTGAAAGTCAACACATGTGAAACTATTTACGGGAGATCAGAAAAATTGAGGGCGACAAGTTTGTGACGTTCATCGGAGGCATCGTGAAAAGAACTTCATCGAATTTATTGAACTATGAATTGTTTCTGAACTTCTTCATTTAAACTTCGAAATTTCTTCGTGGGACCAAATTCACATCCTAGACTGGAATTTTGGATTTCTAATCTAGACTTTTGGACTTTCATTTTAGATCATTATATTAGATACAGGCCAGTACCATTTTGTATTGTGATTAATTTTGAAGGTTTAAACTAGTACTATTTCGTTTTGTAATTAATTTTGAAGGTTTAAACTTAATATCTGTCATTGTTATTATATAATTTATGTTATATCTGTTACATATATATATTTAGTTTAGTGTAATAAATTATACAAGCTGTTATCTGTGTTTTTCTGTTGCGTTTAGTCTACGAAAAACATAAAACATAAAAAAACCGTAACAGCTGGTTAAAAATATAAGTAAACTAATGGTTGAAATTTGTATAAACATAATGGTATTTGGAATATCACAGAAAAGCTTTTGTCTAAATATAAAGATAGAAACCCACTCAGATCTGGATCTTGCTTTCATCCTGTCTCAATCTTGTGCAGACATATGAAAAACTTCTCCAACATTAGCAGTCATTTGAATACAGTCAAATAATAAACCAGTCAGTCAGCAAGTACTACTACTTTTTGCTTAATAAAGACTTATTCATTTATTCCCTTATGTTTTCTTTTCCTTTGTTTCCCCATGTTCAATTTATATTCTCCATCATGTTTACAGAATATGAATTTTGCTAATGCTTTAAACATATCACTCAGATACCAGTGTGCCTGAATACCACAAAACTTAAAAGTCACTTTGTTCGATTGCAATACATATTTGCCCCCAGTAGCACAGTGGTATGTCTGCAGATCTACAGTGCTGAAAACTGGGTTTTGATACACATGGTTGGCAGAGTACAGATATCCCTAGCATATCTTTGTGCTTAACTTAAAACACAAAAATAAAGACTAACTGCTGCTATTATTTCAAAATATATCTTTTTAATCAATGCCAACTCTTTCTTTTATGCATCAAAAACATTTGCTTTAACTAGTAAGACAACCTTAAATTAACCAAACACTAAATTTTCTTAAAGGTAGCTCGTTTTGGTCTGTAATTGATAAAACAATAAAAGTTTTAAGTTTCATTCAAAATGAAATAAAACAATAATATGTATAAAAATATTTGTTTCTATAATTAAACTACAGGAGGTCTAACAATAACAATTCTGTTTTCAGTATGTCTTATAGAAGCCCTAAGTGTAAATATTTTTCACCATTTCTTAAACATCTTTTGATTAAAAAATATGCAAGATTGTAACAATTTAGGACACTATATAAACAAGATTAGAGAATATAAGTATACATTAGATACCTTAAAACTCAGATGTGTTTTTTCAATTAATATTTATGAAATTTAAATTGGAGTTGCACATACTCTGAACATGTCTTTCTCAATATCATCTATTATATCCTCATTACATTTCAAATCAAAAGCCAGTTACTTTCACCATAAGCTCAAAATTAAAAGCCACTTACATCAGTGTTAAGCTCATAGTTCAAACCAAGTTACATCCATGCTAAGCTAAAAATCAAAAGCTATTTGCTTCTGTGATAAGTTTGATAGTAAAAGCCACTTACATCCATGCTAAGCTCAAAATCAAAAGCCAGTTACGTCTGTGGTAAGTTTAATATTAGAAGCCACTTACATCCATATTAAGCTTAAATGTAAAAGTAAGTTACATCACATAGGAAAATCATGACTTAAAGTTTTCAGTGTTTTTATATCATTTTTATTACTTAGTTGAAAGTCAAAAGTTATTTGTATCTAAGTTAAATTCAAACTTTAATTTCAGTTATATTCATTTTAGGTTTAAACTGAATTACAATTAAAATGTGTTAAGTTCATAATCAGCTGGTAATAACCCTACACTGCATTTAAAATATTTCAGTTATATTTGTATGAAGATTCAAGTTAAGTTACAGTTTGTATCATACATTGTTCAATAACAACATGGGAGTTGTGCAATATTATGTTAAAAAAGTTAAGAGTTATAGCCATGTTTCTTTTAAATTGAACTTGACAATTGCTGTCAATATATGATAAAATTAACTTCACAATTGTAGAGCAATATCACATTAAAAACCTAGTACAATTATTTTCTGTTCAAAATCAATTTGACAAATGCAACTCTATAGCTTTAAAATCAACCACATAATTGAAGTACTATTATGTTTAAAAATTAACAAAAAATCCAAATGTTATTCAAAATTAATTCACTGTGACAACTACTTTTAACTGAAAATAAACCTCACCACTGCATCAATGCAAGTTTGAAAAATCAACTCACCATAATACCCAAATTAATCTGCTTATCATCTGGTGGTGATATAATATCGAAACGAAAAATTTGTTTTGAAATGGTGTTTGGAGGCCGAGCATCATCTGAAACCTACATAGGCAGCAAAGAACAAAATGCACTCACAGAAGACAGATTAGAAGTGAAAATTGGACTATTTTTGTTTTACTGACATTTGGAATTTAAACTGCAGCCACTAATTATCTATAGAGAAACATGCTGAAACATTAACATCCAAAATGCAAGTTCTTTTCATTCAATCTTACATCATAAAAAATATTTTTAAAACATCACTATGTACCAACACAAAAGGAGTACAGAAAACATAGTATTATCAACTGCACTCTTTTATAATTTTATTTTAGAATTAATGGCATACAATACAGATTATGAAAATAACTAAATAAATAACTCTTTTCTAAGATATTGCATCAAAATGTTATATAATTTCGTCAATGGAGCTACATTTATCACAAAATCAAACAGAGCATTGACACTGTAGTCAAACACACAGCCAAGTACACCGATGGCAACAAAATCAACATAAGGTCAGAGAAATCACTGGTACATTTTAAATAAGTAAGAAGTCAAACAAGTCAGTTAAACATTTGCCTAATAGAAGATCAAGTACATCAAATATGCTATAATAAGCAGGAGGTCAAGAAGGTCAGTGGCTAGTTGAATATAAAATCAGAAATGTTCCAGTTAAACACTAGAATAAAACAATGATACTCAAAGTGTATCAAGTCAGTAACAAAAGATCAAATAAATCAATAATATTTTAGTCAGTTATCACATAAAAGTAACCAGTGACTTAGATTTGTTAAACGTACAAGTGACAAAGTAGTAATACACAATATCAAGAAAGTGGCTCTAATTAATTTGTAAATAATATATTACATCAAAAATAACAAATTATTAATAAAAAAGAGCAAATAAAATATCATGCAAGTAAGTGACATGTTATTTAAACAAATTAACCAGTGACACACATTATGTTTGTTGTGAAAGATAATCAGTGGTACTCCACACAAATATATGACCAAGCAATACTTTACTTGAATATTTGATGAAAGTACCAGTGACACAACTGATACAGCAGATCAAAAATAAAAATGGCACTGCAGACAAACAAAACCAAACATATAAGTAACACTTAATGTTAATGTAAAGGTAAAAAAGTTATGCCACTACAAACAAATCAAACAGGTGACACTTTATGTAAATATACATGTTAAAAAAAGGTAATGCAGACAAACAAAACCAAATATGTAGTTAACACTTAATGATAATGTACAAGGTAAGAAAAGAATGCCACTACAAACAAATTAAACAGGTAAGTAGTACTTTAAGTAAACATTTCAGGTAAAAATAAGAATGGCACTGTAGACAAACCAAACATCCAAGTAACACTTTACTTATACCAGATCAACATAGCAGGTGACACAGATGATGTAATAATTTATATATCTATATAATATTATTATGACTTTTTGCAAGTTAGTGAAGTTAGTAAGTTGTGTTGCAGTGATCAGTAACAGGTTACGTTTGTCGACTCAAATACAGCAATTATACAACAGTAAAATATATCAGTGTATAATACAAAAATACAAATTTTGGTTAAATATAAGGTGAAAATTACCAATGACATATGTTATTTAACAAGAAAATAAAACAAAAAATGTGTATACCATTGTTAGCTCATACATACCAGTACAACAAAGCATGTATCAAATCAAATATCAGTGACATTATGTACAAACAAATGTTATTGACAAAACCAAAATGCTACACAGTTCGTAAATACTTTATCCAAGAAAGAATTGTTATCAAATATGATTAACTACAGGATTTCTTTGGTATTATCTATTTGTTATTACTACTTGAAAATATAAATACTTTTGAAAGTTGAATGTGCATTAATTTACTTAAGGTACAAATCCTTTACCTGAAATTCAAATCTATCCACTGTAGCCTCTGTTCCAGAATTTTGGTACCAGATCACTCCATCATTGATATCTTTTTGAGTGAAGTCTTTTACTTCACTATGTACTTGTGGGTTAAAGTTTTGGGCATCTGGAGACCTTCTAACCAAAGTACCTGATGAATGAATTATTGACATATTATTTTATGAGCATCATGAATCATAATGTAGCCTTTTATATAATAAAATCCTTTTCTTTCTGAAAAATTCTAACATATCTTTGAAAAACCTGAAGATATGTAAACCATTTAAAAACTATCAGATGAAAACAATATGTTATATCTGTTTAACATTTAACTGAAATGTATAACAGATTAACTGTTATACATTTATTTTAATATTTACATTTTTTTTTCAGTTTAATGCATTTAATGTATATTGTTAAACATGTATTAGGGAAGCCCCACCTGTTCTCTGATTGAGAGAAAGAATCAACAATATGCAGTTTACAAAAATACTAGCATGTCTTCAAACATTGTTGAATGTTCAAAAAAGTGCTTAATGAAGCAGTTAGCTAACTAGCCATCAAGAGAAGTGCATCTGTGTATCATTATAGAAGTAATTTGTAAACATTGACAAAAGATTCAGTTCCAAACCAGACAGAGAACTCAGTACTGTTTCTCAATATGAAAAACTCTTGCATATAAACCATTATTTATTATAACTATTTGTAATAACCATTATTACAAATTACATTGTTGTTTGTACATCAAAATATACTTGTGTTAAGAAAGAATGTTGTCAGCAAATATCATAAATTTGGTATGCTATACACACACACACACACACACACACACACACACACACACACACACACACACACACACACACACACTGACATTCAATTAACTTCTAAATTCAAATTGAAATTTCCAGCTATTTGAAACTGTAATACATTAGCAAACAGAGCAGAACAGTTAGCATGAAGAGTTATCTGTTTGGGACTTGAACTTTAGTAAGTCATTTGGTGTAAGCACCTGCTTCAAAAAACTAGTATGAGCTGAACATCCAGGGATGAAGCTCTCGTCAAAGAAAATTTAACATCCTGATATGTTATAGTGGTAACAGTAACCAGTAAGGGGTGTCTCATTCTGACAGTCATCTATAATGAGCAGATTTTAATTAATTTAGCTATTTGCATGTTTGACTCAAAAATTGGCTCAGTGTTCATAAAACAGTATTTTTAGTACTTGTTTTAAAGTATTATGTTGTGTATATTTGGTTAGATATTTGCAAGGCTATAACTACACCCCACACAAAAAATAGAATAAAAAATTAGTGTGCATGTTTTGACAGTGCAAAAAATGTTCGCAAATTCTCGCACAAACATATCAGTATGTATCACCAATAACTTGGAAGGCAAATATCACAATTAAGCTTGTGAGTTAATTATGCTTTTCAATATACAGTGACTCCACTACAACAAAATTTATAATGTTATCCATGTCCAGTGCAAGATTAATTTGCCAATGCAGCTCATGGAAGTATTATTTGTAATGTTAGTTAAATATAAAGCCTGTTAAAATATATAGTTTTTGTACTTTTCCTCATAACAACATACAATATTAACCCAGTTACAAAATCAACTCATACTATTAGGCAATCTGCTGTCTTAAACTAGCTACTCAGAAAAACCTTAAAAAAGGCAAAAGCATAATTACATAAAACAGAATTAAATTTATATGCCTTTCACTTCTTATAGTGTAAAAAATTAATCATTTGAATAAAACTGTACTAACTTTTTCAGTACATTATTAAAATATACACAATAAAAATATACTTTATTTTTAGTAAGTTAATTGTACATATGTATACATCATTGGTTCATTCCACAGACCTTCCATTTCTGTGAAGCTATCAATAGCAATATTTTCTGTAATTCCAAATTTACAATGTACCTTCTTGTAATTTGGGAATCTTTTAGTAAACAATACAAGCCTGTTGTACAAAAAATAAAAGAATTTTTAATAAACACTTGCTGTAAATATATGGTGTTAGTTTGTGTCAGACCAACTAATTTGCATGCAAGATGATTTTCACATTATGAATAAAGGCATTTTTTTCACTTTAAAGTTTGTTTCATTAACACCACCTATAAGACTTTCTAAATTAATATTAACTTTTTGTTCAATAAATCTTTTTATTTTACCTCTTATTTTCTCTACTCTAGCACTAACTGTAGCAAAGCCAGCATTATGAGGTACAATGAAAAGTTAGTAAAATACAAAACAAATCTAAATTACCTTTTCTTCTTTTTACAATTACTGTGTATTTTAATAAATAACTGCAAATAATTATTCTGAACAGCCTTGATACCTGTTTTCCTTTTATTTTGTTTTATTTTTGTAACTATGAACCATGTCTAACAATTCCTTCATAACAAGTTAAAAAATCATTCAACAAATGCATAGCTCTCAATTACAGTACTAAATTTTGCAATGCACAAGTTTTCGTGCACGAATACCTCTCAAAGAAGATAATTCACTTTTTGTTTAATTTGTTTATTTATATTTTGTTACCTAACCTAATAAATGTTTACATTTTAGTTACTTTAAGTTAAAATTGCACATGAAAAACATGTGCAGGTTTTTTTTGTTTTTTTGCCATCAAAGTATCAATAAAAGTTAACCGTAACTTTTAATAGAGTTGTTGTTAGTATTTTATCAAATTCATTTATTTCAAACATTTGATTGAGAAAACAAAACAATAACATAAACAAAATACATTTTATAACTATTATAATTTAACTAGATTTCTAACTAAGCTACAAGTTCATCAAAATAATTGCCAAGTAAAGTTAATCTGAACTCAGCAATAGCAACTTTAAATTTGTAGACCAAATAATTAAAAAGTTGTCATTAAAATAAGCCAGCTTCAAACATAAATCATTAAATTAAAATGTTTTATTTCTAATTGATTATTTCCCCAAAGGCTATCTGGAGGGTCACCTCCAGTAGGGACTAATACGACAAAACATAAGGGACATTTAACATGCAATTTATACTGTCATACCATCAGTAAAATATATGAACCACGAATCACAGGAAAAATTATGCACTCTATATACTACAACACAGCATGACATACAAATTTCAAAAGCAAAAAATAAAAATATCCATTACTCTTGAATTTCATTTCATTTACTCTTAAAAGAAGAATATTTTCAGAAACCCTAAAGAAGTTCATCTAGTAAATAAAATAAGAGCAAAAATGTAAGAGGATATTAAATAATAAAAGAGCATAGTAAAGCAATAAAGGAAGAAGACTGGACACTATAAGATTTGATTATTTCATAGCAATACAGGTATTATAAGTTTTGAAATTTGCATTAAAGCTCAAAAGTTTAAATAGGGGTGGAAAGAATATTTAAAATGGACAATTTAGAGCAAAGAAGTATCACATGATAAATAAAAGAATAAAAATTAATCTAAATATTTTTATTTGAAATTAATAAATTAAAATTTATAATACAGAAACTTGCACAATAAACTATTTATTTTGAAACCATGTTTATTGACAAACACCAACAATTAAGTCATTTAATTTGTCAGGTTTTCATAGGGTCAAGATTCTTTTGAAGTAGGTGGTAAATTTCAACAACAAAAGAACACAGTACAATCTACTTATTTTAAAATTATATATCCAAAACAAATCAAACAAATGTTCAAAATTTTGTTACATTATTGGTTATTACACTTGTATTCAGAGCTTTAAATAACTGTTTTTTGTATTCATCAAAGCACAACACAGGTGAGTTCAATTACTTTAAAACACCCTTTGATGCAACAAATCATTCTTCTATACTATATTATTATAATACAAGGCTGTGATATTTGCTTTAAAATCACCACTGTAACTGTTGGTTACCACAGTTGTATCCAAAGCTGTAAACAATTCTCTCTTACATCAAAAGTCCACACATGCTGGTTCAGTAGTATATTTTAAAATCCAACTGACAAGATGAATTGTTCTTCCCTATTATGTTATTACAATATAATCTGGGATAACTACTCTTTAAAAGTCTTCACTATACACACACACAAACACACACATTTAATGCCTAAACTAGCAATCACCCAGTCTATACCTATCTGTCTTTTGTTATTCTTTCTTACTTTCACTTTAACTAGCTTACTTACTTGTACTTATCATACTTAAACAAAGTAATACTCTTGTATTAAACATAAAATGAACAGTTGTATCTAAAATAATTATATTTTGCATATAGCTATGTAAAAGGTTGCAGTCATGTACATAAGGTTAATAATGTAATCTATTCAGCACCAATGACCTGATTGGCAAAAAGGGTCTAACCCAACCAGAACTAATTCAGATTAGATCTTAGAAATGCAAGAAATTAGATACAATCTTGACCTCGGTTTCCAAAAACTCTTTCCATTTAATACTAAACTGTTTGATGATACTGGGAGACTAGAAATGTAACAACATGGGATTGACAAACACACACTAACAGAATTCATTATATTGTATAAATTACTGGGAGATACCAGCAAAATCTACAGATGCCCTGTTTCATTTGTAGTCAACTGTAAGAAAGACCTCAGAATAATTGGTAATATATTTTACTAGCAACCAATGATTTATGTGCTGTAAATGACACATGGAAGTCACATATGGAAGAACATATCAACGTTACAAAATAAATAACAAAATGAAATTCAAGATCATTCACTGTGACAAGGTAATCAGTTCAGAAGGTACACATTCAACATTAAAGTTCCAGAAGGATTATTCTCAAGGTAATGTATGTGTCAAACATTTTTTTGAAACATAAATTACTGTATGCAACCAATATGATTCAGAAAATATACAGTTATGATCACATGGACATGAAATATTCAGTTAATATATTTGTTTTGAGATTCCAACATCCCAAACTTTAATAAAATGCTGAAGTGGTTTATCACACAAGTTCATGAGACTGTCACTTGGTGAATTAACTTACCTATTTATTAATTTCCTTCATCCTGTTAATCTAACAATCTTGGTCATAAAAGAAATTTTGCACCTGAAATGAACTATGGCTAAAACACTGACTTTAAATCGTTTTAAATAATAATATATGTAATAAATTTCATTCCATATTTCTTACCATACTTACAGATTTTATTTTCATTTTAAAACTAAAAGCTGTAAATACCTTCTCTCACACTTTTCCCTTTAGTCATTGTGAACAGTATATCTTCATCATCAGTATCAGGGTCAGTAACTTGAAGATTAGAAGAAGTCAACTGTATGGAACTGCCTCTTTCTACCTTAATAACCTCATTAGTCACTAGAATTGGTCCTTTATTTCCCTAGAAATATCATTATTTAAAAATCAGACAGATCTTGTAAAATAACCCTCAAAGGCAAAAATTAAACTTAAAACCCTTTTAATTAACAAATTTCATGTTAAAATGATGCTTAATGAGAAACAAGCATTCCAACACAAGCAAGGAAACCAAGCAAAGCTATGCATTTTTCACCTATCTAATATACTCTTACAGCATCATACTAAAAATACACAAAGTTATGAATTGTTTCAGCCATACCAAACTGTGATTAATAACCTAAAAGTACTGTATTCAGTTTTTAAGATAGCAGAAATCACTAAAAACTATGGCATATTTTTATTTTATTTTTGCTCAGTTTATACTATTTAATCATATATTAAATCTTTAATGGTTTTACTGATATTAAAAACAAAAACCTGTTTTTGAAGAAATCAATATGGTAGTTTCCAAGAAGTTACATGCTCACATACGCAAGTTTTAGTGTATTAAGTTTAATCTTT
The DNA here is from genome assembly GCA_011833715.1 of Carcinoscorpius rotundicauda. Taxonomy (NCBI): domain Eukaryota; kingdom Metazoa; phylum Arthropoda; class Merostomata; order Xiphosura; family Limulidae; genus Carcinoscorpius; species Carcinoscorpius rotundicauda. The sequence continues at coordinate 32,380,313 of CM022393.1, forward strand.
TTAAACAAATTTTGGAGTTGTTGTTTTTTTTAACTTTCTATGGTCGTATCAACAGGAGAGAGTAAATTTCCATTCACTTAGAATTGTATGTAATTTTGACACTAATTTACATCATATTTGTTATTAAAAATAACAAACACAGTGAAAGATATGTTCTTTGAGCAAGCCATGTTAGATAAACATGTATTTGAAACAACTCAATACTTTATATCGAATTTTACACCTAAATGAAAAGTCCTACTTATACAGTATTGTACATGAACTTAAAACATAACATCATAACATTCACATGTGATGTTCTGCACCTGTAAATTAAAATATGTTAAATGAAATAATACAGTAAAACATTTTATTGTAACACTCACTTACAAAAACGATGACCTTTCATCGATGAAATTAAAGAAATTCGAGATCTTTGAGATAAAAAACAGTATTTCTAATTCTAACATGAAAATTACTTTGCACATGCACTAATCAAAACAAATTTTCAATATATCCATAGACAAATCGTTTTACTTTATAAAAAAAAAAACACTTCACGAAAATCTATACAATTTTTTAAGTGCAAAAACTTTTAATGTTAACTGAAAGACTGACAAATTTTGATACATATATGCACACACACACTAAATTGAAGGTTAGAAACACTAAACTGAAGGTTAGAAGTACTAATTCTATAAAGACTTTAAACGAGTGCAAAGAGGTCAGTTAAGTGATCAGTCAAACTGACTGAGCCAGTGTTAAAAGAGCATTGAATTTTAAAAGGGTTTCTTGTACAAAGATAAGGCTAAAAATACGTATAGCAAAAATACAATTGTGGCAATATAATGTAAAAAAATTGTTTTCAAACAGCCCAAGCCAAAATTATGAACAAACATTTAAGACATTAACATAAAACTAATGGTTCTGTTAAAATTATGTTAAATCGTTTTTAAATTACTTAACCTTAAAAGTTTGAAAATCAACATACTGCTGGTAGGATTTGAATATTTAAAGTTGACAATTTGACATTGTAGCCATCAGAAATCTGAAGAATCATCAAGTCATACTGAGTCATTGAGCCATCATGAATATAATGGAGTGATCCTCGTTTCAAAGCAGACCAAGAAAATGAAAACACTTCTGAGGGTTTTGGAAGTTCAACTAATTTTCCATGTTTTGGACCTATGAAAGTTATAAAACAAAGTAAATTGTTATAAACATAAATATTATATAACAGTGAAATACACATTAACTTTGTGCACAAGAGATACAAATTTACTTACTGATTCAGCATTACCAAAAAAAACTAATACATGATCATTTTATCAGCCTCAACAAAACATTAACAAAATGCCAATCATTTTTTGATCAATTCATGTGAATTATAAACTACTGAACAAACAATGATTATTCCATAATGATGCAAAAAGAATTAGATAATAACAAATAAATATTGATAATTTCTTTGCTCTGATACACATAAATAATAAATAATTAAAATTATTAATCATTTCTTAATTTTACATTAGTAAAGAGTATTGAATAAATCTTATTCATTTCTTCATTCAATACAAGAATTATAAAGGGGTTAAACAAATAATAATATACAAAGGAATTACATAATGTTATTTACTGATTATTTCTAAGCCTCATACATGTATTTTTACAAAGTTAAAAATAAGAATAATTTTCTTAGATTTTTCAAAACTTTTAAAACGTTAGAAAAAAATTTTTAGTTATGTCAAGATGATTTCATTCAGTACAAATAAGTTAGTATTTTAATAACTAAAACCTATATCTTATAAGTTATGTCAAATGTTACTTATAACCAACAAGGTTTTATAAAATTAGCTGATTTACCAAATGTGGATGACTGAACTGTTAAAGATAGTAAATGTAAAAAAAACAATGAAAACACATTTTTAACATAAAAATTTATGTTCCTGATTCACACTACCTTCCAATACATAAAACACAAGATCTTCCAAATTATCTTGGTCTGAAACTTGCAAAATGTTTGTCGTAATGCTTTTATTGCCACGATGTTCCACCAGCAAAGGACGTAACTGATTAACTTCTGGTGGGTAGCGAGACACAACTTGTACAGGAATGTCATTTACTGAGCTATCTAGTTGGCGATCACTTACTTTCAGTTGAAACTTGCCTAAAAACAAGGGAAACTAAGCAATTTATCAATCTTTTCAGAGTATCAAAATTTAAGAAACATTGACTTTTAAATAATTTTCTTTCACCTACAATGATTCAAGGTTTTGCAAGAAAAATATTACTCTATACAATATCAAAACACAAGATACTAACAAAAGTACAATACACTTGTCTTTGAAAACAACATTACAAACGATTAAAACATGAATGATAAAGTATAGGAAAAACATATATTATTGTGGAAAAAATCTACACTTCTTTAATTTCATTGTTACAAAAATACAGACATAACATTTTAGTTCATGTCCACACTATTGAAAAAAGTACAAAATAAACTGTATTAAACTGAACACATTTGAGATTCTCAACATGAGTGAATTTAAAGATCTTTTCACGCCGTATTTTGTGCATAGATATTTATCATTATGATTCTACAGTATTACTCATAACTTTAAAACAAGCTTGAACTTAAGTAATTGAGTGCTGATTTGCCATATAGGGTAGTCTGTCTCAAGCAGTTAAATGTGAGGGTGCAGTGTAGGATGTATGGCTTGTAAAAATTCCATACATGTTTACAGTAGCCACAGTAAGGGTTAATACACTTTCAAAATTTCTCAAACTGTTTAAATATGCTAAACATGCTAATGAAAAAGCATTGATGTTATAGTATGAAAATATAACACAGATTAAGTAATACTGACTCATAACTGAAATACAAAGTACAAATCATTAGCATGTTGTCTTATCACCAGTTCTAATGATTACAAAGTTTTACAACTGACATTTTCACAGATGAAACAAATAGTATATGCAATTTTTATGACAAAATTCTTAAGTACCTGTCCAAGGAGCATTCTGCTTGTGTTTAAATTTGATCATCCCACTAGCTAACTCATCAAACGGCAGAACATCACCAACATTAATCTGTTCCATTTCAGTCACAGTATGCCGTAATAAGTCACCATTATTTGGTGTTGTCACAACAATAAAGGCTAAGTCTTTCTGATGAGTGTCAGGGTCACTCGCAGTAATGAAAGAAGTATCAAGAGGAGTAGGTGCTCGGAAGTCCACTAACAGAGAACCATTCAGAACCAGCTGAGGTGCAACTTGATTGCCTGAAGAAATCAGTTATGCATCTTATTCACCAAAATGTAATAAGCTAAAATTTATCCAATGGGAAGAACAATATAATAAATAGCTTTTCCCTGATTCTGGTAAAGCTTTGGTTAATTCATATACATCTTGAACAACTAAACAGGATGTAGTACTTCCTGTATAAATGTGTTTAGATTTTTTCAATTTGAGTCTTCTTACTCCATACCAAATAGACTTATTATAAACTACACAATTCAATTTACCTAACTAGGCATAGAAAATTATTTTATATGAATAATCTTAGACTTCAGTAAACTTACGCTCACAGACTCGGTTAACATTGTCCTCAAAATAACCAGAGCCACATTCATTCACACAGCTGTTCCCCAGCATGAAATATCCAGCAGCACAATGATCACAAGACAACAAATTAGGACAGTCAGAACAACCAGTAGAGCAAGCTGTCAGAACAATCAAAAATAAGTAAAGTGAAACAAACTTCACACAAAACAGAAACATCTTGCAAACTTAAACTGAAAAGCAAGCATAAAGTAGTTGAAACTGCATAAATTTCTTGAAATATTTTGGTAGAATATACAGCTTCCTCTCACTATCTATCTGAGTAGATGTGACCTTCATATTATGTATAACTTCTTTCAAACATCATTCTCGACAAATTCAACTTCTATATTATATATAGCTCATTCAATATACTTACTTTAGCAAGTACAACTTCTACAAAGTATAAAGCTTCTTCTAAATATTCATCTTGGTAGCCATTCTATATTGCACAAAACTTTACCTAAATATTATTTGTGTATAGTTTCATCTAAACACCTATCTTGGCAGGAGAGACATCTACAGTATGGATAACTTGCTACAAACATTTACCTCGACAGGTATGACTTCCATACTGTGGATAATATCCTGGTCCACAAGAAGTTACGCATTCAGAATACAATAGCAGGAGAGGGGGACGACAAGATGTACATAATGTTCTGTCACTACAGGTCAGGCAGTCACTGGAACACACTAGAATATTGCAGTTATGTTATAATTGTGAAAATGGCCTGATTCGAAGCATGTTATGAAAGATTAAGCAAGTCCCATGATACTCAGTCTATTATTTCAAAACTTTATATTTAATGTTTTATTTTTAGTAAATTAACCTCGAAAAACTTTAGAATTTAGAATAATGAAAAATTATCTGAAACCTAATAAACTGAAATGGTGAAATTAAAAAAAATATAACAATAGGAACATGAGAAAGTATATTTAAGCTGCAGTAACTTGTTACATGTTTAACTTAAACTTTACTATTACATTTGATATCTTTATGAATATTTCTGCATTTTATGTGAAATGTTTCAAAACTAGAGAGATTAATTTCATACACATTTATCCCTAATGACCTGTGTAAAAACAATTTCTGATGATAAAGAAGACAGCCTATGAATCAGATATTACCACAATATAGTACAGCACAAAAAATATTTCACCTCATGCATATACAACACAAATTTCATGTATTTTGTGACTTGATTGATTAATTTAGTGTTTTATGGCACAAAGCAGCAAGGTTATCTGCACCAAACGTCCACTAAAAAGGTAAAAATAAATTAAATGTAGTAAAATACATCAAAGGAAATGAAAGTAAATTAAAACATCATTGAAAAACAGAAAAAGCATAAAACCAATGTTGACACCTAGTCTACAATGTTAAGAGAGAAAGCAGAGGAATAGAAGTTGTGAAGGACTTTTTCTAGCAAAATGGTAATGATCATAATCTGCCAGGAAGACTAACATGTAAGTACAAGAACCACCGTCAGTCACCTGAAGTTGGCCTTTTCAGTCCTGGTTCTAAGTTATGTTGTCATAACAGCCATTAACAAAAGGTAAAATAAAAAAGTTTTGAAACAAATATAGCAAAATCGTAATAATAATTAGCCAAATGTCCGGTAGAAAGGTAAAATTAAAGTAAATGTAGTAAAATTTGTAAAAGGAAGCAAAGGTAAAAATAAAACAGCAATGAAAAACATAAAATGGCATAAAACCAATGTTGACATCCAGTCTACAAAGTTGTAAAAGACTTCCTGTAGCAGAATGGTAATGATCATAACCCACCAGGAAGAGTAGCAGGTAACTACAAGAAGCACTGTCAGTCACCTGAAGTTGGTCTTTCCAGTCCTGGTTCCGGGTTATGTGTCATTATCGCCAGTAGCAAAAGGTAAAATAATAAAAGTGTTAAAAGACATGCAGCAAAATTGTGATTACAACTCGCCAGAATGACTAATGGGTAGTTCAGTTTGATAGTTCAAAATGCAACATCAGTCACCTAAAGTTGGCCTTTCCAGTCCTGGTGTCAAGTTATTTAATGTTCTGGGCATTTTCCAATGTCAAATTAAACTAGAGAGATTGAGACTCTGAAAAGGGAACCACAATTAAAAAGGTGTAATGAATAAGTATTCAACACTTATATGAGATCAAAAAGATTAATGGCCATGAAAAAACTAAAAACTTATCAAGGTAAACAGTGTTACCATCACCAATAAAACTGTTCAATGTTACAGACAAACCCTGGGAAAAACATGTTTAAAGTATTGCCGTCGTTGAGAATTGTAACAATGGCAAGAAAGTAAAACGTGGCTTTCAGTGATTTGAGTGTTACACAAACTACATACTGGTGCATCAGTTCCAGATAAAAGAAAAGGATGAATTAAAAAACTGTGACAAATGCGTGGTCTAGTTAAAACAATTTCCTCCTTCCAAACCTTAAGAAAGCTAGAAGGCCAAAGTCCAATATAGGGATTTATTTGAAAAAGCTTGTTGTCGTGTTGCTCACTCCAAGTAGACTGCCAGCTGGCACGGAGCCAAGCCTTGAATATGGAACCATAGTCTATGTATGGATTAGGCACAGCAGTGATAGTGCCAGAGCAGATAGATTTTGCTGCCATGTCTGCAAGCTCATTCCCACGAATATCAACGTGGCCTGGTATCCATAAATACTGGAAAGAAGTAGATGTTAATGAGAAATGGACCAGTCAGTTTTGAATATCAATGAGAACAGAGTGTGAGCCAACGTGAAGTGATTCCAAGGCCAGTAGAAAATTAAGGAACTCAGTATAAATAGTGCAGTCAGAGTACTGCTCAGCTTCAACATGATCCAGGCCAAGAGATATGGTGTACAGTTCAGCAGTGAACACAAAAGCTGTACAGGGGATTCTGCGTGCAACCACCAAACTACAACAAACCATGGCAGAGCCCACACAATTACCCGATTTGGAACCATCCGTATAAATTAGAATGGAATGATTGTTTGAAAAATGTTCAGTAAATAAAAGATGGTACTTCTAATTGGGAGTATCTGCCTTTAAGAAAAATCACATTTGGGGGCTGAAATAAGCCATGGAGGGGATGGGCTGACCAGTGGATTCTGCAATGTTATCCAAGGACAGACCCAATTCATCCAATTGCATCTGAATGCGAAGGCCAAAAGGAGCAATGGCAGATCATCTGTTCTGAAAAAGTAAGGCCCACTGAGAAAGGAAAACACATCCCCAGGTGGGATGCTTTGGTAAGGAATGAAGTTTCGAAGAATATAGTAAAGACAGTTGCGAATGGTGAAGGTACAGAGAATTCTATGTAAAAGCTTTAAATTGGGGAGGTGCAGAGAGCCCCAATACAGAGTAAAAGTGCTTGATGATGAATGGGGTCCAGCATCTTTAAGGCCGAGAGTCTTGCAGAGCCATAGACCATTGATCCATAGTTGAGTTCAGAACGAATAAGAACATGATATATCTTTAACAGAGAACATCGATTAGCTACCCATCTGGGGGTAAAGAAAAGATGGAGGATGTTCAATGTTCTTGTACATTGGACTCGTAGCTGTTTTAAGTATGGTATAAAGGTCAGCTTATGATAAGCCACAAGAACTTGGTCTCAGGGACCAGTGGCAGTGAAACTTCACCAATATGGAGTTCAGAATCAGGGTGAACACCTCATTGGCAGCAAAAGTGCATGCAAATGGTTTTAGAGAGAGAAAAATTAAAGTCGTTCATCGTAGTCCACTTCAGTACACGATTGAGGGCAGTTTGTAGTTGCCGATCAATATATCTCATGTTCAACAACTGGCATGAGATGTGAAAGTCGTCGACATAGAGCCTGTTTGCAACAGTGAGAGGGAGTTTTTCAGTGATGGTATTTATCTTTATACTGAAAAGTGTAACACTCAAAACACAGCCCTGAGGGACCCTAAATTCCTGTACTAAAGAACGGGAAAGTGTTGAACCCACACAAACTTGGAATCTCCCGTCCTTTAAAAATTTTTTAATAAACATGGATAAATGGCCATATAACCCATATATATATATATGGAGGTCTTGCAAAATGCCAGACCTCCATGTTGTGTCATAAGCCTTCTCACTGTCAAAGAATATTGATATGATGTTGGCATTTGATAAAGGCTTCTCTGATTGATGTTGCAAGTCGAATTAGCTGGTCCATGGTAGAGTGCTGTCATCGAAACCCACACTGGGTGGGCAAGAGATGGTTGTTTGATTCAAGGAACCAAACAATGCAAGCATTAACCATCCTCTCTAAGGTCTTACAGAAATAGCTCGTCAAAGCAATTGGACGGTAGTTTGAACAAATATTCGGATCTTTCCCAGGTTTAGAGAAAGGTAAAATAATAGCCTGGCACCAGGCATCAGGAAAAACATTCTCCTGCCAGATCCGGTTAAAAACAATTAGAAGAATATCAAGAGTAACAGGAGAGAGATAGTGCAGCATGTCATAGTATACATCATCAGGTCCAACAGATGTACTGCCAGACTGATGAAGAACCATTTTCAGTTCCACCAGTAAAGAGACAATTATAGTCAAAGAGACACAATTCGAAAAGAAAGAGGTGATCACTCTGCCCAAGTCTTGATGGTCAAGAAGATGGAGGAACAAGCAGAAGTGCTAGATACCTGGCAAAAGCTTTCACCTAGAGTATTGGTGATGCTCCAGACATCAGCTACCTCTTACCCACAAGAGAGTAAAATGGAGAGGGGAACAGGATTGTAGTGCCCACTGACCTTTCAAATCCTGTCCCATATGACCTTGGAATTGGTGGTAGAAGATATGCTATTTGTGAACTTAATCCAAGATTCCTTCTGGCTTTAACATCTTACACACCTAGCATGTGCACAAGCCCATTGAAAAGCGATGTGGTTCAAAAGTGTGGAATATCTACGGAAAGTATCTCAGGCCCGTTTTTGAGCCTTCTGTGCCAAGTGGCAAGCATGATTTCACCACAGACTAGGATTTCATGGAAAACGTGTCGATGTTTTAGGAATACACTGAGCTGATGCTTGTATAATACAGTCAGTTACCACTGCCACACAGTTGTCTATTGATGGCCGATTCATGATGGAAGGATCAAGTTCTGTGAGAGCAGTGAAAGTGGAGTGGTCTGCCTGATCCAACTTCCACCGGGGCACTCGGATAGAGTGGCATCGATCACGGCCAGTCTCTCTCAAAAGTATAGAAAAATGATCACTGCCAAGTGGATTATTACCAACCCTCCATGAAAAATGGGAAAATAATAAAGGGGAACAAACTGAGAAATCAATAGTGATAAAGAGCTGACGAGGTGCATAAAAATAAGTGGAAAAACCAGTAATAAGAAAGAGAAAGATTGATATCAGAGAGCATGTGCTCTACAGAGCAAACCCTCCTATCAATAACAGCACTTCCCCAGAGGGGATGATGTCCATTAAAATCCCCCAGGAATAGAAACGGAGATGGCAACTGTTCAACGAGAGCATCAAAGTCTGATTGATCATATGTCTCTCCAGAGGACAGGTAGAGAGAACAAACAGTCATGGTATGACCCAAGGAAACACAGATGGCTACAGCCTCAAAGATTGTGTTGAGTGGCAAAGATAGGGTGGGCACATGCTGATCAACCAATAGTCCTACCCCTCCATGTACTCATCCATCATATAGCCTGATATTTCTGTACAGAGAAAACTGCTGAATGGTGACTGTATCACCAGGTTTTAGAAATGTTTCTTGTAAGGAAAGACATACAAGATAGTAGGAAGCAATCAGAGTTTTGATAACATCCAGATTAGAACATAAACCTCAATAGTTCCATTGTATCAAGGTGGACATTTTTAATGACGGGTATGTGAAGTGGTTGGAGAACCCTTCTGTTCACGACCAAACCTTTTTTCCTTACTGTTCTTATTTGGATGAAGTCTATCGACTTCCATGAATCCTGCCCTGGGTCGATTGGGCAGGTCTTTGTTGTTGGAAGGAGATTCCAGTGACTGAGGATGCAAACGAATGATTGTTTTGCATCGTGAGGTGAAAGAAAAAAGATGTATCAGAAGAAATGCCTGTACTTGAAACCAAAGGATGTGGATCTTGAGGTTTGTTGGAATGTATGGGAGAAACAGAGATGGGTGTAGAAGTCAGTTCATCAACCTTTTTAACCATGGAGGTCAAAAGGCTTTTCATTTGTTTTGAAAACAATTCTCTTGGAGGCACAGAGAGATCTGTCTGCACTCCCACTGTAGTTGCGCAATGAAGTGCAGCAGCATATGTCCGAGATGGAGTCGCGGACAGCAATTTCCGAGCCTCAGGATAACTAATGTTGTGAGTTTTTTTCAAACCCTGCAACTCTTTTTTCTCTAACCATTTTGGGCAAGAACGAAAGTAGGAAAGGTGGAAACCATTGCAGTTGACACAATGTGGGTCCGTGACACACTCATAGGTATTGTGGTCCTTGCCACCATCACAACGGGCGCATGTCAGGGAACCACGACATGACGTCTTTGAATGGTCACACCTCTGACATTGGAAACATCATAGAGGGTTTGGAATGTATGGCCGTACCCTGCAAATCAGATAACCTGCCTTGATGGTGGCAGGTGAACATGATGATGTAAATGTCAAAACGAGGATATCTGTCGGCAGTGTAGCTCCATCTTTGCGAGTGGAGATGTGCCTCACTGCAGAAACTCCTCGTGATGAATTCAAGGTAGCATGAGAGGTAACCTGAATAGGTACATCCCCAATTACCTTTGAATTCAAGAGGAGTTCATTATGTTGGGATGTGGATGTTTCAACCAATATGTCTCCTGATTGAAGCTTCTTTACTGACTTTGGAGAGCTAGCAAGGCCCTCTAGTCCCTTCTGAATAAAAAAGGGGGACATTTGCTCCAAAGGTTTTTCTGAAAGAGAATGTAAGATAAGAAAATGAGGTTCAGATGTTACAGATGCTGAAGATTGTAGCTCAGAGTCTTCAAGACGTGGTTGTTTACCTATCAACTGTTTTTTTTACTATTTTATTTCAATTTTTTTGTTGCAGAATCCATAGGAAAAAACAAAAATTTTGGTACCCACTCACCATGGAACCCTCTGAGGGGACGCACTACAATGTCATTCAAGGACATTGAAGCAACACCAGGGTTTCATGAGCACTATACCCAAACACCAGCATCAGACACAATGTCCACAACACTCGTGTCAATCGGCTGGTCCACTTGGGCTAGAGTCAACCAAGTACCAGTGTTGGAAGAACTCAACAATGGGGGCCACCAAAAGGCCACCCATCTACAGGAATTCAAGGCTAAAGTGTTAGGGTTGGACCCCTCAACAACCAGGATCTTCTCCTCCCCTTCATGGGTCGCCCCACATGGCAAACACGTGGGTGGATGTTTAGATCCTGGAGGAGGAAAACTGAAATAACAGAACCTTCCCCCTGGGAGGTCCCCTCACCTCATACAGGAATCCACAACGAGGGGTATTTTGTGACAATTACTTTCTTCCACTAAAACATTTGCTCACTTACAAAGTACTTTCACACATATATTTCAGTTGAATCTATAAACAATTTACTAAAAGTAACTAGCCTTTCATGATTTTCCAAAAAGCTCCCAAAGAAAACTAATATTTTAATAAAATATTCTTACCTCAATGACTCACTTTGCTTTACACTACCATTGTGGCATGTCAAAAGAACACAATTTATTTTTAAAAGTTTTCAACAAACATATACTTGTTATACCTAATGCTAAAAATTACCTAATTGCTGATCATATAATTTATGCCATTCAAAAGGGTTTATTTTACCTTACTGAAATAACCTAACAATTCAGTCATTTTTATAAAGCTTAATTGTTAACTACCCACCTTCCATGCGAGACAGCATGAATACTCAAACTAATACTGTTAACTTTTTGGCTATAAAACACAAGAATATATTTTAACTTATTCCTAAACTTAACAAAAATGGTGTGAGTGATATTCATATAAAGAGTAAAGCCTGCAGCCCAAAACATCTCAGAATACAACATTCAATAAAGTCTGCCACAAAATGTTTTATACACAACAGATACTCAAAAATACCTTTTATTGTAAACTAAAGCATGTTATTGCACCTTTTCATATTTCTTTTTAAACCTGACTTTTTCTACATGACGTTTTACTCAGAATAAAAATTATAAGGTTAACGGAATCATTTTTATTGTAAATAAACAAAATGTACAGATATATTTCTGTTTATGTCTACTTTTCCTCTTAAATGACAATAATTTTGCTTTAACTACAGTAAATTTAGATTATTAATAAACTACACAGTGTTGGGTAGCAATTTCTATGATTTATGCTGCTTTAATTGGTTCTGAAGATCTAGAATTAACCTTTTTTCAAATACACAGTTTCAATTAAGTTATGTAACTAAAAGAGCCCTCATAAGCAATGGGTGATCAGTTAATCTTCTTAATTCCATTGGCTGAATTAGAAAATTGTATACAAATAAAATATTTCAAATAGTTTACATAACTTAGAAGTTTACCTATTCTTTTTTATTTTGATCCTATAATCTAAGCTTTAAATTGAATTTATTTCTTTTGTCTTAACCTGGTTGGAAGCTAAACTTCATGCTAACTATACTTAATATTTTCCTTTAACCCTGCTTCCAAACATTGTTCATGTTTTTCACAGCACTTGGTACTGTTTTTTCCAAATTTGTAATTGTACCTATTAGTCTTTATCAAAATCCAGATTTGAAAAAATACCTAATACTTTTACTTTACCCAAGTTTGTCACTTACTATTTTTTTATAATTCAGGTAACTGTTTATAGCACACTTAATATTTATTTTTCTTAACCTTACATGTAATTTCCATCTTCTATATTTTAACCCCAGATTTCTTAAAAATATATAATTGACAATAATTATGATATATTTTTCATCCACAATATGAAAATGCTATTTACGAAGCACATAGGGTAACACTTAATTCGAACTTGTGAGTTTTTGGAAGAAAGATCTTCAATCGTTCACTTTACATTTGATGAAAGAAAGTCCTCCTTAAAAGAGTACACAGGCTAACTATATCTATTTTCTTAAATTTAATATGTAGTATTGTATTATATTTTCTATTAAAAAAAGCCTTATTATCATTAAATCAAATTAAAATATTTACTCAACAACCATTCATGATCAATTAGTTTTTGTTTTGTTTTATTAGTTATTTTTGCCAAAATCTTTTTTTAAAACTTAAATACAATTAACCATTTGATAACTTTAACATATGCATTAAAATTTTAGTAGCCCTTTTCACAAGAGTCTACCATTAACCAATCAAATGATTAATCAAAAACAATATACAGAGAAAACTCAAACAAAAACAACATATAACCTACCTTTACATAGGTAGCCATCTTGGTAGTAGCCTTCACTACAGTGAATACGACACTCACCATCCTGCAACAACAGCTCACCCATACATGATAAACAGTCATTTGGAAGAGAACCACTACAAGTATTACAGTTCCAGGAACACTCTATGAAAGATATGATTACCCGTAAATGAATGGATGAAGTTTAATCAAATAAAAGAACAATATTAATTTTCAACAAACTTTTATTTACAAGACAAGATACCAATTCTTTCCTTTAAAATTATTTCCAAAATTATATTCTGAAAACTTTGTCACAAAATAAAAATATTTGTTAAAAACAGATGAACCATTCAGCTTCAACGAGAAAATTAACCCCTTGCCCTGTAATATTTAAAAGTAACTTTTTATTTATTACTGTTGCTTTCGAGTTTGTTTCACAATTATTTTTATAAATAATTTTGTTCAAATATTCAAAACGCTTCACCTCTACATTCTTCTGAAATGTGATCAATATAATACTGAGCATAACAGGATGCCACACATTCTCCAAACTGAAGTACCAGCTTATCTCGGCACTGTTCACATCGACCTTCTTTACTGCATCTTAAACAGTTATAGTCACAGGCTAGAGACAAAGCAATCAGTTTCTTTCAGCAAGGATATACAATATTAAATAAAAAACTTTTTGAAACTAAAATGAGAAATTGTTTAAAATTCACTCAAACTCTATATAAAATGCTTTAATAAACTTTATCTTAATAAACATATCATTATATAGAGGATTTGATAAATTAAATAAAAACTACTACAAAATATCATTTTAAATTTCTCAATCCTTTTAACTAATTTTCAAGACTTCTTTCATTGAAATGTTAGACTGAAATACTCCATTAAGAAATCTAACTTTGCTATCATTACTGTGCAAACACTGCTTTATTTACTGCAAAGATAAATTGAAAACATACAGGTTCTATTAGTTTAATTCTATACCTTACCATGACAAGTTCCTTCAATATTATAATAGCCCTCCAAGCACGTGTTTAAGCATATTCCATTATGAGAAAGTACAGATGATGGTGGACATGAGGTACAACCATCAATTCCTTGTGTGTCGCATGTCAAACATAAAGGATGACACCCTGTAAAACGATGATTATTAATTTTTATTTCGTAATTTCAAAAAAACAAATTATATAGAATATGCTATGAATAGTCATTATACAGATGCAAGTCCTGTGATGTAATTTTAAGTGGTTTAAATTTCATCTATATACAAAAATAATTGTTTTGAGCTTTGAATAAAGATAAATCTACATATCAAATGTTATACACACACATACACACACACACACACACACACACACACACACACACACATATGTGTTTATATTTTGAATATTAAATAAAGCCACCTTTCAACATTATTTTACTGATTACAACAAAAACCTTCAAAAGAACAAAGAATATTTTTCTTAAAAGTGACTGTGATAAGCAACAAAACATTCTCACAACTTTTTAAAAGTTAATGCAAATATAGAAAAATTGATTTTATTTGCTATATGGTGAAGAACTCCTGAAGAAAGAATTTTTTCAAGGTTATAGCCAGAGACCAAGATATAAATTAATTAAAAGTAAAAGAAAGTATATTAATAAATGGGCATATATCCAAAATAAATGAGAATGGTAAGATCACTGAATTGTTTTGTTTTTTTTATTATTATTGTTACACATCTAAGCTAAACTTCTTAAAGGACAGTAATAATACCTCAAGCTGAAGAATGTAAAATATTTTTAAAATTCACTTTGATATTTCATACGAATATTAACAAAAAACAACACATATTAAATGTATAACAATCAACAGAAGTAATTTTTGATTTAACATTTCTAACTGTTTATCATGTGGTACTTCTATACTTTAAAAGTTGGCATTACTTACTTTCACAAAGCATATGCTTATTCAGAAAGAAACCCTGGTCACATTTTGACACACACCTTCCTCCTTGAGGAAATTTTTCTTCATCTTTACAGGCTATGCATTCAGGAGATGATGTACCAAGTTTCAAAACACACATTTTGCAGTCACGGTGGCAATCTAAACATGTAAAGTAATTAGTACTGTTTACATAAAGTTGTGATATCTATATGATTAAGTACCCTTTGTAAATGTTTCTATAACAAAATTTCTGAAAGTAATATTGACGATAATATATCAACAACAAAAGAAAATGTTTATTGAAGGTTCTTACAGTTTTACAATAAATATATTTTACACTAACCTTTACACATCCCATCAGTGTCCAAGTATGTTCCATCAAGACAGCTTATCTGACACCTTCCATACACTGGTTTAACATCCCCATGGCATCTTGTACATTCATCTGTTCCCCATCCATAACAAGTGGCACAATTTGGATGACATGCTAAAAACAACATTCAAAAGTATAAGTATACACAGAATCTTATGCAAGTTTTTCACTTCAATGTATACCTATTAGTATCTTTCAAGCTTATAACTTGTAAGCTTCAATAATTAATATGCACCAAAATGAGAATGATCACACCAGTAATTGAAACATCATACATGTCCAAAAAGTATTTTTCCTTACAACATATACAAAACTAATGACTGCAGGAAAATACACTTAGTTCCATATATATGTACTGTGCACTTCAAAACTCATTGTTATGGAACTAATAACTTCACTGAACAAATGTTGTCTTGTACATATAATTTTATCTGCATTTAATTAATATAGAACTTATAGGCTTCATCTAATACTTATAACATTCTTTCAAACCTTAATTCATATAATGTTGAAAAAAAAGTCATTAAATTTATGCTACCTTACTTTAACTATGCTCCTTTCATGAAACTTCATTAATGTAAAACTAATTATTTAACTTCACTGAAACTTACATAGATGGTTCACACAGGATAATGGTAGAACATTCTAAGACCAAACTGTCATTTTTAAGGATCTATTTTCTGGATCTGAATAGAATGTGAACTCCACCAGAATTAAATAATTAGTGTTTTAACAAGTTTTATAAAACATTTAGTAACAGCTGTAGCAAATATTCAATGAATAACAGTAACAAATGAGCTGTCAAAAAATATGCAAAAAAAATGAAGTCTATTAAAAAGAATTCCAAATGACTATGCATTACTGAACAAAACACTAATGAACACTTGTTCACTTAGAGTCCCATAAGTATACTTCAATTCTTACCAACTTCAGTTTAATAACAAGTGGTAATCTTGTACATCTTTTTTCAACCAAATACTGTGCTTTGGCCAGAGCTAGTAACTTCTCTAGCATGTAAGCAAAATCAAAATAATACATACCAATCGGACAGTTGAACTTGTATCCAATTGGCTATTCAGCATATATTATACCATTATCATACCAACAAATCATAGATTAACATTCAAATAGTTAATGAGATAGCTGTCGTAGTGTTGTATGTATTAATAATATTGTAAATTTCATGACCCTCTCATGCAGTTACATCACATTATTTTTAGACTTTTCTTAGTTTAATGCCACAATTCCACTTAACAAAGAACTTTTTAAATAATTGGAAATATTTTCACTCAATAAGACCTTAATATTTCAATGTGAAGTTCAACCCATAAGTGTTCTTGTATGATAAAACACTTATGTGTAAATGATATTGATAAAAATAATTATTCTGAATATTTTTGTCATCAAGACTGCTTTCATGTGTATCAATCACCAAAAGACATGATTATTTCAAGTAGACTCAAACATTTATGAAATAATTTTATTCATATTAGATCTGAAACAAATACTAATAACACAAAAAGACAAAATAATCTTAATAACATACATTGCATTACTGAACTTACAGTACTAAGTGTCCCAAAACATTTTGTAATGGGGTCTCAAAATGTCCCAAAGACATCTTAGTTTAGAATCAATCACTGTATGAATAATGACTGACCAATTCAGACAAGGTGACAGACTGTCTTTTCTGGCCAAAAACATTTAATTTCGTGTATGGTGATTAAGTTTATAAAACTTTTCACTGTATTGCTATCATTTTTATTAATGAATTTTAGATAGTAACGTACGTAAAACATAAGATAGAACTTATTTTCTGACGTGTTTATGCTCAAGATGGAATTAGAATAATTGCAAAATATCCATACATGTTCATCCTATCATGAACTTCACAACTTTAGATTTCTACCAAATGAGTCTTAAGTAAAACTCTACTAACAACATTTAATCCAACAATATTAACATAAACCAGTTCACTTGCTGACTAAATCATATGGTTCAAAGTCTTACTGACCACTAACATTTTCTAAAAACTGCTTTTGTGAAATTGAGATAAACATAGTTGTATAACTTAACATTAATAAATATGCGAGATATTGTAGTGATAGGGTTAAGGCTTTTATGGACTTTTCCAGGACTTCCTGATGAAAAAATTGATTTTGCACGATTTACAGTACTACAAGTAAACATTTTCATACACTGAAAATGTATTTCCAATAGATCCTTACCTCCACTATCTTGATCCAGGTTTGCCCTTTAAACATTGTTGAACAAACAATCTCCTCCAAAGGAGGGCAGTTTCTAATACCTAAAATTGTAGTTGATGAAATTAGTGAAAAAAACATTATGTAGAGAGCATCCTTCCATGGAAACATCAGAATACACCAGTCATATGATTTGATGAACACAACTGGCGAGTGTAATAGATGATAGATCATGGGAAAGAGAGAAATTCCATGGAAAAATATATACAGGAATGGCAAACATAAAAGGATACAATATGAATAAAATACCACAACAAGAAACAAACTACATAAAGTAGTTGTCCCAAACCAAAATTAGAGTGCAGGTGAGAAATGGAAGGTAAGGAAATAGGAGAAATGGTCAAACAACTTTCCTAGGTTAGTAATGTCCTGAGAAGGAAGGCCAAACATAGACATATGATAACATATAAGAATGGTAATGGATGCAGTAACAGGAAATAGAAATGACATAAATAACAGAATGAGGAAAAACACATGCCAGGAAGAGGAGAAAATAAATCTGAAGGAAAAAATGGTACAAGGACACATTGCAATTGATTCAAAGAAAGAATTGGACAAGGTATAAAAACAACACTGAGCCTCCAATTTAGCACAATAAAGGAACATAATGGATGAACCAGACAAAAGTAAGAATATAACCAAGAAAGAGAAAACTATTTTGAAGCTAGAGAATAATAGTTGTTTAACAGGGCAGTTTTATAACAAGAAACATTTGAAACCAACAAAGCCTGAACAAACAACCAGGTAAAGAACTGGAACACTTGAGGAACTGAAGGACAGGATAGTCAGGAACAATGAAGTAAGACAGGATATCTCTAGAACACAGAGAAGGAAGAGTGAATGGTGTGGACAAGAAAAAAATGTTACAAGAAGGGTGAGTCTAAACTAAGACAAGGGTTTAGACAAGAGCTGCATATAAGGACAGAGTTGGATAACCTTTGGATGAAATATATCCTACTGTGGTTGTCAAAGAAAAGAACAAAATGAAGGGAATGACAGGGGTTGTTGTTCCAGTAAGGGCCAGGGTGAAGAGAACTACGTCTCAGCTGGCCAAAATGGAGCAATTGGCAGAACATAGCAAGGAGTGGTTTGGATAAGGAAAATGACTTTGAGGAGTAATCTAATTGAATGGTAGGCATGTAGGTGAAGACTCCTCCAATAATGACTGAAAGCATCTACCCTAAGAGCTGAGAGGTGAGAAACTGGAGATCGAATGGATGGAAGTTTGGTATTTCAGTGAGTATGCAGTGTTTCCAGTTAAGAACACATCCACAGAAATCCCTGAAGAAATATTTGTGGGGAAAAACCTTGTTGGGACAGGATACATGACCAGCCACAGCATTCATAATTCTGGAAATATGACACATCAAAACCATCATGTCATGGTTATTGGTGTAATACAGGAGGTCCAGAGGCTGAAAACACAAAGATCAGACTTAGTTCTCCTTGCTTGGTGATATTGTTGATGACAGTAGAACTGTCAGAGTGAAAGAACCACCCATCTTCACAGGAGCAGAAGGAAATGATACAGTGCCCAATGAACTCTTAAATGCTTCAGGATGCTGATATAGAAAGTAATTTCTTTAATGGACTACCAACCCAAAATCTCATGGGGATTGAGGAAAACCCTCTAATCTACTAAGGAAGCGTCTGTGAATATACAAGATTTGTGACATAATATAACAATGGAAACCCCCACTATAACAGAGTCCCTGTCAAGCCACCAAACAAGGTTGACCCTGATCCAAAGAGGAAGGGAGATGAAAAGGTTCAAGGGATTGAGGGTGAAGTTCCACTGGTCAAAATTCATCAATGAAGTGTGCGTGTGTGTGTGTGTGTGTGTGTGTGTGTGTGTGTGTGTTTTAATTAATAGAATAAGAGCTTCTTCATCTATTTGATTAAAAACCCCACCTGAGCAGTTTCTCAAAGACGTATGCATATGTGAGGGACTGATTGGGTACAGGAAGGGATTAGCAGTACCCTTCATCCATGTATTGGTAACTCTAAAGACCCAGTAAGTGAAGATGACATGCCAAAGAACCTACCACTCAACAAAACACATAAGGGGCTGAAGAAATACCAAATAACAGTGCCTAAAACTTGAAAACAGAATGAAAACACCCACCATAATCAAGTCCCAGTCAAACTATCAAGCAAAGTCAGCCTTGATCCCAAGTGGAAGGGAGACGGGAATGTCCAAGGACTCATGGGAGAAGTTTCACTGGTCAAAAAACACCAATGAAGGGCATGTATCACAACAATGTATTACAGTGGCATTTAGAATATGAGGATATGGATCCATCACTCGAAATTTGGTCATCCATAGTACTAATGATAAAACCCACTAAAGTGGTAAAGCACCATGGAAAAACAAAGCATCTCCAGATAGGCATACACTCAAGACAGTTTTTGATGGACTTCCAATTTTTAATATTTTTGAAAACAACAAATAAATGGGAGTAAAATCTTAGTTGAGTGGATATCATGTGTTTAATAGCTCTTCTGTGTAGGAAGTCTTGAATAGACATGACATGAGGACAAGGTATGATTCTGAGGGGGAGGGAAGAAGGTCTAGGAAGTGGAAAGAGTGAAAGCAGAAACCTTCAGATCGAACCCGTAGCACCCATAAAATTGTTAGGAAATGCATCCAAAAAAGACACAAATTTAACAAACTTAGAAAAAGGGACAAAACTTAGAAATTTGTGAGGTCTATAAGTACATAAAAATAACAAAACTGCAAAACTATGAAATTCGACCTAAACCATAAAACAATAATCAACACTTAAAGTAAAAAGCCACTAAATAAACTTAGAAACTAAAATATCCTTAAATATCAAACATTATACAAGTCCACTCAAAGAACCTATATGACAAAGGACATGAAACTGAAACCTATTCTTAAAAACATAAGAATAAATAGACACCCATTTAACCATAATAAATTTTGACACAATTATATGTGACTAGAAGTAAAAACTTATAAACTAAATAATAAAAACAGTAAAAAGAAATAAAAATAACAAAGCAACACACTTCCATATAATAAGCTAAAGGTACCAAGATAGAAACAGATACAAAAACCAGTAAACATACCAAAAAATTAAAGGAAAATAAAGTAATAATCACTCTATAAATGCAAATGTAAACTATAGTAACTTAGATAGTACAAGAATTTTAAAAATCTAACTTACCAAATATTAAACAGTGAAAACATTAAAGAACTAAATTATCGAGTGTGGGAAATTTGGTCCATCCCCACAAGTGCACAAAAAGTCACTACACATAAGCATACCAACTGAGAGTGGGAAACACACTGAAAAAGTTACTACAGACATCCTGCAAAGAAGTAAAATACAGATTACATGCAGGAACAGTAACAGTTGGATAGTATCATAAAAAGAAATTTCTACACAGTAGTTATATCCTTTGTCACAAACAATCATAACATGGAAATAAGAAATTGTTGATCGAGTATAAGAACTGAACTCGCCAAGAACTAAAGCCTGTGATTCCCCAGTAGAATTTGTTGACTTGGACATGTGGGAAATCATGTTAGAACCATTTTCTACTAATACAAGAATTCTGTCATCTACCATATCAAATCTCAAATTCCTTTGAACAAATCAAAATCCATAAAACAGAATATTTAAAAGAAAACAACCAAACAAGCAGAAATGATGAAAATCGAATGTCAAAACTTCAAGTTGAAACTGATACAAATTTATGATCAAGCACACTCAAAATTTTGTAGTCATACAGGAGAAGGACAAGTTAAAATACATGTCCATGTACCAAGATGCTACTCGAGAAAGTGAAGGAGCTAACTGTGCCAGTATGGTGCAGTATGAGTAGTGGAGGATAGTCACATGTTCTTAAATGACATAAAAATGAAAAAGTATACAAGACTGGTGCACTATTTGTGAAATTTTTTTAAATATTGCTTAGAAGACAAACCAGGATTGAGATAACTTTAAACGAGAGAAAGTGGTACCATCTTTGAAAATCTGTTTACAAAATTTCATGACTTTTCAGGATTTTTATGACCTACACAAAATATTTGCATACCGTATACACTAGTATATTAAATTTTTAAAGAGTAATAAATAGCAGATAATTACACAAATAGTATGCTCAAGCATAACAAAGAAATAAAGCATAAATATAAACATCAGATATAATTAAGCCAGACTGGTGATGTCAATAAGAAACATACAGTTTGTGTTCAACATCAACCTGTTCATACTTCATACTCTACCTCGACATATGCCTGCATCATGATAAAAACTTATCCCACAGTCTTCTACACACAGACCATTTTTTAGCATTTTTGGAGATTTGCAAGTTGAGCATTCATCTATATTTGATCCAAGGCAAGTTTGACAGCTCTCATGGCATGCTGATAAGATCAAAACAAACAAAAACTCAAAAATGTTTTCTAATCACAATTAAATAATATTGCCTTTAAAATTAGAATGTCCCACTTGTAATTCAGTAAAAAAATAATTTTAATTAAGTGAGTAGTATATGATAACACATTTTAAATTGTTTTTCGATGTTAATTATAACAAAGATAACCTATTAGCTAAAATATATTTTGATGGTGTTTTCTATTGAAATAAATTATTGTTTTTCAAGCTCCAGCTGATTAGAAAAGTGCATGTCAAGCCTACTAAATTGTCTTTTATTGAAATTTTAAAAATCAGCATGTTGTACATCAAATAACTTAAAGCTAAATACATACATTTGCACTTTCCTTCATAGGACAGAAAATATTTGTCAGGACAGTCATCCAAACAATATCCATATGAGACACCAGGGTATGTAACCAGATGTCCAGTGCTGCATGATAAGCATTGATCTAAAGCTTGGCCTCCAGCACAATACCGACAGGTTGGGTGACAAGCTGTAAAATAATTAGTTCTTGTAAATTTTCTACATTTACTATTAAAAACAAAGTTTGAAGTTAGCTTGTTTCTATAAAAGTACTTTACAATGCACAAATTTATCATGTTTAACTGCAAACAAATTAATTTTAGACTGAGAATAAATACTAACCTTGACAAGTGTTAGAATCAGTGTCTTTGTAATACCCTGGCCCACATTCCTCTACACATGATTGTTCACGGAGGAACCTACCATAATAACAGCTGGTACAATTAGTTGACAAGGGACCTGTACAATCTCCACACAAGGCGTGACATGCTGCCAACAAAATTAAGCATTACTGTAACTTAAGCTCAAAAAAAACTTATTCTCAAAATATAATGAAGAAAATATTGTATGTTACATTATTAAGAAACTGACATATTGTAAAAGTTGTATAAAAATATTTATTCCAAATTAAATATCAATGAAATTATTCTACCACCATCTGCTGTAAATTTTAAATATTATAATGTTTTTTTACTGTTAAAATCACTACTCAAGCTACATAAGTATAATTTTAACCCTGTTGCAGCATTTAAAAACATTGTACTAAGTTACTATGCAAAAAAAACATGTGGAGCAGTCATTCTCAGGCAGCATTAATATAAAGTTGCCTTACAAAAACTTGATAAAACAAAACAACACTTACGAATGCAGTACCCCTGTTTAGTAGGATACATTCCACGGCTGCACATATCCACACAGCGCTCTTCTTGAAGAAGTTTGCCATTTTTGCAAGATCGGCAATAAGGTTTGTCTTTGTAGCAACTTTCACAATAACTTTCACAAGCTAGAGGGTACAAAAATTAACAGAATTAATCCCTAAAAACTAAAATTACACCATCAGCATATAAATGGCTTTGGCAACACTAAAAAACAGAAACCTATAAATCTATGGAAATTCAAATGTTATATCCATACCTAGCAATGGGGGAGAGAGAAAACAAGAAGTGCTGTCTGCACAGTTGCCTCAATATTACTAGTGAATATTGGTTTGTTGTAATTTAATATATTTTTCACCTCCTACAAGCAAGTAATTGAAGTTCTAAAACTGATTATCATTCAAATAATTGGTATATTATTCTAAAAATATCCATTTTAAATTATATCAACATATTTTGTTATTTTGAAAGTAATATAGTTGCAAAACAGATTAATGAGTAATACTCATATCTATACTCCAAAACCTTTCTTACCTTCTAATAAACAACCTTAGGATAAACAATATAAAAACTACCATATAGTTTCAACAAACTTTTTAAATTCAAAATATAGTTTCAGAAGAAATTAATTCATTTGAAACCAAATATAACAGTGAAATCAAGTTCAGGCATCCTAATAATACTCATGGAACTTTCAGGATTTAGGCCAAGACTAGAATATAAACTTGTAAGACTCAAATGTTCTTGGAATTAATTCTTGAATGGAGACCAAACTTAATTCTACAGGAAATGTCTGAATAACCATAGAAAAACTGTTTTCCCAGGTTTGAGTTCTCTCATTAAAGCAAAATCTTTGGACTACTATAGTAAAAAACATTTACATCATAGTTTTCAGTTGATTTATTAAGCATTACCTTGACAATGTCCACCTTCCACATAAAATCCTTCATTACATTTTTCAACACATTGTCCATTCATAAGTAGATAACTATTGTGGAAACATGAAAGACAATCATATTCAGATGGTCCACGACAGTTCTTGCAAGATGAATGGCAAGCTAAAAAAGAAACCTTTTTAATATCTGAAACTTAAACAAAAATCTATTTATTTTATAAATACTTTTAAACAATTGTAAACTTTGATATATTTTTCTTCCCTGTCAAAGAAGAAAAAATATTGCATACATTTTATTAGAATCTAATACGATCAAAAAAACTTCATATACACATATTACACATGCAGAAAATCAATAACCTTTACTAGAAATATCAGAGGAATTATTATGAGGGACTCTCTTTATATCTATGATTACATGAATTCATAATATCTTACCAATACAAACTCCATTACTAATTGTATGGGATGGTCCACATTCTTCTCTAGTTACACAGTGTCTGGCTTTGAATATCAATCCTGATTTGCAGGTTAAACACTGGTGTTCTCCTTCACCAAAACAATCGTGACAACTGGTATGACATGCTGAGTATTGTACAATATATTAACAAGTAATTAGTGTAATGTATTACACAACACAACCATCCTCTTAGTGATACTTATATAAAATCAGACATCAATAAAGAGTATAGTTATCATAGAAAGCAGGGGAAAATTGCGACTAAAGTGTTGAATGCTTAAAATCAATATTCATAAGGTCTCACGATATTCCCAATTAGTCCTTTATAAAAACTGTTTACAGAATATGTTTAGTGTTGAGTCATTTGATAGAATGCAGTAGATCTTCCAAAGCATGCTGTACATTCTTTATGGGGTTTAAGTCCAATAAATATGTGAAACACAAAACTAAGTAAAGAATATTTCAACTAGTTAACATGATGTGGGCATACCAGCACTATCATCCATTAGGATAAAGCTAGGTCTATTGCACCAGCATATGACAGTATAAATATTTATAAGATTGTTATCAGTAACGCATAGCATTTATGGTAGCATTTCAACATTTCACAAGATGTAAAGACAGTGTATTTACCATAAATAGATATAAAACATTTCTGAGTGAAATACAAAATGGATCTTGTTCGAAATAAATTGTATGGTTGAAGGATAAAACAAATATTGTTTCACATGCCATTAGCCCCTCAAACCCTGAAGTGTTACAGATAACACAGATTTTAGTGTCATGTCTCAGATGTCAAACAACCTATCAATTAAACTGTAACATGCATAGGGGCAAATTACCCCAGAACAACATATAAATTAAAGTACTGCAGCTACTAAGGTACCATATATATAATGTGTTGCAGGTGTTTGGGTAATTTATCATAAATTAAGCTACCGATTAAAATATAGCACATAATGGAGTAAATTACTAGAGAACAATCTATAAAGTGCAGCAGGTGTTGATATAATGTATCACAGAACATATAAATTTAAGCACACAGCAAGTATTGGGGTAAATTACCACAGGAAAAACCTATAGATTAAATTGTAGCAGGTATTGAAATAATACTCCACAGAACAGCCTATAGGTTAAACTGTAGCAGATATTGGGGTAATATTCAACAAAACAACCTATAGGTTAAAGTTCAGCAGGTAATAGGGTAAATTACCATAAAAGAAATTATAGGTTAAAGTGTAACAGGTACTGGGGTAATATTTCACAGAACAGCCTATAATTTAAAGTGTAGCAGGAATTGACGTAATATATAACAGGACAATCTATATGTTAAAGTTCAGCAGGTATTAGGGTAAATTACCACAAAAGAAATTATAGGTCAAAGTTTAGCAGGTATTGGGGTAATATTCCACAGAACAACCTACAAGTTAAAGTGCAGCAGGTAATTAGGTAGTGTGCCACAAAACAATTTATAGTTTTAGTTGTAGCAGATACTGAGATAATATTCCACAGACCAACCTATAGGTTAAAGTTTAGCAGGTATTCTGGTAAATTACCACAAAAGAAATTATAGGTCAAAGTTTAGCAGGTATTGGGGTAATATTCCACAGAACAACCTATAATTTAAAGTGTAGCAGGAATTGACATAATATTTAACAGAACAACCTGTAGGTCAAAGTTTAGCAGGAATTGACATAATATTTAACAGAACAACCTATAGGTCAAAGTTTAGCAGGTACTGGGGTAATATTCCACAGAACAACCTACAAGTTAAAGTGCAGCAGGTAATTAGGTAGTGTGCCACAAAACAATTTATAGTTTTAGTTGTAGCAGATATTGAGATAATATTCCACAGACCAACCTATAGGTTAAAGTTTAGCAGGTATTCAGGTAAATTACCACAAAAGAAATTATAGGTTAAAGTGTAGCAGGTATTGGGGTAATATTCCACAGAACAGCCTATAGGTTAAACTGTAGCAGATATTGGGGTAATATTCAACAAAACAACCAATAGTTTAAAGTTTATCAGGTAATGGGGTAATATTCCACAGAACAACCTGCAAGTTAAAGTGCAGCAGGTATTGAGGTAATATTCCACAGAACAACCTGTAGGTTAATGTGCAACAGGTAACGGGGTAGTGTGCCACAGAACAACCTATAGTTTGAATTGTAGCAGATATTAAGATAATATTCCACAGAACAACCTATAGGTTAAAGTTTAGCAGGTATTAGGGTAAAGTACCACAAAAGAAATTATAGGTTAAAGTGTAGCAGGTATTGGGGTAATATTCCACAGAACAACCTGTAGGTTAAAATGCAGCAGATATTGGGATACTAAAAACTTTTATTGAATAAAACTAATAACATTCAAACATTTTTATGTAGTGAAAAAAAGAGATAGTTTCTCACAATAAATATTTCTTTTATTAAGTTTTAGTTTACAATAATACAAATAAATATATTAGTAAACAAACAACTATATTTGTATGAATACACTACTTTGAAACTTATAAAAATTAGAATAATTGCAGTTTCTTTTCTTTGGCTAAACTAGTAAACTTTCTCCAAAATAAAGACCACAAAAAATAAATTCATTTATCTCAAAAACATAGGATTATTAAAACTTACACTGACAATATCCTAAAGAGTCCTGAAAATAACCTTTAGAACATTCAAACACACAGTGTCCTTCTTCCAATAATTTGCTTTCATCTTTGCAAGCAAGACAATAACTATAATCTTTTTCAAGACAAGAACTGCAATCATCAGAACATTTAACTGCAATAAATACAACAAAAATATTAAAACCATCTTTATAAAGAGAAAACACACAAACATTGTCATCACAGAGGCAGCATATAAATTATAAACAGTACAACATTTTACAATAAAAATAATTACAGTACAAAAATAATATAAGAAATAATGTGTTATTTCACCAAAAATGTCAACAGAGCAAACTTAAAAATAGTAAATTATCTGATAAAAAAAAAAATTTGAAAAGTAGTAATATAAACACTAAGCAGGAAAGAGCAAAGCTGAAACAAGAATAATCTCAGACCAGTAACCTTGATTAATAATGTTTATACCATGTTAAAAGTGTACTAATCCTCTGTTATAAACTGTTAAAATATAAAATGAAAAAGCAATTACCCATTTATGTTAAATAATTCATAAAAAGCATTATGTTTCACTGAAAATGTGTTTCCTTGCATTCTTACTACCAACAGAATACATACAGTTCAACATCTTTTATTTACTGGAGATAGAAAGCTTTCTTATTAACTAGGTGAAGGAATTTATAATCTTAAGAATAATATTACCTGGCTTGCATGAGGGACAGCACTGACCCTTAATTTCCACAGCAGCTGAACCCACAGGACATGATGGACACTTATGTTTAAAGTGTATAATCTGTCCATTGTAACATGCTCCAAGAGTGCATTTGTCTACAACCCACTGCTCTCCTGGCTAAATAAAAAGACATTCTTATTTTCTAATGAAAGTACATCACACATTTACTCAAGAATAATAAAAAATGAACATGTATACAAAACCACTTCCCCTCATTTGTAAAATGTTCTTGATCACATTTACCCAATAAAGTTAACATTCAACAAATCAAAATTAACTGAAGAATACACTCACTTTATAGATTCTGTCTTCTACAAAACACAAATCAAATTGCTGAACACACTCTGGGCAGCATTTTCCAGACATGTGCACCAATTTTTCATCCTAAGAAATAAGAAAGCATAATAACTTTCCTCCAGACAGTAAAAGAAAAATTATAACCAGCTGTTAGTGTAATTGTAAGTGAAAAACTGAAATTGCTAAATAACATTCACACAAATTGAGAAAAGTTACTGAATAACTGAGTGTGTGTTTATGAAAAAAAAAAACAATTTTTTGAGAACAATGTGCTAAAAAAGACAAAATCTAGTAATTTCCTGAAAATCTAGATATGTACAAAAACCTCCTAATTGCTTAATATCACAGTTATCAGTAATGAGTTTCAATTAATACCAAACAATGCAGATACTGTAATATCTTGAAAAGTTGCAACTTACAAAATAAATTTTGAACCAGCATTTAAGAAATTAAACATGTAACATAAATAAAGTTTAGTAGTATCACTAAAACAACAGACCATAAAATCTTAATACATTTCTCAAATGGTTGAATTCAGAAAATTTCTGAACTTCTAAAGTTTAAATGTTTTTTTGTTTAGAGAGAAAGCTATTTCTGTTTCTTCTCCTAAGTTTCTTTTTTCTGCAACCTGTTGTTGTACTGTTCTAAAATGACTTTGATGTTGTTTCTATTTGGACAGGAATATCTCTAATATGTAGTAAAAATAAATCCACAGGTTAAGAAGGCTGCCCTGAAAGGAGTTTCAATCTTCAACTCCAAGCTCATACTAGTGCTCAGAAACCCAATACCTTTATCCACGTAAAAAGCTTCAGTTTCGAAAAGACAACTGACCATAATAGCTGTTGTGTTTCCCCCTACTCAAAGAAGACTCATTCTCAAACCAACACATACAGCACTATTCAGTTACTTTTGCTGCCAACACACGTGAGATTCAAAAACTAGAAATATCATCTGTAAGAGACAGGTGTAACTGCTGAACCAAGCATGGCTTGATTCATCATCTAATCAGTTCAGATGGCCCTCAAGAGTAGATAGCTCAAATCAACTTGACAGGAATTTAGACAAAAATAGTTTGATGTTTGGCATTTTATGATCAAATAGTCAAACAATTATACATCCAGGATGCTTAAAGATATTTGATCTTCTTTCTTTCTACACTTGATAAGATGTTTACCTGAGAGGATTATAGTTACTATGCATCTATAATTAGGATAATTTAGGAAAAGCTATATAAATAAATTTCTTAAGAGTGAATAAGTATTTTCTAACTGCTTACATAATATACCATAATTTTTTTCTTTATTCATATTTGAACCTGAAATTCTCAGCTCACAATATTATTCCAAAACCAATATTCTTACTACTTCAGCTACAGGACTCAAATCAAATGTGTTACAACCACAGGAAACACTGAATTGTGTCTAAATCACACACTCCCTAAACAAAAATTAAATTCAACCTTATATGTAGTATAAAACATTTAATGGTACAGTGACATTCAATGTTTCATAGTGCAAATAAAAGGGTGGTTTGGAAAGACTTTTGTCTGCTATCATGTCCACTCTGTCAAATTCGGTATTAAACAAAAAGACTTCTACAGGGTGGTCGCTAGAAAAGCAGAAAATTTGTCAAACAGCTATTTATTTTTACAAAGTTTTTTAAAGGCATATGTTATATTACACTCATAGATGCTCAGAATTATTAAAATCATGCATTTTATTCATGATGTAAAGAAATCAAAATAGAAATGAGTAAGCACGCATTTTATTCATGATCTCATCTGACCCTCAAATTTTCCGCTTTTCTAGCGACCACCCTGTATGTTGTAAGAAAAAAACAAATTTGAAATTCTATTTTTTTTACATACCTTTAATTTAAAATTCACATTGAGCTAATTATGAGGAATTTCAAAGAAAAAATCTACAATCTGGTGTAATATTTATCATGTGTATTACGTCTGTTGGCTTAATTGTACATGTTTCTAATGCAGTCTAATGAGGAGTTAGCCGAGGTTAAACTCTTAATATTAGTGTTTAAAGGTATTTTAAAATAATTTTAATTAAATAAAACAGTTAATATTTTTGCTTTGGGGAAAAAAAAGAGGAGGACTCTAATTTTCACCCATAAAGCATGGTTAAAAACAAAATTACAACATTACTAACTATTAACTTTTATGCATTTGTTTTTGTACTTCAAACAGTTTAATACTTCTTACCATCTTCATGAATTAGAAAGATAAAATAAAGAAGTGTAAAAATTAAAAATGGTGTGGATTATGACAAGAATAACATTACACAAGATATATTTGTGACAATTTAATCATACCAGATATATCAGATTCAGCTTTTAATAATGACATATCAGGAATGGTTAAAAGAATGTACAGCCTGGTATCAAAAGATGCTTCAGAGCAAAAATAAATTGGTTATTTTTACAGTCAGAGCAGAGGAAAGGCAATGGGACAAAAATCCTTAAATGAATCATGAAGTGATGACGCTGTAATATTCTCAGTTTGGACAAATAGAGGTGAAAAACTATACTACCAATGCATAAAAGAGGTTCAAGATTTTGGATAAATGGAATGTTAATGTAAGAACAAGCACACAAAAGAAGAAACAAACAAGCTCAACAAACACAACAAAATACTGTTTATTTAATACTCTACATATAATTGTGTTACATATCTTTTAGGCTGTAAAGTTGAAATTAAAATAAGCAAAACAAATGAATGTGATATTTAAATAAGTTAAAATAATATTTACATGATCAGCAGACACAGAAGTATCAATAAAATGACATGACTTTCACAAGTGGAGTTTTCACTATGGGATTAAGAATGGCCTGGTTTCCTCAAGAGTTGAATCTTATCTGACACCACCATAAATGCATTCATAATGCACATCATTGCTACTGCAAATCACTTTAGAAAAAATAGCACTGAAATATTAAAGTATCCCTACTCTCTGTGACAGTTTCAAGGTATCTTCCAAATGCAAAATCAAGTGAAACACAAATTAATCACCTTTGAAACAACAGGTACAACTACCTGTACCAATCAAGCTACAAAACTAACACCTTAGGCTGAATCTTCCACACAATCAACTAATTTCAAAATCAGAACTTTGAAAAATTTAAAACATTTTTAAATATGAAGTATTTATTACAGGTTGATAAGATATTTAGTATTTGGATACCACAATATGAGGAATAACACAAGCCTGCAATAGTTTTTATTGCTTTGAAACGTTTACGTGTTCTATAGTAATTCCTGTACACTGAATCTGAAAATAATATCCATTTTTTTCCCCCATCCTGTAAAGATTTCTTACGAGACATTATATGTACATTTACATAAGTGAATCATTTTCAATGAAATTGAGTCATATTTTGTTATGCTTAAAATGTTGACAATAACTAGGTATAAATTTCTGTTGATCAACTGTAATATGTTAGACTTATCGGTCATTCTAGAACCCAAACATAATGAGAATTGTTCATTTTGTGTAAGGAAAGGATCTTGGAGTAATGGCTGATCAGTCTCTTAAGCCATCCAAGCAGTATGCTGTTGCTAATGGTAAATAGAATTTTAGGATGTGTTTACAGAAACAATGAATACAAGTCTAATGACATTATAATTTCATTTTATATGTCACTGTTTAGGTCACATTTGGAATACTGTGTTCAATCTTGGCTCCTTACCTTTGAAAAGACATTGAATCATTGGAAAGGATTCAGAGGAAGTTACTGAAATGGTACCTGGAATGGAAGGATTGATTAAGATCCTTAAAATTGTTTTCTCTTGAAAACTAGAAGAGTTAGAGAGGATCTGATTGAAGTGTTCAAGATTATAACAGGAACTGATAATGTTGATGAGAGCATGATGAGGGAAAATTCCACTGGCATACAACCAATAACCATTTGTATACATTTTTGGATTAGCATTTGATCCGGCATTCTATATGTGTAGTGAATCTATCAATGGCCTGGAGCTGCTTAATTATGTTATTTTATGAGCTTATGGACTGGTTTTGTTTGACTTAGAAGATTCTGTAACACTCACAAAGGGATTATCTTTCTCAACCTTGAGTCTAGAGCTCAACTGGCAAAACATTCATTTTAAAACACTAGAATATTACTTGTTAATGCAGATTGTAAACTGATACATTATAAACACACAAATAATTTAATGGAGACCATGTGGATATCAAGTAGAATTACCAGCAAAAAAAAAAAAAAAGTTTAGTTGTCAACAAGAATTACTAAATGGATTACTGACAATGATTACAGGCAACCACTGTAGATTTAAAAAAAATGAATTGCTAAATATATTGTGTATACAAACAGAAATTATATGCATGCAGTGCAGGGGGCATGTGATGGTTGACAGTTCATATAATCAACAAAAATCACTGAAAATTCAGATGCTAAAGAAAATTACTAATAACAGTGTGATTTTCAAATAACTTACTGGCTGATAGCATAAATAACAACAAGAATTATTTTCAATGGTGTAGCTACAAAAATCTAGTTGATGACAAACAGTTGAAAAAAACAACCACAAGTTACTGAATAGCAATGTAAAGATTACCGATTCACATTTTGACAGAAGAATTATATTAACAGCAGTTAGTGCTTTTAACAGTGCAATTAATAGCAGAATAGATACCATAACATAATTGTGCAAACAAACAAACAAAATACTTACTGATGAACACTGTGGTGATTCACAATATGCAGTAGAACATGCAATCTTTCCCTTTGAGCATACACAAAACTCACAACTACTGATGTTCCAAATATCCCCACTGTAGAAAGTGTTGTTACCATAGGTACATGGGCCTAGGGAGTTACAAAAACAATGTAAAAGATGTTTTAACTTGTATATGTAAACTTGGAGAGCAAAATACAGTGTAAAAGATGTCATCATGATAAATGCATCAACACTGAAAAAACAAACGATTATGTTATTATATATGCTCTTTTAAGTTGTACAAAGTATAAAATTGCTTATACACCTAGTCAGTGAAGTTAATCAAAATTTGTACAGAAATGTAACATTCTGTATTTTTAAATTCAATTGATGAGAAATGTTAAAATTTATTATTTCTGTTTTGAAAGTTAATTTATTGCTTTTACACAATGTTTATTTTATGTGGTTAATTTTCTGTCTTTAAAATAAAATCTAAACTGTTAAATTCACTTACTATGACAGCTATAGTCACTTTTAATTTTATAATCTAATAATGTGAACTATTGTCTTTTTAAAACAATGTTCCTATCAATTACATTAAAATTATCATATTCAAAGTTCGCATTTCATAAATGTTTCCCAGTGGCTCAATCTACAGTTAGTGATGAAAACATTCATTTCCTTAACCCAATCTCTTTAGGAAATACTTTTTGAAACTCCATTGAAAAAAAGTTTTATACCAACTGTTTATCATTTTGATAAAGGTTAATTTACTATTATTAATCCAGCAATTAAAAAATAGATTTATTGCACATTTCTTTGAAATATTTTTATTATTTCTGCAAAATATTTAGTTTTTACAATAGGTTTCTATATATAAAAAAAGATTTAAAACTAAAACTTCTAACTTACTTTCTAAGGAAACACATGAGGGACAACATTCACTTGGCCTCTTGAGTAGCTTTTCATTCTGTTATAACACAAAATAGATGTCATTAAACTTCATATCTTCTTTTGATACAAAGTGTGAAACATTAAAATTCTGATCCAGTTGTTATAGATTTTACACACCTCAAAAAACAATGTTTCTGTTACAGAGTTTCTGGTTTGGTTTTGTCAAATTAAGTTATCCATTAGCAATATACACATACTACATATTTTACTTTTCTGTAATATACATTATATATTAATATAATTGTTAAATATTTCTGAGGTATGATTTACAGCAACCTACATCCAGTTGAGGTCATGTGATAATTTCAGCCTAAGGTTAAGAAACTTATACTTGCTGTTTCATGAGATAGTTGCACTGTGTCTTACCTAACCTTGCGTATCGATAATACCTTGTAAATATTATAAGCAGTACAAATATTACTGTCTTCTGGTACCCTATTTCTGGTTAGTCAACATTATTAAAAATGTGTACTGTTGATACATTTTTGGCATTTTCATTTAAATTTATTCTGAACCTTGAGGAAAATACATTTGCTTTCTATCCTGTAAGAGCCAAGATTGCTATGAAAAACAATTCTCTTTTTGTCTTATTTTGCTCTTCAACCTCTTTAACCAATTTGTTTCATTTCATTTTCAACACAGTCTTCACTTTGATTGTTTATTTACATAGTTTCTTCTATTCTATTTAAATTCAATATCCACAACATAGCATAACAGCCCTAATGCTAATTGATCAGCTTCCAAAGCCCAGTGAAATAAAGGTTTTTCACTTTAACAACAAATCTTGCATCTTTTATTTCACCTTCCACACATTACATCCATGATACTGTTGTCTTTGAGATGAACAAAACTAAGAGCAAAACTTACTATTAAATTACCATCGTGGTCACTTTTCACCAAGATAAAACATAAAAATAAAATTAATATAATACTCAAGTACAGACAAAAGTCAGTACCTCAAGTAGCATGAACATATCTAGATATCAGCTGTATCTATTAAAATGTTTTGTATTGAATGTATTACAAAACGTTGGATGCATGATAATGTAATGGAGTTCCCTTTGTCATTATAGTAATGGGGGTATTTGTGCAGCATTATGAATGCATCATTTTACCATCACATCTTCACTCATCAACTAAATATATGGAAAAGTTATTTCAGTTATATGCCTGCTTTTTTTTATGACATGAAAAAGAAAAGCTCAAAACCTCTTATGCACACCTAGGACCACAAAGTTCTCTACAGAACTTGAGATTGTAAAAATCATATTCATTCCTTGATGTTCTGGTTTATAAGGAAACATGTTCTGCATAGTCTGGTTATTACAACTAGTATACAACAACTGAACAAACTTGAATAAATATATTTGTTACTCATATTACCTACGTTTGTCAAAGCTGAAATTATCCAAACACTTAAATTAAGTCCAAAGCACATCATGTTAATTTTACCCAAAGAAAAGCTTGTACCTCTTGGTTGTTTCTCTAACAGTTAATCAACTTTGGCAAAACAACCACAAGACAGATCAGAAAGATGCAAAATATATGAAAAAAAGGATAAAAAAAAAATAAAGACAGTGTCAACAAAACAACTTAAAACAGTGGATATACATTATAGTACTGAAAATATCCAATAACCACTTAATGTGCACTGGACACTTCTTATCAAAACAATTAGATATCTAATTTGTCAGAGTAATGATTTGAATTATAATTACATCATCGTTATTCAATTATATTGTTATAATCTTTAATTGTAGATGTTAAATCAAGTTATAAAATTATTTACTACTTTAAATATTTTATTTTCTTACTATTTGATTTTGAGGTTTAGTTGTTTAAAAGAAGAAATGTCAACTATAATCACTGTATTCACTTATGTCCAAAATTGAAGGGACTGGACTCTCAACTTTTTTTTTTAAAGAGTCCTATTGATACTTTCAAAACCTCAAAATTCAAGAAAAAATAAAAAAGCACTTCAGTGTAGATGAAACATTTTATTTGCAGCATGAACTATTTGTTTATTTTCTGCAAGTGAAAAGAATCATTTTAAATGTTCAATGAAAAATATTTAGATGTTATACTACATGTTATTTCCTTTTATGAATGCACAGTAGTTTTCATAAGAAGATTAGAAATACCTTTCTTCATCTGAAAAATTTCAAATATAATTTGTTTACCTAAACTCTCCTAAATGAATAACAAATGTTTTTCTTCAGAATAACTTTACATTTTATATGTTATTTTATTTACTCTAACTCTACATGAGATACATTTATTTGATTGACCACACAATCACCATAAAAAATTAGGAAATAATTATGATTTTTCCCCTATTTTCTTTTTGTAATGATTTCACATTGTAACAGAAAGCCACAATCCTAAATGACTTAAAATGACTGTCTCAATTTTTGTGTTTTTCTAACTGTGCAACAAAATCCATTAAAAATTCAGCTAAGCTAAGTGATGCGTTTCCCATGGTAATAAAGTTTGAACTGGAATTAAAATAGACTATTCTGTGTACAGACAAAAATGTAACATAATACAGCATTTAACACTGAAGATTTTGGTTTGCTATTGGTCATAAGTATTGAAGAGAACCATTGCCAAGTTCCGAAAGAGAAGACTGACAGATGGGTAGAGCAAGAGTGGTCAGTTTTTCTATTTTATTGTTCTAAAACTAAATAAGATTAAAGACTATGTAAATTATGGTTTGCATGAAAGATGAAAGCATTATAATGAGTAATTTGCAGCAAATATTTTACATTTTGGAGGAGTGGTAAAATAATGTAGAGAAGAGGGAAGACATGGATAACAAACATTGCAGATCTTATACCATGACACATAGAGAACTGTTTTTAAATATTTCTTTATAAAATTAATAACTTAAACCTTAAATAATACTAAAATTTGATTTATTATTTACCTTCTTATGCCAAATGTATTCATATACAATGATAATAGGTAGTTTAGTTACATTTTGAATGTAAAAGGTTGTGAAGTGCACATTTTGACCTAATCAAGATGAAACGATTAATCATGTGGTACTTTCAGATGGCTTTATTTTTGTAAAATTTATTGTTATTCCATGATAGAAGGACCAAAGCTGGCAATGAAAAAAAATGAAAAAGCTGAATGTACAAGTAATTTATTTAATCAGTGTCTTAAAAAATACAAAGCTTTTTATTTTGCATAACAGTTACCTGCTCACATGAGGTTTCTGGAAAACATTCTTCTGCTACACAAACCACCTCACCAGCCTGGCAGCTGCAATGAGTACAAGGATCAGCAATCCACCGGCTTCCATCCTGAAAAAGTTCCAGACCATAAAAAATGAGAATGAAACAAAAAACAATAATATGTAAACATAAAAAGCAGAACACAAATACTGTCATTAAAGATATTTTCCACATATATGAAACCTTAAGCTTCTCTTTATTAATAAAATTAATGACATTTCTTTGAACACAAAAAAATACTAAATTAAAATCCTTGTAATAATTATTAATATAAATAAATATACCTCATACAGTATTCCAGCTACTTCACATGACTTTGTCAAACAACGGGGACAACATTCCCCTGGGATGGTCTGCAACAATTCCCCCTGATGAAGAATAATTAAGTGCAAGAAATTTATTCATGTTTTTAAAGGTTTTTTTCCAAAAATACACTGCTTTAATTATTTTTCAAAAAAATACTTATATGCACATTCTCAAAATGTCTCACTTCTGCATTTATTAAAATGTGTGAAAAAAAGTTTAAGATATAAAAAATACAAAATGAAAATACACTCAGCACAATACTCGAAATTAATGTTATCAAATGATGGAAGATCATTTATTTACTCACTTCAGCACAGGTACGAGAAGGACATTCTGCAACAAAACAGCTCACTTGCCCATCCAGGCAGACACACATACTGCATGTTGCAGGTAACCAGATATTCCCACTATAATATGTCTTTCCTTGGTAGCTACATGAACCTGCAATACATAACATAGTTTTCTTTTATGTAAGAACATGAGTACAAAAAAGTAAGTTATTTCCTTGACAGTTTGTGAACAAATTAATTAAAATGCCACAACAAAAACTGTCTAATAAAAACAATTTATTAAATATAACAAGAAAAGTAAAAAAATGTCAAACAATTAGAATACAAGTTTTATCACTGATAAAAAACAATTAGTAAATTCCTGCCTGGTCAATAATAGATACAAATATTAAGAAGCAACACCACACAAATCTCAATGGGTCATTCCATGCCAACTCACCCATTAAAAAGAACTTTTCCCAGTTCATGTCATAGATTTTCTTGAAAAAATTAAAAATGAAGTTTTTCTTAATTTTTTAAGGAAATATATGACAAACTGAGAAATCCTATGTGAATTGGCATGAAATGACCCCAATGTGGTTAATTTCAGAAAATATTAAAGGAATAAGGAAAACACAACAACAAAAAACCTAATTCACCAGAGAATAATATAATGCATCAAAATTCAATAAATTATCAATAACAATATCATGTGATAATTCTTTTTAACTTTATCTCATGAATTAACCCATTTTTAAGATCAAGGAAGACTTTTTATTTAACAATTAGACCATAGGGTTACATCTCAGGTGATTAATGATTACCATAATTCTACATAATCTTTTATAGCATTAATATCTGCACATCACCACAAAGAGAAGCTTGTGTCAGTTTTACAATATACACCTATTCAAAGTCAATATGCTTTAGCTGGAAGGAAACTTAACATTTTAATTCAATTTAAAAAAATTACAGTTGAACTAACTGACAGAAGAAATAATAAATGAATGGTAAATAAAAGTACAATTCATGATGTTACAAGTTAAAAGACCCTGTTTTAAACTATATATTTTTGTGTGACTTATATAAAGCATATTGAGCTAGTAATGTAAATAAATATAGATCTTTTTTTGTATAATTACATAAATCCACAATGTACCAGAGGTAAATACCTACAAAAAATAACAAATATAGCTGTTTTGTTTGTATCTGTATTACTTTGCAAAATACAGTAAATAAAACTATTTTGATACCTACATGATCCTGCAGTACAGAATAAATAAAATACATGACTTTTTATAACTACCTCAGCCAATAGAATATAGTAAATTCTGCTTTTCCCTCTTTAGCTATACAAATTTAAAGAAAAAATACAACAAATATAACTATTTTATTGGAATCTCAAACAATAACAAAATGTTTCCCGTTCCTTGGTTGTAACAGCACAGTAATCTACTGTAATAAACTGTAAATTAATTATATAAGAATAGCTCTTTCAACAAAAGTTTAAACTACAGTCAAAAAACATTTATGTGGCTGAGATGCACTAACAAAAACCTTTAATAGTCTTTTATTCCTTCTTTTGACACAATCCATTATCAATTTAAATAATGTAGACTAGTAAAATCTTTAAAATAACTTATTTTTACATTTTAAAAGATACTTTTTCTACCGTAACAAAGACAAAATGAAAGAAGCAGTTCTGTGTATTGCTACATCTTCAAACCTTTTAATTTTTAAATAAGCTACATTGACAATATATATCACTAAAAACAATCACTAGTCTAGATATAAAAAGTTATGTCTTCAGGATAGTGCAAAAATATACAGTTTTGGTTTCTTTTCACCCCTACAACTGAGTAAGTTAAAACACACTTGCAGAGAAATGCAATACATTGAAAGAAAAAATCAAATGTAGAAACTATGATATTAATTAAATCTCTATAAAATAAATGTACTTCCCTGATTATTCAACATTTCTGTATCCATAACTTTTTAAATCAACAATCTTATATTTTTGCACAATATTTTTTCAGTTTAAATATTTAAATTTTCTATTATTATTACTAATTCACCAATAAACAATGACAACAGAATTTCAAATAAAATGTAAATACTCACTTCCAGATGGCACACACCGAGGACAGCAATCACTTTCCAGGTGTTGCAATACCTGTCCCAAACCACAGGAAGTAATATCACATTTTTTCTTATGGCATTGCACCTTACCCCCTGAACAAACACACTTTTGACACTTCCCTGATGTCCATTCTGTTCCCTCCTTAAAACCAAACAAAAGTGCAATCCTTGTTTATATCAATCTTCATATTTATTACACATTACCTTTATAAAAACAACACCCTTTAATCATTATAGGACATAAATAATGTTTCAATAAAGATTCTGCAAAAATGTGTAAGATTGTATCTAATATAAAAAGTTTCAAGTTCCATAGATTTAAAATAATTCTTTCATATTAGCGAACTACGACCATGTAAGACAGATGTGCTTACTTTGTCAAAAATATTTTAACAACTGAGTTACAGATTTGTTGTGATACTTGTTATTTAGGCTGCAACTGTCATTAACAAAAGGTGGTTAAAACAGAATTTCATATCCATTCATATCCAACTAGGTTTAAAGGAGTAAATAAATTATACTTTATACAACAAATAAAATATAGTGCATTAAACAACTAAAGGAAAGTTGGAGCTCCAATAATTTAACTGTGACACTGCAAAAACTATAGTTATAAAATAATATTCTGCTTTGTTTTTAGCAAAGCAGGAATTTCATGGTCCCTCATGTGATCTGAAATACAAAATGATTGGAAATTTAGTCAACTTTCGTAAATTAATACTTGGCAGATGTAAATTTGCATCTTTATAGTTCAATCAGCTAAAATTAATAGTGGAATTATTATCGATTAATTACAAACTGGGACAAATTGCATCAATGTATGGGAGCATAAAAAACTGTAGAATACACTCCTAATAATGTGCTGTATTAATGGAACTGTTTTAAAGAAGTTAGTACTTCCACTAGTGCTTTGTTCTTCAGTCTGAACTTCAATCACTGTCACGTTTCACACTCCTATGTGTAAATGGGTGAACATAATTCTGGGTTCTCTCCAAATAATCATATGCTTGTTATCTGGTTACAATTCATTTATAAAAAGAATATTGCTCCATTTGTTCTTGGAATGTTTTTGGCATCATTGCAACCAAGCTATTTTGTTCCTTCAATTGAAGTGGAATGCACCACACTGAGCTTCTGACTTACAGGCTAGGTTTATAAAGTCTAAGCTAATCGTCTGCTGACTCACACAGCATTCAGTTGAGGCGAGAAGAATCTCATTTAGTCTCGGAGCAGGTAAGCTATGATCATTACGTGCCAAAATAATCTTCTGTTAAGACAGTGGCCTACCTTATCCAGTAATTCTATCATTACTTTGAAAGTACTTCTATTCTGCTAACAATAATGAGACACTTAAGCCAGTTCAAAACAGTCTGTTGAGACTAGAGGGCTTTTATTCATTCTATGGCTCTTCATGAGTGAAAAGTCCAAATGTCTTCTTTGAGGTCAAGAAATGGTTCCTGAGTAACTTAGAGCACTTAAAACACTTGTGATTTACTTCAAAATGGTAAGTGAGACAAAACTTGTGATATCAATGCATAAAGTACAAATTAAATGCCCAGTGAGTTGTATTTCAGATTGCATAACTGACTGTTTGTTTTTTGAATTTTGCACAAAGCTACATGAGGGCTATCTGTGCTAGTTGTCCCTAAATCAACAGTGTAAGACTAGAGGGAATAACTGACTGCCAGATATCTAATTGACATGATATATTTATATCACAAACTCCAACTATCTCTTCAACTGTTTTTTGCAGAATTTATAAATTTGATTATATCTAATAGAAAAACATAAACTAATAAGACAATCACAGAAGAAATAAAAAAACAAGTGTCATCTCTTTAAACTAAATCTAATTGTTACTTTTCCCAATACACAAGTTTAAATTATATTTTATGAAATGTCATGGTATAATATATTACTCATATTCAAAGTGATGCCTTTCATGTAGCTTTCCAGAAACACCTGTATTAAAATGTTAACTCACTGGAAATGTTTTGTTGTCAGAAGTACAAGACCTTTCAGCAGAAGAACAATGAGGACAACACTGATCAGCTGGTATGTACAATACTTCTCCCTGGACCAAGAGAGAAACAAAAAATTTAAAACAATAGAAAAAAATTAAATAACAATAAATAAATGTTTATTCAGGGTCAAATTTCTTACAGAAACTTTTTCACTTTTATGTACCTGAACTGTTTAAGCTAAAACATTATATCCACTCTAACACAATAGCATTATAATCAATAATAACTATTTTTCTCTAAAATAAATATACATACATATGCATGTTAAACATACAATACAGTATGTCTTAATATTTCTATACCTTACGAAATAATTGCATTTTCTAAAGCAAAATAGAAGCCAAAGATCTGCATTCATTCATTACTTGTTTCTTTGTTCAAAATTAGGCTTCAAAGATATCCAATGGGTCATTTGTGGTATGTCCATTAAAAGTATCGAAACTAGGTTTCTAGAATTGTAAGTCCGTGGACAAGCCATTGTGCCACTGGAGAGTGACCATTCATATTTAACTTTTAGATGCACAGTATACAAAATGCTGTAACAAAGTAGTATTATGATATGGATGTTCCACCGAATTGACCATTCATCACCACCATTATAACAGCTTCTTAAACCTATTATGTTTTTTTACTAAGCCAAGACATTTATTAAACTTAGAAATATAGGGAACGAGGGTTATCAAAAATACTATTAGATGGTGCAAAATAAATATACAATTTCGAAATTAGTTACTTAATGAGACAAGGCAATTAACACAATGAAAACAATGTTGAGAATGAAGTTAATTTCTTTTTATCTAATTATCCTGTTGCATAATTTTTACCTTTAATCACCAAACATGCTCGCCCTTTCAGCCGTGGAGGCGTTATAAATATCCGGTCAATACCATGATTTGTTGGTAAAAGAGTAGCCCAAGAGTTGGCGGTGGATGGTAATGACTAGCTGCCTTCCCTCTTGTCTTACGCTGCTGAATTAAGGGCGGCTAGAGCAGATTGCGCGAAATTCAAAAACAAACAAATAATCTTTGTCTTTAATCAAATACGAATCCAACTATATAAGGCATAAGGGCATACGGTCTTATCAATTTACATTCCACAACTATCACTTATTCAAAAAGTTCATCAGCAATCCTGTAATATGTCGAAACAACGTGTTGTTTGTTGTTGTTATTACTAATATTTCAAACAAAGAAGTATTATTCTTAAAGATTTATAACATTTGAAAACAAACAAAAAGCATTCTGAAT
The DNA here is from genome assembly GCA_011833715.1 of Carcinoscorpius rotundicauda. Taxonomy (NCBI): domain Eukaryota; kingdom Metazoa; phylum Arthropoda; class Merostomata; order Xiphosura; family Limulidae; genus Carcinoscorpius; species Carcinoscorpius rotundicauda. Next base: position 32,423,272 of record CM022393.1, read on the forward strand.
TTAAAGTTAAGAACTAATGCGAGTGCAAATTTTTCTTTAAAAAATGTCAATTTTAAAATAAATAGCGTTGAGAGCACAAAGAGGGAACACGTCAAAGCAACACTTATTTTAACATGCCTACGTAACTTCCAGCGTACTTCAAAACTGTATGTGGTGTAAAAATAAATACGAAATTAACATGTCTTAATGAGAGAAAATGTCTAAACACGACAAATTAGTGCTCTGTCATCATACAATCCTTAGGTTGTAGTATCAAGTTATATGTACTGGTAACGAGCACACATGCTTCAAATTAAAACAACGTAGGTGGATATTATAGAGAAGGAATACGATGTTAGTGTTTTTTTCATTTGCTGCTAACAGAATGACCTTTCTACACGCCAGTTTGCAAATAAATAACAAAATATACGAAATATGACTGTATATTATACAATTTCTTGACAGTTATGTAGCCTTGTTACTTAAATTCTCATTTATTTTTTTATTTACACAGTGCCTTTACTGCCATATCTGTACTTACATAATAATATTATATGTATACCTCATAACTTATCAAGGCAACATAATAAAATTTATTATAAGCGAATCACGTAATAGCGTCGTACTAATAACTGACACGTTGAAGTATAGAAGTAATACATACACGTACAGTCATGTGAAAAAGTTAGAGCACCCTATAAAAGCCTGTGTATGTGTGTAACATTTTTGAATATATAGATATTTAATCTCAATTTTAACAATACAGAGATTATAGGAATATAACTAAACAATTAAAACTGAAAAAAAATACTTTTTTCAAGATCTTCTGTAAATGTAATTCTACAAAAATGCATATTCTAACTGAGGAAAAAGTTAGGACACCCTACCCCCTAATAGCTAGTGTTACCCCCTTTGGCTGAAATACCTGCAGTGAGACGCTTCTTGTAGCCATCTACCAGTCTCTGACATCGGTCTAAAAAACATTTGTCCCACTCCTCAATGCAGACTTCTTTCAGCTGTGAGATGTTTGAGGAGTTTCTTGCATGTACAACCCATTTCATATCACCCCACAACATCTCAATTAGATTAAGATCTGGGCTTTGTCTCGGCCATTCCAGGACTCTTCATTTCTTAGTTTTCAGCTAGTCCTTGGTGGTAATGTTTTGGGTCATTGTCGTGTTGCAGGGTCCACTTTCGCTTCAGCTTTAATTTTCGTACAGATGGTCTCACATGATCCTCAAGCACCCTCTGTTATACAGTAGAATTCGTGGTAGATTCTATGATTGTGAGCTGTCCAACTCCTGCTGCAGCAAAGCAGCCCTCAAACTATGACACTTCCGCCTCCATGCTTTATAGTTGGTATGAGGTTCTTTTCCTGAAATGCCGTATTTGGTTTACGCCAAACATATCCTCTGTTCTGGTGTCCAAATAATTCAATTTTAGACTCATCTGTGCAAAAAAATTATTCCAGAAGTCCTGGTCTTTGTCTACGTTTTCTCTGGCAAACTTCAGTCTAGCCTTGATGTTTCTCTTAGAGAGCAAAGGTTTCCTCCTTGCACACCTCCCGTAATGACATGTTAGGGTGTTTGAAGCCCTCCTTTAGCATTTTGCGGTCTGCTCTCGGGGTGAACTTGCTTGGACGACCAGACCTGGGCATGTGGACAGTTGTTTTAACAGCCCTCCACTTGTTGACTATTTTCCGGACAGTGGAATGACTGATTTCAAAATCTTTTGGGATCATTTTAAATCCCTTACCAGACTCACAAGTTGCTACAATTTTCTTTTTGAAGGCCTGAGACAGCTCTTTTGCTCTCACCATGGTGCTCACTCTCACTTCAACAGTCAGGAGCACACTCAATGTGTGTGGTTTAAATAGGGCAAGCCTCATTCAAATTGCTGAATAACGATCTTCTAATCATGTGCACCTGGAGTGATACACCTGTGTGTGAGTTGAGCCATTTTAAGTGGGAGTAAATGTGGGGTGTCCAAACTATTCCCTCGGTTAGAATATGCATTTTGTAAAATTACAATTACAGAAGATCTTGAAAAGTCTTTTCTTCAAGTTCAATTGTTTAGTTATATTCCTATAATCTCTCACTATTGTTAAAATTGAGATTAAATATCTATATATCCAAAAATGTTACAAAAATACACAGGTTTTCATAGGGTGTCCTAACTTTTTCATATGACTGTACATACTGAAGACTACTGGAAGAAATACAAGTATTTGTTTGTTTGTTTGGTATTTCGCGAAAAGCTACACGAGGGCTATCTGCACTAGCCGTCCCTAATTTTGCAGTGTAGAGGTAAGGCAGATAGTCATTATCACCTACTGCCAACTCTTGGACCACTCTTTTAGCAACGTATAGTGGGATTTATCGTCATATTATAACGTATCCAAGGCGACCACGTTGGTGTGATGGGAATACTTGTTGTTGTTTTGAATTAAGCACAAAGCTACACAATGGGTTTCGACGTGGTATTATGTACAAAATGATGACTCGTGTTGAGTGCATACAAATGATAACTATTACAGTACAAACAGTGTGTGTAATATACCATGGAAAAAATTGGAAGGGAAAAAAAGGGAAAGAAATGTAAAAATGAACGATGGCAGAGTGCGAGCACAAAGCAATCACGTCTGTCAAACAAAGATCGTTTCTTAAACAAAAAGAGTATAATATTGTTTTGTTTCTTTGTTTTGTGTATGTTTTCTTATAGCAAAGCCACATCGGGCTATCTGCTAAGCCCACTAAGGGGAATCGAACCCCAAATTGTAGCGTTGTAAATCCAAAGACATACCGCTGTACTGGCGGGGTACATTGTTTCGAATTTCACGCAAAACTGCCCGAGGGCTGTCTGAACTAGTCGTCCCTAATTTAACAGCGTAACACTAGAAGAAAAGCAGCTACTCATCACAACCCACCGCCATCTCTTAGGCTACTCTTTTACCAACAAATAGCGGGATTAGTCACATACAATAACGCCTTCACGGCTAAAAGGGCGAACATGTTTGATGTAACGGGGATTCGAACCCGCAACCCTCGAATTACGAGTAAAGTTCCTTAACCACCTGGTTACGCCGAGCCGCTTTATAATGGGATATTGATTATATATGCACACATACACATACACAAAAATTGCCAATGAAATAATAACTTTTGTGATTAGAGATAGAGATACTGTCCACTCATACTGCCCTTTCTTTAACATGAACTTCCTGAACAGCTGTTATCAGCTACGGTTCTAAAGTTCAAAAACAAAAAAATAACTGAAAGACTTGTCTCTTTAGAAGGAAGATCTTCACTTCGTACTACGTAATGAAATGTCATCGCCATTTCTTTACTGCCATGTGACCTCAGATTAACACACACACACACACACACACAGGAGTGGCGACAGAACTTTAAATGAAACTGAAAGTGGATAACATTGGAAACATCTTCGCAAGTTTGACTGATTAAAATCAAACGCTAGCTTCAGACAAAGAAACGTTGTTTCATAACTGACATTAATATTAATAGCAAAGGTTTCTTTTGGACTTTGCAACAGTTAATAAGGAAATAAAAATATTAAAAGCTGTAAAAACTGGTATGGAATAACTTGTGAAAAATAACGTTTTCAACAAGTTATAAGTTTTACGTTTTGCGACAATACTTGCAATACATTTATTTATTTTCAAAATGTTAGCGCAAACGTAATTCCAATAACAGTCAGTCTGCTTTTATTTGTGTAAACTTTATAAACAGACGAGTTACAGTTTGAATTAATTTGGCAATGATAAGAACCTAGATTCAACATGGCATAATTGGGTTATGGAGATTTAGACGTTTGTGGAGTAAACCCAGTATTTTTTCTATCTCGTAATTACTCTCTACATTTTGTCTGTTACGTTGTTCTGTTTACACACATTACAATTCACTCAAATACTTACTATTCGCCTTGTTTTAACAATAACAAACAAAACGTAACTACCAATCATATTTCATCCCACATAGGCCCCATTTACCTGCTTTTATCCTCACTGTCACCGAACTGTATCAAAAACGTGTTTTTTACACATGTTCTGTAGGAGCTTTCTTGTGACTCGTGGCGATTAAGATGTGTGTATTTAATCTCTTTGCACTAACTTAGACATTCGTTCAAGTCCTTTATTAATAGATTTGTGTTTTTCTTATATCAAAGCCACATCGGTCTATCTGCTGTGTGCACGAAGTGGAATCGAGCCTTTGATTTTAGCGTTGTAAATCTGTAGACTTACAGCTGTTCTAGCGGGAAACAATGGAAAGCACACCCTAAACACGTTGTACAAATTACAAGTACAGAGGTAAAATTCACATTTCTTTACGTTATTACGAATTCATTATTATGTACATCCTCATGGGAAGAATATGTAATAAACAGGGGATTTCTGTAAGTAGTGAAATTTTGCTAGAGTGTCCTTACAGTTATGTTCTAATACATGTTCAGTCTGGTTAAGAATCTACGATTTTTGCTGATCATAAAATAATGACAGAGAATTAGAATTAATTCGTGATAATATGAGAAGAGTGAAATTGTAAATTTTCCTATAGAAAAAGTTCTTGCTCATAAGGATGGAAATGCATCATAAAAGGTTAATCATGATTGGCAGTAACGTTCAGATAAACTTTGGACATTATGGCCCTTCTAAACGGATTAAAAGAAGCAATTCTTACTTCAAGAATATTTTCTTTACCAGTATATTACCTCTACAAGTAGTTTTGTCAAAACAGTACAACCACAGTTGTGTTTTTTTTTGGCATGTTATTTATTTTATTAGCGAAGAAAAGAGCAAACAAGACCCATAAGGTCACATCGCACGTTTCCTACAGTTTGGCTTCTAAGCACTATTGGAACTCTATTTTCCTCTTTACAATCGAGATAGCCCTTTTTCTGCTGCCAAATTACAGTCTTTGCAACACCTTTCAAATTGTAAGTTTGAAAATATCTTAATCCTAAACACCGTTGAAAGCATCTGTCCAATGGGCCACAATCTAATCCCTGTCTAACCATCTTTTCAATCAACCCTTCGTTAAAAGTTGACAGCTACAGTTTTATCTTTTGACTGGTCTTAATGATAGACGATTCTAACAATAAAATAAAGAAACACAGACAGTGGCGAATTTCTAGATGAGGGCCAGTTATCATGTTTCTTTGAAAACCAAGATCATTCTTCTCATCTAATAATTTACCAACTAACTATGATGTAACTACATATATTCGTTTATGAAATTCAAGTAATAACTTTATCCATCTCATGACCGTTTATTTTCCATATGAAAAATGTGATTGAAAATCCTAATAAATGGGTCAGTCAGTATATGTTGTAAATATAGTAGTATTTCCACTCAGCATACAATATTTCACCAACTACCAAGGGCATTTTATGTCTCGATTCTCAGAAAGGCGGTTAAGGATCAAAGTTAGCTGAACTTAGTTCTAAAGACAGAAACATCTGCTTAAGTAACTCGACTCTAGATGCGGCCTAACTCAGTTACGAATGATGAACCACAATTTAAGATACAACCATAAATTAGAAACAGTGTGAACATAATACGAAATGGAAAAACTAAGCGTTACATTATATCGCCCCCATCGGCTAAAAGGGCGAAGATGTTTGATGTGACGGAGATTCAAACTCGTGACCATCAGATTACTAGTCAAGCGCCATAACCACCAGGCCATGCCGGGCCTACCATCGTATCAACCTTCAAAAAGCCTGACAAATACGCAGGTAATAAAAATACATTTAAAGAACAACAATTAAACAAACTTTGAGAAAAAATAAATACAAATACTGGTCTATGAGCTGTTAATTTCCGCTTCCCAGAAACAACGAGTTGAAAATTGGAATTCCCAAGAGCACTTCCTTCTTCGTAATTACCACGCGCTATCATGTTTGTTTGTGTTATTGGATGGCGAGAAATATGATATACCTTCGTGTTTTCCACTACCAATAAAAAAATATTTTTTCAAATGTTCCTGATAAATGATAGCTCGATGTCTAATTATAATAATCGATCACGTTTACTGTTTTTTTTAAACACTAAAGGACGATTTTCAGTTGTTTTACTGAAAGAAGAATTAGTATTGTTTATTTCTTGCATGAATGCACACAAAGCTAAACAATTTTATTTACTAAACAGAAGAGGCCAGTTGGTTGAGGCACGCGACTCATAATCCGAGGGTCGCTAGTTCGAATCTCCGGCACATCAAACTTTCTCGTCATTTCAACCGTGGAGGTGTTATAATATGACGGTCAATCTTGCTATTCAATAGTAAAAAGAGTCGATGATGGGTGGTGATGACTATCCACTTTCCCTCTAGACTTACACTGCCAAAGTAGGAACGGCTAGCGCAGAGAGCCCTCGTGTAGCTTTGCGCGAAATTTAAAACAAACCAAGCTAAACAGAAGCCAAAAAAACAGCCCCCAACTTTAGTATTATTCAACTGAAATAGCACAATCTGACACTCATGCGGTCCCACAGTGCGAGGATCGTTTTTTCAGCAATGAAACATTAACTTAAGTTGTTTTTCTTTGATTTTTAAGAAATTTTAAGGTTGTTTTTTAGTTGTACGAAATCATGAAAAGTTACACAACTGATTTACTTGAGGGAAGATAACTTAAGAACAAATCGCCGTTAACTATTGAGCTATTGTAATCGAATAGTAGAATATGGTGGCCCGGCATAACCAGATGATTCGGGAGTTCGACTTCCAATCTGAGAGTCGCGGGTTCAATCCCCGCCACACCAAATATGGTCACCCTTTCAGCCGTGGAGGCGTTATAATGTTACGGTCAATCCCACTATTCATTGGTAAAAGAGTATCCCAAGAGTTGGTGGTGGGTAATGATGACAAGCTGCCTTCCCTCTAGTCTTATACTACTAAATTAGGGAAGACCAGTTCAGACAGCCCTCTTGTAGCTTTGCACGAAATTCATAAAACAAACTACAACATAACGCACTTAAGCGCGTTTGTGCAGCAACGAGACACAAGGCAGAAACAATTAGCTTCACAATCTGGCACTCTAGCCAACAGGCCACTCTCGACACAGTAAAGAGTGATCCTTAAGGTCTCTTAAACTAAGCGATCATTTTATGAGTTTTGTATTTTTCCAAGTAGTAAAAATTGCCTCTTTAGTTTTTGAAAACATTAAAGAATTGTGTTTAAAGTTGTTGTTGTTGTTGTTGTTGTTTTTGTTTTTTTCTCGAAAAGTTCAGATATTCCTATGAAATCGTCATAAAGCCCAGCATGGCAATGTGGGTTAAGGCGTTCGACTCATAATCTGAGGGTCGCGGGTTCGAATCCCGGTGACACCCAACATACTCACCCTCTCAGCCGTGGGGGTGTTATAATGTGACGTTCAATCCCCCTATTCGTTGGTAAGAGAGTAGGTAGCCCAAGACTTGGCGGTGGGTGGTGATGAGTAGCTGCCTTCCCTCTAGTCTTACACTGCAAAATAATGAGAAAAGGCTGGGGCAGATAGCCCTCAAGTAGCTTTGTGCGATGATCAAAAAACAAACAACCAATCGTCATATTTCTCGTTTCAATACAGAATTTATTTGTTTAGTGTAGCCCTCTCAACGTTACTTGGTTGTGTTTTTAAATACCGCTAAATAAACTATAAAACACTGTACAAGTATATTAATATTTATATTTCTGACTTTCTCCTCAGTGCTACCATAAATTTTTTTTAAATGCTCATTTCACAAACAAAGTTTCGGGAAGTTCAAGTTCCTAGTTAAAAATAGAAACGTATTTTGATATAACATCACGCAAATATAACAAAAGTGTTTTAGTTATAGCTTAACGCATAAATAATGTTTAAGTATAAAACTACACAAGACGCTAAACCTTTTCAAAATATCTGAAGTACAAACCATGCTTCATTGGGTAACTCAGAAACCTAGCGGATAATGTGTTCGTCTGTAGATCTAAGCGTTAAAGGTTCTTAAGAGCCGTAAGTGTATTAATCAATATGAATAACCCACCAGTTGGTGATGGGTGATTGTGATTAGTTACATCAACTCACAGTTAAAGAAAGCTAGCGCAGGTAGCTAGCAGCCCTTGTGTTCTTTCCCTCGAATTTCCGAAACAAAGATAAATCGGTCAAAAAAGTGAAACGTCGTTTTTTATAAATCTGTATATTTATTGTGAAATCAGGAAAACTATTTGTAATAAAGTAAATTTATATCAGATGACACGTGATGTACTTACACCTTCAGTGTTGCACCCAGGATCTGAACAGCGAATCTGGTAACACACTGGGATGTTTGATTCACACATACACGTTTGGCAAGCATCCAACTGCCAAGAAGATCCATTCTGGGAAAGAAAAACAACATTAGAGCGTCAGGCAATCCAGTGTCATACACAGACTAAACATAAATGAGATAAAGTAACCAACAGCACACGACTCTGGAGAAACCAGACAAGCAAGAAAAATGATATTCTATAAATAAACCGGAACGTCTGGAGTACATTTATTTCAAATACATATGGAGAAAATAGTTTTCAATGAAGGTGATATTTAAATATGAAACGACAACAGCGATGATTCGCATTGCTGATATTAAGGATAGTGAGTATACTTAAATATTATATGTAATAATGAACTTATACGTATTACACATAAAATAAAAATCTACAACCTGTAATACATTTACGTAACAAGTATACACGATAACGAAATAACAATCTAGAACCTGACCAGTACATTTCATAAGTAAGTAGTATACGCAAAAGAAAAACAATCGAGAACCTGACTAGTACATTTCATAAGTAAATAGTATACGCAATAGAAAAATAACAATCTAGAACCTGACTAGTACATTTCATAAGTAAATAGTATACACAATAGAAAAATAACAAGTACAATCCACAACCTAATACAATTCCTAAGTAAATAGTATACACAATAGAAAAATAACAAGTACAATCCACAACCTAATACAATTCCTAAGTAAATAGTATACAAAATAATTAAATAGCGTATGCATTTCATAACATGTTTAATACATTTCTTAAGTAGAAATGTTATAAGTACATAAAATATACAATATACAGCTCATTCAATCGTCAGCACATTTGATTAATAACCAATGCACACTTATGAAGATAAAATACAATTAACTACACTATCAGGTGTCAAAGACACGTCATTTAGTAACTTCCTGTTTCTTTTCACGGTTATTATTAATTTTGTTGCTTGTTCATCTAGGTATGAGTAGGCTCCGTTAGTTTTAACTATTAAAATACTTTTTGTTGTTATTTTTTACTTTCGCGCAAAGCTACACAAAAGCTACCTGCACTAGCCGTCCTTAATTTAACAGCGTAAGACTAGAGAGAAGGCAGCTAGTCATTACCCCCAATGAATAGTGGGTTTGAGCGTCACATTATAACGTCCACACAGCTGAAAGGGCGAGCATGTTTGGTGTAACCGGTATTAAACCCAAGTTATACAATGGGGTGTCTGTGCTCTGCCCACCACACGTATCAAAACCAGTTTCTAACGTTGCAAGTCCGGAGGAAAATGCTTACAGCCATAAACAGTTTTTATTTAAGACTGTACAGCAAAATAAAGTTCCGAGTTGAATACTAAGAAAACTTGTAACTGATTTGTAAGTAATGAACAGTCGATACAGTGAACTCATACTGTATTATGTTCCGGATCTATATGATCATGCATTGTTTTCCATAACATTATTTTGGAATTAAATACAACTTTGAGTTTATTATAAAAAAAGAGAAAAATCAGTTTAAATAAATTCATAATACTTTATAATCTACGCGATGAAAAAAAATAGTTTATCGTTTCGATGCTCTCTAATTTTTTAGTTATTCACACAGTCGCAAATTTGAAAGCACATTTATAAACCTCTTCATTCCTAAACAGTACAAGTCAATGAAGGTGCGGTTAATGTTAGCCTAAACACCCCTTAGTCGTTTATTACATATCTTACACATTTGTTTGACTGCTCTCACGGGTTACTTGCAAGGCAGTGAGCCCTGGGGAAATATCACCTGCCTCCCCACCCTCTTGGTGGGCTTGATTATCCGGGTTTAAACTGTCACAAACATAATTATATCTTAATTTTCCAGCTTTTCCTTATTATCTGTCGAATACTAAACCAGTTTAGTACAAATAAACTTACTGTCTCTGTAGTACAACTCTACCTTGTCTTCAGTATCCTCAAAGTAACTACGTAAGATTACGATCTTATATTCTGAGTTCAAATTGTTACATTTGTAATTATATTAAATTTCCAGCTGTGGTTCTTCACTTGCATAATACCAAATTATTTTTAATTGTGATAATGTTTCATATCATCACATTCCATCCTTCGATAACTACACTACCTACTACACAACCATTCTCACAAAATATTCATTTTTGTTGTTCTAAATTTCAATTCGGGTTTTCTGCATGCAGTTATCATATTCGCGATAAACTAGATGCATAACGCTCGTAAATATACAATAATCATCCTGCTTGAATAAAGATGGCACAATACAATAATCACTCGACCTGTACTCCAAGGGTCGAGGGTTCAAATCCCAGTCACACGAAACATGCTCGCCCTTTCAGCCATGAGGGTGCTATAATGTTTCTGTCAATCCCATTTTCGTTGGTAAAAAAAAATCCAACAGATGGCGGTGAGTGGTGATGACTAGCTGCCTTCCCTCTAGTCTTACACGACTAAATTAGGAACGGTTAAAGCAGATAGCCCCCGTGTAGCTTTGAGCGAAATTAAAAAAAAACAAAAAACTGACTTGTTAAAAAGAATATACGAATACATTTTAAGAAAGATAACCACTATATCATGAATATTTCTGTCATAGTATTAAAAATATTGATGATGAGTTCGAAGGGTAATTTCTAGTATACTAACTTGGTATTCTTGTGTTGAACAGCAAAACATGTTGAAATTAAAATATAATTGTGTCTGACAAACAGTGTTTAATACATATTACAAACTGCTGGTAATAGCCTTACGAATTTAAACTTCATAAAACCTTTAATTTTAATAACAGATTTTCATAATTCAGTTATTCAGATTTCGAAAATAATATTAATTTGTTTTCTACGGCTTAATGTTTTTTTTTATAAATGGGATAAAATTTACTTAGGTCAAATTATTAGTTTACTACAACGAACATTTTTATTATTGTATTTTTGATAATAACAGAAGTACAGGACTAAACTGCTAACAATTTCCATTGAATAAGCATTGCACCGCTGAAATAGTTAGCTATTCGGTATCACGGAGATTTGAACCCACGCCCCTCAGATTAAGAGTCGAATGCCTTACCAACCTGATCATGTTTGGCTGACAAGTCAGTAAATGTTGGAGTACCATAGCTCTTACTCGTCTACTGGGTCACAACAACAGTTTTTGGTCAAAATAATGATTTCCTTTTCTCTATTTTTTTATTTTATTTTATTTTACATTCACGAGCATCACTAACCTTTTCCTGAATTATTTAATTTCTTTCCGTTGTGAGGCCTGGCATGGCCGAGCGCGTAAAGCGTGTGACTCGTAATCCGAGGGTCGCGAGTTCACGCCCGCGTCGCGCTAAACATGCTCGCCCTCCCAACCGTAGGGATGTATAATGTGACGGTCAATCCCACTATTCGTTGGTAAAAGAGTAGCCCAAGAGTTGGCGGTGGGTGGTGATGACTAGCTGCCTTCCCTCTAGTCTTACACTGCTAAATTAGGGACGGCTAGCACAGATAGCCCTCGAGTAGCTTTGTACGAAATTCCAAAATCAAATTTTCCGTTGCGTTCCCCGCTGGGTAACTACGTATTTACAATGCTAAAGATCAGGGGACACAGCAGATAGCCCGATGTGGCTTAGCTGTTACAGAGATAAAACAACGGAAATGTGTGTGTTTGTTATAGCAAAGTAGTAGTAGTACATTGTTAAGTGGGTTATATTAAAACTACTTTAAATATGCTAATTAACAAGTTACATGGAAACAGCTGATTTAATAAAGCCACATTGAAACTGAATCTATTTGAACTACATTTTTACATTGATGAGCATTTAATAAGTCGTTTGATGCCATGGAAAATGTATCTTTTGGAAAGTGCGTGCAACACCACTATCTGACGCAAAATATCCATACATTCAGATCCTAAAGATATATTCAGAAAGGGAATTTAGAATTTCCAAGGGGTGAATATCCCCCTTTCACTTGATGCTTTCGGAAAACAAAGGAGTACGGATAAACTATGGATAAGAGAACCATCCACAAAGAATCTTACAACACGTACTAATACAGCCGTGACAGTGAAACATCTTGTAACAAGTAAAATGTACAAACTTAAAGATTTGTAGCAAAAGCAGTTCATGTGTCATAAAAACACTACATAACGCAACGAATAAGGATCTCAACCTGGAAAAACGACAAATGTCACGAGTAAACAAGTTGCTTCCAGACATGCCCAAGAAATGAAGATTAAAAATTAAAAAACTGTATGGACAGTGACTACCTGGGAAAAACTGCAGTTTTAGCGACATTCGACGAAACATAATTGTACTTCCATAACTTAAAACAAGTCTTGTGCTATTATGATCAATGAGCAACAAAAAATAAAAATCAAGGAGAGATAAAAAGTATGTCGCGAAACTTTTTAGAAAGGATTTGCGATCATTGCTGGACATGACACCTGTGCTTATTAGAAATCAGAAAACATAGTATAAGAGTTAATGTTAAATCTGACTATTACAAGACCTATCTTATGGAACATTTGTATCACACAGAAAAGCCAGCTTTATACGAACAGAAAGCAAACAGAATATTGGTTAACTATTATAAGGCTTCTGGTCATATCTCCCAAGGAGTTACAATACAAAATGGTTAATTATTGGTAGAATCAGCGCTTATGGATTTCTTGTACGATCGGACTGTTGGAACGCGTGATGGAAAACTATCATACTTAAACACTAGATGGATTACAGAAAACAGAGTTAGAAGTGATGTGCTTTGGACATAACAGCCTCACGACGGTGCCTTTTGGAATGGAACCTACGCTGCAGTACTATTATCAATATTCAAGGTCATCAGATAGAGCTTGAACAGATTTAGTAACATGGACTCTAATGGCGTAGTACGGTTCCAAAATCGTTTTAATACAACTTATTAAAACTTTGTGGATCTCATTTACCTCTGGGTGCAGCAAGAACGCAAAAAATTGTACACAGTGAATGAAAACCTACATCTAGGAACTAGATGTAAAAATTATGATTATAAAATCAATACGTCTTAAAATATTATTGCTGGAGGAAAAATCACCTTAAGAAATACAAGATTTATTTAAGAAAGTTTAAATGTTGTAACAGAATGTTTCAAAACTATATTAGATTATATACTTAAAACTACTTTTCTCACAAACTAGTATTATTCTTATTTTTCTTCTCTAACTCACCTTAGACCGAGTATAATCTAGTGATTAGCATAACCAGACTGTAAACCCCCGCTGCAATAATGTCCTCCGCATTTTGGGATCAAGGAGATATAAGGGTGATAGTCAAGTTCCACTATAAGGCCAGACAACAATAACCCAAAGGTTAGGAAACTGAACTGCTGACTAGCTGCATTCCCTCAAGTCTATCACTTCAAAATTAAAGATAGCTATGTACAAATCAAAGTCTTTCGACAATATAACAATGGGGACGCGAATATAATTCGTGTAAATCTGAATAACGATGTTACTTCAGAATACATTTTTAAACTCCTCCCGTGCTCCACTGGTTATAACTTAAATCAAAAACTGGGTACCTGCTTCAGATCATGTTACTTCCTTCAATTTAATTATCGACTAAAATAAATTATTCTGGGCGTTCTCCTTTTTACTTTTTTTTTGCGGATAAACAAGACTGTAAAGTCACATTTAATTTAAACTGAGGTTAACTTTAATCACCCCCTCCCGTCCACCAGGCGGAAGCTATCGCTGCTTTAATAAACGTTACCAAGCTTGCAAGTTTACGCCACACATAAGTCAGTTCTCTGAAAAAGAGACAACCAAAAAACAACAGAAAATCAAAATCTGAAATTGCAGCACTAGAAACAGTGTTTGTCTATTCTGGTGTCATAAATGTACTTTCTCATACGTTCGACAAACTAGCACAACTGTAACAAAACATGATAACTATTACAGTTTGTCTTGTTCATCAACAGGAACAAAAACCTTATTGTGGTTAAAATGCTTTAATGTGACCAAACACTCCCTAACACAACGTTAAACTCAATATGCATAGATTCCAGTTTCAAATAAAAAGAAACAGATAAAACGAGGAAGTTTTCTGAATAACAGCTCTGAATGCTGTAATGCCTAATGACAACAATCTGTAACCTGGGATTCTTGGTTATGGTACCTTTCATAAAATGCTTCAGAGCAGTTTATTTAATTTCTATACTCCATGCGTCCCAATGGCACAGCGGCATGTCTGCGAACTTACAACGCTAGAATCCGGTTTTCGATACCCTTGGGAGCAGAGCACAGATAGCTCATTGTATTCCTTTGTGCTTAAATTTAAACAAACAAACAAACAAAATCTGTACTCCGTATCTAACTTACACAGTTATTATTATTTCACACTCTAATGAACAAATAAATAAATAAAATATGTTTTCAAAGAAGGTTTTCTTTGAATTGCCTCCAGTGGCACAGCGGTAAGCCTGTGGACGTATAACGCCAGATACCAGGTTTCAGTTCGCATGATGGGCAGAGCATGGATAGCCCATTGTGTAGCTTTATGCTTAAACTTTAAAAAAAATCGTTTGAATTTTCACTTTTTCATTGTATTTCACTTTTTGCTTTACTATCTAGAATCAAGTATTTTCTTTCTTTAGAAAATAGTAAGCTATTTTCTCTTTTCATTATGCTGTCCATTAATTTATTACTTGGAACCAAACATACGCTTTGGCATTTCCTTTGCCTAATGACACACTTTCTTCAATTGGGATTGGTCAGGTTTTATGCGCTAACTCAACAAACATATCCGGTTCACGTCGAGTGTACATACTACTCTTTAACTCATACCCTTCTTTACTTGTAAAGATGAATAACAGTCAATTATTTGAAAGTAGTCAAGTTTCTAGGTCATTTGAAAGATACTGTCAGTGTTGTATCAAACAATCTTAATATCATAAAATTCATCGGTTGACCGGAATGAAACCACTAGAATCCCTTTAGGACATTATGTAAGTATGTAAACGTTTTAACAGACCTGATGTCAGAGAGCCATGGATTGCACTATCTAAGGAATGGGGCAAGATCCTCTATACAATTGTTACTCAACTGATCAGAAGTGTACACTACAAGATGTACAAGTGAAGAACAGGTCGTGCTTATTGTGATGTTTTTTGTGAGTGGTTTATTTAACGTCAATGCAATCTGGGCAAGGCACTGACAGGCCATTCATATCGCGAGCCCCCAACTTAATATATATATATATATATATATAAACTTATATCTATTTCTGCAGCCGATCTACTAGTACAGACTGGACACCAGAAATGTACAGGAAAGTTTGAATTGTTAAAAACGCTGCTTTTTTTTTTTTTTTTTTTTTTTTTTTTTTATAGATGTGATTCTTTAAAGCAAATTGGCTCAATCAGAACATTTAGAATTGGAGGGAAATAAGAAATAAATTACCAAAAAAATGTATTAATTCACTGTATTTGGTGAGCGAGTTTTGTTTCTAAAATATGTTTATGTAGTGGAAGAAAAATAAGAACAAACTTTTGTTCGTTTCACTATAAGTAGCGTAGTTTCAACTTTAAGATATTAAAACAATCACAAAACACCTTCCTGACTGTCACGAACATTTACAAAAGGAAATACTTTATTTAACTATAAGAATAATTGTACGCACACACTTTTCCTTTAGTATTTTCTTCTTTATACCATCTTAACATACTGTTTCAGTGAGTCACACAGTAACAAGTTCGTAAAGTTTAATTACAGACATTTCGTACAAACAAATGTTGTTTTTAAGAATAGTATTCTAAGTTTGTTAGAAGATGCTGTACACAAGTACGCTGTATTAACTATACTCAACAATACTGTACTTTACATAATTAGCTAAAACGATGACACTTAAAAGTCAGTTCAGACGCCAAGCCCAATAAATGCCTAGCGTAGGAGGAGGTAATAAATCCAATGTAACCACAACACAGCTGCATCATCGAATATTTCGTTTCTTCGTTTTCTACACACTTTTTTCCGGGTTCTTTCAATATAGTTTCTTGATAACAAAATCTCTTAAAACGTCGTTCTGATAAATATGGAAAACTATCTATAAAAACTTGCTTGTGAAAATATTAGCTTAAGAACATGCAAAACAGGAAGTCTTTCTCGTATCTCGCCGAGTGTTTTATACTAACTTTTGTGATTTTACAATGTAGGGGGGGCTGTAGTTACATATATATTAAACAGTTTACATCAACAATATAACAACGCTGGTAATTTACAAAATTAACGTCTCTCCTTCCCACATCAATAAAACCACGTGCAGATTCAAAAAACTTTGCAACGTTTCCTAATGTCATGTGAAATATATATTACTGTTCACTTACTAAACGTAATGAGGCGCTTTTCTGTTTTTTTTTAATTAAGGACATGATGTAGTCTGACACCAGCCAAAGCCTATCTTCCCCGGATCTTCTGCACTTGTCCCAGAGTTCAAGGTTTTTCACGAAAGGCCCCAATAAAAGCTTCACAAAGAGCTTGTGTTCACTATAAACAGATTTTACAGAACCTCTTGTCGTCTACCTCCCACCCCTCTGCTTATTATTTTTTTAGCAGTAGTTAAAGGTAGAACACAGAGAAATTAAACAGTCAAAACTGTCTTTTCAAGTGTAATGTTATTTCATGTTACACAACAGTTACAGCACCTTTTTCCTTGTTTAAAATTCAGACTTTCTCACTGATAAGAAGAGCAAGTGTTAATTTATGAAATATATTAGATAAATCTTGAAATGTAAATTTTCATTGAACGATTATATCTAGAAATAATATCCTGATCAGCAATGTAATCTGAATTCGATATATGCAAACTTTGAATTTCAAGGAACAAACTGTATTGTCATTTTTCACAGAACTAATCATTTGTGTCTCAATTTCTCAGGTATCTAACATCATCAAGATTAAAGTTTTGTTATATTATGCTTCTACAAATCTATGACACAATAAACTGTAATTATTCGTCACATCATATGTACAAACCACAGTAAAAGAACTTTTCTACAAACCATTTTTCAGACCACGGCTATTACTACCTGCACCAAACTTTATCACACTCCACGTAAACTTCTGCTATATCTTATTAATTACACTTTTATCAAACCTCTCATACACACTGGATAACTTCCCACAATGTCTGGATATATCCACTACAGTTAAACTTAGTACATTCCACGTAAACTTCCATTTGTCTAGCCATTCACACACAACCAAATTTTACTGTATGCCGAAATAATTCTTAACTGTATCTATACATTCACATAAACCAAAATTTACCACATTACACACGATTTTTCTGTAAAGAGAAGTCCGATGAAATAACTTCAATGTGACGTGGCATCACACAAGCTGTCAATTAGAGATCAGGCTTCCCCAGTACAGGTGATATATATGCACACCATTAATCTGATTCAGATGGAAGAAGCTAAATACATGCATGTATGTACATTTAAGCTATATTACTATCAAGGATCATTGTGAAGAAATTTTAAAAAGTTTAAATATGCTTAAGAAAAGATACATATGTTCATTCATGCGCTCTATGCTTAGAGGTCTGGATAGAACTTTTTCAGAATTTTCACAAATGACACAACCGTGCTGAAACTTTCTTTTCAATTGAACAATAAAATCATACCCACAGTGGGCAGAGCCAGATAGCCCGTTGAGTAGATTTGAACTTAATAATAAACAGAAACTAGAGTTTTCTAAGTATACTATATTTGTATTTCAAGAGTGAATAGAACCAACGTTAAATGTAACAAATATTTTTATTATTCGCTTTTGAACTTGTATGTCATGCCGTGTTGTAGCCTAGAGAATGCATAATTCTTCTCATGATTCGAGGCATGGACATGTTTTACTGATGTTACGACAGTACAAACTGCAACGTTAAGCATCCCTTGTGTTATTTTAATGTATGCTGACTGATAACACCACTGTATGGTGGTGCGAGTAGCTAAAACAGGTGGAACCCTGCAGGCTGCCTTCCGCCTAATAATTTAGATCAATCGAATAAACGTAGAGCTTTAGGGTACGTTAATTGTATCTATTTCTGAGTAATTGATTTATTACGTTTCATATTTAGTTTCGTAACTACGTTTACGTTCATTGAAACTGAAATAATAATGAGAAACTTTTATGTCATGAAGTAAGCTTTCCATCGTATATTTGTACTTTAGATATTTACTGCTTATTACATGAACAGCATAAAGTGTGTGGAATAATAAATATCCAAATACATTTATAGTTACATAAATATTATTTCACTATAAATGGAAGATTGAGATTGAATACTTTATTAACTAAGTCTTAAGAAAGTTTCTCTTTCATCATCAGAGCAATCAATTTTAATAGAATTCCCAGTCCATAAGCTACAATCTATTACACTTTGAACAACCATGTGCAACAATCAACATTTCAACTGAGATCAAGCTTCAATTTGTTTCACTCTGAACATTCCATTATCTTCAATTAGTAACATTTCGACAAAGCTCCCTCTACAGACCACATTGCTCTGAATATTCCATCATATTCAATCATTAACAGTTCGACAAAGCTCCCTCTGCAGTCCACCTCATTCTAATACCCCAGTATTCAACTGTCAACATTTCAACTGAGCTCCCTCTACAGTTCATTTCACTCTAAATACTCCACCATGTCCAACTATCAACATTTCAATGAAGATCAACTACAGTCTATTTCATGTTAAATACTCCAACATTTTCTAACACACTGCTGGCCAAAATCTTAAGGCCAATAAACATAAAGAAAAAATATGCATTTTGCTCTGTTAGACTTAACGACTTATTTGAGTAGAGCTTCGAAAGATTAAAATAACAAAATTAAAAATAAACAACTTTTTTGGCATTTAATATGGAAAATGTGAACACTATAAAATTAGCCTAAATACTAACTAATCAAAAGTTTAAAGCCATACTAAAACGAAGCGTTAATCGATAAACACGTAACAAAATTTAGTCATAAGTGTTTAAGTATCAGCGTTGTCAACATCTCCCACTGACATCTCCTGTGTTACATTGGGTAAAAACATAGAAAAGGCTAAAAACTTCACAGAATTTGAATGTAGCAGAATTATCAAGCTGCAAAAGCAAAGTCTCTCTCAACGTGCCAACGCTGGTGAGATTGGGTGTAGTAAAACTTCCGTTGAAAATTTCTTAAAAGACCCTGGATTGTCCAAATGGCTTCCAACGTTACTGGCACGATAAGGATATCCCACCGGAGACATTTTCTACACGATACAGTGAAGGAGGTTCCATCATGATCTGGAATGCTTTCTCCTTCCATGAAACAATGGAGCTTCAGGTTATACAGATGCATCAAACAGCAGCTGGCTACATTACCATGTTGGAGAGAGCATCTTTATTGACTGAAGGCCCTCCCTTGTGTAAAAATGACTGGATCTTTCAGCAGGACAACGCTGCAATCCACAATGTCAGCAGTACAAAGGACTTTTTCATGCCGAATAACTTGATTCTTTTGGACCATCCAGCGTGTTCGCCCGAACTGAACCCCACTGAAAATGTTTGGGGGTGGATAGCAAGGGAAGTCTATAAAAATGAACGTCAATTCCAAACAGTGCACGATCTTCGTGAAGCCATTTTCACCACTTGATATAACATTCCAGCCAGTCTTCTGCAAACGCTTATGTCGACCTTGCCAAAGCAAATGTTTGTAGTTATTCGCAATAACGGCCTTGCAACTCACTACTGAGACCTCTTGTTGGGCATTTTCTACCCTGTTTAGGACTTCTTTTTCGTATGGTCTTAAACTTTTGACCAACTAGTATTTAGGTTAATTTCACAGTGTTCACATTTTCCCTATAAAATGCTAAAAAAGTGTTTTTATTTTTATATTTCCTTTTGTTATTTTCATCTTTCGAAGCTCTACTCAAATAAGTGGTTCAGTCTAACAACGCAAAATGCATATTTTTTTTCTTTATGTTTATTGGCTTTAAGATGTCGGCCAGCAGTGTATCAGCATTCCGGTTAAGCTTCCTGTACAATCCTTCATACACTAAACACAATTAAACTAAAAACTCCAGGCTGTCCTTTTGTCCCTTTGCACACAAAACTCTTTCGCACTTCACAGTATAAAAAGTAAATTTCTACGTTCCAAAGTATTCAATTATCAGCTCAAGATATTCACTAAACTTGATATTCTACTTTTCACTAATAATATCAGCTTCTGCAAACACGTCATTTTGCAATATCTCAGTGTTATTCTTTATTGAAGTCTTAATGCAACGTTTTGTTGCCAACTTATCAGCTAAACCCGTGTCATAAACACCAAAGGGAAAGAACTACTAATGACAAATATCAATTCCAATTTCTGTGCTAAGTCGAACAAACTTGTATTTCAACCTAAATTTAATTTTACGCTATAACAATCTGTGGAAAGTACTCAAACATCTGGAACAAAGCCTTGTTAAAATCACTCAACTTAGCCGATGAATTCTTGCTTAGCTCTTAAATATCTCTTGTGACTAAGTGACTTTGAGAAGAACAGCATTTCTTTACTTGGATACGATCACCACAAATAGTCTGAAACAACATTGTATGCATTACTCGCAACTTACATTACAACCTTGGATCTACTTGAAGTGTTTCAGACTAAAGCAGAATATTAAAAATATTTTCTTGTTTTTTTCTTTTACTTTTATACTTTAAACTAAAAGTTGTTCTCAGCAAAGCATGCAAATCTTCTGAGAATCTGGATTCACTAAATGTCGATCTTCTGAAGTGGGTGCTGAGCTCTCATTATACGAATGTTTATTTACACAAGATGGTCAAAACATCCCTCTCAGTAGCGACAAGCACTAAAAACATGTGAACAAGCTTCAAAACACGGCACTGGACAATTACATGCATCATCGTCTACATAACTTTGAATATTATTAATGTCACATACTGGTTGACTTTAATTCCCCAGTTTAGTTCGAAGAAAACTGTTGAACACATATCTGTATACTTCATGCAACTGTTACTGTCTCGAACGAAAGATAGAACACTAAGTCTTTATCACAAATCGTGCTGACTCAAAGGATAATATTGCGTTTACTGTTTTAGAGTGAAGTATTAGGAGTATACTGTATTTACTATTTTAGAGTAAGTAGTAGGAATATGATTTTACGATTTTAGAGAATAGTAAAAGTGCACTGTTCACTGTTTTAGAGTGAAGTAGTGAGAATGTTCACTGTTTTAAAGTGTTCCACAATAATTAGTTTTAAAATTTTTATAACTACAACTCAGAAAATGCACAAACTGACATTTACTAATTTCTCAAGGTACACTTATACTGCTTCACAGTACAAAATAAATGCATCTAACTCTAGTCAGTCTGACAATTTTCAATCCTTAAGAAGTAAACTTTCTTTTATAATTCGCAGTTAAGAATATTTTAAAGATAAGAAAACATATCGTGTTTTCGCTCGTGCACAGTGGTATCACTTGACGGTTTATATGAAACGTGCACCCCGCCTTATCTCTAATGTTGATGAACTCCCACAAGTAAAACACGTACCCGGCCTGATCTCTATCTAATGTTGATATCTATCACAAGTAAAACACGTACCCGGCCTGATCTCTAATGTTAATATCTACCATAAGTAAAACACGTACCCGGCCTGATCTCTAATGTTAATATCTACCATCAATACGAAACACGCACCCAGCCTGATTTATAAATCTTATGGTCTATCAATATAAAATAAGAACCCGGCTTAACTACAAAGTTGATGGTCTGTCATTGGTACGAAACACGCACCCCGACTGATCTCTCAAGACGAACTTCCCTCAGTACAAAACACGCACCCCGACTGATCTCTCAAGACGAACTTCCCTCAGTACAAAACACGCACCCCGACTGATCTCTCAAGACGAACTTCCCTCAGTACAAAACACGCACCCCGACTGATCTCTCAAGACGAACTTCCCTCAGTACAAAACACGCACCCCGACTGATCTATAAAGGTGAACTTCCCTCAGTACAAAACACGCACCCCGACTGATCTATAAAGGTGAATTTCCCTCAGTACAAAACACGCACCCCGATCGATCTATAAAATTGATCTATCATCATTTTTCATACAATCTCAATTTGTTCTAGATCACAAAGAGTGTGTGTTTCCCTCTTTGATAAAGAACCGTCTCTAACAAAGATAAGTGATGTATAGGTGAACGTCTCAAGTGTTTCGTCATTAAACCACGTCCACTAGTGACAGATGTTGTTACGTAAACAATCAACGTTAGTTTTGACAAGAAAAACAACTTTCTGCACACCCATCTTAATATAAGTTCTTCAGTACTAAAGTTTCCAACTATAAATAGCAACAGCTGAATTGAATAGCTTTTCGAAATATTTTACGTAGGCTGTTTATAGTCTAAAACAATTAACGTTTTTCCACTGTCGCAGACTTCGCTTCTTAACCAGACTTTACTAGTAAAAAGGTACATAAAATTAAACTTCTAACGCTTGTCACTTCTCGAATCTAACGCAATTGTTCTTAACTCGAATTATTAAGAAACAACAAAAGAAAAAATAATGTCCCTCTGACAAGTTCTAGATTGAAAAACATCAAATTCAGTTACATCTTATTATCGAAATTGGCAGCTGTGTAAACGACCTGTTCCAGTGATACATAAAGTAACAAAACATCTTTCGGAGGAGAGAGTTTTTTATTAAAGTGATGAAGGTTTTCTAGTAACAAAATACAAACGTAGAACTCCAGAATTTACTTAAAGAGCTCAGAATTTTAGCAACAATGCTTCTCTAAGAAAACTTTATCAAAAGAACATAGCGTGAGTGCAAGGAACAATACATCTTTACAAACACAGAGTTTGTCAGATGAACACTACAGAGATTCCGATAACAAAACATTAAAAAAAAACAACCCAAGTTTACCACAAAAACAGTTGTATTACTTTGAGTTGTTAAAAAGCGACTTATTAACAACCGCTAGAGCTTTGATCTTTGAGTTCAGTTGGTCATGTGATAGGACTCAGAATCAAATCGAAGAAGAACAAAAATATATATAATTACATATACAGTAAAAACATGTACAGGAAATTAGAAGAACAACACATCTTTACAAAAACATCGCTAGCTATAAGAAGAGAATAGCGATTCTAGTCAACTATACACATTTTGGAAAGGCGCTGTTTTAGAAACTGTGCAACGACTCCAGGAAGATCTTTATGGATGCAAAGTTTCCTACAAGACCTGTTAAAGAATTATAGAATGTTTGTTTATTTAATGCAAAGCCACTCATTTCGCTACATGCGTCCTGTCTACTGAAGGGAATCGAATCCCGAACTTTTGTCGTATTCAAGTCCACAAACTTATCGCTGACCCACCAGAAGACTGGAGTTATAAAAACAGTTTCTTTAAAAAGACGAATAATGCAGTAAAACCTATAAAAATATCTTTAACAAGCAATGATGTACCACAAGAACAGTGAAAGATTTAGAAACAGTACATTTTTAATAACAGTGCAGGGAATATAGCAATAATACATCTTTAAGAAACAATATATCACAAAAATAGTTTTGGGATTCTAATAACATCTTTATATATATGATAAGCCGTAACAAAAGTACAAAAATTCTGCATTTCTATAAGACGAAAGGTTTTCTTCGAGAATAAAGCAATGATTCTAGAAAACGATTCTTCAGAAAGACAGAATTTACGATGAAAAAGTTGTAAAGGTTCTAATAACAATAAATTTTAGAAAGGCAGTTTGACGCAAGACCCCGGCATGGCAAGAAGGGTTAAGGCGTTCGACTCCTAAACCGAAGGTCACGGGTTCGAATCCCTGTCGCACCAAACATGCTCGCTCTTTCAGCCATGGGAGCGTTACAATGCGACGGTCAATTCCACTATTCGTTAGTAAGAGAGTAGCTCAAGAGTTAGCGGTGGGTGGTGATGACAAGCTGCCTTCCCTCTAGACTTACACTTCAAAATTACGGACAAGTAACGCATATAGCCCTCGTGTAGCTTTGCATGAAATTAAAGAAAAACTTGACGCAAGAATAGTGGTACGAAAGACGTCTTAATAAGGATAAGAGTTCATCACAAGAATGATGTATATACTCAAAAACAATATTTTTAGAAAGACAGTATCGTAGAAGAAGAATACAGGAATTACAGCAGCAATATGTTTTAAGCAATAAAGTTTATCGTTAGAAATGTTTAGATTTGTTTGTTTAGTATTGAACACAATAGGCTACCTGTGCTCTGCCCACCACTGTTATCGAAACCCAGTTTTTAGTGTGTATGCCCGCAGACATACCACTGCGCCACTGGGGGGAAATGTGCAGATACCTTAGATGTAATACATAACCAGGGACATTGAGTTTGCCACAAGAAGGGTGGAAGGTTGAAGTAAAATCTTCATAAAACTGGATTTGCCAAAAGAACTGAAATTCTACAAATAATACGTGTTCAGAATGAGAGTTTCCACAAGTTCTCTGGTGAGAGAATGGTAAGTTTTCGAATTTACTACGCTAAAATTAGGGGTTGTATTTCTCTTGGAGAACACAGCAGGTTTTCTGAAATGGCTTTCTCTAAAAAAAACGTGTTTCCATAAGAACAATACATAGATTCTAGCCCCCCAGTGGCTCAGCGGTATGTCTGCGGACTTACATGCTAAAATCCAGGTTTCGAAACCCGTGGTGGGCAGAGCACAGATAGCCCATTGTGTAGCTTTGTGCTTAATTCAAAACAAAAACAACAACAGAATAGATTCTAAATATAATATGTAACTAAGAAAACCAGCTGAGTGTAAGAATATTAATAACATTGTTTTAAGCAATCACTTGGTAATAGCAATACATCCATTTGAACAACTTTCTCCTTCCTCCATCAAGATAATGAATTAAGATGAGAAAGAAATATGAAACCCATTCAGTCTTTCGACCTGTCTATAGTCAAAAATGTAAGTTCACTGTGGTGAATAAGAGATAACTTATTAAGCACCAAATATATAACATTAATTTTCCACAAAAATCATGAAGAGATTTTAGAAATATATTAACATACAAGTAATATTTTTTTTCTTTAAAAAAATTAAGCATGAGTACAGAATGCCAAGAGTACAGAAAAAAGTAGAAATTATCACACAAAACAACACAAACATCCCCACTTAAGTTGGCATTAAGTACCGAGTCAAACTTGCAAGTTTGTGGTCGTTAGCCACTGTAAAACTGCATAACACTATTCCCTTTAAATGCTTTTATTTAAATCTGAATGTATGCAACCGACAGGAATTCAACATTTAGTTAAGGAAAGGTTGTTATTAGAAAGATCTAGTTACTTATTTATGTAGTTTTTGGATTTTCATCCCTACATCATACTTCATTTTTGCAAAGAAAACAAAATATATTACTTGTTTGTTCTCTTTCCTTTTAAATAATTTTATTAAAATAGGTTGATAAGTGAACGTACAGTTTATTTTATAACTAAAAAATAATATATATATATATATATATATACAGCGTATCGTATTAATTTTGTCAGTTTCTTCAGATGTTAATATTATTCGATGAAACTGGCTAAAATAGATTATTAATGATCACTGGTCATAATTTTGACTTTTTGGGACTTAATGTTGAGAAACATACAGTAAGAAAATAACATTTGAAAATGTATAGCTGTATCATTTTACACATACCAAATACTTTTATCACTTGATTTGATACGTTTTCCCACTGACTTAGAGTTAACATATTCTACAAATGTGTGAAATAAAATCTAATATTGTGTGTGTATTGATTTTCTTTTTTTTTCCTTAACTTCATGCAGGGTTAGCACCCTAAAGACATCAATTGTTTAGTGTACAAATCATTGGGTATTCTACACGCAACAGTTATCCAATGTTTATCTATTGGCTGGTAAGTTCTGTTTCGCCCTGTATTTAAGCTTTTTAAAGGAACACCAAATTTTCTGAAAGAAAGCTAATTTGCAAAAGTAATGGTAATGATAACATCGTTTGCACGAGAATATTTTTTCAGCTTATGGTGAACACTACTGTGTTTAATGATAACCTCTTCCCATATACCCTTAAATAATTTTCTGTAATACTAAAACCTATGATAAACTTCACATATTTTTGGCTTATACAGAAAAAGATACATTAACATTTTGTCTCTTTAGTTAGTTCCAAGTTCTCCACTTTCGCAACACTTTACAACGATACTCGGAGACTTGCAAGCTGTGAAACGCTCGATAATGAAAATTAGTTTTTATAAGGCTTTTTGTTTTTGTTTTTGGAATTTCGCACAAAGCTACTCGAGGGCTATCTGTGCTAGCCGTCCCTAATTTAGCAGTGTAAGACTAGAGGGAAGGCAGCTAGTCATCACTACCCACCGCCAACTCTTGGGCTACTCTTTTACCAACGAATAGTGGGATTGACCGTCACTTATACACCCCCACGGCTGGGAGGGCGAGCATGTTTAGCGCGACGCGAGCGCGAACCCGCGACCCTCGGATTACGAGTCGCACGCCTTACGCGCTTGGCTTTTATAAGGCTATAACTCAACTTGAGCAGTTACTTGGAAGTATCACAGAGTAACAGATTGAATGTGTCAGTCAGTTTATTCTCGGTCCATATTAAGTACTACAGTGTTTAGTGATACACAGTGCTGTGCAAAGGTATTAGGACATAGTTAAAAAGCAGATTTCAGACTACTTTCAAGAGCAATGGAAAGAAACTTCCAGGTGAAACACCAAAATGTTAACTAATCTTTATATCTAGTACAACAGAAACTCAGTGGACGAGCTTGAGGTCAGAAAACAGTTAATATTTTCCTATACGGATCAGTATCTGATGGTACTTCCGCTAATCCATTATTTCATCTGTTTTTCAAACATCTCCTCTCGCCTCAGCAGAAACCTATCCCCAAACTTTCCCACTAACTCCCCCATTCTTCATGGTAGGTGCTATGCATTGAGTAAATATCTCAGCCATCTTCCACCAGGCGCACAACGCATCTTCTGAGCTAAATATTTGCAACTTGGACTCATTCATCCATAACACCCTTTTCCAATCATCAACAGTCCAGATTTTTGTACGTTTAAGCAAATGTCAGTCTCTAAACAATACTTGATGATTAAATATTTCATTCTCGTTGAGTCTTCTTGACACTGTAGATTTGGATACTTTTCTGCCCTTTGGTACATTGGTCGTTTATCTCATGCTTAAGATCAATAAGTCTTCCTTCTGTCCCAAAGTTGCATAAACAAAGATACTTAACACACGTATCATTAAATTTAAGCGTTCTGCCTTTTTCTTTCCTATTTTCTTCGTTGGTAAAAGAGTAGCCCAAAGGTTGGCGGTGGGTGGTGATGACTAGCTGCCTTCCCTCTAGTCTTACTCTGCTAAATTAGGGACGGCTAGCGCAAATAGCCCTCGTGTAGTTTTGCGCGAAATTCCAAAAAAAACAAAGAAAACAAAACAAACATTCCTGTCTTCAAATTTACTTGTCTGGGTCTCAAGATTTAGTATATATTGAGGAGCATTTAATATATGCAGAAATTTGTCAGAAAGTTCAACCAGTAAAGTTTAATATGTTTAATATTAAATTATATTTAATTTTTTTTTTTTTTTTGGGGGGGGAGGCTATGGCATGACAAAAAAATTTAATATATAGTGTTAAACACTATTTTCATCAAGGTTTATTTGTGGAGTGCTGTTTAATTGATTCCTTCTAGCATATACGTGTATCACATGATAGCCTCGTGCTAGCTTCTTTCTATACAGTTAAGACATTGTATGGGGTACCATGAGTTATTTTAAACCCTAAATTTTATTAGTATAATCATTCAAGTAGAACCCTTATGACATGCACATTGGTACAAGTATATTAGAATCTTAAAGGATGATAAGTATTCTCCCCTGGTTCATTCAACTGTCAACAGGGATTAGTGAACCATTACTACAGTGTTGAAATTAACATTTTGTAATGGTGTGAAAGAAGCAGCAAAATTAAGTGGAAATATTATCAACATATTCTGTTGTTCTAACACATTTGCACAGTACTTTACACATCTAACCAAAATACGTTAGGTGTAAAAAAAGGTGCAAATAAAATGGATTGAGAGAGCAAATAGATGAGATGGGTAAGCTGCGATTTTTGGTCAACTTAGGGCATGATGGTATAAAATGTTTATTAATGCTATAAGTGTAGCTACTAAGTTGACCACAAATTTTGGGTTTATTCTTTTATGTTGCACAATAAATATTTTGCAATTTTATCTTTTTCTCACACCTAAGATGTGTTTGATCTGATTGAGTGTTCATCAATACACAGCAAGTACGAAAATGACCCTCGATAGCAACCAACATTAGCTTTAGGATAACAACCATGTTATTTGGAACAGACCTATATTTTACAAGATCATCCAGAGTCTTTGAAATATATGGTAGCAGTTTTTACTCTCTGTAACAGTGTTAGTAACTTCTTTTATAACAACACCTCGGAATCTATATTAATACAGGGTGGTCGCGAGGAAAGCGGAAAATTTGAGGGTCAGATGAGATCATGAATAAAATGCGTGCTTGCTCATTCCTAATTTGATTTCTTTACATCATGAATAAAATGCATGATTTTAATAATTTTGAGCATCTATGAGTGTAATATAACATATGCCTTTAAAAAAACTTTGTAAAAGTTATTCTTTGTAAAAATAAGTAGCTGTTTGACAAATTTTCCGCTTTTCTAGCGACCACCCTGTAGTTTCTTGTCATCACCCGCATACACTCGGTACAGTCGTATAAACCATTATTATCTGCGTTAATTGCAAAAGCTAATATCACTTGAGGCTAAACTTTCTCTAATTAAAACAATTTCATAGAATTTAGTAAATTTGTGCTTAAATGTCAGCAATGAATAATAACCGTCTACCGTATGACTCGTGACAACTAGAGCTAGAAACTGCTATTCTAGATTGATTTGTCTAGCCAATACTTATGTATATGCATGTTCATTCACCCTATAATTTTGCTGCTCCAAGTTAGCCGTCTTTAATCAAAATAACAAAAACTGAAAAAACACTTTTAATTTTAGACGAATCTGTAGTAAACATTTCAGACCGACAGCTTGCGTTAGTTTTTGCGTAGACATGCGCAAAAGGTTTGATCAAAACTGAATGATTTTTGTCGAATAACTTTGCACATGTGGCTTATATTTAATTGTGAATCATAAAGATCTATCTGTACTAAATTTTATTTTAAAAAATTCATGAAATTTAAATGTTTTTTCTATCAAATAAAGTTTCCGTACTTTTTATGAGAAGAAAAAAGAAAGAATTAATACAAATTGGACATATCTTGTGAATTTTTAATGGGGTCCGGCATGGCCAGATGGTTAAGGTTCTCGACTCGTAATCAAAGAGTGGCGGGTTGGAATCCCCATCGCACCAAACATGCTCGCCCTTTCAGCCGTGGAGGCGTTATAATATCACAATCAGTCCCAATATTCGTTGATAAAAGAGTAGCCCAAGAGTTGGCGGTAGGTGGTGATGATAAGTTGCCATTCCTCTAGTTTTACACTGCTAAATTAGGGGCGACTAGCGCAGATAACCCTAATGTAGCTTGGCTCGAAATTCAAACCAGACTTTCTTTTATACATTCACCTGAAGATAGTTCTACCAGGATTGGAAGTTTCCCAATCCTGTTTCAATAAATAATGAAGAAACATAGTGAGATTCATTTCAATAAAAAAAAACCACCAAAACCTGAAATGTTTTCTCCGATACATAATCTTTTTATAAGAGATAAAAATTTCAAGTTTTCTAAAGCATTCAACAAGAAAAAAGTATCTTTTGCACATCAGTAATTTTCTCCGAAATGTCTTTTTACTGAAGTCCTTTGTTATATTTACTATTTATACCGCTTTCATTTACATTTTTTGTTTTATGTTAAATGAATCTTATACCGCGTAAAAGGTATGTTGCTCTAGACTGTACGCATTGTGTCTGGTTTTAATCATTGTCTTTTTCTGCATGCCAGCACACATTTTAAATTTTTAAGTTAAGTGTGATGTTTATTTATCCAGTAGGTTTCAGTGGTTATTCTTTGCTTTACATGTTGCTATTTTTCTATTCCTTTCCTTCTATGAGTGTGTATTTTTTGTTTATAAAGAGACTAATTCCCGTAAAATATTATATTATTACCACACCTCTTTTATTCAATAGTTTTTGGAGCTTTTAGTCATTGCCATTTCTTCAGTTTTTGGAAATTTAATAATATGAGCTGTTTTAACTACAAATACCACGCACATACAACGTAATTCATCAAATTAAAGAAGCAAGTTTTAACACATAAGTTGTAACTAAACGTGCCTGGCTGTTATTAACTGCTTCCTTCGGCCATGATACATTAGTGTTGAGATCAGAGTAATTCGCACTTGGAAGCAATGTTCACACACCTGTTGATTTTTAAAGTATCTTTTTACTCTATGAAGACACTGTTACTAAAACCTTGTGAGCGCTTACCATCCTTTGAAAACGTGATTTAGTGACCTGATACACCCTTCTTGTGGAAAATAGTATTAGTAAAGGTGTGTTGCAACTGGAATCCCTCTATAGTTTTCGCAGTACCCCGTGTTTTTTGAGAAGAACGTGTTATTGGGAAAAATATGTGTACTGTTTATATGGAAACTACCATTCTAAAAAGGTGTTGTTATTGAATTTCGATGTTTCAGCCATGGGGGCGTTATAAATTAACGGTCAATCCCACTATTCTTTAGTAAAAGAGTAGCCTAAGAATTGGTGGTGGGTGATGATGACTAGCTGCCTTCCTTCTAGGCTTACACTACTAAATTAGGGAAGACTAGTTCAGGCAACCCTCTTGTAGCTTTGCACGAAATTCATAACAAACAAACAGTACAATATGGCGCACTTACAGCGTGTTTGTGCAGCAACGAGACACAAGACAGAAACAATTAGCTTCACAATCTGGCACATTAGCCAATAGGCCACACTCGACACAGTAAAGGGTGATCCTTAAGGTATCTTAAAATGTAAGCGATAATTTTACGAGTTTTATATTTTTCCAAGTAAAAAATATTTCTAAGTTTCTGCAAGCAGTAAAGAATTGTGTTTATAGTTATTGTTTTTTCTCGAAAAGTTCATATATTCATATGAGTCCGACATGGCCATGTGGGTTAAGGCGTTCAACTCGTAATCTGTGGGGGTCGCAGGTTCGAATCCCCGTCCCACCAAACATGCTCACCCTTTCAGCCGTGACGGTCAATCCCACTATTCATTGGTAAAAGAGTAGCCCAAGAGTTGGCGTGGGTGGTGATGACGAGCTGTCTTCCCTCTAGTCTTACACTGCTAAATTACGGACGGCGAGCGCAGATAGCCCTCATGTAGCTTTGCAAAAAACTCAAAAACAAACATTAAATGCTGTATTAATTTCTTATTGATACACTGTTACATTATCCTGCAGATTGATGTGGGCGCATGAAACACTATCGTGTATCTTGATATACACTTTTACAAAATACAGGATTTATCAGGAGAACGTTGTACAAAATATAAACCGCTGGTCAAAATCTTAAGGCCAATCAACATGAAGAAAAAATATTCATTTTGCGTTGGTAACCTCAACCACTTGTTCGAGTAGAGCTTCTAAATAAGAAAAAAACAAAAAGGAAAATAAAAATAAAAACCTTTTTCAGCATTTAATAGGGAAAACGTGAACACTATAAAATTACTCAAAATACTAGCTGGTCAAAAGTTTAAGACAGTACTGAAACGAAGTGTTAATTGGTAAACACGTAACAAAATGTAGTCATTTGTGTTCAAGCATTAGCATTGTCAACATCTCCCACTGACATCTCTTGTGTTACACTGGGTAAAAACATGGCAAAGGCAACAAACTTGACAAAGTTTGAACGTGGCAGAATTTTCGAGCTGCAAAAGCGAGGTCTCTCTTAATGAGCCACTGTTGGCGAGATCGGGCATAGTAAAACTGCTGTTGGGAATTTCTTCAAAGACCCCGAGGGATACGGAAGAAGAATTTTAAGTGGTCGGTCCAAGAGAATTTTGCCAGTGTTGAACAGTTGCATTTGATGGGTTGTCCAGCAAGACACCAGCCGATCGCTGAACCAGATTAAGACCCTTACAGACACAGAATGCAGCTCAACAACAATAACACAGCATTTACGAGAGAAAGGCTTTAAAAACTATAAACGTCTTCAAAGGCTATGCCTCCTTCCACACCAGGAAATAGCTCAGTTAAACTTTGCTGAAAAGCATCAAATATAGGACGTAGAAAAGTGGATGAAGGTTTTGTTCTCTGATGAGAAAAAATTTAACCTGGATGGATCAGATGGCTTCCAACGTTACTGGCACAATAAGGATATCCCACCGGAGACATTTTCTACACGACACAGTGGAGAAGGTTTCATTATGACCTGGTGTGCTTTCTCCTTCCATGGTACAATGGAGCTTCAGGTTATACAGGTGCATCAAACAGCAGCTGGCTTCATTGGCATGTTGGTTGTTGTTGTTTTAAATTAAGCACAAAGCCACACAATGGGCTATCTATGCTCTGCCCACCACGGGTATCGAAACCTGGTTTTTAGCGTTGTAAGTCCGCAGACATACCGCTGAGTTACTGGGGAGCAGCATGTTGGAGAGAACATCCTTATTGACTGAAGGCCTTCACTTTTGTGAAAATAACTGGATCTTTCAGCAAGACAACACTGCAATCCACAATGCCTGCAGGAGAATTTCGCACAAAGCTACTCGAGAGCTATCTGTGCTACCCGTTCCTAATTTAGTTGTGTAAGACTAGAGGGAAGGCAGCTAGTCATCACCACCCACCGCCAACTCTTGGGTTACTCTTTTACAGTGGGATTGACCGTCACACTATAACGCCCCCACGGCTGAAAGGGCGAACATGTTTGGCGCGACGGGGATGCGAACCTGCGACCCTCAAATTTCGAGTCGCACGCCTTAACACGCCAGGGCAATAATAATGGAATATCCATTATTGGTTAAATAACATTAGAAGCGTTTGAAATCGTTTTTTCCTGAACCTGAAACGATGACCTGATACATTAATGTTGACCAAATGATTTTTTACATCTTCAATAGTTGAAGTTTTGACAACATTCCAAACAATTAGCAGCGTAACGTAAATGTCTTCTTATCTCCCAATAAGTCAGTTGTATGTCTATGGATTTACAACGCATAATTCTGAGGTTAGATTCTCCGCTATAGACAAATTGCAGATAGCTCATTGTATAGTTTTTCACTAAGAAAACATCAGTTTTAGGTTTTCTTAAAGAAAACTAATAAAAAAACTTAACTAATAGTTTTCAAAATTACTTCAACTAACTATCAAAGAGGATAATCATAGCGGGCCATGTCATATATCGGATTATCTTCTCTTTTTTTTTTAATACTGATTTTCTAACCACGATTGTTGATACAAAAAGTCTGTATTACACATCCCATAAAATTATTTAAACCTGCTATTTTTCAGTTTCTATATTTCTTACAACAACTAAGCACTTCACAATATTTATAAAATTATATATTTCTTCATGGTGGCAAGTAAAAAGCTCAGTTAGTTCTTTATATTTATGCTCTGTTTTTTACTTTTATGCCTGAAGGTCAATCGTCGTTATGAGAAGGATGTTCCAAGTTCCGTGTCTGTTCATCAAACTACTTCCTCCTCATTGATCGTTTTCAGTTCGATGGCCATGAGGTCAGTCTTATACCATATATCTTGGTCACCTTTCCACAGGCACTCCATTGTACATGGATGTCAGCTTTCAAGAGTACGGTTAAGCAAGCCACAAACGTAATAGTCGTGGGGAGCTAGACAGCAATGGTTTACATGTAGGTGAAGAAGTGGTGGTACCTTCCCCAGGGGTCCGACTGAGCCAATTCGTGAAAGATATACATGTAAAATATATAAAAATAGTTTTGTATACCCAGGAATCCGCCCAATACACAGTTGCAACTTGTGAAAGGCCTATCTGTTAACACGGTTGGCACGGCAATCTTTGAGACGCCCTACCAGTCCAAATCTAGAAGATTATCATACGCCTACTCCATCGTCTCACCGTAATATTACAAGAAAAAAAAATCGAAACATGATTTGATTTATTATTTAGTACCTTATTTTATTTACGTAAAAGGGTCTTTATAGGCCTAACTATTTAACCTCTTGACATGTTTTTGCGATCGAAAGGGGTTTCTTGTAATTCCAGTTTCTTTGCTATCTTTCTCATGAAAAAACCCGTTAATTTCGAGGTGTTGCTTTAAGCTTCTTATCCTTTCGTTACTAAGCTTTTGCGTTCTTTAAATCGGAAGATAATATTTTGTTAACAGCACCAAACGATATTTCCATCTTTACCAGAGCGGTATTTTGGAGAGGGGGGATCCCTTTCGTTGTCATATTCTAAAGGATTGTGGATAATGGCATTGCGCTAAGTTGGATTTGGTTGTAGTTTCAAATACATTGTTGTCCTCATCACATTGTTATGCAGGATTTTCCGATTCCCACGGTGAAGAGTAAGAATTCCCTACCCAAACATGTTACATTCTTAGGGCCTGTATCGTTTAACAATCTCAATAAACAAAACTGCTTTTTCGGAAAGGGCTGTAATACAATACCAGTATTCGTTAAACAATAAAAATATGTACATTTTTTACCTCTACGTTACTGTGTGTTGTTTTGATATAGGCACAAAGCTACACAATGGGCTATCTGTACTCTGCCCATCACGGGTATCGAAACCCGATTTTTAGCGTTATAAGTCCGCAGACATACCGCTCTTACTGAGTGCATAAGAGAGTTAAATCATGTAGAGCAAGGGGTGTAAAAATGAGCCAGACGCCTAAGTACACCAGATTTTGAGAATGGGTTGTAGCGTGTGAATTCTGTACGCAGAAGTGATTGTACTTTTGTAAAAAAAATCCAACTTTATAAATATTAAAAATTCTATAAAAATATCAACCTGTTCCTATTTTATTTTTTTAAATCGTTAAATATCTACTGTCGTTTTGTAAAATAGATTCTATGTTTATCTACGATAGATTACTTCCTCTTAAACCCGGTATACAAACACGCGTACGTGATTAAATTATCGACTTATAAATTAAAATGCTCAGCCATTTCGTTTCGTATTTACAACTCTTTTTAAAACTACGCTAGCATTAAAATACTTGTCAAGATAGAAGGTAAAACAGCTATGCTTTGGTGAAAAGAATCGAACCAGTCCACTGAGAGCTCCTTGGCCATTTTTCCGAAGTAAGACGGAAAATGACGACGTATTCCTGAATGGCACACTCACTGCCTTACTGTGGTTATTATGATCTCGTTCTTAACTGGTAAGCGTCTACATCACATACAGTGTATTAAATCGTATTAGTTTTGGTTTGTCAATACAGCATAGTTTATCATTGTAATTAATACGTATAATTGCAATAATTAATAATTTAATTCTTAGAGCGACAACAAAGTTAGTCAGTTCAGAGTAGCAGTACACATCAAAAACATTTACGTCCCTGATAACATTACATTTAACTTCAAGTAATTAAACAGCCTAAGAGGTTTTTCCTGGCAAAAAATAGGAGTGTGGAAACATTTGCGGTAAGAAACTTTATCGCTTCGTATTCTTAAAATGAGTAAACTCAAATATCTGACATACGATCTTATTGCGTACGAAAATACACCGATATTTTTAGAGGATGTTGGGAGGTTGTTCCAAAGTGTCTCGAAACTTTCATCAATCAACCTCTCAGCTCGTGAGACTTATAATCGTCATATAAAGGGGTGTATGTTTTTGTTGGGGTTTTTTTTACTTTATTTTTTCTGTGCATGAAGAGTAAAAATTCTAAGCCATACAGTCTACAGACGAGTTTTAGTCAGCCAGTCGTGGGTCACTACCGAAACGTTTGTTCTTTACATCTACGTTAAACATGGAGGATAAGTACACAGCCTGATATTTTACTTTTCTAGTGTTTGTAAACAGACGCGCATGCGTATTTATCTATACTACCGTAATAACACTAAATCTACTCATTGGTCTACAACTGTTGCAAACACCCTGTAGAACAAATACATACATACATACTGATAATTCCCAGACAATTTTACTTTTCAAGTTAAACCCGGATTCTAGCGTTGCAATTCCGCAGACATACTACTGTGTGACTGGGGGAGGGGCCTTGAGTTTTAGAACTTCAAGAAGTAATGTGAACCTCAGTTATTCATGTTTTCTGACATGTTTCTCTTTGGACAAACCACGTTGTCTTTCTAAAAGACAATAAAATGCACATTAATTTAAGCTATTTATATATAGTCTAGATTTTTACACTATTGTCATATCACTAAATGCTCCTAAATTTCTAAGCACCGAGAACACACGAACGTAAAATAATAAACAAAAAAGATAAAAGAAATTAAAATAAATTATTCATATAAAGATAAAAAAGTTTTTTAATATCTTTTTCGTACAAGTTAGTGTTTGTGCATCCCTAATTGTCGACACCTAATTTGTTAGTCACATTCGTGTTTTCGTTGGACAACGATCCTATCTGCGCCAGCACTCAATGAAAATCCTCATTTCGTCTGGTGGTGAATATGGATTCATGTATTCTCGTGGGCGTCGTTAAGATTTTCATAGGAGGATTTGTTTCTGTGCATCTTTTTAGATACGTGTACATGTATCAAGAGGAACGTCATTTCAGACACTCATACTGTGTGTGTGTGCGCGCGCGCACTATCTTCTCATTACGTAACTTCTGCTTATTTGTTCGTGACAGTTATATGGATGTAAATCCCTTTTCATATCTATTTTGCATCTCATTATATAATGTAAACATATTGTTACTGAGCCCCTCAGTTTACCTTATCGAGCCTTCTGAAACGTGTTTAGTTTTGATTTTGCTCTAAATTAAACTACGAAGGAATTCCTCTGGATATCACGTGATATTACAGTATAGTGTTAAGTATGGTGTACTATAGTAATGGTACTTGCACATCCATATTTCGATCAGTTACAAGACCGCAGGTCATTATGGTTTTGGCTATAATATTGATTTTGCTGTAAACCTGAAGTAGGTGTGGCATCTCTTGTTTATTTGTGGATCAAAAGGGAATTCGATAATACCTTCGAATACCCCTGGTGACACCCCATATTTTAAAATGGTTAATCAGTACTAGTTGTGTTTGGTTGATGAATTTATATTTGATGATTCCTAATTTATTTGTCTAGGTTTAAGTGATTTAATTAGCTATCATGCATTCACTACGATGTTTTAATCACATTAATACGAAACAGGCAGGGTGAGTAACAACACCGTCTAGTAAAGTCGTTCATGATGTATGAAAAACACGTGGGTCCAAGAAATCATGAAAGAAGTGAATTAAAACCCTATATAGGCCCGGCCTGGCCAAGCGTGCTAAGGCGTTTGACTCGTAATTGCGGGTTCGAATTCCGGTCGCAACAAACATGCTTGCCATCCCAACCGTGGGAGGGTATTTTGTGACAGTCAATCCCACTTTTCGTTAGTAAAAGAGTAGCCAAAGAGTTGGCGATGGGTGGTAATGACTAGTTGCCTTCCCTCTAGTCTTACACTGCTAAATTAGGGACGACTAGCACAAAAAGCCCTCGAGTAGCTTTGCGCGAGATTCAAAATATAAACAAAACCCTATAACCCGAGCGCTTTCGAAAGGTGGACTTTTTTTTTTTTATTCAGGGGCAAACTAAAGTAGGAAGGTCTACTTTTCGAAAGCGCTCGAGTTATAGGGTTTTTCATTGATGTTTAATAAAGTTGGTTAGGATACTAATCTAGTTGTATTTCATGCGACTATTTTACGTGAAAATATTTATGTAATCAAGTTGTGCACACTGAATATTTATAATTTTCAACTGATTCACTGCTGATGCAAATACTGCTTAGTCATGAAGAAATGCTACCATATTGTTGTAGTTTGTTTTACCATTATTGGAAGTTTGCTGTGGCCCAGTCAGTCTTTGTTCATGGTAGATAAATGATGAGCTTATTATGGCAGTTTCGAGCTATGCCAGTTCTCTTTAACCAGTATAAGCCGATTATGGAAGACGTTATGAAATGAACATATATACTTGTAACGCTTTCAATTGCAGAATCTACATGCGAGTGTTCGAGTGCTTAATGTTTTTGTTTTTTGAATTAAGTACAAAGCTACACAATGGGCTATCTGTCCTCTGCCCACCACGGGTATTGAAACCCGGATTTTAGCGTTTAAGCCCGCAGACATACCGCTGAGCCACTGGGGGGCTCGAGTGCTTAAAACTAGTGAAATTTGGCCAGTGTCTCAAACTGATGGATCTTGGTTCAAGTATTTAAAATGATGAATCTTGATTTCTACAGTAAGAGTGTGGCAATAGGATATCAATCTTTGTCATGGGTCATGGTGAATATCCGATTGATGCTGACTGTCTTTTTCCACCAATACACTTACAATCCCCTTTTTACTGACTACGTGTGACAAGAGTTGATGTTGAGCTGGCCTGATAAGCGACAGTCTGAGTGTCCTTTGGAGCAGTCCTTCCCAAACGTTTTTAGTTTGAGATCACAAGATCTCAAACATCCTAACTGTGAACTCCTCCCTCCTGATGATTTAATATGTGCTTTACTTTCATTGCATTTTGTTGTTAAAACAACAACAACAACAAAAACACCAAGCATAAACAAGGTTGTGTAACCGTATTTATTGCAATAAATACAATTTCCGCTAAAAATATTACCATTGTTCAGTGTTAGGGAACTTTGAAAGAGAATATTCCTACATGTACTGAAACTCTTTTGAAAACTTCTTTTAGATTATTTTGAGTATCAGTGCTATTAAGTTCGTTAACCATCAGTTGCTTGTACTTCCTGTGTTCTGACGTCTAAACTCGTGGGTATAAGCTGTTCAGCATTTTTGGAGGTCTTATGATACAAAAACCCATTGTTTTACAGAAATACCTTCCGTATGACATTCAGTTACTAGGACATTACTAAATTAACCACATTCCAGAACTGGTATTGATACACGCTAAATATATGCATTTGTCTGAACATGTGTAAATGTAAACAAGTTTGAAAAGTGTAGAAGAAGAGAAACTAGACTGGAAAAGAATCAGCTGTCGTGTCCAACATACCACAATAGTAATACCGTTAACATTTTAGTCTTGATCTATGTCGGGAGTTTGTTAATTTACCAGTGTAAGACTAGAGGGAAAGCGGCTAGTCATCACCACCCACCGCCAACTCTTGAGCTACTCTTTTACCAACGAATAGTGGGATTGAACAAACCATTATAATGTCCCCACGGTTGAAAGGGCAAGCATGTTTGATGTGACGGGGATTCGAAACCGCAATCTTCAGATTACGAGTCGATTGCCTTAACCACCTGGCCATGTCGGGCCAAAGTAAATTAATAATTAAGCACCTGTACGACTCTACTTAAACTTTCGAAGCTAAAGTTTGCACTGTTTTACTGAGGTACATTTGTTTGTGTATACACTAAAGTTGTATTGATTTGGTTATGTAAACATGTAATATATCCCGGTTAATAACGTCTTATTATAGACAGACGCGTGTGGGCGTAAAAATCCAACAGTTTCGTAAATTATTAGTTACTTCGGTTTTGCATTGTAGTGACGACAGGTTTCTCAAGGAGTGACGTGTAGTGTTATCTTGTTCTAGTCGCCTCTATCCTTTGTTCATGTGTTATCTGTCTACAAAAATACTTATATTGATGTTTTGCTTGCAACTACTTAGAACTGGAATATACTTTGTTGGCCAAAGTATGACGTCATATGAATTTTATCGCGGATCAATGGTGTTATGAAACAGGATATATGACGCTGTTCGCTGGAGAAAAAATCAAACCGACGTTTGGAATCCAGGCAGTTTAAGTTTTTGACAAAAAGGAAACATTTTGGAATTTTCTCAGCATTGTAGTGTTGGAGTAATTCGTCTGGCGAGAGGGAAAACTATTGGTATAACAGTCGAGTAGCTCGGAGTGAGGAGTGATTTTCGTGGCTGAGTGTTTGAGTTGCCATACATTTTGTTCATGTTACTTAAAGTATTCAGCTTTCCTTATTTCCAATATTCCAGGTGGGTTAATTAAGGCGTTTGACTCGTAATCTGAGGTTCGAATTCCCATCGCAAACATGCTCGTCCTTTCAGCCGTGAGAGCGCAATAATGTTTCGGTCAATCTCACTATTCGTTGGTAAACTAGCAGCCAAAGAGCCCTCCAGGCTTACACTACTAAATTAGGACGGCTATCGCAGATAGCTCTCGTGTATCTTGGCGCCAAATTCGAAAAACAAACAATTTAATATTTTCTCGCTAACCCTAGAAATTCAGTCGAATACTCTCACGCTGAAAGTTCACTTAAACCAGTGGGCCGAACCTACTGCTATTCGCAGGTACTTTTGTCAGAAACTAGTGTAAGGAAATCACTTTAATTTGAAAATGTAACATATAATCTTTTGTAAAATTTATAAAATAAAAGTTGTAACGATAGTAACTAACATTCCAAGTCAGTGTTAGGAGGTAATCTATTGATTTGTAAACTTGTTCGTGTATTTTTTGTTTTATGTGTATATATGCGTGCAAAAAAAAAACTTAAGGGTGGCTAAACTATCAAGGTTATGACGGACCATTTTTTTTCAACACTTGTACAAAATCTGATTCTGCTGACAGTAACGGGTAGACCTTTATAAATGTGTCATGAACTATAAATGTCGTAAGGATAATTTGGTCGCCTTATATATACACGCACGTCCTTAAACTCAAGGCTATGACAGTATGTAGTAAGATTTCCATGTGCTTGTTTGATCAGTAATATTTATGATATTATGCTTTAGTTACGAGCGTATTTGAGTGGGTTATTTTTTAGAGCTACGACGGTAGTACGTAGGTCACGTGTGTACGTGATGTTAAGTTTTTAGTATTGCAATACTTGATGAAATGTTAATTACTGTTTTGTCGCTTAAGGATAGAACAATAGTAATACACAGATGATGTATGCATTTTATCTTTAAGGTAGTAGTAACTTTGTCGCTTTTATACGATTGTGTACCTTGTCAGTATTATGACTGTATATGTATGAATTATGCAGCTTTTGACAGTGCGTGTGTATGCGTGTGATAAGCTCTTTCATTTTGCATAATTTCTTCATGTGAAATAAGCGGTATGTGATTCTCCCTTGCTGAAATCATGTGTTATTTTTCCTATCATACTTTTATAATTGTAGAATGACCAGAAATCCTATGATGCAGAAAGAATTAAGTTTATGTATCATGCGCACTTCAGTTGAGTCGCAAAAGATGTTTGAGGCTTTAATTCTGCTTAGTTAAAGCTGCCTGGTAAAGGTAATTTGGCATACAGATTATCATAGCTAGACTATGAACGACCCTCTTCATGTGTACGTGTGTACATACATAAATGTTAAAATCTGTGAAAGAAATATTATGTAATATATACCTAATATACTAAGTATATATACCTGAAAAATTATAAATTTATTTATGGACATCTACATGTGCACATAAAATATCAACCTAATGATGGCAGTAGTGTAGATATGTTCATGTGTACATAAAGTATCGTACTTGTGGTGGTTGGTAGCAGTGTGTGTGTGTGTAAATACGTAATTCTTTATTTGTACATTTATTCGTGTATGCATATATAGGTCCATTCGTATATTTATTCGCATGTGCATATATAAGTCTCTATTCGTATAGGTATATATATGTAAATTTAATAGTGTTGTTATTGTATGTGTATGTAACTACTTCACAAGGTGTGGATGGATCTTATCCAAAACTGACATTGAGGTTCGTAAGTTCCATGCAGGAGTGCATTCATATTTCCAGTTTCCACGGATTTTGTGGTCAGTTTTACATTTATCACCACTAATTCACCCCCTGTAGAGGAACCTTCAACAAATTTGGCATAAAGGTTTGTTGGGTCCACAGAGAGATGCATCAAAACTTGCGCTCTCACATTATATGTTTTGCAGTTTTTATGTGCAATTTTTTATTATAATTACATATAAAGGAGACATCCAGTGACACAGCGGTATGTCTGCGAGACTTACAATGCCAGAAACTGGGTTTCGATACTCGAGGTGGGAAAAGCACAGATAACCCATTGTGTAGCTTTGTGCTCGACCTCAAACATATAAGGGAAGCAAGTCTCATATCCTAAGATAGCCTTTCATTAATTATGAATTTACACAGCTTCAGTCCATATGACGGATACTCCAGCTAGCACACAAGTTTTCTGCTTGTACATTTATTCATATGTGTGTGTGTGTGTGTGTGTGTGTGTGTTTGCGTGCGCGCGCGCCTAATAATAAAAGGTCATGTCTGTATGTATATGACCACCATAACTCCAAGAAAAAGCTAGAAACCTGAAATTTTGCACACTTACTAAGTGAACTAAGAGTGTACACCTGGATATTATTACTTATCCACTCATATGCGCATCTGGTTATGAGACAATGCAAGGGAAAACCACACAGGAAAAGAATATGTGACCACTATATACCCAAGAGAAAAAGAGACTAGAAACCTCTAATTTCGCACACAAACTAAGTAGCTCCTGTGGATGTGCAAATGGGTATTAATTATCCGAGCTACGTGCGTACTCGCATGCGCATCTTTTTAATGAGAAGAGTTACCTAAAAACTACATAGAAAAATAGTTTCTTATATAATAACTTCTAATATATTGAAAAGCTATTACATTTTGATACCAATGCATTCCAGTAATGGCTTTTTATACCATGTTACATAGCAATGTGTTTAGAATACACACACCACCATTAACCTAATAACCCGAGCGAAGCCTGATACTTCCGCTAGAATATTTACACAGTTTTATATTTCTGTATTTACCCATGTATTAGTAATTTGTATTAAGATTAACGAAATACTTATGCTGACTTATTAAATCCTGATTAAAATACAATTTACGTTTCAAATACAAATTAACTTCTAATACTTTGTTTTCAAAACCTACAGTAAGCAAATAAATATTAAAATAATTCATATCTTGTTTCATCGCAATATATAAATATTAATCAAGAATACTGTGCATTTATGAATAATAATTGTAACATATAACTTGAACCAAATAGTCTGCCCTTGGTTTACTAGTCTACAGTATCTTAGGTCACACCCATCACTCTCAAGCAGGTAAATGCACTTTAGCCTTTAGTGACGTGTTTAAAGTACTTGGACTTATATTTAAAGATGCACAAATCACAAGATTCAACATAAATTTGTCAGCTTCAAAAATATAAAACAAGATTTATCTTTATTTAGAACATAAACCTAGATTCACCAGCTAAAGTAGTTAACCTAGCCTATTTACTAAGCCTAAAGATTTTGAGCCTGTATTACCAAACCTAAGTGAATCAAACAGGTTACCTGTGCAAGCAGCTTTCAGCCCCTTTTGGGGGAAAATATATCCATCTTTCGAAAGCGCTCGGGTTATAGGGTATCGTAATTTTGTGTTAAACTGTTTTTTCCACCATCATGAATCTGTCAAAGTACAACATAAATATGCCAACAATTAAATATAACTTTCGTTGTTGGGGCAACTGCGTTAAGAAAACAGAATAACACAACGTTGCCGAAGATAACGTACATACCCAATGGAAACAAGGGTAATCAAAAGGAGTACATAAACTCGTTATGCTGCTCCTTTTCGAGAGCGAGTATGTTTAAATTGGATAAAGTCAAAAGTTCACCTTCGTAAACTCAGAAAATCCTTCTCAGATACAGAATGATCAACAATCCTGATCATTTCTGTTGTGTGATGAGGAGTCTCAACCTCAATGAAATTTGATGCAAATCCGATCACATTGTAAAGAGTTGATAATCCAAAACTGCGAATATATCATATATCCTCATTATAAAAAAATTGCTTCAATTTGATCCAGAATACAGATCGGAAACAAATTTGGAGAGGGCTATCGCATACTTACTACCAAT
This sequence comes from Carcinoscorpius rotundicauda, assembly GCA_011833715.1. Lineage (NCBI taxonomy): Eukaryota > Metazoa > Arthropoda > Merostomata > Xiphosura > Limulidae > Carcinoscorpius > Carcinoscorpius rotundicauda. Next base: position 32,467,556 of record CM022393.1, read on the forward strand.
CTTGCTCAACATTTTCGTGTACGTCGGTCTATTAGTTTTTGAACTACAGGTGCGGAAACAGAAACAGACAAACACACACGAACCCGAAACAATATCCTCGGCCCCCTAATCCTTAGAGGACAAGGATGATTACGACCGTCATCAACTGCATCCACACCGATAATCTCTTTGTTGTGGTATGTTATAGAAACATCATCATCACGCTTTCCTATTAATATAGTCTAAACAACTGAAATTACTTCAGAAATAGCCAGTGTACCTCGCAGACTGTTATTTCACAATAAAGATAAATAGTTAACACTCAACGTACCAGTTACAACATTACAGTGGTATACTTAGCTCCCCAGCTGTCAGACCACAACATTGATATCCAACAATCTGTCTGTTATGATTTGATCGATTTTATATACATAGTCGACCTTCAACTCACGTCTTAATTACATTCTTGAGAGCTGCAATTTTATTGGAAATTACATTACTGGGAGCCCAATTCCCCATTGGTGTAAAGATATTTGTTGGAGCTGTGTTCGAGCAGCGTAACTGAACGCCTCACATGTGACAATAGGCAAAATATATTGCAAAGTATAATACTTTTTTAAAATTTAATTTAATGGTTCTTCAACAACACAAAAACGAAACGACATAACGTGGGACAACATTAATAAGATTGACTGTATATATAGACATGTGATTATATTTTATGACAGCGGTGAACATAATCAGTTACAACAAAAGTAGAAATAAGGTTTTTCAACCCAGATTTATGAAATTTAACTATGTGAGTTAGTTGAAAATACTAAATGTAAAATCTTCTCATCAGAATGGACTGTTGCTAATATATTTTCCTATATATTACCCTTTTCATTAAACTAGTAGCATTTGTTAGCTATCATTTAGATCGAAGCTTTTCAAACACTATTTACATGAATCTCTGTTCTGTCAGTAATTCAGACTTTTACTAATTAAAAAAATTAACACTCACCGTAAAATACAAGTCGTTGTAAAAGCAGCCACCTGAAATTAATAAACATAAATATTAATAAATAAATAAATTTATTATCAAGGACATAAATAAATTAGAATACATTATACAAAACGCTCTCTGATTTCAGAGCCCAATAAATTAGATCACATTTACTTCAAATTAGATCGATAATATCAATAAATGCAGTAACTTTATTAACAAACAGTATTCCCTCATATGTTTGTGTTTTTTTTCTCATTAAATCGATTAAATAACACATTTTCAAATATGTGAAATATTTTTTAAACAATATTAAAGGGGAAGCAGTTGCCCACTTTCCCAATATCCGCCACTGAATTTATGTACTGATTGCATAAATACTTTGAATTGCATCTATATATAAAACCAGTAAAACAGCTTTACATTTACTTTAAAAAGAATAAAACATTTATTAATACGGTATAAGCTATTATACTGAGTGAGGTTACTTCTCAATGAAGGGTGTTAAACAAAAGAAGTTATATATAATTTTACATATAAAGGCTGTAACGAGCGGTTAAATGCAAATAAATATACAATTATTTGTCAACACATAGATTCAAATAGATGTACCAAGCTCAACTTTATATAACTATAAACCAAAAGTCATCAATTACAAGCTTTATTTCCTTAATACTCTTGGTGCAGTATTTTCTTTGTTTTTTATTATATCAAAGTACATAAAAAAATATTTACGTTTAATCCATAAGCAGAGAAATGTTTGGTCACATTTCTGTAACAACTTATATAAAAGATACTTTTGGTAATTAAGAGATAAAAAAAAATCAAACGAAATAAATGTTTTTGTTTTTTGAATTTTGCGTAAAGCTACTTGAGGGCTTTCTGCGCTAGCCGTCCCTAATTTAGCAGTGTAAGACTAGAGGGAAGGCAGTTAGCCATAACTACCCACCTCCAACTCTTAGGCTACCCTTTTAACCAACAAATAGTGGTATTGACCATCACATTATAACGCCCTCACGGCTGAAAAGGCAAGTATTTTTGGTGCAACGGGGATTCGAACTTACGACACTCAGATTATGAGTCGAGCGCCGTAACCACCAGGCCATGCCGAGCCCAAAAGATATATGTTTAGTGACAATTTATATAGTAAAAGGAATAGGTTAAATAATGTGTAAATTATAACTGCATAAGAAAGTTTGACAAGGTTAACTTCATGGCGGCCTGGGTAATTCATCGGTAAGTCTACGGGTCTATAACCATAAGAATCGGGTTTCCATTCCTGCAGAAGTAAACAATGGATAGCGCGTTATGTAGCTTTGCGTAACAATAGAGGAACAAAGAAAAACTTCGTGATAAATGACACTAAAACTGGATAAATACCAAACATAAACCTATTTTCACTTACAGATTCTGTGTTAGAAAGAAAGAAAAAAGTACAACATATTTCGTTCATCTATAACAGACCCGCCCAACCTTTCCCTCGAAACATTCTAATACTCCACCAACTCCCTCGGTGGTTCTTGTTGCGCCGCTATTTCTTCAGATAAATACTGGCAATTCTCTAACTCCCTTCCTTCCCTCACACAAACACTATCCCAACTTGCACGTGAGGGTGACGCCCACAGATTGGAGCCTTTGTCAAACACTTCAAGTCATTTCTAACCGCGTAAAGGTCACAGGTTTAAAACTAAAAAATGCGTATTGACCAGTCAGATTAAGCACATTCGGGGCCCCAGTGCTGAAAATGACAGGACCTCAACCCATCTAATATATACGAACGTAGCAAAATAACATGAGATATAATTATCTGTTATCTACTTTTTAAAGTATCGAATTTTTGATTAACACGCAAAATAAAAACTTGGGTAAATATTAACTTCACTTGTTATAATGGTCAGGCAGTTCAATTTCATTCGACCTAGAGAGTTGATTAAAATATTCTCAGCGCAACAAAAACATTCCAGAACGTGGGATCAAGGATCTAATGAACTCTGAACGTCCAATATGAAGATTAAAGACACATTATTAAAACTTTGAATTTTTTTTGTTGCCGATTCTAATTTCGATTGTAGCTGCACTTGTCCAAAAATTTTAAAAATCTCAAATTTGAAAAACAATCAGCATCAAGGTTTGCCTACACTTTCTAATGAGCCAGGCAACATAATTTTGCAGCATTTCACGATGCGTTTCACAATAACATGTCTTCAGAAAAACCAAAGCCTTCACATATAGCTGTTTGTATGCTGCACGACATTCCACAAGAGATGATTTCAGTTTGCCAAAGATCAACAGAAATGTTTCTACTCAGAACTTCTGACTAGATTATCCTCGTAATGTTTTATCACGTTTCAGTTGCTTTATATCTTGTCATTTTTTGTTTGGAGTATTTATATTAAGGACCTGGCTGTGTAGAAAACTTTCCGTCTGCTCCAGTTTTGATTCGACACTGTTTATATTTCTCGTTCAATATAGTTTGAATGTTCTGCACTGCCCTTTTTGTGTTTTCTACTCATAACTTACCATGGCGCTCCGGTAGTCTCCTTCCTTTAAGCGACCACAGAAATCTCTTTAGAGCATTCTCTTCTCCTCCATTCACCTCGGATGGACATATCGTATCAACTGCGCTTCATCAGTAACCATCAGCACAGCTAAGGCTGATTTAATGTTATCGTTTCTCATTCTGATTCTGAATATGACATCTCTGTAAGGCAGAGTACTCAGCTGCTTGTATTTTAATTTTACCATTCGAGATTCATGCCTTATTGCCATAAAGCAGTAAAAATCGGAGTATAATGGCATATATGGTAACCTTAACTTTCTTTGGTACATGTTTGTTTCGCAATAAGTTAAAGCAAACCCACATTTCTACTGAATTGCACGACCTTTATCTGACCCTTCGTTAGAAGGGATTCCTACATATACGTAGCTGTCTGTTGTAATTGTGTCCTACCTACCACAACAAGTGCTTGCTTTCATATATTCTATAATACCATAATTTCTGATTTCAAGAATTTAGCTTTAAGTCAACTCGAGCACTTTGCGCTATATACCTATGTATATTTGTAAATAATCTTCACTACATGTTACAATAATAATATCATGGACATATGCAACTGTCCAGACACGACAGTCATACAGTAAGATGGAATGTATATTTCAGCGCCCTTCAGTCCTTGATCTATCAGAAAAATAGACACATGCAGTGAGAGAATGTTACCCTGGTATATAGGGATGATTACTTCAACCCACTGATTTTTCCCCGAAACCACAATGCACGTAAATAAATATTACACATACTCTTTCCCTTCATGTTAGGATTGGGAACTACGTTATATTCTGTTTTCTTTTCTATACTCTTCTCAAGATTTTTTTCTTTGCTTGGCAATTATCTTGTTGGCTAGTCTTTGTTTTTCAATATATTAATAAAGAGTTGATAAAAATGCAGCAATCTCAGTAAGTTTGGCCATGAGCCATCAATAGTATGCTGAAAACCTAGAAAGTTATGAGCCTTGTGGTTAGTCCAAGGTTGTGGCTAGTTTCAAACTGCTGTGATCTTTGCAAAATCTTTACCTGTGATATCTCCACAGAACATTTTTCTGCCTTCATTTTAAAACCAACATTTATTGTCTGTTTAAAGCACTATAGCCAAATTGACAGTAGGAGATTGAAATGTGTGACTAAATCTCGAAACGTCATTGACAAAAATGAGGCAATTATCCAATTGTAGCTATCTTTGTGTAAGATCCAACAGTTGCTCAAAAGTGATAGACTGAATGATTAAAAGTTTCTACGGAACACTTGTAGAGTTGAAAATAGTCAGGACATAGTATCATCGCTTAGCGTACTTTGCCAGTAACCGAAAACAAAGTATACAAAATAAAACTACCAGTCGCCTTCCACTGCGTCTAAATAATCACAAGTTCATAAGAGCCTAGAAGAGTTAAACAAGTTCACTGCATTTACCCATAAAATCAACAAAAACCTTGCATACACCTGATAATCACAATAAACATGATAAAGCACCTTATGAAATCTTTACAATTTTGTCTTCCAGCATTTATGACTAGGTGTTAGAAAGCTCAATTCACCATCTGTGAGTCACTGGATCGAATTTCTAAACTATCTCTCTTGTAGAATTCCTAAACTATCTCTCTCGGTTTTCGTTTATTTCTTTTTAGCTGTCTTTAGATTTTTATTCTATTCAGTTTTTGCTCCCTACTCATCAGCCACATAATAACCACACAAATAAAAACCATCCGCCGGTTTATTTGTTGGTCTTGTTCATTTGTGTTCACTTCTTACCTCTTTTCTGTCAAAGTTCGAGTTATTCCTAAACAGTTATGAACGCGTATTTAGTGATTAACTTTAACTGCCGAGTGAAAATGAGAGTAATATCACAGAACAATAACTACGTTGTCACCAGAAGCTATATTCGGTATCTTAGCAATATTAGAACTTCAGTTTATTAATGTGCTAAGAGCTAAATATATATATATATATAAATTAAAATCACAATTTTACTTCTCTAACAAGTCTTTGAGTCATATATCAATCCTAAAATTAATTCAGTGAGTACTCACAAATAACTCCCCGTGTGTCCAAAAGTATGTAAAGTAAAAAAAAACACCAATTTGTAAAACAATAAATTAACTCATTTTTACATTTACATCAACGATGAGAAGACCCAAATGGTAGCCTACAATCAACAACTTTAGATTCAAATTGTTGTTTAATAAAAACTGGGGGAAAATGACGTAGGTCATGAAAAATAAATAACCTAAGTAAAGAGTCTAAAATTTAAAACACTTCTTAAAATTAACTTGACAATGGGATTGTCCACCAATAAGCGATAAGCTTGCAGATTTATAATACTAAAACCTGTGACTATAGTATACCCTGTGGTGGACAGAGCGCAGACAGAACACTACTGTTCATGTTGGCGCTAAAACAAATAACTCGTGGCAGAAATACCAGCTAGAAGGATAGAAGGAACTTCTCCCTAGAATCATATAAACTAATCTTTGTTTTCATCTAGCCTCTGGGTGGCCATAGAGTCAATACCCACCTCTGGGATCATTTGCTGCGTGTGTGTGTGTGTGTTAATACACGGTCATTGTGCTGGCTATTTAACATTTTCTCAAAACACATCAGTAATAGTTACATATGTTATGGCTGTTTTGACAGTAAGTGTAAATTTTATTCTTAAAACAGCGGATTTGTTTCAAAGTAAGCAAATGAGATACAGTAAAACTAAAATTCTTACTCAGTTTTCAATAGATTAAAATATGGATTCAGTACCAGTACTACCACTTAATGACTCAAACAGCATAGTATGTTGTAAATGTATACTTAAAACATATTGATCATATATATATGTATATATATATATATATATATATATATATATTTATCATTAAATTACAATACTTACTTTCAGTTTCAGGCACGTACAACAGAAACAATGTCACTGACAATGCCAAGAACTTCTGTAACCACCTTCTGCGGTAAAGATAAAACATGGTCAAGCCGAGTTGGCTACCTCTTATCATTTAAAAAGTAGGCAGCTTTGATAGAAACCGCTCTTTTGCTTTTATTTTACTTACGGAAAACACTTTATCATCTTCTCGGTATCTCTTTTTTTATATTTAAAGTATGAATTCAACTCAGTCTCTTTAATTATGTAGCAGTTCTATTTTTGTGTAAAATATTTCTCCTCGAATAACCTAGCAAGAAAAATTAGCACACGCGCAACTTTTTTAAGTGAGTTCGTTGATTATATAGTTTACACCGTCAGTTCGGAAAGATACGTAAAAACAAAATGTGTCGTTTAGTGGAATTCAGGTGTATGGCGGGCTCACTCTGATGCACTAATCGTTTCTAACTTTTCTTGTTAACACAACATATCTCTCACTGAAAATGTTCATCCTCGTACGAGGTCAATCTCGTAAGTTTTCCCCTCACACGGCAATGGCGCCTTCGCGTCCTGAAACTGTTTATGCCCGTCACATAAAAAACGGTATATTCGCACCTCATCAAGATCTCTGTCGTTTCTTTTCTTGACACTCATCAAAGTTTTACCTTACAAACTGCGAACGAAATTGGTTACCATTGTAAGATACGGTACAGTTCTAAACCTACAATTACTTTGGAAAATTATAAATTAATGGTTTTAACTTTAAGCAGATAAAAATTCTTACTTTCCGTGAGCACAGAAGTTTGGTACAAAAAACCACTAAACTTTGAACTAGCATAAGTTTAATTATTGAATGATAATAAACCGAGTTCTTACACACGTCGTAAACAATCACGAGCAAAAAAGATAAAGATGTTAAACCTCAATAGTTTTCGATCTGTACCAGAGTAACTTTCCGCCCACCTCACAATGTTTAGGTCGTGTGGAACTAAACGCACTCTTTCACCCCACATAAGGACTGTAATGTAGTTTTGGCCCTCTATCGGTCGTAAATCGTTGTGTTGTCTTGGCCACTGTTCACTGAGGTGCATTGACTTACAACATTAACAAAATAATTATTAGAAATTAATATTCAAAATTATTTTTACATGAAAACACTTTACAAATAAATCTTCCAAGCATATAAAACATATGTAATTTTAAAATACTGTAAACAAGGCATTCACGTTTGAGATCATGCGTTACTACTGTAGACTGAATACCGCATTTTTAAAGCAGTTATAATAATATTACTTTTAAGCATAAAAGTAGAATTATAGTTTTAAAATTATTGTTGTTTTATTTTTAATGTTATACAATAATGTACTTTGATCTTAATATTAAAACTTCAATTTTCTATACTTTATTTACGATTACCTTTGGTACTCCGATATGCCGATGCCCTATAGGTTGTTACAAGTATTCGCAAAACAACATGTTACGGAGGTATTACGAAGAGTTTTATTTCAAACAGGACAGCAAAGAAAACTAAAATGCACAAGTGAGTTCAAATAAAACAGAATATATATGTGTGTGTGTGTGTGGAAATAAACCTTGTTTTGAGCAGAGACAAAATAAAAAATAATCGCATACGCAAAAGACAAGGAAAGAACGATGTTATACCGTGCTTTAATCAGACAAGGATCCTGATGCCGTATTCCGCAATTAGCACTATTGTTTAAATTGTTTAATATATATTTTAAAAATTAATTTTGATTTTTAATTACTGTATTTATTTTGAAAATTATTTTGAATTTTTAGCTTAGCATATGAATTTAAAACTAATTAAACTCTAAGCTGGCGAAATACTGTGTGATACTATTTAGATTACGGCCGAAAATATCGCTAACAGGAAAGATACCAGCTAACTTGATGATACAGGCCCTTATAACTTAAACAATAGTACGAGAACAATATATCTAATAATCTATATTCATTATCGTGGAATTAACTGTAGATTTACAACACTAAAATCCGGTTTTCGATTATCTGCAGTGGGCAGAATGCTGGTAATCCATAGTGTAGGTTTGTGATAAAAACAAGATTATTAATTTTTTTTTATAAATTCCTGATCTATTTGAGTTATTTCCTTTTATGAAAGTTGATATTAATTAACAAATATTTTAGATAATATATTATTATGATGTATATTTTGTTAGACCAGCTTGTCTGGAATTATTTGATTAAAATAATGTGAAGTCCAGTCCATATAACGATAACGAATTAACTTATTTCTTCAAAACTGTTTGCTACAGACTACATTCATTGTTATGCCTGACTTCAGAATTTAATGTACGCCTAATCTACAAATAAACCTATATACATAATTCCTTAGTAACCGACTGAAATCAGTTTGCTCACTAATTCAACTAACTTAATCGACGACAAATAGGCGTATTTGCTATCAATGTCTATCTTTATTAATATGAAATGAGTAACTAATACACTCGTTCTAGTATTTATATCTAGTCTGTTTTTCTTGGTAATATACAGAACTTCTAAGTTTTATAGAGGCTTTAACTTTCACGAAATTTCTCGGTATTCCTTTATTAAAACGTCATGAAAAGTTCCTTTTGACAAGGAAAAGACCGGTCAATTCATAACAATTTGTACAAATATCAACGTTAATTCTAAAAATGGGATGCATTTCCCCAGAATTAACCATAGATTCATGAAATTGTTTGTTTTTGTATTGCAAAGCCATATCGGGCGATCTGCTGAGCCCACCGAGGGAGATCGAACCCCAGATTTTAGCGTTGTAAAATTGAAGACCTACCGCTATACTAGCGGGGAGCGTTACATGAAATAACCAATACAGTATGCAATCTTATTCTAAGGAAAAAGATAAGCACGTTCTTACAATCTTTCTACAATCAATTGATTTATATCTAGAACAGTTGCATGGAAGTTCAAAAATATTTCATGAATATATCTTACTGAAGGCATATTCGAAACCATTTTTGAAGGGATGAAATTAAACGTTATTTCAGCTTCCCTACTGTTCTATGATATGAACACTAAATTAACTTTCAAGGCACAATATATATAGTAATCGTTTCTTTCAGATGATTCATAAGATTGGGTGTGAGTTGACCCTGAAATATAACTTTGGATCTTGGTGCCAGTAATGTCATAAAACATTCCTCGTATTTTAAGCTGTGAAGATATTATTTTTATATGTTCAATATCTTGGCGTCAAATAAGGGTAATGGAATGCTGCTGATTATCTGCTTTCCTTCTGGTCAGTTGTTCAAAATTAGGGATAGTGGCAAGTAGCTGATAGACTTAATAGTGTAATAATTCATGTAAAACCAAATTCCTGCAGTGGAACTGACAATTGATGCTTTTTCTGTGGATTAGGATTGTCACAGGCTTTGAAGTCTGTTGCAGCTGAGTATACAGCTCTTAATTTATTTTTCTCTTCCAGAGTATGGAGCATTACGAGAATTTTGAGACATGTTGTCACAGAAAATGTTTCAGGGTTATAAAAAATGTCTTTTACACCCGTGTAGCAAAACACACACTTGCTCGGTAGCTTCTTAATAAACATGTTAATAAGTATTTCATCACAACCACCATGTTACATGCTTTTAAGAATGCTTTGCCATACAATCTTCTTAATTTGTTCATGTAGATTTCCAGTATTTTTTGAGGTCCTTACAGATTATTCACGTTTTCATACTGTCATTTATGGGGTGCAACTCCCTGACAATTGTTTCATTTGTTATGTCAATCCTTATTCAAATGTTTTAGGGCATCAAACATTGTACCATATTTGTCTTAATTAGAGACGTGCTGACTATTTCTTTATCAATTCATTCCAAGCAATAATTTACTTCAAACATTTGAGGAAATTGTAAAATCCTTCTTCACTATCTCTGTAAAACACTGGTTAATCTACCTACTTATATCACTCAATAATTAAATGGTGGTACAAACTGATGTCAACTACCAACTTCTCTACTATTTTTTGTAGCTCAAAGGTTATGGACATTCGTTGAAGATTATTGTCTACTACTACCAGTCCCTGGATATGCACATCTTAATGAACACAAATTTTCCTAGCGTAATAATATATGCAGTTAAGTGTCATCATTGCATCCCAGATCAACCTCAGTAATTGGACATCATTAATGGATATTAACAGCTCAGAAGGTATCTGGCTTTTCCAAGAGTTTATTGGATTCTGACCAGATGCTAGCTGCTTTTCTTGCTATCAATGTGGCACTTTGCAGAAGACTCGATTCACTGTTTTATCTCACCAATCTCTTTAACCAAAGGTAACTCCAACCATCATCTTGTAATACCTGAGCTAACATTAGTTAATAAACATCTTGAAGTCCCACAATGACCATTTAAGTAAGTCTTTAAAGATTCAAGTTGCTATACCATCACAGAACATCTTTAATTCCCTGTGCACCTGCATACAAGCTAGTAGTATTAGTATAGTAGTAACATGAATTTCGTTTAAAAAGCTTGTTTTTTGAAGATAGATTAACATGTCAAATATATCTTTCATTATTACTCGCAAAGTTTCTACATCTTTTAATCATATTTTCATACAAAACTGTAAGAACTTCCTGTCCATCATACATTCTATGTGGCTTTAAAAAGTCTTTCTATAACAGTCTCGTTTGACAAATGTTACAGCGCTAGAGAGTCAAAAGAAAACTAAACATCTTCAAAACAAATCCCACAATGAGCAAATTATTTTATCACAACACTAAATGTAGTTAACTAGTCTTTTGTGTTCAGATACTTTAAAGTTTGTCCGAAAAATAAATTAAATGACACCTGTGAATAAAAAAAAGCGTTTATATTCATAATAATGTAGTTCAATCACTTTTAGTTCTGTTACATAAGACTGTATGGTATGCTTCAGTAAATGGATTTACTACAGAGCAAGAGTAGGTTCTATTAACGATATAATCATTTGGAAAACTTAGAAAAATATGTCTCAACAAAAACCTATTGTAAACTAGTTATGGAAAAAATAAATTACTTTTATTTCAACTTCCCTCCTTATCTCAAGGTGTCTTTTGATCTGAATATTAAAATTAAATTAACTTTCAAATCGCAACATGAAGAAATAATCATATAGTGTACACACGTTGTTGTAATGTTAAATAACAGAATCTACTACTCTGCAAGCTCTGTACTGCATTTCTTTTAAAGAATGACCCGAATAAATTAACAAAAACAACAACAGAGAGACAAACACAATACACTGAAAGATAGCACAATCAAATGTATCTACGATAAATGTGTTGAACAGGTGAGAGAAAGAGAGAAAGTTAAACCTTGGCGAGTTCTCTTTTTTAATAGTCCAATGTGTATCCCCATAAGGTAAAAACTACGGCATTATCATGTTTAAGTAAACTCAAAGTTAATATAAAAAATAAATCAAAGACTCGCATTGCAAGTTACAACAAAATCTAACATAAAAATAAAGTTGAATTTATAATGAAATATATCTTGTCTCTTACCAAAAAGTTTTGGTATGTTTCAATTCAAACAGTTACTAAAATCTGCCTAAAGATGGAAATCCTCAGTTTTAATACCAAACATACAATAACACCAAACAAAGTGAGGTTGCATAAAAGGCTGTTTGTTACTAAAACCACCCAATGTCTAGCATTATGACCTACATCAGTTGTAATTCTAATGCAAGAACATGAATCACAGGTCATTAGCTGATTTATCAACAAAAGACAGCAAACAATTTCGGGGAATCATAAGCAATCTTTACTGAAACAAAATTTGATTAGTTGAAAATTAGTGAATTAGGTTCCAGGCAGAGCTAAAATCAAGAAAAGTTAGCTGTAATTATTTAAGTGACTTTCTATGTTCAAAATGAAGTGAAATAAATCTGGCAAATTTTGCAAATTAACAAAGGGGTGGCAAATACCTGGAACTATACTACACCACGCATACCTTCCACCTTCACTTACATGTCATTCCTCATCCATTAACTGCAGTAAAAATCAAAAGTTAATCGTGCACTACTCCATTAACCTGAATAACTTGTCTTCGATCGTGTAAAATCACTTACCTAACAACACTAATAAGCACTATGATAAAAATAAAACTACAGAAAGTTAAGTAAAAATTAGTATATATCTCACCTGACTCTCAAGGAGTGCATAGCTTAACAGGCTGTGCACGACGAAACTAATACAAAGAAAATCACTTCAATTAAATGAAAAAATAAGTGACAATACTCTTAAACACGAAAAAGCATGATACATTAAAAATAGTCCATTAGCAAATAAAATGGCACATAATATGCATAACAACATGAGAAAATTAACAATAAAAATTATGAGAATGCATTTTAACAAACAATGTAAAATAAAACCGTTTAAAATGGAGTACCAGAAAACACTTTGACATTGTACAATATGGATCAAGATCAGCAGTACCTAACCATTATCTAAGATATAGATTATTGTAGATTTATGACATTTGCACATCCAGTTTACATAAATAGCACTAACTGGAAACAAAATAACTGTATGAACATTAATAAAAAATGACCTGGATATTCACGAATAAAATATTTTGCATATTAGTTGATATTGTTTTCGTGCTTAAAACCAAATACACGGTCATTAAGTGTAAAAACGTACCACGTAGTTGTTTGTTTGTTTTTGAATTTCGCACAAAGCTATTCGAGGGTTATCTGTGCTAGCCGTCCCTAATTTAGCAGTGTAAGACTAGAGGGAAGGCAGCTAGTCACCACCACCCACCGTCAACTCTTGGGCTACTCTTTTACCAATGAATCGTAGGATTTACGCTAACATTATAACGCCCCCACGTCTGGGAGGGCGAGCATGTTTGGCGCGACGGGAATGCGAATTCGCGACCCTCAGATTACGAGTCGCACGCCTTAACACGCTTGGCCATACCAGGCCCAGGTAGTTGCTTGTTTGTATTGACACACAAAGCTACACGGTAAGCTGTCTGTTACTGAAGCCCTATTTCTAGCATTATACTGCTAGAGTTTTGCTACTCTCGCAACTTAATCACTCGCAACCGGCCTGGGTGCGAGTTGGTCATACCTCCAGTGGAAGAATGGTAAGCCTAAGCCTAAGCCATGACAACAAATATGGTCTGTATTATTTCACGTGCAATTTTAAGCATCTCGAAACCTGTCTGGTGTTTATAAATCATTGGTATCACAGACTGGGTTTTATTTGTTTATACTTTACTGGCTATGGTAAATAATTCCCGGCCCTTCCACAATCATTGTACCAGTTATTTATGACTCGTAAAAAATGAATTTCAATTATACGTCATAATTCTGTCATCAAACGAGATGTAGCAGTCTGAATAGTTAATTTAATATTTACCATACATGTATAATTTATATGACACATTCCGTATCGTTGTGCAAGGTGTAGATGTGGTTAATGCGAGCAGATGCCAACCATGAAAGAGTGCGTTTGTTGTCGCATGGTGTGAAGGAGTCCAATTTTTCCTGTTTATCATCCGCACCCACTGTCGCCACCTTGCTTGTTCCTTCTCCTTGCACGGAAACGAAAAGAAGCTTTTTCCCGATGCCGAATTGTTTTTACAACCATAAGCAACACAGTAAACCATGTTATCATAAAACAAACATAAAGTAGCAATATCAAGACAAAAAATAGCCTCACAAAGTATGTAATCCGAAAAACGCACCGATAGATTTACGTAAAACACCAACACTGAAATTAACAAAATGGTCGACGCTCAACGAACGTGTTTGGCAACTATTACGTCATAGTTGTAAAACGTCACGGAAACAGCCGAACGACCGAGAGGAACTTAAGTTCGAGGACCCGCATATTTTGTTTCATTATATACTCAAAAACTAAAGTGTTTAAAAATATGGCAACCACACAGGAATTACACCTAACCAAAGTACAGTTTCTAAGGTAATTATTAAATTTGTTGAAAATTCACCTTTAAGTTTATATTTTCAGTTAGGAATTCTTGTATTTGTGTTGTTTTAATAGTTTATATTGTTGAGTGGGTTAGTTTGAATGCTTTTGTGAAATATCAATTCAAATTCAAGTATATTGATGAAAAAGCATTTTCTTTCATCGACCACAGTCGCAAGGCTTTACATAGCCAACATTCTTTGATTGGAAAGCCTGACTTAGTAATTCCACTTACATGCCAGGCTAAGTGGGATCTAGTAGCTATTGTGCTGAACTGCTCCACACCTTGAAGTTATGGGCGCATTTATAAGAGTAATAGTTAAATTCCACGATTTTTTCTGTGAAAGTTGTTGTTTTATTTGTTGTTGTTTTAAATTAAGCACAAAGCTACACAATGGGCTATCTGTGCTCTGCCCACCACGGGTATCGAAACCCGGATTTTAGCGTGTAAGTCCGCAGACATACCGCTGAGGTAACTCACGAGTTGGAGGTTGGTGATGTTGACCAGCTTCCTTTTCTCTAGTCCATCACTTCAACATCAGGGATGTCTAGCACAGTTAGCCCTCATGCAGCTTTATACAAAATCCAACAACCAAATTTGTAAAATTAATTTTAATCTAATTTTTATTCTTCTTATATCTCCATTATTCTGTCGCAAACAGAATTCAAAATTTATACTATTGAATTGAATAATTGACTTCCAGTAACTAACATAAATCACAAACATATTTGCTGGTTAACAAGCATTTTCTCAATAATTCACTAATTAATAAAATAATTAGTAATTTATCTTTTCTGGCCTAACTCGCATTTTATAAGCTGTTCTAAAATTTTCAGACATTAATCTATGTACTTATAACTTAAGGTTACTTTTGATTAATTAAAATTACAAAGTTCAAGCAACATCTGCATAAAGTAAACATAATGTTCTACAGCAGAATGGCACGGGAAATCATATTAATTAACAGTATAGGAAGTTATCTATTATCGCTAATAAAGGAAAGACTAGAGTTAGATAACTAATCAACCAGTTAATTCTATTATGACTTTAAAAATGTTTTAGATAACACCCAAGAGTGATCATGGATAAAAATTTCTCCCTCACTGCTCTTACATAGCTGAAATGAAAGCAAGTAATAATAATAATAATGATAAATTAATGAGGGCTTTCATACAGTCGTTTGAAACTTCAAATGATGAAGCTTCCTAAAATGATTATTGGAAGAATAGACAGAGAACAAGGTTAAATTACAACAGCAGACAATCATGAAATCCAGATATAAAATTTGTTTATCCTGTTTCTTTGGATTACGATCCAAGCTCTTAATTGTAACACACTATGCAAATACATAATATGTGATAGTGATCAATTATTCAATATAGCTCATTAATATGATTTTATTATTTCAAACGATGGAACACATATTAATATTAATTATATTACAGGCAACACTGAAATTATTGTTTTTGATTTCCGCAACATCTACACTTGATACAAACATACAATTTTGGTACTAGTGCTGATTTATGTAGTGGTTATTTCAACTTATTACATTTTATTTTTTGATACTTCAAACAACGAGGCCCAGCATGACCAAGTGGTTAAGGCACTTCACTCCTAATCTGAGGGTCGTGGGTTAGAATCCACACCAAACATTTTCGCTCTTTCAGCTGTGTGGGCATTATAATGTAACAGTCAATCCCCACTATTCGTTGGTAGAAGTGTTTTCTTATAGCAAAGCCACATTGGGCTAGCTGCTGAACCCACCGAGGAGAATTGAACCACTAATTTTAGCCTTGTAAACCCGTAGACTTACAGCTGTATTAGCAGGATGCATTGGTAAAAGAGTAGCCCAAGAATTGTCAGTGGCTGGTGATGACTAGCTGCCTTCCCTCTAGTCTTACACTGCTAAATTAAGGATTGTTTGTTTGTTTTGGAATTTCGCACAAAGCTACTCGAGGGCTATCTGTGCTAGCCGTCCCTAATTTAGCAGTGTAAGACTAGTGGGAAGGCAGCTAGTCATCACCAGCCACTGACAATTCTTGGGCTACTCTTTTACCAATGCATCCTGCTAATACAGCTGTAAGTCTACGGGTTTACAAGGCTAAAATTAGTGGTTCAATTCTCCTCGGTGGGTTCAGCAGCTATCCCAATGTGGCTTTGCTATAAGAAAACACTTCTACCAACGAATAGTGGGGATTGACTGTAACATTATAATGCCCACACAGCTGAAAGAGCGAAAATGTTTAGCGCGAACCCGCGACCCTCGGATTACGAGTCGCACGCCTTACGCGCTCGGCCATGCCAGGCCACTAAATTAAGGACGGCTAGCGCAGAGAGCCCTCGTGTGGCTTTGCATGAAATTCAAAACAAACAATCAAACGAGAAAAACATAAATATTATCAAAAATAATAAATTGAAATATAAATTTAGTAAAGCAAGTTTTATATTTCAACGAAGTTTTCTATACGAAATTTGAAAATCCTTGTAGCTAGCAAAGAAGAGTTAAGTTTATAACAGACTAGGTGGTTAAATATGTTATTCGACTCACACTCTACAAGTCGCAAGTTCGAAAGACTGTCATATCAAACATATTTGTACGTAGAATATCGAAGTTTCTTGCAAAATTAAACTTAAGCTCCACCTCACTCTTCAATGCATTGTCATACTAAAACGTCATCACACCCTTTTCCTTATAAGAATTTTCAATTCTAACTTATGGATGTTATGGTCACAAACTATTAATGTAAGGAAGTCTATATATTTTGAATGAAAATCCAAACTTCAATATAAATTCAAACTTACCTTCTTTCTTTATTATGGCTCTTTTTTCTCTTTTTTGAAATTTAATGTTTTATAATTTTGCAACTCCAATCATTTTATTTTTACATTAGGAAATATTATACTAAGGATTGCTCAATTCATTACTTTCATATATTTACTGAAGATGAAATGTGTGTGATTCCGAAACATCCAATAAAGATTATTACAATTATTTTTGTGACTCCACAATTCGGCCTGGCATGGCCGAGCGCGTTAAGGCGTGCGACTCGTAATCCGAGGGTCGCGGGTTCGCGCCCGCGTCGCGCTAAACATGCTCGCCCTCCCAGCCGTGGGGGTGTATAATGTGACGGTCAATCCCACTATTCGTTTGTAAAAGAGTAGCCCAAGAGTTGGCGGTGGGTGGTGATGACTAGCTGCCTTCCCTCTAGTCTTACACTGCTAAATTAGGGACGGCTAGCACAGATAGCCCTCGAGTAGCTTTGTGCGAAATTCCAAAAACAAAACAAGACTCCACAATTCATTATCGGTTTGTTTGTTTTGAACTTTCGCGCAAAATCGTCCCTCATTTAGCTATGTTAGAGTTGAGTAAAGGCAGTTTGTTACTAACGACCATTGTAACGCTCCACGACTTAAAAAGCAAGCATGTTTGGTGTGATTGGGACTCGAATCCTTGACACTCAAATTACGTGTTGAGTACCTTAACCACCTGCCGGGATTCTTATGCTCATCCATTAACATTTTGGTATATATTTTTAGTATGCTAATGTACATATTTCAATTTTGAAAAATTTTCTTGATACAGAACAAGTAGGTCAGAAAAAGAGTATCCCCTCGGTGGGTTCAGCAGGTAGCCCGATGTGGCTTTGCTATAAGAACACAAGCACAGAAAAAGAATAGCTGAACTATAATTAACGTATAAAGTTTCATTAGATAGCAGTAACAGCGCTGACAAGAGTAATGCAAACAAATATTAGTTTTTTTTTCTGTAATTATGTGTAAGACAATTATTATTTGCATTAATTTGTGAAATACGAGATATGAAATACAGGATCCAAGGATAAGAATATGCATATATATATATATATATGCAAATATTCTTATTTCGTTATATATATATATATAAAGATGATGAAATGAAAAATATGATATATTGCAGTGGTTTTTAAATGTTTTTGCTCGCGAATTATTATTTTTTATTACAAACACAGGCGTAATTTTTAAAAGATAAAATCTTGCTAAAAATTCGTATATTTAACAATGACCTATTAATGCGAAAGATGCGATTGTTTTTATGACACGTTTAGAGAATATGTGTTATGTTTGAAATTTTAAGGGAAGAAAGTACTGGCCAGTTAATGCAAATAGAGGATGCATTTATATAAATTAGGGCAATTGTGAGTATGTGTACGTGAAAAGTTAAATTGCCGAGTTGAACAAATTTTACAATTTTTATATTAATTTTGTGGTGTACTACCGATATAAACTCCATATAGAATCTTAGGTACAGTGAATGTAAGAGATAAGTTTATACAAAACACTTCCCGAATAATCTGTGTGGGTTTTTATTCTTATTTCGTTATATGACACATTAAGTGAATTTTATTAAAACATGATTACTGCATTTCGCAAGCATGAAACCTTCAAATGATATTTAATTATGGTTTTACTTTTCTCCCTGACTAAAATAACTGTTAAATGAAACTTCTATGGTTTTTTTTAATTTTACTTTTATGAGAGTAGTAGATTATTGATCAATTTCGAATAGATTAATAGACTGCATTCAGTAAGTTGCGAATTAGTAATAAAATGGTATTGGGTTATTTTCACTATTGTATTTCATTGTTCTTGTATTTAAGAGTGCAGTAAAGTTTGATCAAAATGAAATGAAATTTTAATTAATTTGATTTGTAAAAATTATTATGAAAGAAAATCATATTTTTCAATTCTTAGTTTTAAAATTCTTGGTAATTTCTTTGATTTTAGATAAAATTGTAATTTTTGTGTTTTACCAATCTCATTCTAACTAATAAAATTTTAGTAAGGTTTTATTTGAGTTTGTTTATCAGTTAATTGGTCTACTTTTGCATAAATATCGTGCTCTGTGCCAATTTGGCTTTGAAATGAGATATAAATTATCAATCCAAATGTGACATTTTAATTAATATAAACTGATAAAGATAAAAGACCAAAGCACAAAAACCTTATTTCTTTAAATTTTAAATGAAATCATCAGATAGCTTTATTTTATTTTTTTGACCATACAGAAAATATATTAAACGTGGATGTTAACTTTTCCATTTCAAGGATCATTATAGTAGCCATCCAATGAACTCTTTCCAATAATTAAATAAAAGTATCTTTCCTTAGACATGTGGTTATGAAAAGAGAAAAATTAGTCTCCATAAAAATAATTATTTCTAAAGTATTAATTTTAATATAAAAGTATTGTTTGCAAATATGATTTGTACTGCTTTGAACAGAAAAACTATTATATTTTTTCTATGAAAACTATAACTGGATGATTAGTAGAATGTATAATTGATCAGTCAAAGCATAATGTAATGTTTAAGGACAAGGGACCAGTTGTTCCATTTCAGCTGTGATGTCCTGAAACTAAAGTCTTGTAATTTTTTTTTAAAAGTCTTAATGCCAACTCATATCCATTTCAGCTGTCACATCCTTCCAGCTACACTTTTCTTTCAATAGGAAATGTGTTTATCCTGAATATTTAGAAAGTTATTCTTAAAACTGTTCCACATTTGATTTGTGTCTCCAAATAACTCAGCTGCCCAATTTACAACTGATAATTCTTGTCACATCCTTTCAAAATTTCCAATTTTATAATTTGTGCCCAAAACATTTGGTTTTTCTCATATGCAGCAAAACATCAAACCTAATTGAGAAATGATCAGTTGCAACCAGATGTTCTCTAATTTCCACTGTATCCAAAATTTCTGTATTACAAGTTGACAGTAAATGTAAAATGGCACTGTATCTAATAATTTTTTTTTTGGCTAATTGGTGAAGAAAATCATCTTAAAGTTTCCAAATACCTTTCCCTATCATGGTTTGAGTGTAACATTTCCCAATCTGTATACCTGAAATTAAAATCACCCATAACCATGACCTCATTAACAACTTAAATCTTAGTCTCACTAATTTCATGAGTACCATCTGATGGTCTGTAACATTTCCACTAAAAGCTATTTCATCTTGTATCCACTAATAGAAACCCAAGTGGATTCAATCTCCTTGCTGTTACCCTCAATCTTCAACTTCAGCAGGATGCAACTTGCATTTTCTACATAAAACCATTATTTACCCCCTATCTTTTATACTCCATCTCTGTTGAATAACTTATAACCTTGTATTTCAAAGAAATTTGTCATCAAAAACATCTATGTTTAACCATTTTTCAACTATTACCATTATATTAAAATTCTCCATTCTTATCAGTTTCCTAAAGTCATCTGTTTTATTTCTTATACTTCTAGAATTATTATGTAACAACTAAACCTATCCTTCAAACTATTTCTATATTTATTTTCTGTGCCAAACTTAATGTCTTGCATTTAGTTTATTTTTGTACTCACCACAATCTAACCTTAGTCAATAAATTATGTTCAAGTGATCAGTTATTCTCAAATGAAACTTGGATATTTGGAATAAATGAAGACTGTAGTCATTGGAAACACTAATTTTGATTAATTATTTTTATTACAATAATAGGTTTGATTTTAATTTCAATAAACCAATTGTAAGTATCACTAATAATATTAATCTGTTATATCAATTTGAGTTAAGCACCCATCTCTAATGAAAATAAACGTGAAGTTCTCCTTTAAATTGTTTGTAATATGTGAGGGCAAACAAGGGCACAGGCTGCTCATGTACTCAAAGTTCTCTTTTAAACGCTCCCAATCCTGATGTATCTATCATGTATTAAGACCATGTGTTCCAAAAGCTAGCCACCCTGTTTTAAGAATTGAACTGCCTAAGTTAGATGATCAATCAAGCTAACTCTTAAACTGATACACCCTAGCCCCCCTTTTACTATTAAAAAAAGAGATAATACATCAGTTGAATCTGTTCCTTCATAATTTTTAATATCTCAGTTCATTCTGCTCAGATCCATCATTTGTAAATATTACCTTATAGGACCCTAAAGTGTCAAAAGTTTGTGTACTTCAATCTTAATGCCTAGTGTCAACATGGATTATTCAGCTAAATGACACTTTCATTGAAAGAAACACTTTATGAATTGTACAGTGTAATGTGATTACTGTATTAGTAATGCTAAATGTTAGTAATATTCTTTTACTACTCTAGTATTATTATTGGTACATGTAAAGATAGTATTTCTAGTGAAAATACTGTACTCTAAGATAATATTTTGACTCTGTTTTAGTTAACACAAAACTATCACAGTTTAACAAGAATACTCGCCTTTTAAATTTTGTAAAGTAAAATGTGGTTTTGGACTTGAGTGAATATGTTTCAAAACTAAACTGGAGCTTGCATTAACATATTTTGCAAATGCATTTATTTTGAAAATGACAGAAATGAACATGCAGCTATGAATGTTGTTTTATCTGTAGATGCTATGATGCAGGCCCTAGGAGAGATTTCCCAACTGGGGGTCAGAATACTGACCCCTCAAAAAAAAGTAACATCATACCTTTGTTATTAAGAATCAAAAAACATGAACAAATACTTTCAGTACTCTGATTTCTCCTAAAAACTAACAACATATATTTGCTTTTAAGAATCAAAAATTGTAAACATAAATTTTTCATTGCATCTGTTGTTTCTACTTTTCTAATGAATAAAGCATGAGACCAAATAAGATTCAAATAAGCAGTAAATTTTTATAATTCTTCTGATGGGCAAAAGCAGTGATCATCTCTTCCATTTTGATCTTCATCACAAAATTTATTAGCCATTTTAATATTGAAAATAGCAACATGAGTCAGTTTTTTTAATCCAGTGTAGAGCATAAGTTAGTTTTGACTAAACGTAACGCAGAGAATAATATTGCAACAGAACAGGATGTGGCTGAAACAATGCTAAATATTTGCATCAACTGAGAATAAGTTGGAAGGAGGTGAGAGATGCCATTCTCAAAAATCCATTTTGACAAATCATATCATACAAATGGAGATGGTTTTTTTTTCTGTAAGAAGATCAACCACAATCTTTCTTTCTGAAGAAAACTGATTTTCATTCAGTCCATAAAAGTCTCATAGTAGTGAGGCATCATCTATAGCAAGATAAATATTAATTATAAAAACAGAAATATTTATTCTGTCTGTATGTACTGATTTTATTAATTAGAAAAATAAAAAAAAGTTCTATATATTCATTATTCAACCATGCAAAGATGTAAAAGAAAAAAAAATTAATACAGAATTGCATTGGTCATTGCATATTCTCACTTTATCTATTGTTTAATTGTTTACTGACATGGTTGTGCTCTGAGAGTAAGGAAATGAGTGAAGAAGAAACTAAATTAGTTCTTAACCTTGATATTTTTA
The DNA here is from genome assembly GCA_011833715.1 of Carcinoscorpius rotundicauda. Taxonomy (NCBI): domain Eukaryota; kingdom Metazoa; phylum Arthropoda; class Merostomata; order Xiphosura; family Limulidae; genus Carcinoscorpius; species Carcinoscorpius rotundicauda. The sequence goes on from CM022393.1 coordinate 32,490,213, forward strand.
CTCTGAGTTTTCTTTCTCTCTATCTGATGTATATTTCTTCCCTGTTCCTTTTTATTTACTTTCCATTTTTTTCTTTTTCCTCAATATATTATTTCCTTTCCTTTTCTATAACCCCTCCATTTTCTTTTTCTTTCTTCAACCTCCATCTGAAAGCACACCAGTTTCTCTAAACTAGGGGGTCAAACCACACTCTCATATCATGCAGGCATAGTACAATGTCTTAATATCAAACTTATCTATTTGCATTTTCTTAATTCCACATTCTAATAAAACTACAATAATGATATGGAAAATTTAGTTCTCAAGTAATCTATAAATAAATATTTTGCAAGTCACCTTATTTTAAAGTTAACATTTCTGAAGTCATAATTTAGTGAATTTTTATTTGGTATTATTTTCAGATAATTTTTTTTTTTTTTTTCAGATGGAAAATGATTTGATTCAAAGTTTGAAATAATTTCTTTGTTAGCTGGTTAAGCATAACAAAGTGTAAATTACAATGGAGATCCCTACATTATGGAAGTAAGTTTATTTAATGTGTTTGATATGTAATGTATAATTTAAGTGAAATCTATAAAATTATGCAGATTATGATGAACCGTTGTCAAAATGAAAAAAATCTGTTTAGAAAACAACCAAGTAGTTGTTAGTTTACAATGAAATGTTCTTTTCCTGCTTCTGATTTTCTAATTATGATATGTAACTTATATTTTAAACAGTTAATATACTTAAAATGTTAATTTGGATATTTAGTATTTACATTTTTGTCAGACAGTTTGCCAATTAAAATTAAAAACCCACAAATGTTTTTTATAATGCCTTTACTTTTTGTATAGAACAGGGATGAAGTTTATTGTGATCGTACTAGTGATGTTATTTTTGTACATGGAGTGGGGAATTTATAAGCTCTACCCTTGGCTATACTGGCCTTCATTTCCTCCTCAGTCTGGCAATAGTTTAAGAATTTTGTTAATTGGGGATCCACAATTATTGGGACATCACTATACAGAAAACACAGTATTTGAAAAGATTTCACGTTGGGATTGTGATCGGTAAGTTAAACTAATTCCTATTAACTATTTTCGTTTAAAATACCAGTTTGTCTAAAATAAGTTACAAAAGTTTCTTTTTTAATATTTCAGAATAAAACTGTTCTTGTTTGAAAGAGTATCCTGTAACAAGTCCAAAATAAAGTTGTACATATATCCTAGTTGCTAAGTTGGGCATTACTAAGTTATTTTTGCAGCAAATTTTGTGCTTTGTTTTGCTGATGTTTTATGTTAGTGTTTTCAAAAAAAAATTATGTTAATGCTCTTAAGAAGTAATAACCATTGTGGTGCTTTGTGTTATTCAAAAAAATGTAACCATAAATGTTTTGTTTGTTTTGAATTTTGCATAAAGCTACAAACATAAGTGTTTATAAATTATTCTAATATTCATAAACTATTTGCAAAATCACTTAATTACAATTTAAGTAACAGCCAAACTAACTATGATTATAACAATGTTAGAACTTACCATTCAGGTCATTTCAAGCTTGAAAGTTATCTTGTGTACAAAATATCAATTATTATGTAGCATGAATACTTTTCAAAGACTGTACATTTCATTAGTGATTTGTTTCAAATTGGGATAGTGATTTTAATGCAGGTAAACATTTTCTACACTTGTCTGCAAAATAAGTAAAACAATTTAATGTGTATTAACTGGAAAAATATGTTAATAGTTAATTAAATGACTAAATTCAGTCTACACAAGACACTTGGTATGTTATTTGTGTTTATTTTCATGCATATATTAAACTTTTAACTTTATAAAGTAGGCTTGTTTTTACCTTAAAATAAAAATAAACTTTTAATTCCTAGTACAACAATTTGTTCAATGTTTTGAAGTTACCAATTAACACTAATGGGCAAGCTTCTTATTATGGAAGGTATCTATAGTTGATTCACTAAGTTTTTAGCCTTACTTATTGTCCACCCTATACAGATTTAGCTTGAAAAAGTTAAAATTGTGATCATATTTACTGGTATGCAGAACTACATGTCATGTTGATATTTTTGTACAACATTGTTTGTGTTATAAAGGTATGCTGGTTGATTTTTTTTTGTAATCATGTACAAGTTGAGCTGGTAAGTAGTTTTATTTTGTAGTGTTTGAATGATGATAAACCAAAATTTAAAACCAGCCTTCTGGAATATTTCAAACAGTAATATCAAGAAGATTATGGAAAACAAAATTTCTGATAACAAATGGTGGATGTAAATATGCTTTACAGTAAAGTGAAGAGTTCAGAAGCAATAATTTGATAACTGAAAATGTTCATAGTTCATAAATTGTGAGTTATACAAGGTAATTTTAACTCTGACAGTGGTTGAACTCATTTTGAAATTGTTATGCTATTTAAATTTCTGTTTTTGAAACTTAGACTGTAGTTGAGCATGAAATGTTGCTTGATTGAAGGAAGGACTGTTGTGAAAGGTATTGTGATCTAATTCATTTTGTAATGCCTAAAAATCTGTACTGCATGCTTTTTACTATTTCATTGTATATATTTAAAATTTTGTATACATGCAGGTGCAAGAAGTTGCAATGCAGAATGATTGGTCATAAAAGTCTCCAAGCTCCTTTTGCTTTAGCTATCTGTAATCCTGAATCATTCACTTGTGGTGTCATCTGCTTTCTTATGCAAAAATTTTGGTAATATTGAACTAACTATGTAAAAGTGGACAGTGAATTTTTCCACAGTCAGATCATATGATTCTATAAAGAAGCAACTCCCCTCATTTGTTGGTGGAAATAACTAACATTTACTTGAGTATCACACTTTCCCATAGAAAAATAACATTTTACTTGTATGTATTTCTGTATTTTCTCAGTCTGGAACAATTGTAACAGATTCAAACACTCAACTAAACACTCTTTAAGATTAACTTATTTCAGATCACCATTGATTGTACTATCTTTCATGCACTTATCTTACCTTTTGAGTTTTTGTTTTTGTAAATACATTTTATTTTGTTCCCCATTGTGTCCAGTCTCTTTCATTCTTCAAACTTGGTCAAAATCAGAAAATATAGGGTTTTTTTTAGGTGATACGTATTTATTGAACCTCCTTTTTTACATAAAAACTTCCTGTTCACTTGAGGCGCTCAATACACCTTAAAATACAACACAGCAAGAAATACTTAAGAGCTGAATATCATAGTGAACTTTCCTCCTAATTATGCCTAATAAATATCATTATTGCAAATTAAAAATTGAAAAGGCTCAATTATTGATCCATGAGGCACTTCACAAAGGTCAAATAAACCTGGACCCCAAAAAGAATTTTTTCCTCTCACTTCTATTAAACTATAATAGAATTAATTGGTCTTTCTCCAGCCTGTAGTGATGTGAATTTTTTAGTCTTGTGTGTGTCATCTTATCAAAAGCATTTTAAAAATACAGGCCCAAACCCTTTCCATTATCCAAATGAGTATCTGCATAAGATCCTTAAAAAAAAACAAAAAAACAGTATTTCCTTATTGTGATTTAATATTGGATTTTATCTCTGATATATTTCATTAAATTATGCTATCAAATGCTTCACAGTTTTCCCCAATACAGGAGTAAGAATAGCCAGCCAATAATAACAGAGCTACTTTAGTTATCACCTTTAAAAACAGGAGTAATATTAACAATTCTTCAATCCTGAAGCACTTTCACACTGTCTACTTGACAAAAGTGAAAGAGAGGTTCATATGTATGATCATTGATGTACATTTAAAACCCTGAATAAAAATATTTTAGCCTTGATGCTTGTTCTATTTTTAATGCATCAAGCATTCTTCTTATCAACAAAATATTAATATTTACATTATTTAGATATTTTTAAATGTTGCTAAAGAATGTTTAGCATGAGGTATATTGCAAAAATTTTCCTTTGAAAAATGAAAGACAACATTTGAAGGTTCATCCATCTTATCTTCAACAAAAAATCTTGCAATCAGCATCTTTAAGGATCTAATTCCTATTTTAACATTCTGCTTACTTTTAACATACCTTTTTATTATGAGTTTTAGCTTTATGAATCAGTTATTTTTCATAAATCTTCTTGAATTTCATAATTTTATTTTAAATAAATCCCTTGTTTATATTCTTGTAAATCTTTCAATGTATCTATTGATTTAAGCTTGCTAAAGTTGTGACATTTACCCAGAGTTTCTCCTTTGTCTTTATTCTCTTTTATATTTTTGCTCTTTTAAAGGAACATGTTAATCTTGAATGAAAAGCAATTTATTTTTAAAATTTTCCAAATTCCTTAAAAGTAAATCTTGTGTTATGGTCTTAAATTTGCTTTCTGGAAATTAGGAATTAAATTTCTTTTTTATTTCAACATGTTGCAAAACATCAAATCTAATTATGCAATAATCTCTCTTCCTCAGGTGGTAATTTGCTGAATTTATAAACTTGCTGCTTTAAAGTTTTTTATAACTCCTGCTGCTAGATTCCTGTACATGGAGAAGGTTCTATATCTCCTCTGGGATCTAAACATTCACCTGCATGTTTGCTGTGTGTGTGGAGACCCTTGAAGGGGAGGATCCTGGTGGTTGAGGGGTCCAACTCCAACACACCACTTTGGCCTTGAATTCCTGTAGGCAGCTAGTCCATTTGTGCCAGGGTTAACTGAGTGCTAGGGTAGGAAGTCCTCAGTGGGTGTAGTGTACATTATGTCTGATACTGGTGTTTGGGTGTAGTACTCACAAAACAAACTCGGAAACGTACTTGGAATAAATTTCTTAGATATCCCACGCTTACAAACTGCATTACATTTCAGCAAGCCCATGCACAGGCTTTGCGAGTTAGATGTCAAAGCCAGAAGGAATCTTGGATTAAATATATCTCCAACATTTCTTCAACCACCAGTTCAAAAGTCATATGGGACAAGATCCAGAAAATGAGTGGATGGTATACTTTTGCCTCCCCCTCTCTATCTTAATATTCAATGGCCATGAAGTTGCTGTTGCTCAGAGCATTATCAATACTTTTGGTGAATGTTTCTCTTGCATATCTAGCTCTTCAAACTCATCCCCTTCCTTCTTAACTATTAAAACACGAGTTGAAATCTGCCTCTTTCCTTTTCAACTGATCATCCCCATGACTACAATTGCCCTCTTACGCTGGTGGAACCCAAACTTGCACTTTATCGGTCTGGTAATGCATCAGTTAGATGTGATGATATACATTATGAGATGCTATGCCACCTTTATTGTGTGCGTCTCTTACTATTCTCCTGGCTATCTTTAACTGGATATGACAGGGGAACATCTTTCATGATGCTTGTTGTCAAGCTACTGTACTCCCTATTCTTAAACCTGGGAAGGATCCAAAGATTCCTTTGAATTACTGTCCGATTGCTTTGACGTGTCATCTCAATAAGACCTTAGAGAGGATGATTAATGCTTGTCTTGTTTGGTTTCTTGAATCAAACAACCTTCTCTCACCCACTCAAGTGTGGGTTCTGAAGACAATGCTCCATGATAGACCACTTAATTCACCTTGAAAAATTAGTTAAAGAAGCCTTTTTAAAGTGACAACATCTTATTTTATTTTTTTTTATTTAGAGAAAACTTGTGATACAACATGGAGATATGGCATCATACAAGATCTTCAGTCATGTGGATTGCATGGCAATTTGCCACTTTTTAAGCACTTTTTAAAGAACTGCCAATTCCGGGTCCATGTGGGCTCTACACTTTCCTGTTTTTCCCCACAGGAACTTGGAGTCCTTGAAGGCTGTGTTCTGAGTGTAACACTTTTCATTATAAAGATTAATGCCATCAGTGAACAGCTACCCCATACAGTTGCAAATAGTCTTTTCATTGATGACTTTCACATCTCATTTCAGTCATCAAACATGAGATTTATTGAGCAGCAGCTACAAACTGCAGTCAATCATACACTTAAGTGGATCAGAGCAAATGGTTTTTAACCTTCTCTCTCTAAAACTGTTTGTGTACATTTCTGCCACCACTGGGGTATTCATCCAGATCCGGAACCTCATATTGATGATGCTGTACTTCCTGTCATCCCTGAGGCAAAGTTCTTAGGTCTTATATTTGACTGTAAATTAAACTTTATTTCCCATATCAAGCAACTTCGTGTCAAATATAAGAGCACTAAATATTCTCCGTTTTCTCTCTTCCACCTCTATGGGAGCAGATCGATACTCCATGCTTAAAATTTATCATGCCTTTATCCAATCCAAACTTCACTTTGGGTATGTGGCTTATGGTTCTGCCAGAACCTCATAACTGAAGATGTTGAATCCTATCCACCATCAGGGACTTTGCCTTTGCTCTGGGTCCTTTCGTACTTTTCCAGTCCAAAGTTTTTATGTGGAGTCCCATAAAACCCCTCTGTATATTTTCTGTTTGAAACTGTCTTTTATGCATGCTTCCAAAGTTCACTATTTACCACAGCATCCTACTTTTGGTTGTGTTTTTCATCCTCATTTGGCCACACTTTTTTTATAATAGAAATATGCCATTGTTTCTTTTAACCTTTGTATCTGGGCACAATAAAAAAAAAAAAAAAGGATCTATCTTTGAATAACATAGCAATATCAACAAATTGGCCTCTTTCACCATGGCTAATTACTATTTCCAACTGTGACCTATCTTTGAGTAGTCTGAGGAAAGCCAGTACCCCTGATTGGAAATATTGCTCTTTATTTTCTGTATTTGATGAACATTTTTCTTTCCCATACATACAGATGGTTCAAAATCAGGTGACTCTGTTGGCTCTGCCATGGTTTGTTACAGCTCGGTTGTAGCACACAGCATCCCCTCTACAGTTTGTGTTCATTGCTGAGTTATATGCCATTTCTCTTGCCATGAATCATATTGAAACTATGCAATGTATGAATTGTACAATCTATACTGATTCACTCAACTGTCTATTGGCCCTAACATCATTACATGTTAATTACCATCCTATTCTTATCAATATCCAAAACAAATTTGCCCATCTCTCTCAATCATCTATCTCTGTTCAGTTTTTTTTTTTATACCAGGTCATGTTGGTATTCATGGGAAAGAGCTAGGTGACAGAGTGGTAAAGTTCATCTGCTCTGGTTCTATCACTGCTATACCTGTTCCGTACATGGACAATGATCCAATTATCAAAACCTGACTGTACACCAGTTGGCAGTTGAGCTGGAGTGAGCAACGAAATAATAAGTTGTTTTTTTTTTCAAATCAAGCCTTCTAAAGCTCTTTGGCCATCTTGTTTCTGTAAAAATCAAATGGAGGAAGTTGTTTTGGCTAGGCTATGCATTAGTCACAGTTTTTTAACTAACCACTACCTTTCATCTGGTACTGATGTACCGATATATGGTCTGTGTGGCTCTCAGGTCACAATTGTACATATTTTATTATTATGCCATCATTACAACCATGAATGACAATGCCATTTTAAATATATTTTTAAGGTAGGCTTGCCCTTGACATTAGCTAATGTCATAGGTGACACTGGCTGCCTCACTCATGTTTTTAAATTTTTAAGAGCCATTGGTCTTTTTAACTTAATTTAAGATTTTGTTAGACTATATACTGTTTTAGCATGACATTTTTATTATATTTTGACCTGTAACCAGGACTGGAAAGGCCAACTGACAGCAAGTTTGAACTTAGTACTTCAATCTTCCTGGCAGGTCTTAATTTTTTGTTTTATGTATTTTTACCTTAATTTTGGAATAACATTATAGTATACTACATTTTGTTTGGCACATATAGCCTAGTAGCTTTATGCCAATAAATATGAAACACCTACCTACCTACCTGCTGCTAGAGAGAAAGGGAGAATACTTCTTTACAGGATATAGACAGGGAGATTGGTTTAATATTACACTTTGAGTACTAATGCAGTATCCTATATAAGATCACATTTATTAAAGGTCATTCTCATATCATATGTTAGTGGTGATAAACTAACCATTTATACGAACATGGGTAAACCTCTACATTACTCCTCTTAAGTATAGAAGTTTTGGACATGACATCACATATGTATCATCTTTGTTTGAGTTAAAACAGCTCACACACTGGTTATTTAACATGTATTTTACAAGTACAAATCATAATGCAGTGCTGATTCATAGAATCAAGGATAATGGTACTAAACTGCATTGCTGTTGGGTGTCAAAATTATAAGAGATAAAAAACAGTTCTGTTTGTGTGGGCAGATGAGAGAAATAGATAGTAACAGTAAAGCAAGCATACATTAGGAATAATTGGTGGCCATCTGTCAATGGTCGTATATGCAATGAATATTTTGTTGGAGGTAAGTGATGCTTCTGTTGTGATATTTTACATCAGTTTACAAGATAGATTTCCTCGATTTTAGTTCCATCACTTAACTCCTATCTAGTAGGGTGGTGAATCATGAAGGCATCATACAGAATGTTCTCAATTCCATACAGTTTAAAATAGTGAAATGGTACTGTGCTTTTGTAGAAGACGTGAATGTTCTCCCACTGCAAGACTGATGTTCAATTCCAGATGCCACATAATATGGGCTGAATTTTTCTATCACTTTGCAGCTCACTTCTTTATTACAATGTTTGTGATATCTAAGATAGCCTAAAGAGCCTTGTTATTGCTGGATATAGCAGGTGTTGTGTGGTTGATATACATGCTTTTGTTTACTTCACAGCTGTTATTAGTAGAGCATTTTCAGTTTGTTCATACATACCACAATATAACAAAAAGGTTGAAGTTCATTCCTCAAATTTTATATATAAAATATTCAAAGGTTAATTCTTTTCTTCAATATCTTGTTTACATTTTCTCATAAATATTAATCCTAAACATTTCACTGAAATAATCTAGAATTTATACAGGAATTTCATGTTGTTTTTCATCAGTGTTTGCTTGTTCTAGTTTACAACCAATATATTTACACTGTACAAGTACCAAAAAGTACAAATTAAAAAAATTAATATTGTAAATAATAGAATATGAAGTAAAAACTGTCATTAAAAATGTTAAACATAATTTCTTTTCAGGCAGATTGTGCAACTATTATCAAGGGCAAAAAGTACACAAACTGGTATGAAAGATAGAACCTCTGTTGTTAGTTACAAACTGACTAGTTTTGGTAACACAGTAACTTCCATGAAAGAATGAATGCTTGCATATATTCAACCCTGATGATGGTAACTGTGGTAGTGAAACCATTTGGTTGTAACTAATAATAAAGCTTTTACCTTTTGTTGTGGCAAAAATAATTTGTGCTTTTTTAATTCTGATGTGCTAAATATACTCAGTATTCTCTTTTAGTTTGACCAGTTCCATGCTGATGTATATCACTTTTTATGTTTTAGCTGCAGATTGTGTAATGGAAACTTTATTGTAAATATCACCTGTATTATTACTTTTTTCATCAGCAACATAGTATTTCCAGTTTTTAATTATAACAAATGCAAGGTAGTGCATATGGGTTGTAATTTAAAGTGTATTTTTGATGGGAATAACCTTAATGTCATTGAAGTGTAGAAAAGGCTGAAATGGAGAGCTGTTGTTATTGCAAGAATCATATCCAAGATGGAAAGGTTGCTATAGAATAGTAGTTAAGATCTCTGAAGTTTTCTCTTGAAAAAAAGAAGAATTAGAAGAGATCTTATTGATGTGTTCAAGATTATTAACCAACTGGTAGTATCACTGTATTTCCCCTTTTTGTCATATTTAATGATAAAAATGATAAATTTTGGCATGTTAGGAGTCATCTTCAATTTGTCTGCTGATAGGGCAGCTGTAATTATACAGACTTACAACACTAAACTTAGGGATTTAATTACCTGTGGTAGAAATAGCAGATGGCTCAACTTGGCTTTGCTATGAAACAAACATATTCAGTTTAGATAATTTTACTTTTCTAACAGGGAGGCTGTTTTTTTTTGTTTTTTTTGGAATGGGTTAATTTTATTTAAATAATTGGGTAAGAACTAAAGTGTACCAACATGACCCTTGTTTTTAAACATTGTTACTCTATAATTTTGTCACACAAAAAATTTAGCACTTATTTTAATCTGCACATGCACATTACTTTTGGTGATGAATATGAAACTTCATTAAACTAATAAAGTAAAATTGTATCTGCAATCATTGCACTGTTAATAAGAACTGAGGGAAAGTAAAGAAATGAATATAATGATATATCAACCATACCATGTCTGATAAATCTGGTGATAACAGGTCCTTTCCCAGTAACATGACTCATCAGGCTAGCTGGAGTATGATGGATATAATGTTATTTGTACTTCATTATTATGATCTTCTCTCATTGTAAACTTGATCATTAAAGTCCTCTTAACTTTTAAAATTGTATGTTATTACGTTTCTCAAAATTCTGTTATTCTGTATGTAATTATTAAATTCTCTTACTATTTTTTATGTTCCACAGATATATTAAACGAACATTTCTTCTGACGTTGAATCATCTCAATCCTGACTTGTTCATATTTTTGGGAGACAACACAGATGAAGGGGAGGTGGCAGGTGATGAAGAATTTAAAGAATATCTGGAAAGGTTTATCAGAGTATTTGAACCCATAGACTTTAATAATAAGGTAAGTAAGTATTTTTGTATTTATTCAATATCATACCAACACAGGATAAAAGTAGAATTAAACCAAAACACACAATTTTGTTCACACATTCTTATGGTCTGTCAGGTGTCTGGTAGTAACCTAATAGGCGAGCAGAAGATATGTTTCATTACTCATTTTGTCACTAATGTAACAATTTAAATGGTCTATTTTCTTCTATGACCATAGTATGGTGAAAAATAAATATGAAACCTAAAAAAAAAAACTTTCATATCCTCCACATGTGAAATTTTAAAAGCTTAGCAATTTAAGATAGACAGCAACTGCATACAGTGTTCATAGCTAGCAAAGATAATTGTTTGCTTTACATCTTTATTTACTGTTCTGTATTTTAGGAAAAATAAGTTTAACTTTGTATAATGTACAATAACTTAAATGTGACTGTATATTACAAAATACTAATCTACAAGAGCACATCCAAAATAGGGTCACTTTGTAAAGACTAAAGGTCAGTTTTATTTTATTGGATCTGGTAACATGAGTGTATATGCTCTGCATTGGTGACTTCTGTAATATTAGCCAGGCACAACTAGAAGGTCAGTATAGTAAATGTATAATGTTATGAGACTTAAGCTATTTATAATAAACATTTGTATTTTTGTTATAATTTGTAGCCATTCTAGAATGAAAAAAGCATAATTTATATTTATTTCATAATTTTTTTTATGTTTGATATGTGTTTGGTTAAACAAACAGAGCCCACATAGTTAGGATTGAGAAAATAATTGACAAGATATAAAGTATTTCTGAAAATATTTATTTGAAATATGTTTAGGAGGTTTTAAGAGATCAAACAAATAGTATTTGAGATTTTGGGGACAAAGTAGTTTTTTAATCATAACATGAAAAGCACTTCACACTCAGACTAGTAACAAAACACACAAACAAATCTTTAGTAAAAATACTTCATTCAAATATCTGGTTTTTCATGTACAAAAAAACTTGCATTCTTTTTAAAGTATAAATACCCAGCATGCACAAATGTGTATACAAAGTTTTTGTATAGTATATCAAGCCTGTTGTAAAAGGGTTAGAAGAAGTGAATATATAGATGGAATTGAAATCTTGACCTCCCATACAGACAAGGCACTCAACTCGTAATCTGAGGGTTAGGATTCAAATTTCCGTCCCATCCATACAGGCTTACCCTTTCAGCTGTGGGTGCATTATAATGTGATGGTCTACCTCTCTATTTGTTGGTATAAGAATGGCTTAAGAGTTGGCAGTAAGTAGTAATGACTAGCTGCCTAGTCTTACACTGCAAAATTAGGAATGGCTAATGCAGATAACCCTCGGATAGCTTTGTGTAAAATTAAAAAAAAACAATAAGCGTTAAATACAGTTATAGCTTCTGATATTTCTAGTATCCCAATTGTAGCATGCCAATAATATGTACTGTCTCTTGGCATGTCTCATTGGTTACATTTATAGTTGTGAGGAGTGTTTCTAGAAATTCTAGTCTGCACAACAATATAGACAATACACCAACGTTTGTGTAAGACATATTACTGATTCTTACATTTGAGAATCTTCTACAATTTTGCATCTTAGAATGGCTGGTATGGGTGTTAATACTTTTATTTATAACGTGAGAACAATGTTTTGACCTCCCTAGGTCAGTTTCGGGTTAACAAAGAGAGAGTTTGCAAGTGACCATTGCCAGACACATGTTTTAGGGACAAGAGTATAAATGGGTATAGGATTATAGGGGAAGTTGCTGTTGGATATTAAGTTATTAATTAGTATAGGTATAAATGTATTCCTTTATATTGGTTTAATTTTGGTTTTAGTTGCTGTATAAGTAGGGCTTCTTTGATTTTACATTTGTTTATATTTGTTTCCCTACTTACTGTCGATAAGTTTTCTTTGGTTATGTTGTATTTATTTGATTTTCAGTGTTCAAAAATGTGTGAATGTGTCTTTTTTGTTCTTTGAATGTAGTTTCTATTTTTCTGCTTGTTTCTCCAATATAGAAGTCATGGCAGTTGTTGCATTGTATTTTATAAATCATGTTATTGTATTTTTCAGTGTATTTTGTACATAATATGGACTTTAGTTTTGTACCTGTTTTTGAATAAATTTGGTGTTTACTTGAATGTTGTGTTTATGTTTTTTCAAATGTTAGTTATTTTTTCTCTGATGTTAGGAACATGTGGTATGCAACAGTATAAGGTTTTGTAGTGTGTTGTATCTTGGAATTTATTATTGTTTGTTTGTTGTTGGTCTAGGTGTGTGCATATAATTTTTTTCACAGGTGTTTGAGGAAATTGTTAATGTTGATGAAGTGTTGTTTTACTGTGTTGATTTCATCATTAATTTTATCAGATGAGTACAGTTGCGTGGCTATGTTTATTTTGTTTCTTAATATGTTGAGTTTTTGTTTTGTTCCATGTGCTGATTCCCAGGGAATGTATAATCCAGTGTGGATGATTTTTCTTTGGATGTCTGTTTTGAACTGTGTATCAGTTCTAGTAATCTTGAGGTTAAGAAATGCTATTTGGCTAGTTTTTCCTGGTCACACTTAATGCTGAGGTGTATCAAGTTAACGTGATTGAAAAAACTTAGTGTGTGTTCTGTAGATCCGAATCCAGCAATTGCATCATCAACGTATCTGTATCAGTACAATGGTGGGTTTAAGGCTGAATTGATCACTTGAGATTCAGTGTGTGCAAGCTCTCTTTCACTTAACCTGAAGATGACCTCTGGAAGTTGAAAAGCTGTTCTTTCCTCATCAATGAAAGTATTAATACCCACACCAGCTGTTCTGAGAGACATTTATTTTTAAGTGAAATAGTAAATGTAAGAGAAGGATGTATGTTTTATTTCGATAAAATCGTTTAAATAATGTTTCATGTATTATGTAATTGAGTGTGAAGGAAAGAAAACTATCCTTAAGTAGAATAGTTATTGTATTTAGATTTAAAATGAAAAAGTGTAAAAGCATGGAATAACTAAACAAAATATATCTCTCTACATAACATTTTTTGTCAAACACCCTATCTTTATGGATAATTGCCATCTTTGGCTACAAATTTGAGGTTATTTTCTTGACAAAACAGCATTATAGAATAACCAGTTTCTAAACTTATGGTATCAAAAGTGTGAAAATCAAATGACTTTGTTTATCACTACTTCTATTTTTATCTTTTTTCTTTTATGATGGTATCAATTCTTTACTGTTTCCTAAAGTTTTAGCAAAGCATTTGTTCCACCATTACCAATAATATTAGGCCTAATTGTCAATTATTAGCTGCCTCTATTTATATAATTAAAAATGTACAATTATAAAACGGGTAACCTATAAACTTATGGTATTAAGTAATGTTAACAGTTAGCTGTCATTTGTTCTTTGCTGTTTCACTTATTTTTCTTTTTTCTTCCATAGTAGTATCAATTCTTCTTTTGTTTATACCCCCCCTACAGTACTAACAAAGTGTTTGGTTTACTGCAACCAGTAATGAAAATGATGTGATGTGATATTTTACCAGTGAGTAAACTCATTCTTTGCATAAGAAGCACATTTAATTTTCAGGTCTAGTTGATTTTTAAGCACTGGTATTGAGATAGTTAGAAATATATAATGATTATAGTATCAATAATTATAAAAAGCAATTTTTATGTGTCTTTTTGTAAATTTCTTTTGTGTATACATGCCTAAGTTGCATTTGTTTGTTTTTGTAAGGCCTGTAATTATTTCCTTTCATTCAAAGTGTTAGTCACCAAAAATGAATGAAGTTTTTGTAGTGATTATTAAGGTTCATTACCATAGATTATATAGCAGATAAATTTGTGCTTTGAATACAAAGCAGTTTTAAACTTTTGTCTTAATTGTTCATTTTTAGGTGCATATTGAAATTTGTATTGAGGTGTAATGTATTATTTATAAATTACAGAAAGGTAAAGAATTAACCTAATGTTGTTTCTTTGCATGTTTGTATTGGTGAAATAATTGTCTTTAAAGGTTAATTTTATGAACATCATAGTTTTACATTTGTATACTACAATGGGCATTAAACGACAATTCTCTTTGTACTTGCATAAACATAAAAGCACTGATGTAAAATTACCCAACAGGAATATTGGGTTTCCTTGTGAGCTAGCATGCAGACATACATGGACTGATTGACACACATTGTTCTTTTAATCACATAGATATTTAAAATGTATTTATATTATGTAATATATATTTTTTTTATAAGCTTGAAAGGTTCAGGAGATTATGGAGATAAAATGATAAAAATGTAAATTGAATAAAGTTACTTTCATTTTATTCCTGAAAACCATAATCAGATATTAAATGTAAATATTACATTAAAAAAAAATATAGCAATTTTATGTGCTTCAACCATTTAAACTTTCATGATTTTACATGAATGCCTTTACAACTATCACACTCAAAAGTGATATAATATCCATGAAATCAATTTTTCCCACACAATGTTTTTGTGGAGACATCATGAACTTCTGAAACATACATACTTCCTTTTCCACTTATAACTATTACTCAGCTACCAGGGTTTCATCTTTGTCCATCTTAGCATTGGTGTGATTTCTCTTTGCTTATTCCATTCTTTCATACTCTGTTCAATTTCCCTTACAAATGTGTCTTGTGATACTCTCTGCTTACATCAGTGCACCCTCTATCCTGGTATTGTATGTGGGGATCTCCTTCAGATAATTTTGTAATTTTTTCTTGATAAAATGTCACTAATATTTCCCAGTATCACAATTGTTCAGAGATACTTGGAATGTTATCTGTTTCTTTTTTTAATGATTGGTCAGCCAGTTATGGTATGAATTCCAAGATTATTATTTCTATCATTGGGGTTTATTTCAAGGGTAGACAAAGTAGACAGCTCTCAGTTGCTTTGCTGGAAAGTTTACATTTCAGTGATGTGAAGAGACAGTTAGGCCATATTCAAAATGGTGGAATGTTGAAGTTTCACCTACTACCACAAGGTGGCTCAATTCCAGGATTTTCTGGACATGTGGTAGTCTTACCCATTGCTCCAGAAGCTCTGCAGGTGCTTGGGTCACATTTGGTTGGTCAGTTCATATCTCTTGACCCCCATAATACACTCAACCTGTGTGGTTTCTGTTCCATGCATTTCATTGGGACTTGAAACTTCAAGTTATCCAGGTCTGGTTGGTTTGGAAGTAGTGAAAGAGTTGGGCCAATTTTTCAGTTTTTTTTCCTGTCAGTTGTTGGGCATACAAAGACAGGAGATTGGTGTCCAGTCATCAGTCTTCCTTCTCCATATCAATGCTTAGATTCTGTAAAGTTCATAAATTGATCTTTCCTCAATTGTAGATTTTTGACATCCATTATGGTTGTAGTTGGTTCCTACTGCACTTTGCTTTAGAAGTGGAGTCCCACCACTGTTGGTTTTGGTGGTGCAAAAAGGGCTAGGTACTGCAGGTCTGAGGTTTTTTCCCTTCAGTCTTGCATAGGCTTAATAAGGGTTTTACTGTATCATAGAAATTTTTTAATCTATTTCATTAAATGTTATTATGAACACATCGTTCCATGGACAACTGATTATTGCTGGCAACATCTCATTAACTGTTGGTCTATCACATCCTACTTCTACTTTCAGATACATCCCAAGTGGGTTTCTCTTCAGGGTCTGCAGCATCTGTTCTAGCTTCAATTTAGAATGTCATCATTCAATATTTTTTTACTTTTCCTCTCATCTCTCAGTCAGATTTGGTTGTCTCCTGTAGAACACCACTTTTTTATTTCCTTCTTCCATTGCATGAAAGGTTCATTTTTTTCTGGGAATGTGGGTATCACTCAATTTCTTTGTGTCTTTAGGATGAGAAAACAAGTGATTATTTTATTGATTTTTAAGTGATCAGAGTTTCCTCAGTTTCCTTAGTCAAGATCATTCTTCAATTTTGAGTACTTAAGACAGAATATTACTACAAATTGGGTTCCTCTACTGTGACCTCATCCAGAGTTTCATTCTTTTCACAAATGCCTTGCTTGCTTGCTTCAAGGATGGAGTTCATATGACAACAGGTAGAAATTCTATAGTATGTGCAGATGACAAGGATTCCCTGCACATACCATCCACTGACAGTATATTTATTCTTCAACATCGACATTAGCTGTCTAAGCATTGGTCTAATATGATTCAATCTTTTATCTCCCACACCTTAATGCTGTTAACAATATCTATTGGCAAAATGTTTCACCCTTGTCGATGCACCTCCTATCTTGGTACTGTATATAAGCACCTGCCATAGATAATGTAATGACATTTTTCTTGACAAAGCAGTAGTTACAGATTTCTCTGAAGTGTTACCTGTCATCCTGCTATGGATTGTTACCTAGTGAATTTCAGTATAATTATAATTAAAAAATAACATATTAGATATAATACACATGGGTATGAATTCCTGTTGTCAGACAGATTGCTAATCAGACCTTATCCACTCCTTTATTATCTAGTATCTCTCTCCAGTAAGGAGTGGGGGTAGTTTTTTTTGCTATGGCTCCTAAAGTTTTCCTTTTCTTTAGTTGATCCTAAAGAGAATTTGGGTTATGTTTTGTCACACTTTTCTTTATTAAGTTAGCTTCTCATGAGCCCAGTTTGGATTCTGTTCCTTTTCTTCAATTAATCATTAGGAGTTGCGAAATTTTTTAGCTTTTCTTTGTCCCTCTTTGATTCAACTCATCTCTTGTTGGTGGTAGAGGGAGTAAAATAATTAGTTTTTCCTTTTTTCTGAATTTCTGGTTAAGGGTGGGAGAATTAATGTTTAATTATGAGATGGGATGGATAGACCTTCTACTCTCCTCTGTCTGTTTGCTTACTTTGGTTTTCTGCCTCCTGATAGAAGTAAATATTTTGGGCTGCTGACATGTTAACATTATAAGTTGAAATTGTTGGCATGTTTGTGGGACTTTCTCTCTTCCCTTAAGTCCTGCTATATCTTGATAGGTCCTTTCTTTCTAAGTCTCTGGCAATTAGGGAAGGGGATACATCCATCTCTGCAATTGTTTTGTCATCTATTTCTCACCTCTACAATTGATTGTAATACAATACTTTATTTTGGCCTGTCAGGCCTGGGAATGTTACATGACCAACTTGTTTTGTGGTAATCATCTTGACTGTGTAATCATTGATATCCTCCAGTTTCTCTTAATTTTCCTCATTTTCTTAGAGGTTGATTCCAAAATATCCATTTTGCATATTTTGATCTTTATGTGTGAGGTATCGTCTGAGTTAAATCTCATCAGATTTGAGACATTTGTCGTTGTTGCCCATTTCATTTATCTGGTAGAGCACGTTTTAATAGCTGGTATTCAGATTTCTGCTAATGCTTTTTTCTTTATGTGCTTGGGTAACTTTCTTTTGGGAGTTACAAAACTAACTAAATTATTGTTTTATTATTCTGACTATCCAACTATTGCCACTTATGATTTCTCATTAGTATTTTTAGTTAATTTAAGATTGTTTAGTTTAATCAATTTGTATCAAAATTAGTGCATTCAGTTATTAATATTTTTTGTTATTTCAACTACCCAAGATTTGTGTGGGAATATTTTATTAATTAAATGTAATCAATCAGTGAGCCCAAAAATTAACTGATTAGCAAATTCCACCAGTTGGCTAACTCTACCTACAATAAAGGTTGAGAAATGGATATTAATCATCGTTCTGATTATTAGCCTATGTGATTACCTAAGTATAATGATTAATTAGTAACTTTTTGTATAACCAAGTACAAATTATTTGCAACTTTTAGTGCTTTTAATTTATATGTATATAATATAAGCAAAATAAACCTTGCACTTGCAATGATTTTTGGTTAATGAAACCATCAGTTTAGGCAACAAAAATTGTGGTTTATGTTCAGAGTATACTTTTCCTTACATTAACTATAAAAAAACAGTATTGTTTTATTTAGCATGAGATGATAACCATGGTTTGTAAAGTTAATAATACACATTAATACTGTGTTCTGTTAAATCTCACATTACCAACTTGTTTATGTACCATTTCCCATCGTTAAGTCTTATTATCATGTGAGAATGAGTAAATTTTTCTCCTCTGTCATAATGCTTATTGTGTATAACTACCAAAAAATTGTGTAAAATAACTTGTTTTCTATGTAAAATATATAATGAACCCTATCTTTAATTTGTGGGATTAATTGTAACATTAATGTTTTTTGTTGTTTTTTTTGTCACACGTATGTTATTAGAAATCAAGTGAGTAATGAAGCCCTGGACCTGCAAGCAATTTGTTGTATAACTTAAAAAATATGATTCCTGTCATTAATTATGAAAGTTAATTATTATTTTTCCAAAATATGGCTTTCTTTTCCATATTGTTGTTATTTTATATTCCTTGTGTGACTGAAAACATGCTATATTTAAAGTTTTAAAGTATCTTTTATAATTACATTTATTATTTTTGTTTTTTAGGCTATTATTATACCAGGAGATAATGATATTGGAGGAGAGAATGAACTTGCTCGACCTCAAGCAGTAAAAAGATTTAATAATTACTTCAGGAAGGACCCATTTATTCAGATAAAATTTGTAGATTTTTTAAAGGTAAATCATTGATAGTACATGTTTGTTCTGATGAAAGATTTGTGTATTGAGATGAAATTGGTAGATTTTTTAAAGATAAAGTGATAGTAGTACGTTCATGTAATAAAACAAAATTGATTTGTTTTCTAGCTTACAGCATTGATTGTGTGTTCCTTTTTAAAGAAAAATTCATGTAATCAGAATTAGTTGTTTCAGCACTTGAAGTGTTTATCATATGCAATTTTTC
Source organism: Carcinoscorpius rotundicauda (assembly GCA_011833715.1). NCBI lineage: Eukaryota > Metazoa > Arthropoda > Merostomata > Xiphosura > Limulidae > Carcinoscorpius > Carcinoscorpius rotundicauda. The sequence goes on from CM022393.1 coordinate 32,509,656, forward strand.
TGAATGAAAAGAAAATGCTAAAATCTAATTATTTTTATCTATTACAGGTCAGTATACTTCAGTGAAAGTATATAAAACTCATTATTAATTGGAACACACAATATGTTACAAAAATTTGAGCTTATAAAATGAGCATCCCAGTTTTTAGAAACTTTTATCAATTTAATTTAAAATCCTGTATGTATGTGTGTAATCCCATATAAACATTGTTTTTTGTATAACAGTCTAAATTCTGGATCTAGCATATTTAGCAGTTTACTTCTGACATTGTATGTGTCTATGTATATATTTGTTCATAACATTGAGTTTTAGAACTTGTATTTTTGTACTATAGGAACTTTCTTAGATCCTTTAGATATTGTATGTTTTGGACATGCTCATTTTGTTGTGATAGTTCTTTTTAAATGAGATCTTGCCTGTATTTGGACTTTCCAGTTTTGATATTTTTGTTAATATACTGCTCTCATGTTAAGGGAGCTGATTTGCAAAACAGTGTTTTCTAAACCTCTAAACAAGGAGACTTCATACATGAATCCAAATATTGAATTTTGTCATTATTTTTACCATTATATTTCTTTTTAGTATGTTGGTATGTAAAATTTGCCCTCTTAAAACACTTATGTTGTTTTTAGGTGAATTTATTAACAGCTACAGCTGAGCATGTAACAGCACTTCCCATTTCAAGTGATAGATATCGTATCATCATATCTCATATTCCAGTCATGGGACAGTATCATTACTTCATAAATGAAGTTAGTATCAGTATTTCACAATATTTATTGATCTAACTTGCATGTAACTTTTGATTAGAAGTGTTCTATAATTTAGGTTTGAGATTTAAATAATGCAGAATTTAACTGCTTTTAGAATTAGATAAGGTAGAATTTAGTTTTGAACTGAAATGGTGAAAGATATAATTTTTCTCTTTATATAAAAAGGCAACATTGCTCAGTTGGTTTAAGTATAAAGCAGAGAGTTTAATTTAGAGTTTAATTTTCAGGTACAAATAAATCAAGATATACTTAATTTTCTACAAACATGTAATATTTAGTAAGCTTAGATGAGTGAAGATTAATGTTGTTTGATTGGATTTGCATTAGGATGTACCAAAATGTTGCTTATTTTAGACTGATACAGAGATTGAGTACATTATATTAAAATTATTTGGAGTCTTACCATGCTATTGTAGTATAAACTGCTGTATCAGGTTATGATGTATTTGATGGCTGTACACCTTGATAGTAGTTCAGTAAAATAGTTTTCATTGCATAGTTTTCTGTTATGAGGTTTCATTTCCAAAGCTCACTCCTCCCTGCAATTTCCCATAAGCCATCTAGTTTGTGAGTGTGACAGCATCCTAATGGCTGTTTCATCAATCTTATTATGTAGAATCTTTTAAGCATTAAATCTGATGACTTAACCAGATTATCTTTACATGGAATAGTATGAATACCCATTTCATTCTCCAGTTGTTTGAGGCACATGATGATTGAACATATACATTGCAAAAGATTTTTGAGCACATGATTTATGTTAATGAAGAAGAATCATCTACAAAATTATGTTGTTTGCTGTTGTTTGTCGCTTAGAGAACTTTTACCACTGACTTTTTATGTTTGTGGATTTTCCCTTGTCACAAGATACTACACTTTGCCTACAAAAGGCTGAGGTTTGACTTGTTTCTGGCCTCTTTCTTCATGGTTTTACTTCTCCAAGTTCATAATATTCTTTTATTCATCAGTTGCATTAAATTTGAAGATTTCAATGTTGGAAATTTTATATCTTTGATTTACATATATCTTTATGAATTTATTAATAATTTTCATCAGGAAAAGTTAATATACTTCTTAAAATAAATTAATTTTCAGTGACACTACATTATATACATAACATAAAATGCAGTTTTGATATTTACTTTGACTGTGGTTGTCACATGAGTTGCTGATCGGTTTGTCTAAATTTGTGTATGTTTAACTACTGTAATGTAATATCTATGTAGTTTTTTTAAAAATAAGTAAGATAAAATGAAATTGATTTTAGCTAAATCATATTTAAGTTCTATGTAAGCTCATGTTCTAGATTTAGATAAAAACAAAATTTTATTGTCCTTAACTAAGTTAGTAAAAATTTTATTTGGTTTTAGTAAAGGAAATATTAATGACTTGATTCAGTTTTGGAGTTTGGGAAACCTAAATTTGATTTAACTTTACTAATAAGAAAAAATTAATTTGGTTTAGATTTATTTGATTTATACATTAGAATCATTTTATCCAAGATTTTATTTTAGCCTTTGAAAAAGGCAGTGCATAAGTTCATGTAAAAAAGCTTTTGTTTTTAAATTGAAGTTAACAAGTATTTGGTTTGTACCTTAGAGAAGCCAAGATTTATTAGTTTTTTTTAGGTCTCTATAAAGCAATATGTACATATAATTATATAGAAGAAAAATGTTTTGAAATTAAGACAAGATTTTTTTTGATTCTATATCTAAGAAAATATTTAATTATCTTGCAGTTAGATAATGCAAAATGTGGTTTTATCTAAAGATTCATTTTGAAAAATAAAACAAGAATTTGCTGGATTTGATTAGGTGTAGTATAGTTAAGAGACAAGAATAACTCAAAATAAATTCACTATTTTGAAATATTATGATTTAAATTCTACTTTTTTTAATAACCAAAAATAAGTATTTATGGTTTACATTTCTAATAGCAAGCTAAATCCTTTATAGATTGAAGTACACTAGTTAATTGACAATTTGTTTTACTCCTGGAATAAAAAAAATTAAAACCTCAAAATATAGTTTATTGTATGTTTTGTTTTCCAGATATAGATAAAATATTTTTGTTAAGTTTATGCCATGTTACATGGTTTAAACACTTCATTTAGTCAAACTTTATCATATTAGAAAAAATAAGTGTTTAATAGATGCAAGTTTGTATTACTACAGTTGATTTTTTTTTCTTTCAGGTGATGAAAGCTCATCCTAATCTAATATTATCAGCTCATGAACACATTGTGAGTGTATAATAATCATTTATTATTTATATGCTTAATAGTTTAATTACATATAGCAATAATTACTACTTTTTACATGTAAATAAGCAGATAGCCATGTGTTTAATTGGGTATTAAAACTGAGTACAAATTCTAGGTTATTTTTAAGAAACAAGATAGTTGAAATAGGTATTTTTCCCACTCTTTTCTAGTTGTTACATTCTTCTAAAGAAATTAATTATATAAGTCTGTTTATATTGAATTACTTTTTCATAGAATATGAGTTTATTCCTGTTTGTTTTTTCATTTATAAGTCCATTAAAAGTATTCATGAAGCAATGTTTTGCCATTTGAAATATGTTTTATAACCAAAATAAAATGGAATTATTAGGCCATATTATGCTGACTGACCACATAACTATTTGTAGAGTAATTAATATATATTTATAAACATACAAATCACAATAGGTGTAAATTAGGTGACTGCTGAGACCATAAATGGAGAGATTAATCATAGTATTATTATTGTGCAAGACAACAGTAAAGCAAAGATATCTGACTTTTAGAGACATATAAAAATAGTTACTGGTATAACAATTAACAAAGTGTATTTCAACTTAGTAATATCAGCAGTGGAAATCTCACTGTGAAAAACTGTTACTGGTTGAAAACTACTAGTGAAATGACAATTGGACAGGTTTGTAAAATACAACAGATACTAGACTGTGTTCTAGTTATTTTGTTCCTTTTGACTTGATCATGACTAAATTATTCTAAGTCCTACCCTCCAAAAGGCACAACAGAAATTGATATTGTACAGCTAAGGAATATTCTGAAAAACGTCTATTACATATGTAAACACATAAGTACATTTTCAGTTGTTTTTAGAGAGTAAGCTGTGGTAATGAATGATTGAGATGTATGATGTAGTCTGAGTTTTGTTTCATCATTTTCTGAATTGATGCAAAACATGAAGGAAGTCGCATGGTGTTTTATTGTGCTTGTGTTGTTACACCAGTGCTAGCAGCTGAAGTTGGGAAATATACTGTTGCTTTATAACCACAGAATGATGAGTGATATGCATGTTGAATATGAATACTACTATATAGATCTTTAATCTAAATTGTTAAATTTTACCTTGTTGGATATAAGACTTTGTTTTTAAAAAAAACAACAACTCTAAAACATAATTTTTACCTTAAGAAATTTAGATGAATGGATGGCAACTGCTTGTTGTAGACACACATGTATGAAGGACAACATTTTGAAAGTCTGCCTTTCGTCCTCAGGTTGGTGTGTATATGGTGTTGTTGGTCTTTTATAGTATTCTGGTGGATCAAAATATTGTCCTCTGTACTTGTGTTTCCAGAACAGACATTTGCCATCTATTTAATAAATTTCATCATGAATACTCTCCTCAAACAATCTATCAAATAATACATAATTTGTTTTCACTAGTTCATCATTTTGAATAATGTAAATATCACATTTACGTTTGTATTTATTGATTTAAAAAAACAAGCTTTTATTAAACATATTCACATTTTCAAATATCAATTATTGCATATTCAATTTTCAGATGATTACTGCCACTTGTATTTAAGTATACCTATTTCATTATGGGCTTTGATAAACATTATGGTTTTGTGGGATAAATACCAAAATGAGCTGAGATTATTTTGTGTGTGTGTGTGTGTGTGTGTGTTACAGTTAACCTCTCACTTTTTCAAATTAGTTACATTACTGATTCAGGAACCTTTTGTTGCTCTTTTTTATTCCAGTCTATGAGTGGATTGAACAGTTTTTTCATATAATTTTATTTGTTTCAGTTAGTAAAATTTTACTTGCATAAGTTTTTTCTTCCTTCTGTCACTTTATCATTTAACTGTTCATGAGTTGTTTAAGTTGTTTTCATAAAAAGTATGTAAGAGAAGAATATTCCCAAAAACAAAACTTCTTGAGAGCATTCTTTAATGTCTCAGAATATTAGATTGCTTATTTCTTCTTGCTTTTACATGTTTTGAGACTTCTTGAAAAATATACCACTGATGTGGCTCGAAAAAGGTAGTTGAAGTGAAATGTATTTTATCTTTAAACTTAAAGAAAGAACAAATTTTCCCTTTTGAAACTGAAGTTTTTCTGACTGTGAAACAACCATGTTATGTGATGAACATCAAGTTGTCGAAATTAATTATAAATACATATTCATTAAAAAATAACAAGCAAATTCTTTTTATCTGCACAGTTTTCTAATTTGAGCTGGTATGTAGCAAAGGCTATGACCTTTTAAAAAAACTTACTGGCTATTTTGTCTTTCTTCAAGGTTGCTGTGATCTGTTATGATGGCTGACATAATAGATTTGCAACTTTACATTCAGAAAGTTTTCTATTAACTCTCTCAGCATGAATTTTTCAAAATGCATGACATTGTGACTGCAAATAAAGAAATTTTTTTGTGGTGGGAAAGTTGAGCTTATATAATTCATGTAGTACTTGCACAGTAACTTGCATAAAGTCAAGAGAGTTAAGAATTTATGATAACTTGACATGCAAAAACCCAAGATCATTGAGAACGAAAAACATATTCTAACGTATAAGGAATTTTAGTAAATAAAGACAGAAAAAAGTGAACATTGTAGAAGGGTGTTCATGCCTTTCATAAATCATGAGGTAGTCATTGTGATGTCCACTGGAAAGAAGTACAAAGTGACAATATGCATTTTATTTTTATCATCTTTAAAATTTTTAACATTTTCAATTGTTTACTCTTTTTATGTTAGTAGTGATGGATGTGTATGCCCATAGAAGGCATATAAAAAGGTAAACTATTGATCAAAGTTTAAAACTTATCATTGAAAGTACAGTTCACTGAGCCTGTTATACTTTAACCTTCTAGCTAACAAAACCATTGCTATACTACTTAGCTATCCGAGAGATCCTCTCAACTTTCTATTCTAAAGTCTTTTGCTATGAGTATGATCCCATGCTCCATTTTGTTAGGTGCAAAGAACACTTCTATCAAAAACTTACAATTATTTATTTAGATATGATAGGAATTGGTGAAATGGTAAAATTATTATTATTATGTTGTAAAATTAATATCAGATGTTTAATATGAAAAAAATCTAATGAGTTAAAATTGTTGGTCTGTGGTTCCACTTTCAAGTCCTGGCCTTTAAGTCACATTTTGCTTATTGATTTTTCCATGAAATAATTATTAAATATAACAATAAACTATTATTACTGTTTATGTGGTTTATAATTAATTTAAATTGCCTACTAACTAAAACTTGGGATACTTATGCCTGGTAAATAAGAATAAAATCTTGAGTCTAAGATGCATAAGTTAGTTAAAGTACTTGATGTCCAAGAAAATACAGAAAAAAGACAAAATTTCTTTTTACATTGTCAGAAAGCTAAAGCTAAAATCTATCATGTGAATGGACCTGTTTTGCATAAAGTCAGCTCAAAATCACCAGTTTTAGTGTGTGAAGAGTTCCAATGTTTGAAAGTAAACAATGTGGAAGGCAGTATTTGTTGAAGGTTTAAAAATTTGAGACTTATTTTCAAAATAGAATTATTCTCATTGAGTTTCTGCCTGACAAAGTATTTCAGAGGTTGACTTAAATTTATGCTTCATCTTTTCGTTCTTGTCGTATATGTAGTTGTGAAAGTAAATACCAAGTACCAAGTCCTGATTTCTAATATGAATTTTTTAAGGTCAGAAGAAGAATCAGCAATTTCAAAGTCAGTGATAATGTATTCTATATAGACAGTATTGGACTACAGAAGGGAAGACTGATATTAAGCTATAGAAATTGGCCTCAAAAGGAAATACTGTGCAAACTGATGCTAGTGTGAAACTAAATGTATTTGTTCACACATTGACAAATTATGAAATTTTTTACAGCATGATATGAATGGCAAGTTAGTTTCTGCAAGTATGAATAGAATCAATTTAGAGTGTGAGGGTCAGCCTAAATGTCGAAGTTCAACATATATAGTTTTGTGAGTGTATTCTTTCAACATGAGTTTTGGTGTTTCAAGTATTTGTATCAACTCGGCATTGTAATTACATGTATTCAAGTCTTTCACATTAATAATAGAAAGCTGAAAGAGATCATTAGTAAGGTTGAAGTAAAATGAATGTATCAAAATCATAGATCCATTATTGCATATTAAATGAACCAACTCTTGATATAGCTACATTAAAATATTTTTGAACATGTTTTATATTCCTAACCAAGTTTTGAGATCATAACGTTAAGATAATTTCTTGATCTTGACAGGACACTGCCCAGTGTTACTCATGTAATGATTAACTTCACATATACTTTGTGAAAATCCACATAACATTACATAAAGCATGTGACATTACATACTTTATTTAGCTCTACATAAAATAGGTCAAAGTATGCATCTCCTATAATTAAGGCTTCATCTATGAGTTTATTTGTTTTTACTGGTATCTTGACTGTTAAATTTTAATTTTTACCCCAGATACACAGGTTTTGAATGCACTAGATCTTGTGTCTCTCAGTAAACAAGATAATAATTTCTGACCAGTCTGTGTGGCTTAAAGTATTTTATGTACTAGAGGTGTTCGATGGATATCACATGTTGTGTAACAGATTAAACCGTGTAGTCATTGAGACACTGCATGGCTACTGGACTCCTTCAGAATTTTTCTTACCTAACCTCCTACATGAGTAATTTAGATGAGTCACTTAAGTACTTTACTTCATATACACACCACTGTTTTCATGGTTTGTCCATTCAATTACAAAATACCACAGTAAAAAAGTGCTTTGTATGTAAATAAGCTGAACCTAATGGCTCGATTAAAGTAGATATTTTAGACTGTTATTTCTTGTTTCTAATATCCATTCTTTCCACATTAAAATTTGTTTTGTTTTACTGTTTGCAGTCAGCTCACATAACCTATAGCAATGGATCAGGAATGCTTATGGATGAGTATCCATGGGCTGTTGGAAGAAAATTACAAACATTAAATCTTAATGACAAGCAGGTACATGAGATAGTTGTACCTACATGTTCTTACCGTATGGGAAAAGAGAAGATTGGCTATGGAGCAGCAGTACTAGGTAAGTTAAATTATTTTGTTGTATCATTACTACTGGTACTACACACAAATTTTACTGTGTAGTTGTTCTGCTGTACAGAGGTTTATTGATTGTGTATCTATACTACTATTTAAAGATGTGCTGTCTGTGTAGTTGTACTGCTACACAGAGGTCTGTTGATTGTTTCTTTATTATTACACAAAAAGCTGTTAAATATAACTTTCTTATCACATAAAGGTTTCTTGACTCTAGTTGTGTTGCTACATAAGCATCTGTTGACTTTACAGTTGTAAAATTACTTAACATTGAATGTTTAGTGTACTATTACTGCCGATACATAAACGTTAGCTGACCATGTACTTATACAAATAGCTAAAATGTTCCTAATGTTTACTGCTGCATATAGATTTTGTAACATAATAGCTTCACTACACTGGAATGTTATGTTGAATATAGCTGTACTGTTAGTCAGTTGACTTTGTACTGTTAATTAAATCATCCAACACATTTAATTTAAAATTAAATTTATAATTTTGTTTATTAATGAGAAGAAAAAATTATTAAAAAAATAATTTCAACAGTCCATTAGTTGGTTTCTATGCACATCAGGCATGTGATGTGAATTGTGTTTCAGAACGCCTGGAATGATTATCAACAGATAAGCAAAGAACAACGTTTTGATCTTCCTATGTTATCTTCTACAAATTATTGGTTATCAGTTGTGCAGTCCTAAATAAGTACTTGGAATAAATATATTTAATTTACATATTTACAATCCACTGCATTTAATATCAATATGGAGTGTAGTAATTATAAACAACTAGATCAGCATGACATTGATTGCTTGATTTTAAAGTATTGATAAGTTCTTGAGGTATCTTTGACCACTACCCAAAATGAGCTCCTTCAGTGTCTGAAGTCATGCGACAGGATACCATTAGTTTAATGAACGATATCCATCTCCCTAACTTAAATGCAAAATCAAAGTGTCATAAGATTTTTAAAATTATATTCTAAGTTTAACAAACAAGTTTATTATCAATGTGCTTTTTTAAAACCAAGCATTAAAACAGACTATGATTCAGCATTTTACATTATGTAAGGTTTAACTTGCTCATGCCAAAAGAAATATTGAAACAAGTTCTTTATATTGATTTCCTTATGTCACATGATACATCTCCCATCTGTTTCTCTTATTATTTTAAGTTTTTTTTCATTCTCTTGGAAGGCTTTCAAAGAGGCCAATCAATCAGATATTCAAGACATAGATGATGGAAGGTCATAATGTAAAATGGAAGGATAATTTTGTCCCTTATATGAATATGCTAAAGATTATTCCTTTTTGCATACATTTGTTAGTTTACTTCAAATTATGTGTAATTGTTGTGAAGCTCTTAACTGCAATGTGGAACGTTTTTATCCTGCTTGTAGCTTAATTATAAAGGTAATTAAATTATAATAAGGACATTCTGTATTTTGTACTCAATTTCACACTGAACATGAATGCGTAAAATATTTTGGACCATCATCCATATTGGGACCAAAAACAGTCCTACAGTGTTTTGTCAGTTGATTGGAGAAAGTTTTAACTCCAAATGTATGAAACATTAGCTTACATAAGAAAACATTAAATAAAAATATCTCATGTTTGTAATTTATTTATATAATTTTTGTTAAAATATGCAGGTGTTCTATAAATTAAAAATGGGTATTTTGAATTTATTTTGTATTTTTCAACTTTTCATTTTACCCTACATTACTTATTTCACTACAGAAGTATAAGAGAAAATAACAGATCAAATGTATAGTTTTACAACAATAACATTCATTTAAGAGATTCTAGAGGTTATACAATGAAATATGAAAACTATATGATGAAGAAAAGGCATTTTTATTTTTCACATGAAAATCAGATGTACTCAAATTTTATTCAGAATAACTATAAATTCCCAGACAAGTCTTCACTAGAAATACGTTATTAAAATTCCAATCTTTATTTACATGTAAACATACAGTTTACCAGTTTTCATGAATATATAATAAATTCAGATTTTAGGATATAGACAATATATTTGTCCACAGCATGCTTTTACTTGTACTACATTACATTCCTCTTCAAAGATGGTGTCAAATCTGGCTTGAGATTCACTTAACATGAGCAAATGTTTGTTATCTGGTTGCAGATTAAAATATGATTCATTAGTAAAGAGAATATTACCACTGCTTTGTTATTGGGTACATTTTTGTAATCTTTTTGCCATTTGCTTTGAGTGAAATGGACCTCCATGGGCATTTGACATGTATGCTACTAAGCCAGTTTCTAAATAATGCCCATTTGTGGCTGTGAGCACCTAATTCAGTCTCTGACAAAATCCCCTACAACTGCAGGACATTAATTAATAATTTCCTTAGATATTAATAAATTCTTGTTAAATTAACAATTTGTTTAAATATTAATAAAGTTTCAGACATTTTGTTACAGTAAGTACATAGTACAGTTAAACAATGTCTGTCCCTTTTCCTGCCATCATTATTCCGGATGTCATTATTTGAAAGAACAATTGACTGTACTTATGGTCACATTTTCTGATGGAAACCAGAGAAATCATGGGTAATTGATAAAAATGAAAAATCGGTGCTATTTCAAAAATTTAAGAAAGAATCAATTTCCAGTGGAATGGAAAGCAAATAATAAAGCATGGATGAAAAGTGCTATATTCAAGGAATTTTTGAACAAATTAAACAAAAGAATGGAACAAGAAAATACAAATATTCCACTTTTTCTAGATAATAAAACTTGTCACTCAAAAGTTCAACTTTCAAAAGTTTGTTTAGTCTTTCTATCTCCATGTACAACATCAGTTCTACAGCCACTGGATAATGGAATTATACAGAGTATAAAATTGAAATACAGAAAACTGATGATTCAGCATATCATTCCAAACATTGACGACTGTAAGAGAGCATCTGAAATGACAATGAAAATTGACGTGTTAGATGTAATTGCATTTTTAAGTGATTCAATCAAATGCATAAAAGATGAATGCATAATAAAGTGCTTTTGAAACTGTGGATTTCTTCTTGATAATGGTGGAGATTGTGGATAAGTTGTTTGTTATGATGATTGTAGTGAAATCCAAACTCTGACTGAGAAGAGTGATGCTGAGGATTTATTGAATGCAGAAAGTTTTGTGAATATTGACAAGAAAGTTTTAACAGAAACTGATCAAATTGATTTAAAATCTATTATAGGATCACAAGATGGTAACAGTGTGAGAGATTCAGAAGATGAACAAAATGGAAAAGATTGTGAAGAAAGAGAAATTCCTACTTTATTACATGTGTTAAGTTATATTAACGCTATCAAATTGTATGCCAAAATGAAGGGGGGAAAATGAACTTCATAAAAAGGCTGTATAATTGGTGTTCTCTTTTAACCACATGAGAAAGTCCATTAAAAGAATGAAACAGTTGAAACTGAACACTTTCTTCAAATGAATTTGATTGTGTAGTTATGTGTATTTTGAATGTCCATTCAGTGATGATGAGAAAACCCATTTGTAGAGAAATATATATGTAAAAACAGCTGGTTTTGGGTGAGAAATTTTTTATGTGAAGGAGCAAAGAATGTTTTGATTTTCTTTGGTCATTTGAATGTCTATTTTTGTTCTTATTGTAATAAATATAGTGTAAACAGTATTATAAATTTATTCATAAATGTCTTGCTTCCTTTGAGTGAAGCAAGCCGGAAATTTTACTTGGTCCCGTGCGATTCCACCTTAGACAGGTTTCACTGTAGTACTTTCTTCCACTCAAAAATTAGCTTTTCCCATTTTTTACTGCTTTCTATGTGCAAACCTCTTTGATAATGCATGTCCTAAGTCTTTTTCCCCACCCCCTATTGGAATCAAATATTTCAACATGTCTTATGCTTGATCATGTTTCCACACTCCACCAATAGAAGAACACTACTTTTCAATGCTCAGTATTCCCATCTTACCTTGACTGCTATTTTACAATACCTTACCTCAATCCAGCTCCTGGCTAGTGCTTTTCACAGGAATTCTATGGGGTTTTCTGGACATCCTTTTTTTCCTTGCTTCCACATTGGCCCATCTGCTGTCTTTGGTTCTGGTCCTGTAAGTGTGGTTTCTTTGTTTGGTCTTTTGAGTTATGTTGCCACATTGTTATGGACACATCTCCTTGTTCCTTATCTACAGGACCTTCAAATGGCCCTGTTTTTGAAGTGTTTCATGTTTTACATAATTTTGAAGTCTTTGAGGTCAAGGGTAGTTTTATCCAACAACAATCCACTCTTTCTCATCTGGCAGCATGTTTTCCTGTCAGAGCCAAGTATAGCATTGATTCCTTCCCAGCCCTTAACCTTTCCTCCTTCCAAGGTGCCACTGTTCATCATCTTCACAGTAATGCATGGCATGCCAACAACAAACTATACAATAGGTTTGGATTTGGCAAAGCATATCTGACGGCCTTCCTTCATTGGGAGGAGATTTATCCATCATTTGAGTTCATAAAATTTTGTCAAAAGTATTGGTTTTACCTTTCTCCAGCATGCATGTTTCCTTTCCTATCTTCTTCAGGATTGTTTGGTGCACTAGCATCTTTCTAAGGTAGTACAAGACATCCTCGTATGACAGGCTATCCCACTTTCTAGCTGCAATTTGGAGGGATACTTCTGCCTTTTTATGGTTTCTTAGAAGATTAGAAGCTGGAAGATGGTCATCAGCCTGTCCAACCTTAATATGTTCAAACCCCATAATTCACCATGGAATTCTACTTTCTTCTTCAATAAACTTTTTATATGAATTTTTGAATGACAACATTGGATGTACTCCAATTCCTACTTGCATATTCCTATATCAAAGCATTGTCATTCTTTTCTTCAGTTTGTCCATTATAGGATGGTTTCCCATTTTTGTGGCCTACACTTTGGGCTGGCTTTGGTACCAGACATTGTCCAGCAGGTTGTGTTAACCTTCACTTTACATCTTCTTGCCCTGGAATTTTACTTTTACATAACTGGCTTTTTTCTCACTCTTTCCAAATTTGAGTTGGCCTGTCATACTTGTTAGCTTCTTCTTGAAGATGCTCGAGTGGATTGGTAGTTTGCATGGAAAAAAATCCCTCCTTCCTCTGATGCAGTAACTGGGCCATTTATGTGTTTCTTTCACACTCATCTCAGGTGGGCTCAACCTTATCTTCTTCAGATATGTTATGTGGAATTTGCCATTTGGAATGCCATGTCTGCTCCTTCACTTACAAAGTTCTATCATTTTCAGTGATGTGATCTTTGACTTCTATCATACCACTTAGTAAGGCTTATATGCAATCCTTTCAATGGATTATCCATGAACAATGGAACTGTGTTTAGGATCTTCTGGTTTCCCATTGCCCTTCCTTCTTATGCTGTGGACAATTTCTGACATTGGTTGGACAAATCTCATTCATAGGTTGGTGTTCTGTTTCCTCCTCTGTGACAAGATATCCATATCTTCATGGATGCAACTCTTCAATGCTAGGGTGTAGGGGTCAACCACTGAGTGACTTTGGGTTGTTTGTTAATGGAGAGACATTCTCTTGAATTCCTTGTTGTTCATTGGCTTTGGATATTTTTTTCTTGTCTCCAGAGGGTTGGTTACTCATTATCCACTTTGGAAGTTCTACTACAGTAGTGATTTATATCAATCACTAAGGGACACCTGATCGAGATTCCTTGTTTTCTCATGTTAAATCTTCTCTTTTGGGCCACAATCATCATGTTTGTTTTAGGGCATGTTGTTTACTAGGGTGCTTACAGTCTTGTGGTGAACTGACTTTCCTGACTAGACCAGATTTACACATCAAGTTAGCCCTTTTATCACCTACTTTTTTGGGTTGTTTGTGGTCATAGGGGTTCTCCTCATATCTGTGCATTTACCACCTCCATTCATTAGTTTCCTTTGTTATGGTGTCTAGTTTCTCATCCTTAAGCTTTGACTGTAGATATCTTTAGATCCTGTCTAAACAAGTTTCTTTATGTTTATCCTCCTATCCAGTTACTGCATAGGTTAGTCTCCCTTATCCATTTCACTCCAGACACAGTCCTTCTGATTGTTTCTTAAGTGTCCCCTCAACACTGGTTTCCTCACTTCCTCTAGTTTCAATTGCTACCTCATATTCTTTTCCATTATTCCTGACCTTCTTCATCAAGTACAGTTACCAGTTTTACATCTTGTATTTCAGGTCTTTCATTTTCTCACCTGACTGTTTTGAGGTTCCTGATGAAGAGATCTAATTTTTCACATCAGGTGGCATTTCATTTTGTTCATTCCATTTATTTGTCTTTCATTGTTGTGTATCAGTGGAGATGGAGTCTTTTCACATCTTGGCTGTGGTTCAGGGGGTCCACCTTTGCATCCAGTTGTTCATGGTGTCTCAGGGGTTTTTCTATGACTCTTTCAGAAGAGGTCTTCAGTCTTCTCAGTATCTGGGTGTTGGGCAGCCTTGTCCCATACCTGCTGTTTTTTCTCTTTACTGCAGGATTTTTCTTTCCCATGTCATTACTCTTTTGATCTCTTATTTCTACTCTTTCACTGATGTCTGTTCCTTGCTGGCTTGTTTTGAAGATTCAGTGAATCAGTTAACATAACTCTTCACAGGTTTGGGGTTGCCCATCTTCTTCCCTCTGTGTTGTTGGTTATATAAAGACTAAGTGGATTGTTTTCATCGCTATCTTGATCATTCCCTTGTTTTCTCTGGTGACAGTGATATTATTGACCTTTGGACATTTCAGAGCAGTCTTACAGTTGCTGGGGTTGATTGCATGCAATTGAATTCCCTTCAATGTCATGTCATACCCTGGAGTCAATCATTTCCTAACATCCCCAGTTTTAGGGCTTGAGGTGAAGGTGGTATTACCCTCATTCTACTCTTGTGTTGATGTCAATACCCAACAAGGAGGTTTTGGAGGTAGTTGATTTGCTGAGTAAAGTCCACTGCACTCTAGCCATTCTACACAATGAGGTGCATCCTTCTTTACCCACATTCCTTCTGTGAGATTAAGTTATTTGTTTATCTGATTGGGATCACTTTCCTGATTTATTCTCTTTCCACTTGAATGTGTTCCCTTCCTTTTCCATCAAATGTACTTATTCCTGTTCATGGTGAAGAGATGGTTGGTTCAGAAGTGGTGTAGTGCCTCTTCTCAGATCATTTGGTCTATTTTTTTCTCGTCTATAGAGGTATCCTTCAGATGTTTTTGACAGGTACATCACCAGTTCCTCCTCCTTTTCAGAATAGAATTCTGGCTAAGAGAGAAAGAACTGTATAAGAAATTATAACATTCTTATACTGAAATGTATTTCTAATAGGTACTTCCCACAGTTTTTCTGTGATTATTTCTTCTGCTAAACTTTGAAGTGATGGTTTGGTAGCAATACATAGAGGGAGCCACATGCATCACATGATAGTAGTACTTTTCTGTGGGGAGAGAGAAAACGCATGATGATTTGCATGGTAGGCATATTGGAATTTGTGGTTTCTATAGGGGAGGTGCAGAAGGTGCATTATTAAAAAAAAAAAAAGTTTTGATATAGAGGGCATTACAAACCAGTAAAAGCTAATCTTGTGAGCCAAGGTTAGTATCTATTGAAAAAATATTTTCAATCTAAAAAATATATAACTTTTACAAAAAAAAAAAAAAGTGATATTTAGTTAAGGTTTTAAGAGATTATGCAAATTTAATCTGACAGTTTTAGTTTTAAAAAGTATTTTTAATCTAAACATGAAAATTGCCTTGTACTTGGAGCAGTCAACATCTGTTTCCATATATTCACAACTTTTTTATACAAGTACTTAATTTAAAAAATGTTTCATATATGTAATATTATATGCAAAAAAACGTGCAAGGTTTACTGGGTAGACGTCTGACAGATGGAGTCACATAAGTTTAACTTCTTGCTCAGGGCAATATATAACCAACTCTCTTGTCCAGTTAACTTGGATGGAAAGTGAGTAAGGTTGAAAAGGGTCCAGGTTGTTCTTCAGGTTATATTGTGGAACACATTTCTGCAGAATATAAGAAGCGACTTTGTAGTTAAACACAGAGGCACATTTAGGTCTTGAAGGTTCTGGAGCAGTATACTGTTATGGTTTGTGAAGGATTGCATAATTGATATAGTATAAGGAAGCATTTAATTCGTGAACAAAGTAACAATTTTGACAAAGAAGAAACTCAGTTTATGAAAAGGGCTTATATATGGTGAAGTACACAGTGATCTTTTATCATCATTAGTGTTTTCTCTTGATATTGTGTTAACTGGGCAATGACTTGATATGGTAGCATGAAGCCTAGAAGTCAAGGAGTTAATAGTAGAGCTTACTGTACCAAGAGAGGAAAATACCACATGGGCCAATGAGGAAAGTTTCTTAAGCCTGAAGGGCTTCTTGGGTACTGTTCCAATAAAGACTGGAGTTTTGAGCTATTTGCAATGGAAATAGGATTTTGATGGTTTGTTGACTACTACAGTAGATTTCTTGAAAAAAGTCAGTGTAGTGAGGTGATCCCAAGAAAAGACACTGAAAGAAAATAGGTCAGGTTGCTAAGAATATTGTTACATGAATTTGTGACCACACAATAAAACCAGATGTAAATAGGGACTGGTGATACCCAGTGCTCAGTGGTTGTATTTGTTTGCCGCTGGGATTGGCATAGGTGCTATTCTGGAATAGATCCTAAAACAGTGACACTTATGGTTTCCAGGTAAGGACCTGAACATCAAATGTCAACCTCCTAAATAGATTACAAACATTGTTTTCAGGGGGAAAAAAATTTTATTTGTTATTGCCTGTGTTGTAATTTTATACAGGTCAGTTAGTTAGACTGACCTCATTACTATCATAAAAATCAGAAAATATTTCTAAATTACCACTTTTTGCTTTCTTGAATAACTGTATATTGTAATAGAAAACCACACTTGTTTATTCTAAATAATGTAAAACCTATAATAGTGTATATTTATCTATTTTATTGTTTTATTGCTTTTTTAAACCATACCTAACTTATAATCCATCATTATTTAACATAGTAAGTTTCTAATGTTTATTACTTTTATAGTAATAAAAGAATACAAATGAAAAACAAGAAATATAAAACTTACCTGAGTGTTATTTTTCTTTGCTAATAGATATTGTTGAAACTTAAGCCTACTTTTTTATAGTAATGATACTTACTACCAAACTAAATTTTTATCCAACAGAATAATAACTGTGGAAATAAAGTTTGAACTGGAAGTGAAGTAGACAACTTTTGCTACAAACAATTTAAAATTATGTTATTTGATAGAATAAAACTTTGGCATTCCATTGGTTATAAAAATAATTTAGTATAAAATGTTAAACACTGGAAAGAGAAGGTGTGGCAAGCTAGTCTGGTTTACAGTTTGTGGCTCTATAAACAAAAAAGATTGAAGGCTATAAAAATTATGCTTTGCTTGAGTAATATCTGTATTATAATAAGTAATTTACGTTATATTTTGTTCTTTTGAGAAAGGTGGTAAATAAATTAGAGAAGCAGGAAGACATAGAGAACAAATGTTAGTTCTCATGTGAGGGGAACTGAGGATTTCTTAATATATTTTCTTATAAAATTAAGAATTGAAAACTCATATTATAGTAAAATGTATTTTATTAGATATATTTTGATGCCAAGTTTATTTGTATACACTGATAATCAAGTAGTTTAATTAAATATTGAATATAATTTTAAAAGTTTATTATTCGTGTACTCTGACCTGCCAGATGTGAAAGGATTAATGAAAGAAATTTGTTTTTATTTGATTACCGGCATCACTACAATGGCCAGAAAAGAAAATATGCTGAATGAAAGAAATGTTTAATCTAATATTGATTTCAGTGAAAACTACTTCTTAGTCCTTATGAAAATATCCATAACTTTAGGGATGTATATTAAGTTTGAAAAGAAATTATTTGTGAAGAAAATGTTTTCCTTTTTTGTAGTGCATTTTTGTTTTTTAGTTACTATTACCTAGTTTAATTCTTTACACAAAAGGCAATCTTGCTGATATACAAGCATATTCACAGACTTTAGTCCTAATTTCATTTTTAATGCATATTTGTTTCAAGAATAATTGATATGATAGAGATAATTAAGTGATGTTTCAATAAATTGGAAGTGGGTAACTGATGTTTTTGTAAATTGCAAGAGATTGTTACTTCTAATTACTGGAGTTACTTAACCAATGTTTTTGTAATATGAAAGTGATTATAGTTCTTTGAACTGAAATTGGTTAAGTGATGTATTTATTTAGAATTGTTTAAAGATGTTTCTATTTGTCTGGATGTAAGTGACTGATATTTCAATGAATGTAAAGTGTATGACAGATATAACTGTGAACTGAAAGTGGTTATCTGATGTTTGTTTTGATTTGCAATAGCTGATATAAGTTTCTTTGATATTCTTCTGTATTGGAAATAAGTGATTTTTATGAGTGAATATTTATTGCTTTATTTTTCTTAATATGATATAACCGTTATACTTCTGATTTTTCCAGAACATGATGGAACTCTGCATTACACAGTCCTGTGGCTTCCTTCTCGATTTTTTCAAATGTACACCTATATAGTTTTCTTGGTTGTTCTTGGACTAATGCTTGTATTGCTTGCAATAAGAAGACTAAGCTTCCATAACAGATTCTACACGCATGTCCCAGTGAGATTTCAAAGAATGAAATGAAATATAATTGTTAGCTTTTATATTTTTTAAGATCATAATAATTTCAAAACCAAAATGGTAAAATATGAACTAGTTTAATTTTGTATTCTTATCTTTCTTCCAGATTTTATTCTAATATATCTGAGGATATCAATTTTACGAAGTGGAACAAAACAATAGATATTTGGATTTTGTATGGTATTAAACAGTACAAAATATTGTATTATTTTGCTCAATAGTTCAAGAGCTAAATTTCAAAAGAAGGCTGGAAATAGATTCTGTTTACGTAACCTACTGGAAAAGGTTTAACTGTTTTATATAATTACCTCGTTCTTGGGAGTTATTACCTGCTACTTAGATTTAACATTGAAAACAGCAATTCTTCAACAAGTCTCAAGGTTTCAAGATAAGTGATTGACCCTCTGAAAGTTCCAATATTTTAACAGTAAAAATGTGAGATATGCACTAGTAAACAAATGGAAAGCAAAGTTCATGCAGCCTTCCTTAATACACAACACCAAGTGTTTCATGTCATTTCATTTGTATTTATTACACAAAGTATAAAATATACAACTTAAATGGTTGGTATCAAACTGTTTATGGAATGTCTTAAACCCATTGTTGCCTTAATCTTCACTTAAATAATATTCCAGGACTAATGAATAGACATATTCTTGAAAGTATCACAAATGTGTCTTTGAAGTTTTCAATATGGTGTACAAATGATTTGGTACTGTAGAGTTCCAAAATCATACATGTACGATTATTTATTTTCAGATGCTTTTCCACCCTGTATGATACTTATTAGGGACTATATGATAATTATGTTCTGGCTGACAAGGCAGAGAAAACTGCTGTTATTGCTAACTTGAGAGTAATCAAAATCTTGACCACCTCTCTTCCCTGACAAATCCCTGAGTGGGTGTTACTCTCATTAGTCATTGCGAGTCAAACAATTGCAGGCTAGGCCATTTAATTATTAGCACCCTGTGACCTGTCAAGAGCCATGCCATAAAGCAGTGGGTAGGCTTTGGCCTATTCAAAACTCAAAGTAAAAGCATTGTTGTAAGGGAAAATGGCAGGTTACCAGTCCATAACTAACCAGTTTACTTAGATGGTTGATAAAATTAGCATTATGTTATGTTTATTTTATTACCAGTGAAAATTCAGTTTGAAAAATGTATGCACGCTATGTAAGCAAAGTTGTCACAGCTATCACTTTTCAAAATAACTTAAAGTTTGCACATTGTAAACTAAATAATTTTGTCATATTAAACTTAAAATAAAACTATTTATATTTAACAATGATTGTAAGATGTGACAGACCTCATTTACATGTTGATATATTCAATGTATTTGTTATGTAAGCAACTTGGTGATCACTGAAATTCACCTTTGTTAAAACTCAAACACATTATGAATGAAGAAACAAACTACTTGTATATACTGCCTTTTTTTTCCCCTGCTTGAAAATGTACTAATTGACATTCAGGCACTAATTTTTTCAAAAGGACAGGATGAATGGTCTACAATTTTCTATCAGTGTTAGAGCCATTTCATAAGAATGAATATCTTAAAAATGTATGTCATAATATTCAGTTGCTACCATAAACTAACTAAGTATTTATTTCTCAGTTTTCAATACTTGTTTTTCTCTAGTCAGCTTAAGTTGCTTTTATAAACAGGTAAAGGCCTTGGTATCATATTTATTTAAAGGATTTTTGTCCCCTTGCAAGTCTTTCCTCTACAAATATGTCCTTTACCTTCTGTTTCAGCTCATTTGCTACATGTATAAATGAGGATACGTTATCTGGGTCAAAAATTCCTGTTGCAGTGTTCTCAAGAGTCAGATTTTCACCATTAAGTAGAGGGATGTCAAATAATGGTGTCATTTTTGCAGTGATGCAGTTCTTGATCTTATAACCATTAACTTTATCTTCATGAATTTTAAGTGGATCAAATTCTTTGAGTATTTTGCTGAATGGAGAGAAATACAGATAATTCATTACCAAAATTTCGTATGGTATTTTTATGTGGTATGTATTATGCTGTGTCCATGCCGCTGTTCTTGTTTGAACTCATTCTTTTGATTTAGTAAGCAAATCATCTCTATATTCAAGTACTCCTTATCATTCAGCCAACTTGTTAAACTATTCCAGTCACGTTGTTTCACTTGCTTCCACTGGTTAATTGAAGATACAATAGTGAAAAGCAATCTCGCAAAAATACCTCAAGTGTTTCACTGCTATTGTTTTTCTGTTTATTTTCATGTTTTGCTTTATTGTCCTTCTTCTTCATAAGTCATTCTTATATACCTATTTGGAGATTTGTCACTTAACACAGAATTGTATGGCCAAAAGGGTTACAAAGTAACAACATTCAGGTGGTGCACAGTTTAGCAATTATACCAATGAAGACAGTTGTTATAAATGGCATCTGTTCACCTGGACATTTTACTGTTACCCACCTAATGTTGTATGCTGTTCATGCTAACTTCACACCTTCAAACCTTTGTCAGTTGGCAAAATAAATAGAAGTTCATTTTTGGACTGTAATTTCTCTTTCGTAAAAAATATTACTTTAAACGTCTGGAAAACCCAAAATAAATAATTATAATGAAACTGTAGATAATGTGGTATTTTGTCCTTTATTGGTACCTGAAGACAAAAAGAGAAAACTAAGAATTTATATTTATTTTATAAAAATGAATAATTTGTAGAAAGTTTAGTTTTAAAAAGAAAACTTGCACATCAGAAAGCACTTAAACAAAAACCATTGTAAATCAATCAGTTAATCGTGGTGTCATCTATTCCAATGGTTGACAGCTATGATCTTACGCTTTTCTATTCCTCACTGCCTGTGCTCATTTTTCCAGAACAACTTTATCATCTGGAATCCATTTTTTTTCCCTTCATTGAGTTCAGTGAAACTCCTTGTCTTTCACTCTTCTTCCTATAGTTTTACCTACGTAGTCTCAGTTTTCTCTTAAATGTAATTATATACCAAATGCAGTGCATCTTCTCTATCTTGTATACATGCCACAGCTGTATTTATGTCTTTGCACATTGTTTTAGTTCTTCCTCATTGTATTTTTATTTGTACAACTAATCATTTGTTTAGAACACAGAATTTTAAACATTTTCAACCTTTTAATTCAGTAGACATTCCTACCCTATAGAGTAGGATTGACTATGCTTAACACCTGATAGTTCTTTATTCACCTCTAGTGTGGCTTCTTGTCATATTCTTAAGGGCACTTTATCCCTGTTCTAAATAAAAAAAACAAACATTGAGCTTTACATTACTATATTTAATTACTGCTTGTCCAAATTCAAGTAATTTTCTCTTTTCAATGTTTATTTTCCTTTTCTGTTCCTGTAGTAAACAGTAATGGATCTTATATTCAGAATACTCGACATAAAATCCAGTTCAAAACATATTTTCACTTTTATGTCAAAATAATGTCAATAAAAATTTATTGCAGTACTGATGGAATGTGGTTTTGTAGTATGTTAGATAAAACGTGAGTTTTGTTTTGTTTATGATTGACTGAGAAGAAAAGGTTGAACCTTTCTGTTAATATCTTCTGATTTTACTGTATTATTTGTTAATTTCATTGATAGTATATATATATTCTATTCCAAAAGTGTTAAAATATATGGATATTTACAAGTTTATACTAGTGTATATCAAGAAAACATAGTTGAAAATCTTAAATTTTAACTTTATGTTAACAAGTTTTGTAAAAAATAGGATTTACTGCATGTTTACATAAACTTTATTTATCTGAGTTTCAAAGCAGTGTGATATAATATTAAGTTCTTCAGTTCCTAAGAGTTACATATAAACTTTCAGTTATTTAGTTTTTTCTAAACAGTGATATAACATTAAGATGTTTTCTTCCAAAGAGTTGCATATAAACTGTTATTATCTTTTATGAGTGTGATATAATGCTTTGTTTGCAAGAGTAACATATAAATTCTGTCAGACAGGTTTCATAAGAACATGATGTTAAGTTCTTTTGTTTCCAAGAGTTTATAAACTGTCAGTTATTTAGATTTTATAAATCAAAAGTATTGTGCTTTCTAATCCTTTAGTTTTTACAAGTTGTTTATAAACTGTACCAGTTATTTTACGTTTCAAAAATAATGAATATGGTACTGTTTAATCCTTTAGTTTTTAGAAGTTGTTTATAATCTGTACCAGTTATTTTAGGTTTCAAAAATCATGAATATAATACCATCAAATCCTTTTGTTCCCAAGATTTTTTAACAAACTGTCAGTTACTTTGGTTTTATAAATTATAGATATGATGCTGTCATATTATAGTATTATCAAAATCTTTAGTTCTCAAGAACTGTTTATGAATAATATTGTTTACTTAAGAGTATGATGTTGTCAAGGCCTTTAGTTCCCAAGGTTTTTGTTTTTTTAATAGTGTTTCAGTTATTTGGGTTGTTTAATTCTATATACATATATATTTATGCATGTTTATAAACTATCAATTATTTATGTATCCTGCTTTATAATTTAGGTCTGTATTGTAACAGTGAAATATTTAGGTTTCATAAATCGCAAGTATAATATTATCAAAATCTTTAGTTCTCAAGAATTGCTAGTAAATGATAAGAGAACAACATTTTTGAAGTCTTTAGTTCTTAAAGTTTTTGCAATAAAGTATTTTAGTTATTTGGGTTTCATAAGAGTGTGATACTTAAGGTTTTAATTCTTAAGATATATACAAATAAATGTGTGTGTGTGTCATATATGTTATCAATTACTTATGTATCCTGCTTTGTAATTTCAGTCTTAATATTAAACATAAAATGACGTATTCTTGGAGGTTTTAAAAAGTTTTTTTTAATTTTAATGAATATCATGCATAGAATCTTATTTGAGTAAAAATTGTAATTATGAAGCTTTACAATTAACTGAACATAAATTAATTACATGTTTGTAATTATAGCAGTAAAAACATAAAAATAAACTGCATTAACTCTGAGTTTACTTTATCAGTATTTATGTCTGTGGAATTTACTTATTAGGTGACCTTTAATACTGAAATGTTGGTTTGATTATTCCAGATTAAACAACAGTTTAGCAATCATATTTTGAGTTTTAAGAGTATTGTATGTTATTCATATTAGACTGTAGTCATAGTTGGAAAGAATACTCTAAGTTTAAGAATTATTGACAGAAAGATAGGAAATGACATTCAGGAAAGAAAAAAATACTTAGTGTGCTGCAAATAATCACTACAAACAACCATCAGTTTCAGAAGGTAAATGACTTGTGATAAAATAAATATTAATTATAAACATCAAGTATAATGACAGTGTTCCAAGAATACTAGAATTTAGTAAAAAATTTATGTGCATGATTGAGATAAAGTTAAATTAGATGAAAGAAAGTAATGATGGTTGATTATTTCTTCTTTTTTTTACGTACCTTGTGTATTTTTTGTATAAACTACAATGGTACTCTTTGGATCTTAAACATCTAAGGTAGTTTCAAACAGGCTATTTAAAGAGAAAGCTTATTAAGTTGACTAAACTTCTTGTTTTATTATTTAAGATGTATTTATGGTTTTAACACTTGAATTATGGAAAGAAGTGAAGGGGTGTCATAATAATTCTAGATTCTCTTGTGATCATATAGTTAAAGGGGTTGAGTAAGATATTTGAATATATTTGTTAAGTTGTGAAATATAAAAAATGAATTTAAATATTGATAGTAAAGTAAGCAACTAGTGTTATAAATTGATTTTAAATTAAAATAAACTGTTTTAACTGAACATTTAAAGTAGTGATTGTGTTAACTATGAAATATTAGACACAAACAGTAAGTGTAAGAGCACAGTAAAACAAATATAGGATCTCTGTGGCATCTCTTGGCTCTCTAAGATGCAATACAGATAGTTAGGGGAAATTTCCTCCAAATTTATCAAAACTGTATCTGTAGTATACATAGTTAATCAATGAGAAAACAGGCAGTAGAATGTAGAAGTATTTCAACTCCAATTGACAATTGCAGGTAGTATTATGGTAGTTTGACTTGGTAAAACATGCCTTACTAGCAGTTGCTAGAGTGTTAACCCTTTAGCTCAGTTGATGGTGTACTTTCCTGCTGTATGAGAGGTCTCAGATTTGATCTGAGTTGGGAAATATTTTTAAAAGAATTACCGAAGTACTCTGTGCATAAGGAAAGTATAATACAGTATAACTATCTCATGAGATAACTCATGTTACTTGGTTGGACAGTATAGAAAGGGATACTTCAAAGTGAATTTTCAGCATTATTTCAATTGGACTTGATTTCTGTTGTAAAAAAATAACTTAATTTTTTTTCTTTTAATAAAGTCAAATATTTATGCTTAAAGGACAAGAACCCTGCAAGATAGCCTTAGAACTCTATATTCGAGACCCTAACCCAATTATAGACATTCACAGTAACCAGTTAGCAACCCTCATAGAATTCACCACAATAAAGACAAACTTCATGTTCAACAACCAAAACTATATACAAACAAATGGCCTAAGCATGGGCAACCCAGTATCACCAGTTCTAGCCAATATTTTTATGACACAAATTGAAACACAAGCAATTAATACTGCATTACATCCACCACTATACTGGTACAGATATGTAGATGACACGGTTGCGGGATTCAAGTTTACAGAACACATACTTAATTTTTTCACTCACATTAACTCTATACATCCCAACATTAACTTCACATGTGAACAGGAAGAAAGCAATCAAATATCATTTCTTAACCTCAAAATTATAAGAACCAACACACAATTCAAAACAGAAATGCACTGAAAAAATCACCCATACTGGACTATACATTCCTTGGGACTCAGCACATGAAACAAAACAAAAACTCAACATACTAAGAAACCAGATAAACACAGCCATAAAACTATGCTGACCAGATAAAATTAACGATGAATTAGACAAAATAAAACAATACTTCATCAACATCAATAAGTTTCCTCCACAAACCGTAGAAAACATTATACGCACACACCTAGACAGAAAGCAAAATCAACCAACAAAAGTAAATATATCACACGAATCAAAAATTCACGAAATCATATACTGCTGTATACCATATATTCCTGACATCAGCAAACAAATAACCAACATTTGGCAAAAACTAGTAACAAAATATAACATTCCAGTTAACACTAAATTTATTCAAAAACCAGGCACAAAACTAAGGTCTATACTATGTAAGAAGTACACTGACAAACACCACACCAACATTATTTATAAAATACAATGTGATAACTGCCACGACTTCTATATAGGAGAAACAAGTACAAAAATGGAAACCAGATTCAAAGAACATAAAAAGTCACCTTCACACGTTTTCGAACACTGCAAGTCAAATGGACACAACATAACCATAGAAAACACTAAAATACTAAATAAAGAAACAAACGAAAAATTAAAGAAGCCTTACTTATACAACAACTTAAACCCAAAATAAACCAATATAAAGGAACGCCATTATACCTATATTAATATTATAGATTATTATATATTCAAACATCTAACCGCGCCCTCTACATTGCGACACTCAGTTATACAACCCCTTCCAAACATGTGGTCAGCTTCCGGTCAGTTACCTCTTTCTTTGTGAACCTGACGATGACCGAAGAAGGTCGAAACGTTGTTCGCTCTTCTATTTAAAATATTTTCTGAACCCAAACGAGCCGTTTTTACATATAAAATTCTCAACAAGTGGGTTTCTCGACATCACTGATTGATTATTAACACAATAACACTTGAAATTCAAAATTACAAGATAACAACCCTGTATAATACATTAAATAAAATACAGATTAAAACTGTAAGAATAAAAACATATAATAGATTCATAGGAAATTAACCCTTTATTTTCGAAGTGATTAGAACATTATTAAATATATTCAAACATGCCAAACAAAATTCCTTTCAATGGAATATAGTGAACAAAGTAAACCAAACGTGAAATGTGAGAGGTAAAAACCTGAAACAATTAAAAGCACCATTTAAAAAAAAAATTGAAGATGGTAAATACTGTAAATGAAATATGTAGAACTAAACCAAAACTTTTTAAACTGAACCAACATCACTAATTAACCCAGAATAATATATGTGGCAAAATTTCAAAATCTTGTTTATATACACATACACACGTAGAAATCATTAAATCCTTTAAAATGGAAAGAACATAAATTATTTAAAAAAAAACAACTTAGTATGGCCCTTAAGAGTAACACAGGAAATAAAACGCTTTTAATTTGAAACGTAAAATGATACACATAATAAATAAGTCCCCCGCTGGTACAACAGTAAACCTACTGATGTCCAACGCTAAAATCAGGCATTCGATTCCTCTCGATTGACTTAGCAGATAGCCCAATATGACCTTGATATAAGAAAACGCACACATACAATAAAAAAAAATGAAAACGTAATAAATTGCTGTACGTATATATATATATATAACTAAAACTAATGAAGAATGCTGAGATTTGAAATTTCCTAAGACCTCTTTGGTTGTGAAGACGAGGCTTCTGGGTTACCCAAGGGTGAAGCAGACTGTTTACCCACTGCCTACACAAGTCCAAACTTCAGAAGACTATAGAACTCCCTTGTCACGTTTTTTTCTGCCTCATCATCTAATGGGGAGAGAGAATTCAGATTAATGAGACCCAGATGCCTGTCAGTTTCCATTGGCATGGAATTTGAAAGCTTTTCAGGCTCCACATACTTAATGTAAAAAAATTATGCAAATCTATCGATAGAGGTCTTCCAATTCAATGAATGGCAGGTTACAATTTCAAGTCTGTAATGTCTTCATGTTGGTTTATAGACGGTGATGAGCTACTAAGTTATTGCACAAAGAAAACCTAAGGTTTTCAAAGATCAGACCAAGAGTGATAATTTCGTCTACTGCTCTGTAACAAGTTGGAAATATGTGAATACCTTGTTTTTAAGCTGGACAATTCCGGCAACAGTTGTGAAACGTAAAATATAACTATACATAGAAGTTTTCCACAATATACAAATTTCATTACTTAAAGGTAAATATATACTACTACAGCAAACTTAGCAGTCTTTTATAATCCTTTTAAAAGTATAACTACGCCACCTTAGTGTACGTTGACATATGGTGGTTGAATGCTGTTTATTCTTTCTTTAGATGAATAATGCCAGTGGTACTGTTATCTCGACTTCGTTCCTTTCCGCCTGTTTTTTTTTTAAGACGGGACTTCGTGAGTAGCATACAACTTCAGCTTATCGATCTTCTCAAAGCATTTTTGCTTCCCATCTTAATTTTATATCTTTTAGTTTGGTGTATTAAGAAACTATAGAACAATAAAAGGTTCACTCCGCCCAAATCTGAGAAGTTTTCCAGGCTATTCATTCAGACTTGTGTTCTATTTGCCGTCACGTCGCATGTTCTACCTTTCAGCCACATTTCCCATCTTTTGAGGTAAGAACTCGTGCCCATAAATTAATGGCAATCTCTACTTGTTTTATGCTGTAATTACAAACTACAACCAAAATTATTCCTATTATCGAATATACACTGCTGGTCAAAATCTTAAGATCAATAAACAATAAAAATGCGTTTTGCATTGCTGGACTCAACCATTTATTTGAGTAGAGCTTTGAAAGATGAAAATAAGAAAAGGGGAAATAAATGTAAAAAAAAAACTTTTTTAAGAATTTAAGAGGGAATATGTAAACACTATGAAATTAGTCTAAATACTAATTTATCAAAAGTTTAAAATAAAACCAAAAGTAGGAAATGTCCAACAAGAAGTTTCAGTAGTGAGTTCCACGACCGTCATTGTGGATAACTTCAAACATTCCCTTTTGCATGGTCGATATAAGCGTTTGCAGAAGACTGGCTAGAATGTTATTCCAAGTAATGAAGATGGCCTCACGAAGATCATGCACTGTCTGGAATTGGCGTCTATTTCTATAGACTTCCCTTACCATCCACTCCCAAACATTTTCAATGGGGTTCAGTTTGGGCGAACATGCTGGATGGTCCAAAAGAATTACGTTATTCTCCATGAAAAAGTCCTTGTCCTGCGAGATTGCAGCATTGTCCTACTGAAAGATCCAGTCATTTCCACACAAGCGAGGGCCTTCAGTAAATAAGGATGCTCTCTCCAACATACCAATGCAGCCAACTGCTGTTTGACAATCTTGCATAACTTGAAGTTCCATTGTTCCATGGACAGAGAAAGCACCCCAGATCATGATGGAACCTCCTCCACTGTGTCGTTTAGAAAATGTCTCCGGTGGGATATCCTTATCGTGCCAGTAATGTTGGAAGCCATCTGAACCATCCGCGTTTCATTTTTTCTCACGAGAGAACAAAACCTTCTTCCAATTTCCTTCCCATATTTGGTGCTTCTTAGCAAAGTTTAACCTGGCTGTTTCGTGGTGTGGAAGAAGGCGTGGCCTCTGAAGACGTTTAAGGTTTTTAAAGCCTTTCTCTCATAGAAGCCGTGTTATTGTTCTTGCTGCATTCTGCGTCCGTAAGGGCCTTAATCTGGTTTGACTATCAGCTGGTGTCTTGCCGGACAACCAATCGAATCCTCCTGCTCAACCCCGGCGAAATTTTCTTGGACCGACCACTTAAAATTCTCGTTCTGTATCCCTCAGGGTCTTTTAAAAAATTTGCAACAGCAATTTTACGAAGCCCAATCTTACCAGCGATGGCACGTTGAAAGAGACCTTGCTTTGCAGCTCGATAATTCTGCCACGTTCAAATTTTGTCAAATTTTTAGCCTTTACCATGTTTTTACTCAATGTAACATAGGAGATGTCAGTGGGAGATGTTGACGATGATAATACTTGAACACAATTGATTAAATTTTGTTACATGTTTACCAATTAAGACTTCGTTTCAGTGTGTTCTTAAACTATTGACCAGCTGGTATTTAGGCTAAATTCATGGTGTTCACATTTTCCCAATTAAAGCCTAAAAAGTTTTTAATTTTATTTTCTTTTTTCTTATTTTCAACCTTCGAAGCTCTACTCAAATAAGTGGTTGAGTCTAACAACGCAAAATGCATATTTTTTTTATTTATGTTCATTGCCCTTACGATTTTAGCCAGCAGTGTTTATCTATTTGAGTTAGAGTCAGGGCCTGGCATGGCCTAGCGCGTTAAGGCGTGCGCTTCGTAATCTGAGGGTCGCGGGTTCGCGCCAAACATGCTCGCCCTCCCAGCCGTGGGGGCGTTATAATGTGACGGTCAGTCCCACTATTCGGTGGTAAAAGAGTAGCCCAAGAGTTGGCGGTGGGTGGTAATGACTCTGCTGCCTTCCTTCTCGTCTTACACTGCTAAATTAGGGACAGCTAGCACAGAAAGCCCTCGAGTGGTTTTGTGCGAAATTCCAAAACAAACAAGCAAACAAATTTGAGTAAGAGCCAGTCCAATCACAGAATTATTTGGGTGTGTAATGCAAATTTGTTTTGAATTCACTAATAAACACTGATTGTGTAATTTACAGAAGAGCACGGATGAAAATTTTCCATCTGTAGATGGAAGTATGTCAAATTTACTTTTGTCAGGCATTATTACAAGCATAAATTTAATCAAACCTGAAAAATATATTTTGAGGTTTTAGGCTAAAATTATTCTAACTTTTGTTTCTCAAGTTCTTCTATTTTAATTTGTAAAAGAAAAAAAATCATTATTGAGTAACTGAGTGTTTATTGATGAATTTGGAACTGAGGTTTGAAAAATGAATCAAGCATACATATAAAAAAACTGAATATTGACGTTTTAAAAACGTAACTAGCCTTGTATAATTATCAGTTAAGTCCTTCTGTTAACATAAAAAGTTGTAATTGATTTCTGAATTTTTTCTTACAAAGTCAACATTTTTATCCTGGAAGTTGTGACAGAATGGCTTAGAATGCATTTAAGAATTGTTACAAAATGAGAACTTTCAGGCACACAGGTGGCCTCCAATTCTAGTTTAATCAAAATTATCATTGTAAGCTTTCACCCGCGAAATAGTTCAGAGCACTTCTGAATATTACCTCCGAACTTCATGTTTAAAGCAAAGCTGCAATACATCTAGCACACAGACTCTACCGAGATATAACACCTAAAAAAATCTAAATTATATCAGTGTTTGAACAAATATCTGCCAATTCAATACACACATTTATTGACATGACGTCAAACTTACCATTCGCTGCTACTCGGTTAAAATTTGCAAGGAAAAAAGTCTAAAGTTACTGGCCAAAGTGGTGTTTTGTAGTATAGCAATGGATACATAAAACTGAGTGAGTTTTTGTAGTATCTTTATCGACTAGGATCTGTACTTCACGTCCATGTAACTTCGTAAGCACTACAAAAGTGTACTTGGCTCTATGGATGTTAACATTACTTCCATAGCAAAAGAAGCTGACAGGTAGTGTTTGCTGCTTGTCTTCTCCCTTAGGCCTGTCATTTATCACTTGACCTGTACTGACGCCATTTGGATCCATGTGAAGGCAAAAAGAAATTATACTCACGCCCCAAATGATAAAATTGCCCAAAGCAATTAAGATTACGATGCTTCATTCATCCATGCCATTGTCACTGCATATTTGTGGTAACTGTGCCCCTCAGCTAGCAGTCATTCACGACAAAATTATTTACCATACACCACATGAAGATATGGTGCCACCTGTTACACCATCCCACAATTTTGTTGTTTTCAGTGCAGACTGTGATTACCATTGCAGGTTTTTTTCATTTCAGTAATTTGGTCAAAGCTTTAATTTTGTGCCTCGTTAGTATGGAAAATAGCTTCAATTAAAAACATTAAAGATCCATCAACAAAGGGGGCTGCATACACTCACTGAAGAGTTCCTTCATAAACTGCTTGAGTGTGATATCTCCTCTGTTAGCTGCCACCATTCTAATGTACATTTTTAAATTAAGTACACCAGCTTTACGTTGTATGTGGCAAAATTTTAATAGAAACCATGTTTAGAGTCTTGAATTATGCCCACTAGATGGTCTTTTTTTCTATCAAGTTAAATTGCGGAAGCAACTGAACTACATGAGATTGGCTTCTCAACTGATGAGTTGATTAGGCTAAAGGTATCATATTTTGCTTTGTTCCAGACCATACGAACTAAACAACAAACACGATCATTTATTCATTGGCCCTGTAACTCCATCTACGTGCCTAACAAAACTGCTTAAGGAAAAAATCTAAACACTCATTCACTTAATTTCTGATGGAGAGGTAATGCGTTTTTTTTTATTTAAATTAGAGTTGGAAATATCCTTCTTCAAAAAATCCTAAATTTTCCACAAAACTACCATAGATTGATCCTTCTTCATGATATATGTCCCATAAAAATAAACACATTTTTTTTCCCTAAATTTTTAGCTCTGTTTTTAAATGATTGACTCAATACTACACAATACCTTCCCATCGGGAAAATAAATAATAATATTGTAGCACGAACAGTAACTTCTGTGTGTATAATAACTTCTCTTTAATATTTGTTTAACTTTTTCTTATACACTAAAATAAAACTAAATCCAACTTCCACGGGGCCTGGCATGGCCAAGTGGATTAAGGCACTCCACTCGTAATTTGAGGGTCTCAGATTCGAATCCTCGTCGCACCAAACATGCTTGTCCTTTAAGCAGTGGGGGCATTATAATGTTACGCTCAATCCCATTATTCGTTGATAAAAGAGTAGCCCAAGAGTTGGTGGTAGGTAGCTACAGAATAATAAATGTAAATTTTTAACTGGCAGATTGAAGAAAAGGATATAGTTAACATCACCGACTTCCATATTTTGGACTAGATTACTGTTGTGTTAACTGAATATTGAGATTTTAACGTACGTTTACAGAATATTTATTGTCCCAAATTTTAGAGTACGCTTTTGTGACAGTGGAACATTAACACTGAACCATCAGCCTCGCAATTCGCACAAGCCAGATTTTAAAAGATAATATATAAAATCTAAACCAATCCTTTAGGATTTATATTTATTTCTGTTCCGGGTTTTACATAGTGGCATACAGTAACTAATATTATGAGACAAAACTGTATTCAAAAAATATCCTAATTTGTTCTTAATATTAGTTTAGAATTCAGTGGTTCTTAACCTGGGGGATCGTTTGAAGTTTTTCTGGGGTCACGGAAGGTTTGAGAATTATTGGGGAAATCACGGAGCAATTTGTAGTTTTTGTGGAAACGCGCTAAAGTGCGGCTGTTGAAACGCGTCGAGATGCTTGTTGCGCAACCACCTGTCTATTTTGAGTAAAAAAATTTCACATATTACAACGTTTTGAATTGCCTTAATTTTTCTAACTATAAAATATTAATACATCGAACTTAAAATTTAAATATCAAAGTTTCCATCGTATTTAGTATATTTTCTCATTATATATATATATATATATATATATTATATCAACCCTCACACTGAGTGAATAAGAAGGTTCTGTATGATGTTCAATAATTCAATAGATTTTGCATTTGTTTAGCACTTGTAGCATTTCTCAAGGTCATTTATTTGTAACATTTTCAATAAATTAGGATATTTAAATAGTTTTGTTTTATTCTACTATAACGCAAAGTTCACCATTAAAAAAATTATTATAGGAGTCACTATAATACCCTGGAGAGTTTCAGGGGGTAAGGCGATGAAAAAGGTTAAGAATCACTGGTTTGGTTTGTTTGTTTTGGAATTTCGCACAAAACTACTCGAGGGCTATCTGTGCTAGCCGTCCCTAATTTAGACTAGAGGGAAGGCAGCTTGTCATCACCACCCACCGCCAACTCTTGGGCTATTCTTTTACCAATGAAAAGTGGGATTCTAGTCATCACCACCCACCGCCAACTCTTGGGCTACTCTTTTACCAACGAAAAGTGGGATTGACCGTGACATTATAACGCCCCCATGGCTGGGAGGGCGAGCATGTTTGACGCGAGTCGGGCGCGAACCCGCGACCCTCAGGTTACGAAGCGCACGCCGTAACGCGCTAGGCCATGCCGGGTCCCACTGGTTTAGATTCTTCTTCTTAGATTCATTGAATGAAATAGTAAGCACTCTCTTAGACAATATATTTGGATCGAGTTAGAATTTACGAGTTGAGTCGCAATCTCGTATGTTTATCAAAGATCAGTCGATAATTTATTTTGTCAGCAACTACTGAATAATATATAAAAAATCATTTTGGGGTCAAATTATACTTTTTGAAATTCAGCAACTTGCAAAAGTTCGAGGTCAGTATATTAAGTCAGACATTTTACACTACTGGTACATTACATACATATGGCAGGCAGAGCTGTCACTCAGAATTAGGAGGTCTCAAAATTTTAATCAAAAGATTGGACTTCAGGTCAATAGGTTTTTTTTTTTATCGTCATGCTTTCGGCACAAAATGCAATAATTTGGATGTGTTTGTGTATAATCGTCTGTTACTTTACCAAATCCTAGCCATAAATTACTTAAATAATGCCTGTTTCCTCTTGTTTTCACTTAAATGAAAAAAATTATAATGTATGAAATATATTGTCACCTGTCACTGGGTGTGTGCTGTTAGGAGTTTATATTAATTTGTTGGAATACTTGGTGTGTTCTCGGAGGGGTAGAAAAATTATAAAGTTATTTGTAAAATTTTATAATTTTTAGCTTTCCTGTTAATGCAAAAAAAATTGAATTAATATAAAATTTACACTAACTGGGTAAATTTAAGGAACGAAAACAATTATAACGACAGTCATAAAGCTCGGAATATTTTTCATCTGAAGAAAACACATTTTCATCAAAACACATAAAAATAATTTTAAAAATTCAAATTAGCTGATTTGTTTTTGAATTTCGCTCAAAGCTACACGAGGGCTATCTCTGCTAGCTGTCCCTAATTTAGCAGTGTAAAACCAAAAAGAGGGCAGCTTGTCATCACCACTCACCGACAACTCTTTGGCTACTTTTTTACCAACGAATAGTGGGATTGACTGTAAATTATAACGCCCTCAGGGCTGAAAGGGCGAGCATGTTTGGTGTGACGGGGATTTGAACCTCTGACCCTCGGATTACGAGTTGAACGCCTTATCCCACGTGGCCATGCCGAGCTAATTCAAACTTAAAAAAAAAGTTTACAAAATCAGTAAGATAAGGGATAAGGAAACTTAAAGAGCAAGAGAAGACAATGATAAAATGCAATAGGTCGAGAAAGAAAGTATTAATTCATTATTTCACTTTCTTACTTAACTGTATAAAATTAACATGTTCTTGCTAATAATCAACTTCAATTGTTTATTCTTTCATGTTGTAAATCACATTAAGTGTCGAAGAGACTTTGCTATTTGAAAAATAAATCGATGATATTGGTGTAAGATACGCTCGTGATTGATGACACAAACATGTTTTGTAATAATGGAGGCCCATCATGGCCAGGTGGTTAAAACGTACGACTCGTAATCTGAGGGTCGTGAGTTCGAAACCCCGTCGCACCAAACATGCTCGCCCTTTCAGCCGTGGGGACGTTATAATGGTCGTTCAATCCCACTATTCGTTGGTAAAAGAGTAGCCCAAGAGTTGGCGGTGGGTGGTGATGACTAGCTGCGTTCCCTCTAGGCTTACACTGCTAAATTAGGAAAGGCTAGCGCAGATAGCCTTCGTGTAGCTTTGCGCGAAATTCAAAAACAAACAGTAATGGAATCGCTAATAGCGACGATGTTTGTTAGTTATTGTAAGCACTACATAAGATAGAGAAATAGAAAATTCATGAGGAAATTAAAAGTAAAAAAAGGTTTATGCACAAAGGGGAGAAGATAATATTCGAATAAGTGCGCATTTTTATTTTAAACAGGATTTTTTTCTTACGTTGAGCTATTATAGTTCAGCTATAAATTATAAATCCTTCTTTTAACTTATAAAAGTTCTAACACAACCATAGGCGTCGTCAGAATTGTTTGTTTATAATATGTCTGTTAGTTACGCGTACTTGAATATATGCACTCGTATTACTGCACGTGTTGTGATAGAATGCGATGATAAATATGTTAAAATAGCTATCTAAGGAAGTTTCAGTAATAAACTGGATGCTATATATTCACAACTTAATTAAAGTTTATGTATACGTAAGAATAATGTGAATGCAAATAAAAAAAATTCTAATAACTATTTTGCATTTTATTACATAATTCAAGGTAAATATACTATTTTTTTCAATCCCTCCGTTTAAACTCTGTATCGAGCTGTGTCGAACCGGATAGAAGCTTGTAGGCGTGAACGAGCAGCCACGACCTTCTGAAGTGTATTCACTTGCCTCAGCGTAAAGAAAATATGTAGGATTTATCGTGGCCAGAAGTGATCTTAAAATGTGGCATTTACCTCGTCAGTATGGTGTAGCACTGTATGGTACTTACGTATGGGCCGGGCATGGCCAGGAAGATACGGCTATTGACTCGTAATATGAGAGTACAAAAGTGGACTACTTCCTGCTTCACGTTAATTAATTCACAACTGATCAGATTCAGATCGTGTTGTCATTGTATTTTATGAAATGTTACTGAACGGGTCAATTTTGTTGCATCACAAGAGCTGACTTATTTGAAGAATATTGGAAATTAGACCCGAACATTACCATGTTTCAAATAAAAAAGAGTAATATAATGTAGAAAGAGAGCAAATGTTACTGATACAATACCAGTAAAACAAAGCATAAAGATATATATCATGACGGCTGAGCAGATGTTACTGATACATTACCTGTTAAACAAAGCATAAAGATGTATCTCATGACAGCTGAGCAGATGTTACTGGTACGTTACAAGTGAAACAAGGCATAAGGGTGTATCTCATGACGGCTGGCATAGATATTTATTAGTAAGTGTTAATATTAATACCAGACGTCCTGAGATACATTTGTACTTCAAGTGGGCTTCTCGGCGTCACGAAAGGTAGAAGTGTGTAGCCATTTTCGAAGTTAATACAACTTAAAGGACCGACGTCAAACCAGTATTATTTCTTTACAGTTCAAACTCTCCCCTTGCAAAAGAATCACTACCAGAACATGTGACCCTTACATGTTGAAGAGGTGTTATTGTTTGTTATTAAGCACAAATCAACACAAGGTTTCTAGCAGTATAAATCTGCAGACATACCGCTATGCCACTAGGGAGCAAGTGCATTTTTTTTTGTTTTTAATTTCGAGCAAAACTACTCGAGGGCTATCTGCGCTAGCTATCCCTAATTTTGTAGTGTAAGACTAGAGGGAAGGCAGCTAGTCATCACTACTCACCGCCAAATCTTGGGCTACTCTTTTATCAACGAATATTGGGATTGACCGTACTTTATAACGCCCCCACGGCTGAAAAGGCGAGCATTTATGGTACGACGGGGATACGAACTCGCAACCCTCAGATTATGAGTCGCACGCCTTAGTCCACCTGGCCATGCCGGGCCGATGTGATAGCTCACATAGCTCTTCGTTCATTATCCAACTAACACTGGGCACGTTTTGAAAGAAATGGATTGTTTCTTCTATTCAAGCTAATTTTAGATGGCATAAAACTTTCAAAACGTACTTTCAGTAGGTCTAATCATTAGAATTTCCTTGATAAAATGAGTACAGCTTTCAAAACTAGAATATTCTGAACATAAGAGGGCAGTGGTTGGTCTTGTAGGAACTGCCGAACAGGTTCAAATCTGCGACACCGATAAATGTTCGCCGTACTTGAAGCTGTAGTTGCGGTATAAGAATCACACTCATTCTCATAACGCAGACGATTAGTGATAGAATGCTGTTTAGCCTCCCAATGGCTCAGCGGTATGTCTGCGGACTTACAATGCCCGTGGTGGGCAGAGCACAGGTAGCCCATTGTCTAGCTTTGTGCTTAATTCAAAAAACA
Organism: Carcinoscorpius rotundicauda; assembly: GCA_011833715.1. Taxonomy (NCBI): domain Eukaryota; kingdom Metazoa; phylum Arthropoda; class Merostomata; order Xiphosura; family Limulidae; genus Carcinoscorpius; species Carcinoscorpius rotundicauda. The sequence goes on from CM022393.1 coordinate 32,547,375, forward strand.
AAACAAAACACAAACAAACAAGAAAGCTGTTGACTTCATTCCGCTAGGACTTTCAACATTAAGGTCACTATTGAATAGTCTTAGTAGTATTGTCATAAATACGAAAGAGGAAGAATAAAAAACAGGACAATAGAAAATCGACTTTCTTCATTGCAGCTTGGTTGCAAACATTAGCATCTTCAATATGTTATGTTTAAATCTTGAATAGAATTGTAAGTTTGACAAGATTGCATTGAAAAACTTAATTTAAAGTTTTAGTAGGTAAAGCCCGAAGATGTTTTATTAAATTAACCATGACAAACCAAAATTTAAAACATTTAGAAGACAGCAGTTGTGCGATAGACTTTGACAATTTTCTTTTTAAAGATGAAACAGACTGAAAACTTTAAACTTTTTTAAGGAATTGTCGAAGAGTTGGTAAATTTACAATCGCGAGAAAATATGTTTCTAACTGTAATAAAATAGTACTGATGAAAATGTCACTTCAAATATGATGCGATATCTTATGTTACTGACTGTATGCATACAAAAGATACTTAATAAAGACTTGTTTGTTTCTGAATTTCGCACAAAGCTACACAAGGACTATCTGCGCTTGCCGTCCCAAATTTAGCAGTGTAAGACTAGAGGGAAGGCAGCTAGTCATCACCACCCACCGCCAACTCTTGGGCTACCCTTTTACCAACGAATAGTGGGATTGACCGTTATATTACAATGCTTCCATGACTGAAAGGGTGAACACGTTTGGTTTGACGTAGATTCGATCCCGCGACTCTCAAATTACGAGTCGAGCGCCAAGACTTTTTTGAAAAGTTGTCGTCATATGCTTAGAATTATATTTGCATATCCCATGAAGATGTACGAATACGAACCACAATCAAAATCCATATTTTCTAAATCCTCGTGTCATTAACTCTAAAAGACATTTCCATAAGTTCTTGCAAAAACCCACTCCCCGTGGCGGGAAGATAAATATAATTTATTCTGTAGCTTTGTATTTAGTTGCAACCAATCAAACATAAAATCTTTTAAAGATCTCGTGTTGACATAAAACGTAGATTAAAATAACTATATTCTGTCTCACAAAGACCATCCTCTAATTTGTTATTGTGTTGCAATATTCATTTACAAATTATTTAATGTCCTGCTTAAAAATTTTGTAAAATCACCAAAACAACAGTAATAAATATGAAACTGTAAACAAAAACAATGAAAAAGCGAGGAAAATAATACCTAACATAACAAATGATGTTAAGGGAACCAAAGAACCTATTGGTCCATCTGGTTTTCCCACACTCTAAGCCAAACTAAAGCTGTTAAAAAACACACTTTAAAGCCAACTTTCATCATTCATATATATGAATTAAATCTATCAAGCTTTCTTTTAAACTCACTCAAACTTACTGCCTCCACAACATCCGAAGGCAACCAACCCACTGCATAGGCCAACCACTCTATTTGTAAAAGAAACATGTATTGAAGTGGTTGTATTCTAGTTACATTTGTTTCAATAATTTTATGCTTTAATATTGCATTAAGTGTTTACCTTTAATTTTTTAAAATTATTTTTACCTTCGAGAATCTTCTACAAATTTAGTGAATTGACGATAATTTTACAGCACACATTTAACATTATAAGTTACATGCATTCTCAATATAAATTAAACTTATTTTACTTTAGTTAAAAAGGCTTAAATTTGTTTGTAAGTTTGTAAAACTTTTGTATGCAAATTATTATTTGTAATAACCGTTATTATAATTTTTTGTTGTTGTTTCTATATTAAAATATACTTGTTTTAAGAAAGAAAATTGTGTGTATCAATGTTTTAGTAAATATTATAAATTTGATACATGTCGACATTTGTTTGTGTGGCATTAAGCACAAAACTATACAGCGAACTATCTGTGCACTGCTTATTAAGGGTACTGAAACCCGGATTTAGGGGTGTGAGTCCACAGACCTGCCATTGGGGGTATATTGACATTTAAATAATTTCTAAAGCTGAATGAAGTCGGTTTCAGACAATTTGAAATCGTAATACGTAACATAACAATTGGAAACTCGTCCGAATTAAATTATAATACGTAACAGCAGTAAGAAAAACTAACGCATCGTTAACAGAAGAGTGTTTTATGTAATCATCGCTACAAGTCCTCGTAATACAAGTCTCAGAAGTGATAGCTTTAGAAAATAAGTCAAGAACATTATTCGGATTTTCATGAGTGATGGACTTTGATATATTTCAGTCATCTTTATTTTTGCTTGCAGTTTTTATCTGCTAACTCGTAACAAGTGACACGCCACTAACCCAATTCATAAGATTATGATAAACGTGACTTTTTTTTTTTAATGTTTGTGTTTTCTTATAGCAAAGTCACATGGGGTTATCTGCTGAGCTCTGGGAATAGAACCCCTGATTTTAGCGCTGTAAATCCAGAGGCATACCGTTGTACTAGCGGGGGGCATTTTTGAAATGAGATCATGTACTTGTTTATTCAACGCCACTTATTTAACGAAGCCACAAGTACAACTTTAAGTCAACATTCACTTCAGTATTATCCCTGAGTCAACACTGATGGTATCATCAGTTAACAAAGTGAAAAACACCAGTATTCAAGAAAATGTAAATACACTTAGCTTTATAATAGTTGTTTTTATATTTAAAATGGTGCGATATAAACAACACAAAATATTTATAATGTCAAATTTACAACAATCTTATTATTATTACTGAATATTTTAAAGTTTAGAACACATAAAATAACAGCGCAAGTTATATTTTCAAGTTATTTTTTTGTTGTTGTTGAATTTCGCTCAGTAGTTACTCTAGGACCATTTGAGCTATTTGTCTCTAATTTAGAAATGATAGGGTAGGAACAATGCTGCTATACAACATCACTCAGCCTTAGTTTTGAGATAATGTCAGTGGTGTAATGGAAAAACTGCGGGAGCGCCAACTAAATCATAATCCTTGGATTATATATATATATTTACACATAAGCTGTATTTCAAGAACCTAATTTGTTTATAATTAACGTACTTATCAATTAAGTTTATATAATGAGCTTGTATTACTTAGTTGTAATGATACACTTGATAAATTATATGCAGTTTATGTAGCATCTCCACGTCCTAAATATTTGTTGTGTATGTATTTATTTTCAAGTCAGCATTTTAAAATATGGATTTTATTATTTTAAAATACTATGAAATATCTAAATTTTTATATCTGTTTTACAGTTGCTTATATGGCCAGGTGGATTAAGACGTTCGACGTGTAATCTGAGGGTTCCAGGCTCGAATCCCCGTCACACCAAACATACTCGCCTTTTAAGTCGGGGACGTTATAAAATTACAGTCAATTCCAGTATTCGTGGGTAAAAGAGTAGATCAAGATTGGCGGTGGGTGATGATGACTAGCTGCTTTCCCTCTAGTTTTACACTGCTAAATTAGATATGGTTAGCGCAGATAACCCTTGAGTAGCTTTGAGCAAAATTCAAAACAAATAAACAATATAGTTGTTTATATTTAAACACACAAACACAAAAAGGTACAGGACAAATGTTCTTCTTTCACTCAGCCATTGAGTATTCTAATTCGATTCTTGGAACATTGTTCCCTCTCATAACAAATATAAAGTATTTATTTTTTATCTCAACACAATATCGTAGAATAAACACACTGTCGTGAGTATATAACATACCCCTTTCTAATAAAACACTGTGCACATATGCACATTTTTTGTAAAATTGGGACAACTCGTGATAACTATATACTATTAATCATGAGCATTAAATTCATAGATAAATAATACATTACTCTTTCATGAAATAATTCAACTAACAAATATTTATACATTAGAAAGTGTAGATATACTACTTCGACTACAATTTGTGTTTCAATAAAAGTTGTGCATACAGCATTGCTGCAACATTTTCCACTTTTGTAAATTTTCATAAGCATGAACTATACAAAAATATATCAACTAATGTTGTTCAGTATTTTAAAACGTGTACACTGTTATTTGAATTTTTATAATTTATTTATTTCATTAATATATTTTCACCTTTGACGTCTAACAGTGCCACAACGGTGTCACAACTTGTAATACATAGTGTTGTAGATTTCATCAATGTGGATTTTCTGGGTCAGTGTTACGTAATTATAAATTCAATCTTGTTCAGCTTTGGGCCAAAATTATGAAACATTAACCACTAATATGTTAATCTTTTCTTGGTAGGACTATATTATTTCCTGCACGTTACAGATCTTTAAACTGATTGGTGATTATCTCTTAAGGGATTTAATAATTTTCTGTGATGCAGATTTAAAAAAAAAATATTTTGACTGCAGGGGTCTGTACAATTTGTTTGTAAACGCAACATTGTGTTTTAAATATGCAACACGAATATATTGTTTTTGCATAATCCTACCTAGATAGTGTTAACTGATATATGATTGAATAAAATTTGAAACTGGTACACTCATATATATATTTTGTGACTTCCATATAAAGTAGTATTTGTACCTGTTCAGTGAAACTTTATACAAGAACTTCAACTGTGAAAAGAATCACGTGACGCCTATAGTTACATCCTTACTCTTTCGCCTGCGTTGGAAGCAACTGGTAGGCTTCTCATAAGTGGCCATTATGCTTTTTTTTAATTATTATTTGGACAGGGCCTACCACGATGAAGATATTTTTCAACCAATCCCAGCATTAACATGAATATAACTGTTCAGTTTTCTTAAAAACAGAGCTTTTTGAATTCGGTAACGGGTTTACTCACTTTCAAGATAATTCACTGCCATAAAATCTGTTGTAGTTTTGGATTAGAGTTCTGATGTGGATAGTGGCTTTATGAACATGATTGAAAAAACTGGTTTTCCCTTCGCTTTACATAATGGGCCTTGCCGAACCTCGTGACTGATGGAGGGAATGTGTTTTTCTTAAAGAATTTTGTTTTGATCTTGTGATTTGAGAATTCATAATCAGAAAGAATGGTTGGAGATGATGGCGATTTGAACTTGAGGTGTGTATATTTTCCTCCATATGTGTGAGAACACAAAAGATGCAATATTAGTAATGTTAATGTGTAAAATTATGTGTGTCTAATACTAAAAAAAATCGCAGATTTCAATTAATCATAGTTTCGTATTACATATTTTCTTTTTGCCCTGAAAAGGACCTAACATACAAACAGTTAGGGAAAATACGTTCAGTAAGGAGGAAGAGGTCAAAGTGAACCTGACCCTCCAGGGCAAAATACTCAAATACCATTGACCAAGGGAATATTTTCTTTGTAGCTTTAATTTTGGTATTCTATACAAGGAATGCCGTTGTGTAAGCAAACGATATCAAAATATGAACAATGCTGTTTTTATACGACAAATTAAACTTCATTACTAATTTATTTTGAAAGAAATTCCTTTTTTTATTTATGTTATTATTCACATCCTTATATTTAAATTAAAGCATAATTAATAATGGGAAACTTGTTATCCATATCGAGTTAAGGTATGTTGCTTTAGTAGTAAATGTACATACTGAAACTTCAAGCTATATCGTTTCTCAATAACTCATCTAGGTGGTGGTACATGGTTAATAAAGCTTTAATTTAGGTAAATTGTTTAAGAGTGTGAAAATTGGTTAGTAAACAAAACTAAATCACCATGTATTATTATCCCTTTTTATTTTCCTTTTATCATATATTGATTTTATTTTGTTTCAGGGAAGGACTTCTGTTTGGTATGGGAGATCCATTATTAGATATTTTAGCCCACACAGATGAAGCATTTCTTAAGAAGTAAGAATAAACTAAAATTACTCTCACTAATATTAAAAGCCATGACAGTATTAATTTAATGGTGATGGTGGATGTTTAAAATACTCAACACATTCCTTACTATTTCATGCTGAAACTGTTTCCTGCCAATTTTATAACAGGGGATGCAGTAAGAACAATGTCCCCTGCTAGTCCAGTAGTAAGTCAATGGATTTACAATGCTAAAATCAGGGGTTCAGTTCCCCTTGGTGGGCTCAGCAGATAGCCCAATGTGGCTTTGCTGTAAGAAAACACCCACCCACAGTAAGAAAAAAAGTGTTTTTTTTTCTTCTTTTTTCTTTAACAAGGAAGAATATTTCACAGTATGAGTTTACATTGCTTTAAATAATCCCTGTCAGTAAAACTTTAGAAATCATAAACTTTTCTACATTTTACTTGAATATGATTCAAGAGCTTAGTGTCTGTTTCTGGGCCCTGCATGGCTAGGTGGTTAAGGCACTCAACTTGCAATCTGAGGGTTGTGGGTTTGTATCCCCATCACATGAAATATGCTCGCTCTTTCAGCTGTGGAAGCATTATAATGTCACAGTCAATCCCATTATTCATTGGTAAAAGAGTATCTCAAGGGTTGGCAGTGGGAGGTAATGACTAGCTGCCTCCCCTCTCGTATTACACTGCTAAATTAGGGATGGCTAGTGCAGATAGCTCTTGAGTAGCTTTGCACGAAATTCAAAACAAATCATCTGTTTCTGTCTCGTGATATTAGGTGAATCAAAATAAAGTGAACATAAAATTGGTCCTTTTAGCAATAAATACTCAAAATTTTCTGTTGCTCCATAAGTTATATATAAGGGATATAACTGTTTAAAGTTTCGTTATTTTTAAACTTGAAATTTTTTTCGTACCAAGCATTGCTTGTCTAGTTTTATTTAAAACAAAAAAGAAGAAAATCTTTGAAAGTTTGTTGTCTTACAAGAGTATATGCCTTGTTTGACTTATTTATAGGGTTATACTTAAATTTTCTTAAATTATGTATCATTTTATTTTAAAAAAGAATTTTACTATTGTTGAAAAATTTCACTGTATGTCAACCATTAACATTTTTTTAACTTTTCAGGTATGATTTAAATCCCAATGATGCTATTCGTGCAGATGAAAGACACACATCGATGTGAGATTCTCTCTTGTTATTGAACACTTCTACATAATATTTGCTGCACATAGCGTGAATTTCTTGATGACAAGAAACCCACTTGAAATAAAAACATATCTCAAAATGGCTGATATGAATATTAACACTTTTATTGATAAGGTCAAAACATTGTTCTCTGCTTATCAGTAAAAGTGTTAATACCCATACCAGCCATTCTGAGATACATGGGTTGAATTTATCATGGATATTGTTTTTATAACAAAATTGTATTGTCGGAAATTAATTTAAAATGTTATCTTTTGAGTACGTATAAAATGCACTTATAAATTCATTGCAAGCATCAGTTTGTTACAAACTTACTCAAACCTTTTTACGGTATTTATTGTGTTTGAAGTTATAAAGTACCCATGAATATTGGTTGGGAACTCATTCAAATAATTTTAGTCTCACATAAGCCATTTCATTGTAATTTCTCTTCATTATAGGAAACTTGCAAAAATTAATTTTAATAGTGATAAATGCTCAAAAAACATGAAAATAAAGTACTTATTAAAACTATATCAGTCGTGGTTCTAAATTACTATTTCAAGGCATATGATCAAGCCAGAATATTAAGAATGATTTATTTTCTTAAGGAAGAACTGATAGGTGTGCCTTCCTCTGACAAATTTCCATAATGCATACCTTGTTACTATTTTTGTTAAACCAGTTGATTACACTATGTAACACTAATTTTGTTCCTGAATAGTATGTGTTATTTCTTAATTGCTTATGTTGTAAAAGTACAGAAAATGGCCATTATTCCCTTCAAACTTTGCTTTTGTGACCTGGATAATAAAATTTAGAAATCTATTTTCTATGTAAAAATGGGCAAATCTACACATTTTCATTCACATAAGGTCTGAATGAAACAATATATGATTCAAGATTTACAGTATTTATGATAAAATTATCCAAAAATGTTTAGAAGTGAGTAGTTTTTCGAGATTTGCGACTGTAATATAAATCATTTTCACGTATCACCCCCCAAATATAGTCTCCAATCATGCTTTCATTATATGCTCCCAGGTCACAAAAGCAAAGTTTGAAGAGAAAAATAGGTTTTTTCCATTTACTTTCGGCATAAGCAATTAGGAAGTAACACTTTCTGCCCAGGAACAAGAAAAAGCAAAAACTTCATGGTGTTATCAAAGAGCTCTGTTTAAATTAGTTCAATTATGTAAGTGCATATAACTTGCTTATTAGTTGCTTCAAGTATATGTTAGTTAAAACAACTAAGATGGCCTACTTTCTTAAGTATAAACTATAAATTTCATGCGGCTGACTTTTGGGACTTATTTTTAATGTTCAAAGTTATTGTGAAGTACACATTACAAATTATTTAATTTATATTGAAACATATCAAATCATAAAAATGTCTTAACTGTTAACAAAGCATACACATTATTTGTGATTCATATTTTTGAATAACATGGTTTTAATGTAATTTTTGCTTTTTTTTTCAGCTACCAGGAGATGGTCACTAGATATCAGGTTCAGTTCATTCCAGGAGGAGCAACACAAAATACAATGCGTGTGGCACAGGTGCCATTATTAAGATAGTTGTTTATGACTTGCATGGCATAACAGAAATTTGTCGAAAATATAACTTAAAATATTTTCAAGAAAGTGTTTTGTTTACGTCTCGTGGAAAAGTTACTTGTGTGAAGATAAACATCTAGCAGATAATTGTTTTTAAGTTCCTCTTGTCATTAATAGATGTTGCATAATGTTTTACTTTTACAAACCTTATACATAAAATAATCCTTTGAAAGACTTATTTCAAATTAAATATTAGTTTTTCATTTAATGAATTTATTTTTTGTATTTAGTGGATACTTCAGAAACCTTATATTACCACCTTCCTTGGATGTATTGGAAATGACAAGTTTGGGAAGATACTTACAGAAAAGACAAGAGAAGTCGGAGTAAATGTTCATTTCCAAATTAGTGACGTAGAAGCAACAGGAACTTGTGCTGTAATTGTCACTGCGAAAGGATCAAATAGGTTTGATGTTTGAATGTTTACATAACATGACTGCTAATTATTCATAGTATCTTTATTGTATTTAATGGAGTTATTTTACTTTTTGTACTGATACACTAAAATTGAATTGTAAACTAAAAGAACTGAGTTATTTGGGCCATAGCAACCAGTCAGGGCATGGCTTGATGACTATGTTTTTCATGACTTGTATAGCTATAACCTGTGTATTTAAATTTGCTTCTTTGAATTCAATATTTCAAATATTTTATGTGTAGAATGCTTTGCCACATTGTCCAGGTATGGCAGTGGTTACGATGAGAAACATAGAGGATTAGCTTTTTATTGAATTCTAGAAAATTTTCAATGTTTTATTAATTAGATTATTTTAAGATTACAATAGTTAGGCTATTTTAAAATTCTAGTTATTATTTACTTTCCATGATTATTTAGGTAGTATGCTTAAATGTAAATAAAACAAAGTGCTATTTAGAAACTTATAAGATGAGGCAGAGCAGGAGATCTCTTGACATCATGTTTCTGGCACTCTTTATCTTGGCAGGCATTCATCCTTGAGCTTGTGTTTTAACCAGAACAAACTGGAATACAAAGCTAAAATGAATATTATATATATGAATTAGTAGATAGATAATCCAATTGTAGCATATTAGAAGGTATTTGTATTGAAAAATAAGGCCTATGTATGACCTTAAGACAGTTTCTGTATTTGTATTCAGACAATTGCATGCAAAAACTTGGAAATATTAGATGGGGGGGAGCAAGGAGCTATATCCCCAGATCTGATAGTGATAACTAAATATTTATTAACACTAGTTATCTGATAGAATTTAATATTTTTGTAATACATTTTTTTAAAAATAGTTTCAGTTAGGTTACACCTGAAAATTTTAGCATTAAGATAATACATACAATGCTTCTGAAACAATATTTAGTGAAACAATAATACCATGGTTGAACCAACTGTACATTACAGGTCTCTGTGTACAACACTTGGAGCTTGTAAAATGTTCACTAAAAATCATTTAGAAAAGCCTGAAAATAGAGCTTTGATGGAAAAGGCAAAATATTTTTACATTTCGGTAAGTATGATTGATTAGGACAAGTGTTAATTATTAAACTACATATTGTATGAAGACAGTTGATTACTGAATGAAGTTTGATTGACAATAATGTTAAGAAATATATATTAGTGTGGTAATTATTTTAATAAATATATTTATGATGATTATTAAATAATCTGTTACATGATGCTATTTTTATTAGCATAGTCATGCCGTGACATAGGCTGTTGATTTAAATGTTAATTGGGTTTCAATAAAACATGCCCATATATTAGAATCTTAACTTATTTTGAAGTAGGTTTCAGTAAATTTGTTTAGTAAATTACCAGAGGAAACTTCTACTCAGCTGTAAGACTTTAATTTTCACTCTAAATGAATAAAATGATATTGTGAAATATCACTAACTCATACCAGTAGTTCCATAAATCATCCAAAAGTTGTATCTTACATGTATTATTATTTTGATATTTCAGAGCTTTCTTCTATCAGTGATATAACTCAACAAAAAAAATAAATTATTTTGCATGACATTTTAGTACCCTTCATGTAGCTCAAATAATAGAAATAGAATTATGTGATCTTTCAAACATTGTGCTTTTGGATTTTCTTTAAGTTATTCATTTGTAGATGTAAATAATGTATACTTAACACTTGTCTGATTTTATTATAAATCACCATTATATAGGAATTTAGAGGATGTTTCATGTGTGTTTTTCGAGAATGGTAAATAAAGTGTTTTAAAAATAACTTCTTGGAAAAGTCAAGACATTAAAGATTTTATTACATGATGAATTTAGGCCACTTATTGAACAGTTTTTATTGAATGAATTTTAAACAAGTTACTTTCCCAATATGAAATTCAGTTACAACATGAATGTTAAATGGTTAAAGTGCTCAATTTTATTGTACACATTTACTCACCAGCATATATGAGTGGTTAATATTTTTAAAAATGTTTTTCAGATATAAACATACCATTTTATGGTAGCCTGTCATAAAATAAAACCAATCATAAGTAGACTTGCATCTACAAGGTTAAACACTTAGTTGTGTTTATGATTTACCATTAAAAATATAACTTTCCTTAGGTACTACAATTTTTATAAGAGAGATGAATTAAAAAATGCCATTAGAAAATGCATTGATGACTAGTTCATATAAAATATCATAGATGGCAGCAAGCTCAAAATATTTAGTTTGCCATCATTTGCATAAATCAGGTCTGATTATTTCACTTACAAAGAGTTCTGCACTTCTACCTATTATTATTACAGGGCAAATAACTTAGTTCTCAGTTTGCCCCTGCAGAAGTAAGGCCTATCCTTCAAAAGCACTTTGGTTGTAGGGTTTTTATCATCTTGTATCATAATCGTGTATGCATTCAATATTACATATTTAGGTGTGTGTGTGTATATATATATATAAGTAAGTAATAGTTTTTGTCATTATATGCACATGTACACAAATACACACACACATGCATTAGAGGAGTCAGAGATTTACTACATATATATAATATACAGAGTTGCCAACCATTACAATTTGAGTGTAATCATTACAATTTTGGTGTACACATTACACTATATGCTCATACAGACAAATATTACAACTTGTTGCAACTCCCAAATTATTATATGTCATATAGGCCTATACAATAAAGTGATAAATTGTTCCCCCATGGCTTGAAAGGGGTGAAAAGAAAATTTCTAGTGAGATACAAATAAATGTCGATAATAAATAAAAGACATAGTCCAAATGGTTACTTGCAATAATCATGTTTGTGCTTGAAATAATAAAACATATTTGTATCTCCGACGTCTACCAATAGTTTGAGTGCAGTGCTTCTCCATACTGGGTATGTGGGGGAATCCATAGTTACGTTGTCAGTGCTTGCGTAGATCGGTATTTCTTGTTTTCTAAGCGACAAAGAAACACCAATGTGATCGTTCACAAGATGGAAAAAAGAGGCCTTGTTCACCAGATTGTCTTGTTTCTGGCAAATGTAAAAGGACTAAAACTGTGAATCAAAAATTTAGAAGAGTATAGTGCAAAAAATCTGGTCATTGCATCAAAAGTTAGTGACAGTCATGCATTTTGTACAGTTTGTCACACCGATGTTTTTTCTGTGGCACATGGTGAGATAAACGATTGTTCCAGACACACAAAATTGTCATCTCATCAACAAAAAGCTGAGGTGAAGATAAAAATGGTGCAGATAATGACATTTATGAGTAAGAATTCAGAATATGAGACCATAAATGCAGAAGTGATGTTCATGCAATTTGTAATTACTGATAATTTATCCCTAGCTGTAGCTGATCATGCAGGACATCTGTTCAGAAAAATGTTCCCAGACTCTGCTATAGCAAAAATATATGGCTGTGCTAGAACCAAAACTACAGCCATTGTACAAATGTTGGGTTGTGAAGATGACAAAATGATTTCAAGCATACTTACTAACAGTGTTTACAGTTTAGCCACAGATGGATCCGCAGACATGGATGACTCAAAACTGTATCCAGTGGTTGTACGATATCTGTACAGTCTACAATCATTATGTTCAGTCATTTGAAATAGTTAGCATCTCTTTATATATATTGTGTGTGTGTACACTTATTCTGTACATAAGACAACTGAGTTTTGTCAATATATATAAACACACACACATATGCAAGCATAAAAAATAAATTTTTCCTTTTATGTAATCACAAACATAAAAGCTCATTTTATGTAAACTATATAAGGAATCTAGAGATCTTTAGAATTACTCTTTGACAGAATAGCTATGGAATAAAAACTAACATTGCAGCATACAAGGTCTAAAAAATGCTAAGCATTTCATTATTGAAATCTTTCATAAAATTTTTCAGAGTAAGGGTTAGTCAAGTCTCATTTTCTGAAACGTGATTAAGAACATGACAGAGTTGTTTTTTGTAAAGATTCATTTCTTCCTTTTTTGTTATTAATTTTTATATAATCAGTTTCTCCTGTCTCTGTTGAAACTGACTTGTCAACTGGACTTATGCTATTGTACTGCACTTCCAGCATTTTTGACCAGTAGCTATCCCTTCGACTTGTGGCTGTTCACTTGCACAATGGTTGTTTCTTTTCTAAAGATGGTTACTTTGGTGAAAGTTAGGCCAACTACTCTTTCTTTTTAAATATTCTGCCATCATATTACAATACTGAACTGCCACTTGTTCTATTCTGTTTGTTAATTGTGTATGTCTTCCTACAAGTTTTATGTGTTTATATTATGAATCATTCTTTATGTTGCAAATGTTTGTTTTCAAGTGCAAGTATTTGTTAGTGTAAATAAAAGTTTAAAAATATTTGCTTGTTCACTTTATTAGAGTTTACAATATTATATCACAAAACAATGGCCAAATTGTTTATTCTGATATATTTTTTACAAAGCTACATAGTTCAACCTCACAAACAATTTGGATTTATATTTGTCTTTATCAGGTAATATAAAGAATATTAAAAATACATTACTAAAATACAGGGTGTTCAGAAAATCTCTGTGCAGTTTTGTAATCATATTTCATTCAGTCTTTTTCAAGCCAGCAACTGATAGCAGTGTTTAGAAACAAAATAAGAAGGATCCAGGCCTGTATTGATGCCAATGGGGGTCACTGTCAAAATTGTTTATAATTGTCATTCATATTTACCTCCTGTATTCTATATTGAAACATGTCTATTAATAAATATATAAGTGCACAGTGACTTTCTGAACACCCTGTAGTTTAGAAATACTTTTCAATATTCTGGAGTTATTTCATTGTGTTATTACAAATAATATTTTTAATTAAAAAATAATCTCCAAAAAGTACAATTGTTTACTTTCAACCAGTTTTGAACTGGGCTAGTTTTTGTGATGCCAGTTGGGCTTTTTCTGGAATCTTAATTAAACATCTCACAAATTGCTATGTATAATGAACTGCAAATGTAATTTTTTTTATTTTACACAATCATACAAACTATTTTGTGATGATTTTATATGCGTTTTTAGTTTTATATTATTTATTTTCACTTCATGTGTTGAAGATATTTTCCAAAAATTGTCACTGTTGGAATTTTCATTAAAAAAAACTAGCAAATTGTTTTATAAAACAACTTATTACATAGTTATGAATATTCTTGGATTTTTTTCATGCTTTACATAATTGTGTTGTTTGCCAAGTTTTATTTATCTCTTTGCAATTTCTCTTTTTTTCATTTATCTATAATCATGTTGGTTTCCAGTTGTACAGTACTAATTAGACAGTGCAGTTGTAATTTGCCTCAAGCATATTACTTGAACTGGCTCTCTGTAAAATGGGGCACTTCCAATTAGATCTCAGTTGTAGGGATAATAGATTTTGTGTAACATGTAAACTGAAACCAATATTACAAATCACTGTGATCTTACTATGCAAAGTTGGCATTTTTACAAATGTAATTATATATACGATATAAAAAATGTTAATTTTTATAGCACGAGCACTCTAAATTTTGAAACTAGCATGTATGAATGTGGCTAAGAAGGAATGTTAACACAAGCATTATTTTCAACATGGTAACAAACTGTTGATAATAGCTTATTAAGCAATATCTTTCATGCACAATAAAGTTTACACTTTCTTTACTTGAAGCATTTTGAATTTATATTACAAGGTCCATCTCAAAATACAGGTTTATTATATTCACAACATGTCTAGACAGCCTTTTCTGTGCTAGTGAAGTTGTATAAGCTTGCCTATTGCCGAACTAAACATCAGAAAATAATCTAAGTTTTTAGTTTTACTTTATTTATTTTTAGTGCTCTTAACTAAAAGGATTTGTAATAATAATTCAGATCCAATACCATAAATCTAGCTTTACGATATAATATTTAATTTGCATGTAATCAGGGCCAGATTATTTATTAGGCACAATAAGCACAGTACCTGCAAAACCTATGTATCCAATGAAAAGAAAATTTTCCTGAAAAGTTAGTTTTAGAGGGCCAAATAATAAGCATAAAAACATGAAATACACATTTTACTATAGAAACTTTATTACATCTCATTTTTGTATATACACATTTGTTTGTGTACTTACATTCACATAAATATACAGTCAATATTTAACTACAGTGTATTAACACAGATAAACAGCAAGTATACATTATTTATATATAAATACTTGAATTTCAAACCAGAATTTATAATTTACATACATATAAATTATCCAACTTGTGGTTTAACTTGTACAGCTGGTAGGGCCTATGAACAGAAGGTGCCAATTGAACAATTCTTACTACAGGTAAGCTGGAGGATCAGCAATTTAATTGTGTTTGTTGTCTGTTAGCAGCAATAATTTTTTGTTCCTAGTTTTTTTTCTATGGGTGCTTGTAAGCATTCCTAAATATTAGCTAGTCCAGTTGTTGAAAAACTTTAATAATAGTGTACAAGTTCTAATAGGAAGAATTAGTCAAATGCCGCACAAGATCTTTTTCAATGCAATAGTGATAGTACTTTACACAGGCTCTGCCTTTAAAGTGGATCACCAATTAATTGCAATATAACATATTTATGCACTTATGCCATCTATTGGTTTAAATCAGTCATAGTTGGCTCTGAAGGAAAACCTTAACAGTTTTATTAGTTTTTGGAAGATAGGAAGAGTGAACACTTATTGCATAAGAAATACTTCTTAATTACCAAATCTTTGTTGATAGATATAAACAAAAACACATTGGACTAATTACATGACCAACTCTTAGTTTTGAACACTGTGCCCTTAATAATAAATTTAAATTTGAGTAAATGAAATAATGTGTAACAAAACAGTATGGTAAGAAATGTAACTCTGATTGTATCTTCAGCAGGGAAACCTCAGCCTCAACTTACACTCAGAGTCCACTTCCTACCAGTTGGATTGCAAATCAGCTAAGTTCCATCCTGATTGCCATAATTCTAAACTCAAATAAGGCTTGCTTTCATCTTAGCAACATACATGCACCCTCAATCTACTGGCCATCAATATACAACTTTCAAGGCATTTTAAGATTATCAACACAGCATGTAATAGCAAATTTATATCTACACATAGTAATTCATGGCATTACTTCAGCCAAGCATGCACCAGTAGGTTTGAACTACAATATATTTAATTCTGGGGTCAGATAACCACAAATACTGATGTTAATAAATTGGTTGCAAGTTGACATAAAGACCCTCATTTCATTATTGAAACTGTCAGGATTAGACTTGCAAACAAATAATTCTCATGCTAGTTACTAATTATCTTATGAAAATCTAAATCTTTGTTAGCTAATGATATTGAACACATGATAATTTGAAACTTTTTATTTACAACTTTTCATGATGTTGGACCTAACTTAACAACATTTTTCATTATTTTTTTGAAATACCAGGTTGTTTTTGTTTTTCTGTTTCAAATATTAATTGTTGTTGTCTTTTTGCAGGGTTTTTTCCTTACTTCTGCTTTGGATTCTTTTTTAGAGGTGGGGAAACATGCAAATTTCTACAACAAAATTTTTGCCACAAACCTTGCTGCTCCATTCATATGTCACCTCTTTAAAGAATCTTTGATGAAAGTTCTACCATTTGTAGACATTTTATTTGCAAATCAAATGGTAGGTGTAAAAATATATAACAGAAAAAATTGGAAAGCATATTTGCAGGCAAAATTATATAAAAATAACTATTTAAAAAAACCTAATACAGATCCTACTTTTACATTGCCATTGATGAGTAACTTTGTTTCAGATAATGTTCTTCTCGTTTATAAACATTCAATGTCAAAATGATTTGAAAAATAATTTTTGGAAATGGAAGTTTAAGTTTTTTAGAGTTATCTATTTATTTGTATCTTTGGAGAAGAAAAAAAAGGTAGCATGAGCTAAGGTAAACATACATATTAGAGATGGGTTGAATTGGTTAACATTTTCAAAAATTTAACTCAGTAATAAATATATGATGTATGTAGCTGGTTTTGTCTTCATCAGGTACAAATAGTTTACTAAGACACACGACTAGAGATTTCTTAAAAATTAGTGGCGTCTTGTTGATATTCTGTTATCTGTTTAAAAATAACCATGTTTTTACTTTTTAACAGAACAATTATGGTTTTATCGAGTCGCAATTAAGTTTATTGTTTTAGTGAGTGCATAACATAATGATATAAAATACATACAAATAAATTAGCAAATTAATTAATTATTTTATGATATGTTTATTATCTTTATTGGTGAAAGTAAATTGTTTCCATTATTCACTTACCAATTTGTTTGATTTATATAATATAATTATGGAATCACTGTATATTTAAAAACAAACATAATGATGACCAATGTATGATGTTTAGTTAACATTAGCAATTCATTCACCAAGTATTAAATGTAGAAATATTTTCTTAGATCACAACATGTACAAATGCTGACTTTCAGAAGAAATCTCTCACATGAATTCAAGGATAATTCAAAAATTACTTTAAAAAAACCAAAACAATGAATGGAGATTGAAAGTTTAATCTCATGTTAGAATAATGGAGTGGTTTAATAAGTAAGCACACAACCATTTATTTTGTTTGTACGGGAAGGGGAAAGAAGGTTGTAGGAACATGCATTAATCAAATGTGCTCTACATCAAGTCATTTAGCAAAGTACTAGTAATTGCTTGGTTCTAGATCTGCTCTGTGATTGTTATATTGAACAATTTAGATTTAAAAATATCCAGCAGTTTGTTCTCACCAAAATGAAACGAGTAACAAACAAATTTATTAAATACACTCATCCTTGGCCATGATATTAAATTAGATATCTTTTTCTAGGAGGTGAAAGCATTTGCTGAAGAACAAAATTTTGAGGTAACCACAAAATTATACTTTTAAATATTACTTAACAATGCTTCCACAGGCCAGGCAGAGAGCATTTAAGCTTTATGGCAGATCTTGATATATAATACCATTCTGGAATGAGCTAAAACCCAATTTTTAGCATTATTAGGTTGAACTAAAATTACCCTTTAAGTTTTACAAAAAAAATATCAGATTTACTGATGCTATCAAAGATTTTTGATTCCCACAGTACACAGTAGATGATGTATGTGTGGAATTGTGTTTTTGACTTGCCCTCTCAGTCTCTTGGCTAAGATCAAACAGTTTGTTGTGTTCTTGACTATTTGTTCACATTCTTTTTATTTGTTTTCAGAGTAGATACAAAAGTTTGACCTTGGTGTCAGTAGATAATTTTTATCAACTAGATAAATGGTAATCTTCACTTTCAGTAATGCTGGGCAGATTGTACTGCAGGTTCTGTCTGAAACTCAGATTTCAATCAACAAAAGCACCATCTGTCTTTTACTTTTTTAAATGTCATTGACTAACATAGCAGTGCAAGTATTTCTTTCCTCTTAATACATTTCTTTGGCAGAACTTGTTGCACATAGTTGGCAGATGAGAATAGTTTTGTATCATCAAATTTCTTATAAATGTTGTTTCCAGTCACATTCATAAAACCATCTGGATTTCCTTAGAGTAACATGGTGCATAGAACTTTTAATATAGTCATGCCAAATGCAAACAATTTAATGCCTTTTGTCAAGGATCTTCATTTGTAAAGTTTGATTTCACTGTGGACATAATACCAAAGAACTGCCATGTTGAATAGGCTTTGTTCCTGTGCCATGTTGGAGTACTAAAACAACACCTTGAATGTATTGCTTTCATATTTAAGTTCTTGAATGGTTT
The DNA here is from genome assembly GCA_011833715.1 of Carcinoscorpius rotundicauda. NCBI lineage: Eukaryota > Metazoa > Arthropoda > Merostomata > Xiphosura > Limulidae > Carcinoscorpius > Carcinoscorpius rotundicauda. The sequence continues at coordinate 32,566,160 of CM022393.1, forward strand.
GCTTCATTTCTTCAGTGTCACAAAATCCAAGGGGTCCTCAGAAGTATGGCAAAACACTCAGCACTCTCCAATGCAATAGCGTAATTAATCCTTCATGCCTTTAATTTGGTGTGTAGTTTTTTGTCATATGTTTTTCCTGTTATTTTGACCTGCGATTATAAACTCTTGCATCCACACGGACATTGAGGGAATATCCAACAAGTACTGCACTTACAAGTCATTTTCTTCTTTTTGTGTATTAATGTTGCTTTATCAATACAAGATCAGTACACTTTCTCATTTAATGTTATCTGTTTTGTGATCAGCCATGCATCCAGTTTCCACAAAAGGTGAGGCAGTCACTTTTTATTTATTCAGGTTTAGATAAAAGCATTAGTCAATGAATGAAAATCCTGGGTGCTTGGCCCATGGAAGCTCTGTTAAAATGTTTTGAAAATAGTAAAGCTGAAATGGTTTTGTTTGTGTTTCTGATGGCATAGCTTGAAAATTGCTTTTATGAAACAATATGTGAATTTAAGTTGTAATTTTGAAAATTTGCACAGTAACTTATATTCATGTATTTATGTCTGATATCACTTGATTTATGTTTTGTGTAAACGTGTTTTATTCACTTAACCATATATTCGAAATGCAATTGAAAGTGCAAAATTACAAAACTGTGGATATTTCTTACACAAAGATGAAAATAAATGAAAAATTAGAAATCTTTCAAAGTAATATTATAAAGCACAAATGACATGCAAAGGAGTTTATCCAAGTTTTATATACACACAAGTTATTTACATCACAGGGTAAAACTTGTATTTAAAAATTTTCAGAAATGCTAATTTCAATCATGCCAAAATGATCGATTATTGTACATCAAAGTAATTTATTTTATACAGATAAGCATATCTGACAAAATAGCCTGTTTTAGTATTATATATGACAACATATCTGAAAGTAAGCTTTTAATAACTTGATTACTTTGAATTATGGTTTGATTTCTTTTGAATTTTGCTCAAAGCTTTATGACTGCTATCTGCTCTAGTCGTTCCTAATTTAGCAGTGTAAAACTAGAAGGAAGGCAACTAGTCATCAACACCTACCACCAACTCTTGGGCTATTCTTTTACCAATAAATAGTGGAATTCACCATCACATTATACTGCCCCTACAAGTGAAAGGGCGAGCATATTTGGTGTGATGGGGATTCAAACCTACAAGTCGAGTGCCTAAGCCACCTGGCCAGGCCAGACCTCTTTGAATTATGAAAATAAAATATTAACAAAAATAGATTTGTTCATTTTGACTTAGTGAGTTCTTTATTAACACAAGTCACATGTACAAATTAGAATATATCCCCTATATTTTCCAAATTTTAACATACATGAAGACTAAAATGTATCACATCCACTAAACATTTATACTTTTATATTTGTAAAAATTAAAACATTGACTGTTTTTAGAATATCAACTGTGTTTAATTTGAAGCTTAATGATTGTGAGCAGTTTCATTAATTATATTTTTCTAAGGCAAACTAATCACCCCATATCTTTATATTAATTTCTGAAGGAATTGCAAGATTTTAAATTATTTTTAAACAATGATTATTAATTAGCCTAAATTCTTATAGACTGAATCAGTGGAAGAAATAGGTTTGAAGATTTGCTCTCTTCCAAAGGTAAACAATAACCCAAGACTGACTGTAATCACACAAGGACCTCACCCTGTAATAGTTGTGAACAGTAAGTTTTGTAATTTACATGTATATTTTTTTCTTGGAAAACTGCAGAAAAGTACAACTTTGTAAAAATATGCTTTATTTTTTGAAAGGCCTTTTCCACATCTTCTATATGAAAGATTACACAACGTAGTTGTTTATCTCTCATTTTCTAGTGGCAATATCCAAAACACACGATTTTATGAAAATTCATACTATCTGAAAGCTAGTAAAAGGAAAATTACATTTCCACTTGGGTTTAACCTTCAATTTTGGTATCGCAAATTTTCTACTATACCTTTTATGTCAACAAGAATAGCCTTACATAAAAGCGTGCAATACCTTCAGTTGCTATATGCTGTGAAACTAAAAATGTTAATGCAGCTTAAATATATGTTAATTGTAATGACATAAACACGTGCTTAGTATAGTTCAGTTCTCTATTGTTGTTAGGAATTTCTCAACATAAAGATAGCTATAGATGGTTGTTTATTTATATAAATTAATACATCTCACATTACACTTCAAGTTTCTTACACACTGCTTTAACATTCTAAAAAGCAAATTTTTTATCCAAGAAATATATATGAAGTCATTCCAGCTTCCTGGTTAGTCTGCTTTATAACATTGATGTTAATTTTTGTTAAATTTTTATGATTAGAGAAAAACCCAATGTAATTTTAATTATATGCTTGCAGAAGGTAAAGTCACAAAATATCCAGTAAAGCAACTAAAAGATGAAGACATTATTGACACAAATGGAGCAGGAGATGCATTTGTTGGTGGTAAGTCTTTCAGTGTTAACATAATTTTGAATTATCACAGAAATACATCAGAGAAAAAATTTCTCTTTTGCTTTAATATGCACAACATTTATAATATATTGGAATGAGACATGATGATTATCAAGCATAAGTTGTTAGATACATTGATAACCCTTTTTCTCCATATTAAGAGGTGACATCATTGAAGCCTATTAGCTTCTTTGGGAACTGATAGGAAAAAGGCATCTACTTTTTTGTGTATATTTTAGAGTTGAAGAAGATTAGTTAACCAGTAGCTAAGACAGATTTACTTTTCTGTGATGATGATTGGCTAATGAAATAAGTTGCTGTTGGCTGTATTGAAGGCCAGCAATTTAAAAGAGTTTAAAAAAAGAATTGGTAATTTTCTGAAAAAGATGGGTGTGCAGGAAAATCTTTATAATTCATTTTAATTGAACAAATGATTTTCTTTTTTTTTTTACAGTAGAGGTATTTAAAAAACATCTTTTTATTTCTCCAAAAACATTTTTAAAACATTTGGAAATATACAAAATAAAATGCTAATTTACTGTATGATTCTACTAAATAAATAAATTTCAAAGTAAATGAGACTTAAAATAAATTACCATATTTATTTTTAGATACAGAAGAAAAAAAGTTTAATATTTCATTACCTACATAAATCTTAAAACTTCAAAAACTTTTAGGAGTTTCTTTATGGTGGTTCAAGATTCAAAACTCACATGCGTTTGGCATTGCCCTATATGAAAAGCACTGAAAGCGTTAAGAAGTATAACCTCACATTAAAATATTATTTGTTGTAATGTTACAATTACACATTCATTGCTTGCACTGTGTATGTGACAAATAATAATGTTGTATATCAAATTTTATATACATCCCAGAACGGCTCATATGGGTAATTAACACTTTTACTGATAAGGAGAGAACAACGTTCTGAGATATATTTTTATCTCAAGTGGGTTTCTTGTTATTAAGGGGTACGTCAAATTGTATTGAGAGTACAGTGCAGTATGTCCAGAGATCTATTGGGTTTAGATGCTTTTGAAGAGCTTGTGATTTTTATATCTGGTTTGTTTGCACAGCTTGCAGATGTTTATAAGTTTTATTAAAGTAAAATTTATAATTCTAGGATTTCTTGCTCAGTATATTAAAGGAAAGCCAATTGAAGTTGGTGTGAGGTGTGGAATCTTTGCAGCAAGTGAGATTTTAAAACAGCCAGGTTGTCAACTTCCAGAACATGTTACATTTCCTGAAGAGTTCACATCATAAATTTGAGATTTATAATCTAAGGAAAGAAATAATTTGTTCTTTTTCATTCTTTGAAGGAAGCTGTGTTGTCTGTAGTTATTTACACTGGTGTAAGAGAACTAACACAATTATGGTTAAACACCTGAACTGAGAAGCTAATACTCACTGCCTCTTCTTATAATGTACAGTTACATTTTGTTTTTGTAGTTAACCTAGCTTAATGTGCAAGTATCAGTTTGCAGTGGAAAGTAAACTTAAGTATTATGCAACAGAGTGGAAAGGTAGCTACTTAATTGTTTAACAGTTTAAGTTACTTGAGAATTTTTGTTATTTTCAACAGTTGTGTTAAAGGGTTGTAAGATAAACAAATCTAAATCACAGATAGCCAATTACAAACCTTATTTTAAAAAAAGAAAGAAATAGAAGTAACCCATCTGTTTGTAGTTTTACACAAATATTTAGAAATTTTATCTCTTTGTGGAAAATTAAGAAGTATTGTGCATAGGGAGTTTTAATAAAATGAATGCTTGTTATGTTACCATCAAATTTTCAATAAACTATGTAAAATTGTTAAATCATTTCAATAATGTCAGTATGTACATAACCAGCATACACAACTTGTACAGTTCATTAAGATATTGTGATAACTTATAAAAGTATGTTAACAGACATTTATATTGTTTAAATTAGTAGATTGCCAGGAAAATGTTTTCATAGGAACTACTAGTTATATAAACGTATTGAAGTTAATAATAGTCATTGAGAATTGCTCTATAGCACTGAACATTTATTACATGTAAGTGAAAGTATTTTGTTGTTTTTTAAAGGCACAATGAATAGTAAGAGGGTTTCTGCTAAATTAAAGTGTTCACTTTTCTTTATCATCATTGATTCTACACAATACATATTTGTGGGTTCTCAAGTATAACTCCTTCACAGAATAAAGTACAAAGGCTAAATAGTTTATATGCTCGACTTGTGAAAAGAGAAGACTACTGGGAGAAAATGTTAGTTCTAATTTATTCCTTTGATCTTAATAAGTAAGATAAAAGTAAAGATAGTGTCTCCTAAAAGGGAAGTATATTGCTTATCAGTTCAGTTTTGAATTTTATTTTAAAATATTAACATTTTTATAGTTTGTTAATGTTTTTGATTTATTTATTTTTCTGTTTCATCAAATTAGAAAACTTACACAATGGTTGTAAATTACTATCTTAAAAATTTTTATATTATCCACAAAAAAATTGATAACTGAAATGCTGGTGCAACCTGATATTACTTTTCTTATTGAAAAAGCTCTTGACAAAGCTATGTCATTTAGAACAGGAGAGTTCTAGGTGAGGAAGAACTGAAAGTTTGAATTTAAAAAATAATATTGTTCATGTTTTATAATGGTTTTTTTTTTTTTTTTTATTACTGCTAATTGTCCCATCTTAACATAAATGGACCCACATTATGGATATTAAAGTTAGGAGAAATACTTTTACCATCATAATTTTTTTGGAAATTGGGTAACCTGATAATCATAATGATGAAAGATTTCATACACAATTAAACAGTACTATTATGTGATGTTAGTTGCTAATGGTTACTCATGGTCTTTTATCAACAATACAGTGAGTAGCATTCTACTGGTTACTCAGTGCATTCATGTTTAATATGTGCTATCCACTGCACTTTTACAAAATTGATACATACTTCAGTTGTAATCTAAAGTAACTATTACTATTAACATATAGTAATCATCACAGTGAAAGTTACTGAATGTATACATGACCACAACACAACACTTATAATGACAGTGAACAGTTCACTCGGGAAAGATGCAACTGCACAGTCCACAGCTGTGTGAAAAGATAAGCATCTCGCACTTGGATGGTCAGGGGCAAAAAATGGATGTGAAATACAAGATACTTGTCTGGTCAACCAATAGCAGTGAAGATCATATGGCAGGACCATGCTTCTTACAGACTCATTAATAGTCAAAATTGGTTGATTGATTGATTGATTAATTTAGTGTTTTATGGCACAAAGCAATGAGGCTATCTGCGCCAGACATCTGGTAAAAATGTAAAAAAAAAATAAATGTAGTAAAAGACATAAATGGAAATGAAGGTAAAACAAAAAAGTATAAAACCAATGTTGACACCTAGTCTACAACGTTAAGATAGAAGGCAGAATATAAGAAGTTGTAAGGTATTTACTCTGGCAAAAAGGTAATGATCATAACCCGCCAGGAAGACTAACAGGTAAGTTCAAGACCCACTGTCAGTCACCTGAAGTTGGTCTTTCCAGTCCTGGTACCGGGTTATGTGTCACAGCAACCAGTATCAAAATGTAAAAGAATAGAAGTTTTAAAAGACACAGAGCAAAATCGCAACAATGAGCAGCCAAATGTCCAGTAAAAAGATAAAAGTCAAGTAAATGGAGTAAAATTTGTAAAAGTAAATGAAGGTGAAAACAAAACAGCAATTAAAACAGAAAATAGTGCAAAAACCAATGTTGACATCCAGTCTTCAAAGTTATAAACTATTTACTCTAGCAAAATGGTAATGATCATAACCCACCAGGAAGACTAACAGGTAAGAATAATAACCACCGTCAGTCACCTGAAGTTGGTCTTTCCAGTCCTGGTTCTGGGTTATGAGTCAATATGACCAGTACTAAAAAGTAAAGTAGTAAAAGTGTGAAATGATATGCAGCAAAAGTATAATAACAACTCGCCAGGACGACTAACGGGTAGTTCAAATAGTAGCTTTAGTCACCTGAAGTTGGCCTTTCCAGTCCTGGTGTCAAGTTATTTAATGTTCTGACCATTGTCCAATATAAAATTGAATGAGAGAGTTTCAAACAGTAAAAAAGGAGCCACAATTAAAAAGGTGTTATGAATAAATATGCAACACTTAAATGAGATTAAAAAGATTAATGGCCATTAAAAAATTAAAAACGTTATCAAGGTGGACAGAGTCACCATCACCAGTAACTCTGTCCAATGTTACAGACTGACCCTGGGAAAAAATATGTTTAAAATATTGCTGTCATTGAGAATTGTAACTGTAACGATGGCAAGAAAGTAAAACGTGGCTGATAGTGATTTGAGTGTTACACAAACTACACTTTGGTGCATCAGTTCCAGATAAAAGAAAATTATGAGTTAAAAAACTGTGACCAATGCATAGCCTAATGAGGACAACTTCCTCCTTCTGAACTTTATGGAAGCTGGATGGCCAAACTCCAATTTTGGGTTTGATTTGAAAAAGTTTGTTATTGCGTTGCTCACTCCAAGTGGACTGCCAGTTGGCACGGAACCGAGTCTTGAAGACAACACCATAGTCCATGTACGGAATAGGCATAGGGGTAACAGTGCTGAAGCAGACATATTTAGCTGCCATTTTTGCAAGCTCATTCCCGCCAATACCAACATGGCCTGGTATCCAGAAAAACTGGACTGAAGTAGCTGCTAATGAGAAATGGGCCAGTCGGTTTTGAATATCAGTGAAAATAGAATGTGAGCTAACATATAGCAATTCCAAAGCAAGTATAGAACTAAGCGAATCAGTATAAATAGTGCAGTTGGAGTACTGCTCAGCTGCAATATGATCCAGGGCAAGAGATATGGCATACAGTTCAGCAGTGAACACAGAAGCTGTAGAGGGGATTCTGCGCGCAACTACTGACCCATAGCAAACCATAGCAGAGCCCACTGAATTACCTGATTTGGAACCATCTGTATAAATGGGAACTGAATTATTGTTTGAAAGACATTCATTGAATAAAAGATGGTACTTCCAATCTGGAGTATCTGCCTTTTTTAGGTGACTGAAAGAAAGGTCACATTTGGGAGCTGTAATAAACCATGGTGGGATGGGCGGACCTGTGGAATCTGCAATGTTATCCAGACCCAATTCATCCAATTGCGCCCAGATGCAAAGGCCGAATGGAGCAATGCCAGATCGTCTGTTCTGAAAAAGTACTGCCCACCGAGGAAGGAAAACACATTCCCAGGTGGGATGCTTTGGTAAGGAATGAAGTTTCGAAGTATATTGTAAAGATAGTTGCAAACGGCGAAGGTGTAGAGAAGGTTCATGAGATTCAATGTATATGCTTTGAACTGGAGAAGTATGGAAAGTCCCAGTGCAGAGTCGAAGTCCTTGGTGATGAATGGGGTCCAGCAGAGGCATAGACCATTGATCCATAGTCGAGTTTCGATCTAATAAGAGCACGATATATCTTCAACATTGAACAGCGATCTGCCCCCCAACAGGTAGAAGAGAGGACACGGAGGATGTTCAGTGCTCTTGTGCATTTGATCCGAAGCTGCTTTAAGTGTGGTATAAAGGTCAGTTTACGATCAAAGATAAGCCTGAAGAAGTATTCAGGGTGAATACCTCGTCGACGGCAAAAGTGCATGCATACAGTTTTGGAGAGAAATTAAAGCTGTTCGCCAGAGTCCACTTCCACACAAGATTGAGGGCAGTTTGTAGTTGCCGCTCAATATATCTCATGTTTGACGACTGACATGAGATGTGAAAGTCATCGACATACAGCCCATTCGCAACAGTGAGAGGGAGTTGTTCAGTGATGGCATTTATCTTTATACTGAAGAGTGTGATACTCAAAACACAGCCTTGAGGGACTCCAAGTTCCTGTACAAAAGAACAGGAAAGTGTCAAACCCACACGTACTTGGAATCTCCTGTCCATAAAAAATTTTTAATAAACATGGGTAGATGGCCACGTAACTCATATGTATGGAGGTCTCGCAAAACGCCATACCTCCATGTTGTGTCGTAAGCCTTCTCTATGTCAAAGAATATTGATACAAGATGTTGGCGGTTGAGAAAGGCTTCTCTGATAGATGTTTCAAGACGCATTAGGTGGTCTGTGGTGGAGTGCTGTCAATGGAACACACACTGGGTGGGAGAGAGGATTTTTTGATTCAAGGAACCAAACAAGACGAGCATTAACCATCCTTTCTAAGGTCTTACAGAGACAGCTCGTCAAAGCAATTTGACGATAGTTTGAAGGAATCTTTGGATCTTTCCCTGGCTTAGAGAAAGGTAAAATAATAGCCTTGTGCCAGGCATCAGGAAAAACATTCTCCTGCCAAATCCAGTTGAAGACAATCAGAAGGACATCAATAGAAGCATGAGATTGAGATAGATGGTGCAGCATGTCATAATGAATATCATCAGGTCCAACAGATATACTGGCAGACCAATGAAGGGCCATTTTTAGTTCCACCAGGGTTAAGGGACAATTATAGTCAAAGAAACAGTTTGAAAGGAAAAAGGTGATCGCTCTGCCCGAGTCTTGATGGCTAGGAAGGTGGAGGAACAAGCAGAAGTGCTAGTTATCTGGCAAAAGCTTTCACCCAGAGTGTTAGTGATGTTCCGGACATCGGTCACCTCCTGACCATCAGAGATTAAGATCGAGAGGGGGACAGAATTGTAGTGCCCATTAACCTTTTGAATCCTGTCCCATATAATCTGGAACTGGTGGTAGAAGATATGCTGGTTGTGAACTTAATCCAAGATTCCTTCTGGCTTTGATGTCTTACCCACCTAGGATGTGCACGGGCCCATTGGAAAGCAACCCGGTTTGAAAGTGTGGGATATCTACGAAAAGTATCCCAGGCCCGTTTTTGAGCCTTCCATGTTAAGTGGCAAGCAGGATTCCAGCATGGATGAGGATATCATGGAAAACGTGTCGAGGTTTTAGGAATACACTGAGCAGCTGCATGTATAATACAGTCAGTTACCACTGCTACACAATCGTCTATTGATGGCTGATTTACAATGGCAGGATCAAGTTCTGCAAGAACAGTGAAAGTGGACCAGTCTGCCTGATCCAGCTTCCACCAGGGCAAGCGGGTAGGGTGGCATCGACCACGGCCAGTCTCTCTCAAAAGGATCAGAAAATGATCGCTGCCTAGTGGATTACTGTCAACCCTCCATAAAAATGGGAGAATAATGAAGGGGAGCAAACTGAGAGATCAATAGTGGTAAAGGACTGACTAGGTGCATGAAAGTAAGTGGAAGAACCCAGTATTGATAAGAGAAAGATTGTGATCAGAGAGCATCTGCTCTACAGATCGACCCCTCCCATCAATAATAGCACTTCCCCAGAGGGGATGGTGTCCATTAAAATCCCCCAGGATAAGAAATGGAGATGGCAACTGTTCAACGAGAGCATCAAGTTCTGATTGATCATATGTCTCTCCAGGGGACAGGTACAGAGAACAAACAGTGATGGTATGAGCCAAGGAATCACGGATGGCTATGGCCTCCAAGGGTGTGTTGAGTGACAAAGACAGGGTGGGCACATGTTGATCAACCAACAGTGCCACCCCTCCATGTACTGGACCATCACACAACCTGTCATTTCTGTACAGAGAAAACTGCCAAATGGAGACTGTATCAGCAGATTTGAGAAATGTTTCCTGTAAAGAAAGACAAACAGGATGGTTGGAAGCAATCAGCATTTTGATATCATCCAGATTAGAATATAAACCTCGACAGTTCCATTGTATCAACGTGGCCATTTTTAAGAACGGGTAGGTGAAGTGGCTGGAGAACCCTTCGGTTTACGACCACGTCTTTTTTCTTTACTGTCTTTAATCAGAAGAGGTCTATGAACCTCCATGGATCCTGCTCTTGGTTGAGTGGGCAGATTTTTGTTATTGGAAGAGGAATCCAGTGACTGAGGATGCGAACGAATAATTGTTTTGTCTCTTGTGGTTGGAGAAAACGATGTATCAGAAGAAATGCCTGTATTTGAAACTGAAGGACGTTAGATCTTGAGGTTTGTTGGAAGGTATGGGAGGAACAGAAATGGGAGTGGAAGTCGATTCATCAACTTTTTTAACCACGGAGGTCAAAAGGCTTTTCATTTGTTTTGAAAACGATTCTCTTGGAGGCACAGAGATCTGTCTGCACTCCCACTGTAGTTGTGGAATGAATTGCAGCAGCATATGTCCGAGATGGAGTTGTGGACAGCAATTTCCGAGCCTCAGGATAACTAATGTCGTGTCGTTTTCAAACGCTGCACCTCTTTCCTCCAACCATTTTTGGCAAGAATGAAAATAAGAGGGGTGAGAACCATTGCAGTTTATGCAATGCGGGTTCATGTCACAGTCATAGGCATCGTCGTCCTTGCCTCCACAACAAGCACATGTCCGGGAACCACGACAAGATGTCTTTGAATGGCTGAATCTCTGACATTGGAAACATCGAAGAGGGTTTGAAATGTATGGCCGAACCCTGCAAATGAGATAACCTGCCTTGATGGTGAAGTAAATGTTAAAACGAGGGTATTTGTTGGCAGTGTAACTCCATCTTTGCGAGTGGAGATGCGCCTCACTGCAGAAAATCCTTGAGTGGAGAGACCAGCGAGAATCTCTGACTCGGGAACGTTCTTCAAATCCCTTTCAACAATAACTCCTCGTGAAGAATTCAAAGTAGCATGGGGTGTAATCTCAATAGGTATATCCCCAATTGCCTTTGAATTCAAGGAGTTCACTGTGTTGGGATGTGGATGTTTCAACCAATATGTCACCAGATCGAAGCTTCTTTACTGACTTTGGAGAGCCAGCAAGTCCCTCTAGTCCCTTTTGAATAAAAAAAGGGGACATTTGCCCTGAAGGTTTTTCTGAAAGAGAATGCAATATAAGAAAACAAGGTACGTGGTGTTACTGATGTTGAAGATTGCTGTTCTGAGTATTCAAGATGTGGTCGCTTACCCATTGACTGTTTTTCTACAATTTTATTTAAATTTTTTGGAGGATCCATAGGAAAGAGGAAAAGTTTCGGTACCCACTGACCCCACCCACCATGAAGCCCTACAAGGGGACGCACTACAAAGTCATGCAAGGACAATGCAGCAACGCCAGGGTTTCGTGAGCACTATACCCAAACACCAGCATCAGGCACAATGTCCACAACACCCGTTGAGAACTTCCAACACTGGTACTTGGTTGGCTCTAGCCCAAGTGGACCAGCCGATTGACCCAAGGGGCCAAGGGGGGCCACCCAAAGGCTGCCTGTCTTCAGGAATTCAAGGCCAAAGTGGTGTGTTAGGGTTGGACCCCTCAACCACCAGGATCCTCTCCTCCCCTTCATGGGTCGCCACGCACGGCAAACACGTGGGTGGATGTTTAGATCCCAGATAAGGTAACCAGACAGAACAGAACCTTCCCTGGGATGTCCCCTCACCACGTACAGGAATCCACACCGAGGGGTCAAAATTGGAGACAGGTGTTTTGTGAAGGCAAAGTAAAACTCCTGAAAGACTTGAATGCTCAACTGATAGCAAGATGAATTCTAAGTCACAGAGGCATATTGTATAGAATACCAAACTAGTTAGGCACAGCCCATAAGCAATTTGCTAAGATTTCCAAGTGATATCATCATTAGTGTAATAAATATAGCAGCCTTTACAATCCATTATAAGCTAACTTGTGCTAATTATGTGATGATGTTTGCAGAGAAGAAAACAATCTACAAAACGTGCACAAGAATATTACTATACTTTTCTAAATTAAAACTTAAGTTCTACCTTACCAGTTACTTCCCTGCTTCAAATGTTCCCATGGAGAACTTATAATAAAAGTAAAGAAAACAATTTCAAGTTACCCAGCACTTCACTTTTCTAAATTTTAGAATGTGGAGAATAATATTTATTTGGAAACATAAGCCATATTTTGAATTTTTGGAAAGTACATTAAAAATTGAACTGATAAGTAATACACATCTAACTCCAAGTTGCCATTTCTGAAAGAACTCTACATTTTTTCAAACTTTTGCACACTATCCCTTTAGTCAAAAATGAAATAGTAAAACTTACAGGGTTGAAACACAGGAAAATCCTTAAGTTTATTAAATTAATGGTCTCAGTTTTATACATTACCCTGCAATGTTGACTGGTTAAGACTTACCTTCATTTCAATGTAATTTAAGTACCAGTGCTATAACGTTTAATGAATAACAAAGACTAGCTATGATGATGGTGTTGTAACAGGCAGTGTCAGGAGACTAGCAGTTGGAGTTTCAACTATTACTGCCAGTCACAATTTACTTGTATTAAGTGAGGATTACAGTGGCAAGTGGAGCACACGAGCATTAACTTAAGGAAGTTTTTGACTTTCAGACTAAAATTCAAAACACTGAAACTTTTAACAAACTGTTCACAACATTCTCCGTTAAAATCAATTTGTAGAATAACTTGGATTACACTAATACAACTTTTTAACATAATAAATGTTACTAAATTGAGTTGACCATTTGTTAACTTTGCTACTTGATGCTATAGATGGCAATATTTTACTTGCAGACAGTTAAGGCAAGAAACTATCGGTAGCTCCATCTCAAGGGTGGTTGTCTTTTACCTGCCTGAATCTTCTTCCTTTATTAACTGCTACAACAGCAGGTAAGTCTTCTGACTCGAGACTTGACTTCTCAACTGTTTGACCTCACTTCTGAATTCTTTGACTCTTAAAGGATTTTTGAGCCTCAAACATGGGTTTTTGTACTAAATCCTTTTGGTAATCTTATGATCTTACAATCAGTGTACAAAACTACCCACAAGTAGATCTGATACTAAATTGGTTATTTTACTTTTAACATTTCATAACTGTCAAAACCACTGGTTCATTGGTTGCAGTTGAAGTCAATAAATCTGCAGTCTTTGTGCTTGTATCCTTACACATATTTTAAAGATGGAATATCGAAGTTCCAACTTATTCCTTTTCTTTGCAACTTTTAGGCACAATAATGTAAATATTTGCTGTAACCTTCTCACTGCTGCAGTGGTGCCATTCTGTAAATAATGATCTAATTTCCCATCTCTAATGAGACGTCCTTGACCTTTCTCATGACCTCTATAGAATTGTTTGGGAAAAGTATAAACACGGACATTTCTGAACACGACTCTCTTCTTAGCGAATTGTCGTTATATAATCATTTTTTGTGTCTTTGTGACCATATATCACTACTCCATATTGCATATAATAGCTCAGAACTTAAAGCATTTTAAATGCCCAAATATACTGCAAATGCTTCAGTGTAGCATATTACCAGTATAGTTAGGAATACAAAAATATACTTGCTTCCTTGAAATTGTTAAATGATTCAAGCCTTTTTACATTTGTATTATTATTAAAGATGTATACATTTTTCCTTTTATCTCCTCATATTTGTCATTATCAAATTCAGAGCCCAAAATGATCCATGTACTTCACTTAAAACAAGTGTAGTGTTACTAGAGCAGCAGCAGTTGACAATGTTTACAAGAACAAAGTGCACAGTATGGAGAAGATAATGGTTCATACTTTTTTCTTTTAACCTACAGCATATTTTATTTCTTTATTATGAAACAAGTCACACAGTGTGCTGCTGCTATTCCAACCTTTGGAATCAAAACCTCCTTTTTAGCATCATTAGCTCTCAGACTTAATGCTGAACCACTTTATTACATAATAACTATGAAGCTACTTGCAAATTGTTATTGTTAATGTAATTTTTAATTTGTTTTGTTGGTGCATTTTAATAAATTAGTTTTTGTAAATGTTTTTATTGCACTTAATGTGATCCATACTTCTGACAAGTTTCAGCAGCGTCATTGAGCATGTACAACTATAAGTGCACTTATAAACTATCAAATTAACATCACAGTTAATAACTTTCAGATGTTTTCCACTAAACTGTTGGGTCAGTTTTGACATATTTTAATTAGCATTCTTCAATTATTTTTCACTAATTTTGATGGTTAAAAATGTTAACCTTTTACAAATAATGTAATAGTACAAGCTAATAAATAATCAATAATGAATTATTCCAATAACTATTTTTACCCATAAATTGATGTTTGCTGCTTATTAGTTCAACATAAAACAACGATTAATAAGCTTACAGACAAGGACTAAGGTTCACTATATATTGTTATATAGTTCCACTTATTGATACAAGCTAAAAAAAAATGTTATCTTACATTTACAAACTACAGCTAGAGACATCTGTGTACAAGTTATTACTGAACAATTGTAACAGTTAAACATCTACTTGATTGAACAGATGACAGGTAAGGTGCATTGATGCAAGATCCCTGATGGAACAGAGGAAGTTTCTTACAGGAATAAATTGGACACTTCATCCCATGAGGGAGACCTAGAGACCATGTGTATGAATCCATCCATCTAATACTTGGTGACTGGAAATATACCAGGTAGCAAAACTTTAAGAAAACAGGCAGAGAGAAGACTGATGAAGCATCTGCAGTCACCACTAGAGCTCAAGAAAAGAAAAGGAAGCAAGAATTTTCAAGCTCAAAAGGAGACGTCAAAATTAATGACAACTGAAGGAAGCACAAAAGAAACCTTCCACTGCAGAAACTTTGAAACAGTACCTGGGAGAAAATTAAGCACTAGACAATGGGGAAAAGTATTTGCAGAAATGAGAAACATAAAGGAGTACTAATATGGATTTATCAAGGCAGTTATAGTGGGGAAAGGTAAACAGATCACAGTACTAAAAGAATATCAGACTTAAATGATGATGCTGGCTCATGAGTCAATTGTGGGAGGACACCTAGAAACAAAGAAAATGGAAGAACTAATGTAACTGACCAGGAATTGCTGGAGATGTGACATCTACCAAAGGAAAATACCTAGAAAAATGGTAGCCAATGTGCCAGTGGATGAAAAGCCATTCACCAGAGTAGCTGTGGACTTGATTAGACCATTAGCATCTGTTTCTGGCATGGACAACCAGTATTTGCAGACAGAAGTTGACTTATCTGATACATTATCCAGAAGGCATAGCACTGATGAAGATAGAGATGGATAAAGTTACAAAAGCTCTCCTGGAAGTATTCTGCAGATAAGGTTTTCCAAAAAATTTTGAGTGACAGAGGGACTAGGTTTACTTCAGAACTGATGCAAGAGGTATGCAGACTCATCAGTACTTTAACACCCCATACAACCCCAGATACAGTGGGCTTTGTGAGAGAATCAATGTAGTTTTAATGACCATGCTGAAGAAGAGATACTGTGACTAAGACAGGTACCTGCAAGTAATATCTGCTTATACAGTCCCACAAATAATCAGTTTTTTCAACCTTTGAGTCGTTTATTTTATGAATGATGTTGGAAATGTGTGATTCTGTGCAATTTTTATTTAATAATCATTTTAATTTTGTGTTGGGTTTTGGGGATGAATTTGAAGTCAACACTTCTGTAATCATAAACAACACAAACACACTGAAAAAATGAATAAAACCCTTTCAGACAATATGAAATTTAAACCCATTCCAAATAACCCAACAGCATACATTAAAATAACTAAATGAAACCTTGTTACAAATGAAGAAAAACAACTTCATTACTGAAGATACTTATTTTTATCTAAGGACAACTGGACTCATGTATATGACAGCCTTATGGCATTTCCACCCCACACAAATAAGGCAGCTCCATATGACCTATACTGCCCACTTATAACTAACTTGTTTAACTACAATTGTGATAAATATACACAGCCTGGGCCCTGAAACGTTACATAATTTCTGCAGGTTCCTTTTTCAAAGATGTCTTCAACTTCAGAAACACATCACATGAACTAAATCCCAAAGCCTTGATGACTAGCTTTGAAGTCTCATTTTTCATGAAAGTTCTCATCAGAGAAGCTTGTAATGTTTCACTTGATCTCTACAGTAGTGAACCCAATCCTATAATTCACGTCTTCAACACACTTTTTGTTTCCCATATAGAATTCACAACAAAAACCATCTTCATTTTCATCAGTAAAGACTTTCTACAAACTGATGATTTAAGCATAAGCAACCCTTTTTCAACTGTTCTTTCCAACATATTTATGATCCAGATTGAAACACAAGCCATACAAATTGCATTTGATCCTTCCTTATACTAGTAGAAATATGTCAACAATACTTTTCCAAGATTAACTTCAATGGAGCACATAAGCTCCATTCACCATTAAACATGAATATAACAAACAGTTGGCTTTTCTGAACCTTAGCTTCAGATATGACACAAATTTTTCTTAATTCCTATATCAATAAATATAATCAAACATCTAAGCACACCCTTTACATTCCTACAGTCAGTTACACAACCCCCTTCAAATATGTGGTCAGCTTTTGGTCAGTTACCTCTTTCCTTCTTTATGAACCTGATAATGACCAAAGAAGGTCGAAACATTGTTCACTCCTCTACGTAAAAAATTTCTCAACCCAAACCAATCATTATTACATATAAATGCAAATTTTGGTTTTGCTACATATTCTAATCTGCATAATATTATTGGCTTTCGTACATAGTATGGATTATACTGTACTTTAATGAAAAGCATTTACAATATTACTCTTTATTATTAAGTTGACTTGTTTGTTACCTTTGATAACAGTTAATCCTTAAAACTTTTGCATTGAAGCTCAACAAGAATTCTCACAATAGTCGTGTTTTTAGGTTTCACATTCTCCTCACTTAGATTATCTAGTACTGGTTGTTTCAATGGTGTCTAAGCTGTAATTACAGTCAGAACACTAAATACTCCTCTCATCCTTTTAGGTAGTTTTATATTTCACTGGTTTTTAAGAAATGCCTAAAATCAGCATATAAAATATATTCTGTTTCTGTTGAGTACCACTTCCTTGATTTTCAGACAGTGGTTAAAATTGCATTTTAGGCATTTCCCTTCTTAACTGGTGTTTCCCTCATCTCCAAGTAATGTCTGTTCAGTATGTTCTTCCCATTGGACTATT
Organism: Carcinoscorpius rotundicauda; assembly: GCA_011833715.1. NCBI lineage: Eukaryota > Metazoa > Arthropoda > Merostomata > Xiphosura > Limulidae > Carcinoscorpius > Carcinoscorpius rotundicauda. Next base: position 32,583,673 of record CM022393.1, read on the forward strand.
GTAGATAGATTGATATTACTAGGACTTGTACAAATATGTAACCGAAATTTTATTGTTTTTTTGTTACTCCAATATACTGGATTCCATATTAATAAGGATGATGTACATGGAGTTTTCTCTCTCCACATGATGTTTAGATAAATCATTATGTACTCATCATGACCAAACAGAGAATTTCACAAATGTCATCTATGAAATTCCATGTTCCTGTTATGATACATACATTAGAGAATTTGGAAGGAAACTTGTGACAAGAATAAAAGAACAAAGATAGAACAAGACTCATGAAAACACAAAATTCAGTCACTGCACAGCACACCATGTAAAATGGACACAGAATAAATTGGGAGAAAACTAGAATTATTGACATAGACAAGTTCTGGAAGACAAGAAAAATCAAAGAATCATTTTGTATTAACACTATTAAACCTTCAGTAAATAGATTTTGGATTAGATATGAGTAACCTGTGGCTATCTTTGGTTGAATCTATAGGACATCTCTCCACCAATCAGAAACAGTGATAATCCAACCAATCACAACATGCTCTCCACAATCCACCAGGATACTGTAAAAGACTGACAACATCTTACACACACTGACCTGAAGGCAGAAGACCTTTGAAACATTGTCCTCTACACTTGTGTCTTTACAACAGGCAGTTGCTGTCCATTGTACAAAGAACATTAATGTTTTTGAAAGAGTAGCCAAGTGTTACTGACTTTTATGCTGAGGTAACATCTATCACTCAAGTGGATGTAGAAGGCTTTTTTCCCTTATTTTTTCTCATGCATGGTTTATAAACTATTTCAATATTATTCTAGTTCTTTATATGGTTTTCACCTTTAGTAGATGGACTATTGTAGATAGTTTGGCATTACCAAAACTTGGACACGTATGTTACTGAAATGTAATTTTTTTTTTTGTTACTCCAATATACTGGATTCCATATTAACAAGGAGAATTTATATGGAGTTTTCTCTCTCCACAGGATGTTTAGATAATTTGTTGTGTACTAATCATGGTCAAATTATATTGTGGCCTCTGAATACTGTTCCAACTTAATGTTATTTACTTGTTTTCTATATTTCAGAGACCTCTGATATGAGTATTATGCCTACATTAAATATTGTCAAACTTTTACAAGTAAATGCAATATTAAAAATAAAAATACTAAAACACAATGGCTTGTATCCCTTTCTTTTAGTTGCAGGGGTAAATATGAAGGCTTAGTATCATAACCATTTTCATGTGAAGATTTTTTTTTATTAAAAGTTATTTTACACATTTAGTCACCCATTATTTAGCAAACTTTAATCCAGGAATGCCATTTCCACTATGTAAACATGGAATCATGTAGAGTTTCAAGCCTTTCTTGTTGCTTAGCAAGGCTCTTCTGAAAAGACCAAAATTGACTTCATTCAGACATATTTAAGTTTATTCATTATTGAAAACAAAATAAAAACAAAAATTGCACAACAAATTATTTTAGTGCATTATGGTAAGTTTTATAATCTTTCCAAGCCATGAATAATTACAGGCTTGGAAGTAAAGATTTTGGATACTTATGGGTACTTAAAATTTATGGAAGTAAAAAAAAAACCACTCCTTATATTTTTTATTAATTTGGCTAACAAGAGGAAAATGCAAATGTGCTTTCATATCATGGATAATCATTTACTGTCTTATCTAGCACTCTAGATAAGCTTTAAAAAAATGAAAATTCAATGTTAGTAATTTGCATATTTTCTAATTTTAGTAATTTTTTCTTATCTTCCAACACCTGACATTATGTGTGTTATTGTGTTTATTAAATGTTTACTTTTTGTATTTCTGTATCATAACATATTAATGACCAAATAAGGTAATAAGAACATAAATCGAATATAACTCTACTGACATGGGTCAAAGGCCATGTCATAGTGTTTGTTGACTTCCATTCATAATTTTGAGTTTAGTATCAAATTAATTAAAAAAAAGACAGTCATTTTAACACAACCACACAGTATCAAAATAAAACATCTATTGCCATAGTTTGTAGTTAATTGAGCTATTAATTACCATAAAAACTTTTTACAGGTTTTCTCAGATTAACACAACTAGTGTCTACAGCAGTTTAATTAAAGTATAACCCAAAAACTGATTATTTCTGAATTAATACAATGATGAATTAATAGTAATAACTATCTGTAGGTTTTCTTATTGATTTGATTATTAAAGTTACTGGTAGCATAAAGTTATAGGTTAAATAAACTAAGAAGTTAATATAAATTTATAATTAGTGTTAGTAGAAGTTCGTTGGATTAATGAAGAAAACAACTGATCACCATACCAAATCTGCCACGTTCAGGGACAGAAAGATTGGTCACAGGAGATAAACCATTCCCTGTGGTGAAGTATGTCACATGAGCTAATACAAATGTGAGAGGGGTAGCTTCCACAAGTAAGAAGGGAGAAAAAATATATGTTCAAATTATTTGTACAGATACAGAGCATTTTTAGCCAAAACTGTAAAATCAGTGACTAAATGTCAAAAGAGTAAAAGCATAGAGTAGCAGGATGTCAGAAAGGCAGTGGAAATCCACATAAAATACTAGAAAATGGAAAATTCAACCTATGAGAAGGGTCTGCAAAATAGCAGATCCACAGCAAAATCCTGAACTTCCGAGCCACAACAGACCAACAACCACAGTGAGAAAAGCAGAGATTAAAGAAGCATGTGGCTCACAGAAAGGGCTAGGAAGTAACAACAGAGAAGAGGTTCAAGTGCATCATGATAAGAAGATTAAGCACACAAAATTGAAGAAACACCTAGAGAATGTAATGATAGAGAAAACCTTCCTCCAGAAGTAATGCCAGAGATAGTTAAGTCAACCAGAACAGCACCCTATTGAAACAAAGGCCATGGTGAAAATGTTTTTCTGTAAGATTGGTTGTTGTTGAGCACAAGCATTACATTTCAGAAATATAAACTCCAGACTCAATAAAAATCAGACAAGGCTGGAGGAAACTTTGAGGAAAATCTAATGTTTGACCATTGTGGACAAATCTAAAGTGAAAGGTGGGTGGGATAACTCAGGAAAAAGAAGTCAACTGAGACTTTGAACTATTTTATCCAACACGAGAATGAGTATTCATCACAAAGTTAGAAAGTCATCCAGTGAAAACTAACAAAAGAACAAAGCAGATTCAAGTGGGATAGATAGATGACAGGCTACTAATTCTTTCTTATCACAGAAATGGCAAAAAGACAGGAGTAAAATGCCATAGTGGGATGAGGAAGTGTCCTATATCTAAACAAGGAGTTGAAATGAGGACAAGAAGACAGGAAAAAAAACCTTAAAAAATTGCTTAAGAAATTCAATAATGTGTAACAATGAAATTCCACAAGTGTACAAAATGGAAGAGCACAGGGGTCGAAAAGGGGCTCAAAGCATAAATTGCCTCCAAAATATGAGGTGGTCAGCCTCTAGGGAGAAAGGAGAATTGTGGACTGTAAAAACAAATGGTGAACAAAATACTGAGGGAAGTAAATGACAGAAAGTAAGGCAAATTAAGTGATGGTGAACCATGTTACAACATGTAGCAGGCTGAGCTGAAGTATAAGAAGCAGGAAGTCTAGAATCCTGAATATGAGATAAGAATGGGGCCAAGTAAGTGGTGCATAATGACAGTAATATAACGGACCTAAGAGTACCTCCAACTGCCAGAACAATCCTAAAAATATGTCCCGAAATATAAATCTAATAAAAAGAAAAGAAAATTGTACCATTCTTTTACATAATTAAAAAAATAAGGAAACAAAATCATAACAAAAGATGAGAACAGTAAAATAATAAATTATGTGAAAGTGTTGAGAAAAGAATTAACTTTTGTTCATGTTCATGGAGGTTACTGTGCATGAAGGATATGTTGTCTTGCTACTGGTGGAAAGTTTAATGATGATTAAATCTTAGGCTTACATGATACATGTTAACATGAGCAGAGGTAACTTTTGTTCAAGCCTTGGGGTATGTGCAGGAACTTTCATGGCAGCAAACACGAGATAATAACTCTTTATTGTACTGAGAGAGACTAGCATTTTTGAACAGAAAGATACAACTGGCCTTCATATATCTTGTAAGATTTGATATGAAAGACTTTACAGGAAATCCTACAAGTTACTGTATAACTCGTCAATCATTTTACAGTGAGAATGTTCTCATGCTTTGTGTTCATTTCATAACCAATACACTTTTTTTATTCTTTTCAAGCTGGTGTATATGCAAATATACATCATAGTATACTTACAAGCAAATAGTATGCATATTTTATATGCTTTATTTTTTATTTCTAACACATTTTTATGTAAAATAATTGTATAATTACACTGATACATATATTACCTGAATCATTGTTACCAAATATTTTTTAATTTTGTTAACTTTTCATACTTATAGTTCAATTCAATCTGCTTCCAAGCCAATGCACTAACACAAAAATTAATGATCAAGGAATGCAGAAATAAAAATATATATGCCTAAAAAATTAAGAATTTCTGAAAAAAATGGAAATCAAGCAGTCACGTGTATTCAGAGAGTTGGAAAATAGGCTTTATGATCATGAGTGAAATATACCCTCCCATACTCATCTGTGTCACTCATCTTCATTAAAAAACAATAAATATGTAACTCACTTGCTTTATTTAAAAACTGATTTAAAAGAGGAAATACCTACCTTCTGCCTCTTGTACTCTTCATAATCTCGATCATCAGTGTCCAGCTCATGACGGCAAACAGGGCAGGTGTTGGTCTGGTTAACAAAACATACCAATTTATTAGTCTAAATTGACAGTTAAACTTAAAATTAACTATGAATCAGTATTGAAGGGGGTAACATCTGAATGTTCCAACTAATGTGCAGAAGTAAAACAGAGAAGTTATGTTATAAGAGCTTCAGCTCCATTACAAAATACAGAAATACTTATTTATATATATACCAAATACACTCTCTACAGTCACTAGAAAGATATGTATTTTTTATTTGGCCTCTAATATAAAAGACACTAAGTCCTAATCATTTACAGATACACCTACCTTTTCTAACCAAGGAAGAACACAGGAAAAATGGAATTTGTGACAGCAAGGCAGTTGTTTCACAAGCTCTCTTTTCTCATATTTTTTCAGACATATTGGACACTTTTCACCTAAGCATGTTTAAACAACTGTTACTCTAAGTATACTTACTACCTGCACAGTGTGACTCCTATATCAGCTAAATTTTCTAATATGAAATTTGAATATTTTTTTTATTAGAAAGAAAAAATGAAAAGGCAATGCAAGTAGTCCAACTAATACATTCACAGTATCAGAATATTTATTGTTTACTTAAAGTTATGCACAAAGCTACATGATGGGCAATACGTGCTCTGACCATCAGGGGTATCAAAACCCAATTTCTAGCATTGTAAATTCTTAGACATACCTCTATACCACTGGGGGTCATTTTTCAACCACTCTGTAGTATTTTCAGTGTAAATTATACCAAAGACAAGAATAATTTTATGCTTAGGTGTTCAGAACATTATTAGCTACACATGTTTTTGTGTGCATATGCCACTGTATGTCACTAATAATATTACCAAAAAGTTAGTTTTAAGAATATATAACAGTTTTAGAAAATATAGTTTCTAGTTCCTCATAAGTTGCATATGGTTAAGGCAAATCTATATTTATAAAACTGTTATACTGCAACATTGCCATTAACACTACCAATAACCATCACAACAAATATAAACATTCTTCACTGTATCTTAGAATAAAACCAAACATGATTGGAGTTATCTTTCAGCAGTTTTTAGAGCTTGTACTATTCTTAAACTAATAAATATTCACCATCAATTTAAGGTATATTTTTGTAAAGTACAAAAAAATTTATCTTCCAAAAATTTTACTGACAAGATCAATATCTTTCAAGAGTTATACCTTCTGAAAAACTTTCTACTGTTTTGAGTTTGGATATAGCTGCTTTTGATGCTGGAGGCTTTCTCCTTGCACCAGGAAAAAGTCTAAAAAAAGAAAATAAATAATCATAATGCATAACATAATTTGTAAAAATAAATCATCACTAAAAATTTTAAATATCAAAACAGTCATTGACAATATTAATGTACTAAGAGATTTATGCAGTTTTTTTTATTTATTTCTTAATTTATTCCCTTTCGTATTAGAAAAAAAGAGAAAAAAAGTACTTTACCGTTCAAATTCTATCTGAAGATCAACTCCTACTCCAGTGTCTAAAAGCAATCTAGATTTTAAAAAAAAATTAAAACACTTAACTGCAGTTGTGAAGTACATGCAGAGATAAACCTGTGATAAAAGGATACACAAATTTTTGCAGGGAATTTGCATATATGTAAAGCTGAATAATCATTTCATGAAATGTCCTACAACACTCCACAACAGCCTCTAGACAGTATGAAACAGTTGCAGCTGAAAGCCTTAACCCTTCATTATGGGTTACGTGAAATCCATCAAGCTTTAATGATAAAAGTGTCCATGAAAAAGACTATGATTTTTGATAATGTAAGCACATGCTTACAAAAGTTATTGGTGAACATTACAAGGCTTTTGGACATAAAATATCAGGCTTTTGATTAAAGTATTATAATTGTTTTAATCAAAGATTTTCTTGTAAATTTTTTCTGAATGTTGACTATCCAACATGCAGAGTAATTTCATCTTAAGATTAAAAATACTTTTATGCATAAGAAAATTTTCAAATTTTGTTTGTGAAATCTTTATATTTTAACCATTATTTTCACTGTTCAACCAATCTCTGTAGGTATTTGATGTTGCTAAAAATAAACACCATAAGAAATTATGAAATAAATATAAATCATGCTTTTTTCTTTCTAGAACGACTACAAATTATAACACAAATATTTCGTCGAAATAGCTTAAGCTTCATAATATTATACACTTAAATACATATTTATTATTGTTATTATATTGACCTTTCAGCCACTGTTAACTAATATCATAGATGTTACAATGACACAGCAAACAAGCACTCATATTACTATGTCCACAAATATAAAACAAACCTTTATAAAGTGGCCTGTCTTGACCGTGTATAAGAAGATTAATATTTTGTAAAATACAGTCATATTTCAGTTATAATACATTATTACTATTTACAAACAAGTTTTTAAACTTATTATTCTTAAAACATAAAACAGTAAATAAAGAAGTATAGCAAATAATTATATCTTCTAGTAACAAACTTTGCACTTGATTGCTAAGCCTAAAGAAATGTAAAATGAATTAATTTTTTTAGGTTTTTATATATATACGTTTAAATAATAGACATATAATAAATTACTATATTGATACAATAAAATTCCATTATAATTAAACAAGTTTAACAACTAAGTTGTTTTCCGTCTAGTAAATATGAAATTTTGAACAGACGAAAGACTTAACTTACTTGCATGGAGGTTTGTATTGAACAAAATTTGGAAACCACTTGGGAAACTTTCCGAGCTTTCAATTGGTTATTAACATGTCACATATAGAAGCATATGAGGTCTAGTAAATATGAAATTTCGAACAGACGAAAGACTTAACTTACTTGCATGGAGGTTTGTGTTGAACAAAATTTGAAAACCACTTGGGAAACTTTCCGAGCTTTCAATTGGTTATTAACATGTCACATATAGAAGCATATGAGGTCTAGTAAATATGAAATTTCGAACAGACGAAAGACTTAACTTACTTGCATGGAGGTTTGTGTTGAACAAAATTTGAAAACCACTTGGGAAACTTTCCGAGCTTTCAATTGGTTATTAATATGTCACATATAGAAGCATATGAGGAACCATTTCTAAAAATGGAAAGAGGTGAGGGGTGCCACTCTGATTCAATACATGAGTGATGTCCCATAAAACAGAAAAGACTTAACTTACTTGCATGGAGGTTTGTGTTGAACAAAATTTGAAAACCACTTGGGAAACTTTCCAAGCTTTCAATTGGTTATTAACATGTCACATATAGAAGCATATGAGGAACCATTTCTAAAAATGGAAAGAGGTGAGGGGTGCCACTCTGATTCAATACATGAGTGATGTCCCATAAAACAGAAAAGAGAGGAGGTTTTTATTTTATATTCTAGCTTCAAACTATTGATAATTTAAGTTTCTAATTCATACAAAGCTACACGCTTTCTATTTTGGTATCACAAATATCTAATTTGAGCCAGTGCTGTATTCAACGTACCACATAAAAATCAATGTTTAGATGAGTTTTATTTTTTTACATTTACTTTTAAATTAAGAAATTAAATAATGCATGAAATGAAATTTTGAGTTATAATCTACAGTAAGTTCATAAAACAAGAGTTCAATAAAATTTTGAATGTAAGTCAACAAATTGGATGAAATAGTTTCTGATCTATGAAAGGGTTAAACAGCCAAATACTGTTCTAAGTAGTGAAGAAATACCTTATTCTAAGAGACCAAAGAACATCTTTAATTCCATATCCCACTTGAAATACATGAAACTGCTGAATATACTTCATTTCATATTTCCTCAATATTTTCATGAATTTTCTTAGTGTAGAACTTTCCAGTTTTCCATAAAGATGACATTAAAGCTCTCCCACCATGATTAAGGCAGCATTTTATATATATGAAAGTCATTCTCTTGGTATATTAGCTTCCATTGTCTACATACATACCAAGTTTACAATACAAGTGTTTATTCTGCTGAACATCTAAAATAATAAACATGATCTTTATCTGACAACAGAGAACAAGATTACACAAAAAAACATTCACAAGCCCAACAATGTGTTCTTTAATGAAGCCAATTCTTCAGTGAACTACATAGCAATGAGCATTGTGACATAAGTTAGAAATCAACTAGTTACTTTTATTGTTTAAATCTTTAAAATCTTACTCATATATTTTGTCCAAGAACTGTTTACTGCAACATGGGAGCACTTTCAACAACTTTGTACACTATCATTACTTATTATTATAAACAATTTAGATAACTGAAGTAATTATAAAGACAACACTTTAAAGCCTAAGACGATGAACTCGAACTGGTTAGAACAAAGTCTTTCAGTGTCACAAATATCTAAACTTCTACATTTAATAGTTTTAAAATACCATAAATATAACAATGTACCATTTGATCCTTCAAGGTTGTCCTTTCATATCAACTACCAACAAAATTAAAAATTGAAATCAAATCCATCTTTCACTTGTTTTCAAGAAATCACCAATTCCTCTTTTAAACTTTTATAAAAGTATTAGCCTTCACTCTCGCTAATAGCGTTGCCTTCCATAAACTAAAAACCATTAAAAAAAAACTAACTGGAGCTAAGACTTTCTTCTCCAAATCTTAAATTCTGTCCTCTTGTCTTACTGTCTTTAGAACAGAGTACAAAGAAATAAGATGCCATTCTACTAGTCCCATGAATAATCTTTCAAACTTTAATAAGATCACCTCTTACCATTCTCTTTCCAAAGAGAAATAAAATACCTTAATATATTTACATAATCTTTCTATCCTCTAAATCATCTAAGTAGTCTTCCCTGAATGCCCTCCAAAGCTGCATAAAACATCCAAAGAGTGACCAAACTCGTGAATTAACATTTTACAAACATTGAAAATGAAATTCTGATAAATACATCTGCCTGCAAATAGCTTTCCCAATTTGTGTTGTCCTCCATATGTAAACTTTTTCATTATCACTAGCATTAGGGCTTTCACCTAAATTCATGTGTTTCTACATGATACTACCAAGTTATTGCATGGAAGTTCCCAAAGAGAACCAATCAAGTGCAACACCCTATACCTTGGGAAAGAGAGTATCACAATCATGGGTAGAAGACCGAAGTGCAATTCAACACTTGTGACAGGCTTTCAGAAGTGCCATGTTCAATATGGCTAGCACCCACCAGACTGTATATGAAAGACTGACTCCAGTCCAAAACCAGGTATCACTGGGAATTTAGCTTCTAAGCTGCAATAGGAATGGGGTCCCCACCATTTTCACCTGAAGTCCAGTGAGACAAAACAATATTTAACATTCAAACTTCAACCAATTGGGGACTTGGCTCACCCTGTGCCAGCCCAATACCAGACCAACCAAGAAACCAACATCTGGGCAATAGATTAGGGAAAAGCCAGCCAGAGGGATGACCTTTCCTATAAACATAGAACATCACATTACTCTTTACAAAGTGGAACTGGTCACACTCACAAAGCAGCCTCCGTAGCAAACTTCTTTACATTAGCTGACTCCAAGTGGCACAGCTGTATGTCTGCAGACTCATACCACTAAACACTGGGTTTCAATACCTGTGGTGGGCAGAGCATAAGTAGCCCATTGCATAGCTTTGTGCTCAATTATAAACAAACAAAAAATCTTTACTTATCACAGAACAATCATTAATCACACTGATCGATTCAACCAATACTCCTTTCACAAAAAATGTTTATCTTTGTTATCTAAACCATCCACCTTATTCCCTATATTTATATGCTATTTACAAATACACATACAGACACACAGTATATGACGAGAAACTAAAAGCCATCTATCCATTTATATCTGCAAGCAGTGAGAAGTGTCTTTTAGCAATCTACAACCACAGAGAGAAAACAGAAATCGGATTTCTCACTAAGATTTTACAACTCTTAAGTAGTATAAAATCAACTTAAAGTTTTAATAAAAGACTGTAATCAAAGAAAGTAATTGTCACTCTAATTCTATATCATAATCTCCTCTTACATCAATCTTATTTGATTTATAACCAAGTCTATGACTCCTACTTTTATATCCTGATGTATATTTTATCACCATAGCTCTCATCACTACAATTTTTTCCCCAAAATATGATACATCATTATACATATTTAGAAAACAAAACTCATATAAGCTCAAAATTAATGGTATAAATGTTGTGTTACACATACAGAATATCTCGAATGTACAATAACTTCATACTTTTTTTAGCAATCCATATAATTAGATTACTATCAATAAACAAGATTTCAAGGTGTAAACAATTATCAAGTTATTTCATTGACTGTTGGTTTATTATTGCATAAAGTAATGTTGCCAGTTAAAGGTTAGTATCTTTTATCTATCAATGGTCAGCAAGGATAATAATGAAGAATTTTCATTAAAAATGCATTGTCTGTTGGCATGTTGCTAATGTCACTACTCAACTAAAATGACTTAATAGTATTCCTTTGTATACAGCTTATCATAATTGGCTTACTACTTTATCACAAAATGTCTGAATGTCATTAAATGTAGCACCGTTTTAACCGTTTACTATCCTCCTTCAAAATGATGTAATTGTGATTAAGCATGCTCATTGATACTGCTAAAAAGCATAGAAAAAGCTATGTAATAAGTTAAGTGCTTTGAAAAAATCTATAAAAATACCACTATTTCTTCATTAAAATGCACAACTAAATCGTATAGAAAATTACATCTGCAATAAGTTTCAGGATCAAAGACACTAATAATTTTGTTTTAGTTACCATGGCAGACACCACAGAGCTCATCATGTGGCTTTTTGCTTCACAATAAACGATTTATTATCCTCTACGTACAAAAACAAAGAAACAAACAAAAACGACACTACAGGCCATCACACCCGTAACACATTAATGAGTATACTTCTTGAACTCTGAAAATGATTTTGACAGTGAGAAACTTTAGGAATTTAAGGAGAAATTACATAAAATTTTAATTTTTAATAACAGCACTAACAATAAGATATTAATGTTTGGTTTAATATACTTCATAAACAACAAAAATATTCTTATAGCTTACCTTGCTAAGTGAAGTAGATCGTCAGGTCGTTCCCCACAATCTAAGGGTTTACAGTTATGTTCATCATAATAACAAGCCATTTCTTTATCTTAGTAAAACTTACAGTAATTTACAACCTCATAAAACACAAGTCCTGTTGTCTGAGACCTAAATAAACCAGTAATGATATAATTTATAAGTACGTTCTTATAATCCTACTATTCTTCCATTTCCAACTCAACTTCTTCGAACAACATACAAAATGACACAACAATTTTGAACTGTCTAAACCCCCTCACCGTACGAAGTAAATAAGTATATTACATATTTAAGGTACCGTTCTTATATTGAACACTTTCGCAACATTTATTTATGCAGTGTAATACCCGAAAAGTTACAAGTTGAAGGCCGAAAAATATCGAATAGTTAATAAAACAATAAACTTGAAAGTTCTAAAAAGCATCACGTTTAATTCAATTGTTTTGTTTTTTACTTAACTCTTTATTTTACTCATTTTGGGTTTAAAATCATCGTTCAGTCTAGCTGTCGAGTTCTCCTGTGATACAGAAGGCCTCTTTTACAGCGACTTGAGAAGGAAGCAAAAGATATATTTGAATTACTATTTTTACACGTCTTTCATTTTGAATCCGAAATAAACAGTTTAAGAGGATTTGTTTTTTGTTTTTTTGGAATTTCGCACAAAGCTACTTGAGGGCTATCTGTGCTGTTGTTGTTTTGAATTAAGCACAAAGCTACACAATGGGCTATCTGTGCTATGCCCACCACGGGTATCGAAACCCGGATTTTAGCGTGTAAGTCCGCAGACATACCGCTGAGCCACTGGGGGGCCGTTTAAGAGGAACGTGAAAACAAATCCACAGTTGACATGATTTTTATCACACATGTTATATCCATTTTCAGTCAGATTTTTTTTAATGTTTCATCTATTTTTTTATGTTTTGGGTACTATTCGCATCAATATATTTATGTAAGTGAAAAGTTTTTTAATTCCTTGTTTCTCAAATGTACGGTTTAAATAAAAATGACGAAAGAAAGAAAGTGATTTTAAAACCATAAGTAAAATACATAAGCAACACCTTTGAACTAGAAACTCCAACTATTTATCTGATTGAAACATTTAAATATTTCACAGCAAAAACATCAATTTATGTATCTATTCAAGCAACTTACAGTAGCAAAGTGATATGCATGGCCACTACCGCAATGTCCAGCCACGTGTTACAATCACAATTATTATGATGTAAACGTTTTTTAAGCTGGTGAAGCATAATTATGATGAGTTGTACTTCTCATAATATTTGTCATGTCCCAGCCAATCTAATGCACTTTGTACTGAACGAAATACGTCGTCAGTGATGAATGTGGTTGAAATTATTTTTATATATTATTCTACTTCTTGAAAATCCCTAAATATAAAGCACAGTGCTAAAAGTACAATAAATCTAATACTAATATCTTATGACAAGAATAATTAACTTTTGATTAAATTGATTGATTTCTTTGATTCAGAAGTTTGCGCAAAACTACAAGAGGGTTATCTCTACCCAATATTGAACAATATTGAGATAAAAGAAGACTGTTAATAAACAACACTCACTGTTAGGTTTTTGGTTACACTAATCGAGTGGTGGGATTTGACCATCACTCTTATAACGCAATCTCAGATCTATAATCCGACAAATTAACATCAGTGCATGCCCGACCCTAAAACAAATCTTTTCAGGTTATGTACTGATGGTACAAATTGTATAAATTACTTTCCAAGTCTTCAAAGTTATTGTGACTGTTAAAATTATTATTAAAATAAAAAATCCTTATGATGAGACAAGACAAGACAAAATATGTAAATTTTACTATTGATCGGTAGAAGGCAGAACACAGACACAGATAACCTGTTGTGTAGCTTTGTGTTTGGCCCGACATGGCCAGGCGTGTTAAGGCGTGCGATTGGTAATCTGAGGGTCGTGAGTTCGCATCCCAGTCGCGCCGATCATGCTCGCCCTCCCAGCCGCGGGACGTTATAATGGTACGATCAATCCCACTATTCGTTAGTAAAAGAGTAGCCCAAGAGTTGGCGGTGGGTGGTGATGACTAGCTACCTTCCCTCTAGTCTTACACTGCTAAATTAGGGACGGCTAGCACAGATAGCCCTCGAGTAGCTTTGTGCGAAATTCCAAAACAAACAAACAAGCTTTGTGTTTAATTTAAAATAAAGCTTTTGACCGTCATAACAAACTGTTAATTTAATTTATTTTTAGAGTTAATAAAACAGCATTATATTAGTTTCTATTTTTTTCTTATTAGTAAATTATATAAAAACATTATGATTTCATGGAACAAAAATATAAAAGAATTAAATGAGTTGACTCTAAAGTATCACCAGTCACATAAGGTAAAGAATATATCTACGAGCTGGTTAAAATGTGAATAGTTGACGAGACAGGGATGCTAGTTCAAGTATAATGAAGAAGGTATCAAAATAATTTTGTACTAATAATAACTTAGGGCTTTGCTAAATAATGTTTTATATGGGATAGGGGAACGTAGATATGGTTTCCCATCTTTCTTCCTAAGTAATAAAAAATACATAATCTGTACATTTTACACAGGATTGACCTCGAACTTGCATGAATTGTTTCACTTAAATTATTAGCTTACAATTTCATTAAGCCTTCAGTGTATAGTGCCCTTATTTAGGCCTAAACCCTATTTAAAATATGACATCATATAAATAAAGATAACTTAATTATGAATAAGAAAAAAAAAAATATTGATTTGTTTATCCTACCATTAATAGTGGTTAATTTTTGACAGCCTGTAGGAGAGGAGAAAACCTATGAGAGATATTGATTTTAAACTTTTAGAAAAGTTGACCAAAACAGTAAATTTTATTGCTTTAGATCAACTCATATTTTAGCGTGGATGATGGACTCAAATGTGCATATTAATATTATTGTAACTTAAGCCTACTGTACACTAAACTGGTTACGTTTATCAAAATATGATGTAACCTATCTAAGTATTACTAAATTATATTTGCAGTTGTACTAGTATTTATGAGATACTTGTCATTACGCTATGTTAGTGCCAGAGACAAGATAAAAAAGTTAACATAGATTGAAGTATTTAAGGCCTACATCTCAGTTAAAGTGTAACGTTAATATTTAATAATGGTATTTTTTTATATTAGGTACAAATGTCCAACATCGAGGACCAATCAGAGAGAATAGTTAATATATCCTAGACTTTAGCTTTACATCAACGTTAGTGATTATGTATCAGAATAATATTAATGCCAGTATTCCTGTAAATTAGTCTCATGTGATAGCATACTATAATTCCAATGACACGCATTATTGGTTTAAAAAAAAACGACTTTTACAATAAACTCAAAATAATTCCAATATCTAAACAGTATAGGTGAGGTGATATGTGTTAATACACTTGCAATATACTATTAATATAGAAATTACATCAAACTTTATGGTGAGATCTGTCACTCTATGCAACACCAATCTCTTGGCGATTACCATTTTTGCACTAGTGAAACGATTTGCAACCCTTGATTGAAAAGGTATAAAAGAACTAATTGTTTGGTTTGTTTTAAATATCACGCAAAGCTACAAGAGGGCTGTCTTAACTAGTCCCTAATTCAGCAGTGTAAGACGAGAGGGAAAGGCAGCTAGTCATCACCACTCACCGCCAACTCTTGGGCCTCTCTTTTACCAACGAGTAGTGGGATTAATAGTCACATTATAACGCCCCCACGGCTGAAAGGGCGAGCATGTTTGATATGATGGGGATTCTAACTCACCACCCTCGGATTACGAGTCGAATGCCTAAACCATCTGGCCATGCTGGGCCCCAAGAAGTAATCAAAAGTAACTAAATTCATAAGATTTGAATGACTCTAGTTAAAGTAACTGAATTTAAATGCATAAATTAAAATCCTAATAAACAGTACGATGCTATGAACCTCTTCCACTTCAGAGGCGTCTGAATCGGGTGTGCTGTAGCACCCCTTCCTTTACATATTTGTATCATATAAGATCTGTGAATTATATTATTCTATTAATTTTCTGGGAGCATGCCTTCAGCCCCCTTTAGATTGAGCTGCCTTTGGCAGCACTAGAGCTGTTTTTAGCAGGTCTTCATACTTTCAATTTCTTAGTGTAAAATCTACATGTTCAGCCAAGCACCCACAATTTACAACTCTGTCATATACAAATGAGCCAGTAATCCTCCATAATTTACTTAAATGCAAAAGAAAAACAAATTATTGAAAACAGATATTTGAACATTCATCTATTCAAATTTCAAAAATTAGTTTCATAGTAAAATGAGGCTAAACATCATACAATGGTTGAAAAATGCACTTGAGGTGTGTGTTTTTCGTACAGCAAAGCCATATCGCGCTACCTGCTCAGTCTACTGAGGGGAATCGAGTCCCTGATTATAGCGTTGTAAAACCTGAGACATACCGCTGTACTAGCAAGAGTCAATAGTTTGGGAATTATCATTGTATTTCTGTATCACAAGTTTATGATAACTTTATGTTTGCATAACAAGATACCAAGCAAAGGAATCAAAATTTCACATTTTATGTTATATATAATTATATCTACTCTTTATAGAAGGGTAAAGTAATAGACGAGTTTCAACGCAACTTAATTTCTTTATCGTGTTCTTGTTTGCAATACAAACTTCTTTTACATTTAAAACATAAATAATTATTGTCCTTAAGTGGCTCAGTAGCAAGTCTGAAAGTTTATAAAACTTAAAAACTGGGTTTCGATGGTTGTGGTAGTCACAGTACAGACCGTCAATTGTGTAGCCTATTGCTTATCAGCAATAAAGAAATCACTGTTTGTGTGCACGTTGTCATGTTTGCATGGAATCTTGACGTAGGAGAAATGCACAAGTACAAAAAGGAATGCAGACATTTACAATTAAAGCACTGGGAGACACCCAACAGTTTTTCTGTTTGGAATATATATATATATCACCAAGTCTGAAAAACTCCCTGTGACAGAGATATTGTGACAGACTCCGGACTGACAAAACTAGCTGATAGGGGTTCGGTTTTAATCATAACTGTAGGTTACAAACGTAGTTAAAACTTATGTCTACAATTCATTAACACAACAGTAGATTACAATACGACAGTACTACTTAAAATCTTTGTATATATTGCATACCTTTTATCATTTTAATCCAATAAAATAACATTTACATACAAATACATTATGAGGCGAAATACGTGCTCACGCTTTCAGCCGTAGGAGCGTTATAATGTTTAACTCAATTCCACTCTTCGTTGGTAAAAGAGTAGCATTTCCTCTAGTCTTACACTGATAAATTAGGGATGGCTAGTGCAGATAGCCATTGTGTAGCTTTGCACGAAATTAAGAAAACAAACGAAAACAAATGAGTCAACAGTCAATTACAATAACTTACCAAACCATGCAAAAGCAATTAATATTAGCTATCCCCTATCACAACAACACTGAGTAGGTACAACAGTACATCAAAAAATTGAAATTTAATTTATATCACGGTGCTTTTTACAAACGAATTTCTTGACTTGCTTTCTACACGAAAGTGAGATAGTAATATTAAGGTAAATTAGAAAAAGATACATAAGGTTTTTATAAAGGAAATGTATATCAGTTTACTAACCGAAATTATGTAGAATAATGTCAGAGTTCATATACAACCACTAGCTGTTTTAAGTGTATTAAATTACACATTGTTAGAGTAGCCAAAGAATAAGTTCACAATTAACACCATTTTCAGTAGTTAAATACAATACAGATTCAAATTGCATGTAAGATTTCAAGCAGAGATGGATTAAAAGTGAAACAAAAAAGTCAAAATGTTGCAGGCAAACCTGATTTTTAATAACAGTAGTACACAGTTATTTGTAACATCTGACGTTTCCCTCGTCATCCAGATTCTCAGTGGTAAATCTTATAAAATTAAAAATCAGGTTTCCATTTCATGGTGGTATAGCAAATTTAAATATTGTATAGCTTTGTACTTGATTGCTAACAAACAAAAATACAAACACACATCAAACTAACCAAACAAGCATACTTTGATTCACCATGTTGGTGTTGATTACACTTGTAGTAACTATCCATAAATTCATGGTGCCTTTTTGTTAAAGTTCAGATAACAAGAAATACAGAATACAGGGTTGGAGTAGAGAGAGATACTGCTACCCGTCGGTTTGTGGAGAGACTTGATAAAAGCTGGAGTGCTAATCAAAATCATCTTAGGGGGGGAATGGTGCAGCCAAAAATGAATTGAATGTGCGATTTTGGTAGCTACACTTGTAGCATTGATTAGAGGGTCGCGAGTTCGAATCCCCATCACACCAAATATGCTCGCCTTTTCAGCCGTGGGGGCGCTATAATATGTCGGTCAATCCCACTATTCGTTAATAAAAGAGTAGCCCAAGAGTTGGCGAACATACTAATTTAGTTGTACTGCTAAATTAGGAACGGCTAGCATAGACAGCCCACGTGTAGCTTTGCGTGAAATTCAAAACAAACCAAACCAAGCATTGATCAGAAGTTTACAGCAAATGATCATTTACTAGTTAGCCGGGAGCAAAAAGTTTCGTCAAATTTGAGCGGATTTTGTTCAATGGTTTTGTACTTGTGCTTTATATTTACAACAAATGAGACACCTAATTGTAGGTTAAATGGTCTATCATTATAAATTTCAAAACAAATCCGTGAAAATTAACTACTTTTTTCTTACAAATAAAGATTCTGTACTTTTGGTGCAAAGAAGAAAAACATCAAAATAGGAGATCTTACCTCTCAAGCATTTTTTTAATGGATTGCCTTGAAATTTCGTATGTGAAATAAAAGTCCAGTAGAGCACATCCATTGACAATATGAAATACTGAAAAATTGAAATACCTGAAAATGTGTTCATAATACTCTGAAGAGCTCCATGTAATAGAATAGATCATAATATTTTCTGAATAAACTCGTGAACTTGGTTCTGTAACTTAATTCATGCTATTCAGCATACACCATTTGCTTCACTTGGTGGTGGAAACATTGTTATTGTTGTCATCGTCACAACCATTCGATTTTAGGGTTTTGGTTATTAAATAGTGTTAATCAAGCCCCACTAACAAGATTTCCCACTGAGTCTCAACACGCTTTACGTGAGGTGTAGCTCTCAGAATCTCACTGCTGCTAGCATCCTCTTTTCTGTTTTTATGACTACAGGTAATCCGTTATTAATAATAGAACTCAGAAGAGGCTTGGATTGGCTTCTCCCATTGGTAGCAAGTTGAAAATACCGTAGAATGCTTTCCATAACTATTTTTTAATAAAATAAATTGAGATTTTAATGCTAAATAATAGCGTTTGTCAGTTTTTTTCTATATAGTTTAGCTCGGCATGGCCGGGTGTATGGGACAATTGATTCACAATATGAGGGTCGCGGGTTCGAATCCTCCATCCCCCCAAACATGCTTGCCCTTTCAGCTGCGGGTGTGTAATAATGTGATAGTTAATTTTGTTGTTCGTTTTCAAAAGAGAAACCCAAGAGTTTGTGGTGGATGGTGTTAAATATCTGTCTTCCCTTTAGTCTTTCGCTACTAAATTAGGGACGGATACCGCTGATAGCCCTCATATAGTTTTGTGCAAAATTCAAAAATAAACGTATATATTTTAACGTTTCATTTACATGGCTATGGCAATAAACATTGATAAGTGGATAAATAAGCAAGTCAATATTAAAGAAAATCGGCCCGGTATGGCCAAGTGGTAAAGGCACCCGACTCGTAATTCGAGGGTCGCGGATTGAAATCCCCGTCACACAAAACAGTCCACCACCAACTGTTCTACATTGACACTATCTTAACGATGTTCCTTCTAAAGCAGTGTTTTAAATATTCATGGTGGACTCCTATTTCATTTCCAAGTACAGGAACCAAAATATAGAAATTTTGTACATGCCTAAACATTGGTAGAATTTCACAGAAGTTTAATAATTTTGAAGCATTAAATCTATTGCTTATAGTATCGCACAATAAACATTATTATTTTATTTTATAAAAATTATTGTCTCTTTGGTCATCAAATATATTTATCTTGAATTTCATTTATAGTTTTTTACCTTGCGTAAGGCCTGGCATGGCCAAGTAGTTAAGGTACTCGACTCGTTATATAAGGGTTACGGGTTCGAATCCTCCTCACACCAAACATGTTCGTCCTCTCAGCCATGGGGGCGTTATAATGTGACGATCAATCCCATTGTTATCTGGTAAAAGAGTAGCTCAAGAGTTGGCGGTGGGTAGTGATGACTAGCTGCCTTTTCTTTCGTCTTACACTGCAAAATTAGGGAAGGCTAGTGCAGATGGCGCTCGTGTAGCTTTGCACGAAAATTAAAAAGAAAACAAAATCGTGTATTCAGGATAATGTTTTTGTGTGGATAACTACGAAACTTATGCAGATACAATTTTTGTGGACATTTCTCGTTGTTACAAAGAATTACTAATCTTCTTTAACTATTCTTGTACATAACATTAATTGTACTGTATGAGTTCTGTTATTTCTTATGTGTTTTGTTTGTTTTGGAATTTCGCACAAAGCTACTCGAAGGCTATCTGTGCTAGCCGTTCCTAATTTAGCAGTGTAAGACTAGAGGGAAGGCAGCTAGTCATCACCACCCACCGCCAACTCTTGAGCTTCTTATGCGAGTTCATTTTTTGCACACGTTTCGGTATCATACAGTATGCATTTGTATTATTATTTTTTAATTACCAAACACGATACGTTTATTCTTCTTATTCGTGTTGCTTATTATTTCGTTATCACAGATGTTAATTACTGTATGTTTTTTGTGTCTTTGGAATGAACGTGTCAAACTCTTCCTCTTATTACATATTAATACATTCACCACCAGTATTTTTCAGAACATAATAGTATTTATTGTTTTTAATAAAACATGGATTGTTCATTCCTTATTTTTCATTTATTGTTTCTGAATTACATACATCATATTTGTTGTTTGTGTATCTTTGGTGTGTTTTTAAAGTAAATGGTTAAAACGTATCGTTAGATACGTATTTTTCCACAATTAATATCTTGCTTTTATGTTAAGGTTCGGAATATGATAGCAATAGAAGAATGAACCGCTATCAAGACCCATGTAAAATCTTTGAAGATGAGCTTTGATGACAGACATGGAAGAAACTGGAGCATTTTGCACTGGATCTTCAATAATATTTCCATGCAGAAATACTGCTGTGTCTAATGATCAGGATCTCAAAACCCAAGGTGAGAAAGTGAGAATAAATGAACAGGATCAAGAAGAAACCATAAACCCTACTTATACAGAAGATCTTTCAACAGATGGTCAAAGTCAAGTTGTAACTGACAATCAGGAGACCTACAAAAAACGAAATTCGAAAAAATGTCAGTGCTTCAAACGTTGTTGTCCGAGTGAGTGATTTCACGTTTATGAATTTTTAAATAATTTTACGACAACGATTTTAATTTCTTAATTTTTTTAGATTTTTCTCCTTATTTTCGGTCAAATGCAAGGCTTAGAAATAGTTGAAGTTGGCCAAATTTTCAATTTTCAAGGATTTCATCTTGTCGAAGGTTATTTACCAGAATATGTAAGTAAAATAATATAGAACAGTTGAGTTACAATAGTGTTAAATGCTTTTGTAAGTACGTTCACAAATATTTAACTACATTCGAACTTGTTATGTTTATCTTAACTCTTTATATTATAATTACGCTAAAAATGGGGCTTGGGATTAATAACAAACAAACAAATAATTATTGTAAAGTACCACATTGTTCTTCAAATTTTGATAAGCAAGAACTTCCAAGTTTTGTTTTTAGATTTCACGAATGTGCATCTTTCTGTATTGGAAAGATAGTCAAGTTGTTGGAACAACGTCCTTTGTTGGTCAAAATGTTGTCTTTTGGAGTGATGTTAAGACAGAAAAATTAAAATACAATTTTTAACTGAAACTTCATCATCTTGTTTAAATTAGTGTCCAGGTTTCCTTCTCTGGATTTATTCCAAATATTTTGAGTGTTTAATCCTAAAATTTTATTATTTCGCTGTTTGATGTTTGTCACATGACTGCTGTAGTTTTGTATAAAATTTTAGATACAATTGTGTTATGAAACGATGAAGGCTAATTAATATCAACAAGATACTGTGGTTTTTTTAGTGTATCTTTATTCTATTCGTGCCAGTAGTATGTTTTTTACAAGTAATTTATTTTATTTTTCAAATAATTATTTGGTACGTTACAAAAATACCTGGGTGTACTTTACTACTTGTTTCTGTCTTGTTCCCGGTGAGACAATCAATTGAATTATATGTTGCAGTAAGAAATTACGAATTTTGATTTTTTAGATGTTCTGATTGAGAAGTGTCTGAAAAAAGATGAAGATGGGCAGGTGGTAGCTCTCTTTAAAGAGCTTACCATATATTTGATTTTTTTGTCTCTACTTTCTACAAGTAAGTGTTAACGTAAAGACGTTGTGCAAGATATTTTCGTGTTGACTATGGTACGCGTAAATATGTTCGTTTATTTACTTGACTGCATGTATATGTATACTGCTCTCGTTGCATTTCGTTGTTCTTCTTATTTTCATAGACAATTTTTTTGTCTTTCCGGGGAAACATTTTTTTCAGTTAAACAATCACAACAGAAATTTCATGGACGATCTTTCTTCCTTAATTTAGAATTTTAGCTGCTTAAATAACAGTCTATTTTTAATGTACCGAATTATTTCATTGTTAATATTTGCCATAACCCTGAATGACTCACTCTTTTGATCTTACATTGTACTCACATATGACAATCCCCGTCACACCAAACATGCTCACCATTTCAGCCATGGGTACGTTATAATGTGACTGTCAATTCCACTGTTCGTTGGTAAAAGAGTAGCCCAAGAGTTGGCGGTGGATGGTGATAATTAGCTGCCTTATCTCTATTTTTACACTGCTAAAGTAGGGACGGCTAGTGAACATAGCCCTTGTGTAGCTTTGCGCGAAATTAAAAATAAACAAAAAAACACATGCAAATCTAGTGTACAACCTACTCACTACTCGAACTAGATGGAAAAACAACGTACACTAACATAGAAATAGCTGAGATCTTTAAAAAACACCTAGAAAACACATCATGAACCAGACATGAACAGATACTTTTATAATACAGTCAATAACTTTATTGATCAAAACAAAAGCGTATACACACCTATATTCCTAGTAAACACATGATTACAACCACAGAAAACAACAGACTGGAGCAGTCATCAACTAATAAAAAATATCACAGTAACGGATGTGGAAACTGTTATCAAAAACACAAAAAACAAAACTCCTGGAGAAGATGATATCCAAGCTATCCTCCTAAAACACGGCACCCAGAGATTATATGAACACCTAACAGCCTTATTTCACCTTTCATTATCAGCTGGATATATCCCCGTTTCTTGGAAGGAAACAATAATATTAATGTTCCAGAAAGAAGGAAAGCCAGCGAATAAACCAAACTACCGCCCAATTAGCTTAACCAGTTGTATCGGCAAAATATTAGAAAGAATAATTAGTAATCGTCTATCCATATACTTAGAAGAAAACTCTACATTACCCGAAATTTAAAACGGATTTCGAAAGTACCGACAAACTACTGACCACCTAATTAGATTAAGAGAATCAATTACAGACAGCTTCAATAAAAATGAATGCACTGTAGTTTGCTTTCTCGACATTGATAAAGCATTTGACACTGTGTGGCATAATGGATTAGGTTATAGATTATAGGAAATGGCTTTACCCCAGGGAATAATTCGCTGGCTATCCAACTTCCTGGAAAACAGAATGTGAAAAGTAGATGTGAATGGGGCCCAATCAGGGTCCTTTTCACCCCGAGGTAGGAGTCCCGCAGGGAGGGGTAGTTAACCCTATATTATTTATCATGTATGTGAGTAATATGCCTCTGTCGGACCTAAATTTAGGTTTTGCATTACAATTTGCTGACGATGTAGCAGTCTGGAAAAGTGCTCCCACTCCTTCAATTGCAGCAACAAACCTCCATCCAGTCCTGAATAATGTAGAAGAATACTGACATACATATAGAATAAAATCAGTATTTCTAAAACCCAAGTAATATTATTTAGCAGACTAAATAAACTGAAAAAAGATCCACCCAAGCTATACATGAATGGATCACTTTTACTGACTGCTGCTTCTGCTAAATTTCTCGGTTTAACTTATAACACAAAATTAACGTGGTTACAGCATATGAAAAATATACTGATACGAATCTGGGAAAGAGCAAATTATGCAAGAAGTCTTTCAGGTATAAACTAAGGAACATCACCAGACAACATAATTAAAATCTACAAAACATACATCACCCCCATAATAGAATACGCATCTCCTGCCTGGATGAACATAGCATCCAAACAATTACAGAAATTACAGAGAATACAAAATTAAATATTAACTTCGGTCTATAAAGTACCACGTAGCACTTCATCCACATTCATGCACAAGTATGCAAACGTAAAGACAATATCTGAAAGACCCTTGGATAATTCTCTGAAGTATTTTCATAAGAATTGGCATAAAATTGACTTAATGTGTGATCTCGACAGATACTACGTACATGATGAACATAGTCCTAAATACCTCTCACTTTTTAACATATATTTAAGAAATATCAAACAAGCTGGCCACAATGCACTAGACACTTAAACCTAGTTTTATATTATTGTACCCTATTTTTCTTATTTTATTATTACTACTACTACTAGTAGTAGTATGTTGTATATGGAAGAAATAAATAAAAAATATAAAAAAGAGAGAAAAAATTATTGTCGAGACTATGCATGGATACTGCCCTGAAACGGGCCTGAGTACGGTGTCATACTCTGGCCGAAAGTTATACAAATTAATCAACACTTAACGATAGACGCCATCAACGCTAAGGATGGAGGAAGAGGTCTAGTGCACCTGACCCTCCTGGGTATTTAACATCACTACCCAAATACCAACACAGAGGAAGCGAAATCTAGTGTTTGGGAGAAAGAGGTCAAAGAGAACCTGACCTTCCAGGGTACGAACATACAATACCCAAACATCGATAGATAGAGAGAAAAATTTTGTGTATGGTAAGTCAAGTATGAAAAACATAACATTAGTGAGTACAATTTATACTTAATGATTAGTCGGTTCAGGATTATGGCAAAAAGTAGGGATGAAATAAACCTGTACATCAAAGAATTTTTCCTACTAATTAAGAAATTCTCAACTCAAAGAAGCAGAACAAAATCATCATAATATTCATTCAGCGTTTTCATTTGAATACTTGTTTAACCTGTGAACAACTTTATTGAATCGCGAAATTAAATTTATGGAAATATGATTAACTGAAGATGTCATCAGAGGAATTTTCTTTAAATCAATAAATAAAAATATGTGTCAGAGTTTTGAAAGTATTTGTATTTTCTATGTAAAGAAAAATATTGAATCTCCATACTGAACAATTTAATAACGTAATAAGCTCACAGTTTCACAGTTGTATTATATTTGTAAAAGTGTTTAAAACAATCTCATATTTTTATGCAAGCGATAATTTTGTCTCTTCATACTTTCAGTAATTTTCACGATGGTGGGAATCAATCATTTCTATTTAACAACCGTCCTAAAATCTCTGTTTCTGGGCACTAGTTTCCCGGACGCAAGTGGTAATTTGAGAGAAGCTAAGGACGTTGATGATTTTTGGAACGTAAGGAGCTGTTATATTAGGATCTGATGTAGAGTGATCCAGTTTTTCTCAGGCTAGCTTATGTTTCAAATATATATGTCACTGTTTCTCTGTGTACCTGTAATCGCAGGTATTGATTTGATAATGGATAATTTCAATACTTTGTGAAATTTATTTATTTTTAAAGGGTAAAAGTACGACACATTTAAACTATATTTACGTTGAAACGATTTTACCTTCGGAAGATATGAAATGATCGCAAGTCACAATTGGCATCACCTGTTTTAAAGTTTACTGTCCTGTATTGTAATGTACAAAATGTAATGGAAATTTATAGTAAAATCTTCACAGCAGTTAAGTGCTATTCAGTGTTTTCAGTATTCTACTTATGACAAAGCACAACTGTTATTGAACCGCATCAATGACCCCTCTCAGTTTACTGTTACACAAAACAAGAGTCATATGATTAGTCGTGTGATTTGGTTTGCAGATTTAAGTGTTTTATAATAGTGAAGGAAATGGTGTGTTTACAGAGAGCGTTTACAGATTCGGCCATTTAGCAAAATAGCCAATGGTGTGTGTTTCTCTAACCTATCGCTACAAAATAGCCTGTCTACAATGGTGTCAAGAGCTGCAAAATGAACAAACGACATCTGGGCGAATGTCTTGTCCATATACGAATCAAGCTCTTCACTATCGCCTGATACAATTTATATATGCACTTGTGGAGTGACCAGCACTAGATTTAACCCCAATTTCACAGAAAAATAAAGATGCACATACGTTGGTGATGACGACATATTAGCCTGTAAAGGGACAAGCATTTATGGCCACACTGACTTTCTGTGCTACAATATGGTACTATGAATACTATATTATTTAAAGAATCTCTCCTTTCTATGTTGAACTAGTGAAACTTTTCCTACGAGATGATATTGTTGAGCGAATGGACTGGCTACCACACTCAGGATTAGAATTTGATTGAGTAGTCATGTGATGCTCTTTGAGTTAACTTGGAAACACTTGTTTTACTTTCTACAAGTGTTAATCAACTGAAAGTAGATGTAATAAAAAGTAGGTAATATTACTTCAGTAGCTGATTGACATACTCATTTTAAGTATGAATTACTGTTCAAGACAGCTGTATATATGTGTTATTAATAAATATTTTCTTATAATTTATTGGGTTTTTAACTCTGTAGTACCATATAAACATTTGTGAACAAGGATTCCAATACTGGACCATATAAATGGTCAGATAGTACATACTTAAGAAAATTAAGTCAGTGTATCATTGTCACTATTTATTAACAGTAGTTTAACACTATTTAACAACTAATCTATCCTTACGCGCCTATTGATAACGAACTTATGCTCATTGATTAATTTCAATCTATACATGGTCCCCTTCAAGGAAGTGACGTAGCCTAAACAATGTAAAAATGCACATTACAGTGCTTTTAAACCCGCTACCTTTCTGTAAGCTTACCGTGCTTAAAGGTTCAGTGTAAGGGGAATAAGAAGAAACACAGTGGGATGTTTATAGTTATTTTCAATGTGGTTTATCTTACAATTTGCACATTTTGTGGAGTCTGACTCAACCTCAGAAATAAAACAATAAATTTATATGTTGGTGAAATTTCTCAGACCAAACTTATTCATTTGGTGGCTTATTTAAATTGAACTTCATATTTTGACTGGGTTATGGCTGTCCACACGAAAGAAGTGAGATAAAATAAGAGACTGTACGGCAAATATACATATTGATAGCTGTGTTTGACAGCAAGGGATAACAGACTCACTGTTTGTTGTTCTAAGGATTACGAACCCCATTCCAACCAAACTCATACTGTATATTCACATAATTGGATATCATAAGTTCAATGTATTATGACTGATAGAAAATAAAGACTCTTCGAACTGAATTCCACAAGGTTCCAACACTCTCACTTCTGTTTCTATCTAAACTTCTGGTTTGCCTCAACTTTAACAGTAATTCTAATGCTAACATCACGTGAACACAAGGATAGAAACAAATTTTATAATGATAAATTGTATATCAACCCACTCTTACCACGAATAGGGTGCATTTGTTTTGGAATAAGGAACGAAACACTTCACATGACGTATGTCAAGAAAATGACCCATGAACCAATAAAATATAACTTCATAATTTATTCGTTAATGAGTTTACATATATGTATTAATTTTAAGAAAATATGGAAAGATAATCAATTCAAGGTATATAAGAACGTGACGCATATGACGTGATTGAACTGTCATATGAACGAAAATGAACACTTGCAAATTTGGTACCACTGGTTCTACACATTGCAGAGTTTACATCATATGACCTTTTGTGTCACCTTGTAGTAATGAAATGGGTTCTGCCTTTATTCTGCTGGATAACAATATCAACCGACACTATAGTATAAACTGGGGATTGATTGATTGAAATTCCCCAGATTCAATCCCATAGAACATAGATGAGGTGTTTGTATAAGATGAGTCACAATATTTGAATGGATTCTGGATATTAAAGATGTCATTAAAACAGCTCTTTATCCCATAAAGTATATAAATTTACTTTAGATATTAAAATACCTTGGAAACAGTTCTTTTAGAGGAGTAAGTAAGAGTACGTTAGAATGTTATCAACACTGTTGGTTTAGGCATGAAAGTTCAATTCCATACTACTTTCGTTGTTTTATGATAACTATTTCGTGTTAGATTGAATTAAAGTGAGTTGTAAGTACACAAATCCATATTTACTAAACGTTTATTGGAAAGTAGGGTAAATAATCAATTTGCTATTCATATATACTGAAACATCAGATACCTGAACTAACGAAGGGTTATTAAGCGTTGTTTTATAATAGTGATTTTGCTCTGTCATAGATAAAATATTATAAATTCTAATTTCTTTTTAACTGTTGAATGCAATTCAGATAATTCATGGCATTATAAAATGAAATTAGCGAAGTCCCAACAAGAAATGTGATCAATCGAGAAGTGGTTAACAACCAGTGATTTTGTATATTAGTTCATTTTTATGACAGAAAAACGAACAATAGCCAAGAATAGGCCTTGTTCAGTTTAATTGTTTTTCCTGTACAGGAATAAAAATAAATTTGCTTAAGTCAAATATAATTATTTGAGCTGCCAGATATTTGACATACCCCTCGGGTGTATATACATAGGAACACTAGAAGTTTATAATTCCCGTGTTAAAAATTAAAAGTATCTTTCTTCACATAAAATAACATCTTAATAATTCGTAACATAAAATGACCAAAACAGCTAGTTTTGAATAAAAGCTAATATCCACAGATTTAAAAAACAACATGTTCAAGTTTACATTGACCAAACGTTTTCGTAGATTTTTCCATTGTTTGTTAATATAGTATGAA
The DNA here is from genome assembly GCA_011833715.1 of Carcinoscorpius rotundicauda. NCBI lineage: Eukaryota > Metazoa > Arthropoda > Merostomata > Xiphosura > Limulidae > Carcinoscorpius > Carcinoscorpius rotundicauda. Next base: position 32,612,699 of record CM022393.1, read on the forward strand.
ATAAACAAGATTAAGTTTGGAACATACGATTGCAAAATAAGCTTATAAATTCGATACAATTGTATCATAAAGTTACCATAGAATAGTATATACGTTTTTGTTATGTATTGCATTGAACTGACAGGTTTTTATCGCTGTTCTTTATCTAAAACATAGTTTGCAGAGCATGTGATGCTAGATGCCTTATATTGGGATACCTGGTACAACAAAAAGCCCACAAAGGGTAATGAAAAATCTATACTCTACGTTAACCGATTACTCGGAGCGCCTCGATTACGGCAGTTACGAGTACGCAATAACTCTTGTACAATTCCTGAAGAATTTAAAAGAGCTATTTCTGACTGTTACAGTGTCTACTCTTCCAACAACGAAGCTACTCAATCGTATGGAGTATATTACGGTACAGCGTGAGTAAAACTGTTTATTAGTATTAACATGAACTATGTGAGTTGGAAGTTAAATAAATAATACAATTTCGAATTACTAATAAATGCTTTAATAACGGCAAGTATAATGAATTTTGTTATGATTTATTAAAAAATGAAACATTGTTTTTTGGATGTTATGTAATGTAGCTTTAGATTTTAGGGACCGACATGGACAAGTAATTAAGGCATTCGACCTGCTGTCTGAGGGTCGAGGGTTTGAATCCCGGTCACACCAAACAGCCGTGGGGGTGTTATAACATGATGGCCAATCCCATTACTCGTTAGTAAATGTGTAACCCAAGAGTTGGCGATGGGTGGTGATGACTAGCTGTTTGCACTGTAGTCTTATACTGCTATATTAGGGACGGCTAGTGCAGATAGCCCTCGTATAGCTTTGCGCGAAATTCACAAACAAACCAAACTTATTAATAAAATAAAGTTATTTTATTTTTTAAAATTTTCCCTCGGAAAAAGAGATAAAGATAAAAGACTGAAATAGAAAAATTTCCTCTTATTTTTTTCGCCTGGACTACCCAGGTATGGTAACTGGACAATGTCCGGCAGTATATCAAGGACAACTTATTTTAAGATTCTTGCCCGACAAGAAGGGTGAAAAATACCCAGAAATGAGGTGACACTTTTACACATTTTCTCCTGTCACCCACAGTTGACTGGCTCGATTATTGTAATTTTATATGGTAGCTGAAAACTATTTGACGATGCAGATGAGCTACTTTGTTTTAGAATTTTCACTTGAGAAGATGGTAAAAAAACAACCTTGAAATATTTTACACTCCCACTTTTTTATAGACTTTTTGCTTTGAATTTAAAGACACAAGTATTTAATAAGTTAAGTCAGTTGTCGCTTTCTACAAATCAAATGTACGATTAGTATCTGGTGAGGTTGTTAGGAATTAGATAACAGAAGAAAGGGGAATATTACTGAACATTGTCCTTTATACAAGTTTTATTTCCTTGTCAGGCGTCCTCGGCTAGTTTTTATAGCACGCCTACGACTGAAAGCACAGAGCGTATTTAACGGCAACTTGGTCCAAAACATGGTTTTATCCTGTCCTTTGTTTTTTCACATTAATTTATAGATAATATTTCATGACGCACATTAAATTCCTGCAGGTTACATATTCAACTAATGGCAAATACGTGTATTTTGCGGGACACATTTATATTTGTCCATCTACTTGTATTGTTTGTTTGTTTGTTTTGAATTTTGAGCAAAGCTACTCGAGGGCTGTCTGCGCTAACCGCCCCTAATTTAGCAGTGTAAGACGAGAGGGAATGTAGCTAGTCATCGCTACCCACCGCCAACGAATAGTGGGTTTGACCGTCACTTTATAACGCCCCCACGGCTGAAAGGGCGAGCATGTTATGCGACGGGAAATCGAACATTAATGTTTTAGTTGTTTTTATTTACTCATTGGTTGACTTAAAACTGACTTAACAGAATTGTGATGAGTAATTTCTTAGTGTGTGAATGTTTGTATCACTTTAACATTGGAAAAAATCAAGCTAATAATTATTTGTTGCTACAAATTTATGACATACAATATTCTAAGATGACAAATAATGATGGCAGTAGCACTTTGATTTGTCATTGGTTATAAGTAGATCATTGAAAGGAAATTTTACGAGTAATTCCGTTTACTAGGTGGAATTACAACAGTGCTGAAAAGCTGGGGGGATCCAACTACTGGGGGACGTTGGCCTGGTACGGAAAAGGAGGTTTCTACGTTGACCTAGGGGTCAACAGGTCGAAAACTGAAGAAATACTAATGGAACTGAAGTTGTACCGGTGGATTGATCAAGCTACTCGAGCCGTTTTCCTCGATTTTACTGTTTACAATGCGAATGTCAACTTGTTCTGTGTTGTGAGGTAAGTAGACCGATCGTTACGTCATATAAACCATTAAATATACACGCAGTAACTTGTTGAGACAACGCGCCTGATTATTTGAACTTTAGGTAAATTCCCACGGGACATCAAACTATTTTTCACACCTAAAGGATGCAATAAGATCATCTGAATAATATTCACTATTTTCGAATCACTAACAGGTAAAAAGAATTGATGTAGTTTGCAAATGCAATACTCAGTTCATCATAGTGTAGGGCCTGTTTTTGAAGATGAACAAATACGTTCATATTTCACGCTTATACAAATACAGGTTTCTGAAATATTATATGTAAGTAAACTTATAATTGATTTATAATCAGGAAATGTATTTAGCTAGTATTGTCATGGCCTTAATTATAAAATGATTAAAGTGAGGATTACGTTTCTGTCAGTTGGGTAGCATATTCTTTGATTTAAACATGATGTCCCCTGGTAGGACAGTTTAAGGATTTACGATGCTAAAATCTGGAAATCGATTCCACGCCATGGACACAGTAGATAATCCAATATGTCTTTGTTTTAAAACGAACAGGAACATTTATAGTAAAGTGTTTTCATTACCAAATCAAGCCGTCTCAAAACATTTATTTCTTAAAAGCGAGTTCATTGTTATCAAGTATATGCATCGTTATGTACATTTTTTAGGTTGGTGTTTGAATTTCCACCTACTGGAGGTATGATACCTTCATGGAATTTTGAAACTTCTAAATTGATTCGCTATACCAGCACAAACGATTTCTTCATAGCGGGATTTGAAGTCATCTTTGTGATCTTCACTATTTATTATTTTGTGGAAGAGTTACAAGAGGTAAGTCAAGTACAATATATGTAATGTTGGATGTTATTAAAGTTCTGAAAACATTCTTTTGAGAAAGAGCTCAAACTTCAGAAAAATGAATCCAGAGATAATTCGTTACTTTTTATTTTTTTATATCACAATGACCCAGTTAAATTATATGGTTGTAGAGGTTTGAGGGATTATGAACCTGTAAACTTAGGGACAGCGGGATGTCTGCAAATTCATACCGCTAGAAACCGGGTTTCAGTACCCATTGTGGGTAGAGCACAAATAGCCCAGTCTATAGCTTTTTGTTTAATTTTAAAAAAAAAACAAAAAAAACTGTAAACTTAGGACCAAACAAGCAAGTTCTGGGAAATATCCTTGTATTATAAATTAAAATAATTCATATTTTTTTATGAAAAGGAGGTGTTTTTTAGGTTCTTCATCATTATTTTTATAGACCTTCGGTTACAGTTTAAAAAAAACCGTTTTCAGAAGTTTCTTGCTTCACCATGTTATTAGGGCTTATTTCAATATGTCCGTAGGTTTTTACAGTAACCGTTTCAACTGTTCAATCCCACAAAAATCCATTCAACAAAACGTGTTTATTTTACGAATAACACGAAAACCTGTTTCATTATTTAGCTGCTTGAGGTGTGACTAAAAGTCTTTTCTAAGTGAACTAATACCCTGTTGAACCTCACTAACCCAGCATTTATTTATGATTCACAGCCTCCAGACTGCTGCCATGCAACTAACAAGAGCTTATCTTGAACTCTGTACCCATTCGCCTGATTCTTAATCTGTCCCTGTTTCAGTGTCAAGCAACAATAGCATGCCGGGTGCTACATTTGGATTTTGTTTTTCTTCCCACTGACTTGTATATAACGGCACTAAACTGTTATCAAAGTACACTTATGCATCGTCAAATAACATCAAATACTGGAGCTTTCTCCAGCTAAGTACAGGTCATACAGTTTCCTTTCCTAAATATTTCGTGGTAGAAATTTGTGTACAAGTTACTTTTGTCACACTTCCAGACGGACACCCTTCTTGATTATGTTGTTTAGTGTCGACTACGACGGACACATGGATGGCTTTTCCAACTGGCCTTTGCTTGTTTTGGTTATAGTATAACTCATTGCCTCATAAGTGTTTCATGTTGATCCATATTCCTTTGTTTACCAATAGTATTAAACACAAGGGGTATCTTTGCATTGGAAATTATAAACTCACAATTTGAACACATCTTCATGAGCTAAATGTATGAATATTTTGTTTTGCAATTAATTTTAAAGCAGAATACTACAAATGCCAAATAATGTCAAAGTGTAACTTTAATACATTCTGTTCCATTGTGACTTTATTTTGGCTGTTCGTGTCTCATAACTTGCTGATTTGCTTGTATAAAACCGTTTTAATATAATGTATTCAACTCTCTGTACTCGTTGATATTACGGTATATTTTTAGTGATATTTAGGCAGAGTCAGGATTTTGGAAAGTTCTTTTTGGCGAATAATGGTGATAAATCTCGGAATAACTAATCTATTAACTCTGTATCATTATTTAATCAAAAATATTCAAGTTATAGCAATTAAAGTTAATTTGACACAAGAATAAACTCAATGTATGAATACGCTTCAATAATGTGTCATTTCAATGTGCTAAGTAAAACGTGACAGCAAGTTAAACACTAATAATAGCTGTTGATAAAATGAACAAGTCAGTGTATTTTAGCCCCCCCCCCAGTGGCTCAGCGGTATGTCTGTGGACTTACACGCTAAAAACCGGGTTTCGATACCTTTGGTGGGCAGAGCACAGATAGCCCATTGTGTAGCTTTGTGCTTAATTCAAAACAACAACAACACTGTATTTTATTATAATACGGCACACTCAAGTTCCTGTAGTAGTGTTTTAGGTATTTTTTAATTAAGAACTTTTTATTATTGATTGTCTAGAGAGAATTTTAATGAATAAAACTTTCTTGAAACGATTTGAGTAGTATAAGATTGGGTTAAAATATATTAAGGTACGAAAATAATTACGAAGATAACGAGTTACACAATCAGTTTGTCTGGTAGTTCAGTTTTGTGAATTCTGAGCTTGTGTTTTGATGAAGAAAATGAATATATGATATCAAAAAGTTTTGTATGTACGAAAGAAGCTAGCAAACGAATAGCATTTTTATATTAATGTGTATTGTGCACTTAGATTTATCAGTAAAAGTTAGTCAAGCTAACTTGCAAAATTTGTAATCAAAGAATTAAAACACTTTCGTTATCATTAAATGCACTGGACTTTGTATTTTGATTTTACTGAATAAGAACTTGAAAGAACTCGAACAGCAAAAGTAACCATTAAAACACTGTTAATGTACATAAAAATCAGAAACATATAAAAAAGGCACAGAAGATGTAAGACTTAAAAGAAATAAAAAACACACTAGTTACAATTGTAAGAAAATTTTAACTTTACACAGTGTTTCGGGCCTAAACCATTCTTCAGGCGATGTCTGTTAAAGTCTTATACAGAACACATTCGAATATCACTAAAATAAAGTTATAAAAGGAGAATGTGCAAAGCATGGTTCAAAGTGTGATGAAACAGTACTAGTAAATTAGTTGTTGTCAAGTAATGACGTAAGTGAAGAGAACCAGAATAAAAAGTGTAAAGAAATATAAAGCTGTTACGTGAGTGGTAATAGTAGGAAAAGTCATAAGTTGTCAAAAGTAAAGTTCTACAAAGAATATTTCTCGTTTGAACCAAATGGAGAAATTGTACCTACGATATAAGCAAGGCCTCGTGACATGCATTCTGTACATACCACTATAATACGCATCACCTGAATAAGGGTTTAAGCTTGAAACGTTGTGTAAAATTATAGGTTTTGCTTTTAGATTGTATAACAACATTGTTGTCAGAAGTGGTATTATTTAGGTAAAATCCAAAATAGAATCAAGATTCTATTTTAAAATTACAAGCACTTGAAATTAGATAAAAAATTAATAAAAATAGTGAGAAAATGGAAGGAAAAGAGAAAATACCAAAAGAAAATCAAGAAGTAAGAAAAAAGAATATTAAAAAAGATTAAAAAGAAAGAGGCCAGAATTTAAAAGACACCTTACAAGAATGAGACAATATTAACAAATAAACTGTGAATAAAATTCTATTTGTGCAAAGGCTAGACTGATGAAGTCATAGAAGTGACACCAGAAGTAAAAAAAAAAAAGACATCAACAAAGATAGAAATATTATAACAAAAAACTGGAAAAATGCAGAAAGATAATATCATACTAAGAGTGAAGAACCCACAGGAAATGTAGAAAAGGAATTCAATGTCTGGCTAAAACACCGATAAATGAATTAGTTAATGCAAGGATCAAACCAGCATCCACTCGAAATTTTCAACCTCAAAAACTATCATCAATAAAACATGAAATGTCAGAAACTACCTGCTTTATGCCTGTTATCACTAATGTTGTGCAACCTGTGGTCGCAAAATATTAATTAATATATATCAAATGAAGGAACTTGTTCAACAAAACTGCCCAGTTGAGAAAATAGCAAATTATGATGAAAATATATCATAAGGACATATCAGGTACAGTTTCAAATAATTTCCAAAGCAAATTCGTACTATTGTGAACAGCAAGCTATTATTCTCTTTGTATATTCGAAAGGTTCTGTGAGAATAACAAAAAGTAACCTTCTTATAGAGAGTCGTATAACGAGTGCCATCCATTCGTTAGTGTCTTATCAAACATATTTTGAGCATCACGCCAAAAGGGAGTTTCTAAACAATAGTTTATAATCAGTGTAAGGAGAAAGGACAAAACCTTAGACAAACTTGAGGAAAACGTGGAAAGACTTACCCAGATGCTTCATGTAAAATGATGAATTCATGGAACACGATCAATTCATAAATGCTTTAATGGATGATAAATAATAAGCAGGCTTCACTAAATTAAGCTAAATGTACATTTTAAAAGGCACTGTTCGGTTTGTGATAGACAGCTAAAGATGTCTAGGAATTATGCGCTTATCAAATCAAATATGCGGAAATATTAATTTTGTTTCTGATGGTAGTAAATAATAACTCAGAGAATTAATCAGTTAACAGGTTGTTTAGAATGAGAAATAAACCATAGAACATTAGGTCTTTCAAGCATCTATTAAAAGAACGCTTTTCTGAGAAACTTAACCAACAGCCTTTAGGAAACAAAATTTGCTCCAAACAGTGGTAAAAAGAGAAAACTGTGATAAGTGTGGAACACATAGATAATAAATTTGAGCTTGTAATGACAATTATTGATAATAAAACAAGGTTCCTGTTGAGACCACCTCCAAAGCATCACTAGGAATGGAGCCACCATGGGGTTCCCTCAGTTGTTCACCTAAAAGGGAATTCTTCCAAGTGATGATACAAACCAGAGAACGTATAAGTTACAAATGATCATTTGAAAATGAATTTGTGAGTAAACTTTGTCTAAAAGAGAACTTGTTTTTAATACCTTGAAAATGTAGCACATGCGCAATAGTATTATTGCAACCGGTTTTTTAAAAACGTCAAATTGAAAATTTTTTTTTTCATTTGTATCAATTTAATTTTCATTAAGGTATTCAACTTACATCGGCCTAGCATGGCCTGGTGGGTTTGAATCCCCGCCACACCAAACATGCTCGCCCTTTCAGCCGTGGGGGTGTTATTATGTTACGTTCAATCCCATTATTCGTTGGTAAAAAAGTAACCCAAGAGTTGGCGGTGGGTTGTAATAACTAGCTGCTTTCCCTCCAGTTTTACACTGCTAAATTAGGGACGACTAGTTCAGACAGCTCTCTTGTAGCTTTACGTGAAATTCAAAACAAACAAACAAAACAATTTCATACTCTCTTTGTTTAAGAAACGACCTTTGTTTGACAGGCGTGATTGCTTTGTGCTCGCACTCTGACATCTTTCATTTTTACATTTCTTTCGTTTCTGACACTTCCAATTTTTTCCATGGCGTATTAGACACACTGTTTGTACTGTAATAGCTATCATTTTGTGTGCACTCAACACATGAGTCATCATTTGGTACATAATACTACGTCGAAACTTTGATAGCTCGTACTTTTTATTATGATCTTAATTTTAAGCTACTTGTATTCCGGCCTATAGCCCAGATAGCCCTCGAGTAGCTTTGCACGACATTTAAAACAAAAACAAATCAACTAACATCTACTGTAAAGTGACATCGATTTTGTTCATGTGATCAACCCTCTTTCTTCATTTACTTATGAAATACGTCTTATAGACAAAAACTTGATATTTATTATAAATGAACTATTGTATTATATCTCTTAACAAATTTTAAATATTTATTCATTAATTAATAATGTAAGTAACGTATTAAAAAAGGTTTTAATCATAGTTATGATATTTTAATTTTTTCAGCTCTACCATCAAAAATTAGAATATCTAAAAAACGTATGGAATATTTTTGATCTACTAATTCTTTGTGTAAGTATTCAATATATTTTTAAAACTTGTGTAAATTGTATTCTGTGCATGTGATGTTCTGTTTCTTCGTAATTTTGTAACAACGGTTGTTCTGCGATAAGTTTTTTAGGCATAACATTGATGATTAGTAAACTAAGATTGACGGGATCTTCTCGTTTGCAAAACCAAAGTGTAGAGGAACAGATTTCGAAAGTCAATGGACATGAAGACGAAAGATTTTCGAAACGTCGTCCTCTATACTTGTGTTTTTATAACAGCCATTTGCCATCCATTCCAGAAAACTTAGCAGTAGTTTTGGTAACTGTTGAAACAAAGACGAAACGTTGTTGTTTGAATTAATTACAGAAGATTATTTTTGAAAGATAATTTTAACAAATAATGCTTAGATATAAAAAAATTTTGAAAGAAAACTTTTTACAGCTTTAGAATAAACTGAATAACAGGTTATACTCTCATACATTTACGTACTATTATTATTACGTCTACATATGCTAATTGTTCTTTTCTCAGGCTTCGATTAACTGTATTGTATTCAACATCTACCGTACTTTCACAGTTGGCTATTTGCTGGAAGGCTTATTGGCTAATCCACAGAATTTTCCAGACTTCCATGGACTCAGCTTTGGTCAGATTATGTTTAACTATGCCGTCGCCGTCACCATCTTCCTGTCCTGGATTAGAGTCTTTAAATACATGAGTTTTAACAAAACCATGATGCAGTTGTCCTTAACTTTATCCAGAGTAAGACAAAGATAGATTATCGATAGTTTTTTGTATTTCTATATCAGAATCTGTATCATTCTTCTAATCAGTTTCTCGATTATTACACATGAACATTTAAAACTTATGTTTCTCAAGTGTAAAATAGTAATTGATTATCTGTGTACACGTTAAATTAATTGAAGTGTTATGTTTGCAGTCGTTTGTTATTGTTCTGTTAATACTGTAAATGTGTAAACGTCAACAAATTAAATATTATGACCGTACTTTGAACAGGAAAATTTCGAAAGCCCTTGTATTTCTTCAGTTTTCATGTTTTTGACCTATTTGCGAATGGCCAGTTGAAGAGTTTTTTGTTTGTTTGTGAATTTCGCACAAAGCTACACGAGGGTTATCTGCGCTAACCATCCCTAATTTAGCAGTGTAAAACTAGAGGGAATGCAGCTAGTCATCACCACCCACCGCCAACTCTTGGGGTACTCTTTTACCAACGAATAGTGAGATTGGCTGAAACATTATAAAACCCCCACAACTGAAATGACTAACGTGTTTGATGTGACAGGGATTTGAACCTGAGACCCTCGAATTACCAGCTGGAAAGAGAATACAGATAATAACAGTAGTTTCTATGCCTTCAGAAATGTTAGCTTCTGGTTTGAAAAGATCCTAGATGGTTGGATGGTTAAGAACTGTAAACAAAATGTCCATAAAATAGTTCTTTGTCATATGTGTTTTAGATAAATAAAAGAAAAACTTCGACGGATGCTTAACTCTAATTTTTAAAAAATTTCCTAATAAATTATTTATATTAAATGTAAGTTTAAACTTCACTAACATCAGGTTTAAGTCAATTTCTTCGATAATTAGTCTCATACGCTATCAGTGTAGTTATTCGGAATGTTAAAACACGTTTTAAATCCATGTTTAGTACTAAGTAAATTGTATGTGATTATGATATCTTTTAGAAACAATTCTTCTTTAAATATAAAGTGTAAAATTCAGATATAGGTAAAATAAGCTTTCCGTTAGCATGATTAAATCAGTGATTGCCAGGTTAAACAACTACTCTGAAACTAAGGCACTTACAAACGATCAGGGCCTAGGTTCTAATCATAAGACTCTCCTTTTGAGTATTACATATTCCCCCAAATCCATTGATGTGAATGGATTTCTACATCCGAACTAATCACTATCACTTGTACTGTTGCAACTAAGTAATTTAACTCACCACCTATGCTGGGGATGGCCTAGTTGTTCGCGTGCCCAAACAGTGAATCCAAGGATTTATGTCAACATTCTATTTGTACACCGTATGTATTCTTGCACTTTGGGGATACGGACCAAAAATATGAATGACGGTGAAGCAGCACTGCTTATTCAAAGAAGAGTGTTTTAAGAGTTTATGACATATGTTGTTGAGTAGCTGCCTTCCATCTAGTTTTTATTATTTCAAAATTAGGTACAGTAATATGCAAGCTAGCCCTTTGTGTTGCATTTAACAAACATTCTGAAACCAATAAACTCATTCATAACTAAGCAACTACAAATGTTAATTAACGTTATCTTCTGATCAAATCAAGCTACCTAAATAGATCAAAAATACAAATGAACCAAATTATAAGTATAATTAATTAAAAGTACTGTTCTTATTCAAATTATAAGAATGTATGTTTTCATTATTTCGGTACACGCCCTGTTAGCAGAATTTTTGGCCATAATCTCAGTAATATCTCACAAAATTTCACTAGTTTAGAACTGTGTGAAAAGTCTCTATCCGGGATGTTGTGAACCCCAGATAAGCATACATTAGTACTCCGAGACCAATGTTCTTATGCAGATAACACTCTCTCATAAGAGGTAGAGAGAGTGAAACTTTGCCCTCAGATGGTTTTGTACTCTACCTGGTAAGCTGGTGGCTTCATAAACATAATAACGACTCCGGAATATTCAAAGTGAAACTTTATTTCCAGGTTTCTGGAGAACCTGCTCAACCTGCAGCATTGAAATTATATTGTGTTCTACCAACCAAGATCTGATGTATTTTGATAATTATGTAACTTTATTCATGTAAAACATAATTTAATTTTTAACTCTTGATTATAGATATATTTTGTTTAATGAATTAATTTTCATGACCAACTTTGAAGAATTCACGAATTTCTTAGCGATATTTTCAAATTAAGTGACGCCTTATATGGTATATTGGCGAAATGGAATGGCTAGATCCTATAACTCAAGGTTTAGGCATCGAATTGCTTATTAGGTGGAGTGAAACAAGCCGGCCTCATTTGTAGTCTATAAGGTTGATCTTAGTCAAATAACGAGACTGAATTTTAAGGGTACAAATACCTATCTTACTGGTAATATCTGGGGTTAACTATTTTTAGCTTCCAAAACAATTAACACCAATGGTTCCTTGAGTAATTTTGCTTCATGAAATTTAGCTGTGCCCGGGTCACAACACATAAAAAACTAAATGTTTTCGTCGGCACATCACGGCCACAAACCAACAAACTAGCCAATGGGACTCTTCTTTAAAAATACACGGTATGATAACACATTAGCAAAAATTATAACTTCACACAAAAGCAATATTAGTGTTATTTTAAAAACATGGTCACACACTGTTGGCAGTTTTCTTTTAAAGGGTTAATAGTTGTGTTAAAAAAATGTGTAATGTTATCTTTAATTACAAATAACTGAAACACTTCTGTAAGGTCTATTGAAGTAAAGACACACTTCTGTCAAAACCTCTTAGATTTTTACAGTTTTGTAAAATGTTTCTTAAACATTTCTTTGGACTGTTTTTGTTTCACTCTCAATAAGCGTTATTTCTAAAAAAATGCTTATCCTATTTTTCGTGATATTTTATTTAAAGTTCGTTTAATTATAAAAATGCAACAAAAATTGTTTTCATCTTTCTGAAGAAAACGTTTATTGAAAAACTAAGCTTTTACCTAAGATAATGTTTAAAAAAATGAATTTTTTTCTTATGTGAAGTTTATTATTATTATTTTATAAATTCCAGGGAGCAAAAGACCTTTTTGGTTTCGCCGTTATGTTTTCTATTGTATTTTTGGCATATGCTCAGTTAGGATACCTTATGTTTGGATCTCAACTGATAGACTTTTATTCCATCAGTAGCTCAATGTAAGTACGTTTCCTGGATATCAAATGATTTTCATTATTATTTATTAAAGATGTGGTACTGTAATTTCGGCTGTTTGTTGTAATGTTTTTGATTATGGTAGTATTTTATCATAAATATCATTCATTAACATATTTCAGTTGTTATTAAATATTGTTTATTGAAGTATTTTATATATTATTCTTAGTTTTTTCAGGTATTGTTTATTGGAAGATCCGGTTAAATAATAGAAATATTTTGCCTCAAATGTTATTTGTTGAAATATTGGTACAATAATTTTAACAGTTTGTTTCAAACATTGTTTATGACACAACTTAATACATTAATGTAAGACTTTTTTTTAAAGAAATTGTTTATTGAAAGGCATTGAGAAACAATAAATGAAACTAATTACTCGCCACCCCCAGTGGCACAGACTCACACCGCTAAAAACCGGGTTTCGATACCCGTGGTGGGCAGAGCACATATAGCCCATTGTTTAGCTTTGTGCTTAATTCCAAACAAACCAAACTAAACATTATTCGCCTATAATCGCTTTGTTTAAAACTACCAGATTTAACACTTCTGTAATTATAGACAAATCGTTATTTAGGAATATGTTTCAAAATTTTCTTTTAAAAATGTTTGCATTTCGTTAAGATTATTGTGAACAGGATATAAATGGTCATAAGTTTCCATGAGTCCTCGCCTTGGACTAAAGGTTATATATCACAGTGACCGTTCTGTAACACTGCTAAGCTCTTGGCTTTGTTTATGTCATCCCTTTTCTGGGGTATGAGTAAAAGTTATTATAAGTTGAGAAAGAATCTTTCTTTCGAATATGTAAAAATGGCAATCTAGTGAATGTAAAATACCAAAATATGATTTGAAAGTACGGTGCTGGTACATCATGTCTATCTCTTAACGTGTGAAGACGTTTCTCTGCTATAATGCACCACCCAAATGCTATCCTCTAACATCTGCAACAACCTAAGTGCTCATGAAACAAAAATAGAAAAATTCTTTTAGTTTTTTGATATATCAGTGTTTTCAACAATACCGATAGTCGAAACTAATTATCAAAGTCTTAGTATCTTAATTGACGAGCTCAGTAGTTTTAGATGTTTTAACTAGCAAGTAACATATTCAGGATATATTACAAAAATACATCTGGAACTCATTAGATGTACATTAAATGTTTGTCTTGTGGCATTTCACTGCTAAATATTGATCAATAGTCCCAAAAATAATTATTTTAACTTCCTTTAAACTGTTGGTTTATATCCGAATAAATTATTCTAAGTGGTCTATAATGAATAATTTTAACAAAATGACCTTAATTCTTTGTTCCATTAGCCACTATTTGAGAACTAAAAAGTAAGGAATATCCCTTTATTTCAATTAATGTATCAATCAACCATATGCTAAGTAATATTGCTTCATCTCTTGCATAACAAGCATTACTCAAATTATCTGAGTTATTTGGTTACTCTTATTAAATCTTCTAATAGGTCATTTGCGTATTTTCTTTTGTAAATATAATTCTGATTACTCATATAATTCATCATGGATACTGTAATTGCTTTGAATTTTGCAGTATCCATGATTCGAACTTACAACTGACGATAAAATATATACGCTGTAGGATAGCCTTGTACTGAGGAAGGTACTAATGCGTATTTATGACTATTTAAGTCGTGTCAAGAGGACATTAATTATCTGTAGAATATTTTAATACAAACAAAAAATAAATAAAACATATAATTAAAGAATGATATACAAGGCGGTTGGAAACATCTTTGTTAGATTACACCGGGAAAACCATTTCACATAGAGATACAAAATCATCATAATTTAACATATGTACTATGAGCTATATTAGAAATATTCAGTCTTTTACCCATCTCCTTCCAAGTGTTTTATAAGTCGTCCTTACTTGTAACAGTGTGGTTGGGTACCTTCCTGCTAGAATAGTACATTAGTTTGTGATGTTTCCAACTGTGATAACGCAAGATTCTGCAGCATGTCAAGGTACCTTTTCCTGTGACAATTGCCCTACAAAACGAATAGTGTTGTGGGTAACAGCTGCCCAAGACAACTTCCAGGATGTCTATCGCATGTTCACTTGCTATTAAAAACTTCATAACTCATCCCTCACGGGCGGTAAATCGCGTCTCTCATGTTGAATGGTTTTTTTGATACAGATTTTCAGAAATGTCTCCAAAATTCTTGAACATCCTGTATTCTTTTCTTCTTACAACTGAACAAAACATAGTTTTAAAGTGATACGCTTATTTGTCACAAGTTCATTTTTAAAAATACTAATGTAATGTTATACAATCAGTTTGTTTACAAATAATACGTTTCTTCGTGTTTTGATGTGTTTGTTTGTTCAACTGAAGTTTTTCTCTTGAGTTTATATGAGGCATACTTTAACAATTAAAACACATTCCGTTTAGGCTACTGCTATCTGTTGTTTGGCTACAGACACGAGCCCTTTGTTTTATGATGGGTGTTATAATGTGTTTACATGCTGCTACACAACTTATAAATGTGTGGCTGTTAGAGATTATTCTAAATATTCTGTATTCCCCACAATTTAATTAGGCTGTTTGATGAACTTTTGATAAACATATATGGCCTAAATATTCTTTATATAGAAACTTTATGCAAGGCAAGTCATAGTTGTAAGTGTTCCGTCAACATTTTACCATCAACAGGTTATTTCACCACATTTGCTATATGCTTAGGATCATTGTTTGAAAGATGAATCCTCTTGAAAAGTTTTATTCTTGAGGGAATGTTATGGTGGATTAGAATCTACAGATACCTTTCAACATTCCGGGTTCCATCACTTTTCTGAAGATTATTATGTCCAGAAGTTGTATTTATAATTATTCCCTACTATGTTTAATCAGAGGTAATGTACGTTGATTATAGTATAATTTTCTATTTCTATATGATTCATTTTTGCTAACCAGATCATCTGTAGAAATCATTCGTCTCCAGCTTTGGTAATTCCACTGTTTATTGTTGCGGTACTTATTTTAACCTTTTTTACCTTATTATTCCTTTTCAGCTGCTGTTTTCAAGCAGCCACACACGCACTGGGATCACTTCGTGTTAGTGTGCATTCAAATGATCTGGAGGTACCATCAATACTCGCGTTACATTAATGTAGTTTTGAAGATCATCTATCTAATAAAACACTTTCTAAGGTGCTTAACATCACTTACAGGGAGTGCCAGTTTCATGTGTACATTCTTTAAAGTCTTATATACATAGTTTAGTCTTGCCATAAATGTTCACAATGAGTATCCTAGATCGAGTAAAATTCAGTTTCTTCGCGCTTTTGATGTGGTATTTCATGCCTAGGACTACAGTACTATTAGTGAGTATAGTATGAGTGCTTTTTCATTTTAGTTGACTTTACGTTGGTGCATAACAAAATCGCACATGAATATTAAGCATTCCTATAGTATTTAATTACAGAAAGTGATAATTATTTTAAATACAATATCTCAACATAGCAACTCTAGCAAGTTATCACAAGTTTGATGTGTTTTGAATTTCGCGCAAAGCTACACGAGGGCTATCTGCTCTAGTAGTTCCTAATTTTGCAGTTTAAAACTAGAGGGAAGGCAGCTAGTCATCACCATCCATCGCTAACTCTTCGACTACTCCTTTACCAACGAATAGTGGGATTGGCCGTTACATTATAACTCCCCCACGGGTGAAAGGACGAGCATGTTTGGTGTTACGGGGATTCGAACCCGCGATCCTCGGATTATGAGTCGAGTGCCTTAACCACCTGACCATGTTACCAGAAGCATTAAAAATATTGTAATTTCTTCAATATAAATATTCTTCAATGAACCATATCAATAGATGTACGTTGATTAATATATTTTATCATGTATAAATACACATTGCTCTTACAGATTCACATTACTACGAGTTCTTTTGGGTGACTTTGATTTCTATGCCTTGAAGGAAATTCACGGAGTGCTTGGACCCATGTTCTTTCTCTCCTATGTGTTTCTTGTTTTTTTCATCTTGATGGTGAGTTGATAGTCAAGTACCTGTTATATTTAATGTTGGTGTAACACATGACAAAATATTCTTTTTTTCTATGTTATATTACATATCAGAAGTAGTCACTCCTAATTCAAAGAAAAGTGTTTTTTATCATTGAGTGACACATAAAAATATTTCAAGATAAATATTCTTGTTATTGAGTAGTATTAGAGTAGTTTTTGTTGCTTCAAAGATAAATAATGGCTATATTAATGTTGCATTTAAGTTAGCAACCGCTGGATTGAAAAATCTGAGACATTAGAACATAACCATTGCAAGTTTAAAAATAAATGTTTGTTATCATACGTACATCAGAAGTTAGTCACAACAGTACTAATTCAAAGAAAAGAGGTTTATTGTAAAGTGCCATTATTAGATGGTAGCCACTGCTAATTCAGTTTATAATGTGTTATTATTATTATAAAAGATATGAGAAGATGCCTATTGATACTTTATAATGAAGTTATTTTATTATTAACTAACATATTAGAAATTAGCTACTGTCAGATCAAAGAGGAATGTTTTTTTATTATCAGATGGCTTCTAGAGAGTAACCATAAATCATTCAGTGAGAAGTATTATTATTATAAAGGGGCACTCTAGGAAATACAAACTAATAGTACAAAAATAACGTTTTCTAGTCGAAGGAAAGTTTTATATTATTAAGATATGTTAGAAGGTAGCCACAACTTTTACTACAAAGAAAGGTTCTATATTATTGAGACACATTAAAAGGTAGCAACCACTTCTAGTTTACACAGAAGTTTGTATTATTACGTCAAATTAGAAAATAGACACAACCACTACTTTATAGATAAGTTTTGTATTATTACGACAGGCTAGAAACTAATCATGTCCACTACGTGAAAGTATTTTATCATAACGTCATACATAAGAAGGTAATCACTCCTAGTTTGAAAAGTTTGTGTTGGGGAAATTTTTTCTCAGTTTTTGAGCTAAGCTAAACATGAATCTATTTGTCTATCTGCTTTTGAAATAGAAGTTCTAATGATAAGTGATAAACCAGAGAACAGACCAAGTTAATCTCGTGACAACAGGCTATTTTCTTATTACATGGCATATTAGATTATTCAACGAAAATTGTCTTATTTTGTCAAGTGACAACGTGGAATGTGTCCACAATTAATATCAAGTGTTTTTATTGTTAAATGTTATATTGGAAGTATCCACTGCTAGTTCAGTAATAGGGTTTTATTAATAAGGTAAACTTTAGAAAATTACTATTATTAGTTTAAAAATAAGTATTTTTATCATTAAGTGATACTTCTGAGTAAAATAAGACTTCTCTCTTTTATTTTATGGATCGTTAAAGAATTGTCTATGTGTTCAGAAGAAGAGTTATTATTAAGTGTCACGTTGCTACAAAAAATATTGTAAGTACATTAGACATTCACTATTACTGGTTCAAAGAGAAATATTTTATTGTAGTTAGTTATTAGAAATAAGTCACTGCTGATTTAGTCACTAAGTTATAGATAGGAAGGCTTACACTGTGGTTTAAGTTGTATTTCAAAATTTAAGTATGTTGTATGAAAACAAATTTCTCGAAGTTTTAACACAAGTTTATGTTTTATCTGATTACTATGAATCTTGACAATAACCTTTCAGTATAGTTTCCGTTGCCAAACGTTCTGTTGAAAGATTTTAATTTTCAAAACATATCACACCACTCTGTATGCTTTCCAGAATGCATCTAACAATCCTTTCAACAGATCAATCACACATAAATCCGCTGGCACAACAGTTAATGATCTGGCCAGTAGATGTCTTCATTTGAATTAAAAACAAAATATCCTTTCCATTCTCCAGATGATAGAGGTACTAGACTGGAAACCATATATCAGTGAACCAATACCCTGTTGGCTTCGTTTATATTTGAAAATTCTTCTCGACTACGTTGTGCACTAATGCCTGTGGCTCATGGAATCTTTTTGCCACTGATTTTTGTATTTGCGAACTCTCACTTCTTATAAGACATCGCACTTGGGCCATCATTTCAAGGTTTGGTTTGTAATATATTTCTTTCTGGATGGTCTCGGTGCTCTAAGTTTTTCCGAAATTCTTTGTTTACAAGGGATATCACAGACCTAAAAATGGTCAATCCTCAACTTGAACACGTCTTTACGACCAGAAATTATGAAATATTTGGTAAAAAGGGCTGTTACGCACCCTTTCCAAAATTGGTCAATTTTCGGTGGCTGCTCACTGCTTATGAAAAGCTAACCAGTGCTAAAGTGTTGCCCTGATAAATGAGGTTCCACAAAGAGTTTAAACTGGTAACGGCTGTTACGTGACTTGCTGGTGTGAATATTCAATACCGTTATAACATAACATTTTCAACCTTCTGTATTAGACACTACTGGGTCCGGTCACATCAAAATATCGTCGGTATCTAGCAATAACAGGTTACCTACATCAATAACCATTCTACAGAAAGTTAAAATCCCAGTTCTTACTGACATGTAGGTGCCTTCCATCTGATGATAGGTAAGTTTACGAGATTGCAATGCTAAAATCTGGAGTTCATTTCTCAACCATGGACAGAGCACAGATAGCCCATTGTGTAGCTTTGCTCTAAACGACAACAAAAACAAGGTTTACACATATGTATGTGCAAAACTGTATTAATCAAATATGAGCTGGGGGATTAATGCAGGCTTATGAACTTTTTATACCTCAGTTACAAACATGCCAGCTAACTGTGTGCAAAACTCTTCCTCGGCAGTTAAGAAAACTTCACACATATATATGTAAATCAAATTATACTTTATTATTTTAATAGAAGTTGCTACTTTTACAGTAAGGAAGAATATTTTTTGAAATATGTACAGGAAAACCTGTAACTTGTAATAAAATACTATTTATATTAAAACTCAAAATGAAACTATAAAATATATATTTTATTCATAGCTATGTAAAAGTGAAAGATAACATATTATAGCTCAGTTCGTACCTAAGCCTGAACCGTAAGGCTAAACATCAAAAGGTTTTTTAGGCTTATGATGTTAAAAATAGGTTTTCGGTACTCGAAGTGGGCACACCACAAATAGACGGTTATGTGGCACAAAAATAATGTCATTATGTTTACACACTCACATAAACGAGAGATCTTTATTAAGTACATACGCCCAGAAATTAGTCAAACAAAATAAAATAAAACTAAAAATGTCAAAAATGAACGAAATAAGATTGAGTGAACTGAAATAATATTGACAAAAAAGTTTACTTAAAGATGATCATTTATATAGGGTTGCAAAATAAATAAGACCATATGCAATACAAGATCTGAACGAAACAAAATCAACCAACAGTTTAAATATAAAATCAAATTTAATTTGGAGTTCAAATGATTAAAACTAAAAAAAAATAAATCATCTGTAAAACTAAATTAAACCAAAATAAAATAATAAAAATGAAAACCTGATCACAGCAGACTGAAAATAATTAGACGACGTACATGGGATATGGAACTAATTGTAATGTTAACATTTAAATAAATATGAATAACAAATGAAAATGTTGAATACGTTATTTGTCATAAGTTCAAAATAAAATGTTTTTATTTTCGAGTGATTTATGACAAGTTAGCAACAATTAACTTAGTGAGAAGCATTGTTTTAATCATTAAGTCATACATTGCCGAGTAAACACTTTTATTTCAGAGAACTAGTTATTGGTTGTTAACTGTTATATTAGCAAATAGATATTTCTAGTGGAAAGAGTTTTTATTCTTGTTTTATGCTCTTAAGAATCACATATGAAGGAGCCGTTAAAAGCTTCATAGACATATTTTTATTACTACATGACCTTTGAGAAAGTATACACTACTTGTACAATTATAACTTTGTCTTTTAATTTCTGTGACTAAACCCATTAGAAGTTAACCAATGTTTGTTTAATTAGAAGTATGTTTGGAAGTACTGAATGACACATTCTTATTATGTTAGACACTTGAAGGTAACAACTGCTGGTTCAAAGGTAATTATTATGTTTCGTAATTTATTTGATAACAGTAAGTTTTAGTTGAGGAATAAGTGTTTTTATTATGAAACTGACTTATTAAAAATAGGCACTGTTAGTTGATATTGTTGAGTGATATATTTGAGAGAAGTCACTGGTCATTGGAAATGTTCTTTTTATTTCAAAATGCATTTTACTGTAGTCATTCACACTTGGAACACATTCTTATTATGAAATTACAAATTTGGAAGTAACATTTGTTAGATAAAAGAAAAACGTTCTGATTGGTTTGTGATATATTAGGTGGTATACACTGTTTGCTCAAGTAAGCATTGCTATTGCTAGTTGAAAGTGTAGTATTTGTTATTGTGATGCCTTATATGGTAGTTTCTATTAGACCAAAGAAAACAGTGTTTTAACTGTCCAATGATGCATTAAAAGATTATCTCCACCATTTCATTGCCAGCACATGCCAAATATATTTTTGTTTTCTTTGTACAGAATATGTTCCTGGCAATTATAAACGACACTTATTCCCAGGTGAAGATGGAACCTGTAGCAGATGAAGTTAGCAATAAAATTGTGAATTTCATAAAGAAGGTAAACAAAAAACTAATTCATTTTTGAATCACTTATAAAGTATTATGCCATTTTGATTATTTTTGTTCAACAAAGTTTATGCTTAAAGGATAGCATCTCACTTTATCAATTTATTCTGATACAGGGGTTTAAACCACAACGCCTAAGATGTTTCATTTTAAGCTTCGCCAGTCTTAAAACCTATTTTATTCCAATGCATACAAGT
Organism: Carcinoscorpius rotundicauda; assembly: GCA_011833715.1. Taxonomy (NCBI): domain Eukaryota; kingdom Metazoa; phylum Arthropoda; class Merostomata; order Xiphosura; family Limulidae; genus Carcinoscorpius; species Carcinoscorpius rotundicauda. The sequence goes on from CM022393.1 coordinate 32,634,031, forward strand.
GTCTGTGTTTTATGACATGCCATTTTTTCGTCAGAATTAGTAATTATAAGTAACGTTTTACAATTACAACGTAAAAGAAAATTAAAGTAGCACCATAACATCTGTAGAACTTACGTGCTGTGGTTTTTCTGTTGTTTGGCCACCTCATTTTTCTTTTGCTATAATAATTGGTTATGATGTTATTAACACTGTATGTAGGTATACTTCAGGTTATTCTGACGTTAAACCATTGCACTTTTTTTATAACACGATCAGTAACGTGGAATGTTTGTAGCAGAGATTTGCAATAGCTTGCATAAAACCACAAATGTTACCAAACGTGAGCTACAGCCTGAGAAAAAGGGTTATGTATATTGGTGAAGGACTGTACCGATAGTTGATGGTGTCTTGTGCAAGGTATAGATTTTACACTCTTTCTAAAAAAAATTACATACATATATATATATCTTTTCCTACAAAGAAGTAAACTCGCTTTCCCAAAAGGCCAGTACAACTGCTCTTGGTACAACTCTGTGGGAAAACTATGGTGATGTGCAACTTTTTTAATTGCCCTGAATATGAATTTTGTTCTTTATGTGTGGTGCAGGAAATTGTTTACATTAAAAAACTGCACATGATGCGATCTCATACTTCTCCTTTAGCTTGTTATATATTTTTATTTGTTTATAGAAATGGAGAGCTTTTAAACGTAAGTTTACACGTAAGGAAAAGCTGAAAATTGTGGAAGAAACATTCACTGAAATATTGGCCACTAGTAGAACTTCTCATTATGACAATGTGCAGAGGGAATTTAAAAGGTGGGTTGATGGTAGGTCACAGAAGGATTGCAAAAGTTAGTGATTATTTAATTACTTTAAGAATTTTGTTATAGCATAAGAAGAGATCTTGCATCAGTTCTAGAAGTATCCACGGATGTTCCCCCCAGTGGCTCAGCGGTATGTCTGCGGACTTGCACGCTAAAATCCGGGTTTCGATACCCGTGGTGGGCAGAGCACAGATAG